>CM069136.1:28610335-29965306 GCA_035221665.1 Okamejei kenojei
CATAAAAAAAGATCAAACATCAATTCAAACTGGTAAGTTCTCGTTTAATCTTCTATAATTTAACAAACAATAATAATAACCCCTAACTCGGGGAAAATTATAATGCAAACTAAAATCGTGTCTGCAAAATATCTCAGCATGCCACGGTTTATTATACTACCGCTGGGAAAGTTTTTTCATTGGACCAACCCACCGTTGCAAGGATGTGGTCCATAGGAACTTCCATCATCCACGACCTGATGTAGCCGCACCCTGTTAAATGAGATTTCAAAAATCAGTGTCCAACCCCAGCTGCACCTAAAACCACCTGAGCCAACATGAGATGGTCTTTACTGTTACTTCTAGTGCAGAAGGTGTTTAAAACTTATCAAGGCCCATTTCCGTACCCCTGAGATTTTTGTGACCTCCAGGTAATGACTATGAAAGGCGTCTAACTACCAGATAAGCCAGGAACTCCATTGAGACCGAGATGACTCCAGGCCTGTTCAGTTTGAGTAACTCATGAAGTAAAAGGTACTCTTATTTGGAGGATGATACCATGCAGCCACTTTTAGTTTATGCAAGTCTGGAACCGTTCGAACCGTTACTAGTGCATTAAAGCAGCACTATCTATATTTGAACTTGGTTAGAGAGGACGGCTGGTGCCTATCTCTGAGATCAAGGTCAAGGGGAAAAGCCCATGATCCCAGTCTGAGAATATCGGGGCCCGGATGGTTAAGTTTATATATATGCCCATGAAGTTTTCGACACCTTAGGGGTGAGATCCTACTTTCAAGGTATCGTAGCCCTGTCACCAGATAAGTAGATAAGCACTTCTGCGCAGTGATTGATGGCACATAACGTCAAACCTCTTCGAAATGTAGACTAGCAGGATCGCAAGCGCACAATCGCGTAATAGTGGCTGTGGATCGTAGATACACTGTCCAGAGTAAGCTATAATACATCCCCATTTTTTTTACAAAGTAGGTAATGTTCCTGCTGACACACTGCATGACATGACGCCGTGAAGGAATTCATGGTTCGGTCGTCTGACAACCCCAATTCCAGCAGAGTCTTTCAAATCCAGCAAACCAATAGGTTCATTAGCGGTCATGGCATTGATTGGCTCGCCCCTGTCACAGGATGTACCAAGCAAATTCGGTGTTTTGGTCTATATCAGAAAACATGGTTCTGTGACCATGTCCATGAGTACCACAGGGATCCATGGCTGAGTAGGGCCAAATCGGGTACTATCAGAATACCTAATGTGGAGTCTAAGTTGAATTTTCCCCGCAATACCCACTGGATGAGGCAGAAAGGGGAAATGCATAGAATAACAAATCACCCCCAGTGTAGCGAGAAAGTGTCCATCGCACTATGCCCCAGGTCTGGTTCCCAGCAACATAGATGAGTAGTAACGTTAGATTAAGTCTGGAAGGCAAAAAGATGGGTCGATATCTGGTGTTTCCATACCCGAGCTACAATGTCAGTAAGATATAAGGTGGTCCCCAACATCCCATTCGGTGTTGTCATTGAATATGCATGACCTGGTGTCCGCCATTGTATTGAGCTAACCCGGAAGGTAAATAGCTGATATCCAAATGTTTCTTTCTATGCACCAGTGCCAGATTGAATTGGTCAATTCATCACAAGATACATGGTAAATGGTAGGGAATTGAGGAATGCTGTGGAACAGAGGGATCTAGGAATAACTGTGCATAGTTCCCTGAAGGTGGAATCGCATTTGATAGGGTGGTAAAGAAAGCCTTTGGTGTGCTGGCCTTTATAAATCAGAGCATTGAATATAGGAGTAGGGAAGTAATGTTAAAATTGTACAAGGCATTGGTAAGACCAATTCTGGAGTATGGTGTACAATTTTGGTCGCCTAATTATAGGAAGGATGTCAACAAAAAAGAGAAATACAGAGGAGATTTACTAGAATGTTGCCAGGGTTCCAGCAACTATGTTACAGAGAAAGGTTGAACAAGTTAGGTCTTTATTCTTTGGAGCGCAGAAGGTTAAGGGGGGACTTGATTGAGGTCTTTAACATGATGAAAGGGATTGACAGAGTTGACGTGGATAAGCTTTTCCCATTGAGGGTAGGGAAGTTTCAAACAAGAGGGCATGACATGAGAATTAAGGGACACAAGTTTAGGGGCAAAGGAGGGAACTTCTTTACTCAGAGGGTGGTGGCTGTGTGGAATGAGCTTCCAGCAGAAGTGGTGGAGGCAGGATCGATTTTAACATTTAAAAGTAAAAGTGGATAGGTATATGGGAATGGAGGGGTATGGTCCTGAGTGCAGGTAGGACTAGGGGAAAACACATGGTCGGCACGGACTGGAAGGGCCGAGAGGGCCTGTTTCCGTGCTGTAATTGTTATATGGTTATATGGTTTATATCGACTTGATACCACCCATATGATTAATGTATCCACCATGGTGGTGTTATCTATTTGTAGGCGAACATGCAGATGGTGCATATCTGAACAGTAAGCCCGAAGTCCATGAAACGCTCCCAACATCTCTAGATGATTAATACCCAGTGTCCTGAAGTAAGGTTGACTCGTGTGTATTCCTTTTTTTTTTTTTTTTTTTTTTTTAAAATATTTTTTATTGTAAGAAACAGTATATACCAAGTACAATCTTATACGACATTGAGATTTATACAATGTGTAAAATTATAACGTATTGATTATTAATTAGTACTAATTTATGATAATTGTAGTATTATCCATTATACATTTCGTTATTATTTATTTTATATAATTGGGGAGTATATGTAGTATATTCATAATATAATATACACTTAGATTTCTCAAATCATAGATATTCTTCTAATTACCAATATAGAAATCCCCCGCTAATTTAACTACGTAGTACCAAATCTTAAACAACATTTTTTTTAATATTCATAATGTTATCAAAATATTAATAATGTTTGTATTATTGTTAATTTTTATATTTCATAGTTATTGTATAAATTGAAAGTACATAGTTTTATATAATTACAAGTTTAAGAACATCTATAATCTTTTTTCATACAAACAGAAATAAGTGTGTACATATTAAAAATTTATATAGTATGTTTCTATAATTTTTTTCCTTAATTTAAAGATAGAGAGATAGAAAAAAAGGAATAGAAAATAGAAAAGAAAGTGTGAAAAGTTTGATGGAGATTGAAGTATTACTAAGTAATCCAAATCTTGGAGATACATTCATGAATTTTTGTTTATGTGTATTTCTTCATCCACTCAGATATTCAGGCCTCAGTCAAGTCCCTGCGCCGAACCGTTGTGACCCTGTAAGATATTTAATATAGGGAGAACCATATCTCCTTGAAGAGATCTAACCTGTCCATGAGGACAAGTCTCAATCTCTCCAAGTGAAGTGTCTCCGTCATTTCTGTATTCCACATTTTAATTGTTGGGGATACAGGGCCTTTTCCAAAATTTTTAATATTAATTTTTCCCAATTATTAAAGAATAGTCGATAAAAGTTCTATGATTCCTTGTAATTATTTTGTTCCATTTCCGGTACTCTTTTCTCTCCAAGTATGATTAACTTTGGGTCATAAATTCATAGTAATATTAATAACTTTCGAGATTATTTTGAATATTTCATTCCAATATTGTAAAAATCTTCGTACAAATAGTAAATGAGTGTGACAGAGTTGCTTCCATGATTTGACATTTATCACATATAGGTGATAGTTTTTGGAATATATTATGTAGTTTAGATTTAGAATAATGTAATCTATGTAAGATTTTAAACTGTATAAGTGCATGTTTAGCGTTTAAAGAGCAATAATGTATATGTTGTAGGCTTTCTTCCCCATATTTTCTGGACTTATTATTTGACTTAGTTCATTTTCCCAGCGCTGTCTATGTATTTATTCCGATGATGGGATATCACTTTCCAACAAAATATTATAAATGTAAATGATATCATTTTTTCTGTATTTGGGTGTTTATTCAAGCATTCATCTAAAATTTCACTCTTTCTATTTCTAAGTTCTTGTGTATTTGCAGAAATAATAGTTTCTGATTTGTAAATATCTGAAATATTCATTATTATGAAGCCCGTAAGTTTGTTTGTAATTCTTGAAATGAAAGAAATGAATTATCCTTATAAAGATCCCTAATATTTAGAATTCCTTTATTTTTCCATTGTATAAAAGCTTTATCCATCATTGACGGTTTAAACGTAAAATTATTGGCAATTGTAAGAGCTAGCGGTATAAATTTTAGTTTTAGTGTTTTCTTTATTTGTTTCCAAATACTATTCCACTTTCTATTGTCAAATTTTCACTATTTTTCTTAGTACATTAATATTAGCAAATATTATAGAGCTAATTTCAAATGGAAAACAGTCTTCTCTTTCCATTTTTAACCAATTTGGTTTATTATCTATTTCGCCTAACCAAAAATTCATATTTCTAATATTAACTGCCCAATAATAGAACATAAAATTTGGTAAAGCTAAGCCCCCGTTTATTTTAGCTTTACATAAATGTTTTTTATTTATTCTATGATTTTTGTAGTCCCAAATAAAGTTAGTGACTATTGATCTACTTTTTTAAAGACATTTTTAGAAAGATATATCGGATTGATTGAAATAAAATATAATAATTGTGGGAGGAAAATCATTTTTATTGCGTTTATTTACCTAACATTGAGATAGGTAAGCTTTTCCAATATAAGATATTTTTATTTAATTTATTCAATAATAACGGAAATTAGATTTAAATAAAGAGTCAAATCTTTTTGTAACAAAAATACCAAGATATTTAATATTTTCATTTGTTATCTTGAAAGGAAATTGTTGTAATATCTGTAAATTATTCATGGTTATTGGCATAAGTTCACTTTTATTCCAATTGATGCTATATCCTGAAATTAAACCAAATTCCGTTATTAATTTTAAACAAATTACAAATACTTATTTCCGGTTTTGTAATATAAAGTAATATATCGTCCGCATATAACGAGATTTTATTCTTAGTATCTTTAGTATCGTATCCATATATTTCTGGATGTAGTCTTATCCTTTGAGCAAGGGGTTCGATTGCTAACGCAAACAGTAAATGGTGATAAAGGACAGCCTTGTCTACAACCTCGAGATAAACTAAACTTAGTTGATAACATATAATTTGTTATTATTCTAGCTGTTGGATTTGCGTATAATAATTTAAATCCAAGTAGTAAACTTATCACCAAGCTTAAAGGCTTCCATCACCGAAAATAGATAAGGCCATTCCACCTGGTCAAAAGCTTTTTCTGCATCCAACGAGATGACTACTAAGTCTTTTTATCACTTCTTTTCGAATATATAATATTAAATAACCGTCTTAAATTATATGAAGAATATCTTTTAGGTATAAATCCTGTTTGATCAGGATGAATTAATTCATTAACAATTTTGCTTAGTCTTTGTGCAAGAATTTTTGTTAAAATTTTTTGATCGGTATTTAATAAAGCAATTGCTCTATACGATCCTGGATCATCCAAATCTTTATTTATTTTGGGTATAAGTGTTATAATAGATTCGTTCAATGTGTCTGGTAATTTCTCTTGTATATATATCTGTTCATATAATGATTTTAAATATGGGACCATTTGGGCATGAAAAATTTTATAAAATTCCGAGCCTATACCATCTGGTCCTGGAGTTTTACCATTTTTTAAAGATTTAATAGATTCTTGGATTTCTTTATTGAAATATCGGCATTTAAAAATTCTCTATTTTGTAAATCTAATTCTTTTAAGTTACATACATTTAAAAAGGCATCTATTTCTGTTTTATTTACTGTTGTGTTACCAGTATACAAATTTTTATAATATTGCATAAATCTTTCATTAATATCCTTGGGTTGTATTAATAATTCACCGTTTTTGTGATTTAATCCTATGTATAATTTTTCCGCTTCAATTTTCCTTAATTGTCGAGCCAATAGTTTTTGTGGTTTGTCTCCAAATTCAAACAACAATTGTTTAGTATGTTGGTAGTATTTTAAAACTTGATCAGTATATATTTTATTTAATTTATACTTCAATGTTACAATTTTATTATGTATTATTATATCTGATTTTGTTGCATTCTGTATATCTAATTGTTTGATCTCCCTTTCTAAGTCATGTTGTTCCTTCCGAATCTTCTTATTATGGAATGCTTGTGAAGAAATCATAATTCCTCGAAGATATGCTTTAAATGTTTCCCATAATAAAGAGCGAGATATTTCTGGTTGATCATTTATTTCAAAAAACATCTTAATCTGAGTTATGATGTATTCCTGAGTTGTTTTATTTTTTAAAATTTGTGGATTAAGTTTCCATTGTCCTAGATTTCCTGTTTTACCATTTATTTTAATTTTAAATGTTAATGGTGCGTGATCTGAAATTATAATATTATGATATTTGGATTCGTAAGTAAGTGAGATAAGCTTTGCATCTACTAGGAAGTAATCTATTCTTGAATAGGTTTTATGTACTGGCGAGTAGAAGGAATATTCTCGACCAGTAGGATTTTCTGTTCTCCAAACATCTTTAATGTTAGACGTTTGAATGTATGCGTTTAATAAATCACTAGAGTGCGATTTAGTTTTCCTTTGTTTTGAAGATCTATCTAAATAAGGGTCTAATGTACAATTAAAATCTCCTCCAATTATCAAATTGTAATGTGTTAATTCTGGAATATTATTAAGTACTTTCTTAAAGAATAAAGGACTATCAAAATTTGGACCATAGATGTTAACAAAAATCATTTTTTCCCTATTTATTTCTCCTATTAACAATAATGTATCTGCCATCTTTATCAGATATAGTAGATATATGCTTAAATAAAGTACCTTTACGAAATAATATTGCTACGCCTCTTGATTTATGTGTAAAGGAAGAGTGGTATATTTTATCTATCCATTTAGCTTTCAGCCTATTTTCAGCGTCTTTCTTTAGGTTGAGTTTCTTGAATGTAAATTACATCAGCTTTCATTGCCTTTAAGTGTGTCAATATTTTTCCTCTTTTTATTGGTTCATTGATACCTTTAACATTCCAACTGCAAAAGGTTAATCCCTCGTTCCCCATATTTCTTTTTAAATCCTGCATTTTAGATTTGTGGGAATCTAGAATAGGGTCCAAGGGTCCGCGCAGTAGACTTAACCTTACACCCGAACACCGAGTAGATGAATTTTAGATCTCTCTTATGTGCTTCACGAGTGTATCTCCATTGTTCCAGTATATAGCTCCATTCAAACTGAAAGATATAGTAAACATAAAAAAATAATGAGAAGTGAATAAAAAGCTTAGAAAGGTGTATAAAGAATAGAAGAACTACAAATAAAATATTTGTAGTTTGTGAAAGCCAAGTTGTGTTGGCCATTAATCTAAAGGCTTCCGGCATTGATGTTATTAATTTAGCCAGCTCCTAATTTTAAGGAATTATTATTCCATAGTAATATTTTAACGGGAATATAGTATTAAAGAAATGAAAAGAGTGATATTAAACATCATAAAAGTATATATATCTAAGGTTAAGTTTAAAAAAAATCCAATTATAGAGCCACAGTTAAAGAAATTTTTTTTTTTTTTTAAATACAAAAAATAGAAGTCATTATTAAAAGAGGGAGAAATATATTGAGGGAGGATATCCCCAAATGTAACAGGACATAAGATATTAATTATTAGTAGTATTAAATTAGCAATGGTGCAGAGTCTTGGTTAATAACATCATAGTAATAATAAAACCGCGTTATAATTTTAGTAGGTGTGTTATTTGTTTATGTTAGTTGTATATTATGAATAATTGTCAATGTTCGGTGAGCTTCTTCCAATCCGGAAAACATTTCGTTCCATACGACATTGTCCATTCCTTCTGATTTCTTCTAATTCCATGTTGTCGTATAAAGTTTCATAAAATGTTAAGAGACCGTACTAGGTCTTAAAAATAGAAAAAAGGCAGTATATTTGCTTGTAGATGGTTTTCAAGTGTCAAACTGCTTTGCAAATTCCATTGCTTCTGTTGGAGTCTTGAAAAAGTGTTCCACGTTGTTATAAGTAACTCTTAAGATGGCGGGGTAATTCAGACCGTATCTCAAGTTTTCTACACCCCTCATAAGGTTTTTGGCTTCGTTAAACGCTTTTCGTTTTCTGGCAACCTCTGGGGATAGTCTCGATAGATACTGATTCTTTGTCCTTGAAACATCAGATTCTTTGTTCTCGAGGCTCTTCGCATAATGTCCTCGAGGGTGAAATCATATTGTAACTGACAATGATTTGTCTTGGGGGGCGTTTGTACTGGTCTGTCTTCTGCCGACTCGGTGTGCACGAGCTAAAACAGGCATATCATCCAAAGATAAAACAGCTTGCAGTAATTTAGCAGTGAATTCTCGAGTGTCTTCGTGTTTCTCTAAACCTTCAGGAATCCCTGCAATCCTCAAGTTCTGCCTTCTTTGATAGCCTTCCAGCTGCGTGCATTTATCTGTTACTTTGGATAACAACTCCAGTAGACGTTCTTGTTCTGTTATCAGCTTTGCTGTAGACACAGTACTAGCCTCCGCTATCTTTTCAAGGTTTTTAATGCCATCAACTTGTTGTTCGACCACTTTTGCAATAGGGTCAATCTTATGTTTAAAGTCTTTTTTAACATTTTCAAGTTTACCCTCCATCTTGCGTTCCAGGTTATTAATCATATCAATGATTTCATTCTTCAATATTTCTGATTCTTTCTTGAACTTATTATCAATTTGCGTCTTTGTATCTTTTTGAAATTCACACCATTGATTTTTTCATCAAGTCCATCTGATTATTAATTTGAGATATTTCTTCCTTTATATCTCCCTGTATTACTTTCATTTCCTTCTTTATATCTTTCATTCTGCCTTGAACTCACGTTTTAAATCAGCCATCTGATGAGAAATAAAAATTCTCAAGTCCTCACCTCCTGTGTCTGCTTTCCTGGAAACGTCTTCCACGGAGCTGGCCCTACTCGAGTCCGAGGCTTCTCCCAGGCCTTCTCCCGGTCTCGCCCGGTTTTTCGACCCTTCGTTTTCTCGGTAGGGCTCCGTGCCGTCATAATTCGTCGCAGGGCTGATGACGTCAGCCGGTACCGTCGGTGTTGAGGCGGCAGACAGTGAAAGCAGTCGATCGGTAAGTACTTTTAAATCTGTTTAAATCCCCGTTTTTTGAAAAAATTTTGCGGAGCTGGCTGGTGCTGTGGCTTACTGCTCCATAGCGCCACCGGAAGTGGAGGTGGTATCAGTAGCTCCCCAGCTGTGAGCGCTGGCGTCAGTTTGTAACACAACCAAAGGGTTTGTCATTGTTATGGGATTAGAGCAATGTCGAATATTGCTAATCCACCATCGCAATTCCATTTTTGCTTTGGCCGGTAACTGCATTGGCCTGTCAAAATGGCCAGCGTGAAGTTTGAGTGCTACAATTTTGGCTCTTTGTAAATGTTGGTAATGTAAAGGTCCATATTGTGTGGCTGGAAACGTATCCACGAGCTTCACAATTGTCCTGGCAGCCTGCCGAATGGATGGTTTACTGGCAGTTACATGCCTCTATCAAGGCTGTTACATGTCTCTATCAAGTATGTCGCTTGGGAAGGTGACAGTCATATGAGCAGAGTCAATCGTGAACCCCAAATAATCCATTGTCACCAAGGCATTAACTTGGATTTGTCTGGATGGATGATAAACCTCAATTTTTGAAATAGGAGCTTGGTGGCTGTGACAGCCAATTTAGCCAATTCCAAGGTTTTCCCCACAATTAGGATGTCAACGAGATATGCCATGACAATGTGTTTTTGTTTCCAAAGAAAGGCCAATGCTGGTTTCAATATTTTAGTAAATAGTCTGGGGGTTGATGTTAGTCCATTACGCAGCACTTTATACTGCCAGAGCTGCCCCATCCAGATAAATTTCAAATATCTGCGGTGATCTTTATGTATAGGTACTGATTAGTATGCATCTTTTAGGTTGATGCAAGCCATGAAGTACCCTTTGGAAACTAGTTGTTTAGCAGTAACAAACGTTTCCATTTTGAAGTGGGTGTATTGCACAAAAGTATTCAGTTGTGTCAAATCAATAATAATGCTGCATCCGCCATCTTTTTTGTTTTTGGTGAAGATGTTTGATACAAACTCAAGAGGTTCATGTTTGGTTTTCTCTACCACTCCCTTGGTATATAATCTAAGTAGTTCCGCATAACCTTCCACTTTCTCTTTTTGCGAAAGCACAATTTTTCGGCTAGGTACATGTTGAACCGGAAGGAGGAGTTTGTCAACAAATTCAATTTTGTATCCCTGAATACTGTACAGTAAGAAAAGATCAGAAGTAATAGAACTCCATGCATCCCGAAACAGGTGTAACCTGCCCCCAACTTGTGAAGTTACACATGCTATGTTCCCAAGGCAACCAGACCCACCTACCTCCATGGTTACTGGTGGCACTGGGTTGGTTTCTTCCGTCCTTGGTTCTTGGGAGGTGGAGGCGCTGTGGTGTGAGGTTGGCGCATCGTCCAGGAAAGCTGCTCTGGGCCATGGCCTAAAAAAGACCTTTGTGAGGGTTGTGCGGCCTTCGAGGTTTCACCAGCTGTTCTTTTGCTGTGATAGCGGGCCCTGCTGGTGGCTGTGTAGGGGTGCTGCCGCCGGCTGAATAAGGACCTGGTAGCAGTCGGCACCTTGATCATACCGACGGCTTTTGCCTCTTCATTGAGGTCTTTGACCTGTTTGGGCAGGTTGTCCCCGAACAGCAGAGTAGGCGGCTGTGCTCTGCTGGTTCTACACAATCCTGCGAACTTTGGGTTCAGTGTAGGCTGGATGGCACTCTTCCTAAAGCAATTTATCTCAAATTGGACATTGCAGAAGAGTGCCAGAGCATCCTGTTGCTCGTCCATCATATCTTTTCCGTCCACTGACCTGGCAAACGCTGTAATACCCGAGGCCAGTAGTTTGAGTATTTTTTTGCAATTTGACCTCTTGGGTCCTGATGCTGGGACTGATATTTCCCCAGATGGTGTTGTTCACCGCAGGCACATTGAGAGAGATACAGTTCTCCGGAGCTAGGTACTTGGCCGTAGTGTTGTTCATGACTTGCTCTTGCAGCTGGTGAGTCGTTAAGTAATTTATACTTGATGCCAGCTGTGGTTGTAATGGCAGTCCCTTCTGTAATAATATCGCAAACTTGGATACCATCCCAGGTAGCTCCTCTTCCTGCACCCCTAGCACGTCGGACTCTTCAGCCAACTCCCTCTCTTCAGAGTCAGCCCAAACCTGACTCCTTATGCTCCCCTGCGAAGAGGGTGAGACATTTGGCAGGCCTGTAAAGGGTACTGCCATGGGTCTGCTGGAGACCCACGATGACCAGACTCCTGCTGGAGTAGGTCACGTTGGAGCAACTGCTCCACCATCCGCTCCATGTGGGATAATCGACCACCGTCGCTACCCGTGAACGGCAGGTCTTCTAGCCCAGACCCAGCCGAGTCAACGGGATTGCCCGACTTCCGGGTGGCTTTTCCGCCAGTCCGTGGTGTTCCTGCGGGCTGTAGTGGCGTGAAGTCGGGAGCTGGCATTTGTTCAACGGCCAGCTCAGGTGTAGTCGGCCGCTGTTGACTGCCCGTGGTCCCGCGGTCCTCCGCAGTCTGTTTGGAAGCGGTCCGTTTCTTCTCTCGAGATTTGTCCATGGTCGCTCGAGCCCGTGGGGTACTCTGTAAATGCAACAAGAACAGAGTTCCCAAAACCACTCCAGGTTAGCGGTACTTACCTGTAGGTTCGTTTATAAAACTTGCCAGTGGAGGAGCTTCGCAATGCGTTCGACGATATGTCGCGCATGTGTGCTGGCGGGGTCTTCACGAAGTCACTCACATGACTCTGAAGTAAAATATCAGTCGCTGTCTGCATTTGTAGCAAATTAAGCTTTGAGGGCGTAGATGAACCGATTCCTGAGAGAAACTCGGGTGCTGGAGAATCGATGGTACACAAGTAGTTCTCCAAGCACGAGCAGGCTCTCTCTTTCTCTCTTTCTCTCTTTCTCTCTTTCTCTCTCTCTCTCTCTCTCTCTTCTCTCTCTCTCTCTCTCTCTCTCTCTCTCTCTCTCTCTCTCTCTCTCTCTCTCTCTCTCTCTCTCTCTCTCTCTTTGTGGGTAGTTGCATGTGAACCAGTGGATGATATATATATATACATTAAGTTACATTTGGACAGGTGCATGGATGGAAAAGATTTAGAGTGATTTGGGCCAAAAGCAGGCAAGTGGGATTATCATAGATCGGGCATTTTGGACGGTATGGATGAGTTTTGGCTGAAGGGCCTGTTTCCATAATGTATGATTCCATAAAAGTAAGATGGTGGAATCACCTCAGCACATTTAGTATCTATGACATGCTCTATTCTCAAGCAGAATAATCAAAATTCAAGTAAAGGTCTTCGGTGCAGGCATCACTTTGTGGATAAACTAAGATCATGACTTTCAATTGCATTTGTTTTGGATGAATTAACTTTTTGTTATTTACTTCAGTTAAGTGGCAGGATGGCATTTTGAAAAGCATTATAGATTCATTGTTAAAATTGCAGCAGACTGTTGTTGCTTTCCATTCCCACGCACATAATTGCTCTCTCAGAAACGCACTTCCTCCTGGTTTATTTGAGGAAAAAGCGGACGTTTTCTCAGCTGTTCTGTGAAGCATAAACCACAGAGTTCTAAAGCTGTTCAACAGGGAAACAGGACCTTCAGCCCACCTTGTCCATGCTAATCAAGTTGATGGTTGGAGACACAAGGAACTGCAAGTGCTGGTATTTTGAGCAAAATACAAAGTGCTGGAGGAACTCAGCAGGCCAGGCAGCATCTATGGACAGACGACGTTTCGGGTTGGGACCCTACTTCAGACTGATGGAGTAGGGGAGAGAAGTGGGGACAGGACAAAGCCTGACAAGTGATAGCTGGATACAACTGAGGCGCTTTTGATTAGCAAATGGGTAGATTAAGTGACGAAGGCTGGAGGTGAAAAGGAAACAGAAGGGTGTCAGATAAGGAGGTTTTGGTTTAGGTTTCAATTTATTATTGTCACGTCTACTGAGGTACAGTGAAAATCTTTGTTTTGCACGCTATCCAATCAGATCAGATAATACCATACATAAATACAATCAAGTCAAACTCAAGTACTATTTGTAGAGCAAACAGGAAGATACAGAGTGCAGAATATCATTCTCAATATTGTAGCACATCAGTTCCTGTAGAAGAATGTTCGTCTTTGGTAAATCAAAAGTTAAAACTTGCTACTCGCTTGCAATGTCTCCATTGTGACCCAATGTTTGCAATGGGGTAGAGATGAATTGAACAGTACCCTAGCTAATGGAAGGACCGTTCAGGAGCCTGATAACAGAGGGGACGATTCTGTTACTGAGTCTGGAGATGTGCGCTTTATACCTTCTGTACCTTCTGCCGGGAAGGAGTAGGGAGAAAAAAGAATGACAGGGGCAGGCCAAGTCTTTGCTTTTGTTGGTTGCTTTCTCCGGACAACATGAAGTGTAGATGGAATCAATGGTGCGGAGTTTGATTTGGGCAAGGGGCTGGGCCACGTCCACAATTCGCAGCAATTACGCGCAATATTCAGCAGAGATGCTACCCAACTACATGCCTTCTATGGTGCATGTGTAGAAGTCTGTAAGTGTCATTGGAGACATCCTGAATTTCTCCAGTCTCGCAAGGAAGTTGAGGCGTTGGTGTGTTTTCTTGGCTGTCGCATCGATGTGGTTGGTCCACGACAGATCTTTGGCAATATTAATGCCAAAGAACTTGGAGCTCGCAAACCATTTCCACTTCTGCACCATTGACATGCAGGAAGGAACTGCAGATGATGGTTTAAACCTGTGATAGGCTCAAAATGCTGTCTGAAGTCTGAGGAAGCGTCTTGACCGTATACGTCATCCATTCCTTCCCTCCAGAGATGCCGCTTGTCCCGCTGAGTTATTCCAGTATTTTGCTATATAGCATATATCGCTATGCCTACCCAAAAAGGGCTGCCATTGCATCCTAAGCTGGCAGCCAGTATAAATTACATGGCAACAAAACAGCTGCAGGAACAAGCAATAAATAATACGGCAGATAAATACCTTGCGCCAGAGAATAGTATTCTCTTAATGTGCCTGCTGTCAACAACCCCATTAGGGGCAACATGAGCCCGACCATAAGGAGCCAGGAGGTGAAACTCCAAAGAAACCTCAAGCTACTGGCTGCTGGGATTACAGCAGTAGCCAGAAAAGTTGATGGGGTTGAGATGCCTGAAGAGCTGCATGACACTCTAGCACTCCTGTGCAATACACTATTTGAAATTAATAGCTACAGGAAGAGTATCATAAATCCTGCACTCAATCCCAAATTTGCGGGATTATGCAGGCCCAGCAGTGCACAGCTGCCTACATTGCTGTTTGGGGACAACCTCCCAAAGCAGGTAAAAGACCTGGATGAGGATATCCAAGGCAATCGGCATGATTAAGGTGCTGAACACCTCAAAAACCCCATATTAGCGGCGGCAGCACCCCTACACATCCACCAGGCACCGTTACAACGAGAGACCATCTGGTGGTGAAAGCTCGAAGGCCGGCCCACCTGCACAACGGTCTTTTTTAGACCATGGCCCAGCCCGGCCTTCTTGGAAAATGCGCCATCCCCACACCGCAGCAACACAACAGAACAAGAAGCAAGGACAGAGACAACCAACACAGCACCGCCACTAACCTTGGAGGTAGGTGGGTCTGGTTGCCTCGAAAACATTGCATGTCTAGACTCATCACGGGTTGGGGGACGATTGCACTCGTTTCGTCATGTGTGGAGCACTTTTACCTCTGATCCTTACATACTCGGAAGTATTCAGGGATACAAAATTGAATTTGTATACGAACTCCCCATCCCAGTTCAGCATACACCTAACCGGAAGTTTATACTTTCACGAAAAGAGAGAACAGAAGGCCATGCTGAACTTTTAAGATTAAACGCAGAAGGGGTAATTAAGAAGACAAACAGAGAATCTCAAGAGTTCGTATCAAACATTTTTACCAAAAACAAAAAAGACGGCGGATGTTGCATCATTATAGATTTGACCGAACTGAATACTTCCGTTCAGTATGCCCATTTCAAAACGGACACGTTTGTCACAGCCAAACAGCTAATCTCTGACAGGCACTTTATGGCTTGCATCGACCTAAAGGATGCATACTATTCAGTACCAATTCACAAGGATCATCGTAAATATCTGAAATTTGTCTGGATCGGACAGCTTTGGCAGTATAAGGCCTTACCCAATGGGTTATCATCGGCACCCAGGCTGTTTACCAAATTGTTAAAACCAGCTTTAGCATATTTGAGGAAACAAAACCATATTGTTATGGCCTACCTTGATGATATTTTCATTGTAGGGGAAAATTTAGAGTTGGCTACATTGGCAGTATCAGCCACAAAGCATCTTTTTCAAAAGCTGGGATTTTATCATTCATCCAGATAAATCAAAATTGAGACCCTCCAAATGGATTATTTGTGGTTCACTATCAATTCTGTTCAAATGTCTATCACCTTGCCACCAAACAAAGTGGCAGACTTGACGGAAGCATGTAAAAGCCTCACTAGCATCAGAAAACCATCCATTCGGCAAGTAGCCTGAGTGATTGGGAAACTAGTGGCTGCATTTTCAGCAGCACAATTTGGACCACTCCATTACCAAAATCTACAAGGAGCAAAAATATTAGCTCTTAAAACTCATGCAAGCCATTTTGATAGGCCTATGGAACTACCAGGGAAAGCAAAATTAGAGTTAAATTGGTGGATAGACAATACTCAGCATTGTTCTAACCCCATCACTATCATGAATCCCTCGGTTACATTACAGACTGATGCCAGTGCAAAATGTTGGGGAGCAACTAATACCACCTCAAGTTGTGGTGGTAGATTGAGAGCACAAGAATTAACCCTGTTTGGAGCACTAGGGATTAATTATCTAAAAATGCTGGGAGCATTTCATGGACTCCGGGCCTACTGCTCAGATATGCACCATTTGCTTGTACGATTACAGATTGATAATACCACTGTGGTGGCCTATATTAATCATATGGGTGGAATAAAGTCGATATTATGTGATGAATTGGTTAATAATATCTGGCACTGGTGTCTGGAAAGGAATATTTGGATCTCAGCCACTTACCTTCCAGGTAAGCTAAATACAGTGGCGGTCACGCAAATTCAACGACAACACCGAATGGATGTTGGATCGGAAAGTGTTTGCCAATATTATAGAATGGTATGGGACACCAGATATCGACCTTTTTGCATCCAGATTAAATCACCAACTACCAACATATGTTGCTTGGGAACCAGACCTTCGGGCAGCAGCGATGGATACTTTCTCGCTGCATTGGTGGGATTTGTTTTCTATGCATTTCCTCCCTTCTGCCTCATCAGTCGGGTCTTACAAAAAGTCAAACAAGACTCCGCAACGGGTATTTTGTTTGTTCCCGACTGGCCTACCCAACCATGGTTCCCAGTAGTACAAAATATGGCCGCAGAACCCTGCATTCGGATCTACAAACGTCCAAGCCTTTTGGTACACTCTGTGACAGGGGAAAGTCATCCGTGCCATGACCGAATAAACCTGTTGGTTTGCAGATTCTGAACAGGCCATCTCTGGACTACGGACTCTCCGACAGGACGATAAATGTCATCACAGTGTCGTGAAGGGAGTCCACCAGAAGACAATATCTAACATATGTGAAGAAATGGGAAGTGGTCTGCACCAGACCGAACACTTCATAAGAAACAGCCACAATCACTGAAGTGCTGGAGTTCCTGGCTACCCTTCATTTTGATGAGGGATTGAGTTACAGTGCCATTAATTGTGCCCGTAGTGCCCTATCCAATTATCTGGGGCGAGGGTGTGATCACCTGGCTGTGGGATCACACCCACTGGTATCTAAACTGATGAGGGGTATATTTAATTCTAATCCCCCCAGGCCCAGATACACCCATACATGGGACATAGGCATAGTGTTGACTATGCTTCAAGAATGGACACCTATATCGGGACTCACGCTGGATAAATTAACCTATAAAATGGCTATGTTAATGGCACTTGTAACAGCACAACGGGTCCAGTCCTTACATAAACTAAGTATGTACGCCATGTATATCACTAATGGCAAGATAACCTTCCTTATACAGGGGTTACTTAAACAGGATAGACCCGGATCCACTGGCCAAAACTTAGAAATTCTGGCCTATCCTGCAGATTGTCGGCTCTGCATTGTGACATATATGTTTCAATATATAGAGGTCACCAAGGGCTCAGGGGCACGGAGAGGGCTTTACTCATTAGCCACAAAAGCCCCCACCATGAGGTCACAGTACAAACCATTTCCAGATGGTTAAGGGTAGTATTGGGTGCAGCGGGGGTGGACATTAATATTTTTAAATCTCACTCCACCAGGGCTGCATCCACATCGGCGGCTAGGATGATGGAAGTTCCAATGGACCACATCCTTGCAACAGCGGGTTGGAGTAATGAACGGACTTTCAGCGCTTCTTTAATAAACCCGTGGTCACTCCCGAGACATTTGCGGGAAAAATATTAAGTTCTGTTTCATGATTTACCCCAATGTAGGGGCATTATTATTTTAGGTATGAAATAAATACCTTTTTGTTTTTCAACACAGTTTCATGTCTGAAATACGTTACATCCTCCATTTCCTAGCATGGCATGGACTCGTTCCAGGGCATGAAATCACAGAGCTTTGAAATCTTCACGTAGTCACTCACGTGACTCCAAAGTAAAATAGTAAGATTAAACAAGAATTTACCAGTTCTTTATTTTATGAGGAGTTACGATGAGGGATTACATGCCCTCCTTTCCCAAACCCTCTATTATAAAGGTCAACTGGTATATAAAGTTCTCTCTTATCTTACTATGTTAGTCAACTTTGGTATCTGTGATTTCACACCACTGCTTTGAAGAATGCCGCGCATGCGTGCTGACGGGGTCTTCACGTAATCCCTCATCATAACTCCTCATAAAATAAAGATCAAACTTCAAACTGGTAAGTTCTCATTTAATCTTACTATTAAAGTTGATTACCCAGGGGAAGCTCCCGCAGTCATAATGAGAACATGCAAACTCCACACAAGCAACCAAAATCAGGATCAAATTCCGGTCACGGGATCCGTAAAGCCCAGATTCCTAGTGTCTGAGTATTTCACTCAGATGTTTATTATAGTCATGCAGCTGTACAGCACAGACACAGGCCCTTCAGCCACCTAGTTTATGTCGACCAAGTGGGCATACTCGGATGGTCCCTTTTTCCTGCATTTAGCCCAAAATTGTCTAAACTCTACCTATCCATATATCTGTTCTACATCTATATCTGCTTCTATATCTTCCTCTGGCACTTATTCCAAATACAGATGACCTCCTGAGTGAACAATTTGTCCCTATGGTCCCATCTTAAATGTCTCACCTCTCACCTTAAGCCTCTCCCATCTAGTTTTATAATCCTCTACCCTAGGAAAAAGATGTGAGCATTCACTTTATCCATGCCCCTCACGATCTTGTCAATTCTGTAGGGCATTATAATTACTTCAGATGGACAAAATTTGCTGGAAAGTGCTAAACATTTTGGTTTTCATTTGTTTATTTAGGTCATATTCATGTTTCACAACTCCTTTAATACACCCCAGCTTTCCCATTTAATTAATGAGAGGTGCAAAGAAAATTAAGGATTTTTCTACATCCGATTAGATTTTGGTGCTAATTTGTTGCTGGCTTCCCTCACTTGCTAAAGGGCTGTCCCACTTTCCTGAGTTATTCACGAATTCTCCCAAGCTTTCCCCTTGATTTTAACACTCGCAGAATGTTTGTAACTAGTCCATAGGAGGCCGTAGGAGTCCGTGGATATATCATAGTGGCTCGTTATGCCAGCCATAGATACTCAGGGCTATTTTTTTACTCATGGACATTTTTAATCAGGCTGGTCCCGACTTACCCGATGCCCCGAGTACCTATGGCTGGCATAACGAGCCGCTATGATATATCCACGGAATCCTGCGGCATCCTACGGACTCGTTATGAACATTCTGCGAGTTTGAATCAAGGGGGGAATTTGTGAAGGACTCGGGAAAGTGGGAAAGGCCCTTAACAGTGCTGTGAGGATGAAAAAAGTTGATCAGAATGCCCTCGACTTGATCTTGCAGTTAAAGTCCTTAATAGATATAAGATTTGTAAAAGAGTTTTGAGCTTTAAGAGAGTTTAGAGAATTTAAGAGTTTAAAGATATCGCATGGAAACAAGCCTTCCGACCCACCAAATCCACGCTGACCATTGATCACCTATTCACAATAGTTCTATGTTTCCCACTTTTTCATCCTCTCCATACGAACCTGAGGCAATTTACAGAGTCTGATTAACCTAGAAACCTGCACATCTTTGCGATGTGGGTGGAAACTGGAGCACCAGGTATAAACCCGCGCGGTCACAGTGAGAACATGCAAACTCCACACAGACAGCACCCGAGGTCAGGATCAAATCCATGTCTCTGGCAATGTGAGGCAGCAGCTCTACCTGCTGCACATAGATGAGGTTGGAGGAGGTGCAGGTGAACCTCTGCCGCACCTGGAAAGACTGCTTGGGTCCTTGAATGGAGTCAAGGGGGGAGGTGAAGCGAGAAGTGTAGCATTTCCTGCGGTTGCAAGGGAAAGTGCCAGGAGAGGGGGTGGTTTGGGTGGGAAGGGACAAATTGACCAGGGAGTTACAGAGGGGGCGGTCTCTGCGGAAAGCCAACAGGGAGAAGATGGGAAGATGTGGCCAGTGGTGGGATCCCATTTGTAGACAAAAAAAGCTGGAGAAAATCAGCAGGTAAGGCAGCATCTATGGAGCGAAGGAATAGATGACGTTTCGGGTCGAGACCGTTCTTCAGACTGATGTCGGGGGTGGGGGGGTTCAGGAAAGAGAAAGGGTGGAGACAGTAGGCTGTGGGAGAGCTGGGAATGGGAGGGGAAGGTGGGAGAAAGCAAGGACTACCTGAAATTAGAGAAGCCATTCATGTTCATACCGCTGGGGTGTAAACTACCCAGGCAAATATGAGGTGCTGCTCCTCCAATATGCGGTGGGCCTCACTCTGGCCATGGAGGAGGCCCCGGACAGAAAGGTTGGATTCGGAATGGGAAGGGGAGGAGGTGTTGAGCCACCGGGAGATCAGGTTGGTTATTGCAAACTGAGTGGAGGTGTTGTGCAAAGCGATTGCCAAGCCTGCGCTTGGTCTCACCGAGGTTGATCATGTGCTGAATAATCCAACCACATTTTTGTTTGGAAGTGGAAAGAAATAATAGAAATTGCATTCATTGCAACCTGTAAAAAGAGTTGAGATACTGTATTATGATGTTGCTGCATGTCATTGTGGTATATATCATGTCTTGATTGGTGAATAGGTTTTGTTTGTGACTTTATTTGAAGCAGAAATAATATGTGAATGCTTCATTGAGCATAATTCCGACTGGTAACTACGCACTTCGTCTGAGCACATTATCGTACGCGTCATGCAAACCATCTTAAATGATCACCTAAACTGTCATTTGGCAACTTAAAAAGCTGCCAAGGTTGCCAGGATAACAACAGAGAAAAAAAAAGTGAGAGCCCTGCAAAGTGTATAATATTTTTGACACTGTCATAGGCCTTTCTTACATATTCTGTCACAACGCACTGTAGTCTACAACCCTTCAGTAATGTTCCTTGCCCACCATTTCAGAATAATAGTGTTTTAAACCAATAACTCGACACTAGCACTGGCAATAAATAAATTAATAAATAAGCGCAGCTTTCCAGCCCCTTATCTCATTGGCCACGCTCGGCTGCAAATCGATGTCAATCTGGCGGACCATCTTCCTCTAGTCGTGGGGGTGGGGGATTGGGAGGGGCCTCACAAGTGGAACAGCTTAGGGCCTCTCTTTATCTAAATCCGGCCCTGCCCCCACTGGCTTTCCAGCTGAGGTTATAATTGAGAAAATATTCCAATCACTCTATTTATCTTTAATCATGATGCTCACGGTCTTTTTCTTTAGGGTAGAAGATTCTAAAACAAGAGGGCATTGGCTTAATGTAAGAGGGGAGAAATTTAAGAGAGATCTCAGATGCAACTTTTTTGCTCAGAGTGTAGTCCCTATCTGGAATGAGCTGCCAGAGGAAGTTATAGAAGTGGATGCAATTATGAATTTTAAAAGGAATTTGGACAGAGATATGGATAGGAAAGGTTTAGATGACAATGGGCCAAATGCAAGCAAATGGGACTAGCCCAGTAAGCCGATTTGGTCCGCATGGGCAAGGTGGGCCGGAGGGCCTGTTTCCGTGCTGTACAGCTTTAAGGCTATGAATCTAGTTACATTTGTATGTTGCGGACCAACCACATTGAGGCTGTGACCAAGAAAACACACCAACACCTCTACTTTGTCAGAAGAGTAAGTAAGGCAGCATGTCTCTCACAACTCTTGCCGACTTCTATTTCTGCGCTGTAGAAAGCATTCTATTGGGACATAACACTGCTTAGTTTGGCAACAGCACTGTCCAAGAGCACAAAAATTGCAGAGAGTTGTGGATGTAGCCCAGTCTATCACACAGGCCTGACTCCTCACCATCGACTCCTTCTACACTTCATGCTGCCTCGGGAAAGTAAGGACCTTTTCCACCCGTGTCTAAAGAAGGATCTCGATCCAAAGTGCCACCTATCCATGTTCTCCAGAGATGTTGCCTGACCCACTGAGTTATTCTAGCCCTTTGTGTCCACCTCGTCTATTCCCTCTCCTTCCCTCTTGAGCTGGGCAGAAGATATAAAATCATGAAAACACCTACCTTTTTCTGGAACTAACGCTAGAAAAGTGTAAAATTCTGCGCCCTGGTGTTTTCTCTTGCACTACCTGTTGTACTTGTGTACGGCTTGTTTGTACTCACTGTATGTCGTTGTCACTTGTTCAGGCAGAGGGTCCCTACCTGAAATGTCACCTGTCCATTCCCAACCCGCTCAGTTGTAGTGTGGGTCTCTGATGATATGAGCTCCAACCATGGAACACCTCCTGAATTTCCTTAGCCTTCTGAGAGCAGCTTTTGTAAGCTCTCTGGGCTGTAGTTTCAATGTTGTTGGACATGGATAAACTGTTGGTGATATTTACACCAGGGATCTTGAAGCTCTCGACCATCTCCGCTAGCACCATTATAACAGACTGTATTGTGAAGGCAACTCTGGGGGTTTTGAATCTGATAATCTGACAATGCAGCATCTTGGGGGAAATGGATAGGCAATATTTCAGGTCGGGACACCGTTCAATTTGTTTACCTCTGCAAGATTTCTTTGCGGGTTTTGTGTTTTTGTTTGCTCTGCTTTCCTGCTGGATTAATTAACTGTTTGTTGCAGTTTGTGTCCAATTAAGGAGCTTTATAAGCGATTCAGCAGCATTGATTAACTACACATTCATTATATAACTGGCCTTGAAAAGGGAAGTGAATTTGCACACCATGTGTGTACTAAATAAATAAATGTCATTGCATGCAATAACTGCTCTAGAATCCATTAATCTCCCAAAATGACTAAACACTGCACCACATTGTTCTACAGACAATTTAATATTGTAGTTTTATATCGTGATAATTTAAGCTGAAATCAGTGATCCAGCATTAATGAGATCTTAGTTGACTTTTTCAGATAATTTAAACTCTGCCAATATCATCCTAGTGCCAAAGAAAAACAAGGTAGCGTGCCTGAATGATTACTGCCCAGTGGCCCTGACATCTACCACCATGAAGACTTTGAGAAATCCAGCCTTCCAGACAGTCTTGATCCACTGCAGTTTGCTTATCTCTCACCCATCTCTCTGGGCCTCCACTATCCCTGCATCATCTGAATAACGGAACCATCGACATCGTACTCCCATTTATTGACTATAGCTCGGCCTTCAACACCATAATCCCATCCAAACTCATCTCCAAACACCTCGACCTACAAATCAGCTCCCCTCTCTGCTGCTGGATGCTGACCCGTCGACCACAATCAGCAAGGATAGGATTTTAGTTTAGTTTAGTCTAGTTTAGAGATATAGCGTGGAAACAGGCCCTTCAGGCAACTGAGTCCGTGCCAACCAGCAATCACCCATACACTTGTTATATCCTATACACTAGGGACAATTTACGGAGGCCAATTAACTGATCTTTGGAATGGGGAGCACCTGGAGAAAACCCATGCGGTCACAGGGAGAACGTACAAACTATGTACTGACAGCATCATAGTCAGGAATGAATCCAGGTCTCAGGCATAGTGAGGCAGCAGCTCTACCCGCTGCACCACCTGTGCCTTCTTCACAATAACACTCAACACCGGTGCCCCGCAAGGATGCATTCTCAATCCCAAACTATGCTTCTTAAACACTCATGGCTGTGTGGCCGAATCCATTCCAAATCCATCTGCAAGATTGCGATGACACCACTGCGTTGGGCCGGATCATGAATAATAACGAGACAGGAGGGAGATCGAGAGTTTAGTGACAAGCGGCAGGACAATAACCTCTTTCTCAATGTCAGCAAGACAATGGAGCTAGTTATCGACTTCAGGAAACAGTGGTGGAGTACATGCCCCAATGAGCATCAGTAGTGATGAAATGGAGATGGACGAGAGCTTCAGGTTCCTTGGGGCAAACATCACCAACAGCTTCTGATGCAACCAAATTTGAAGCTACAGCCAAGAAAGCACATCTACTTCCTCAGTAGGAGGTTCGGCATGTCTCCAAAGACTTTTACCAACTTCTACAGATGCACCACAGAAAGCATCCTATCCAGATATATCACAGCTTGGTTTGGAACAGCTCTGCCCAAGACTGCAAGAAATTACTGCAAATTACGGATGTGGCGCAGTGCATTAAGCAGACCAGACTCCCCACCATTGACTCTATACTTCACACTGCCTCGGGAAAGCAGCCAACATAATCAAGGACTTTTTCAACCCGGTCCTTCCTTCTTATTCCCTCTTGCATCAGGCAGAACAAACGTACCACCAGAGTCAAGATCACCTTCTTCCCCACTTTTACAAGGTTCTTGAACAGACCTCTCACATGCTCAGGATGAACCTAATCTTCCAATATACCTCATTACGGCACCTTATAACTTAAGTGGCTGTCCCACTGCGGCGACCTAATCTGCGAGTTTAGACGAGTTTGCCCTCGACTCAAACTCACAGCATGGTCGACACGATGACCTAGGAGGTCCTAGGAAGTCGCTGGAACTCTCCTTCATGCTCGAGGGAAGTTCCCGAATACTCGCGGCCTCAGCTAGGTCACAGAAAAGTTTTCAGCATGTTGAAAATTATTCCGCGAGTACAATTTGGTCGGCATGCTACTTTTTAACTTGTAGTGCAGTGGAGTGGGGTTACTATTTGGTTACAGGCAATCGAGGGCAGCCGTAGGCAATCTCCTTCGCTGACCGGGCATTTTGATTGGCTCATTGGAGTTTCAGGACCAAGGAAGACCTACCGGTAGGTAAAATGTCCGCTAAACTTTATTATACTTCTTAAAAGTGTCTCCCCACCTTCTACCCCCCCTTCTCACCCCTTATCTCCCCTTCTCTCTCCTTCTCCCCTCCTTCTCTCCCCTTCCCCCTCCGTGCTCTCTAAAGGACTTATCGTGACTGTGCAGCTGTTTTACCTTCATCTTCATCGTGCAGAGCGCTCCTCCGCTTTCCCTGGCCCCCGCCTTCGCGATGTGTTTGTGTGTGTGTGTGTGTGTGTGGACGATCAGTCGATGCAGCTCGCGGTTTCAACGCGGACGGGTCGATCCAGCTCGAGGCTTTCCAGGCGAGTACCCTCGAGCTGGAAGGTCGAAGACACTCTTTTTAACTCGCTGATTAGGTTGCCCAAGTGGGACAGGCCCTTTAGGATTTAACCTGCAATTTCTCTGCAGCTGCAATACTATATTCTGCATATTATTTATTTCTCCTTATGCACTACCTGATGTACTCATGTCTGCTGTGATTTTGCTGGAAAACACGTAAAACGCCAACGTACACGTGACAATAATAAACTAAACTATCTCGGTATGCATGACAATAATAAACCAGAACTACAGTGCCCTCCATAATGTTTCGACAAAGACCCATCATTTATTTATTTGCCTCTGTACTCCACAATTTGAGATTTGTAAAAGAAAAAAATCACATGTGGTTAAAGTGCACATTGTCAGATTTTATTAACGGGTATTTTTCTACATTTTGGTTTCACCTGGTAGAAATTACAGCTGTGTTTATATATGGAGGGCACTGTATATAGAGGTCATCCAAAGATTACGGGTGAATAAACCACAGGAGTACACAGGCAGTAAATAGCAGAGACATCTCTAATTCACGGAAGGTAGAATATACTGAAAACAACCTCAGGTCATTTACATGCTTCCCAGGCAATTTCCAAAGCTTCTGTCATCTTTGATTCACCGCATTGAAATATTTGATTTGCAAAATCCAGCTCTCATCTACGTTACTAGGGTGATGCAAGCACCTGAGGCTTATACCGCATTAGTGGGAGTGGGAAGAAATCGGTTCATGATGCAAGGTTCAATTCGTTAATAAATGTATTGGTGCTGCTCAGTGGATGATGCATAATACCAGTCTGAGGCAATCTTCTGCTTACAAAGACAGTGGTTTGGGCACAGAATATGGCATAAAGCAATCTGCACTTACAACTCTATTCCAGGATTGCTACAGTTGGAAGGAGCTGAAATCACTGCAGTTAAAACATCATGAACATACAAAAGAGAACATTCCAACACAGGAACAGGCTCTTCAGCCCGCAAAATATGTAGGAAAGAACTGCAGATGCTGCTTTAAATCAAAGGTAGACACAAAATGCTTGGAGTAACCCAGCAGTTCAGGCAGCATCTCTGGACGGAAAGAATGGGTGACGTTTCAGGTTGAGACCTTTCTTCAGACTTCTTCTTCTTCTTGCGTTTGAGGCAACAGAAGTCCGCAGCAGGGTGATGCCATCCGGTTCGACATCCGTAGGTGCCCGCCCTAAAAAGGGCGCATGCTTCGGGTTGGCGCCAAGCTACGGCGCTGCTGCTGTCTCCGTTTGTTGTCGTTCGCCTGACTGAAGTCAGTTGACAGGGCTCACCACGGGGAGGTCGACAACATGAGCCCCTTCTTCAGACTAATGTCATCTGTCTGAAGAAGGGTCTCGAACCGAAACGTCACCCATTCCTCCTCTCCAGAGATGCTGCCTGTCCCGCTGGGTTACTCCAGCTTTTTGTGTCTACCTTCAGCCCACAATAACTGTGCTGAACATGATGCCAAAACAAACTAATCTCCTCTGCCTGCACATAAAACATAGAACAGTACAGCACAGGAACAGGGCCTTCGGGCCACAATGTGCGGAACAAGATGTCATATTAAACTAATCTCCTCTGCCTGCACATGATCTATATCCTGCCATTCCATGCATATTCATGTTCCTATCCAAAAGTATCATAAATCCCACTATCGTATCGGCCTCCATCGCCATTTCTAAAAGGTGCGTTCATCCTATCTATTCTCCTCAGGAAGAGGACTGGACTTTGCTGCCTTCCCTCACAGTGGGAACCATTGTGGGGGGATGTTTTTATGTTTGGTGTTAAATTCTTTTTTAATGTTGTGTCTTATTTTTATTGGTGTGCTGCAAATGGCAATTCAAATTTCACTACACCAATTGGTGTACGTGACAATAAATGTCCTTTGTCCTTTGTACTTTGTCATGATTTTATACATCTCTATAAGATCATCCCTCAGCCTCCTGTGCTCCTGTGAGTTATGCCCCTGTCCCACTTAGGAAACCTGAATTGAAACCTCTTTGCGCCCCACCCAAGGTTTCCGTGCGGTTCCCGGAGGTTTTTATCAGTCTCCTTAATGGTCGAAAGTGGTTTCCACTTCTTCTATGTTCCGGCGATTACTTCAAAAAATTCAAAACCGGCTGCGACTAAAAATAGGTTGCCGTTTTAAAAATCGGTAGTTTTTTATTCGAAGCCGGTTGCGATGCTATTTGAAGGTGGTTGCCGGAGGTTGCAGGTAGTGGAAGGTAAGATCTCCCTGGTGGAGTACAACTGGGTGAAAAAAAGGTCTTACCTTCCACTACCTGCAACCTCCGGCAACCACCTTCAACTAGCATCGTAACCGGCTGACTAAAACATTACCAACTTTTAAAACGGCAACCTATTTTTAGTCGCGGCCGGTTTTGAATTTTTTGTAATAATCGCCAGAACATAGAAGAAGCGGAAACCACTTTCGACCATTAGGGAGACTGACAAATAGCTCCGGGAACCGCACGGAAACCTTGGGTGGGGCGCAAAGTCTCCAGACGTTTCTGTTGTGGTTTCCTAAGTGGGTCATTGCCATAAGACAGAGCTCTTAAAGTTAGGGGAGTCAAGGGATATGGGGAGAAGGCAGGGATGATTGTGAATGATCAGCCATGATCACAGAGAATGGTGGTGCTGGCTCGAAGGGCCGAATGGCCTACTCCTGCACCTATTGTCTATTGTCTATAGCTCCAAGGAATAAAGTCTTAGCCTGCCCAACCTCTCCCTGTAGCTCAGGCCCATGAGTTCTTGCAACATTCTCATTTCATTACACAGCCAGCAGGTAAAATGCTTCCAGCGGGTCTCCAGGTAAAATAGCAAGCAAGTGAATCTAACATCAATAAATGGAAACAAATAATTAGATGTTGAACATAGCTGCTGGCTATTCTGGATGAGCACTTAATGGATTTTGGTAGCAGATGTTCGCAGAGAAATTGAAAGAAACTCACTTTTTGCATTAAAATATAATCTCTTGATTCTATATGACAATTTCACCTGACATACATAGTTTAAGATCACAGAAACATGGTTATTTAACTACATGGTTATTATCAAAACTCTCTAAGTTGCAAACCATGTTAACTCCCCTTCCCTTTCCCACACAGACCTTTCAGTCCTAGGCTTTCTCCATTGCAAAACAAAACGTTTTGCTGTACTTCAATACACATAACAATAATAAATCTATGAAAATATAAAAATGTGGAAATATATGTTCAGCAGCTGAAGAACTTGGAATAGAAAAGTAGATTAGATAGGATAGATAAAGAGCAGTACAGTGGCACAGTTAGTGGAGCTGTTGTCTCATAGCACGAGAGAGCCAGTTTTGATCCTGACCTCGGGTGCTGTCTGTGTGGAGTTTGCATGTTCTTCCTGTGACTATGTGGGTTTCCTCCGGATGCTCCAGTTTGCTCCCACATCCCAGAGTGCGGTTTGTAGGCTAATTGGCCTCTATAAAAGGCCTTGAATGTGTTGGGAGTAGATGAGAAAGTAGGATAACCAAGAACTAGAGTGAACGGGTAATTGATAGTCATCGTGGAATCTGTGGGTCAAATATCCATTTTTTTCTCACTCTCTCCCTCTCGCTCTCGCTCTTCCTCTCCCTCCCCCCCCCTCTCTCTCTTTCGCTCTCTCTCTCTCTCTCTTTCGCTCTCTCTCTCTTTCTCTCTCTTTCTCTAAACTAACCCAAAGCCAAATTAATCAAAATTACAAATCTGGAAGGTAGACTGGATATTATAATCGTAGTATATAAAAAGGTTGTTGGAAAATTATGGGGCATCTTGGAAGGCAGTGACAAGTTGGGCTAAACGCCCTTTCTGTGCTGTCTGACGATGAATCTGGCGGAGGTGCCTGCTGGAGGCCATTCAGCAGGCAGGCAAGGGATTGGATCAAGTGCAAGCTGGAGCAGCTGCACGCAGCGACGGTGGAAAGAGTCAACGGCATCGCGCTGGGCCTGGCCGTCCCCTTCTTCACCCATTCAGTGCCACCACGACACCAGGCCTTAACGTGAGAAAATAAAGAATGTTCTCACCTCCACAAATCTTACACATGCAATCTCTACTTTGCAACTAAATGTGATGTGTCCCCCAATAAAGTGACTGAGTCATCGCAGAACAATTGCCGTAATTTATTGAACAGTTTAAGAAACACACGGTTGCCTTTTTAGCTTTTAATTTACAACCTGCCAATGAAACTGCAAGGTAAGATCTGCAATAAATGTGATTTTGCAAACACACTTGGAACTGCAAGCACTTACTGTTGCCTTTCGGGCTGGGAGAACTGTTTGTGATGCAGATATATGCAGAAGAGAAAGAAAGGTCTCAGTTAAAAATAATTTCCAACATTTTTATTAAGCAGGATAGAGTGCAGAAATCATTTATGAGAATGCTGCCAAGACTAGGGCCTGAGCTATAGGGAGAGGTTGGGCAGACAAGGACATTATTCCTTGGAGCACAGGAGGCTGAAGAGTGATCGTATAGAGGTTTTTTTAAATCAAGAGGGGAATAGTACAAGGGGAACACACAGTTCAAGAGTAGGGGAATCAAGAACCACAGGACATAGGTTTAAGGTGAGAGGGGCAAAATGTAATAAGAACCTGAGGGGCAACATTTTCACAGAAAAGGTGGTGGGTGTATGGAACTGAGTCAAATATTATAACAGCATTAAAAAAACCCCATATGGACTGGTTTATAGGGACAAAAAAGTACCGGTACCCTCAATTGATAAACATGTGTTTTTCTTGCGTATGGCTTTGATTGTACACACGATTAAAGGATGTTCCTTAGGAAGGAGATGAGGAGGAATTTCTTTAGTCAGAGGGTGGTGAATCTGTGGAATTCATTGCCAAGGCAGTGGAGGCCAAATCAATGGCTATTTTTAAGGCAGATGGGATTCTTGATTGGTACCGGTGTCACGGGTTATGGAAGAAGGCAGGAGAATGGGATTGAGAGGGGAAGGTAGAACAGCCGTGATTGAATGGTGGTAAACTTGATGGGCCAAATAGCCTAATTCTGCTCTTATCACATATGAGCTTATGAACATGTACAGTCTGGTTTCATTTGACTGGATGCCACACAGACCAAGCTTTTTCCTGTATCTCGGTACATGTGACAATAATAAACCAATACCAATAAACTAAATTGATTGTGCTTTGTTTATATTATCGATTTATATCTTTGGTTATAAATCTTCCCCTATGATAGAAGAGGTTATTACTTTCATTCTTTTATAATGAAAGACTTATTACATAAACTAAAGAAATGTTTAAAAGATGTATTATGTACTCACTACTGTGTTGATTGAGCCAGAGTGTCGTATGGAATGAATCTATCGACATAAAAAACACAGAGCTACAAAATCTTCAGGTAGTCACTCACGTGACTCCGAAGTAAAATAATAAAATTAAACGGGAACTTACCCAGTTTAAAGATTGATCGTTATTTTATGAGGAGTTACGATGAGAGATTACGTGCCCTCCACTCCCAACCCTCATAAAATAAATGATCATCTGGTAGTTCTAGTTTATATTGAGCCTTACTATCTTACTCCGGCTATTGGTTCTGTGTTTTTCATGCCGCTGCTTTGAAGTATGCCGATCATGCGCCAGGCGGGACTTCTTCACGTAATCTCTCATCGTAACTCCTCATAAAATAACGATCAAACTTCAAACTTGGTAAGTTCTCATTTAATCTTACTATCAAACACTGTCTCTTGACTCTTGACTTTCAAAACTATTCCCAGAAGGAATTGCAACCTGCACACCACCTTTGAGTAACTGAAGCTCGGTCCAAATCTCTCAAAGCATCCAGTAGAACACAGCTATTCTTTTTCAACTTCTTTCCACGCAACCTTACTCACATTTTCTTAAAGAACGCCAGGCCCTTCCTTAACAGAAATCTTCTATCTTAGCTCAGTTTCAGCAGATTTTTAAATCTGTTTAAATTCATTTTGGTAAAATTGTGAGATTTCACTCAACTGAAAGTAGGTTTATTGAGAACATGGAGAAACAAGGAACTGCAAACGCAGGTTTATACGTAAGGATAGAGACAAAGTGCTGGAATAACCCACCGGGTTAGGCAACATCTCTGGAGAAAATGTTTAGGTGATGTTTTGGGTCTGCACCTTTCGTCAGAAAGTCTGAACTGTTTCAGACTGACCCGAAATGTCACCCATCCTTTTTCTCCAGAGATGCTGCCTGACCCGGTGAGATACTCCAGCACTTTGTGTCTATCTTTACTGAGAACACCTTTGTTTCATTTTTAAGAAACTTTCTCAATGAGGACCCCCATGCCTGCGTTGGACAATGTCTCCAAGCAGTCTAATCGTAGTTTTTTGCCCTGGTTTTTATCATTTTATTATTTTTCTTCTAGCTCAAGACAGGTCGGGAATAACTCCCAAGATGAGTAAGATTATCATCTCCTTTAAAATGAATTTTCCATATTTTGCTTCATATCACTGACCTCAAAAGGTATATTCACCAAAATGATGTAAGCAAGAACTGCAGATGCTGGTTTAAATCTAGAACAATTAAATTAGAAAACAATCCCTGTTCCAGCCGTACACTGGCCCTATCCTGAAACTCTACATCCGCTACATTGACGACTGCATTGGTGCTAACCTTCTGCACCCATGCAGAACTCACTGACTTCATCAACTTCACCATTAAGCCATACCTGCCACTCAAATTCACTTGAACCATCTCCGACACCTACAGTTTCTAGATATCCCATCTCACAGGAAACAGATTATTGTGACCGTCATCTACTACTAACCTAGTGACTCCTCCCACAGCTATCTTGACCTACACTTATTCCCACCCTGTTTCCTGTAAAGACTCTATCCCCAATTCCCAATTCCTCCGTCTACACCACATCTGCGCCCAGTATGTGTTCCATACCAGGGCATCGGAGGTGTCCTCATCCTTTAGGAAACGGGGGTTCCCCTCTTCCATTATAGATGAGGCTCTCACTAGGGTCTCCTTGATATCCCACAGCACCGCTCTTACTCCCCCTCCCCCCATTCATAACAAGGACAGAGTCCACCTTGTCCTCACCTTCCACCCCATCAGCCGTCACACAGCATATAATCCTCCAACATTTTCGCCACCTCCAACGGGATCCCACAACTGGCCACATCTCCTTCCTCTCCTCACCCCTCCCCCCTCCCCTCCCAAACCCCCACACTCCCCCCCCCCTCCCCACCCATCCTCCAACCCCAGCTCCCCCCAACCCCTTCCCCTCTCCTCTTGCAACCACTCCCTACTACCCCCACTCCCACTCACTCCCCACTCGGCTTCCCTCTCCCTCCCCATCCCCACCTCTCTCCATCCCCTTTCTCTCTCTCTCCCCCTCCTCTCTCTCCCCTTCCACCTCTCCTCTCCTGCTCTCTGCCCCTCCACTCTCTGTCCACCTCTCCCCTCCCCTCTTTCCTCCCCCTCTCCTCCACCCGCCACCTCTCTCCTGTCCTCCCTTTCCCACCAGCCCTCTCCGCGCACCTCCCCCTCTCAATCCCCCTCCCTCTTCTCTCCACCCAGCCCCTCTCTGCCCCCCGCACCCCCATCCTCCTCCACCCACCCCATCCCTCTCCTCCCCCACCCCCTTCCCTTCTCTCCCCCCTGTCCCTTCCCCTCCCTCCCCCTACCCCCTTCCCTCTACGCCTGTCCCTCTTCCACCACTTTTCCCTCCCACCCCCTTCCCTCCCCTCGTCCCTCTTCCCACCACTTTCCCCCTACCCCTCTCCTCCCCCCCCACCTCTTCCACTTCCCCCCAACCCCTTTCCCGCACCCCTTTTTTCCCTACCCCTCTCTCACCTCTTCCACCACACACCCTCCCCCACCCCATCTCCCCTCTCTCTCCCTCTCACGCCACTTCTACCACTCTCACCCTACACCTCTCACCCTCCCTCCCACTTCCACTTCTCTCTCCCCCATCCCCGACCTCCCCATCTATCTCCCTCCACCCTCACTCCCTCCCTCCCACTCTCCCTCCCCACTCTTCCCCCTCTCTCCGCCTCCCCCTCCCTCCCCACTCTTCCCCCGCCCCCTACCACTTTCCCCCTCCCTCCACACTCTTCCTCCTCTCTCCCCTCCCCTACCCCTCTCTCTAAACCCCTCTCCTCCTCCCTCCACACTCTCTCCCCTCTCTCCCCTTCCCCTCTCCTCCCGCCTCCTCTTCCTCCCCTACCACTCCCTCACCCCGCCTCCTCACCCCCTCCCTGAAACCTCTCACACACCATCCCCCACCCCCCTCTCCTCACCCCACCCACCCCTCTCTCCCCCACTCCAACCACCCCATCTCCCCCCACCCCCTTCCCCTCGCTCCTGCACCACTCTCCCATGTTACCCCTCTCCCCTCCGCCCACTCTTTCCCCTCTACCCTCCCCCTCGCCTTCCCCTTTCTCTCTCGCTCCCCCCCCTCTCACCCCCCTCTCTCATTCCCCCACCTCTCTCCCTCCTCATCCCCCTCTTCTCTCCCCCTCCACTCTCTCTCCACCACCTCATCCCTACCACCTCGTCCTCCCCTCTCCTCTCTATCCTTCTCCCTAACCCCTCTTTCCTCTCACCTTCCCCTCTCCTCTCCCCTCCCCCTGCCCCACCCCTCTCCCACCCTCAGGAACATGCTGCCCATGCTGCCCTTTCCGCCAAATCCCCCTCTCCCCCGCAAACGCACGTTGGGGGAACAGACCCAACGGGTCTGCACTTGATCTAGTATACTTTTAAAACTCTGTGTGTGTCACGTTCCATTTTTTTTTTTCAGATAAGATCTTTGGCCTTTGATTCCCTGGTCCGCCAAAACCAGACCTTCAAACGCAGCGATTTTTTCCATTTTGCTAGAGATTACGCTTTTACATTCACTAATGCACTCCTCATTACATGTAGACATTTTTACGTACACATTTTAAATAAAATTCTACCCCCACCCCCAATATTTCAAAATCTTAAAAAATCAAACTGCTCTCACCCACAGAATGTTGGTGAACATTCCATCGTGTGATATCACAATACCCAATGCTCACAGATGTCAAATCGGAATGGATTCTTCCCCTATGTTCCCCCCTCTCCCCCCACCCCTCTCCCACCCTCAGAGTCATGCTGCCCTGCCCCCCCCCCCCACCCCAGCAAACACACGTTGGTGGAACAGAGACAAAGGGTCTGCACTTGGTCTAGTTCCCTCTAAAACTCCCTGGTCAACTCGTCCCTTCGCACTCCTGTTCCAGGTGTCAACTTCTCTACATCGGCGAGACCAAGCGCAGGCTCGGTGATCGTTTAATTGAACACCTCCGCTCAGTCCTTCTAAACCTACCTGATCTCCCGGTGGCTCAGCACTTCAATTCCCCCTTCCATTCCCAATCTGACCTTTCTGTCCTGGGCCTCCTCCATTGTCCCAGTGAGGCCCAGCACAAATTGGAGGAACAGCACCTGATATTTTGCTTGGTTAGTTTACACCCCAGCGGTATGAACATTGACTTCTCCAACTTCAGATAGCCTTTGCTTTCTCTCTCCATCCCCTACCCTGTTCTACCACTAGTCTTACTGTCTCTGACTACATTCTATCTTTGTCCCGCCCCCTCCCCTGACATCAGTCTGAAGAAGGGTCTCAACCCAAAACGTCGCCCATTCCTTCTCTCCAGAGATGCTGCGTCACCCGTTTAGTTACTCTAGCATTCTGTGTCTACCTTCACCAAAATTATGCCTGATAGGCCTGAATATTGCAGTGATAGTTTAGTTTAGTTTAGATTAGGAATATAGTGTGGAAACAGGCCCTTCAGCCCACCGAATGCATGCTGACCAGTGATCACCTGTTCACTCATTCTATCCCACACTAGGGAGAATATACAGAAGCCAATTATCTGATCTGTTGGAGATCATGCACAACAAAGCTTTTCAATGTACCTCGGTACATGTGACGATAAACCTAAACCAAGAAAATTTCGGACTTTGAATTGGTGACTTTTTTTTTACAGTTCAATTCAGTGCACCTAAAGGTTATATATTATAATTATATACTAGACTAAGTGGGATCCATAGGGTACCTGTCACATGAGAGGCTTGGTCCCCCAATGGAACCCATCCCCCCCAACACAATATTCCACCACTCACGCATAGCCCCCAACTACGCAGGGACGGCTCATGTCCCCTCATCCCCCAGCACTCACCCACCGTCTTCTTTCCTCTCCTCCTCCCCTCCCCCAATTCCTCCCTTACCTCTCCCTCCCTCTCCGTTCCCCTATCCTCAGTCACTCCCTACCTCCCTCCCTCCATAGCTCCTCTCCCCTCCCTACCCCCTCCTATTCCTCAACCCCCCCACCTCAATGTCCCCCCTGACTCTCCCCCACTGCCCTCCTCTCCCTCTATTCCCCATTCCCTACCTTCCTCACTCCCCCCTCCTCTACATTTATTCACCCTCCTCCCCCACTCTCCACACGTCCTCCACACGTCCCCCACACGTCCCCCTCTCGCTCCCTACCTCTTCCTCTCCTTCAATCCCCCCACTCTCCCTTCTCACCTCCCCAGGATCTTTCCCCTCCCCTCCTCCCCTCCTCCCCTCCCCAATCCCCCCATCATCTCTCCCTCCCTCTCCTTTCCCATACCCTCAATAACTCCCTCCCTTCCTCCATCCATAAAAAGCAGCATCTGCAGTTCCTTCCTCCACAGGTCATTCCTTGTTAGCTGAGGTTTAGATCCAGTTGACGTGGCGATTGGACCAGTTTGCATTGTGTGTCTGTGTCTGTGTCTGTGTCTGTGTGTGAGTTACTCAAACTCCGCGCAAATTGCTTGGCCACCCTGCAACCCGACTCTCCTTCCCTCCGTATGCCCACTCCGGCTCAGCACTCGCTAGGCCCGTCCCTTTCCTGTCCAACAGCCCGCCCCTGCCCGCCTGCTTCTGCCGCTCGGCCCGTCCCCGCACTGGCCACCTCCTGCCTGCTCACTGTCGCCGCGAAGCCGGGCCGCGGGGGGTGATGGAGCCGGTGGTGGGGAGTCGATAGACAAGTCACTGTGAGGAGGAGAGAGAGGAGTTGGTGATTGAGGCGGGACAGGCCGCCGCCGATGTGGCAGGAAGAGGCGTCGCCATCCCAGCTGTGGCATTGACTGACAGGAGAAGAGACCAATCTGCATGGCGCTGACTGAAGGAATCTAGGCACGCACGTTTTTTAAGATTTTTAAACCTTGATAACTTTTACAATATACCATCGATCAGAACGAAACGTGTTGCATTCGTAGCACAGGAGAACGGTGAGTAACCTGGCGGAAAATCATCGTGCTATCGCGTACCGTTTGTGCGCAAATAGAAGAAACAAGGAAACCGGAAGAACACAAGATCAGAGTTTTAGTTATGGATAGATGGATAGATGGAAAGATGGTTGGATAGATGGATGGATATGCAGATAGGCAGATAGACAGAGAGACAGATAGACAGAGAGACAGAGAGACAGAGAGACAGATAGATAGACAGATAGACCCTAATATACAGCCATATGTTTGAAGAAGGGTCTCGACTCAAAATGTCACCTATCCATGTTCTCTGGAGATGCTGCCTGACCTGCTGAGTTACTCCAACACTTTGTGTCATTTTTTGTATTTACCAGCATCAGCAGTTCCTTGTTTCTACGTAGGAAGTCATAGAGTCATACAGCATGGAAGCAAGAGTTTCATCTCAACTCATCCATGCTGACCAAGATATCTCATCTACACTAGTCCCATCTGCCCATGTTTGGCCCAATATCTGTTTTTCCTATCCATGTACCTGTCCAAATGTATATTAGTTCAAATGGAAAAAGCCCATAACGTCATTTTGGTTGGGATGGACAAGTTGGGCCAAAGGGCCTGTTTCCTTCGCTGTATAACTTTATATGACCTTGAAGGACAGGCGGCTTGATTAGGAGAGATAATTTGCAGAGACAAGTACCTGCAGATGCTGGATTCTTGAGAGAAACACAAATGAGTAAGTAAGTAAGTGAGTAAGTTTATTGGCCTAGTATTCACATACAAGGAATTTGCCTTGGTACTCCGCCCACAAGTAACAACATGACATACAGTGGCAGTTACGAATGACTCAAAAGACACTAAACATTAATAATAATAAAACATTAATGATAAAACACCATTGATCAAGCATGTGAACCAACAAAATAACAAATCAAAGGGAGGCTACAGATTTTTGGCTGTTGAGTGGAGCAACTACTCGTGGAATAAAACAGTTTTTATGTCTGGCAGTGGCAGCTTTGACAGTCCGGAGTCACCTTCCAGAGCGAAGCGATTCAAATAGTTTGTGGCCAGGGTGAGAGGGGTCAGAGATGCTTACCCGCTCACTTCCTGGCCCTTGCAGTGTACAGTTCATCAATGGAGGGAAGGTTGCAGCCAATAACCTTCCCTGCTGATCGGATGATTCGCTGCAGCCTCCAGATGTCGTGCTGGGTGGCTGAGCCAAACCAGACCATGATGGAGAAGGTAAGAACAGACTCTGCAAACAGACAGAACAGAAAGTGCTGCAGGAACTCAGCAGGTCAGGCAGCATTTGCAGAGGGAATGGGCAGATGATGTTTCAGTTCACCACCCTTCTTCAGACACCAGAATTTGTCACTTTGTCTCCTGAATCCTACTGAAAGTGAAGATGCACTGCCAGGAAGTTATGATAATATTATCATTTCTAAACGTCCATCATTACTGCCTTAAAATACCATACTGCTAAATAGATTCTGATCCTCTGAAGCAACCAAGCAATTCCGCAGCGGGGAGCTTGAAGGCAAATTTCATGTGAATTACACATTCTGGAAACAAACCACACACAGTGTGTGCTGCATCAGATTGCCACTGATTTTTTCACCCAATTAAATATCAGGCCCTTACAGATAACAAATTCACTGAGGCGTTCAGAATCATGTTCTCCACAACTCACACCATATCTACAACAACAACAAATAGATGTTCATTCTGTGGAGATTCATAAAATAGTCACCGTCAATTAAATAACCTTCAAAGTGAATTTATGCGATTTCGGGATACATAGAATATAGAACAGTACCGTCTCGACCCGAAACGTCGCCCATTTATTCTCCCCAGAGGTGCTGCATCGCCCGCTAAGTTACTCCGGCATGTTGTGTCTACCTTGATTTAAACCAGCATCTGCAGTTTTTTCTTACACAGTTCCAGTGAAAAAATCCAATGTCCACAATGAGGTATGTTGTAGAATCACGACTACTCTGCTTATGGAAGGACCATTCAGAAGCTAGATAACAGAAGAAAATAAATTCTGGAATCTGGTGGTACTCACTTTTAAGCTTTCGTATCTTCTGCCTGATGGGGGCAGGGAAAAGGAATGACCAGGGTGGGAAAGGTCTGATTATGTTGACTGCTTTCCCGAGGCAGCGTGGTGTAGATGGAGTCTGGTCTGTGTGATGGGCTGCCCTACATTTACAACTCTGCAATTTCTTTGGTCTTGGGCAGAGCTGTTCCAAACCAAGCTGCAATGCAACTTGTCAGTATTTTCTAGATGGGGAGAGAATCGAAAAATCGGAGCTGCAAAGGGACTTGGGAATGCTGGTGCAGAATTCCCAAAATATTAATCTGCAAGTCGAATCAATAGCAAAGAAAGCAAATTCAATGCTAACATTTATTTCAAGAGGGCTTGTATACAAAAACAAGGATGTAATGCTAAGGGTCCATAAGGCAGTGGCAAGACCGCATTGAAGATTATTGTGAGCAATTTTGGGCATCATATCTGAGGAAGGATGTGTTGGCTCTGGAGAGGGTCGAGAGGAGGTTTACCAGAATGATCCCAGGAATGAGTGGGTTAACGTATGATGAGCATTTGTCGGCACTCGGCCTGCACTCACTGGAGTTTAGAAGAATGAGGGGGGAACTTATTGAAACATACAGAATAGTGAAAGGCTTGGATAGAGTGTCTGTGGAGAGGATGCTTCCACTGGTGGGAGTGTATAGGACTATAGATCATAGCCTTAGAATTAAAGGACGTTCTTTTAGGAAGGAGATGAGGAGAAATGTCTTTTGTCAGAGGGTGGTGAATCGGTGGAATTCTTTGCCACAGAATGATGTGGAGGTCAAGTTAGTGGATATTTTTAAGGCAGAGATAGATAGTTTCTTGATTTGTACAGGTGCCAGAGATTATGGGGAGAAGGCAGGGGATTGGGGTTAGGAGGGAGAGATAAATGAGCCACGATTGAATGGCGGAGTAGATTTGATGGGCCGAATGGCCTAATTCTACTCCTATCACTGATGAGCTGATGACTTTATGACCTTAGTATGCTTTCTATGGTGCATGTGTAGAAGTTTGTAGAGTTGTTGGAGACTTGCCGAATTTCCTGAGGAATAGATTAGTTGATGTGCATTTTTGGCTGTCGTTTCAATGTGGTTGGTCTACTTGAATGTTGCATAGCAAAAATATTCTTCTGATTTCAACTCAAAGGCATCCTATGGACTATGGCAATGCATGCAATCGCCTTTGATTTCAGACCATAATTTGATTTGTGCAAACATAAGTTAACAGTCTGCCAAGATCAGTCTTTATTTATTGAACATTCACACCACATAAAAGGATTCCGTTTGTTTCAATTTCTTATGTTTAATCGAGTCTATTTATATTACGGAGAAAGATTCCTGATTAAGGGAAGAGCTGCAAACAACTGGCCATATGTAGTCCTACCCAATGCTAGGTTTAAGATATCAACTTGCTGGCTTCTGATTTTCTACAGAGCCAGATAAAGGGTCAGACCTGAAAGTTTGGAGGCATCGCTAGTATTGGTGAGACGCTATCAGTGACTGTAAGTTTAACTTCCTAAAGTCCTGGGACCTGTGGACTAGATAATAAGATACAAATACATTTGAATGGGCAGGGATAGTCAACATGGTTTTGAAAATGGGATTGAGTTTTTTAATGAAGTAACCAAGAATGTAGATGAGGGCAAGGCCATAGACATTGTCTGTACGGACCAGCCAGACCTTTGATAATACACCACATGGTAGGCTGCTCTGGAAGGTTAGATGCGTGGGATCCAGGGAGTGCTAGCTGCCTAGATACAGTCCGAAGTAGGGTTCTACAGAGAGAGGTTGGTCAGGCGAAGACTTTATTTCTTAGAATGCAGGAAGGCAGAGGGCTGATCTTATAGAGATGTATACAATCAGGAGGGGAATGCACAGAGTGAATGCCCAAGAGTCTTTTTCCCAGAGTGGGGGAATCAAGAACCAAAGGGCATAAGTTTAAGGTGAGAGGAGAAAAGCTTAACAAGAACCTGGGGGGCAACTTTTTCACTTAGTTGGTGGTGGGTATATGGAACAAGCTGTCAGAGGAGGTAGCTGAGGCAGGTACAATACAATCAATTAATAATCAATAATACCAGGTAACGTTAATAGTGAAAAACCGAAGTCCATAGTGCAACCAAAGACACGGTCCATAAGATCACAGTTGCCGAGGTTAGTGTTGTGCAGTGTTCAAGAGCCTGACGGTTGCTGGGAAGAAGCTGTTCTTCAACCTGGAGGTCACGGTTTTCAGGCTCCTGTACCTTCTTCCCGATGGTAGCAGTGAGATGAGAGCGTGGTCAGGGTGGTGTGGGTCTTGCAGCAATGGACAACTACTGTTTTATAACTGTTCTCACTGTCTACCCTATCTATGCCTCTCATAATGTTTTATGCTTCTATCAGGTCTCCCCGCGACTTCCGGCGTTCCAGAGAAAACAATCCAAGTCTGTCCAACCTATCCCTGTTGTTAATACCCCTAATCCAGGCATCATTCTTGTAAACCTGAATGACAATTCGGGTCATCCTTTGGTGACCACAGATGCAAAGAGTTCATTTAGTACCTTCGCTATACCTTTGGACATCTATTGTATATTATCTGTGTGGTGACGTGTTTTGGACCTGTTATCAGAGTGAGCCATACGAAATGGTAAAAGGCCCATTGGTCCATCACATCCATGCCAATCAAGGTGCCCCATCAAAGCTAGTCCCATTTGCCTGTGCTTGGCCCATATCCCTCCAAATCATTAAGTTGCAGGGTTAGAATTTCATCATTCCATTGCTGGTACAATGACAATTAAAAGCTATCTCTTGACTCTTGACTTTCAAAACTATTCCCAGAAGGAGTCTATACAACCTGCACACCACCTTTGAATAACTGAAGCTAGGTCAAAATCTCTCAAAGCATCCAGTAGAACACAGCTATTCTTTTTCAACTTCTCTCCATCCAACATTACTCACATTCTCTTAAAGAACGCCAGGCCCTTCCTTAACATAAATCTTCTATCTTAGCTCAGTTCAGCAGTAGTCAGTTGAGCTGACACCAACAGATTTTTAAATTTGTTTAAATTCAGTTTGGTGAAATTGTGAGATTTCACTTCAACTGAAAGTAGGTTTATTGAGAACATGGAGAAACAAGGAACTGCAAATGCTGGTTTATACTTAAGATAGAGACAAAGTGCTGGAATAAACCACCGGGTTAGGCCACATCTCTGGAGAAAACGTTTAGGTGATTTTTTGGGTCTGCACCTTTCGTCAGAAAGTCTGAACTGTTTCAGACTGACCCAAAATGTCACCCATCCTTTTTCTCCAGAGATGCTGCCTGACCCAGTGAGATACTCCAGCACTTTGTGTCTATCTTTACTGAGAACACCTTTGTTTCATTTTTAAGAAACTTTCTCAATGAGGACCCCCATGTCTCCAAGCAGTCTAATCGTAGTTTTTTGCCCTGGTTTTTTTATCATTTTATTATTTTTCTTCTAGTTCAAGATGTCGAATACTCCCAAGATGAGTAATTATCATCTCATTTAAATGAATTTCCATATTTTGCTTCATCATTGACCTCAAAGGTATATTCACCAAAATGATGTAAGCAAGAACTGCAGATGCTGGTTTAAATCTAGAACAATTAAATTAGAACAATCCCTGTTCCAGCCGTACACTGGCCCTATCCCCGAACTCTACATCCGCTACATTGACGACTGCATTGGTGCTACCTTCTGCACCCATGCAGAACTCACTGACTTCATCAACTTCACCATTAATTTCCATCCTGCACTCAAATTCACTTGAACCATCTCCGACACCTACAGTTTCTAGATCTCACCATCTCACAGGAAACAGATTATTGACCGACATCTACTACAAACCTAGTGACTCCCACAGCTATCTTGACTACACTTATTCCCACCCTGTTTCCTGTAAAGACTCTATCCCCTATTCCCAATTCCTCCGTCTACACCACATCTGCGCCCAGGATGTGTTCCATACCAGGGCATCGGAGATGTCCTCATCCTTTAGGAAACGGGGGTTCCCCTCTTCCATTATAGATGAGTCTCTCACTAGGGTCTCCTTGATATCCCACAGCTCCGCACTTACTCCCCCTCCCCCCATTCATAACAAGGACAGAGTCCACCTTGTCCTCACTTTCCACCAGCCGTCACACAGCATATAATCCACCAACATTTTCGACACCTCCAACGGGATCCCACTACTGGCCACATCTTCCCATCTCCACCCCTTTCTGCTTTCCGCAAAGACCGTTCCCTCTAAAACTCCCTGGTCAACTCGTCCCTTCGCACTCCTCTTCCAGGTGTCAACTTCTCTACATCGGCGAGACCAAGCAGAAGCTCGGCGATCGTTTCACTGAACACCTCCGCTCAGTCCATCTTAACCTACTTGATCTCCCGGTGGCTCTGTACTTCAACTCCCCCTTCCATTCCCAATCTGACCTTTTTGTCCTGGGCCTCCTCCATTGCCAGAGTGAGGCCCAGTGCAAATTGGAGGAACAGCACCTGATATTTTGCTTGGGTAGTTTACACCCCAGCGGTATGAACATTGACTTCTCCAACTTCAGATAGCCTTTGCTTTCTCTTTCCATCCCCTACCCTGTTCTACCACTAGTCTTACTGTCCGACTACATTCTATCTTTGTCCCGCCCCCCCCTCCCCTGACATCAGTCTGAAGAAGGGTCTCAACCCAAAACGTTGCCCATTCCTTCTCTCCAGAGATGCTGCGTCACCCGTTTAGTTACTCTAGCATTTTGTGTCTACCTTCACCAAAATTATGCCTGATAGGCCTGAATATTGCAGTGATAGTTTAGTTTAGTTTAGGAATATAGTGTGGAAACAGGCCCTTCAGCCCACCGAATGCATGCCGACCAGCAATCACCTGTTCACTCGTTCTATCCCACACTAGGGAGAATATACAGAAGCCAGTTATCTGATCTGTTGGAGATCATGCACAACAAAGCTTTTCAATGTACCTCGGTACACGTGACGATAAACCTAAACCAAGAAAACTTCGGACTTTGAATTGGTGACATTTTTTTTATAGTTCAATTCAGTGCACATAAAGGTTACATTATAATTATATACTAGACTAAGTGGGACCCATAGGGTACCTGTCACATGAGAGGCTTGGTCCCCCAATGCAACCCATCCCCCAACACAATATTCCACCACTCATGCATAGCCCCCAACTACGCAGGCACGGCTCATTTCCCTTCATCCCCCAGTACTCCCCCTCCTCTTCACCCTCCCTCTTCTTTCCTCTCCTCCTCCCCTCCCCCAATTACTCCCTAACCTCTCCTTCCCTCTCCTTCCCCTACCCTCAGTCACTCCCTCCCTCCATAACTCCTCTCCCCTCCCTACCCCCCTCCTATCCCTCTACCCCCCACTCCTCACCTCCCCTATCCCACCAATATCCCTCCTGACCTCCCCCACTCACCTCCTCTCCCTCTATTCCCCATTCCCTACCTTCCTCACTCCCCCCTACTCTACATCTATTCACCCTCCTCCCCCACTCTCCTCACATCCCCCACTTTCCCCCTCTCCCTCCCTACCCCCTCCTCTCCCTCAATCTCCCCACTCTCCCTCCTCACCTCCCCAGGATCTTTCCCCCCTCCTCCTCTCCCCAATCCCCCATCACCTCTCCCTCCCTCTCCTTTCCCCTACCCTCAGTAACTCCCTCCCTCCCTCCATCCATAAAAAGCAGCATCTGCAGTTCCTTCCTCCACAGGTCATTCATTGTTAGCTGTGGTTTAGATCCAGTTGACTTGGCAATTGGACCAGTTTGCATTGTGTGTCTGTGTCTGTGTCTGTGTGTGTGAGTTACTCAAACTCCGCGCAAACTGCTCGGCCACCCTGCAACCCGACTCTCCTTCCCTCCCTCTGCCCACTCTGGCTCAGCCCCCGCTAGGCCCGTCCCCTTCCTGTCCGACCGCCCGCAGCTGCTGCTCGGCCCGTCCCTGCGCGCCCGCTTCTGCCGCTTGGCCCATCCCCGCACTGGCCACGTGCCTGCCTACTCACTGTCACCGCCGGGCCGGGCCACAGGGGGTGAACGAGTCGATGTTCGTTACGGTGAGCACCATGAGTTTCGATGAGCTGGTGGATGGGACTGCCATTGCCGCAGAGGGCGGGTGGGGGAGAGGTGTGAGTGATGAGGGAGAGAGAGACAGGACCTGGGCCTCCACTGACCCCCCCCCCCCCCCCCCACTGCAGTCAACGCCGGTGATGGGGAGACATTAGACAAGTCACTGTGAGGAGGAAAGAGAGGAGTTGGTGAGTGAGGCGGGACAGCCCGCCGCCGATGTGGCAGGAAGAGGCATTGCCATCCCAGCTGTGGCATTGACTGACAGGAGAAGAGACCAATCTGCATGGCGCTGACTGAAGGAATCTAGGCACGTGCGGTTTTTAAGATTTCTAAACCTCGATAACGTTTACAATATACCATCGATTGGAACGGAACGTGTTGCACTAGCAGCACAGGACAACGGTGAGTAACCTGGCGAAAAACCGTCGTGCTATCGCGTACCGTTTGTGCGCAAATAGAAAAACCACGCAAACCGGAAGATCACACGATCAGAGTTTTAGTTATGGATAGATAGATGGATGGGTAGGGTTACACAAAAAGCTGGAGAAACTCAGCGGGTGCAGCAGCATCTAAGGAGCGAAGGAGATAGGCGACGTTTCGGGTCGAGACCAAGATGGGTGGTTAGATGGATGGATAGACAAATAGGCAGATAGGCAGATAGACAGAGAGACAGAGAGACAGAGAGACAGAGAGACAGAGAGACAGATAGATAGACAGCTAGACCCTAATATACAGCCATATGTTTGAAGAAGGGTCTCGACTCAAAATGTCACCTATCCATGTTCTCTGGAGATGCTGCTGACCTGAGTTACTCCAACATTTTGTGTCTTTTTTTGTATTTACCAGCATCTGCAGTTCCTTGTTTCTACGTAGGAAGTCATAGAGTCATACAGCATGGAAACAAGTCCTTCAGCTCAACTCATCCATGCTGACCAAGATACCTCATCTACACTAGTCCCATCTGCCCATGTTTGACCCAATATCTGTTTTTTCCTATCCATGTACCTGTCCAAATGTATATTAGTTCAAATGGAACTAGCCCTTAACGTCATTTTGGTTGGGATGGACAAGTTGGGCCAAAGGGTCTGTTTCCTTCGCTGTATAACTTCATATGACCTTGAAGAACAGGCGGCTTGATTAGGAGAGATAATTTGCAGAGACAAGTACCTGCGGATGCTGGATTCTTGGGAAAAACACAAATGAGTGAGTAAGTAAGTAAGTGAGTAAGTTATTCACATACAAGGAATTTGCCTTGGTACTCCGCCCACAAGTAACAACATGACATTCAGTGACAGTTACGAATGACTCAGAAAACACTAAACATTAATAATAATAAAACATTAATGATAAAACACCATTGATCAAGCATGTGAACCAACAAAATACCAAATTAAAGGGAGGCTACAGATCTTTGGCTGTTGAGTAGAGCAACTACTCGTGGAAAAAAACAGTTTTTATGTCTGGCTGTGGCAGCTTTGACAGTCCGGAGTCACCTTCCAGAGCGAAGCGATTCAAATAGTTTGTGGCCAGGGTGAGAGGGGTCAGAGATGCTTACCCGCTCACCTCCTGGCCCTTGCAGTGTACAGTTCATCAATGGAGGGAAGGTTGCAGCCAATAACCTTCTCTGCTGATCGGATGATTTGCTGCAGCCTCCAGGTGTCGTGCTGGGTGGCTGAGCCAAACCAGACCATGATGTAGAAGGTGAGAACAGACTCTGCAAGCAGACAGAACAGAAAGTGCTGCAGGAACTCAGCAGGTCAGGCAGCATCTGCGGAGGGAATGGGCAGATGACGTTTCAGGTCAGCACCCTTCTTCAGACACTTCAGAATTTGTCACTTTGTCTCCTGAATCCTGCTGAAAGTGAAGATGCACTGCCAGGAAGTTATGATAATATTATCATTTCTAAACGTCCATCATTACTGCCTTAAAATACCATACAGCTAAATAGATTCTGATCCTCTGAAGCAACCAAGCAATTCCGCAGCGGGGAGCTTGAAGGCAAATTTCATGTGAATTACACATTCTGGAAACAAACCACACACAGTGTGTGCTGCATCAGATTGCCACTGATTTTCTCACCCAATTAAATATCAGGCCCTTACAGATAACAAATTCACTGAGGCGTTCAGCATCATGTTCTCCACAACTCACACCATATCTACAACAACAACAAATAGATGTTCATTCTGTGGAGATTCATAAAATAGTCACCGTCAATTAAATAACCTTCAAAGTGAATTTATGCGATTGCGGGATACATAGAATATAGAACAGTACCGTCTCGACCCGAAACGTCGCCCCTTTATTCTCTCCAGAGGTGCTGCATCGCCCGCTAAGTTACTCCGGCATGTTGTGTCTACCTTGTTTTTTCTTACACAGTTCCAGTGAAAAAATCCAATGTCCACAATGAGGTATGTTGTAGAATCACAACTGTACTCTGCTTATGAAAGGACCGTTCAGAAGCTAGATAACAGAAGAAAATAAATTCTGGAATCTGGTGGTACTCACTTTTAAGCTTTCGTATCTTCTGCCTGATGGGGGCGGGGAAAAGGAATGACCAGGGTGGGAAAGGTCTGATTATGTTGACTGCTTTCCCGAGGCAGCGTGGTGTAGATGGAGTCTGGTCTGTGTGATGGGCTGCCCTACATTTACAACTCTGCAATTTCTTTGGTCTTGGGCAGAGCTGTTCCAAACCAAGCTACAATGCAACCTGTCAGTATTTTCTAGATGGGGAGAGAATCGAAAAATCGGTGGTGCAAAAGGACTTGGGAATGCTTGTGCAGGATTCCCAAAATGTTAGTCTGCAAGTCGAATCAATAGTAAAGAAAGCAAATTCAATGCTAACATTTATTTCAAGAGGGCTTGTATACAAAAACAAGGATGTAATGCTGAGGGTTAACTTATGATGAGCATTTGTCGGCACTGGGCCTGCACTCACTGGAGTTTAGAAGAATGAGGGGGGAACTTATTGAAACATACACTCTATTCAAGCCTTTCACTATTCTGTATGTGGAGAGGATGTTTCCACTGGTGGGAGAGTCTAGGACTATAGATCATAGCCTCATAATTAAAGGACGTTCTTTTAGGAAGGAGATGAGGAGAAACGTCAGAGGGTGGTGAATCGGTGGAATTCTTTGCCACAGAAAGATGTGGAGGTCAAGTTAGTGGATATTTTTAAGGCAGAGATAGATATATTCTTGATTTGTACAGGTACCATAGTTGATGGGCCGAATGGCCTAATTCTATTCCTATCACATGACCTGATGACTTTATGCCTTTAGTATGCTCTCTATGGTGCATATGTAGAAGTTTGTAGAGTTGTTGGAGACTTCCTGAATTTCCTGAGGAATAGAGGAGTCGATGTGCATTTTGGGCTGTGGTTTCAATGTGGTTGGTCTACTTGAATGTTGCATTGGTCTTTTCGCTGATGATATCATTATTTTTCTTGAACGACCAGATATATGTTTCCCAAATCTAATGCACCTATTTGAAACATATGGATACTACTCAGGGTATAAATTGAATATAACAAAAACACAAATTCTTTCATTCAATGATTCTCCATCCCAACAAATCAGAGATGCATATAATCTGAAATAGAACTCTAAAACAATGCAGTGTCTTGGTATAACTATAACCAAAACACTTTCCAACTTGTTTGAAACTAATTATAACAAAATTGAAGAAAACATCAAAAAGGATGTTGCGAGGTGGTCGACCCTTCCTCTAGACTTCAGTGGCAGAATACAAACGGTAAAAATGAATATCCTACCTAAACTACTGTATTTATTCCAATCTCTCCCAATTAATGTTCCCCAAGATAAATTCATAAAATTATCTCTAGATTCATTTGGAATAGCAAAAAACCAAGAATAAAACTATCAACACTTCAACTGCCGAAAAGCAAGGGTGGAATGGCTTTACCAAATCTGAAGAAATACTTTTATGCAGCTCACCTCAGACCTCTGGCTTGTTGGTGTAGACCTGATTATTAATCTTGATGGAAAGAAATGGAAAGGGAGATACAGGGTTACCAGGCCCTGATTTTGGTGGGAGACAAATATCTGAGAGGGGCTTTGAGACATGCTATGGATCCAACAGTAGCATTTACGTTAGAAATATGGAATGTTATAGTGGAAAAATTCAAATTAAAAAGAGGGGTTCACGCATTGAAGTGGTTCACATATGACTCAAAGTTTAAGCCGGGGGTATATGATTCAAAATTCAAAGAATGGGCACAAAAAGGCATAACGGCAACGTATACAGTTTCAGAAAATGGCGAGTTTATGAGCTTCCAAGATTTAAAGTCAAAGTATGGTCTCGAAAACAAAGATTTTTTTAGATACTTTCAATTAAGAGACTACTTTATAAATGAGATAAGGCCAGAACTAGATGAAACTTCATATAACGTGATCAAGGTAATTGTGGATGCATACAAACAGAAGGGGTTTCGGGTCATCTCTGCTTTCTACCAAGCTCTGGTGGAAAGCGGGGGAGAATCAACGCTCTACATAAAAACAAAATGGGAAGCAGAATTAAAGACTCAAATAACAGAAGAAGAATGGTATCAAATGTGTGAAACACAATGTTCATCCACAAGCTCACTAGTATGGAGAGAATTTTGCTGGAAGAATCTATCTCGCTTTTTTATAACACCCAAAATAAAAAGCAGACAACTTGCTGTCCAACAACACTGTTGGAGGCTGTGTGGGAGTACGGAGGCAGACCACTCGCATATTTCTTGGAACTGTGCAAAGATAAGGCCAAACTGGGAAAATGTTAATGCAGCTGTAAATAATATCTTGGGTTATAAAATCCCAAATACCTGCCCTGTGATGTATCTGGGGCATATTAAAGATAGTGTAAAAATAGAAGATACATATTTGATTAAAGCTTTGCTTGCAGCAAGTAAGAAAGCCATTACCAGGAAGTGGCTTAATGAAAAAAGTCCAAAACAGGAACAGTGGTTAGAAATTGTGCGAGACATCTTTAATATGGATACATTGACATATTCCTTGAGAGTCAAGGAGAATTCATTTGAGAAGATCTGGGAAAAATGAACTGTTTATTTGAGCCATGACACCAATTAGATATGGGAAGATTGCGTTATACAGAACTAGATGGTATTTGTATGAATGTTGAATTATCTCCAGATAACTAATCAATGTAATGTTTTTTCTTTTTTTAATTTGGTAAGTGAACCACACGGTCTTATTCCAATTGTTTTTAATTTATTTACCCTTTTTTTTTTGCCCCCCATCTACTTATTTTCTTATTTTGATTGCTATTTTTCTTACGTTGTTTTATTTATGGTGATAGTGTTGCACTGTTTTGAAAATATCTCTTAAAAATCAATAAAAATTTAAGTGAAAAAAAAAGAATGTTGCATAGCAGAAATATTCTTCTGATTTCAACTCAAAGGCATCCTACGGACTATGGCAATGCATGCAATCGCCTTTGATTTCAGACCAGACTTTGTGCAAACATAAGTTAACAGTCTGCCAAGATCAGTCTTTATTTATTGAACATTCACACCACATAAAAGGATTCTGTTTGTTTCAATTTCTTATGTTTAATCGAGTCTATTTATATTACGGAGAAAGATTCCTGATTAAGGGAAGAGCTGCAAACAACTGGCCATATGTAGTCCTACCTAATGCTAGGTTTAAGATATCAACTTGCTGGCTTCTGATTTTCTACAGAGCCAGATAAAGGGTCAGACCTGAAAGTTTGGAGGCATCGCTAGTATTGGTGAAACGCTATCAGTAACTGTAAGTTTAACTTCCTAAAGTCCTGGGACCTGTGGACCAGATAATAAGATACAAATGTATTTGAATGGGCAGGGATAGTCAACATGGTTTTGAAAATGGGATTGAGTTTTTCAATGAAGTAACCAAGAATGTAGATGAGGGCAAGGCCATAGACATTGTCTGTACGGACCAGCCAGACCTTTGATAATACACCACATGGTAGGCTGCTCTGGAAGGTTAGATGCGTGGGATCCAGGGAGTGCTAGCTGCCTAGATACAGTCCGAAGTAGGGTTCTACAGAGAGAGGTTGGTCAGGCGAAGACTTTATTTCTTAGAATGCAGGAAGGCAGAGGGCTGATCTTATAGAGATGTATAAAATCAAGAGGGGAATGCACAGAGTGAATGCTCAAGAGTCTTTTTCCCAGAGTGGGGGAATCAAGAACCACAGGGCATAAGTTTAAGGTGAGAGGAGAAACGTTTAACAAGAAACTGGGGGGCAACTTTTTCCCACAGTTGGTGGTGGGTATATGGAACAAGCTGTCAGAGGAGGTAGCTGAGGCAGGTACAATACAATCAATTAATAATCAATAATACCAGGTAACGTTAATAGTGCAAAACCGAAGTGCAACCAAAGACACGGACCAAAAGATCATTGTTGTTGAGGTTAGTGTTGTGCAGTGTTCAAGAGCCTGACGGTTGCTGGGAAGAAGCTGTTCTTCAACCTGGAGGTCACGGTTTTCAGGCTCCTGTACCTTCTTCCCGATGGTAGCAGTGAGATGAGAGCGTGGTCAGGGTGGTGTGGGTCTTGCAGCAATGGACAACTACTGTTTTATAACTGTTCTCACTGTCTACCCTATCTATGCCTCTCATAATGTTTTATGCTTCTATCAGGTCTCCCCGCGACTTCCGGCGTTCCAGAGAAAACAATCCAAGTCTGTCCAACCTCTCCCTGTAGCGAGATGAGAGCGTGGCCAGGGTGGTGTGGGTTTTGCAGGAACGGACAACTACTGATTTATAACAAAGATTCTGAGTGGCACCATTAATGCAATAACACAACAGTGTAATCAGGGAGCTAACAGCCACAGTGTACCCTCACACGCATCGGGCCAAACAGTCTACATCACTAATTTTAATCAGTGAATTATTATGCTGACAGATCGACTCGATTGGCCGCTGATGCTGGCACTAATTATAATACATGCTCAATGTTCACAGCTCAGTCATTTCATTATTTTTTACCCGTCCTGATTTAAGGGTAGTTGATTGTATGATAAATGTTAGACAATTCTATTTTCGTTTGTTTACAGACATGCCTAACGTGTTCAATTGCATCAATATATCGCTAGTCAGTCTGCAAAATGCCGCACAATTTAATTCAGTTTCAGAGAATAAAATGGTTGTATCATCCAATTAGTTAGAAAACATGGAATCAGGCCCTTTGCCCAAGATGTCCCCTCTATTATAGTCCTATTTGCCTGTGTTTTGTCCATATCCCTCTATCCCCATACCTGTCCAAATGTCTTCAAAATGTTTCTTATACTACCTGCCTCAACTACCTTCTCTGGCATCTCATTGCATATATAACCACGTTTAAAAGTTCCTATTAAATCTTTGTCTTCAGCGTACCATGAAGAGGCTTTTTATTGGCGAGGGAAAATGGAGACACGAGAGACTGTAGACACAGGAATCTGGAGCAAAGTACCGAGTACTGGAGGGAATCAGCGGGTCAGGCGGCATCTGTGGAGGGGAGGTATTGTCAAAGTTTCAGGCAACAGTCTGCCTCAGGACTCATGTGATATTTTAAGACATCAGTGACAACAGTGAAGGTTGAACATTCTTCTTCACTTGTTCTGCCAGATTCCGACCTGTTTACCTACAGTTATGTCCTCCAGCACCTTGAAATTTCCACCCTGGGGAAAAGGTTATGACTGTCAACCCTACTTATGCCTCTTATAACTTCTCCGTGGATTGTCACCGTCTCAGGACCACACAAGGAGCTCAGTTACTCCAGCTTTTTGTGTATCATAAAATGCGATATTGATAATATCTGGCGTGAGGGTGGTGAGTGTTTTTTAGCCCATCTTTGTACTCATTACCAACCACAGACAGGCAGCTGCTCAGATGCATTTTCTTGGAACTGCGTAATATTTAAATTGGACACTGCCCAGAAGCTGTGGACATGGGTAGACACAAAATGCTGGAGTAACTCAGCAGGACAGGCAGCATCTCTGGAGAGAAGGAATGGGTGACATTTCGGGTCGAGACCCTTCTTCAGACTGATGCCAGGAGAGGGGGCAGGAGAAAGATAGAATGTAGTCGGAAACAGTAAGACTGGTGGAACAACTGGGAAGGGAGAGGGGATGGTTTGGTTTGGAAGCGACGAGTTGTCCAGGGAGTTGCAGAGGGAAAAGGCTCTGCGTAAAGCAGAAAGGGGTGGAGATGGGAAGATGTGGCTAGTGATGGAATCCCATTGGTGGTGGCAAAAATGTTGGAGGATTATATGCTGTATGTGACTGCTGATGGGTGGAAGGTGAGGACAAGGGGTACTCTGTCCTTGTTGCGAATAGAGGGAGGGGGAGCAAGAGCGGAGCGGCAGGATATCGCGGAGACCCTAGTGAGAGCCTCATCAATAATGGAAGAGGGGAACCCCGTTTCCTAAAGAATTAGAACATCTCCGATGATCCAGTACAGGGTTCGGCAACATTGTTCTGCATAGGGGCCAGGACACATGCATGTGAGCAGATGGCGGGCCACATCTATCACGTATACACATGGATCCCGCCCCCATCCGGCCCCCATCCGGCCCCGGATGGCAGGCATCAAATCACGTGTTCACATAGTTCCCGCCCCTTCGAGGACGCCACCCGGAGCACTGGCCCCTAGTTACGGGCACTCACGAACACGTCGTACCTATGGTTCTGTCCTGAAGGCGGTGGGCTCAAATAACTCATACTCACTTGTCCACGGCCTATTGACAACCCCGATCCCGACAGTGAAGCCCAGACACAGAAGGTGTGCGGCCGTGCCGGCGGCTTTGCGCAGGATGCAGTACAGCCAGAACCCGGCGCTCAGCTGTGCCGCGGCCTCCGTCCCGGAGTCTGCGGGCCGGACGATTACGGAAAAAAAAATCCGCCTGCGGGCTGAATGATTTTGGGTTACGGGGCCACAATCGGCCTGGGGGCCGTAGGTTGCCAACCCCTGATCTAGCTGTAGACGTGGGTTGTGGATGTTTGTTCCCAGTATGAGAGCGATGACTAAATGCCTTGCTGCATCAGAATTACTTTTGCTTTAAATCAGTTGGCTGTTGCATTTGTTTTTAACAATCCGTTGCCAAAAGTGAAAATGCTAGCACAGTCCTTGTAGCCATATTAGGGAATTGTATATAACTGGAAAATAATTATGTTGGAAAATCCTGTTGTGCACGTGCACACACACGCACACACGCATGCATGCATGCACACACACACACACACACACACACACACACACACACACACACACACACACACACACACACACACACACACACACATGTACATGTACACATGCACACACACATATGCACACACACATATGCACACATACACACACATATGCACACACGCACGCACACACATGCACACACGCACACATATGCACATGCATACATACTCACAAATACACACACCCACAAACTTACACCATGAACACGCACAAACTTAAAAGAACATACACGCATACACATTGCTTACACAGACACGCACTCACACACACAGCCACATATACACAAACTTACAGACACATACACAGACACACACGTGCGTGCACACATACACACACCCACGCATACACAGGCACACGCACATGCACACACATGCATACATACTCACAAATACACACACCCACAAACTTACACCATGAACACGCACAAACTTAAAAGAACATACACACATACACATTGCTTACACAGACACGCACTCACACACATAGCCACATACACACAAACTTACAGACACATACACAGACACACACATTCAGACACACACATACATGTACAAACTTATAGACAGACACACACACACACAAACCTACACACACACAGACACTCAGACACTCAAACGTATACACAGAAACGCATGCACAAGCTTACACACACAGACACACCACACAGACACACACGCTGGCACAGACACACACTCACTCACGCACAGATACACACACAGACACACACACACACACACACACTCACGCACAGGTACACACACAGACACATTTTCAGAGAAAGAATGACGGGACAAATAAAATCCAGCTGATTCTCTGTATTTGTTGTCACCATCAGATGTGAAATAAGATCAGCAGTGAAAGTTTCAAACCAATTCAAGGTGTGATCAGAGATCCACAGAGGGAGAAGGTTCTGAGTGAGCTGATGAAATAACACCATCTTTTATTTGGTAAAATGGGAAGTATGTTGTGTGCTGAAGTGTAAAAAAAAGCTTCCAAATTAAAGAAAAACCTGTATAGTATAAATTAAATCATACAGAAGGAAACAGCCCCTTCGACCCAACTTGCTCATGCTGACCAGAAGGAGGAACTGCAGATGCTGGTTTACACCGAAGATGGACACAAAATGCTGGAGTAACTCAGCGGGACAGGCAGCTTCTCTGGAGAGAAGGAATGGGTGGCGTTTCAGTTCGTGTCCTTCTTCAGACTGACAGTCAGGAGAGATATTGAAGGGTAAGGTGTGAAAATGAGAGATCAAACGGGAAATCAAAGAAAATGTAGAATAGATCATTGTTAGTTGGGGGAAGCTGACAACAAGGCATACAAAGTCAAATTTAATCAGGAGGACAGTCAAACTCGTCGGAGAACTAGGAGAGAGAGGAAAAGCAAGGGTTACTTGAAGTCAGAGAGTCGATGTTCACACCGCTGGGGTGTCAGCTGTCCAAGCGAAAATGAGATGCTGTTTCTCCAATCTGTGTGCGGCCTCACTCTAACAGTGGAGGAGAGCCAGGACAGAAAGGTCAGTGGGGGAATGGGAGGGGGAGTTAAAGTGTTTAGCAACCATTGGTGGTCTTCTGTTTGGAAGTACAGGAGATGTTGAGGTTCTTTGATGGAAGATAAGGCATAACAAATTGGACCAAGAGTGGACTTTTGGAACCTGTTAACTTAGCCACCATGTAAAAAAGATTTGGCCAAGTATACAGGTAGGAAAGGTTTGGAGGGGTATGGGCCAAACATGAGCAAGTGGGACTAGTGTACATGGAGCACTTTGGTCGATGTGGATGTGGATGAATTGGCACAAAGGTCCTGATTCCATGCTCTTATGAGCTTCACTTATTATTGAAGGAATGTTTTCATTGCCCTGTAATTTCTGCAGCGCGCTTTAAATTTTTTTACAATAACTCAGCATGGATACCCCCAGGAGAACACTTATTTTCAAAGATGAGTAGGAATGTAAGTAGTGAAGAAGTTATAAAGTGACAACAAAGCAACATAAATAGGTTAAGTGATGGGGCAAAGACCTACGAGTGGAGAATAATGTGGTTGGATGAGAAATTGCCCATTTTAGCACAAATAATGATAAAGAGTTTCAGACACAAAGTGTTGGAGTAACTCAGCAGGTCAGACGCACTCTGGAGAACATGGAAAGGTGACATTTTGCAAATCAGCATCTGCTGTTTCTTGTTTCTGTAAATAACTTTAGGTTTATTATTGTCATGGATACCAAGGTACAGTGAAATGTTTTTTGTTTTGCATGCCATCTGATCAAATCAGATAATACTACACATAAGTTTAAGCAAGCAAAACTCGAGTACCAAAGGTAGAGTGATGGAAAATGTTCAGAATATGGTTTCTAAGTACTGTAGCATAACATTTCAAGAGAAAAAAAATCAAATGCCCGCAGCGAGGAAGGTTATGGAACCATCCTAGCTTATGGAAGTACCATTCAGTAGTCTGATAACAGCAGGGAAGGAGCTATTCCTGAGTCTGGCGGTGCGTGCAAGAAGAATGTAATCTAATTAATGAGAGATGCAGAGCTCTGAGATTCAAAGTCCTAGTACACGATTCCCCCAAAAACTGCAAGCAGACACAACAGTTGAGAATTGGGAAACAATTGGAAAATCTAAGAGAATTGTATTGTTTACTGCTTTAGGAATTGAATATGAAAGTAGGGAGCTTTATTTCTACAGGTCATTGGGAAGGCCACATCTGGAGTTATCATCTTATTTAAGGGAGGATGCTAACGCATCACACACAGTTTAGAAAAGATTTACTAATTTAAGTCAAAATGCAAAGTGCATGCAGGCAGGCAGGCAGGCAGGCAGCATCTGTGGAGGCAATAGAAAGACAATGTTTTGGATCGGGACCCTTCTTCAGTTTGCCTGGAAAATCTTTGAAGAAGGCACACTTTAAGGAGATTCCGTAGCGGAGCTGTAAAATGGATACACAGGGAAACTCAGATGCTGGAATCTTGAGCAAAACAAAGTGCTGGTGGAACTCATCGGAACTCATCGAGTCAGGCAGCATTTGTGGAGGGAATGGACAGACAACATGGGTTGGGGAAATTCTTCAGACGGATGGAGTAGAGGAGAGAGGAGTCTCATGGAGACTCTAGCTCATGGAAGGACTGCTCAGAAGCCTGATAACAGGGGAAGAAGCTGTTCCTCTGGTGGTGCATGCTTTCAAGCTTCTGTACTTTCTGTTGAAGGTTGAATGTGCACACCACCAGACCACATTGATTGTTCTAACTACATAATCCTTTTTTTAGATTAATTACAAAGGTACCTCAATAAGAACATTTGGGCTGTCAAATTATTCCAGGTGTACGGTAGAGAGCACACTGACTGGTTGCGTCACGGCCTGGTTCAGTAACTCAAACGCCCAGGAACGAAGGAGACTACAGAGTGTGGTGGACACTGCCCGGTCCATCACAGGTACTGACCTCCCCACCATCGAAGGGATCTACAGGAGACTCTGCCTCAAGAAGGCAGCCAGCATCATCAAAGACCCACACCACCCAGGCTATACTCTAATCTTGCTGATACCATTGGGAAAAAGGTACAGAAGCTGAACCTGATGCTGTTAAACTAATCGCCTCTCCTTGCATATGATCCATCTCCCCGCATTCCCTACATTTCGTATCTGCCTCCCTCCGATAACCTCGGCATTGCATGGAAAACAATCCAAATTGGTCCAACCTGCATAGTTGTTAATCTCCTCTGCCTGCATACGATCCATATCCCTCCATTGATTCATAGGTGCTTGGTGTTGTTATATGTTTTCATATATACAAGCCCATCAGCCCACAATATCCTTCCTGTCCTTGTGCAGTCTTCCTGAATAGTTCTTTCAATTCAAATTCATAACAGTGCATTGCTTGGATCTCCATTTAACTCAAGTTGGCTCTGTCAATGTAAATGAGAAAAAGATTATGAACAAGTAAAGTGTATTCCTGGCTCCAGTATGCCGTGCCAATAGCACTTAGTGTGTGGCTGACTCACACATACAGACACTTCCACATCTGAACTCTGGGGAAGGAGTTTGGCCCCAGCAACTTTATTTGGTTATTGAGGAGTAAAGCCATTAGAATTGTCTTTTGTATATATGTAGCTGTCATAATCCCTCCAGGTTCACGGACATCTCCTTACCAACAACCATCAAGCTACTGAACACCGCAAACACCAACTAAACCAAACTACAAACTGTTTTCATTGCTCTAGGGTCTTATGAGATTTGTATTGTTTTGCACCAATAGACCTATTTTCATTGTTCTTTCATTTTGTAATCTCTTGATTACTGTGTTTACAGACCTGTAAAGCTGCTGCAAGTGAGAATTACATTGTTCCGTTTTGGTACATGTGATATTTGTTTCTGAACCACTGAATTACTCCAGCACGTTGTGCCTTTTGTTTTGACAATTTTGTTCACTCGTGTGTCAGACGACGTGTAGCTCGCTGTTGGCTTTTGTCCTCGCCCAACATCTTCGGCAGAATTGGTCGCCCGTCGTGTCACAGAGTGCATCGTGTCGTCGTTTCCAGGGATCGCCACGAGGAGGCTTGGACGAGTGGGCTTTAATTTGGACAATTAAACATTCATGACTCGAGACTCTCTTGAAGTAGAGATTTTCACACAATCAGTCAGCATTGTCACTTTGTAAAAGAGATCTGAAATGTATGCATTTTCTGGAAAGCAAAGTTTATACATGGACTGGTACATTAAGGGCGGTACTCTGGCACAGCAAGTGGGGCTGTTGCCTCACAGCACCAGAGACCTCGGTTCGATCCTGACATCGGGTGCTGTCTGTGTGGTGTAATTTGCCAATCAACCTCCTCATCTGTATCCACCTATCACTTCTCATGTTTTGTTCCGGTTCACCTCACCTTTACAGCCCTTCCCCCCCCACTCCATCAGACTGAAGAAGGGCCCGACCCGAAACTTTGTCTGTCCATTCCCTCTGCAGATGCTGCCTGACCCGCTGAGTTTCTCCAGCGCTTTCTGTTTTGCTGAAGATTCCAGCGGGCCCCTCCCGTTCATGTGAAGGCCCTGTCTGGGTTTGACTTCCCAAAATGCAACCCCTCACAGTTGTCTGAATTAAACTCCACTTGCCATTTCTTAGCCCACTTGCCCAGCTGATCAAGATCCTAATGCAATTCCTGATCTGAAACTACAGGGCACAGGCTGAGGGGTGACCAAAATGGGGTGTACAAGATCACGACCGAGATAAAGATGGGGAAAAGGCGATGCTTGTTTGGTGAGCGAGCATGTGGTAAAATATCTTGGTGATAGAGTCACAGAGTCAGCAGCACGCAACCAAGCCCTTCAGCCCACTCGCCCATGCTGACCAAGAAGCTCCAACTAAACTAACATTTGCTTACATTTGCCTACATTTGGCCCACATCTCTCCAGACCTTTCTTATCCATATACCTGTCCAAATGTCTTTTCCATTTTGCTATTGTACCTGCTGGAACTACTTCCTCTCGTAGCTCACTTCATATGAGAGGACACCAACTGAGAGAAAAAGTTTCCTATTAAATCTTTCCTCTCTCACGTTAAACCTCTGCCCTCAAGTTCTTGATTTCCCTACCCTAGGTAAAAGACTCTGTGCATTCACCCGATCTCGTTCCCTCATTATATTGCACGCAATTACCTATTTGCCCGACCCTGGCCCATATCACCTAAATCTTTCCTATTCATGTACGTCCAAACATCTTTTAAACTACCTCCTCTGGCAGGTCATTCCACATACCCACCAATCTTTGTGTGAAAAAGTTCCTCAGGATCCTCAGTTTCCTATTGAATCTTTCCCCTCTCATCTTAAACCTATGTCCTCTGAGTCTTGATTCCCCTACTGTAGATAAAAGAGACTGTGAATTCTATTCCCTTCATGATTTTACACACCTCTATCGTGTAAGAGGAAGTGTATAAAATAAAACTTTTTCTATATATCTTGGATATCTTCCTTATGAAGTAATGAGAAGACATTATACAATAATAGACCAAGTGCAGACCCGTTGGATCTACTCCCCCAATGCAAGATTCCACCACTCACCCGTTCCCCCAATGCAAGCCGATCCCCCGACGCAATATTCCACCACTCATGCATAGCCCCCAACTGCGCAGGTGCGGCTCATTTCTCCTCATCCCCCAGCACTCCCTCCTCCTCTTCACCCTCCCTCTTCAATCCCTAGAGAGGGAGGGGGTTAGAGAGGGAGGAGGGGTAGAGAGGGAGGGGTGGTAGAGAGGGGGGGTGGTAAAGAGGGAGGAGGTTAGAGAGGGAGGGGGGTAGAGAGGGGGGATAGAGGGGGGGGGGGGTAGAGAGGGGGGTTAGAGAGAGGGGGGGGGGTAGAGAGGGGGTCAGACAGGGAGGGGGACAGAGAGGGGGGGCAGACAGGGAGGGAGACAGGAGAGGGAGGGGGTTAGAGAGTGAGGGGATAGGGAGGGAGAGGGAGGGGGTAGAGAGGAAGGGGAGGGGTAGAGAGGGAGGGGTTAGGAGAGAGGGAGTAGAGGGGGAGGGGAGGGGGGTAAAGTGAGAAAGGCAGTGAGGGAGGGCGTAGAGAGGGAGGGGGTAGAGGGAGAAGGAGGGGGTAGGGAGGAGTAGAGAGGGAGAGGGAGGGGGCAGAGAGGGAGGGGGGCAGAGAGTGGTAGATGGGGGGGAGAGGGTAGAGCGAAGGGGACGAGAGAAGGAAAGTAGGTGTGGCAACTACCCTCCCTACCCCGTCCCTCTCCCTCAATCCCCATGTTTCCCTCCTCACCTCCCCAGGATCTTTCCCCTCTCTACCCCACTCCCCACCCCGTCTCCCTCCTCCATCCCCTCACCCCCCACCCTCCCACCCCCATCTCCCTCTACCACCCATTCAGTTTAATTAATATATAAATCAATATCAATTCAGTCCCATATTACAATCTTTTATTGATGAGCAGTCCCACCATAACAAATTAAGGCCATTCTGATTTCCTTGACTTGTTTTTTTCTTAAAGTGGGACGTGGATGCCACTGTACATCCTTAACTGCCCTTGAATTGGTGAATTGCTGGGTAATTTTGCAGAGATTTCAAAGAGCATTCTCCTGACTTCTCCTGATATCCTTTGAAACCCTTACCAATCAAGTATCTACAAGCTTAACTGTAGCAAGTAAGAATTTCATTGTCCCGCACTCTGCATCTTCCTCTTAGCTCTGCCTATTGTACTTGATTTGACTTGATTGTATTTATGTATAGTATTACCTGGTCTGATTGGATGGTTGGTTTGTCGACACTGGGCCTGTAGTCGCTGGAGTTTAGAAGAATGAGAGGGAACCTCGTTGAAACATACAGATAGACTGGATGTGGGGAGGATGTTTCCAATAGTGGGAGAGTCTAGCACTAGAGGTCATAGCCTCAGAATTAAAGGACGTTATTTTAGGAAGGAGATGAGGTGACATTTCTTTAGTCAGAGTGGTGAATCTGTGGAATTCTTTGCCACAGAGGCTGTAGAGACCAAATCAGTAGATATTTTTAATGGACAATAGACAATAGATAATAGGTGCTGGAGTAGGCCATTCGGCCCTTCGAGCCAGCACCTCCATTCAATGTGATCATGGCTGATCATCCCCAATTAGTACCACGTTCCTGCCTTCTCCCCATATCCCCTGACTCCACTATTTTTAAGAGCCCTATTTCGCTCTCTCTTGAAAGCATCCAGAGAAACTGCCTGTGAGGCAGAGAATTCCACAGACTCACCACTCTCGGTCAGAAAAAATGTTTCCTCATCTCCGTTCTAAATGGCTTACTCCTTATTCTTAAACTGTGGCCCCTGGTTCTGGACTCCCCCAACATCGGGAACATGTTTCCTGCCTCTAGCGTGCCAGCTGCTCCATTCTCTCAGCATATGACTGTCCCGCCAGCCCGGGAATTAAACTTGTAAACCTACGCTGCACTCCCTCAATAGAAAGAATGTCCTTCCTCAAAGGCAGAGGTAGATAGATTCTTGATTAGTACAGCTGTCAGAGGTTATGGGGAGAAGGCAGGAGAACGGGTTAGAAGGGAGAGATAGATCAGCCATGATTGAATGGCAGAGTAGATTTGATGGGCCGAATGGCCTAAATTTACTCCTATTCCTTATGACCGCATGCAAAACAAAGCTTTTCACTGTAACTTGGTACATGTGACAATAATAAACCTAAACCTAAACACGAACGACTAACAACGAGTGGTCAAACTTGTAATGTTTTGCAGTGTAGTGAAATGAAGCAAGCGGCCAATCTCTGTCCCCTCATTCCAAATCGTCTTTGAACCTTTGCAAAGCGGCCCAGCAATTCATCAATCCAAGGGCAGGTAAGGAAGTACAGAGACAGCCACATCCCATGTTAATAAAGTGGATGGAAAAGCAAATCAAGGGGATCGGAATGGCCTTGATTAACTGTGTGCAGGAGTGTCACAGTTACCTCCAGAGATTCATATTAATAATAATTGGTATCATGGGACTGAACATAAAGACAGAGAATTGATATTGATTTTGACTTTAATTGGACTGCATTTGCAGTGTTGTATAAAGTACTCACATCACTTTATAAGGAAGATATTAAAGCCGACGTGTATTCATTTATGAGCATAATAGATAGGGTGAATTTAGAGAGTCTTTTACCCAGGGTCGGGGAATCAAGAACCAGAGGATGTAGGTTTAAGGTGAGAGGGGAGAGATTTAATAGGAACCTGCGGGGCAACTTTTTCACGGATGGTGGTATTTAAATGGAACAAGCTGCCAGAGAAAGTAGTTGAGGCAGGTATAATACAATCAATTAATAATCAGTAACTAGATTTAGATTTAGGTTCATTATTGTCACGTGCACCAAGGTATAGTGAAAAGCTTTGTTTTAATGCTATCCAGTTAGATCGGATAATACTATACATAAATGCAATCAAGTCAAACTCCAGTACAACAGGTAGAGCAAAGGGGAAGATACAGAGTGCAGAATATAGTTCTCAGCATTGTAGCGCATCAGTTCCACAGACAAAGTCCAATGTCCGCAATGGGGTAGAGGTGAATCGGATAGTACCCTAGCTTATGGAAGGACTGTTCAGAAGCCAGGTAACATGTTAAGATGTAAAAATGTCTTCTACCTGTTTTCTGAATTGTAACAACAGGATGTTGAGCTGAAATGTTCAGTATGCTTTTCTTTCTGATGAATATGCCCATTCTCTGGGCTTTTACAACACTTCTTGAGTGCAATTACTCTTGATGAATTAAACAAGCCAACAGTTGTGTGGAAGAATGGTCAACAATAGCCAGGGAAGAGCTGACTGTGATTGCACAGAAATATCAGACCATTTCCAGATACAAGATGCATGGACAGGAAAGGTTTAGAGGGATATGGAACTTAGTTCCTTGGAGCACAGAAGGTTGAGGGGTGATCTTGAGGGGAGAGGTTGGACAGACTTGGATTGTTTTCTCTAGAATGCTGGAGGTTGAGGGGAAATCTGATATGTAAAATTATGAGGTGGTGTTATAGATCTTAGGTGAATTGGCAAGATCTAGTGGGCATAGATTTAATGTGAGAGGCAGAAAGTTTGAATGCAATGTGCAAATTTTTACACAAAGGATGGTGGATGGTTGGAATGTGCTGCCAAGAGCGGTGGTGGAGAAAGAAACGATAATGGCGTTTGGATAGGCACATGGATATGCAGAGAATGGAGGGATATTGATTCTGTGCAGGCAGAGGAGATTAGTTTAACGGCATCATGTTTCACATGAAAATGGTGTATTACTGTGCTGTACTTTGTATGTTAAATGGGACTAGAATAGATGGAGCATCTTACTCAGCATGGGGGCTGAAGGGCCTGTATCCTTGTCGTGTGGTTGGATGACTCTGGAAGCCATTGAAGGGAAACGGGAAGGATTCACTTGAATAATACTAAAGTGACCAGCAATAATTATATGGCAAGGCTTAAAAAATGTATACTGTTCTTACTGAAACGGAAAACACAGAAGGAGGACTAAGGAAATTGAGTGTAGGTTGGGATGGTATGTTACGGTTGGACAAGACATTGGTGATGCCTCATTGAGATTATGCCGTTCAGTTTTGGTCCCTCTTCTATAGGAAGGATTTTGTTAAGCTGGAAAGAGTACAGTCATAGAGTCATAGAGTGATATAGTGTGGAAACAGGCCCTTCGGCCCAACTCGCCAACACCAGCCAACAATGTCCCAGCTACACTAGTCCCTCTTGCCTGCACTTGGTCCATTACCCTTCAAACCTGTCCTATTCATGTACCTGTCCAATTGTTTCTTAAACGATGGGATAGTCCCAGCATCAACTACCTCCTCTGGCAGCTTGTTCCATATACCCACCACCCTCTGTGCGAAAAAGTTACCCCTCGGATTCCTATTAAATCGTTTCCCTTTCACCTCGAACCTATGTCCTCTGTTCCTCGATTCCCCTACTCTGGGTAAAAGACTGTGCACCTACCCGATCTATTCCTCTCATGATTTTGTATACCTCTATAAGATCTCCCCTCATCCTCCTATGGGGTAGAGACCCAGCCTACTCAACCTCTCCCTATAGCTCACACCCTCAAGCCCTGGCAACATCCTCATAAATCTTCTCTGAACCCTTTAAAGTTTGACATTATCTTTCCTATAACATGGTGCCCAGAACTGAACTCAATATTCTAAATGCGGTCTCACCAACGTCTTATACAACTGCAACATGACCTCCCAACTTCTATACTCAATACTGACTGATGGCCACAGTGCCAAAAGTCTTTTTGACCACCTTATCTACCTGCGACTCGACCTTCATGGAACCATGCACTTGTAATCCTAGATCCCTCTGCTACCCAGATGCCTACCATTTACTGTGTAGGTCCTGCCCTTGTCCCAAAATACAGCACCTCACACTTCTCTGTATTAAATTCCATCAACCATTTGTCCGCCCACATGGCCAATCGATCCAGATCCTGCTGCAATCATTCACAACCATCTTCACTGTCTGCAAAACCACTAACTTTTGTATCATCAGCAAACTTACTAATCTTGCCCTGTATGTTCTCATCTAAATCATTGATGTAGATGACAAACAGTAGCCAGGGCCTGGCACTGAACCCTGAGGCACATCTCTAGTCACAGGTCCTCCATTCTGAGATGCAACCCTCCACCATCACCCTCTGCTTCCTTCCATGGAGGCAATTTGCTATCCATTCAGCTATCTCTCCTTGGATCCCATGCGATCGAACCTTCCAGAGCAGCCTACCATGCGGCACCATGTCGAATGCCTTACTGAAGCCCATGTACACAAGATTTATGAAAATATTGCCAGGACTCGAGGGCCTGAGCTACAGGGAGAGGTTGGGCTGGCTAGGATTGTATTCCTTGGAGTGCAGGAAGCTGAGGGGGGATGCTATAATGGTGTATAAGGTCATGAGGTGAATAGATAGGGCGAATGCAGAGCATTTTATCCAGTGCAGCGGAATCAAGAACTAGAGGACAAGTTTAAGTTGAGAGAGAAAGATGTAATAGGAACCTTAGGGGGCGACTTTTTCAAACCGAGCGTGATGGATATACAGTATTGAATGAGCTGCCAGAGATAGTTGAGGCAGGTATTAAAACAGCATTTAAAAGACACTTGGACAGGTCCATGGATAGGAAAGGTTTAGAGAGATATGGGCCAAAAGCGGGCAGGTGGGGACTAGTGTAAATGGGCATCTTGGATCGGTGTGGACAAGTTGAGCTGAAGGGCCTGTTTCCGTGCCATATGACTTCCAAAATCTACTTTCCAAAAAGAAACTGAATTTGATGAATTAAAAAAAGTGGTTTATAAACGTTTGAAGGAGTTTGCGAGGGTGAAGAGGGAGAGGTTGATGGGCAAATCATCAAGTTGGCACGGACGGTGATTGTAATTTTGAAAGAAAAGGGAATAGTTTTCTTATTTTATCAGAGTATCGGATGCGTGGTCACAGCTACCAATGGAGGCAGAGACCTGTCATTTAAAAGTGAATAAGAATTTCAAAAGAAAGAATATGGAGGGATGGGAATGAGTGTATTAAACCACGGAGGTGCCAGCATGATTGTTTGAATGGCTCTGTCTGTGGTTGCTTTTAATGATTTTTATGCTGGAAAACAATAGATCACATAAATTCTTGCTTATCACCGTTCAACAGCTGCCTCGATGGTTTCACTGAGCTGGTATTAACCTATTGTGGTGTTGGGTTATTTAGCTATCCATATTGTATTGTATAATCTGTACATTATGCCTCACAATTCAGGTGCTGCAGTGAATATGCCATTCTGGCATTTATAGAAGTAAGTTAAAATTTCCGACTCATTTTCAATATACAAAGAAATATCCTGTCAGGACTAAAAAAGCAAAGTGCTGGAGGAACTCAGCGGGTCAGGCGGCATCTGTGGAAGGCAATGACAGATGAAGTTCAGGGTTGGGGCCTTTCTACAAAAGGCAGAGGGCACAGCAGCTAGAGCCACTGCCACACAGTGTCGGTGACCCGGGTTCGATCCTGATCTCGGGTGCTGTCTCTGAGCATGTTCGCCCTGTGACTGCATGGGTTTCCTCTGGGTGCTCTGGTTTCCTCCCACATGCCAAAGACATGCGGGTTTGCAGGTTAATTGGCCCTCTGTAAATTGCCTTCCAAGTGTGTAGGGAGTGGATGAAAAAGTGGGATAACATAGAACTAGTGTGAACGCGTGATTGATGGCCAGCGTGGACAAGGTAGGCCAAAGGGCCTGTTTCCATGCTGTATCTCCGAAGAAAACTTTAGCAAGGACAAGATTCAGATGAAAATAATGTCATAGTGTCACAGAGCACTGAAACATGGCCAATGTCCCACCATGTCCATGCCAACCAAGTTGGCATACTGTTCTAGTCCAATTTGCCTGCATTTGCACCATATCCCTCTAAACCCTTCCGATCCATACATTTATCCAAATGACTTTTAAACATCATTAGGCATTTGATATCAGTAATTCAGAATACCAATGTTAGCTGTAGATACATAGTTCAGATGCTGGTTACAAAAAGAGACACAAATAGATGATCTCAGGAAGGGTGGTTCCTTGGTGCCTAGGGAACGTGTGATCTGTGAACTTTTGTGATTTTGTGTCTTTCTTTTACCAATAGTTAGCAGTTCGCTGCATATATTCTCTCACAAATGCTCAACAGAATTAAATCATTATCTCCTTCCTTCTCTCCTATACTTCTCTGAGCAGTAGCCAAGAATTTTGAGTAAAATTGCCCATAAGCAGCTGATCAGGACGTTTGTGGGTACAAAACTTGTTTATCCTCGAGAGGGATGAATAAATGAAATTAATCACAGGACTGTTGATATTCCCCAGGTTTAACCAGAATTTTAAAAGTTTCTTTATCTCTCAGCAAAGCTTGTCTGACCTTGTGAGTGGTCCAGCATTTTCTGCTTTAATCTCTTATTTCTTGTACTACCTGTAGAGATACTGGCTGTTAATTAACTGAGCTACCTCTGGTGTATTTGTCAAAATGACTTCCAGCCTAGTAGGTGGTCTGGTTTGCATTGAATATTAAAATGTTGTATCCTATCACGTATTGTAATTTTGATTAATGCAATTATCACCAGCTGTGTATTCAACTGAAAGGTAATTCCAGACAGGAATATAATCATATTTTGTAGGTACGGAGATTTTTGAGTCTCCTACTTTTTACAAGGTGCATTATTAATCGAAATGAGTCAATTGTGAAACCAGCAGGTGGGTTTACTCATTTCCAATTTTCCAAATAAGGCCGGGTAGAGCTACTGCCTCACGGCGCCAGAGACCCAGGTTTGATCCTGACCTCGGATGCTGTCTGTGTGGAGTTTGCATGTTCTCCGTGTGACCGCGTTGGTTTCCTCCGGGTGCTTCGGTTTCCTCCCACATCCCACAACTCATGCGGGTTTGTAGCTTAAATGGCCCTCTGTAAATTGCCCTTAGTGTGTAAGGCGCGGTTGATAATTTGGATTGACATAGAACTAGTGTGAGTAGGTGATTGATGGCTGATATGGACTCAGTGGGCTGAAGGGCCTGTTTCCATGCTGTACCTGTAAACTGAGCTTAATGTGGAGAGTGTGCCTTCTATATCAGTCATCTGGTGAATTAAGCATGCAGCACTGATTCCACTCACATTCCGTCATCCGGACAGAGCTGGAGGACCTCCCAACATAGACATAGTCATAGAGTCACACAGCCCGGAAACAGGCCCTTCGGCCCAACTCGTCCATGCCGACCAAGATGCCCCAACTAAACTAGTCCCATTTGCCTGCATTTGGCCCAATTCCTCTGACCCTTTCCTATCCATGTACCTGTCCAAGTGTCTTTTAAATGTTGTCATAGTACCTCCCTCAACTACCTCCTCCAGCAGCTTCGTTCCATATACCCACCACCCTCTGTGTGAAAAAGTTGCCCCTCAGGTTCATGGAAACATAGAAATTAGGTGCAGGAGCAGGCCATTCGGCTCTTCGAGCCTGCACCGCCATTCAATATGATCATGGCTGATCATATTGTTCCTATAAAATCTTATGTTCATATATGTTCCTATAAAATCTTTCTCCTCTCTCATAAACCTATGTCCTCTGGTTCTTGATATACTTACCCCGGTAAAAAGATTCCCGGCAACACGCTACGGCGCCATCCAATAAAGGACCTGGCGGCGGGCAGTCGAGCACGGGCTGGCGGTGGATGCCGGAGATGGGACTGGGCCCACATGAGTTTGACAATTGTATTTATGTACAGTATTATCTGACTTGTTTGGATAACATTCAAAGCTTTTCATTGTACATCATGATAATAAACCTGAAGCTAAAGACCCAAGAAGGAGATAGTTATTGATGAATCTCAATATGAGACTGACCCACAGTGTCATGGCAACAATATGACTTGAATTGATTTGCTCATCATTCCTGCAATACGCACACACTAGGTAAACACTTTAACATACCAATCTCCCGACAGTTTTTCTGGAGTTTTTGTCAAAAGCATCTCCACAAAGTCACTCTGTAGGCTGCTGATTTCATTTAAGCAGCTTTAAATCTGCCTCCTCCACTATCACAGATGTTAAATTATTGCATCGTTGTGCTTGCTAATTATACAGCAGAAATATATCTGGGCAAACTTGATTGGTGATGCATTTTACTCAAGAGCTTGCGATAAAATTCATTTAAATATTCAATGCGCTGCCACAGGCTCAGTAAAAATAAATTAAGGTGGCAGATCAAAAAAACATAATGAATTGTGTTATTCCCGTCACTGTCTGATTAACATTTACTGATTGAGTTTTTAACCCCTCCACTTGAAAATTAACAAGGGATGGGAATACAGAGTTATTTTTAGGATCTGTTATCTTTTTTGAATTGAACAGAATCGAGAGATACAGCATGGAAACAGACCCATCGGCCCACCTTGTCCATGGCAACTATCGATCACCCGTCACACCAGCTCTATATCAACTTCAACTCCAATTCCAACCCAGTGTCGTTGCCAGGACAACGGGCCTTTCCGGCAAGTCTAAAGTTGTAAGACAACTTGATCTATTTGATCTTATTTGATTGTGCACGCCGGGTTAATTGCATTCGTTGAAACAGGGCGGACCACGTGAAGGTTGCAATCTTCCACCCCAACGGCCATGTTAATACTCTACATTTTTAACAACGCTGAACTTGATGGGTGCAAGATGGGGCTGAGAAACGTGTCGACTCTTGTGCACTGCCTCAGTGTAATCTACTAGTCGTACTCCCTTGTACCTAAGTATGATTGTGTCCAGGTATGCTGAAGAAAATTCACTGAAATGTATGCAAAAAAGGAATCTCACAGAGCATGTGACAATAAAGTACCATTGAACTATCATTCCACTTTCTACACATGAGGGACACTTGCCAATGGACCTACAAACCCATACATCTTTGGGATGTAGGAGGAAACCAGAGCACCCGTGGAAACCAATATGGTCACAGAGATAGAGTTCAAACTCCACGCAGACAGCATCCGACGTCAGGATCGAACCCGGTTCACTGGCACAGTGAGACAGTGACTCCTCCGGCTGTGTCACTCTGCCACCCTACCCTGTTTCTCTGCAATGATAGACACAAAGTGCTGGAATAACTCAACGGCATCTATCAGCCAGCATCTCCGGAGAATGTGGGAAGGTGACATCTCGGGTTGGAACCAAAGTTCTGCAATGCAATAAGACCGTAATTGTATTCGTGTCGAACCAATCCAAAACAGCATTTTACATGACAAGTTATTATTTGCAGAAGCAGTAAGTGTTGCTGTTGTCAACGTCAGGCCCATTCTGTGGCAAGCAGAGGATAGGGTGTGTGTCTGAATGACACACAAGTCCCATGTGTGAGCAAACTCAACACTTCAGTGCTGTGTAATGCTTGACTTAATGGGAGAATGACTAGGGAGTGTAGAAATACACATGGATAGTTTCCCACACCTGAGTCTCCATGTCAAGTCAATGCTGGAACGTTATAAACTTTTATCCCATCTTCCTGCAGTCCCCGGCGTTCCAGAGAAAACAATCCAAGTCTGTCCAACCTCTCCCTGCAGCTAATTCCCCCTAATCCAGGCATCATTCTGGTAAACAAAGACCCAAAGTGCTGGAATAACTCAACAGGTCAAGCAGCACCTCTGGGAAACATGGATAGGTGATGTTTTGAGTGGAGAACCTTTTCAAACATTCCGGTAAACCTCCTCTGCACTGTCCCCAAACCCCAGTGATGGGGTGACCAGAACTGTACGTGATCCTCCAAATGTGGCTCCAACAACGTCCTATAAAGCTGTCGGGTAGACTCTCAAAACCTTATTCCCATGATGTAAAAATCAAATACTAGGGGGCACAGCTTCAAGTGAGAGGGGCAAAGTTTAAAGGAGATGTGCGGGGCAACTTTTTTACGTGAGTGGCGAGTGCCTGGAACGTGCAACCAGGGTGCTGACAGATATGACAATGGAGTTTAAGACTTGTGGATAAGCACATGGATATGCAGGGAATGGAGGGATATGATTCATGCTCAGGTAGATGTGATGGTCTCGGCATCATGTTCAGCATGGACATTGTGGGTCGATGGGCCTGTTCGTGTGCGGTACTGTTCTATGTTACCAATGGTGCTTCTGATGCGGCCTCCTTTACACCCATTATGGTATGAACATTGAAGTCTCCAAGTGTAAATAATACACACCACCCTACCTCTCCCTGCAATCTCGGTAGATAACTGTTTTGACTCCCCTTTCCAAATCCAATCAACATTCTCCCCTCTTCTCCAATCAGAAGGACACCACGTGGAATTAGCCACTGTGCAAGCTCATACTGCCAGGCCCTGGACATAAATGTGGCTTCCTCAGTCTCTGCACGGTGGCGCAGCGGTATAGTTGCTGCCTTACAGCGAATGCAGCGCCGGAGACCCGGGTTCGATCCCGACTACGGGTGCTGTCTGTACGGAGTTTGTACGTTCTCCCCGTCACCTGCATGGGTTTTCTCCAAGATCTTCGGTTTCCCCCCACACTCAAAAGACGTTCAGGTTTGTAGGTTAATTGGCTTGGTAAATGCAAAAAAAATTGTCTCAAGTGGGTGTAGGATAGTGTTAATGTGCAGGAATCGCTGGTCGGCGCGGACCCGGTGGGCTGAATGGGCCTGTTTCCACGCTGTATCTCTAAACTAAACTTGTTAACAGATGTTGGTGAAGCCACATTTGCAGTATTGTGTTCAGTTTTGGTACCCCTGCTATAGGAAGGATGTCATTAAGCTGGAAAGCAAAAGGTTAAGGGGTGATCTTATAGAGGTGTCTAAAATCCTGAGGGTGAATCGATAGGGTGAATGCACAGAGTCTTTCACCCAAGGTAGTGCAATAAAGAACCAGATAAATCTGGACAGATAAAGGAAAAATCTAACGATTTGGATGAGTGGGCTGAAGGGCCTGTTCCTGCCCTGCATGACTGTACGACTCTACAATTCGCAAAAGACATTCCGTGCAGGTGAAGGAATTTTGCAGTTGTTCTCTTCATGATAGCCATGGGTTCAAACATTAATTGATTTGTTGACTACTCTCAAGAATAAACAATAAACACAAGGAACTGCAGATTCTGGTTTATAAAGAGAGGAACATAGTGCCTGGAGTAGCTCAGCAGGGTCAAGCAGCATCTGTGGAGAACATGGATATGCAACGTTTTGTGTCGGGACTCTTCTTCAAACTGGCCACATTGGCTTTGGTGAGCGCACAGTTAAGCTGCAAGCCATTATCAACAAAGCATTGAGAGATCCTCAGCGGGCTGAGATGAAGAACACTTTGGACTGATTAAGGTGAGTGAAGTACTATTTCAACAAGCAAACCGTGTGCTGAATGAGAGCTCTCAGAGGGCTTGGCCCTCACCTCATCAACATTCAGCCGTTGCCTGGAGAAAGTCCAACGCATCATCAGTCACAACGGCAGAGTATAAAGCCGGCCACACACAGGAGACACCTGCGGCTTGCTTAGAAAGGTTGAATATTGACTGGGCTGTCACTTGTGTTTGAATGAAACATTGAGACAGCTGAGGGGAATGTAAGCACTTGAGTCGATAAGTCATACAGGCACTCCTGCCCAAGGCAATGTTGCCTGGATTAGGAATTATTGGTTGGACAGACTTGGATTGTTCTCTCTGGAATTAAGGAGTCTGCAGGAAGACTTGATAGAAGTACATAGAATTATGAGAGGCATAGATGGGGTCGACAGTCAGAACCTTTTTCCCAAGATGGGAAATATCAAGGGCCAGGAGGCATAGCTTTAAGGTGAGCACAGCAAAGTTTAAAGGAGATGTGCAGAGATGGTTTTTTACACAGAGGTGGTGAGTGCTTGGAATGTGCGCTGCCTGGGGTGGTGGTGGAGGCAGATACGATAGTGGTGTTTAAGGGGCTTTTGGATAGGCACATGGATATGAAGGGAAAGTAGGGATATGCATTACAGTATGTGGAGACACATAAGAGTTGGTGTCCAGTACAAACATTGTGGGCCAAAGGGCCCGTTACTCTGCTGTACCATGTTCTACATGTCCATGCCGACCCATGAGGACCTATCCATATTAATCCCATCTTCCTGCACCTGACCCATAGTATTCTATGTCTCGGTGATACAAGTAAGTGCTTCTGTTGTGTTGTGTTAATTCCGCAAAGAAATGCAGTGAGTTGTGAACGTAGCCCAGTCCATCGCACAGACCAGACTCCCCAACATAGACTCCATCTACATCACGCTGCCTTGGGAAAGCAGCCGACATCATAAAAGACCTGTCCCACCTCAGTCATTACTTCTTCTCCCTACTCCTGTCCAACAGAAGGTACAGAAACTTGAATGCGTGCACCACCAGACTCAGGAGCAGCTTCTTCCCCTCTGATATCAGGCTTCTGAACTATAAGCACCATAAGCTAGGGTACGGTCCGATTCACCTCTACCCCATTGCGGACATAGATCTTTGTCTGTGGAACTGATGCGCTACAATGCTGAGAACTATATTCTGCACTCTATCTTCCCCTTTGCTCTACCTATTGTATTTGAGTTTGGCTTGATTGCATTTACACATAGTATTATCTGATCTGATTGGATAGCATGCAAAAGAAAGCATTTCACTGTACCTCAGTACACATGACAATAATAAATGAAACTAAACTAAACTAAATAAACTAAATTAAACCTAAAATTAAGACAGTCACATGTAATTAATTAGTAGGCAACAGTACAACAAAATAAATAGGGTGGCATGGTGGTGCAGTTGGTAGAGCCACTGCTAACAGCTGCCTAACAGTCCTGGGTTAGATCCTGACCTAAAGTGTTGTCTTTATGGAGTTTGCAAGTTCTCCTTGTGACTGTGTGGTGCTGCAGTTTCCTCTCAAAGACATGCAGGCTTGTAGGTTAATTGGCCCTCTGTAAATTGCCCCTAGTGTGTAGGGAGTGGATGAGGAGGTGGGATAACATGGAACTAGTGTGAACGGGTGATCGATTGTCGACATGGATTCAATGGGCCGAAGGTCCTGTTTTTGTGCTGTATCTCTAAAGCTAAAACTAGTTTAAAAAAAAAGACAAATGTGTAAAAACAAACAAAAATGAAAATTGCCAACTCTGATACAACTCAACTTTAAGAACTTAGTGTGAATTCTGCTCATCCTCTGCGTCATGAGAGCTGCCCTTTGCTGTGAGTTTTGCTGGCACACAGTGACAATATCTCACCATCTGCTGCAGGCTGGCAGCAGCTCTGAGATGCCACTAGTCACATTGCCCTGGAGGATTCAGGGAGCTGTGGGCACGGGTCAATGGGCACCCGCGCAGTCCACTGGGAGTGAAGTGCAGCTCCATTAGCAGCTTGGTAAAATGCAACTGCCAAGTCGTAACAGTTCTTCCTTGAAGGACACGAATAATTAATGCACTTGCAGGCTCTTATTTCAAAATGCTTTCAAACTATTTTTTTATACACATAGGCTGTCCTTTTTTAAAAGGTGGCGCAGCGGTAGAGTTGCTGCCTTACAGCACTTGCAGTCCCTATGATCCGCGCACGATCCCGACTACAGGTGCTGTCTGTACGTTCTCCCCGTGGCCTGCGTGGGTTTTCTCCGAGATCTTCGGTTTCCCCCCACACTCCAAAGACGTACGGGTTTGTAGGTTAATTGGCTTGCTATAAATGTAAATTATCCCTAGTATGTGTAAGATGAGCGGGTAAATTATCCCTAGAATGTGTCAGTGAGCGGGGATCGCTAGTCGGAGCGGACTCAGTGGGCCGAAGGACCAGTTTCCGTGCTATATCTCTAAACTAAACTAGACTAGACTAAGAGGGTGATGTTTGCACAGAACAGGCTACTGTGGAGTTAGATACGTAGTGGCATTTATGTGAGACTTAGTTAGGCACATTGGTATGCAGGGAATGTAGTGATATGAATCACATACATTCATATAAGAGCAGGTCTAGGCATTTTCTTTGGCACAGACAGCGTGGGCTAGTGGCGCCTGTGTCAATTTCAAGAAGGCTCCCTTCAGCCCAAAGAAGGGTCCTGATCTGCAGCATCACTTATCCATGTTCTCCAGAGATGCCGCCTGACCTGCTGAGTTGCTTTAGCACTTTGTGTCTTATGTTGTAAACTAACATCTGCAGTTCCATGTTTCTGCTTTCCTGTTTAGGTTTAGGTTTAGGCTTATAATTGTCACATGTACTGAGGTACAGTGAAAAAAAATCATTATTTTGCATGCTATGCAAACATCAAATAATACTATACATAAATACAATCAAGTCAAACTTGAGTACAAGACGCAGAGAGAAGCGAAAGATACAGAGTGTGGAATATATGCTCTATGTTCTAAATGGTTGCTTAAAAGCTTTTTTTCCCAAAGTTAAAAGATGGTTTAACAGCTGAAAGGCTTGAAAGAAACACAGCTAGACAAGGTGTTGAAGAAGGCTTTTGGCGTGCTGGCCTTCATCAATCAGGGATTTGAGCATAGAGGTTATGTTACTGCTGTAAAGAAGTGTGCAAGGCCACGAGTACTGTGTTCTGTTTTGGTCACCCTGCTATCCGAAAGATGCCGTTAAGATGGAAAGTAGTTTACGAGGATGTTGCCAGGTCATCCGGGGATGAGCAATATGGAGAAGTTGGGCAGGCTAGGACTTTATTCCTTGGAGCGCAGGTGGATGAGGGGTGATCTTATAGTGGTGTATAAAATCATGAGAGGAATAGATAGGGTGAATGCACAGAGTTTTTTACCCAGCGTAGGGGAATTCATGACTGAAGGTCTTAGGGGAATGATTTAATAGGAAGCAGAGAGGCGACACTTTCACTCAAAAGGTGGTGGGTATATGGAACGAGCTGCTGTAGCAGGTAATTGATGCAGGTATAATAACAGCATTTAAAAAATCACACTCAGCTACGTGGATCGGAAATATTTAGAGGGATATGGACAAAACCCAGGCAAATGGGATTGGCTTAGATGGGGCACCTTGTTTGGCATTTCGGAGTTGGGCTGAAGGGCCTGTTTCCGTGCTGTATGACTAATCAATTCAATGTCCAGATTGTGGACTATACTCGGGGCTATGTTTCACTCAGACAGTTATACAATTAGATCAGGCCTATTCTGTAGCTGAACTCCACTCACCTGGATTTGATCGACATCCCGTGGCATTCTTAGATAAACATCCACAGGCCTCAGTGCTTAGAATTGCCTTTCGGTAATGTGGTTAAACTTTGCTTTGAAGTTGACACAAGCTTTCAGTGAGGCAGAGCAGCAGACGGACGAGGAATCATTATTCTGTGTGTCAACGAATGGTTACTATAAGTGTATTCTTCCAGATATATTGTCAAACCTGCTCGAAAACAGCTATTTCTTTAGCTGAGAGCACTAGGATTTCAAAGAGCATAAGAATATTGGAGGAATACTTTTTGGCCCAGAATTTTCAGTCAATTTTCCAGGTGCAGTTCAAGAGAGTCAAGAGTTTTTTATTGTCGATAAACAGAGACCAAATCTTAAAGAATTGGTCTACTTTGCCTAGTAAGAGGAATCTAATTTCTTCAAGATGTAGCGTTTTTAGACATGTTTGAGATCCACATTTTGAATGTTGGCGTAGGTGCGTTTGTCCAAAATTTAAGTATAAGTTTTTTCGCTGTTATTAGACCATAATTAAGAAAAGCTTCTTGGAATATAGTTAGTTTACTTCCCTCTTCCATTGATCCAAAGATAATCAATTCAGTATTGGGGTTCAATTTTGTGTTAAATAGTTTTGTAAAAATTCCAAAAATTTCATTCCAAAATGTATACAGTTTTGTACAAGAGACAAAGGAATGTGCTATAGTGGTATTTTGAGTTAGACATTTGTCGCAGATCAGGGAAACATTTGAAAATATTTTATTCAGTCTTGTTTTCGAATAATATAATCTATGTAAAATTTTTAATTGAATTAGGTTATGTCTTACATTCATTGAACATTTGTTTACATATAATACATTTTTATCCCATCTATCGTTTGGAATTTTTATCAATAACTCTTGTTCCCAGTCTCTTCTAATTGCTTCTGTCGTTGGTGTTTCTATATTTAGAATTATATTATATAAGTAAGATATTAAATTGCTTGATTCTGCCTTTCTATTCATTCCTTCCTCCAGTAGATCTGAGGTTAAAGTTTGATATCCTTGTATATACTTTTTCAAATAATCTTGAATTTGAAGGTATTTGAAATATTGATTACTTTTCAAATTATATTTTAGTTGTAATTGTTGGAATGATAAAAGTTTTCCCATTTCATACATATCTCCCATCATTTTAATTCCTATTCTTTCCCAATGGGCAAACGTTTTATCAATAATGGATGGTTTGAATGAGGGATTATTAGCTATTGGAGAAAGAAGCGATAATTTTCTTAATTTTAAAGTTAATTTTATTTGTTTCCAAATTCGTATTATACTATGAATAATTGGATTATAACTTTATACAAGCATATGGTGCAACATAACATAACCTTAGAAATTAAATGTTTAGAACTGGGTGACAGATGGGCAAAAATATGAGATAGGTAGATCTCACCTAATCTCTCTTTTCTTTTTACTTTTTCCTTCTCTTTCAATCTTTTAACTTCTCACCTCTGTCCTTTATTATTTTTTTTTGTTTTCTGTTTCTACTTGTCTATCTATTCCGACACTCTTTATTTCTTTTTTCTCTCACTGTTCTTTTATTATTGAACTAAAAGTATGAAGTTGTACAAGAATGAGAATATGTATTTATGTATTAGGTACTTAAGTACCAGACTACTGTACTTACTTTTAACAAAAATAACAAAAAAAAAAAAAAAAAGTTTTTTATTGTCATGTCCCAGAAAGAACAATGAAATTCTTACTTGCTGCAGCACAACAGAATATGTAAACATAGTACACTGTAAACAATATAATAAATGAGGAAAAAAATTCAGTGTGTTCATAAATATATACATACACGTTTATACGCACATACATTTATTTATACTCACACACTCACACTCACACACACACACACACACACATACACACTCACACACACACTCACACACACACACACACACACCAACCCGCACACACACACCAACCTGCACACACACACCAACCCAAGCACACACACACACACACACACCCACCAACCCACCCACACACACACCCACACACACACACACACACTCTCTCGCACACGCACACTCACACTCGCACACCAACCCACCCGCACACTAACCCACACACACACACCAACCCACACACACACACCAACCCCCCACCACACACACACACCCGCACACGCACAAGCACACACACACTCACACACTCGGTCCCACCGAAAATTGTGTCCAGCTGGAGACCTCCGACGGCCACCCGCAGCATCCCTCAGCTCCAGTAAAGACGCGATGGCACAGGAAGGGGCGGACCATCCCGGGGAGTGACCGGAGAAGAGACCAATCCACGCGGCGCTGACAGGCAGGAGAGAAGATCGATCTGCACACGTGCGGTTTTTATGATTTTTAAATCTCGTTAACTTTTACAATATACTACCGATCGGAACAAAACTTGTTGCACTCACAGCACAGGAGAACGGTGAGCTGATGAAAACTTGTAACACTATCGCATACCGTGCTTGTGCAAATAGAAAAACCCATTGGGTTCCATGTTCACACGGAACGGCTGGTCCCCCAAAGCAATATTCCACCTCTCCACCAATTCCAATATTGGTGGCCAGTGGGGGGGGGGGGACTTTCTGGAGTGCTAGTATGGGTGTTGTGGGCTGAAGGGATTGGTTTCCAGAGGGCTAGTATGGACATTGTGTGCCAAATGGATTCTTGGGCTGGCAGCTCAGTCACTCAGGGCTTGTGGGCTGGCAGCTCAGTCACTCAGGGCTGGTGAGCTGGCAACTCAGTCTCTCAGGCCTGGTGGGCTGGCAGCTCAGTCACTCAGGGCTGGTGGGCTGGCAGCTCACTCAGTCAGTGCTGGTGGGCTGGCAGATCAGTCACTCAGGGCTGGTGGCTGGCAGATCAGTCATTCAGGGCTGGTGGGCTGGCAGCTCAGTCACTCAGGCCTGGTGGGCAGGCAGTACACTCATGGCTATTCTTTGAAATTCCATTTCAAGCAGAGTGCAGGCCACCAAATTCTATTTCATAGCATTTCAAGCAGAGTGCAGGCCACCAAATTCAATTTCATAGCATTTCAAGCAGTGCAGGCCAACAAATTCAATTTCATAGCATTTCAAGCAGAGTGCAGGCCACCAAATTCAATTTCATAGCATTTCAAGCAGAGTGCAGGCCACCAAATTGCCAAACAACACATTGCATTGTCATTAAAGGCTAACAAATCATTTATTGCAAGTACATTGCAGACTCACAGTTCAGTTGATTCACAACTTAGAATCACAGTTGTGGACTCTCCCATGCGATCTTCCAGAGTGGCTGACTCACGTCCAGGCATCCGGGATTTTATAGTCCCCCCCCCCCCCACCCCCGGAAGGTGCGTTACCTTCATCGTGGCGATTGACAGGCGAGAGAACCAATCAGCTGATATCAAGATCTTTTAAACATTCATAACTTTTTTATTTTTAATAGATCGGAAAAATCCTCGGAGCTGCCTCAGCGGAGGAGGACTGTGGCCAAAATGATGGCCAAAAATCATAGCGATATATGGTAGCATTTTCTTTAAAATCAATATACAGCGCAGACAGGAAGTGGTCAAGATGAGACTTTTAGTTATATAGATATATATTGATCATCATCTGACACATCACCATCTGTAATTCGTCCAACAACTGTGGTGTCATCGGCGAACTTGAAGATGGAGTTCGCATTGTGTCCGGCTACACAGTCATGAGTATAGAGCAGGGGGCTGAGCACACAGCCTTGAGGTGTTCACATACTGATGGTAATTGAAGACCCATTTGCACAGGGATGCGCAGAGGCCCATTTCCCTGACCTTGATAACATTTGATTTATATATTGCTTCAAACAACACTAGTACATCTCATGCTACATGGTTGAGTGCATTCTTTTATTGAATGCAGTCTTTTCCCCCCAGAGTAGAGGAATCAAGAACCAGAAATCATAGTAGGTTTAAGATGAGAGGCAAAACATTTATTAGGATCCTGAGGGGTGACTGGTTCTCTGAGAGGGTAGTGGGTATATGGAACGAGATGCCAGAGGACGTAGTTGAGACAGGTATCATAACAAGATTTAAAATACGCTTGAATGAGTAAATGGATAGGCAGGTTTAAAAGGATGACTCTAATACTCCTGACTCTTACACTCAACGCCCTGACCTATGAAAGCAAGTGTACCATATGCCTTCCTTACCACTGTCTACTTGTGTGGCCACAGTCAGGCACCTAGATCCCCAGATTCCCTCTGTACATCAAGAGTTACGGATAATGTATCTTTTCGTATAGTTTATGCCATAAGTCCTTCGCTGCCAACTCCAGGTAATTGGTTGGAGTTGAGGAACAAGCAGGAAACATCAAGCAGTCACTCTCTGAATGGAGTAATCCGACGTGGCCCCTGTGCTTCTAACCAGCGCTGACAGTGTGCTAATTGCAAACTGGCTGCTGACAGGTTTAATTAATTACAGGATGCAATGTCTGTTTTCATTCCATAAGGTTGTCAAAATTCAGAAGACCACAATAACTTTCTTGAGGTAGTTTGGAGTGTTAGAAGCTCAGAATCCACATGGAACTGAGCAGGAGGACAACCACACATGTTGGAAGCCTTACAACTTGGCATATTTTCGGCACAGACATTGTGGACTGAAGGGCCTGTTCCTATGCTATACTGTTCTGTGACACACTGGTGGACAATGTGCCTCCAAATTAGCCACAGGTATGTCCCAAGGATCTAAACATAGGTTTACTGGAGTTTATCTTGCACTAAACCTTATTCCCTTTATCATGTATCAGTACACTGTGGATGGCTTGATAGTAATTGTAGAGAAGGTACACAGACACCTTAAAGCCTTCACTACTTTATTAAGCATACATTATATATAGCCCTGGCTGTACGTGGTCTGTCACGATCACTAGAGAGCGAGCTAGGGGCGTGTGGGTTACAATTATACTAACTGGTGGGGGAGTGGTTAGCATGGACATCGTTACTATCAATTAAAGGTGTACACACATATCATCTACAGTAATCATGTATAGTGTTTCCGCTGACTGCTTAGCACGCCATAAAATCTTTTCACTGTAGCTGACATGACAATCAACTAAATTAAAAGTAAACTGGTCTGAAGAAGGGTCCTGAGCAGAACCATCAGTCCATTTCCACAGACTATATCGAGTTCCAGACTAAATCTAGTCTTCATATAACTTGTTAACGGCTTCTATTCCCTTTGGATTCATGGAGCTACACAGCCGGGTGTCAAGCCTTTAGGCCCAACTTGTCCATGCTGACCTAGTTGCCTAACTAACCTAGCCTCACTTGTCAGCACCTAACCCATACCATTCCATTCCTTCCCTATCCATGTAACTGTACAAGTGAATTTTAAATATCACTAGACCAAGTACAGACCCGTTGGGTCTGTTTCCCCAATGCGCATTTGTGGGGGGGGGGGGGGGGGCGGCATGCGGTGTCACACACACTAACCACCCCCACACACACACTAACTACCCCCCTTGATATTATATTAATATGATTAATTTGATCCTTTTACTCCATAACCGCCCTATCCACTGACGCAAAGCCCCCAACTCGCAGGCGCGTCTAGAGAGGGGGGGGGGGCCTAGAGAGTGAGGGCAGAGCAAGAAGGGGGAGAGATAGAGAGAGAAGCAGAGACAGAACGGCAAGAGGCAGGGGGAGAGGGGGGGTGGAGGGGAGGAGGAGATGGAGGGTGGGTGAGGGGGGAAGGGGGGGAGGAGGGTAGAGATGGGAGGAGATAGAGGGGGGAAAGGGGGGCTGAGAGGGGGGGAAGGGAAGGTGGCAGTGGGGGTGGGAAGGAATGGGGAGAGGTGGGGGGAAGGGAGGGGAGAGGTGGAGGGAAGGGGATAGGGGAGAGGGTGGCGGGAAGGGGGGTGGAGAGGGGTGGAGGGCAGGGTGTGGTGGGGGGAAGGGGGTTTAGAGGAGGGAGGGCAGGGGGTTGGGGGAGAGGAAGGGGGAAAGAGAGAGGGAGGGGGAGAGAGAGAGGGAGTGGAGGAAGGGAGAGGGGAGAGAGAGAGGGGAGAGAGAGGGGGGAGAGAGAGAGGGGAGAGTGGGAGAGAGAGAGAGAGAGAGAGAGAGAGAGAGAGAGAGAGAGAGAGAGAGAGAGAGAGAGAGAGAGAGAGAGGGGGGGGGAAGGAGAGAGAGAGAGAGGGGAGAGAGAGAAACAGAGAGGAGAGAGAGAGAGAGAGAGAAAGAGAGAGAGAGAGGAGAGGAGAGGGGCAGGGCAGCAGCACGAGCGAGGCATGGAGCAATCTGAGGACGGTGTAAAGCAGCGGGGGGACCAGCAACAACACGTTGGGGGAACAGACCTAATGGGTCTGCACTTGGTCTAGTATATTTTTAAAACTCTCGTGTGTGTGGGGGAGTGTATGTCATTTTGCCTTTGAAACATATCTGCTCGAAAACCAGACGCAAAAACGCAGATATTTTTACAATTTTGTTCGGGATTTAACTTATGATTTCATAAATACACTCCTTTCTAAATTCGGTCAATTATTTCCCCACATTTTGAATAAAGTTGTTCACAAAACTCACTTTTTAAATTATACTCACCGCTTGCCAGCTGCTGACGTCACAATGCTCACATGCCCACCAATCCAGGCCCACCTGCCTCCTGACCCCGCCCCCCCGACTGTGGATTAATGCAGATGCTGTCAACGTGCATGCACAGTTTTCCACGTTCGCCCACCCATCCCCCCGTTCTTCAAAAGGCGCAGAAAGATCGAGAAAGTTCTGCAGAACAATGATTCTACAGCTCTGCTATCACGTGCTGAACCTTCTCCTCACTGAGGGCACAGGTCATAAAGCCCCGCCCCTCCCATCCCCTGCCCGCTCATTCCAGCTGTGGGTTTCCAGAGTCAGAAGACGCTTCTGTCTCTCTCCACATTTGGCAGCGCACTCACTTGCCCGGCTCCCCTCCACCCCCCACCCCCTCCTCACCTCCTCCCCTTTCCTTCCTCCCTCTTTCCCCTTTCCTCTCCACCAAAGATCCTATACTGCTATAGGATCTTTGCCCAATCATCTGTCCCGTCCGGCCCGGCTCTGTCACGCTGGCGGAAGAGGACCACCCCACCCTCCCACACACACACAGCGGGTCCGATCTAAGATGTCAACGAAGACGGCAATTTGTTTTTTTATGTCTTTGAATTTAAAAGTTAATGTTAAGAATTAGTGACGTTAAGTGAGAAATAATTTAATTCAAATCAATGAAAAACAATGGAATCAACAACCTGGCAGGCTGGGGGGCCAGGCCAGGTGGGGCCAAGAAGCAGTTGTGAGGTCAAAGGCATTGTGAGGTCAGCGGGCGGGGCCACCAGGCAGGCTGGTGGGGCAGGGCCATGAGGCAGTTGGGCCAAGTGCAACGGCATTGTGAGGTCAGCGGGCGGGGCCGGGCTGGGCTGAGCGAGGCCAGCAGCCAGGGGGGGGGGGGGGCAGGGCGGGCAGTTGGGCCAGGTGCAAAGGCATTGTGAGGTCAGCAGTTGGGCAACCTTAATATTTATTTTTTAATGTCAGTTTGGTGATAAATTTTAGTAAATATCACTGGAAATAATTGACCAAATGTATAGAGGAATTGATTTTTGAAATCATAAGGAAAATTTCAACCAGAAGATGTAAAAATTTAACTGTTATTGTAACGTCAGCAGCTGGGCAGCGGTGGAGTGAGATGGCACTGTGACTCATGCAGCATTTTGATTTTAGTGGGACCATGTGAAGGTTCCAATCTCCCACCGCTGTCCCATTGTGATGTCATATATGTAAATGAGATCCATTTTGATTGGACATCTGTGAGGTGGCACTGTGACTCATGCAGCAGTTTGATATTAAACATTTTTTATGTTTTGTGAACAATTTTATTCAAAATCTGGGGAAATCATGGACTGAATTTAGAGAGGAGTGGATATATGAAACCATAAGTTAAATCCCTACCGTAATTGTAAAAATCTCCACATTTTTGCGTCTGGCTTTCGAGGAGATACGTTTCACATGCAAAATGACATACACACACACACACACACACAGTTTTAATAGATATGTGATATGATATATGATATGATATGACAATTGTACCTGCCTCAACTCCTTCATTTTGCAGCTCGTTCCATACACCCACCACCCTCTGCATGAAAATATCTCCCTCAGGTTCCTCTTAAATCTTTCCCCTCTCACCTTAATCTCATGCCCTAAATTTTTAGACGATGCATGGAACTGCAGATGCAGGTTTACAAAAAAAGACAGAAAGTGCTGTCAGAAAGCGGGTCAGGAGGCACCTCTGCAGAACATGGATAGATGACCTTTCACAGAGTGCTGGAGCAACTCAGTGGGTCAGACAGCATCAGACACCTAGAAACCAAGTGCTGGTAGATGGGATGAGACCATGACTCGATGGCTTGATGACTCTATGAGTTAAGAGCCTGTCCCACTTAGGCGATTTTTTAGGCGACTGTCATAGTCGTAGCAGGTCGTCGAAAAACTGGTGACTGGACCCCCCCACAACAATATCTACGACAAGCTACAACAACCTACCACCTTGTTCACGTCAAGCTACGGCAAGCTACCGACAACCGGCGACCCATTAGGACGTCCACCTATGACCACACCTACAACAACCTACAGCCACACAGGCGACAACGTACGACAACCGGTCAACCTACGTCCACCCGCGACAAGGTACGACAAGCAACGACCCTGTCGGCGACTACTGAAGTAACTGAAGACGATTCAGTCGCCATTATCTGTTGCCGGTTGACGTAGGTTGACGTAGATAGTTGCCAATGGAATTCACCAAAGCCAGCACCATGACAACCTACGTCACCTGTCGACAACCTACAACAGCACCTATGTCAGGAGAAGTTTAACTACGCTCATTGATGCTGACTGTCGCCGAAAAATTTGAACGTTGAAAATCCAGTGGCAACCAGAAAAACGCTGCGACTCTTTGGGCGACTGAGGAGATTATTCACGACCATCCAGGCGACACCCCGGCAACCATGTGGCGACAGCCTAGTCGCCTAAAAAATGGTCTAATTGGGACAGGCCCTCTATTGGCAAAAGCATGCACTTCTAAATTTACGATGGCGGAGGAGTAACACTGAAGGAATGGAAGATTTCTGACTTACACTGGCCCAAAGAACTCCTGCCTCATGGCCCCGTCACCGAGATGATCGATCTCTTTCTGCCAGACACAAACAGAGGAGATTTCTCATGCTGAATCCCATTGACTGAGTGCATCTCCTTGGAGCCATGATGGTAAGAATGATCAACACTCTTGCAGTTTGAGACGAGAGGTCCTGATGGACACCAGTCAGCAGTTGTCTGGCACACAGTATCTTTTCATAACACCTTCGGTCTCTTTGCAGATGATTGAAAATAGACAGATGGGTGGTAATTGGCCAAATTGATTTGCTTCTGTGATCTTAAGATAACTGGACAATGTTTCATGTTGGCAAGTGGACACCAGTGTTGTAGTTATTACAACAACTGGCTGCAAAGTTCTGACGGATGCATTGGTAACAGGTAATTTGGTGAGGATAAAATAAAGGGGAAGATTTTTCACGTCATTCATTGCAATTAATAACTAATTTCAGGGACTAGGTCAAGCAAGTTTAATGGAATACAGCATGGAAACAGGCCATTCAGCCCACTGTGTACATGCCGGCCATTGATCACCCATTCACACTAGTTCTATGTTATCCCACTTTTCCATCCACTCCCTACACACTAGAGCCAAATTACAGAGGCCAATTAACCTATAAGCACGCACATGTTTATGGGGTGGGAGGAATGCCCCGATGTGCAAACTCCACACAGACAGCACCCAAGGTCAGGATTGAACTCAGTTCTCTGGTGCTATGAGGCAGCAGCTCCACCATAAACACAATAACATGCAGATAAATATAATAGATAATAATATAATAAAACATTTTAAAATGTTTATAAAAATAATTAACATCTTTAAGAATAAAATGTCCCTTTTCTCAAGTGTCAAGAGTGTTTAATTGTCATATGTATCGGTAACAGAACAATGACATTCAAACCTGCTGCAACTTAACAGGCCCATTAATGCAATAACACACTAATTCATGTACAATAATCAATAATAAATTAATAACCTTAATACCAGGTACCCATAATCATGCAAAACTGAAGTCCGTAGTGCAACCAAAGACACAGAAGATCATCGTTGCTGTGGTTAATGTTGTGCAGTGTTCAAGAGCCTGATGGTTGCTGGGAAGAAGCTGTTCATGAACCTGGAGGTCACGGTTTTCAGGCTCCTGTACCGTCTTCCCAATGGTAGCAGCGAGATGAGAGCGTAGCCAGGGTGGTGTGGGTCTTTGACGATGCTGGCTGCCTTTTTGAGGCCGTGCCTCCTGTAGATCCCTTCGATGGTGGGGAGGTCAGTAACTGTGATGGACCTTCTCTGTAGTCTCCTTCGTTCCTGGGCGTTTGAGTTACTGAACCAGGCTGTGATGCAACCGGTTAGTGTGCTCTCTACCATACACCTGGAGGAGTTCGATATTGTATTTGTCGACATGCCGAATCCCCTGAATCTCAAACAGCACCTGGAAGTGTAAAGTATACACAAAGGAGTCAAAAAGTGGTTTGGTCTAACAAAGGGTGCTTGAAAATGTCAAAACCCTGAAATAAAAAGCACTTTAAACTCACACCTGAGTCTGAAGAAGGATCTCGACCCGAAACGTCGCCTATCTCCTTCGCTCCTTAGATGCTGCTGCACCCGCTGAGTTTCTCCAGCCTTTTGTGTACCCTCGATTCTCCAGCATCTGCAGTTCCTTCTTTAACATTTAAACTCACACCGGTGGTTTTCTTTTCTAGTTTGATAAGTCACACAAGGACTTGATTGATGTGATATTTGATTAAACCAAAGTCCATGGGGGAAAGTTAACATCAAACAAATAAAATCATCATATTGCAGAGATAACTACGATGTTTGGATGGCTAGGCAGCAGATATGTTTGATGATTAAGTTGATGATCAAGTAAAATCCCTTGTTCACATTTCATTTATCATTTTCCAAAAGGCTTATTTTGATTTCAAAGATGATGTGGTTTGTAATTGCCCAGAGAAACTTGTTAATTAATGATGCAGGAAAGATAACGTTTTCTAGTTGAGTGTGTGTACATTTAGCCAAGGGAATATCATTATTGCCACATTGATCCTGCTGCAAAAATGTACAAAGTTTCATACAGCCCCAGTCCCCACCATCGAAGGGATCAACAGGAGGCACTGCCTCAAAAACGCAGCCAGCATCATCAAGGTACAAGAGCCTGAAAACCGTGACCTCCAGGTTCAAGAGCAGCTTCTTCCCAGCAACCATCAGGCTCGTGAACACGACAAATACTAACTTAACTACGAACTGTGAACTGTCTTAGTCACACTTGGAACTTTGAGCTTTCATATCACACTAATATTGGGGATTTGTTTAATTTATTGAACTTTCGTTGTTTGTTGTGTTATCTATCAGTACTGTGTTTAGAGACATGTTGTGCTGCTGTGAGTAAGAATGTCATACAGGATACAAGATACATTTATTTGTCACATGTGCCAGATGGCACAGTGAACTGTGATTACCATACAGCCATACACTAAAATAAAGAACACAACACACGGTAGATTTAAACATAAAACATCCCCCCATAGCAGAATCAAAAGTTTCCCACTGTGAGGGAAGGCACCAAAGTCAGTCTCTTCCTTGATGTTCGCCCGTAGTTGGGGCCTCCGGAGCCCTACGGGCAGCCCGCCGCTCAGGCCCGCTCGCCGGGATGTTGGCTCTCCGACTTCGGGACTGGAGGCCAACCTCAGCAGCTTGGACCTCCAAAACAGCTGCTTCCCACCTGAGTCCACAGCTCCCGACGTCCCCAGGCCGCGCCGGGCGGAGACTCCCACTGTCGGCCCTCGGCAAAGGGCCCCAGGGACTCCGCGATGTTGGTCAGCGCCGACCGCGCTGGGAGCTCCGTGAACCACAGCTCTGCGATGTTCGAGCAGCGGGCCCAACGTTCCTGAGGTCCAAACGGCGATCCAAGTAGTTATCACCCGCTCCGCGCTGAAACCTGCGCCACGCCGCCACCGCTGCCAAAGCTCTGGTCCGGTCCCTGTTCTCCGATCGGAAAGGCCGCTCCGATCCGGCTGGCTGGCCGCGAGGTGGGGGGGCGAGGACGCGACACGGAGAAATAGTTGCATCCTCCCCAGGAAGCGACTGGGAAGCGGTTTCCCCCTTACCCCTCCCCCCTTCCCCACATAGAAAAACTAAAGAATCCCCAAAACAAAACTGTTAGACAAACTAAAATAAAAAAAATAAGAAAAAACGGACAGGCTGTAGGTAGAGGCGCCTTCAACGCAGTGCCTTGAAGCCATTCATTGTTCCGTTCTTGGTACATATGACAATTAAACACTCTTGACTCTCTTGACACGTGGAATACTGAAGCATGCAAGATGACATAAAGCTGGAAAGAGTGCAGAGAAGAGAAATGAGATTTAATATTAAATTCCAACGTTTTTATTAAGCTGGAGAGAGTATAGAAAAGATTTATGGGAATGTTGCCAGTATTCAAGGGCATGATTTACAGGGAGAGGTTTAGCAGGCTAGCACTTTATTCCTTGGAGTGCAGGAGGATGAGGGAGTGATATTATAGAGGTGTATAAAAGGGATAGATAGGGTGAATGACAGAATCTTTTACCAAGAGTAGGGGAATCAAGAACCAGGAACATGGGTTTAAGGTGAGCGAGGAAATATTCAATAGGAACCTGAGGGATAACTTTTTCACACAAAGGATGGCAGGTATATGGAACAAGCTGTGAAGAGGTAGTTGGGGCAGGGACTATCGCAACGTTTAAGAAACAATTAGACAGGTACATAGATAGGACAGGTTTGGAGGGATATGGGCTAAATACAGGCAGGCGGGATGTTGGTAGGCATGGGCAAATTGGGCCAAAAGGCCTGTTTCCACACTGTATGAATCTAACTCTGAAGCATTTGGATAGGCACATGGACATGCAGGAAATGGAGGGATATGGATTATGTGCAGGCAAAGGAGATTGTTTTAATTTGGCATAATGTTCATCACAGATATTGTGGGCTAAATGGCCTGTTCCCGTGCTGTACTGTTCTATGTTGTGTGCTTTATAATATATGTGCACACTTACTGGAAAAAATCAGGAATAAATAAAAGTTTTATACTTATTACTAATCTAGCTGGAAATTGTGTAGAGAAGATTTACAAGGATTAGGCTTTAAGGGCCTGAGCTGTAGCAAGAGTTTGGGCAGGCTTGGTTTTTATTACTTCGAGCGCAGGAAGGGAAGGGGTGATCTTATAAAGGTGTATAAAATCACGAGGGAATAGATAGGGTGAATGCACACTTTTTCCCAGGATAAGGAAATGAAGAACTTCAGGACAAAGATTTATGGTGACAAGAGAAAGATTTAATAGAAACCTGTCAGCCATGATCACATTGAATGGCGGTGCTGACTTGAAGGGCCTAATGGCCTACTCCAGCACCTATTGTCTATTGTCTATTGTCCGACAGGCTGCCTATTCCAGAAGGTGATGGGCATATGGAATGAGCTGCCAGAGGAGGTTGTTGGGACAGGTGCTATAAGAACATTAAAAATACACTTGGGCAGGTGGTACATTGTCCCTAGTATGAAGGGAATGGATGAGAAAATGGGATAATAGAGAACTCGTGTGAAAGGGTGGTCGATGGTTGGTGTGGAAGCAGCAAACCGGAGGACTGGGAGAAATTTTGAACTCAACACAGGACAAAGGGGTTAATTAAGAGGGGGGGGAAATAACATGAAAGAAAGCTTGCGGATAAAATAAAAACTGGCTCTAAAACTTCTTTAGATATGTAAAAAGGAAAAGATTAGTGAAGACAAATGTCGGTCCCTTACTATCAGAGACAGGTGAATTTATAATGGGAAACAAAGAAATGGCAGAACAGTTAAATGAGTACTTTGGTTCTGTCTTCACTAAAGAAGACACAAACATTCTCCCGGAAATACTAGGGAACCGAGGATCTAGTGGGAGGGAGGAACTGAAGGGAATCCACATTGGTCAGGAAATGTTGTTAGGTAAACTGTTGGGATTGAAGGTAGATAAATCTCCAGGACCTGATGGGCTGCATCCCAGAGTACTCAAGGAGGTGAGCCTAGAAATCGTCAATGCATTGGTGATCATTTTCCAATGTTCTCTCGACTCTGGATCAGTTCCTGTGGACTGGAGTGTAGCCAATGTAACCTCACTTTTTCCAGAAAGGAGGGAGAGAGAAAACAGGGAATTATAGACCAGTTAGCCTTACATTGGTAGAGGGGAAGACTTTTGAGTCGATTGTTAAAGATGTTATAGCAGCGCATTTGGAAAGCAGTGACAGGATTGGTCAAAGTCAGCATGGATTTATAAAGGGGAAATCATGTTTGACTAATCTTCTGGAATTTTTTGAGGGTGTAACAAGTAGAATGGATAAGGGAGAGCCAGTGGATGTGGTGTATCTGGACTTTCAAAAAGCCTTTGACAAGGTCCCACACAAGAGATTAGTGTGCAAAATTAGAGAACATGGTATTGGGGGTAGGGTATTGACATGGATAGAGAACTGGTTGGCAGGCAGGAAGCAAAGAGCAGGAATTAATGGGTCTTTTTCAGAATGGCAGGCAGTGACTAGTGTGGTGCTACAATGCTTGGTGCTGGGACCCCAGTTATTTACAATATATACTAGACTAAGTGGGACCCGTTGGGTCCCAGCATCACACGGGAGGGCTGGTCCCCCAATGCAATATTCCACCTCTCCACCAATTCCAATATTGGTGATCAGTGGGGGGGTGGGGGGGGGGGTGGGGGGGGGATTCTGGAGCACTAGTATGGGTGTTGTGGGCTGAAGGGACTGGTTTCCAGAGGGCTAGTATGGACATTGTAGGCCGAATGGATTCTTGGGCTGGCAGCTCAGTCACTCACGGCTGGTGGGCTGGCATTTGACTCAGGGCTATTTCTTGAAATTCCATTTCAAGCAGGATGCAAGGCCATAAAATTCAAGTGCAGTTTCATACCATTTGAAGCAGGGTGCAAGGCCTGAGTCGTGACTTCTCCCTCTTCCATCTTGCAGAGACTGAGCCATGCCCATACTTATGGGTTTTATAGTCCCTCCCCCCCCCCCCCCCCCACCAGAAGGGGCTGGCCTTCATGGCGTGATTGACAGGAGAGAGAATCTCAACATTTTTAAACACTAATAACTCTTTTATTTTTCACCAATGGGAAAAATCCTCGGCACCTGATGAGCGGAACGGGACTGTGAGTAAGATCACAGCCGTACGTCATAGTGTTTTTTCTAAAATCAATATAAAGCGCAGACAGGAAATGGTCAAGATTAGAATTATATAGAAGGCAAGGCAACTTTAATTAGGCACGGCATCTTTAATAAGGCAAGGCAACTTTAATTAGACAAGATAACTTTAATTAGGCAAGGCAATTTTAATTGGGCAACGCAACTTTAATTAGGCAAGGCAACTTTCATTAGACACAGCTTTAGCATTTCCAAACAAAGGCAACACAGCTTTCGCATTTCCAAACCAAATGCAACACAGCTTTAGTATTTCCAAACCAAAGGCAACACAACTTTAGCATTCCCAAACTATATTTTCAAACCACATTAAGGGCACTGACAGGTCAGTAAAACTACTCACAGTTTAGTAGACATGTGTTCAGTGTTATTCACAGCTCAGACTGAGAGACGTGACCCTCTTGGCTTCAAAGTGATTTGATTTAAAAGTGCTTTATAAATAAAAATTACTTACTTACTCTCACCTCCCCCATCTTGCAGAGACTGACCGAGGCACTCAACACTTCCGGGTTTTATAGTCCCTCCGGAAGGGGCGTGACCTTCAGGAGAGAGAATCTCAACATTTTTTAAACACTAATAACTATTTTACTTTTAATCGATGGGAAAAATCCTCTTCTTCTGCGCAGTGGAGGGGGACTGAGTAAGATGGCTAAAAATCACAGCCGTAAGTGGCAGCGTTTTTTCTAAAATCAATATACAGAACAACAGGAAGTGGTCAAGATGAGATTTTTAGTAATATAGATATACGATTTAGACAAGGGAATTAATGAGACATCTCCAAGTTTTCGGATGACACAAAGCTGGGTGGCAATGTGAGCTGCAATGAGGATGCTACGAGGCTGCAGGGTGACTTCGGATAGGTTGGGTGAGTGGGCAGATGCAGTATAATGTGGATAAATGTGAGGTGATCTTATAGAAACATATACAATTCTTAAAAGTTTGGAAAGGCTAGATGCAGCAAAAATATTCCTGATGTTGGGAGAGTCCAAAACCAAGGGTCACAGTTTAAGAATAAGGGGTAGGCCATTTAGGACTGAGATGAGGAAAAACTTATTCATGCAGAGAGTTGTGAATCTGTAGAATTCTCTGCCACAGAAGGCAATGGAGGCCAATTCACTGGATGTTTTCAAGAGAGAGTTAGATTTAGCTCTTAGGGCTAATGGAATCAAGGGATATGGGGACAAAGCAAGAATGGGGAGTGATTTTAGATGATCAGCCATGATCATATTGAATGGCGGTGCTGGCTCGAAGGGCCAAATGGCAATAGACAATAGACAATAGGTGCAGGAGTAGGCCATTTGGCCCTTCGAGCCAGCACCGCCATTCAATGTGATCATGGCTGATCATTCCCATTCAGTAACCCGTTCCTGCCTTCTCCCCATGTCCCCTGACTCCGCTATTTTTAAGAGCCCTATCTAGCTCTCTCTTGAAAGCATTGCAGAGAACCTGCCTCCACCGCCCTCTGAGGCAGAGAATTCCACAGACTCATCACTCTCTGTGAGAAAAAGTGTTTCCTTGTCTCCGTTCTAAGTAGGGACAAGAGTATGGGGAGGAATTCTGGCTTGTGTCTCCTCAGCCTGCCTCAGTATTCAGTGCAGTTGCAAACAGGATTTGAGTAATCAAATACTGTTTATCTTCAAAAATATGCTATAAACCACCAAATGATCCCTTGACATTTAATTATTAATTAACCCAATACTCTGGTATTAATTGTGGACATTACACCAATGTTACATTGGGAACAGCAAACAACTGCGGCATTAAACTTTAATCTGACTGCTAATCTACACAGTTATGATAAAAATCCTTAGACTAAACTGTTGATGTTAGCATGCCCATGAATAGGAGAACTATAATTTCAAAATGGATTATTTTGACAGCAAGAATTCATCGCAACTCAATGTGTGATGATTCCTTCCAAGGGTTAGATAATAATTTAGCAGTGGCTGGCAGTTCTTTGAGTCATACCTGTTTTAATTTGTTCTGCTTTGCAAACTGCGACAGTTTGATGGGTGACAATATTGATGAACCTGTGTGTACCTCAGTCAGCCTTGTGATCATTGTGATCAGGCTGAAACATTATTCAACTGAACCTGTAGAGTCATACGACACAGGGACAGGTCCTTTGCCCCAACTCTTCCATAAACAAGTTGCCCCAATCTACGCTAGACCCAATTGCCTGCATTTGATGCATATCCCTCTAAACCTTTCCTATCCATGTACCCGTCAAAATGTATTTTAAATGTTTTGATAGTACCTGCCTCGACTACCTCCTCCGGCAGCTCGTTCCATATACCCACAACTCCTTGCGTGTAGGGAAGGACTGCAGATGCCGGTTTAAATTGAAGGTAGACACAAAATGCTGGAGTAACTCAGCAGGACAGGCAGCATCTCTGGAGAGAAGGAATGGTTGATGTTTCAGGTCGAGACCCTTCATCAGACCCACAACCCCCTGTGTGAAAAGGTTACCCCTCAGGTTCCTATTAAATCTTTCCCCTCTCAACTTAAACGTATGGCTCTTGATTCCCCTCCTCTGGTTAAAAGTTATTCACCCTATCTGGTCCCCCAAAAATTTTATACACCTCTATAAGATTAGCCCTCAGCCTCCTGCGCTCCAAGGAATGAAGTCCAAGCCTGCCCAACCTCTCCCTATAGCTCAGGCTCTCGAGTCCTGGCAACATCCTAGTAAATCTTCTGTGCATTCTTTCCATCTTAATGAGATTCTTCCTATAGTGGGGTGACTGAAACAAACCACAGTACTACAAACGTGGCCTCACCAATGTCTTGTACAACTGTAACATAACCTCCCAACTTCTACACTTAGTACCCTGACTGATGAGGGCCAATGTACCAAAATTCATCTTGACCACCCTATCTACCTGTAATATCATCCAGGTCGTTGATATAAACTACAAACAGCAATGGACCCAGCATCGATCCCTGAGACACACTGCTAGTCGCAGGCTTCCAGTCCGAGAAACAGCCTTCTATCACACCCTCTGCCTCTTTCCATGAAGCCAATTCTCTATGCAATAGGCTAGCTCTCCCTGGATCCCATGCAATCTAACCTTCCAGAACAGCTTATCATTCAGAACCTTATCAAAGACCTTTACTGATGTCTACATAAACAACATACATAGCTTTGCGGGTTACACAAAATGCTGGAGAAACTCAGCGGGTGCAGCAGCATCTAAGGAGCGAAGGAGATAGGCGACGTTTCGGGTTCCCCCACTCGCAAACAGGACAGAGTCCCCCTGGTCCTCACCTTTCACCCCACCAGCCGGCAAATACAACAGATAGTCCTCCGCCAGTTTCGCCACCTCCAACGTGACCCCTCCACCAGCCACATCTTCCCATCTCCCCCCCTGTCTGCCTTCCGCAAAGACCGCTCCCTCCGCGACTCCCTTGTCAATTCTTCCCTCCCCTCCCGCTCTACTCCTTCCCGGGCACTTTCCCTTGCAACCTCAAGAAATGCAACACTTGTCCCTTCACCTCCCCCCTCCACTCCTTTCAGGGGCCCAAGCAGTCCTTCCAGGTCCGACAGAGGTTCACCTGCACCTCCTCCAACCTCATCTACTGCATCCGCTGCTCCAGATGCCAGATGATCTATATCGGTGAGACCAAGCGGATGTTTGGCGATCGTTTCGCCGAACACCTCCGCTCGGTCCGCAAAAACCAACCCGACCTCCCGGTCGCTCAGCACTTCAACTCCCCCTCCCATTCCGTATCCGACCTCTCGGTCCTGGGCCTCCTCCATGGCCAGAGTGAGCAACACCGCAAGTTGGAGGAACAGCACCTCATATTCCGCTTGGGGAGTTTGCATCCTTTGGGCTTGAACATCGAATTTTCTCAATTCTGTTAACCCCTGCTGTCTCCTCCCCCTCCCACCTCTCCCTCAGCCCTCGGGCCCTGGCATTCTCTCTATCTCTATCTCCCTCCCCCACCCTAGTCGCACTAGCTTCTCATTTTCACACCACAAACAGCTTACAATGGCTCGTTCCCTTTATCATCGATACTTTTTTGCATATCTTTCATTCATTGTTCTTTATCTCTCACATCACCGTCTATATCTCTCGTTTCCCTGATCCTGACCAGTCTGAAGAAGGGTCTCGACCCGAAACGTCGCCTATCTCCTTCGCTCCTTAGATGCTGCTGCACCCGCTGAGTTTCTCCAGCATTTTGTGTAACCCTCGATTCTCCAGCATCTGCAGTTTCTTCGTTAATACATAGCTTTGCCCTTGTCAACCTTCTTGGTTACCTCTTCAAAAAACTCAGTTTCGTAAGGCATGATCGCTCATTTAGAAAACCATGCTGACTATCCCTAATCAGCCCCTGTCTATCCAAATACATATATTTTATCCCTTAGCATCCTCTCCAGTATCCTACCACAGATGTTAGGCTCAATTCCTACGCTTTTCCTTGCAGCCCTTCTTTATATAATGAGAGGCAGGCGCAACACTTGCCATCAGGGCACCTCATCGGTGTCTAAAGATGACTCATATTTGCGAACCAGGCTCCTGCTGTTGTGTGATATGTAATCCACAGGCCTGTGTTCCAACACTGAGCTAACTAGCCCCTGTCTCCCCTCAGCTTCAGGCTCAGCACAATGTCGATACACCATAGCATTCAACTATCAAACAGAGAGTTGAATATTGTAGTATTAGAGGTTTTTCTGAAGCAAACACGAGGATGTTTCTTACGGGTACTTTGTTGGCAAGACAGAGATTGTGATTTACTTCAGAGAGCAAAGCGGTACACATACTGTGTTATACATCGATGGCGCCAAAAATAGAGATGGTTGAAAGCTTCGAGTCCTTTGGAGTAAACATCATGAGCAACTTCTCCTGGACCACCCATATCGAAACAATGGCCAAGTAACCAGTGCCTCTACTTCCTTAGAAGGCTTAGGAATGTTTGGCATGTCCCCAACACCGCTCACTAACTTCTACAGAATGCGCCGTCGAAAGCATTGTATCAGGATGCATCACAGCATGGTTTGGGAACAGCTCCATCCAAGACCGCAAGAAATTGCAGACACTTGTTGACACAGCCCAGACCATCACACAAACAAACCTCCCTTCCATTGATTCCATTTACCTTCACGCTGCCTCGGCAAGGCCAGCATCAAAATCAAGGACGAGTCGCACCCTGACCTCTCCCCCTCATCCCCTCTCCCATCAGGCAAGAGGCACAGAAGTATAAAAACGCATACATTCAGATTCAGAGACAGTTTCTTTTCAAGTGTTATCAGGCAGCTGAACCATCCTACGAACAACTAGAGTGCGGTCCTGACCTCCCATCTACCTCATTGAAGACCCTGGGACGATCGTTAATCAGACTTTACTTGGCTTTATCTAGCACTAAACATTATTCCCTTTATCAAGTATCTGTACACTGTGAATGGCTCAATTGTCATCTTTATTGTGACTGATTTGCGCAAAAAAAGCTTTTCACTGTACCTCGGTATACATGACAATAACCACAAGTAAACTAAACTGAATATGAGAAGATTTTGGCTGAAGATAACAACTTACAGAGATGTCCATAACCAGTGAACAAAAACCTCCCGCAATTAATTTTAATGTGTTGACAATGTTTTGAAAGAATGTAAATAGGTTCCATCCCTTTTGCCAGCATCAGAAAAAAATATTTTTTCCTATTTTGTTTCATTTAGCTGCTCTTACACTTTGCGGACCAAATGTAAATGGGACATAGCTCATACAGCAAGAGAACAGGCCCTTCGGCCCACAATGTCTGTGCTGAACATGATATCAGATTAAATTAAACTCCTCTGCCTGCACGTGATCCATGCAGCTCCATTTCCTGCATGTCCGTGTGTCTATCTAATGGCCTCTTAAACACCACTATTGTATCTGCTTCCATCACCACCCTTGGTGTTAATATTGGCCAAATTAGAGGTATTATGAAATGGAGGATCATTGCATTTGCAGGACCTGCTTGGTCTCATTCTGTGAAAGTTGCAAGGTGGAATCACAGCTCCACGGAGTCTGGATCCCAGATGGAAGTTGATGATAAGGAAAGGTCCAGATGTCCTAACTTTGTTAAGATGTATGAAGGTTTGCAGAGGGAGATAAGAAGTTCTGCAAATGCATAGGTGGAATTGGTTATAAAAGGGGGTGTGAAGCGGTATTGTAAATAATGTTGCAGAGTGTTGTGTTGCTGTTTGATGATTGGCTGTAGTTTGAAGCCTTGTTTGAATTGTTTATACTACCTGGGAAAATGTTGCATTACCTAGTCAACTGACTTCCTTCCAGAAGCTTCTGTAGAAACATTGTACTGGGGTACTATGTAATTGGGTTGGTGAACTGTCAATTACTGTATAATGTGATTGATATGTGTGATTGGCTTGTAGGGGTTGCCTCCCGCATGTAGTTCTGCCCCACAGGGTCCGATGACCTATACAAAGTGATCCCCACAAGGATCAAGGTCCATCTTCTGGAGGGGCGCTTGGGACTGCATAATCTTTTGGAGGTGTCTGCTTGCACGAGTCTGAAAGGCTTGAACAAGCAGAGACAAGGATCGGATCCATGGTGGTTAGGTATTGTATTGTTGGAAAGAATAAAGAATAGTAATCTGGTGCTTGACTCAGTGTTTTATTGAACTAAACTATGGAGGGTAAGCTCTAGGAGCATAATTACATTGGCAGCGCATTCCAGGCACCCACTACTCTGAAATAAACCTGCCCAGCAAATCTCCTTTAAACTTTCCCTTCACGTCTTAATGCTGTACTCTCTTGTCTTTGACATTTCCACCCTGGGAAAAAGTGTCTGGCTGTCTTCCCAATTTGTGTCTCTCTTAATTTTATATAATCATAACTTGCGATGCTCCCAAGCAAACAGTCCGTCTGTTCAGCCTCCTCTTATAGCTGTGATCTATTTGTATAGCATACAACTCACAGCTTTTCGCTGTCCCTCACTACATGATAATAATAAGCATAAACTGAAACCGAAACCTAGCTAATCCCTCTAATCCAGGCAGCATCTCCAAAACCTCCATTTCCCCCCTGTAATGGGGCAGCCAAAACTGTAGGCAATACTCCACATGCAACCCAACCAAAGTCCTATGAAGCTGCAACATGACTTGCTGACTCTTACACTTAATGATCGGCAAGAATAAGGCAAGCACACCATATGCCTTCTTTACCACTCTATCTACTGGCGTTGCCACTTTCAGGGAGCTGTGGGCTTGGACTCCGAGATCCCTCTGTACTTGGATGCAAATGATGGATAAGAGCAGCCAGGTTTGCTCCAGCACCGCGTTGACCTTGGCTCCGGAAATCATGCCTCCATCTCTGCACCTTATCATCTGCAATTTCACCGGAATAATTACAGAACCGTGACGGGTGTCTCTGATATAATTTCCTTCCAGCCGTACATCTTGTTCAAATATTCTCCTCTCTGTTTGAATTCTCAGGCAATGAATTAGGAATATGAATTGACTGCAGAGATGAGGGAGCAGGCAACATTAATATGCATTAATTTTACAGTAATTAAGTGCTTATCAGATGCCTGAACTGGAGTCGTGTGGAGCAAATACATTCCCACTCATGCCTCGATTGGGGGGGGGGAAAGCTGGAAAAGAGAGGTGGGGGCGGGATAAAGCCGGCGAGTGATAGGTGGATTCAGGTGAAGGGGTGATTGGCAGATGGGTGGAGTAAGTGACAAAGGTTGGAGGTGAAAAGGAGACAAAAGGGTATTGGATAAGGAGAGAAGAGGAGGAGTGCTCACAGGTACTGACCTCCCCACCATCGAAGGGATCTACAGGAGGCGCTGCCTCAAAAAGGCAGCCAGCATCATCAAAGACCCACACCACCCTGGCCACACTCTCATCCCTCTGCTACCATTGGGAAGAAGGTACAGGAGCCTGAAAACCGCGACCTCCAGGTTCAAGAACAGCTTCTTCCCAGCAACCATCAGGCTCTTGAACACTGCACAACACTAACCTCAGCAACTATCATCTTCTCCGGACTGTTTCCTTGGTTGACCTATGGACGTTGGAATTTTTTCGCACTATTATTGGGGTTATGAATTTATTGATTTTTTGTTTATTTCTGGCATTAACTCTCCTGACCGCAATCTATATACATATAATATACATTCACTGTGGCATTGTTGGGAAATAATTGGCAGCAATCCATGTGAAGGAGCATGTAAATTTCAAGAACGCGTAAATGTCATGTGTACTGACAATGGAACAGTGAAATCCCTACAACGTAACAGGCCTGTAAACATCTTATTCATAGATAACATATAATAAACAAGCAAAATTTCAATTAATCAATTGCCACAATGCCAGTGAATCCTCGGAAATCTTCTCTGCACCCTTTAGTTTCCATTCAATATATTTCAGTTGTTGTTCTTGGGCATCCATATATCAATGTGTTAGATAGCCTCATTAATTCCCACTTGAACTTCCCATTCCTACTCTGAGTTTTCTGTCCTGTGCCTCCTTCATTGGCAGAGTGAAGCCGTCGGTAAACTTGAGGAACAGCAGCTCATATTCTGTTTGGTAGCTTTTCAACCCAACCGTATGTACATTGAATATTCCAATTTCAAGTAATATCCCCCTACCCCCTCTCCCTTTCACCGGCCTTGTTGCAAACACTTCTATCCCACCCCCCACCCTCAAGTCACCCTGCTCCTTTCCCCTTTACCGTACGCTCATCTTCTATTCCCGAGTCCCACAATAACACAGTAAATCTGGGCTCCATCATCAGAGTCTATCTGAGGTGCAGCCGCAGAATCTACCAGCCTTTGTGGTGACATTGGTCACTCAATGACTCAGACCTCTGTATCTATCTATACTATTACTAAAACTCTCATCTTGACCACTTCCGGTCTGCGTTGTGTTTAAATTTGCGCAAATACGATCCCCCATAACGCTAGGATTTTTCATCACCTTCCTCACCATTCTCCTCTGCTGCAAGTCAAATCAATTCTGTTCCGATTGGTGGAATAGTACCAAAGTTATGAAGGTTTAAAAATGGTAAAGAACGCCACTTCCAGAACCCGCTATTAATAACGCGGCGAGAATAAAAAGCTGTAGGGGCGGAGTGTGCTGAGCAGCCTACGGGGAGTATACAGCCCGCGGGGAATGTGCAGAGAGTAAGCAGCGTGCAGACTGCTTTTGCGGCGACCAGCACGACCAGCCGGAAGCTACTGAGTTGAACCGGAAGCCTCTGAGTGAAGCTGGAGTGGGACCGGGATCTGCTGCGTGAGGCTGAAATCTGAAGGTGAGGGGTGAGCACAGTGCGAGCTGCGTCTGCTGAGATCACGCCCCCTCCCCACACCCCCCTTCCCCCACACCTCCCCCTTTCCCAACACCCCCCTTCCCCACACACCCCTTCCCCCACACCTCCCCCTTTCCCACACTCCCTCCCACCCCCCCTTCCCCCACCCCCCTTTCCCCCACCTCACTTTCCCCACACCTCACCCTTTCCCCACCCCCTCTCCCCCACCCCCCTTTCCCCCGCCCCCACTTTCCCCACACCTCCCCCTTTCCCCACCCCCTCCCCAACCCCCCTTCCCCACCCCCCTTTCCCCACACTCCCCCTTTCCCACACCTCCCCCTTCCCCCAACCGCCCTTCCCCGACCCCCTTTTCCTTGTCATATGTTCAGAAACTGAACAATGAAATCCTGACTGGCAGCGGTACAACATGGATTGGTTACATTTCAGGTCTTGACCCTTCTTCAAACCGATTGTAATATCTGACACCATTTTGTCTCCTTTTCACCTCCAGCCTTTCTCACTTACTCCACCCATCTGCCAATCACCTCCCCTCACCTGTATCTACCTATCACTTGCGAGGCTTTGTCCTGCTCCCAATTTTCCTGTTCATTTCCCGTTTTCTCCTCCCCTACTCCATCGGTCTGCTGAAGGGTCCCGATCCGAAACGTTGCCCACCCATTCCCTCCATGGATGCTGCCTGACCCGCTGAGCACCTCCAGCACTTGGTGTTTTACTCAAGATTCGAGCATCTGCAGTTCCTTATGTCTCCATGTTATTGTTTTAATTTTCCTTATGTTGCCCCCAAGGAATATCCTCGTTTATCACTACGAAAAGATATCTTTATATAAATGTTCCAAATAAATACACTGTTAAGTACACTGTCAATTAAGTATGGCCAAACAAAATTCCAATTCTCTCTATCATGGTTTCAAATTACTTTTAAAGAAGCCATTAAAAAAATAATATTGATATAGTCTGTTTAACTGGTAGCTCAAGCTGTTACACTTAATTCCAAGTTGCTCCACTGTCATTATATGACCATTCAATTTATTTAGTATTTTGGTTCAATAACTGACTATCAGATCCAGATGTGGCTGTAAAACCCATCACACTGCAGTTGAAGCATGAAAGACATGATAAAATTAATTCCCTGCACAATAATTGTCTTTCATTTATTGCTTACTGAATAGTAAACAGAAGGCATGGAGTGTTGCGGGATGAGTTACTCACGCCTGGGGCATGCTGGATGAGTTTGACCCTCCGGCTCCACTGTTACAACAGTGGAAGCCTTATTGATTCAAACACAACGTGCTGGAGGAACTCAGCGGGTCGGGCAGCAGCTGGTGGAGGGAATGTGCAGGCGACATTTCGGGTTGGGACCCTTCTTCAGACTGAAAGAAGGGTCCTGTTCCGAAAGGTCACCTATCCATGGTCTATAGAGATGCTGCCTGACCGGCTGAGCACCACAGAAAACATGCTGTTGGGCTGCTTCACAGCTTGGTTTGGGAACAGCTCTGCCCAAGACCGTGAGAAATTGCAGAATAGGAGATATAGCTCAGTCCATCACACAGATCACACTCCCCACCACTGACTCCATCTGCACTTCACGCTGCCTTGGAAAAGTAGCTAACATCATCAAAGACTTGTCCTGCCCCAGTCATTCCTTCTTCTCCCTGCTCCCATCCGGCCAAAGGTACAAAAATTTGAAGCGCGCACCACCAGACTCAGGAACAGCTTTTCCCCCTCTGTTATCAGGCTTCTGAAGCTTGGGTTCTGTCCTTCCATAAGCTAGGGTTCTGTCTGATTCACCATTGCAGATATTGGACTTTGTCTACGGAAGTGATGCACTGCAATGCTGAGAACTATATTCTGCACTCTGTATCTTCCCCTTTGCTCTACCTATTGTACTAAAGTTTGGCTTAATTTCATCTATGTATAGTATTATCTTATCTGATTGGATAGCATACAAAACAAAGCTTTTCATTGTACCTCGGTAGACAATGGACAATAGGTGCAAAAGTAGGCCATTCGGCTCTTTGAGCCAGCACCGCCATTCACTGTGATCATGGCTGATCATCCACAATCAGTACCTTGTTCCTGCCTGCTCCCTATATCCATTGACTCCGCTATCTTTAATATCTCTCTCTAACTCTCTCATGAAAGCATCCAGAGAATTGGCCTCCACTGCCTTCTGAGGCAGGGAATTCCACAGATTCACAACTCTCTGGGTGCAAAATATTTCCCTCATCTCCGTTCAAAATGGCCTACCCCTTTTTCTTAAAGTGTGGCCCCTGGTTCTGCACTCCCCCAACATCAGGAACATGTTTCCTGCTTCTAGCTTGTCCAATCCCTTAATAATGTTTCAATAAGAACCCCTCACATCCTTCTAAATTCCAGTGTACGCAAGCCCAGCCGCTCCATTCTTGGACAAATTGGGGAAGTGGGCAGATGCATGGCAGATCAAGTTTAATGTGGATAAATGTGAGGTTATCCACTTTGGTATTAAAAACAGGAAGAAACAGGGAGAAACAGGGACTTCCGGTGGCGCTATGGAGGACTAGAGGACAACGCCAGCCAGCTCCGTGAAAAAAACGGGGGATTAACGGACCTACCTGCTGCCTGCTGCTTGCTGCCTGCCGTTTCTGCACTGATTGTTGTGAGTGGCATTATCAGACGTGTGACTAGTTATGTCTACAACACGCAGCCCTACTGATAAACAGAAAAGTCGACCAACCCGGCAGAGACTGGTAGAAGGCCCAACTGAAGCCTCGGACTCAGGTAGAACCTCATCCCAGGAAGATGTATCGAAAAGAACAGGGAAAAAAGCGGAAAGTGAAGAATTGAAAACTTTCATTTCTCGCGAGATTGCTGGTTTAAGGGAAGAAATAAACCAGATGAATACTCAAATGAAAGAATTTCAACAGGAAACAAATTCAAATATTAATAATAAGACCAAGAAAATATCAGAAGATTTGAAGAAGGAAATTACAGAAATGATGAACGAAATGAGAAAGGAGATGGATAATAAATTGAAAAGGTCAAAAATGACTTTGAAAAAAGGCTGAAGCCTATGGAAGAGGTACTGGAACAACAGACGGTCGGTATAAAAGGCCTTGAAGAACTAGCTGCTACCAGTGCTATGACTACAGCAAAGCTGATTACAGAAAACGAACGTCTAACGAACTTACTGACTAAAATATCTGAGAAATGTACTGAGCTAGAAGGTCGCCAGAGAAGACAAAACCTAAGAATTGCAGGTATTCCTGAAGGACGAGAGAAAGATGAAGATCCTCGAGAATTTACTGCGAACTTATTACAACATGTTTTATCTCTGGAACAAAAGCCTTTATTAGCCCGTGCTCACAGAGTCAGAAGACGTCAGACAAGAGCAAATGCCCCTCCAAGACAAATGATTATAAAGCTACAATACGACTTTGTCTTGGATGAGATAATGCGGAAATCCTCGAGAAATAGAAGTCTGGAATTTGAAGGTCACAGGATCAGTATCTACCGAGATTATCCTGCAGAGGTTTCCAGGAAACGGAAAGCATTCAACGAGGCTAAATGTTTTATGAGAGGAGTGGCACACCTGAAATATGGTCTGAATTACCCAGCTATTCTAAGAGTTACCTTCAAAAACGAGGAGCATTTCTTTTCCAACCCAGCAGCAGCAATGGACTTTGCGCACCAGATCCAGACCTGAGAAGCAGCTACTTTCAAATATATTGACTCTTAAGAATGCTACAAGAATCTCCAAAACTTCGCAAGACTCCACAAAACAATGCAGGACTGGACTGAACTGGGCAACGTTGGATGGAAGTCGGAGAAAGAAGTGGATCGGAAAACTTCATTTGGATACTAATAACTAACATCATTACACTATTAATATAAATAACTAACACATATTACAGACACACCGCGGTATTTTTACTAACACCATTTTTACTAATTAATATTAATCACTATTACTAATAATTAATGATTTTCTATGTTGGAATGAATAGAGTTAAAATTAGGGATTGATTTCATTTGGAGATTTTTTCTTTTTTGCCAGCAATTTTTTATTTTCATTCTTAATTTCTGTTTTCTTTTTGTTGTATGGATTTTTTTCTTTTTTCTTTTTATCTTTTTTTTTGTGTTCTTTCTGTTTAAAATTGATAGATTTTTAATTAAGTTCTAAATATGTATTTTGATATCTTCTTTTTTTTGTTCCTCTTGTTTATAATAATTAGTCTTAAATAATTGTATTTCTATACCTTTAATTGTTATAATTTAAATATGCCTTTACTAAATGTCTCTATTTTTATCCCTCTTTTTTCCCTTTCCTTTTTATTTTATTTATTTATTTTTTTTCTAATGCTACACCCCCGGTAAAATATTTTTATGGAATAACAATTCCAAAAACCTGGGAGCTGGTTAAGTTACCAACATCAACGACGGAAGTCGGTAGATGGTTAGCCATGCTAGTATGGCTAGCACTAACTACAGCAACTCTAGATGTAGTTTTTCCTTTCTTTTTGCACATTACTAACCTCTTAATCTATCCTTTGTTCTTTTCTTATATAATCTATTATGGTTTTTTTCAATTAGAATGGAGTTATATACTGGATCAATGGAGATATATACGTGAGAGACATGCACGAGACTTAAAATTCATCTATTCGATGTTCGGGTGTAAGGTCGGGTCTGATGTGCTGAACCATAGACTCGATTGCAGACCTCCATAGTCATAAGATGCAAGACCCAAAAATAAATATAGGGAATGAGAGAATAACTTTTTGTAGTTGGAACGTTAAAGGTATTAATGAACCGATTAAGAGAGGAAAAGTTTTTGCACATTTAAAGGCAAATAAAGCTGATGTGATTTTTATTCAAGAAACACATCTAAAAAAAGATGCTGAACATAGATTGAAAGCTAAATGGATAGATAAAATGTATCACTCTTCTTTTACACATAAATCAAGAGGTGTAGCAATATTATTTCGTAAAGGTATTTTATTTAAACATACATCAACTATAACTGATAAAGATGGAAGATATATTATCGTCATAGGAGAATTAAATACACAAAAAATGATTTTCGTTAATGTATATGGACCAAATTTTGATAGCCCATTGTTTTTTAAGAAGGTATTTAATAATATTCCGGAATTAGCACAACATAATCTAATAATTGGAGGTGACTTTAATTGTACACTAGATCCATACTTAGATAGATCTACAAGGCAAAGGAAAGTTAAATCACACTCTAGTGATTTATTAAATGCATATATGGAAACTACTAATATCAAAGATGTTTGGAGAATTGAAAACCCTACTGGACGAGAATACTCTTTTTACTCGTCAGTACATAAAACTTACTCAAGAATAGATTATTATTTGGTGGACGCTAAACTTATCTCGCTTACTTATAAATCCAATTATCATAATATCATAATTTCTGATCATGCACCATTAACATTCAAGATCAAAATAAATGGTAAACTACAAAAATCAGAACAGTGGAGATTTAACCCACAAATATTAGAAAATTACCCAGGAATATATTACAAAACAAATTAAGATTTTTTTCAAAATAAATGATAAACCGGAAATATCTTGTTCCTTATTATGGGAAACATTTAAAGCATACCTCCGGGGAATCATGATTTCATCTCAAGCATTTTATAATAAAAAGAAACGTAAGGAGCAGCAAGATTTGGAAAAGGAGATTAAACAATTAGATATACAGAATGCAATGAATCCAACTACTATATTACATAATAAAATTGCAGCATTGAAATATAAATTAAACAAAATATTTACAGACCAAGTCGTTAAATTTTATCAACATACTAAACAATTACAGTTTGAATTCGGTGATAAACCTCAAAAATTACTGGCTCGTCAACTAAGGAAAATGGAAGCTGAAAAAAATCATTCATAGGATTAAATCACATAAAGGCGAACTGTTAACACAGCCTAAAGATATTAATGAACGATTTATGCAATATTATAAAAACTTATACACTGCGAAAACAACAGATAATAAAATAGGAATTGAAGCATTTAAAAAAAAATGTAACTTGAAAGGATTGGATTCACAAAATATAGAGTTATTGAATGCCGATATTACGATAAAAGAAATCCAAGAATCTATCAGATTACTAAAAAAGGGTAAAACACTGGGACCAGACGGCATTGGCTCGGAATTTTATAAAGTATTTTATGATCAGATTGTACCACGTTTGAAATTACTATATGATCATATATATACACAGCAAAAACTACCAGAAACATTAAATGAATCTATTATAACACTTTTACCCAAAATAAACAAAGACTTGGATGAACCAGGATCATTTCAGATTCAGATTCAGATTCAGATTCCTTTATTGTCATTCAGACCTTTCGGTCTGAACGAAATTTGTTACCTTGCAGTCATAACATGTAATAAATTAAAACAAAACACACAATAAACACATAATTTAACATCCACCACAGTGAGTTCACCAAGCACCTCCTCACTGTGGTGGAAGGCAAAAGTCTTAAGGTCTTTGTCATTTTCCCCTACTTGTTCCCCCTCTGTACTGAGGCAATCCAGGCCTTCGATGTCATCGTCCACCAGGCCCGCGGCCGAGCCTCCGAAGCCAGGCCGCCACCGCCGCCTCCGCCGGAACGCCGGAACACCACCACAGCCCCCAGCCAGGATCGACCACGGGAACGCTGGAGCCGCCGGAGCTCTGAAGCCGGGCCGCCGCTGGAGCACCTGCTGGAGATCCGCTGGAGAGCCGCCGGAGCCGCCGGAGCGCCGAAGCCGGGCCGCTGCTGGAGCACCCGCTGGAGAGCCGCTGGAGAGCCGCCGGAGCCGCCGGAGCGCCGAAGCCGGGCCGCTGCTGGAACACCCGCTGGAGAGCCGCCGGAGCGCCAATGCCGGGCCGCTGCTGGAGCACCCGCTGGAGAGCCGCCGGAGCGCCGAAGCCGGGCCGCCGCTGGAACACCCGCTGGAGAGCCGCCGGAGCCGCCGGAGCGCCGAAGCCGGGCCGCTGCTGGAACACCCGCTGGAGAGCCGCCGGAGCGCCAATGCCGGGCCGCTGCTGGAGCACCGCTGGAGCAACTGCTGGAGCGCCGAAGCCCCGAAGCCCCGAAGCCGGGCCGCCGCCGCCGCCGCTGGAACACTGGAGCTCTGAACGCTCGCAATAGCTCTTCTAAATACCGATCAAAAGATATTAACTAAAATATTAGCACAAAGGTTAAGTTTAGTTGTTACTAAATTAGTTCACCCTGATCAAACAGGATTTATACCAAAACGATACTCTTCGTATAATTTGAGACGGTTATTCAATATTATATACTCGAAAAGAGATATTAATAAAGACCTAGTAGTTATTTCGTTAGATGCAGAGAAAGCCTTTGATCAAGTGAAATGGCCTTACTTGTTCTCGGTTATGGAAGCTTTTAAACTGGGAGAAAAGTTTATTAACTGGATCAAATTGCTATATACAAATCCGACAGCTCGAATAATAACAAATCAAATGTTATCACCTAAATTCAATTTATCTCGTGGTTGCAGACAAGGTTGTCCTTTATCCCCTTTATTGTTTGCATTGGCAATAGAACAGTTAGCCCTGATGGTGAGATCACATCCGGAAATATATGGATACGATACTAGAGACACTAAAAATAAAATCTCTCTATATGCGGATGATGTGCTACTTTACATCACAAAACCAGAAACTAGTATCCGTAATTTGTTAAAATTAATAACTGAATTTGGATCCTATTCAGGATATAGTATTAACTGGAATAAAAGTGAATTTATGCCAATAACGGTAAACAATTTACATATATTACAACAATTCCCTTTTAAGATAACAAATGAAAAATTTAAATATCTTGGAATCTTTGTAACAAAAAGATTTGACTCCTTATTTAAAGCTAATTTCCCACTATTATTGAACAAATTAAATAAGAATATTATATATTGGAAAACTTTACCTATATCGATGATAGGCAAAATTAATATAATAAAAATGGTGTTTCTTCCACAATTATTATACCTTTTCCAATTAATCCCGATATATCTCCCTAAAAATTTATTTAAAAAGGTGGACTCCTTAGTCACTAACTTCATTTGGGATTATAAGTGCCATAGAATAAATAAAAAAACATTTATGTAAACCAAAAATAAATGGAGGTCTAGCTCTACCAAATGTTATGTTTTATTACTGAGCAGTTAACATAAAAAATATGAATTTTTGGTTGGAAGAAATAGATAATCAACCAACTTGGTTAAATATAGAAAAAGAAGATTGTTCTCCTTTTGAAATTCGTTCTATAATATTCACTAATACTAATTTAGCTAAGAAAACATATAGTGATAACCCAATAATAGGAAGTGGAATACGTATTTGGAAACAAATAAAGAAAACATTAAAAATTAAAATCTATACCACTATCTCTTAGCATTGTAAATAATGTTACGTTTAAACCTTCAATGATGGATAAAGCTTTTTCACAATGGAAAAATAATGGAATTATTAAGATTGGGGATCTCTATAGGGAAAACTCCTTCCTTTCATTTCAAGACATACAACAAATTTATGGACTACAATCTAAAGAGTACTTTAGATACTTACAAATTAGAGATTATGTTAAAGCAAATACGCAAGAACTCAGAAATAGAAAGATAGAAATATTAGATGAATGTTTGAATAAACATCCGAATACAGAAAAAAATGATTTCATATATATATAACATCTTATTGGAAGGTGATGTTCCATCAACAGAAATACATAGACAATCGTGGGAAAATGAATTGTCAAACTATTAGACCAGAAATATGGGATGATAGTTTACAACATATACATCATTGTTCGCTAAATGCTAACTCTCTTATACAGTTTAAAATATTACATAGATTATATTATTCAAAAACCAAACTACATAATATGTTCCCAAAAAGTATCTCCTATATGTGATAAATGTCAACATTTAGAAGCCAATCTGGCACACTCATTTACAAATTGTATAAAAATTACAAAATTCTGGATTGAAATATTTAGGATAATTTTGAATGTTGTTAATATATCTTTGACACCCCGATTCAAAGCTAATAATACTAGGAATATTGGAAACAGAACAAATAGTAACAACAAACCAGAGAATTTTTATTGATTATGGGTTAATAATTGGGAAAAAAATTAATATTAAAATTTTGGAAAGGCCCTACATCCCCTACAATCAAAATGTGGAATACAGAAATGTCGGAGACTCTTCATCTGGAGAGATTGAGGCTTGTCTTAATGGACAGGTTAGATCTCTTCAGAGGGATATGGTCTCCATATATTAAATATTTACAGAGTCATAATGGATCGGTACGAGGGCTTGACTGAGGCCTGAATATTAGAATGGATGAAGAAAGAAATATAATAAATCATGCCTATATCTCCAATGACGGAATAACGATTAATACTCCATTCGTTTTCATATTTTTTTCATTATTTATCTCTATCTTTTCTTACTTTATAAAAAATAATTAAAAAAGCGTATAGAAGCATATAGTCCTAAATCTCAATATTAGTAATAATATTAATATTATTAATATTATGAAAGTATTTAATGATGTATTTTCGTTTATGTAAAATATTGCAATTTTCATACATATGTTTCTATAATAAAAAATATTCATCAAACAAAAACAGGAAGGCAGATTACCTATCTCAATGGCGTCATGTTGGGAAAAGGGGAAGTACAACTGGGTCTGGGGGTCCTTGTTCATCAGTCTATGAAAGTAAGCATGCAGGTACAGCAGGCAGAGAAGAAAGTGAATGGCATGTTGGCCTTTATAACAAGAGGAGTCGAGTATAGGAGCAAAGAGGTCCTTCTGCAGTTGTACAGGGCCCTAGTGAGACCACACCTGGAGTTTTGTATGCAGTTTTGGTCCCCTAATTTGAGGAAGGACATTCTTGCTATTGAGGGAGTGCAGCGTAGGTTTACAAAGTTAATTCCCGGGATGGCGGGACTTTCAAATCCTGAGAGAATGGAGCGGCTGGGCTTGTACACTCTGGAATTTAGAAGGATGAGAGGGGATCGTATTGAAACATAAGATTATTAAGGGTTTGGACACGCTAGAGGCAGGAAACATATTCCCGATGTTGGGGGAGTCCAGAACCAGGGGCCACAGTTTAAGAATAAGGGGTAAGCCATTTAGAACGGAGACGAGGAAACACTTTTTGTCACAGAGAGTTGTGAGTCTGTGGAATTCTCTGCCTCAGAGGGCGATGGAGGCCAGTTCTCTGGATACTTTCGAGAGAGAGCTAGATTGGGCTCTTAAAGATGGCGGAGTCAGGTGATATGGGGAAAAAGAAGGAACAGGGTACTGATTGGGGATGATTACCCATGATCACATTGAATGGCGTTGCTGGCTCGAAGGGCCGAATGGCCTACTCCTGCAGCTATTGTCTATTGTCTAATCCCGCAACTAGCCTCGTGAACCTATGCTGCAGTCCCTCAATAGCAAATTTATAGACCAAAACTGCACTCAATACTCCAGGTATTGGTCTCACCATGGCCCTGTACAACAGCAGAAGGACCCCTTTACTCCTACACTCAACTCCACTTGTGCAAAGACAAACCATTAGCTTTCCTCCAGTGACTGATGTACAAGGACACCCAGATCTTGTGTACTTTCCCTTTTCCTAACTTGACACCATTCAGATAGCAATCTGCCTTCCTGTTCTTGCCACCAAAGTGGATAACCTCACATTTATCCACATTAAACTGTATCTGCCATGCATCTGCCCACTCACCCAACCTGTCCAAATCACCTTGCATTCTGATAGCATCCTCCTCACAGTTCACTCTGCCACCCAGCTATGTGTCCTTTGCAAATTTGCTAATGTTAATTTTAATCCCTTCATCTAAATCAATAATGTATATTATAAACAGCTGCAGTCACATCACCGAGCCTTGCGATACCCCACTATTCACTGCCTGCCATTCTGAAAGGGACCTGTTAATCCCTACTCTTTGTTTCCTGTCTGCCAACCAATTTTCTATCAATGTCAGTACCCTACCCCCAATACCATGTGCTCTGGTTTTGCCCACTAATCTCCTATGTGGGACCTTATCAAATGCTTTCTGACAGTCCAAGTACAGTACATCCACTGGCACTATCTTGTCCATTTTTCTAGTTACATCCTCAAAACATTCCAGAAGATTAGTCAAGCATGATTTCCCCTTCGTAAATCTATGCTGACTCGGACCGATCCTGTTACTGCCATCCAAATGTGCCACTATTACATCTTTTATAATTGACTTCCCCACGACCGATGTGAGACTAACTGGTCTATAATTCCGTTTTCTCTCTCCCTCCTTTCTTAAAAAGTGGGATAACATTAGCTACCCTCCAATCCACAGGAACTGATCCTGAATCTATAGAACTTTGGAAAATGATCACCAATGTGTCCACTATTTCTAGAGCCATCTCCTTAAGCACCCTGGGATGCAGACCATCAGGTCCTGGTGATTTATCAGCCCGTCAGTCTACCCAACCGCATTTCCTGTCTAATGTGAATTTTCTTCAGTTCCTCCGTCACCCCAGGTCCTCTGGACACCAGTACACCTGGGAGATTGTTTGTGTCTTCCTTAGTGAAGACAGATCCAAAGTACCTGTTCAACTCGTCTGCCATTTCCTTGGTCCCCATAATAAATTCACCTGTTTCTGTCTTCAAGGGACCCACATTTGTCTTAACTATTTTTTACCTCTTCACATACCTAAAGAAACTTTTACTATCCTCCTTTCTATTCTTGGCTAGCTTACCTTCGTACCTCATCTTTTCTCACCATATTATATTTTTTGTTATCTTCCGTTGCTCTTTACAAGTTTCCCAATCCTCTGACTTCCCGCTCATCTTTGCTATGTTATAGTTCGTCCCTATAATTTTTATACTGTCCTTGACTTCCCTTCTCAGCCACGGTCTCCTCTTATTCCCCTTGGAATCTTTCTTCCTCTTTGGAATGAACTGATCCTGCACCTTCTGTATTATTCCCAGACATGATAATAATAAACCTGAGCCTAAATCTCTACTGGTCCCAGTAAGCCCATTGAGCTTATAAATGAGTGACCCAGATGTTATTTCATTTCCCACAGAAACACACTCAGTTATTAAGTTACTTGCTATATTTAAATGCATCTATTCGCTTTCTCTATCCAGGGAAAATGTCATGTCAAAATGATTAAACGTGTTATTCTTTCCAAGATTATTAGGTGTGATGTTTAAATGTTCACACCTGTGGCTGGGATTGTTGCCTGAAGGCATATTCTTTGAAGAATGATTCATCAATCAGCCCATTGATAAACGGGCATGTTGGTTGGGACTTTAGCAGTTGAATGTGGCAACCAAGCAGTGGATGGGATTGGGAGTCGAGAGTGTTTAATAGTCAAAGGTAGACAAAAATACTGGAGAAAATCAGCGGGTCAGGCAGCATCTATGGAGCGAAGGGTTCCACACCAGGGCATTGGAGATGTCCTCATTCTTCAGGGAACGGGGGTTCCCCTCTTCTACTATAGATGAGGCTCTCACCAGGGTCTCTTCTTTACCCCGTGACTCTGCTCTCACTCCCCAACCCCCCACTCGTAACAAGGGCAGAGCCCCCTTGTCCTCACCTTCCACCCCACCAGCCGTCACATACAACAAATAATCCTCCAACATTTTTGCCACATCCAACGTGATCTCACGACTTGCCACATCTTCCCATCTCTTCCCCAGTCTGCTTTCTGCAGAGACCGCTCCCTCTGTAATTCCCTGGTCAATTCATCCCTTCCCACCCGCACCAAACCCTCTCCGGGCACTCTCCCTTGCTATCGCAGGAAATGCTACACTTGTCGCTTTACCACCCCCTTGACTCCATTCAAGGACCCAAGCAGTCTTTCCAGGTGCGGTTCACCTGCACCTCCTCCAACCTCTTCTATTGCATCTGCTGCTCTAGATGTCAGCTACTCAATATCGGTGAGACCAAGCGTAGGCTTGGCGATCGCTTCACCTAACACCTCCGCTCGGTTTGCAATAACCAATCTGATCTCCCGGTAGCTCAGCACTTAAACTCCCCCTCCCATTCCGAATCCGACCTTTCTGTCCTGGGCCTCCTCCTTGGCCAAAGTGAGGACCACCATAAATTGGAGGAGCAGCATCTCGTATTTTGCTTGGGCAGTTTTCACCCCAGCGGTATGAACATTGACTTCTCTAATTTCAGGTAGTTCCTACTTTCTCCTCCCCTTCTCAGCACTCCCTCAGCCCACTGGCTCCATCTCTTCCTTTCTTCTTCCCGTCCCCCCCTCACATCAGTCTGAAGAAGGGTTTTGGCCCGAAACGTTGCCTATTTCCTTTGCGCCATAGATGCTGCCACACCCGTTGAGTTTCTCCAGCATTTTTGTCTACCTTCGATTTTCCAGCGTCTGCAGTTCCTACTTAAACAAGTGTTTAGTCGTCATATGTTGTGTCAACAGAACAATAAAATTCTTACTTGCTGCAGTTTAACAGGTCTGTAAACACAATATACATATCTAATAATGGAAGGTAGACAAAAACTCAGCGGTTGAGGCAGCATCAATGGAGAGAAGGAATAGGCGACGTTTCGGGTCGAGACCCTTCTTCAGGCTTATGTCGGGGGGGGGGAAGAAAGGAAGAGGCGGAAACAGTAGGCAATGGGAGAGCTGGGAAGGGGAGGGGCAGGAGGGAGAAAGCAAGGACTATCTGAAATTGGAGAAGTCAATGTTCATACCGCTGGGGTGTAGACTACCCAAGCGAAATATGAGTTGCTGTTCCTCCAATTTGCTCACTCTGGCAATGGAGGAGGCCCAGGACAGAAAGGTCAGATTTGGAATGGGAGGGAGAGTTGAAGTGCTGAGCCACCGGGAGATCAGGTTGGTCAGTGCGAACTAAGTGGAGGTGTTGGGCGAAGCAATCGCCAAGCCTGCGCTTGGTCTCACCGATGTAGAGTTGACACCGGGAACAGCTGATACAATAGATGAGGTTGTAGGATGTGCAGGTGAACCTCTGTCTCACCTGGAAAGACTGCTTTGGACCTTGGATGGAGTCTAGGGGGGAGGTAAAGCGACAAGTGTAGCATTTCCTGCAGTTGCAAGGGAAAGTATCCAGGGAGGGGGTGGTTTGGGTGGGAAGGGACAAATTGACCAGGGAGTTACAGAGGGAATGGAAAGCAGAAAAGGGAGGAGATGGGAAGATGTGGCCAATGGTGGTATCCCGTTGGAGCAGATGTCGGAGGATTGTATGTGACGGCTGATGGGGTGGAAGGTGAGGACAAGGGGGACTCTGTCCTTGTTACGAGCAGGGGGATGGGGAGTAAGAGCGGAGCTGCGGGATATAGAGGAGACGCTGGTGAGAGCCTCATCTATAATAGAAGAGGGAAACCCCCATTCTCTAAAGAATGAGGACATCTCCGATGACCTGGTCTGGAACACCTCATCCTGGGTGCAGATGCGGCGTAGACGGAGGAAATGGGAGTAGGGGATAGAGTCCTTACAGGAAGCAGGGTGGGAAGAAGGGTTGTCCAGATAGCTATGGAAATCAGTGCTATGCCTGCGTCTTTGTAGGGTACGTCGAACAATCCTTATTCGAGGCATACCGTGGCCCTATCCCTGAACTCTACATTGACGACTGCAATGGTGCTACCTCCTGCACCCATGCAGAACTCACTGACTTCATCCATTTCACCACTAATTTCCATCCGGCACTCAAATTCACTTGGACCATTCCCGACATCTCCCTACCGTTGCTAGATCTCACCATCTCCATCGCAGGCAACAGACTACTGACCGACAGTTCTCCTCCTATCTAATAATGGAGATGTGTGGGGCAGGTTTTTTACATGGAGGGTGGTGGTTGCCTGGAACGTGCTGCCAGGGATGGTGGTGGAGGCAGATACGATAGTGGTGTTCGTGGCTTTCAGATAGGCACATTGATATGCAGGGAATGGGGGGATATGGATCGCATGCCAGCAGGTGAGATCAATTTCGACACAAACATTGTGGGACGAAGGGCCCGTTCTTGTGCTGTAATGTTCCATATTCTATGTAATAATCAATAATATAATTAATCAGTAATACTCAGAGCCATAATAATGCAAAACTGGTCCGTTTTACAACCACAGACCATAGTTGTTGAGGTTAGTGCTATGCAGTGTTCAAGAGCCTGATGGTTGCTGGGAAGAATCTGTTCTTGAACCTGGAGGTCACGGTTTTCAGGCTCCTGTACCTTCGTCCCATTGGTAGCCTTTCCGTTTCCCCGCCTCATCTTAAAGCTATGCCTTCTAGTCTTGGACATTTCCATCATGGGAAAACCGTTCTGACTCTCCACCCTATCTATGCCTCATAATTTTATACACTTCTATTGGGTCTCCCCTTCAACCTCCGGTATTCTAGAGAAAGCACTCCAAGTCTGTCCAACCTCTCCCCGTAGCCAATGTCCTATAATTCAGGCAGCATTCCCGGAATGAATGGGAATGGTGTGGGAGAGTGGAATGGTGAGTTGTTGGTGAGGACTCTGATGGCAGACGGGAGACAGGGAATTGAGTTGAACATGATGGGAATGGGGTTGGTGATTGGAGGAAACATTGATACATAGTAGGGAGTTTTGGTAGATATTTAATTAAGGCAGCAAGTACGCTGTGCAGAAACCTCTTTCAGCAAACAACATTTTTGAATGTGCGAAACAAAATTAGCAAGTCCAGGAGTTAGAAAGCAGATTTAGCACCAAAACTTTAGCACATTTTTAGTATGCCAAGGTTCCAAGAAGTCTTTTTCACACCAGGCAGCCACCAAATTAATCATAAACAAATTTAATCGCAACATTTAGTTGAGTTTAGTTTAGAGATACAGAGTAGAAACAGGCCCATCAGCCCATCGAGTCCGTGCTGACCAATGGTCACCCGTACACTTGTTCGATCCTACACGCTCCGGACAATTAAGCTAATTAACTTACAAATCTGCATGCCTTGGAATGTGGGAGGAAACCGGAGCACCTGAAGAAAACCCATGCGGTCACAGTGAGAACGTGCAAACTCCATACAGACAGCACCAATAGTCAGGATCAAACCCAGTTCTCTGGCATGGTGCGGCAGCAATTCTACCGCTGCGCCACCGTTCCACCTGTCGTACCGACGAAGATCTCAGGTGAAGCAGACAATGTCATGGACAGCAATATCTGCATTCACTGGGATAGTCTCTTGTTATTAATATAGTCATAAGCTGCTGAATTACGCATGTGAAACGATCTTCATGCAGAAAAAGTATATAACTAATTAGGTCAGAAGTCTAGTGTTTTCAAGACATTGAGTTGTACAGCACGGTAATAGGTTCTTCAGCCAAGCTGGTCAAGTTGGCATACTGTGCTATTCCCATTTGCCTGCATTTGGCCCATATCCCTCTAAACCCTTCCTATCCATATATCTGTCCAAATGCCTTTCAAATGTCCTGATTGTATCCGCTTCTATAGCTTCCTCTGACAGACGTGGACTACCCTCTGTGTGAAAAAGATCCCCCTGATGTTCCTCTTAATTCTCTCCCCTCTCCTCTTAAGCCTGTGCACCTCTAGTTTCAGAATCCTCTACCCCGGCAAAAGACTGTGAGCGTTCACTTTATCCGTGCCCCTCATGATCTTGTACACCTCAATAAGGTCACTCCTCAGCCTTCTACGCTCCAAAGAAAAAAGTCCCAACCTATCCAACCTCTCCCTGTAACCCAAGTCCACAAGCCCTGGTGAATCTCTTCTGCACCCTTTCCGCTTGCAAATATAGTGACTGTTTCTGATTCCACCGCATGTCAATTACACTTTAGGTAAAGAACTTTCCCCTTAAAGCCCCTTTAAAACTCCTCCTCTCGCCTTTAACCCATGTCCTCTTGTTTTTGATACCATGAGAAAAAGATTCACCACAATTCATGTTCCCATACGTCATATGGTTTGTGAAATAGATCTGATCCTCGTGTTAGTTTGCAAAATTTGAAGATGACAATACCTGGAACGAGCTACCAGAAGAAGCTATACATGCTGATACAGTTACTTTTAGAAGGTATTTGGACAGATATATGGATAGGAAGAGTTTTGAGGGCTATGAACTTGGTCAGCATGGTCAAGGTGGGCCGCAAAGGCCTGTTTCTGTGCTCCATGACTTGAGGTAACGCTTTTGTTGTCAAGTTGGGTCATCCCCACCAAGCTCACCACCAAACTTCACCAGCTAGGCCTCAGCTCACTGATATGCGATTGGATCCTGAACTTTCTGACGGAGCGACCGCAGGCAGTGAGACTGGGGCCGCACCTGTACTCCACTATCACCCTGAGCACCGGCACACCACAGGGCTGTGTACTGAGCCCCATGCTCTACTCCCTCTTCACCCACGACTGTGTCCCTGCATTTGACAACAACACCATTGTCAAGTTTGCAGACGACACAACGGTGATCGGGCTGATCACCTACGGTGATGAAACAAACTATAGAGCGGAGGTGCAGAACCTGGCGGACTGGTGCTCACGGAACAACTTGTCGCTAAACACCTCCAAGACCAAGGAGCTGATTATCGACTTCAGGAGGTCACAGAATGGGGAATACGGAGACAGTGTGGAGAGAGTGTCCAGCTTCAAGTGTCTGGGCACTCACATCTCAGAGGACCTCACATGGTCCACCAACACCGCTGCGCTGGTCAAAAAGGCACAGCAACGACTGTTCTTCCTAAGAACATTGAAACGGACTGGTCTGCCCCAACAGCTGCTGATGACCTTCTACCGCTGCACCACAGAGAGCATACAAACGTATGGCATCTCTGTGTGGTATCTCAGCTGCACGGAGGCGGAGAGGAGAGCTCTTCAGCGCGTTGTCCACAGAGCGCAACAGATTATTGGGACACCGCTACCAGCCTTGGAGTGCATCTACCACACACGATGCCTCAGGAAGGCCGTCAGCATACATAAAGACTCCTCTCACCCTTGTAATAGACTGTTCGAACTACTCCCTTCCGGCAGACATTACAAGGCTTTCTACGCACGCACCACCAGACTCAGGAACAGCTTCATTCCCAGAGCTATAGCGGCTCTGAACCGACCCTGCTGAGTAACCCCCCCCCCCCCCCCCCCCCCCCCCCCCCCCCCCCCCCATGAACTGTCTCCCCTGGCCTCGCACTTTAGTCTGTGTTGATTTTACTGGTCTAATGTTCGTTTTTACACACCTTGTTCTCGGGGTATTTAAACCTAAATGTTATTTGTCGATTAGGTTATGACATCGGATGGAAGTTGTAAACCAAATCTCGTTGCACTTATGTGTAATGACAATAAAATATATTATTATTATTATTATTATATTATTATTATTGTTTAACTCATTTCCTCTGCCTACAAGTGATCTATACCTCGCTATTTTCTGCATAACCAATGGTTCAAGAGTTTTTATTGTCACCAATGTACAGCACCGTGAAATTATTTTGCACACCCACAAATGCACAGTTGCCATATCTTGTAGGTATGTTACAATACCTACCTTTAGCAGCGCTGCAGTTCTGCCACTCCCCGTGTGCGCGACTTTGGCGCCTTTCAGAGGGGGGCGGGTTTAAAATCTCGTTTTCCCCTAGACAGTCCAAATCGATCCATTTCGGGCAATTTCGTCGCTAAAGAGAAATCGCTCCGACATTTCATTCATGAAGCTATTTTTAAACTACGCTAGATTATTTATTAACTAGAGTAGTTTAAAAATCATCTTCTAAAGCTCTGAACGCTGACAGCAGAATGGACCTAACGTAGGCAATAAAAGAAGCTACACAGTTTATTTTTACATAAAAACGTGGTTCTTAGGAAGCATTTAATCACATTTTCATGTTGCGAAAAGGGGACAAAAAAAATGTATGAACCGGCTGTATTTTCCCTGCCGACTTCACCACAAATTGCAACGTTCTAATCCACCGCTTTCCACTAAAACCCACTCGCAAGTTGATTTAAATGGCCATTAATTTACAGGCATTAAACACTAAATTCCGTCCATTTGGCCTATAAATTCATGAAAATGAGATTTAAAAATCATGTTATATTGTGGATTATTGTGTGAATGTTATTTGGACACTTAGGCAATTAAAAAATGTTTATCATTTCTTAAGAAATGGATAGATGTTTAGATCTAGTAATTGAATTTTGTAATTAGCTACAATTACATAACTAACTAATTATATGCTTTAATTTCAGGTCATCCAAGTAATATTGTTTCGTATTTGTTTCAGAATGCTTCAATCTATAATAACTGAAAATGTCATTGAGTTCTCTTAATTTTTAAGAAAGTTATGGGCTTTTGACTGTTCTTGATCACAGCTTTTGTGTTAAGTCAATGGAAAGGCAATGGGGAACAAGATGCTAATTTCCCAGTATGAAAATGGCCATAACTTTTTTAATACTGAAGATATGAAAGTGAATTAGGTGTCAAATTAAACTTCTTTTTATGCTTTTTATCTGATGGGATAAATTGCAGACTTGATTTTTAAAATCTCAAAATTTTGTAACATTGCTATATCTTGGCACCGTTTAGAAGGGAAAAAAATAATTCAAAGTCCAGACCACATTTCGGAATTATCTACGTGACTATCCAAAAGTCTCTTAAACGCCAGTGTCGTATCTGCCTCCACCACCACCCCAGGCAGCACGTTCCAGGCACTCACCACTCGATGTGTAAAAAAAAACTTTACCTGAAAAGCTGAAATGGAAGAAGCATCCACCATCATTGGCATTAAAGTGACGCTGGAAGAGATTGGGTTTTGTCCACATTGCGGTCAGAAGCAATTGTCGCATCAGGTTTGCAAGCTAAATTACTGCAGAAGCAGGATTTGGTCAGATTTGCAAGATATAATACTGCAGAAGCAGGTTTCCAGTTTAAAACTTTGATCAGCACAATTCTGCAGGTCTGCCTTCACCGACAGAAGGAAGATTCATGGTAACTATTCTTGAGCAGACAACAGATCTGTGTGGCACCAGTTTGTTCTCCTCACAGATCTGGCACATCTGCTCAGCACTGCCGACAGCTGAGAATTCCATTTCCAATTTCCAGCCCCAGCAATTTGTTTTTACAGTCGCTGGCATTGTGGCTACTCTTCACCTCTGGGTCACCCCTCTCCCATGTTCCCTCTTGCTTTCATCAGTTTTATACATGGTGTCTCATATATACAGGTGTCTATCCTGACACCTGTATATATGAGATTAAAATTGTGACATTTCATTTCCTTGTCCAAGATTATAAAATATATTTTTTTGTGCTAGATTCAAGAGGCAAAGAATCAAGTGTTTAATTATCATATACCATGGCAAAGGAACAATGCAAATAGAACAGTTCAGCTCTGGAACAGGCCCTTCGGCCCACAATGTCCATGCTGACCACCGTGCCAAGTTAAACTCATCTCCGCCTCTGTGTGATCCATATCCCTCCATTCCCTGTATATCCATGTGCCTTAAGTTTTTTTAAATGCCACTATCGTGTCTGCCTCCACCACCCACCCACCGGCATTGCATTCCAAGCACCCACCTGGACCTTCCTGGCATAAGGTACAGAAGCTTGAAAAGCGCGCACCACCAGACTCAGGAACCCCATTGCGGACTTTGTCTCTGGAACTGATGCGCTACAATGCTGAGAACTATATTCTGCACTCTGTATCTTCCCCTTTGCTCTACCTATTGTAATCAAGTTTGACAATTGTTTTTATGTATAGAATAATTTGATCTGTTTGGATAGCATGCAAAACAAAGCTTTTGACTGTACCTCGGTACACGTGACAATAATAAATCTAAATCTAGGTAGATTTGTGGTTAGCAATTTCTATGACAATTGTTCCTGAGGCCAATTTATTCAAAGTGCGGAACAAATGAAAACTATTCCATATTGTGAACACTTACTTTTAACAGTTAAAGCAGAGTTGTCAAAATCCCCCTTAATTGCCTGTTTGAAATCATTCATAATTATATGCATTGACGTAAACTCTTGAACTGTTCTGCGATATGCCTTTAAAAAGAAAAGCTGTGAATATTGCTTTGTTAAGCTGCAGCGTTAATATATTCACTCTGTGTGTGGGTTCTTGTCAGCTTCCACATGCAGCCTGTCCTGCTGGCAATTTAATCTGTAATTACTGCAGCTATTACTGAACATTCTTCCTCACGGGAACACCTTTCTTGGAAATAAACATAGTATATATTCTGAGATCCATCTTATCATGCAGCACAGTGGCGCAACTAGTAGAGTTCCTGCCTCACAGCACCACAGGCCCTGGTTTGATCCTGACCTAGGGCGCTGTCTGTGTAGAATTTGCAAGTTCGCCCCGTGACCGCATGGGTTTCCTCCGGGTGCTTCGGCTTCCTCCCAAATTCCAAATACGTGCAGGTTTGCAGGTTAATTGGCCCGCTGTAAATTGTCCCTAGTGTGAAAGTGGGACAACATAGAACGAATGATCGATGGTCGGCGTTGACTCGGTGGGCCAAAAGGTTTGTTTCCATGCTGTTTCTCTAAACTAAAGTAAACTCAACCAAGTCTAATTCCAATAAATATAATGCAAAATTTGGAAGCCATGAGGCTTCAAACTGCCTCTGATGTTATTGAGCATCATAACAAGTACATTTGTATATTATTTGGTATTGGTATTTTTATTGGTTTACTTTGTACATGTACCAAGAAACAGTGAATAGCTTTGTCAACGGGCTATCCAGTTAAATCATATTATGCATCAAGCCATGCACAATTACAATAGGTAGTGCGAAGAGAAAATTAGCAGAGTGCAGAATATCGTGTTACAGTGTTATAACACTATAGTTACAGAGGAAAAGTGCAAGGTCCACAAGGAGGTAGGTTGGAAGATCGGGACTACAGTCTTGCTTATGGGAGGACCATTCAGTAGACTGAGAACAGCAGGGAAGAAACTGCTCCTGAATCTAATGGTACATGCTTTCAAAATGTTGTATCTTCGGCCCAACAAGAGAGGAGAGAAGGAGTGACCAGGGTGGAAAAGGCCCTTGGCTGCTTTCCGAAGCAGTGTGCAATATGTAGATGAGTTGGTGATAGGGATGTGTGATGGACTGCTCTGTGGTAAACACAGTGTATAACTGGCACGTACTGGAATCTATAAAATATAATAAAAACAATGCTAGGTTGGAAGTTAACTTGTGCCAAAATGCATCAATTCAAGTTGTCATCATCTGTTTTGCATGACATTACTCAAATTCCCTATTCAGTAGTCTGACAATAGAATGCATGTTTGGTGATTAGCATCTTAATTTCTCATTAGATATTATTTCTTATTGTCAATATCACACAGTTCATTAATCACAGTTATAAAGTGTATCTTTAGGTAAACTGATGGGCGAAATATGTCCCCAAGGGCATTATTCACAATATATCTGTATCTGTCTTGACATTCAATTTCATCAGGAATTAGAAAATTAAGAATGTATTAGAATTGCAGTTGATTAAATCTCTCGAGAGCGAACACTCACTGGGTTCAAGTGGGTCACAAGTCACATGTCCGGTTAAGGTCCATGATTAGTGTTTTTATGCCAAGCTTTTCCAGTTCCGTCCATTATTTGCTCAGGTGGTTAATTTGGTAAATGTCTTATGATGGTGACTGAGATAATAATCCGGATAGAAATGTCCAAACATAGCTTTCCAAAGTATGGGCAACAAACTGACAGTTTCCAAAAGAATCTGCAAGTCAATTATTTGAAGGATTAATATTGGCGAAGTTTCAAATTGAAATACGCTTGGACAGATGTAAATAAGAACTGTTTTATTAAGAGTCATAGAGTCATACAGCATGGAAACACTCTTTGATCCAACTTGTCCATGCCGACCAAGTTGCCCAATCTAACCTAGTTCAGCCCACGTTCAGCCCATATCCCTCTAAACCTTTCCTATCCATGTACCTGCCCAAATGTCTTTTAAATGTAGTTATAGTGCCTGCCTCAACTACCTCATCTGGTAGCTTGTTTCATATACCCACCACCCTTTGTGTGAAACAGTTGCCCCTCAGGTTCCTATTATTTGGGTGGCAGAGTGAAGAACAGCATGGAAGGACCGTTCAGAAGCCTGATAACAGAGGGGAAGTAGCTGTTTTTGTATAGAGATACAGCTCGGAAACAAGGCCCTTCGGCCCAGCGAGTCGGCGTCAACCAGCAATCGCCGTATTCTAGCACTATCCTACACACTAGGGATCATTTACAATTTTTACCGAAGTCAATTAACCTACAAACCTGTACATCTTTGGAATGTGGGAGGAAACTGGAGCATCCAAAGAAAAGTCACGCGGTCAAACACCATGCAGGCAATATGCGTAGTCAGGAACGAACCTGGGTCTCTGACGCTGTAAGGCAGCAACTCTACTGCTATGCCACCATGCAGCCCTGTTCCCGAGTCTGGTCTTGCGCTCTTTCAAGTTTCTGTACATTCTGCCAGATGGGAGCAGAGCGAAGGAATGACCGGGGAGGGACAAGTCTTTGATTATGTTGGCTGCTTTTCTGTGACAGAGTGAAGGGTAGATGGAGACAATGGTGGGGAGTCTGGTCTGTGTGATGGACTGGGCTACATCTACAACTCTCTACAATTTCTTGTGGTCTTAGGCAGAGCTGTTCCCAAACCAACCTGTGATGCAACCTGATAGATTGCTTTCTATGGTGCACATGCAGAAGTTTGTAAGAGTTACTGGAGCCATGCCAAATATCCTCAGTCTCCTGAGGAAGTAGAGGCATTGGTGAGTCTTCTTGGCTGTCGTATCAATGTGGTTGGTCCACAAGATTGCTGGTAATATTAACGGCAAGGAACTTGAAACTCTCGTCCATCTCCACTTCGGCCCTGTTGGTGCTGATTGGGTCTTCTAGCTGATGTTGAGAGAGAGCTTATGTCCTGACACCATGTCTCCTTCTACTCCAACTCGTCATTGTTCATGATCCACTCCACCATACGTGGATGGAGTTGCTGAATTTGGCCGCACAGTCGTGAGTGTAAGGGGAATGTAGCAGGGGGTTGAGAACGCATCCTTGCGGGGATCGGCGTAGAGAGTTATTGTGGAGGAGATGTTGTCACGTGTCGTCACTGATTGAGATCTGTAGGTCAGAGATCACGATCTAGTGGCAGAGAGGGGAGCCGTTTCCTAGGAAAAAGGAGATGCGGAGTCAGTATGGATAGAACTAAGGAATTGTAAGGGTAAAAAGACTTAATGGGACTTATCTACAGGCCCCCGAACAGTAGCCTGGATATAGGGTGCAAGTTGAATCAGGAGTTAAAATTGGCATGTTGTAAAGGTAATGCTATGGTTGTTATGGCAGATTTCAACATGCAGGTAGACTGGGAAATTCAGGTTGGTACTGGGCCCCAAGAAAGGGAGTTTGTGCAGTGCCTCCATGATGGATTCTTAGAGCAGCTTGTACTGGAGCCTACCAGGGAGAAGGCAATTCTGGATTTAGTGTTGTGTAATGAACCAGATTAGATAAGGGAACTTGAGGTTAAGGAGCCATTAGGAGGTAGTGACTATAATATGGTAAGTTTTAATCTACAATTTGAGAGGGAGAAGGGTAAATCGGAGGTGTCGGTATTCCAATTGAATAAAGGGGACTATGGAGCCATAAGGGAGCCATAAGGGAGGAGCTAGCCAAAGTTGACTGGAAAAAATACCCTAGCAGGGATGACAGTGGAACAACAATGGCAGGTATTTCTGGAAATAATACAGAAGGTGCAGGATCAGTTCATTCTAAAGAGGAAGAAAGATTCCAAAGGGAATAAGGAGTGATCGTGGCTGACAAGAGAAGTCAGGGACAGTTTAAAATAAAAGAGAAGTACAACATCGCAAAGAGGAGCAGGAAGCAAGAGGTTGGGTAATGTTTAAAGAGCAACAGAAGATAACTTAAAATGCAATCCGGGGAGAAAAGATGAGGTACGAAGGTAAGCTAGCCAAGAATATAAAGCAGGATAGTAAAAGCTTCTTTAGGTATGTGAAGAAGAAAAAAATAGTTAAAACCAAAGTTGGACACTTGAAGATTGAAAAAGGTGAATTTATTATGGGGAACAAGGAAATGGCAGATGAGTTGAACAGGTATTTTGGATCCATCTTCACTAAGGAGGACACAAACTTCCTGATATAGTAGTGGCCAGAGGATCTGGGGTGACGGAGGAACTGAAGGAAATCCACATTAGGCAGGAAATGGTGTTGGATAGACTGGTGGGGCTGAAAGCTGATAAATCCCCAGGGCCTGATGGTCTGTATCCCAAGGTACTTAAGGAAGTGGTTCTAGAAATCATGGACGCATTGGTGATCATTTTCCAGTGTTCTATAGATTCAGGATCAGTTCCTGTGGATTGGAGGGTAGCTAATGTTATCCCATTTTTTAAGAATGGCGGGAGAGAGAAAACAAGGAATTATAGACCAGTTAGCCTGACATTGGTGGTGGGGAAGATGCTGGAGTCAATCATAATGATGAAATAGCGGCACATTTGGATAGCAGTAACAGGATCAGTCTGTCAGCATGGATTCACAAAGGGGAAATCATGCTTGACTAATCTTCTGGAATTTTTTTAGGATGTTACTAGGAAAATTGACATGGGAGAGCCAGTGGATGTAGTGTACCTGGACTTTCAGAAAGCATTTGATAAGGTCCTACATGGGAGTTTAGTGGGCAAAATTAGGGCACATGGTATTGGGAGTAGTGTGCTGACATGGATAGAAAATTGGTTGGTAGACAAGTAATAGGGATTAACAGGTCCCTTTCGGAATGGCAGGCAGTGAATAGTGGGGCTCGGTGCCGGGACCGCAGCTATTTACAATATACATCAATGATTTAGATGAAGGGATTCAAAGTAACATTAGCAAATTTGCAGATGACATAAAGCTGGGTGGCAGTGTGAAATGTGAGGAGGATGCTATGAGAATGCAGGGTGACGTGGATAGGTTGGGTGAGTGGGCAGATACATGGCAGATGCAGTTTAATGTGGATAAATGTGAGGTTATCCATTTTGGTAGCAAAAACAGGAAGGCAGATTATTATCTAAATGGTGTCAAGTTGGGAAAAGGGGAAGTACAATGGTATCTGGGGGTCCTTGTTCATCAGTCAATGAAAGTAAGCATGCAGGTACAGCAGGCAGAGAAGAAAGTGAATGGCATGTTGGCCTTCATACCAAGAGTAGTTGAGTATAGGAGCAAAGAGGTCCTTTTGCAGTTGTACAGGGCCCTAGTGAGACCACATCTGGAGTATTGTGTGCAGTTTTGGTCCCCTAATTTGAGGAAGGACATTCTTGCTATTGAGGGAGTGCAGCATCGGTTTACAAGGTTAATTCCCCGGGATGGCGGGACTGTCATATGCGGAGAGAATGGAGCGGCTGGGCTTGTATACTATGGAATTTAGAAGGATGAGAGGAGATCTTACTGAAACATGTATAATTATTGAGGGTTTGGACACGCTAGAGGCAGGAAACATGTTCCCGATTTTGAGGGAGCCCAGAATCAGGGGCCACAGTTTAAGAATAAGGGGTAAGCCATTTAGAAAGGAGGTGAAACACTTTTTCACACAGAGTTGTGTGTCTGTGGAATTCTCTGCCTCAGAGGGCGGTGGAGACCGGTTCTCTAGATACTTTCAAGAGAGTGCTAGATAGGGCTCTTGGGGATATGGGGAGAAGGCAGGAACGGGGTACTGATTGGGGATGATCAGACATGATCACATTGAATGGGGGTGCTGGCTCGAAGGGCCAAATGGCCTACTGCTGCAACTATTGTCTATTGCCTATAGGATCACACCTAAACCACCGGTGCTCCAAGAAATATAGTCCTAGGCTGCCCAACCTCTCCCTATTGCTCAGGCCCTCGAATCCTGGCAACATCCTCGCAAAATCTTCTCTGCACTCTTTCCAGCTCGATGTCACCTCTCCTGCAGCAAGCCCTCAGCCTCCTGCACTCCAAGGAGGGGTTGCAATATCTGTGCCAGGGCATCCTCCTCTCAACTTGCCAGAGTTTCTCTCCGACAACTTTTATTGACAGATGGCATCATTCGATTATTTGGATGTGTTCCGATTGACAATTTTTGCAAATGCTACAAGTTGCCATTTCTTGTTTGACAGTTCTAGCTACGTTTTTTGAAGACTTTAAAATAATGAGTCATCCTTGTCACACTTCTAGTGTTACTGGCCCACGCAGTGGAACAGCAGGTGGCATGACTGGAGCAGGCTCACTGGTGCAGACTTGTCACCTATTAAAGCCTCCTCCGTATTTGATCATTTAGAAAAAAAATTGTCTCCTTTATTTTTGCTCAATTGTTCTATATATCTACAGCCACTAATTGACCAGTACATAGTGCCCTAGGGGACAGACAAACCAAATATATTGGCAGAAACCACCAACATGATGGCACGGTGGCGCAAGTCAAGTCAAGTGAGCCCCTGATGGGACAATGCTATTCTTGCTTTGCTTCAGCACAACATAACATAGTAGGCATTGACTACAAAACAGATCAGTGTGTCCATATACCATTATATACGTAAATACCCACATGAATAAATAAACTGATAAAGTGCAAATAACAGACAATGGATTGTTAATGTTCAGAGTTTTGTCCGAGCCAGGTTTAATAGCCTGATGGCTGTGGGGAAGTAGCTATTCCTGAACCTGGTCATTGCAGTCTTCAGGCTCCTGTACCTTCTACCTGAAGGCAGCAGGGAGATGAGTGTGTGGCCAGGATGGTGTGGGTCCTTGATGATGCTGCCAGCCTTTTTAAGGCACCGACTGCGATAAATCCCCTCGATGGAAGGGAGATCAGAGCCGATGATGGACTGGGCAGTGCTTACTACTTTTTGTAGTCTTTTCCTCTCCAGGGCGCTCAAGTTGCCGAACCAAGCCACGATGCCACCGGTCAGCAAGCTCTCCACTGTGCACCTGTAGAGAAGTTAGAGAGAGTCCTCCTTGACAGACTGACTCTCCGTAATCTTCTCAGGAAGTAGAGGCGCTGATGAGCTTTCTTGAAAATTGCATCAGTGTTCACGGACCAGGAAAGATCTTCAGAGATGTGCAAGCCCAGGAATTTGTAGCTCTTGACCCTTTCAACCATCGACCCGTTGATATAAACGGGACTGTGGGCCCCCATCCTACTCCTTCCAAAGTCCACAATCAGTTCCTTGGTTTTACTGGTGTTGAGGGCTAGGTTATTGTGCTGGCACCATATGGATAGTTGCTCGATTTATCTTCTGTACTCCGACTCATCCCCATCAGTGATACGTTCCACAACAGCGGTGTCGTCAGCGAACTTGATGATGGAGTTCGTACTATGACCGGCTACGCAGTCATGAGTATAGAGTGAATACAGCAGGGGGCTGTGCACGCAGCCTTGAGGTGCCCCCGTGCTGATTGTTATCGAGTCTGACACATTTCCACCAATACGAACAGACTGTGGTCTGTGAATGAGGAAGTCGAGGATCCAATTGCAGAGACCCACATCTGCGAGTTTGGTAATCAGCTTGGAGGGGATGATAGTATTAAATTCCGAGCTGTAATCGATGAATAACAGCCTGACATATGAGTTTTTGTTGTCCAAGTGGTCCAGTGCAGAGTGGAGAGCCAGCGAGATCGCATCCACCGTTGATCTGTTGTGGAGGTAAGCGAACTGCAGTGGGTCCAGGTTTTTGTCAAGGTAGGAGTTGATTTGCGCCATGATCAACCTCTCAAAGCACTTCATCACCACAGGTGTTAGTGCCACAGGTCGATAGACATTGAGGCACGTCACCTTGCTCTTCTTGGGCACTGGTATAATTGATGCCCTTTTGAAGCAGGTGGGAACCTCAGACCTCAGAAGTGAGAGGTTGAAAATATCCGTAAAAACTCCAGCCAGATGGTCCTAGCAGGTTTTTAGAACACGGCCAGGTATACCATCAGGTCCAGGCTCTTTTCGAGGGATCACCCTCTGAAGGATTTCCTGACGTCGGCCTCTGTGACTGAGACTGAAATACCATCACAGCGAATGGGGGCTCGAGAAGGCACATCGGTGTTCTCCCTATCAAAGCTTGCGTAAAACGCATTGAGCTCACCAGGGAGTGTTGTTTCACCGACATTCGAGCTGCCTCCTGAGTTCGCCTTGTAGGAGATGATTGCATTCAGGCCCCGCCACAGCTGCCGAGCATCTGTCTAATCATCCAGTTTGGAGCAGAACTCCCTTTTGACCTTTTTGATGGCCTTACCAAGGTCATATCTGGACTTCTTGTAGACCACTCTATCATCAGACATGAATGCCCGGTGTCTGGTCTTCAGAAGAGTGCGGATCTCAAAGTTCACCCAAGGTTTCTGATTGGGAAACACTCGGAAGGTTTTTGCGGGGATCCAGTCCTCCACACCTTTCTTAATGAAGTCTGTAACGACTGTGGCGTATTCGTTCAATTCTGTTGCTGAGTCCCTGAACATTGCCCAGTCGACAGACTCCAAACAGTCCTGTAGTTGTTCCTCTGCCCCCCCCCCCCCCGCCGACCAGCTCTGTACTGTCCTCACCTCTGGGGGTGCGCTCTTTAATAGCTGCCTGTGGGCAGGGAGAAGCAGCACCGCGGTATGGTCGGATTTACCGGTGAGGGAGGGGGATAGAGCGATAGGAATTCTTGATGGTGGTGTAGCAGTGGTCGAGGGTGTTTGGTCCTCTGGTGCAGCAGGAGACATGTTGGTGGAAGTTAGGGAGCGATTTCTTTAGGTTTGCCTTATTGAAGTCCCCAGCAATGGTGGTAAAAGCCTCGGGGTAAGACGTCTGGTGCTTGTTGACCACAGCGTGCAGCTCCTCCAATGCCAGACGGACGTCTGCCTGGGGTGGGATGTAGACCGCGATCAGGATGATGGAGGTGAATTCCCTCTGAAGGTAGAAGGGATGGCACTTCACCGCCAGGTGTTCCAGGTGCGGAGAGCAGGAGTTGGACAGGACTGCCACGTCTGAGCACCACGCAGAGTTGACCATGAGGCAGACGCCCCCTCCTCTCCCTTTCCCAGATGCCAGTGTACGGTCCATACGGTGGATGGAGAACCCTTCAGGCTGGACCGCTGAGTCTGGGGTGCTGGGGGTGAGCCATGTCTCTGTTAAACAGAACACAGCTGTTTCAGTGCAGCGGTACAGTTGCTGCCTCACAGCACTTGCCGTGCTGGGTTTCCTCCGAGATCTTCGGTTTCCTCCAACAATACAAAGATGTACAGGTTTGCAGGTTAATTGGCTTGGGTTTGTATGCTTGGTATCAGTGCAAATTGTCTCTAGTGTGTGCAGGCTTGTGTTACTGTGTGGGGATCGCTGGTCTGCGGTGGACTTGGTGGGCCAAAGGGCCTGTATCCGCATTGTATCCTCTAAACTAAACTAAGCTTCTACAATTGTAACAGCATTCGATTTTCCCGATGTGGCCTCCTGTACATCAGCTACATCAAGCTGACCGCTTTGCCAAACGCTTGTGCATCAGGCAGGGGTGGTGGTGGAGCCAGATATGATAGTGGCATTTTAGAGGCGTTTAGATAGGAACATGGATATGTAGGGAATGGAGGGATATGCATCACATGCAGGCAGAGATTAGTGTACGTTGGCATCATGTCCAGCACGGACACTGTGGGCCGAAGGGCCTGTTCCTGTGTTGTACTGTTCTATTTTCTAGGTTTATCTCTTGAAAATTAGGCGCTGCATAGTCACATTTCTTGACCACCACATCATTTCAGAACATGCTGATCTGATTTTAGAAGTTCACTTCAGCCCTTTCCAGAAAGCTATTGTCTATTGTCTATAGGATCACCCCTAAACCATCGGTGCTCCAAACAATTGTAGGGTTCAGAGTGCACATTTTCATTACGCTTTCCATGTCACCACTGACGTAGGCCAGTTTTTGTCCAGATCCCAGTTTTAGGTCACTTAGATGGTGATGTGTATATGGAACAAGCTACCAGAAGACACAATTGAGGCAGGTATCATAACAACATTTAAAAGACACTTGGACAGATACACGGATAGGAAAGGTTTAGAGGGATATGGACCAAATGCTGGTACGTGATAAGTGTAGATGGTAATCTTGGTCAGCAAGGATGAGTTAGGCCGAAGGGCCTGTTTCCATGCTTTGTGACTCCCTGACTATAAGAGAAATCTGCATGAACGGGACATTAAAACATTTGAAAATGGAATTCAAGGGGCTTTAAAGACTAAAAGTTCCTGACTATAGTGATAAAGTGATGTGATGTTCGTTAACATCACTTTTTGCACATGATCTGCCTTTCATTGATAGATGTCTGTAGGATGTTATTTGTACTGCCACAATTGTCCTGCTACCATTGTCCTACCATTGCCCTGCTACCATTGTCCTGCTACCAATGTCCTGGTATCATTGTCCTGCTACCATTGTTTCGGGGCAATTTGCCCTGCTACCATTGTCCTGCTACCATTGTCTGGGTACTATTGTTAAAGGACAATTTTTCCTGCAACCATTGTCCTGCTATCATTGCCCCGCTACCATCGTCCTGCTATCATTGCCCCTCTACCATCGTCCTGCTACCATCGTCCTGTTATCATTGTCCTGCTACCATTGTTTCAGGACAATTTGTCCTGCTGCCATTGTCATGGTACCATTTTCCTCGTACCATTATTTCAGGACAATTTGTCCTGATACCCAATGTCCTGGTACCATTATTTCAGATTGTGCCTTGACTTTGAGCCAGTACTTTAGTTTAGTTTAGCTTAATTTAGAGACGCAACAAAGAAGCCGGCCCTTCAGTTCATCGAGTCCACGTTGACCATCAATCACCTGTTCACACTGCAGAGAGTTGTGGATATAGCCCAGTCCATCATACAGACCAGGTTCCCCACCATTGACTCCATCTATACATCAAGCTGCCTCGAAAGAACAGCCAATGAAACAGAAGCCAGAAGCAAACACCTGTACTCATGGATAGTATGATCAATGTTTAATTTTACTTCGGAGTCACGTGAGTGACTACGTGAAGAACCCCGCCTGGCGCTGGAACGGCATTACATCGACGCTGACGGCAGAAGGAAGAGCTGCAGAGGCTAGCTCGTCGACAGCGGTAGGTACGGAACCGGCAGGTAAGTGCAGTTGAAAAACTCTTAGGGTCTGGAAAACTCCGTGCCTGGTGTATTGAACCAGGATTTGAAAATGAATTTAAAAACAAAAATAAAATAAAAGAGTAAAATAGAACAAAAATACTCTGTATAATACAACGGGAGATTAATTACGGAGCCGGTTCCGATACTGGTGACCGTTAAAAATACGTTAGGGAAATTTTAAATGTCAGAAAGGCCATAATTTAAAAAGTTAATAAAGGCCTTCAGACGGAAAATAATGGAAATATTCCCTAACCTACCCTAAGGGGGTTTCACATATAAAAAGGAAAAAATTTGATGAAATATGGTGGGAATATCTACCTCAGATATTTCTGAAGGTAGTCTCCTTGAGGGGAAAAAACTCAGGAGAAACAAGGGCAGTGAAAAATAAAATGGAAAAACTGACCCTAAAAATGCACTGATAGTGGTGGCTGGTCATGAAGTACCCACCACAGCACCTATATATATATATATATATATATATATATATATATATATATATATATATATATACACACACACAGGTGTATGCACAACACCTGAATAAGAAGTGAGGCCATGGAAAATTACCATGGAAACCAAAATTAGTTGGTCTCTCACTAAAAGCTGTTATGGTTAAAACAGCAGAACTAATGATGTGTGAGGCCATGAAAAGTAAACATGGAAACTAAAAACTCACCAAAGCTGTAATGATTGAAACAGCAGAATATGATAAAACTTTTATGTTTTATAAAGATATCAACGGTGAATCCGTTTATGATATCCATGTCTCAAATTATATGAGATATAAAGAAATACAATTTCAAATTATTTCAAACTGGTGCATGGCATTACTATTCAAAAATAAAAATAAAATAAAATAAAACGTTGTGCAAATAACTAATACTTTTAAAATAAAATAAATTGCCATCAGTTTTGTGGAGCTCAATGGGAAGAAATATATATAATTTACCAAATCTGCACTCTAGATTCGCAGATCAATATAAATCAGGTTATGTTAAACTCCTGATTATTATGGAATAAACCTGCCTTATGATAAATCAAAGATATTGATTACAAAAGAACAGACTACTGATCTTTAAACTTTGGGGGAAAAACTATGATCCAATGAAAGATTTGATAATGGATCAAAACAAAGGCAAAGATCTTTAAACTTGGGGGAAAAACTATGATCCAATGAAAGATTTGATAATGGATCAAAACAAAGGCAGAAGTGGTATAATCCAACATAGCCTTATCCAAACCCATATAATTGGGAAAAGAAGGCTTGAAGTACGTTGAAGAGGTGCAAACATCTTGTTACAAAATAAGTTCATGACATCTCCAATTGTGGGGGATTACAGGTGTATTATGATCATTAATTTAATATAACTAAGGAAGGATTGGTTCACCTGTATAAGAAAACCTTAAAAATTGATTTTAGGTTTGCACTCAAAAGTAACTCCAATAAAGAAGGGGTATGTACATATATATTATAAAATTACCTCAGTGTAAAGATTTGATGGTATAAACCATACAAAACATCATTTTATATACACTTTCACAGTGTAAGAACATTTATTAAAATGGAAACATCTAGAACATGGAAATAAAGTTGCTATTAACAAATTGTTAATCAATATTACAGGTGCTTGAAATTAATTAAAATGGGTCAAGCTGTGCAAGTTAAAACATTGTCCAAAGGATTAAACCAGTTCAAGGCTGTTAAACAGAATACTGGAGGAATAATTATACTGATAAAAGATCAGCACTTGCACTAATGAGGTCATGGTCATGGGTTATCTTGATTACATTTAAATTGGAAGGTTATAAGAGTCGGCTGCAAATTAGTGCTGCAATTACAAACCTGGTGGGAGGCAAGGACCTGACCCATTATATAAAGCGTATGCTTAGGCATTAATAAAATATTCATAAATTACTATTCTGAATTTAGAAGTAATTCAGCACCATAAGAGGGGGAAAATTGTTCCATGATACAAATATGTCTCATTGTTGTTGACATACTTTGTCCCTCCATTAGGTTAGGTAAAGAGTAAATAAAGCTCCAAAAGAAGGAATACAGAAGCTTATAAGAAAATGTATGCCTTTGTGAGAGGCTTATGCAAATATCAAATGATACGTTATAATTATTAAAGTAATGTAAAAAAGGTTCACAAGCTGCTTCAACTATAAGCTTAACAGCTGTTGCAAACTGAAGCAAGTGTTACAGATGATGTACAGCTTCTGTGAATGTTTGGGTAAAGATAAGAATATTATCTATTCTTATAAGAATAATTGATACGTCTCTTGTTGGGACTGTGGACAATAATACCAGGTGAGCATAAATGGATTGTCCTAAGAAATTTTCCAAACATTTGTATTAATTATTGAAGTATAAGGAGTTATGGATTAAATATCGATTGTTTTATTATGGAAGTGTCCATGTCGTATCAAGGTGAACAATACCACGGCTGTGGCATATGTTAAAACACACAAGATAAGTCAAATAACAATCATGGGATTATCTGAGTAAACAGATGTGGTATATTCTAAAAAATTTAGTCCAGCTGTTTATCTCTAAGGAAGAGACAATGGTATCGGAGACAACAAATTTGGGAGGAAAAACACATTGTCATTAATATGGATTACTTACAATTAATCTGCATACAGATTAAATCACCGATCTTTCAAATGTTTCTTGTGGGTAAACCAAGAACAGGAAAGGTGGATGCTTTTCTCTCAATTACATGAGGAAAAGATGTTCTTTTGTGTTCCTCATTTTGTTTGATAGGGCAGTATCTGATGAAAATGTAGCAGGACACTGCCAGAGGCATTTTGGTGGCGCAATACGGATCCTTCATGGTTTCATAAATATTGAGTGATGTTGAACCACTTGTGATGATTCATAGTTGCAGTAATTTATTGAAGTCTGAGGAAGGGTCTCGACCCGAGGCGTTGCCTATCTCCTTTCGCTCTTTGGATGCTGCTGCACCCGCTGGGTTCTCCAGTTTTGTGTAACCCTGCAGTAATTTATTGTTGTACAAAGGCATCCATGACATGAAAATATGAATTTGACTATCTGCAGGTTGACCAGACCATTACAACAGCTGATGGTCAAAGAAGTCTATGAATGTTTAACTAATATAACAACATAACAATAAAATAATTATGTATAAAAGAAGTGTTATACCTGCAATTTGCAGAAATAAGTTTAAAAAAACAATATTTTGTTATAAGAAATTGGAAGTCTGTGTATACAGTAAAGTTATTTTATCATATTAGATATATGTGAGTTCCTTGTGGATTGCATTTTTCTGAGCATCTAATTGATAGAGCCAATAATAGGGCTCAGAATGTTATCGTCCTATTAACGGACAATATACTAACCAAGAAGTTATCAGGTGCATTCATAATATCCCGATATGGAAAGGGATATATATGTGGATATTAATATAACTATATATATATGTGTGTGTGTATATATATATATATATATATATGTGTGTGTATATATATATATATATATATATATATATATATATATAATCTGTCCAAAATTGTAATATAGAAGTCGGGAGATAAATAATCCTGAATTGCCTTAGGCAATGGACTCTAACTCTATCAATGATTCAAAATAGTTAACATTGAAAATAATAATGCTGATGACTTTAGTATCAATATAAGAGTGCAAACATTGCAAATGTTACGTTATAAATTGCATGTGGATACAGAGTGCATTATCATATATGTTTATGAATTTACCAAACAAAGCACACCAAGAGGAGCTGAAACCAAGGTAAACCTATAAGCATATCCTGTCGGCCTTAAGTTGTGTGTGTGTGTGTGTGTGTGTGTGTGTGAACATTGATGAAATATGTTGAAGTAGGTAAGAGTCTCTGTGGTAATGAGACAGCACTACTTATTACACACAAAAACCACATTAGGTTCAGTAAAAACTGATGGTTCTAGAGGAATGTATTCTAGATGGTTAGAAATTGGATACACTCAGTGGAACTAGACACTGAAAGGTGGAAAATCACTCTGTTAATGAGGTAGATACATTCACAGGAATGGCACGGGATGAGCCGCTCGAGCAAAGATTCAAGGCCGCAGGAGGGTGTAAATTAATGTTAAAGTAAAAAGGAACCAGTCATGGTGTCAGGTTTGGACACGGAGTGTTGGGTTCTCTATAATTGTTGCTTTGTCATACTATCAAAATATATATATCAATTGATATTTTGTGATAAACTTGCCTTTCAATGGAAAGGGCATTACTTTTATTCTTTATAATGTGAAATAATTTATCACATAACTTGAGGCAATGTTTGGGGAAAAATGTGTTATTCACTCATCACTGTGTTGAATGAGCCGGACTGTCGTATGGAATAAATTCTACGACATGAAAAACACAGAAAGCTTCAAAATCTTCACGTAGTCACTCACGTGACTCCGAAGTAAATTAGTAAGATTAAACGAGAACTTACCAGTTTGAAGTTTGATCTTTATTTTATGAGGAGTAACGATGAGGGATTACGTGCCCTCCACTCCCCACCCTCATAAAATAAATGATCATCTGGTAGTTCTAAATCTATGAGAAGCCTTACTATCTTACTCCGGCTATTATGTTCTGTGTTTTTCATGCCGCTGCTTTGAAGTATGCCGTTCCAGCGCCAGGCGTGGTTCTTCACGTAATCCCTCATCGTTACTCCTCATAAAATAAAGATCAAACTTCAAACTGGTAAGTTCTCGTTTAATCTTACTATTGTCATATGTATCGAAAAAGGAACAATGAAATTCTTACTTGCTGCAGCTTACCAGGCCTGTAAATACAATGACACACAGATTAACATGCAATAAGCAATAAGAAAATAAATTAAGAAATATAATAGTAAGTAACAGTAATTGTGCAAAACAGAACTCCACATTGCAACCAAAGACACAGTCCATAGAAGATCATAGTTGCCGAGGTTAGTGTTGTACAGTGTTCAAGAGCCTGATGGTTGCTGGGAAGAAGCTGTTCTTGAACCTGGAGGTCACGGTTTTCACCTTCTTCCCAATGGTAGCAGTGAGATGAGAGCGTGGCCAGGATGGTGTGGGTCTTTGATGATGCTGGCTGCCTTTTTGAGCCAGCAGCTCCTGTAGATCCCTTTGATAGTGGGGAGGTCAGTACCTGTGATGGACCTTCGATGGTGGGGAGGTCAGTACCTGTGATGGACCGGGCAGTGTCCACCACTCTCTGTAGTCTCCTTTGTTCCTGGGCGTTTGAGTTACTGAACTGTGATACAAGCAGTGATGCAACCAGTCACTGTGCTCTCTACCGTACACCTGGAGAAGTTTGGTAGAGTATTTGTTGACATCCTGAATCTCCCCAATCTTTAGTTGTCAACCAATACCATAAAAAATAAATTGGTAATTATTTTACCGTGACAGCCAGCTTTGTTCAAATTAGCTGCACTAATACCTATCTTTTAAGATTTTTGTTGATTGGCAAGTACTTTGTAATGTTCATAAAACATAAAAAATGTTATACCAATGCAAGTGTTTCTATAAAATAGATCCATCTTTTATCAAAAAATGTCTAACAAACAATATGTTAACATACCTGACAAACAATAGGTATGGGATTGGGCTGAAGAGGCTATTTCCATGTTGAATTTCTGAAGTAAATTAAAATGGATTTACTTAAATTTTCATCAGAAAAGGTGATGGTATTTTTAATACATTCCCTGACAAACAATAGCTGTTAACAAATCAACTCCTTGCTTGTATCGTGGCTGGTTGTTGAATTTAGATGGGGAAAGTGGAGGATCTTCAAACCTGCCTTTATCGACGGATTGATGGCGGAGTCAACATTAAGTTCCTGGAGGGTACACAAAATGCTGGAGAAACTCGGCGGGTGCAGCAGCATCTATGGAGCGAAGGAGATAGGTTAGTCTGAAGAAGGGTTTTGGTCCGAAACATTACGCATCGCCTTCGCTCCATAGATGCTGCTGCACCCACTGAGTTTCTCCAGCATTTTGTGTACCCTCGACTTTCCAGCATCTGCAGTTCCTTCTTTAACATTAAGTTCCTGGACGTGCATATCTCTGAAGATCTGTCGGGCTTAGCACATTGACGTACCATAACGAAAGCCCGTCAATGCCTTTACTTCCTTAGAAGATTGAGGAGATTCGGTATTTCGATGAATACAATCGTGAATTTCTCCAGGTGTACGGTAATGAGCACACTGACTGGTTGGATCAGGGACTGGTTCAGTAACTCAAATGCCCAGGAATGAAGGAGACTACAGAGAGTGGTGGACACTGCCTGGTCCATCACAGGTATTGACCTCCCCACCATCGAAAGTCCATCACAGGAACTGACTTCCCCACCATCGAAGGGATCTACAGGATGGCAGCCAGCATAATCAAAGACACACGCCATCCTAGCCACACTTTCGTCTCGCTGCTACCATCGGGAAGAAGGTACAGGAGCCTGAAACCATGACCTCCAGGTTCAAGAACAGCTTTTCCCCAGCAACCATCAGGCTCTTGAACACTAACAGGCTCTTGAACAGGCTCTTGAACAACACTAACCTCAGCAACTATGATCTTCCATGAACTGTCTTTGGTTGCATTATGAACTTTGGGATATTTTCACTACCATTAATTTATGAATTTAATAATAGTTATTAATTTATAGATTGTTTTTCCTGCATTTACAGCCTGTTAAGCTGCAGCAAGTAAGAATTTCATTGTCGAGTTGTCAGTACATATGACAATGAAACCACTTGATTTTGGACTCTTGAATTCCGTTTCATCTCGCGTTAATGTCAGGGAAGGTCAATGCTCAACGTGATGGTCCATAACACCATAAGACATACGAGCAGAATTAGTCCATTCGGCCCATTGGGGCCTACTCTGCCATTCAATCATGGTTGATCTATGTTTCCCTCTCAACCCCATTCTCCTGCCTTCTTCCCGTAACTTTTAACCCTTGCTAATCAAGAATCTGTCAATCTCCTCTTTAGAAATACCCAATGTCTTGGCCTCCACCTCCACAGCGGGCTGTGGTAAATGCCACAGATTCACCAGAGTGACTGAACATCCATAATCCCTATCCCCGAACTCTATCTGCTCTACATTGACGACTGTATTGGGGCTACCTCCTGCACCCATGCAGAACTCACGGGCTTCATTAACTTCACTACCAATTTCCTTCCTGCACAAATTGCTGACTGATATCAGTATGGATTCAGATCAAACAGATCAACATGTATGGCGCTAATCGAATTAAAGGAAGAAATTACTAATTGTGTATAGACAAAAAAAAGTATGCAGCAGGAGTATATATAGATCTGAAAAAAGCTTTTGATACCATTGATCACTATATATTACTTGATAAATTGAAAAGGTATGGTATCAGGGAGCATAAATCAACATGCTTGGATATTACTTGTGGAGTACTTCAGGGGTCAGTATTAGGACCAAAATTGTTCATTCTGTATATAAATGAATACAGCACAAATAGTGTATAAAGCATGAAAAATTTACTACCAGGTAATATACAAAAAATGGTCTTTAACATGGAGGATGGTTATAATTTGAGAGGAAAGTTTAATTTAAAGAAACTTTGTGTTCGTACAACTATGAAATATATGTGTATTTCAATCTGTGGGGTGAAATTGTGGAATCATTTGGATGTGGAACTCAAGCAAAGCACAAACATTACTCAGTTTAAGAAAAAGTGCAAATAAATTATTTTCCAGAGGTATAAGAATGAGGAAGGACTGTTAAGTTTTTGTTTATTGACACAGTGTTATATTCGCGATGTACATAGAATTTGGATAGAAACATAGAAACATAGAAATTAGGTGCAGGAGGAGGCCCTTCAGCCCTTCGAGCCTGCACCGCCATTCAATATGATCATGGCTGATCATCCAACTCAGTATCCTGTACCTGCCTTCTCTCCATACCCCCTGATCCCTTCAGCCACAAGGGCCACATCTAACTCCCTCTTAAATATGGCCAACGAACTGGCCTCAACTACCTTCTGTGGCAGAGAATTCCACAGATTCACCACTCTCTGTGTGAAAAATGATTTTTTCATCTTGGTCCTAAAAGACTTCCCCCTTATCCTTAAACTGTGACCCCTTGTCCTGGACTTCCCCAACATCGGGAACAATTTTCCTGCATCTAGCCTGTCCAACCCCTTAAGAATTTTGTAAGTCTCTATGAGATCAGCCCTCAATCTTCTAAATTCCAGCGAGTACAAGTCAAGTCTATCCAGTCTTTCTTCATATGGAAGTCGTGCCATCCCAGGAATCAGTCTGGTGAACCTTCTCTGTACTCCCTCTATGGCAAGAATGTCTTTCCTCAGATTATGAGACCAAAACTGCATGCAATACTCCAGGTGTGGCCTCACCAAGATCCTGTACAACTGCAGTAGAACCTCCCTGCTCTTGTACTCAAATCATTTTGCTATGAATGCCAACATACCATTCGCTCTCTTCACAGCCTGCTGCACCTGCATGCCTACTTTCAATGACTGGTGTACCATGACACCCAGGTCTCGCTGCATCTCCCCTTTTCCTAATCGGTCACCATTCAAATAATAGTCTACCTTCCTGTTTTTGCCACCAAAGTGGATAACCTCACATTTATCCACATTATAATTGTTTATAAACTCTGTATATATGTATGTTTGCAAGCATACATAGGCGTGCATGTATATATGGATGTGGCTTATGTATGGATATACGTATATGTGTTTGCGTACGTTGACACAAAATGCTGGAGTAACTCAGTGGGTGAGGCAGCATCTCTGGAGAGAAGGAATGGGCGACGTTTCGGCTCAAGACAATATATATATATATACACACACACACACACATATATATATATATATATATATATATATATATATATATATATATATATATATATATATATATACACACATACACACATACACACACACACACGCATATATATATATATATATATATATATATATATATATGTGTGTGTGTGTGTGTGTATATATATATATATATAGTCTTGAGCCGAAATGTCGCCCATTCCTTATTGTATTCCTTATACTCTCGTTGGGTCCCAGCATTACACGGGGCTGGTCCCCCAACGCAATATTCCACCACTCCACCAATTCCAATATTGGTGGCCAGTTGGTGAGAGGAGGCTTTCTGGAGCGCTAGTATGGGTGTTGTGCGCTGAAGGGACTGGTTTCCAGAGGGCTAATATGGACATATGGTTTCTTGGACTAGCAGTTCAGTCACTCAAGCCTGTTGTGCTGGCAGTTCACTCACTCACGGCTGGTGGGCTTTTATTAACTCACGGCTATTCCTTGAAATTCTATTTCAAGCGGGATGCACGGGCACCAAATTCAAGTGCAGTTTCATACCATTTCAAGCAGAGTGCAAGGCCACTAAAGACAGCGAGTCGTGTCCTCTCCCTCCCCCATCTTGCAAAGACTGAGCCACGGCCACATTTCCGGGTTTTGTAGTCCCTCCCCCCTCCCAACAGAAAGGGTGTGCCTTTCATGGCGTGATTGACAGGAGAGAGAATCTCAACATTTTACAAACACTAATAACTCTTTTATTTTTCATCGATGGGAAAAATCCTCGGCACCTGGTGAGCGGAGGGGGACTCTAAGTAAGATGGCCGTACGTGGTAGCGTTTTTTCTAAAATCAATATAAAGCGTAAACAGGAAGTTGTCTAAATTAGACTTTTAATTATATATAAGGCAAGCCAGCTCTAATTAGGCAAGGCAGCTCTAATTAGACAAGGCAGCTCGCTTTAGCACTTTCAAAACCAAAGGCAAGGCAACTCGCTTTAGTACTTTCAAAACCAAAGGCAAGGCAGCTCGCTTTAGCACTTCCAAAACGAAAAGCAAGGCAGCTCGCTTTAGCACTTTCAAAACAAAAGGCAAGGCAGCTCGATTTAGTACTTTCAAAACCAAAAACAACACAGCTTGCTTTAGCACTTTCAAAACCAAAGGCAAGGCAGCTTGCTTTAGCACTTTCAAAACAAAAGGCAACACGGCTTGCTTTAGCACTTTCAAAACCAAAGGCAACATAGATTTAGCACTTTCAAACCAAAACACACTTTTGCATTTTCAAACTACATTTTCAAACCACATTAAGGGCACTGACAGGTCATTAAAACCACTCACAGTTTAGTAGACATGTGTTCAGTGTTATTCACAGCTCATACTGAAAATTGTGACCTCTCGCTCCCCCATCTTGCAGATAACTGTGACACCTCCACACTTCCGAGGTTTATGGTCCCTCCGAAAGGGGCGTGGTCTTCAGGAGAGAGTATCTCAACATTTTTAAAACACTAATAACTCATTTATTTTTAATCGATGGGAAAAATCCTCTTGTCCTACGCAGCGGAGGGTGATTCTGAGTAAGATGGCCAAAAATCACAGCAGTAAGTGGCAGCATTTTTTCTAAAATCAATATACAGCACAACAGGAAGTGGTCAAGATCAGACTTTTAGTAATATATATATAATATATATATGTAGATGATAAAGTTTGTGAATTAGTTGATGAGCAGCAGAGAAGGGGTAGGAATAAGTAAGTGTATAATTCCACCTACTTTTCGTGCATGTAAGATTGAATTTGCAATATTTATGACGTTATTCAATGAGTTGTGTATAGGTTCATTGTTCATTTCATTTTAATGTTATTTTGCTTTGTTTTTAACTCTTTTTGTTTTACATGTCCTAAATAAAATATATACAATACAACACAATATTCATTTGGACCATCTTTCCACTTCTTGATCTCAGTCTCCATCACAGGAGATAGACTATCAACTGACATTAGTAGATTAATAGTCCAAGAAACCTCACACGCCAGTCGTCTCTTCAAAGACTTCCTTTTTCCAGACCCCCACTCACTCATCTTTAGTACAGACGTTCAGTCACTCTACACCTCCATCCCCCACCAGGAAGGTCTGAAAGCCTTCTGTTCCTTCCTCGGCCACAAAACCAGCCAATTCCCTTATACCAAAACACTCCGTTGCCTAACGTAGCTGGTCCTCACTCTCAACAAGTACTCCTACGACTCCTCACACTTCCTCCAAATCCAATCCATGGGTAATCCTTATGGGCCCCAGTTATGCCCGCCTCTTTGTAGAGTGCATTGAACAATCCCTGTTCTGGGCGTACATTGGCCCTATCCCCAAACTCTTTCTCCATTACATTGATGACTGCATTGAGACTACCTCCTGCACCTATGCAGAACTCATGGACTTCATTAACTTTACTATCAATTTCCATCCTGCACTCAAATTCAATCCGACACCTCCCTTCCCTTTCTTGATCTCACTGTTTCCATCACAGGAGACTAACAATTGACATCTCTATAATTATAAATCTCTGATCTTGGAAGTGGATGTATTTATTTGTGTATTTGTGTGTTCGCCTGCGATTCACATCTCCTCGAAAACATGACGCGCTAAAGGTGAAATCTTTACATATTCGGATAGAGATTTACGCCATGATGTCAAAAAACACCTCATCTGACAATTTGATTCAGTATATCCCGAGTTATTTATGAAAATGATCAAAAAATTCAAACATGGTAAATAAACTAGATGGTCTCAATGATGACGTCACAATGGCTCTGCTCCTTGCCGTCTGCTGCCCAATGTTCCACGCGCAACGAATGACGTCACCACCCACTCCCGCCCTCCCCCCTCCCCACCCACGCTCTTCAAAAGACGCAGAATTAACGAGCAAGTGGGCTTTGTACTGCAGCTTCCGAGCGCAATCCGTGGGCTTTCGACAGCTTCCGAGCGCATTCCGATGTCTTCCGAGAGTTTCTGAGCACTTCTGAGGGCTTCCGAGGTTGACGTACGACTGCGCCTTGGCTCGCGTTTCCTGAGAATTCCCGAGATCTCTCCGGCCCGCCCCGCCCCATCCCACTCGCAGCCCAGCCACCCTCCCCCCCACGGCTCTGGACACGCAGTAATTTAGTTGGGCTTCCGAGAGCTTCCGAGGTGTTCCGAGGGCCCACGAGGGCCCACGAGTTTCCTCTGCAACTCCTTGGTTGAATCATTCTTTCCCACCCAAACCACCCCTTGTCCAGGTACTTTCCCCTGCAACTGCAGGATATGAAATACCTGTCCCTCACCTGGAAAGACTGCCCCGACAGTCTTTCCAGGTGAGGCAGAGGTTCAATTGGACCTCCTAACACTTTAACTCCCCCTCCCATTCCCACACTGACCTTTCTGTCCCGGGCCTCCTCCAAATTTGGCGCAAATCAGAGGAACACCTTATATTTCGCATGGACAGCTTACAATCCAGTAATATGAATATTGATTTCTCCAACTTCAAGTAAACCTTGCTTTCCCCTCTCTTTCAGTCCCTCCTGCACTCTTAGTTCTCCAACTAGTTTCACTGTCCTGATTAATTTTATTGTTTGTATGTCTCCTTGTCACCATCCCCTCAGCCAACAATGAACCATTCTACATTTCCTCATCATCGTCTGCTTTGATCTGTCATTTTCACACCATATCCTTCCATATCTCTAGTCTCCTTCTCCCCTGACTCACAGTCTGAGGAGGGTCTCGAAACGTCACCCATTTCTTCTCTAGAGATGCTGCCTGTCCCGCTGAGTTACTCCAGCATTTTGTGTCTATCTTCGGTGTAAACCAGCATCTGCAGTTCCTTCCTACACAAGAACGCACTGATTTTATTTTTTGAGACATGAGGAACTGCAGATGCTAGTGTACAAGAAAAAGACACAAAGTTAAAACGTAAAAGTAAAGCCAAGGTGCTGGAGTAACTCAGCAGGTCAGGCGTCATCTCTGGAGAACAGGTGATGTTTCGGATTAGGTCTAAAGATGGGTCCCGACCTGAAACGTCGCCTATCCATGTTCTCCAGAGATGCTGTATGACCTGCTGAGCTACTCCAGCACTTTGGCTTTACTTTTACGTTTTAACTTTAAAGCAGCTCCAGATACCGTTCAATTTCAATTCTTGGCTCCCTGAGCAAGCTCACTAGCTGAGATCAGCATCTCTCTTTATTCCCCCGATTTACTTTGGCTGCGTTGCGAAGCAGTGAAAAAGATTGGATGTGCTTTGCCCTAATTTCACTGCTGTTCCCTTGGAAACTGTCTTTGTGAAGTAAGAGAGTGCCCACAACAGGGCCTGGGTAAGTACAAACGGATTTTATTTCTGGCAAAACCTGGAAATAGAAGAGATCAATTGTGAAGCTGCCTAAACAAGCAGTAATGGAGGCCTTTGATATATATTCTAAATTACTCTCCCAATGCCCTTTGGAAAGGATCTGGAAAATCGGGTTAATTTGTTCACTCCCCCACGAGTTTTTAATTATTTTTTCTCTGACGCGTGTTGACAAATGTTGCAGTAAATGGCAGAGGTTTAAATGAGCAAAATTCACGGTTGACAAAATAAAACAGCATCGGAGAAATAAATAATGCAAGAGCCATCAATTTGGGCTCCACAGCATTGTCAACCGACTGTGGAGTTGGGAGGCAGATTAAAGTTGTAATAAGGTCATCTAGTACAGCTATATTACTAACATACAGGATATACAAGTAAATCATAATTTAGATTAAAAATTAGCAATATCTATGAAAGCCCTGTCCCACTGTACGAGTTCATTCAAGAGTTCTCCCGAGTTTGCCCTGATTCGAACTCGGAGAATTACGGTAATAGCTGCACATAAGTAATCGGGGCTCACTTGGACATTTTTCTGCATGTTGAAAAATCTTCACGAGTCTTCCCGAGCTTACCGCGTTTCCCGAGCACCTGCCGTTAGCGTTACGAGCTGCTAAGAGATGTCCCCGAGCTCCGACGTACCCGCTACGTTCATTCTACCTGCTTAGCACGAGTTTGATTTTTTAAAAACTTGGGAGAGGTCTTGAATGACAGGGCCATTAGTCATAGTCATACAGCACAGAAACAGGCCCTTCAGCCCAAGATACACACAAAAAACTGGAGTGACCGGTAGCTTGTCCATGCTGACCAAGATGTCTCATCTCAGCTAGTCCCATTTGCCGGTGTTTGGCCCATATCCCTCTAAATCTATTCATTTACCTGTCCAAATGTCTTTGAAATGTTGTTATAGTACCTGCCTCAACTACCTCCTCCGGCAGCCCGTTTCATACACCCACCACCCTCTGTGTGAAAAAACTGCCCTACAGCTTTCAGTTTTGCAACACTACTTAGTATACCTGATTATTAATTTATGCTAATAATAACTATTACGCATTAATTTCAGTATAATATTGTGCTGATGGGTGTGTACATAGAACACAGAAGAGTACAGCATAAAAAACTATGTCAAAAAGCATCTCACCCACTTAACCCTCTCAATGGGGAATCTTCAAAGAACAAAGCACAAGAACAGGCCCTTCAGCCCACAATGAATCTTTGCTGCACCTGATGCCCAGACTAACTCTTATATGCCTGCATGTGAGCCATATCCCTCCATTCCCTGCATATCCATGTACCTATCTAAAAGCCTCCGAAACACCACTATTGTATCTGCCTCCACCATCACCCCTTGCAGCATGTTCCAAACACCCACCACCCTAAAAAAAACTTGCCCCACACATCACCTTTAAACTTTGCCCCTCTCACCTTAAAGCTATGCCCTCTAGTCTTTGACATTTCCATCCTGGGAAAAGTTTCAACGAGTAAGAGTTTCATTGTTCCATTACTGGTAGACATGATAATTAAAAAAATTGTGACTCTTGTGTGGAACTCTGTACGCAGTTTGTACGTTCTCCCCGTGACCTGCGTGGGTTTTCTCCAAGATCTTCGGTTTCCTCCCACACTCCAAAGACGTACAGGTATGAATGAATGAATAAGTTTATTGGCCAAGTATTCGCATACAAGGAATTTGCCGTGGTTCTCCGCCTGCAAGTGACAAAATAACAGTGACAGTTAGGAATGACACATAAAACATTAAATATTAATAACAAAACATTATCGATTAAACATGTGAATTATATAAAATACCAGAGCAAAAGGATACAGATTTTTGGTTATTGAGTAGAGCTACTGCTTGCGGAAAAAAACTGTTTTTATGTCTGGCTGTGGAGGCTTAGACAGTCCGGAGTAGCCTTCCAGAGGGAAGAGACTCAAAGTTTGTGGCCAGGGTGAGAGGGGTCAGAGACAATCTTACCCGCTCGCTTCCTGGATCTTCCAGTGTACAGTTCATCAATGGACGGAAGGTTGCAGCCAATAACCTTCTCAGCTGATCGAAGGATGCGCTGCAGCCTCCGGATGTCGTGCTGGGTGGCTGAGCCAAACCAGACCATGATGGAGAAGGTGAGGACAGACTCTATGATGGCTGTACAGAATTGGCTGTGGCAGATTGTGCATCCTCATCTGCCGCAGGAAGTACATCCTCTGTTGGGCCTTTTTGACTGTGGGGTCGATGGTGGCCCCTCCATTTAAGGTCTTTGGAGATGATGGTTCCCAGGAACTTAAAAGACTCCACAGATGTGACTGTGGTGTTGTTGATGGTGAGTGGGGGGAGGGGAGTGGGAGCTCTCCTAAAGTCTGCAATCAATTCCACTGTCTTAGCAGCATTGAGCTCCAGGTTGTTGCGATGGCAACTGGATGCCAGCTTGTTAATTGGCTTGGTAAATGTAAAAAACTGTCCCTAGTGTGTGCAAGATAGTGTTAACATGCGGGGATCGCTGGTCAGAGCAGACCCGGTGGGCCTAAGAGCCTGTTTCTGCGTTGTATCTCTAAACTAAACAAAGTGCTGGAATAACACAGAGGATGAGGCAACAACTCTGGAGGACATGAATAAATGTCGTTTTGGCTGGGTCCTACATCCTGAAGACGTGCGGGTTTGTAGGTTGATTGGACTCAGCAAATTGGCCCCCCCAGTGTGTCGGGAGTGGTTGTGAAAATGGGATAACATAGAACTAGAATGTGTGATTAATGGATAGTATGGAGTCATGGGGCGAACGGCCAGTTTCCATGCTGTACCTCTAAACTAAATTAAATATTAAGAGGGGCATGAATTCAAGTTGCTTCGGTGGCGTAATAAAGTATACAGCAGGAAAGTTGGTCCTAAGAAATCCCACGCTATTAGACAATAACAAATTGCAACATCATATTTTAATGCATAAATTATTTGCTTGATGTACAAATGTTACCTGCTCTAATCATTTAAATAGGATTCATTGCGCACAACAAAGGAAATCATGTCTTGTAACCTGTGGAAACCAAGCGCAGCTCCAAATTGTTACAGTGCTACACTGCGGAATTTAATATGTCTCTTTCCTAATGATGCCTATTTTTACATGAGGTGGTTTGAATAAATTCAATTAAAGTGTCCATTGGCTCTGGAAAGCAATTAATCGATCTCCTCACCATCAAAGGGCCATCACAGGTATTGACCTCCCCACCATCTAAGGTCCATCACAGGTACTGACCTCCCCACGGTCGAAGGTCCATCACAGGTACTGACCTCCACACCATCAAAGGTCCATCACAGGTACTGACCTCCCCACCATCTAAGGTCCATCACAGGTACTGACCTCCCCACGGTCGAAGGTCCATCACAGGTACTGACCTCCCCACGGTCGAAGGGATCTACAGGGGGCACTGCCTCAAAAATGCAGCCAATGTCATCAAAGACCCGCACCGCCCTGGTCACGCTCTCACTGCTACCATTGGGAAGAAGATGCAGGAGTCTGAACACCATGGCCTTCAGGGAAGTCATGAAAACCATGGAGACTCTTCAGAGACTGAAGAAGGGTTCAGACCACAAAACATCACCTATCAATGCCTCCTCCCAGAGATGCTGCCTGACCCACTGAGTTACTCCAGCTCTTTGTGTCTTGTTCTGTTTATATTTGTGAATGCAAGTTACAGTTCCAGATAACAAATCTATTTTTGTCATATTGTTATTGAGGCACTGCTTACTGGTAGTCTGTGCAGAAGTTCTAAATTTGTAGAGAATGTGAAGATCATAACAAATAAAAGCTTGCCATGAACAATACCCGTCATTTGGCTACATCTCATCATCGCATGAGGAAAGCCCTGGAATTATCTATTCAATGTTTACTGGTTGATGGATACAATATTAAACTGAGGTATTGGTGGTGGCTTACTGATAGGGAGACAATATCCTGGCTCGTTCAGACTTTGTTTTAAGTATTAACAATGACAAGTGAAAGCTTCTGTTATTCTTCGCACAGCTGCAGGAGACTCTCCAACAACATTATACAGTCGCACGCTTCTTATTTCAGATTTGACAGCCCTGGAATATTTTTAATCAAACTTGGTATCAGAGCTCTTTGGATTTTCATTCCACTGATTGCCAAGGGACTGGAAATTTGCTGCACCACTTTGGTGAAAGATGTCAAAGAAAACATGGGCATATGAAGTGACTGGAAATGTGGAATGACTACTGTTAGAAGATTGCTACAGACTTAGCATTAAAAAAAAGGAACTTTGAAGCCCTAAGCTCCCCTCATCAGATACTAGAAGTCACGATGCAGCTTTATAGGACTTTGGTTAGGCCGAATTTGGAGGATTGCATGCAGTTCTGGTCACCCCCTTTACAGGAAGGATGCAGAGGTTTTGCAAAGGGTACAGAGGAGATTTACCAGAATGATGCCTGGATTATATACCGCCACATATACCACCAGGGAGGCACCGTACGATGGCTGCCTCGCCAATGGTCTGTCTCATCCTATCCTTCTTGGTCTTTTTAGTTTGTTGTAAAATGTATGTTTTAGTTGATCTTTAGTTTTGGGTTATGTGGGGGTGGTGGGGGAAACATTTTTCATCTCTTTCCTCGACGGAGATGCAACTTTTTCCGTGTCATATTTCCGTCTTAGGGACCGACTTCGGAGCTCCAAGACACAGGAGCTTCGACTGCCCCGATCACGGGAGTTTCAATCGCCCTGATGTGGGAGCTCCGATCGCCGGCTGTAGATGGTTTGACTCCCCCGACCACAGAAGAAATGGGGGAAAGATAAGACTTTATTGCCTTCCATCGCTGTGGGGAATGGGGAGGAGCCGCTGTGGTGGATGTTTATGTCAAATTTTTATGTGGTTGTGTGTCTTGTTGCTTTTTTTGGTATGACTGTATGGCAAACCGAATTCCTAGTATGTTGCAAAACATACTTGGCTAATAAATTACGATTATGATTAGATGGCATTAACTGCAGGGAGAGATTGGACAGATTTGGATTGTTTTCTCTGGAAAAGCTGGAGGTTGAGGGGTGATGTGATAGAAGTATATAAGTACATAACATTAAGAGAGGCGTTGATAGGGTAGACAGTCAGAAGCCTTTTCCCAGGGTGGAAATGTCAATAACAAGAAAGCAGAGCTTTAAGGTGAAAGGGGCAAGGTTTAAAAGAGATATGTGGGTTTTTTTTATTTACACAGAGCATGGTGGGGGGCTGGAACACGCTGCCGGGAGTGTTGGTGGAGGCAGATACAATAGTGCCTTTTAAGAGCCTTTTGGATAGGCATGTGGATATGCAGGGAATGTGTGTGCATCCAGGTGTGGCACAGGGAAGTGAGGGGGGGAACAAGGGGGGGGGGGGGGGGAGGAGGGGTGCAATGGAGGGGGGGGGGGGAGAGTAATTAAGGTGTTAGTGGGAGAAATGTGTGCATAGTGGAGTGGGACACAGGAAGGAGAGGGGGGTAGGGGAGAGGGTATTTCTTGAAATTGGAGAATTCATACCATTGGGTTGTAAGCTACCCAAGCGGAATACGAGGTTCCTCCAGTTTGCATGTGGCCTCTCTCTGGCACACCATATTCTTTCCTCTAGCTTCACATTTTACGCCTCTTCTCACCTAATCTCCCACATTTTGTCTTTTCATCCCTGGCCTTTGTCCAACCATCTACCAATCAAAACTCCCCATCACCTGTGTCCACCTATCACTTGCCAGGCTTTGTCCCCGCCCCCCCCCCCCCCACCTCTTCTCCAGCTCCTCCCCCCTCCCACACTCTATCATCCAAAACATCACCTGTCCATTCACTCCAGAGATGCCGCCTGGCCCGCACTTTGTGTCTTTTTTGGTAAACCAACATCTGCAGCTCCTTGTTTCTCCTACCTCTTTTCCAGTTTTGTCCCCCTACTACAATCAGTCTGAAGAAAGGTCTTGACCCGAAGCATCGTCTGTCCATTACCTGCAGAGGTGCCGCCTGACCCGCTGAGTTCCTCCAGCACTTTGTGTCTTGTTTTGTTTCACCAGCATCAGCAGTTCCATGTTTCTACATTGTCTCTGGCTCTGACTGAGGTTTTACTGCTGCCTAATGTAACTGTGCTGACAATTGCTGCCTCCTTCACTTTACCCTGATTATTGATTGCTGTAGATGACTGATTAGCTGCTCGATGAGACGTTGAGACTTCCCTGTATGGTGCTTTGATTGCAAGGTGCACTTTGTAACTGTGCTGTCTGGTAACAATGCTTGGCTTGTCAGCTCCAGAGACAAGCTTTGTCTTAGAAAACCCAGGGGGGCTCCTGTTTATCAGTTAATATAGTCCTTCACAATGTAACACCGATGCACACAATTCAAGATCCTGCTCATTAACTTTCCAAACCATCACTTCTCTCAAATCATAAACCAAAGCTCCACATCCCAATTTTAGTAAGCTACTGAAAGAGGAGGTATTGTACAGTGAAAATGGTGATCAACAATTATAGTGGTATCGCGATCATCCAGGCAGGTGGGCCGAGGAATGGAAGTTTGTGCGGATAAGTGCGAGGTGTTGCATTTTGGGGGAGTCAAACCAGGGCAGAACCTTTGCAATGAATGACAGAACCTTTGGGAATGTTGGCGGTGTGGTGGCGCAGCGGTAGAGTTGCTGCCTTACAGCGAATGCAGCGCCGGAGACCCGGGTTCGATCCCGACTATAGGTGCGGGTGCTGTCTGTAGGGACTTTGTACGTTCTCCCCGTGACTTGCGTGGGTTTTCTCTGAGATCTTCCGTTTCCTCCCACACTCCAACGATGTACAGGTTTGTAGGTTAATTGGCTTGGTATATGTAATAGAAAATTGTCCCTAATGGGTGTGGGATAGTGTTAATGTGCGGGGATCGCTGGTCGGCGCGGAGCCGGTGGGCTGAAAGGCCTGTTTCCGCACTGTATCTCTAAATTAACACTAAAGCAGAGGGTTCCAGGAGTGCAGGTACATAGTTACTTGAACGTGGCATCACAGTGATGCATAGTATAAAGTGTATAAAATAAAATGAGGGGAATAAACAGAGCCTTTCACCCAGAGTAGGGGAATCGATTACCAGAGGGCATAGGTTTAAGATGAGAGGGGAAATATTTAAAAGTATTCTTCAGGTGGTTTGTCCGCATCCAGCAAGCTGTAGAATGCAGACTGAGTCAGAGTCATACAGCATGGAAACAGCCCCTTAAGCCCAACTCATCCATGCTGATCAAGATGCCCAATGTACACTCTTCCCACCTGCCTGCATTTCGTCCATATCTCTCTAAACCTTTTCTATCCATGCACCTGTTCAATAAATTGTTTATTGTCACGTGTGTCAAAGTACTGCAAAAAAACTTTTGTTGCATGTTAACCAGTCAGCGGAAAGACAATACATGATTACAATCGAGCCATCCACAGTGATAAAGTGAATAATTTAGTGCAAGATATATATCTGATTAAAGATATCCCAAGCGTCTACAATGCGGAAACTCTTCGGCTAGGGAATTTTTTTTTACATTTATCAAGTTGGGCTAAAGGGCTTGTTTCCACACTGCATGACTCTATGACAATTCTGACTTCACCTTATGAACAGTGTAACGTTGGAGTCGGAATGTGTGTCACTTGCTACAAGATACTCAACTTCTTGATCTGCTCTCGTAGCTACAGTATTTATGTGGGCCATGCAGTGTGGAAACAGGCCCTTCAGCCCAACTTGCCCACACCGGCCAACATGTCCCATCGACACTAGTCCCAACTGGCTGTGTTTGGCCCATATCCCTCCAAACCTGTCCTATCCACTTACTTATCTGTTTCTTAAACATTGGGATAGTCCCTGCCTCAGCTAGCTCCCCTGGCAGCTTGTTCCATACACCCACCACCCTTTGTGTGAAAAAGTTACCCCTCATATTCCAATTAAATCTTTTCCCCTTCACCTTAAACCTATTTGCTCTGGTCCTCGATTCCCCTTCTCTAGGCAAGAGACTCTGTGCATCTACCAGATCTAGTCCTCTCATGATTTTATACATCCCTGCGCTCCAAGAAATAAAGTCCCAACCTTCTCAACTTCTCCCATAGCTCAGACCCTTGAGTCCTGGTAACATCCTTGTAAATTTGCAGTGGAATTTTTTTGTTATTGATTTGGTTAGTATGACTCCACCATCATTCAAGACAAAGCTTGATTGGCAATCAATCCATCATTTACGTCCTCCATTCAATGGCCAGATTGGAGTTCTTGGGCCGTTAAATTAAATTCTTACTTGCTACAGCTCAACAGGCCCCTAAACACAATAACATGCAGATAAATATATAATAATCAATAACACAATAAATTAATACCAGTGACACTAGATAGCAATAGTCCACCACCGATTTTCCACCAGCCTTGATTCCAGAGTTTTTCTGGATTATCTGTTCTGCCGAACCAACAGAGGTCGCAGCCTCCGAGAGGAGTACAACAGTACAGGAACAGAGTGCAGGGGGAAAACTCACCAATCGGGCCAGAGAAGTCCCAATGAGGTTCATCAGCTTAACCAACCTAGGCGTCACATTTTCAGGGGGACTTCTGAGAAGGATTTCAAGTACAATCTTGGAATTTTGTCCACAGTAAAGGAGGTCCCGGACCGCCAGTTGCCAGAAAATTGGTGGTGGACCTGTGGTGCACCCAAGACCAAAGACAGTCCGTGGAATCATAGTTGCTTTCTTCACGGTTTCAGTCCCAGTTTTCTTGTAATGAATAAATAACAAAGATCAAATCCCTCCAACTTTATTCTTAAATTTCCCCAACAGTGAAAATAATTTGTCGATTTGTCAATTATCTGATGTCAGTGGGTCTGTAATGAGTTATTTAGTGTATAATTCAGTTTGAAAGCTATTAGAATTATCATTAGTAAGTTCTCATCTGCAGTGGAACTGGTCATCTGTCATGGTGTATATTTAACTAAGTGGTTACCACACCTCCTATTAACACATAGATAGACTTGATAGGCACTTGATAGACACTTAATAGACTTAGATAGACACCGATGGATTTCCATTCAAGAGAAAGTAAGGACCAGTCACCCAAAACGTTCAGTATTCCTTTAAATGGTTAATCAGCAAAAGAACACATTTGATAAATTACAGTGAAGATAGACACATAAAGCTGGAGTAGCGGTTATACAGCATCACTGGAGACAAGGAATAGGTGATGTTTTGGGTTGAGACCCTTCTTTATACCATTTAGTTATTGAAACATTGAGATATGCAGCAGGCCCTTTGGCCCATCTGGACCATGCCATCCAAGTTGGCATACAGGGCTAATGCCATCTGGCTGCATTTGGCCACAGCCCACTAAACCCTTTCTATCCGTATATCTCCAAATGTCTTTTAAAGTTTGTGATTATATCCTCTGGCAGCTCATTCCAGATACGGACTTTGGTCAGTGAAAATGTTGCCCCTGAGGTCCCTATTAAATCTCCCCCCTCTCACCTCAAACTTATGTCCTCTGGTTTTAGAATCCTCTATCCTGGAAAAAAAGACAGTGTGCATCCACTTTATCCATGCCCCTCATGATCTTGTACACCTCAATAAGGTCACCCCTCAGCCTCCTAAGCTCCAAAGAAAAAAGTCCCAGCCTATCCATCCTCTCCCTGTAACTCAAGCCCGCAAACCCAGGTAACATCCTGGTGAATCTCTTCTACACCATTTCCAACTTAATGGCATCCTTCCTGTAGCTGGGTGACCAGAACTGTACACAGTGCTCTGTGTGGTGTCAACAATGTATTCAATGGGACATACCTCATGGTAACAGCTACATGTTGGTGTTTTGTTCTTTTGTAATTACGATTAGACTGAGCACACAAAAGCTGCCTCCTCTCCAGGAATCAAGAAATGGCAGCATCAGCAACAATGCATGCGCTGGACATTCCCAGAGTGAATTACAAAAATATATGATAATAGTAGCAATATTACAACATTTTGAGATTTTAAAAATCAAGTCTGCAATTTCTCCCATCAGATAAACCATAAAAAGAAGTTTAATTTGACACCTAATTAACTTTCATATCTTCAGTATTAAAAAGGTTATGGCCATTTTCATACTCGGAAATTAGCATCTTGTTCCCTATTGCTTTTCCATTGACTTAACACAATAGCTGAGATCAAGGACAGTCAAAAGCCCATCTTTCTTAAAAATTAAGAGAACTGAAATAAATTTTCAGTTATTATAGATTGAAGCATTCTGAAACAAATATGAAAGAATCTTTCTTGGATGACCTGAAATTAGAGCATATAATTAGTTAGTTACCCAATTGTAGCTAATTACAAAATTCAATTACTAGATCTAAACATCTTAAGAACAAATTAACATTTTTAAATATCCTAAGTGTTCAAGTAACATTCACACAAGAATCTACATTAGAACATGATTTTTAAATCTGATTGTCATGCACTTATAGGCCAATTGGATGGAATATAATGTTTAATTCCCGTAAATTAATGGTCATTTAAATCATCTTGCGAGTGGGATATTGTGGAACACGATCGATTGGAACGTTGCGGTTGCGGTGAATTTGAATCCCATATCGGCAGGAAAAATACTGCCGGTCCGTATGGGGAATAAATCACCGCTTCGCAACGTAAAATGTGGATTAAAGGCATTTTAAGAAGCACTTTTATACATAAAATAAATGGCTTTCCTTTACCTGTCCCGTACATGAAATCCGTCCCCGTTGTCGGCATTGACGGCTTTAGAAACTGATTTTTAAATTACTCCAGTGCTGAACTTGTCGGGCGATTAAAAAAAAAATCACAGAACGGCAGTCGGAACAATTCTTCAGCACTCCGAGAAAATACATTTAGGACAGGTAGGAGAAACACCACATTTTAACCCCTCCCCCCCCTCAAAGGCGCCAAAGGCGCGCACACGGCCAGTGGCAGAACTACAGCGCCGCTGAAGGTAAGTTTTGTAACATAGCTAGTAATAGGTTGGTTCCACCTACACCAGGTAGAAGCATGTAGAAGTGGGGAACAACACAAAGTGCTGGAGGAACTCAGTGGGTCAGGCAGCATCTGTGGATGACTGGACAGGCAACATTTTATGGTGGGACCCTTCTTTAGTCAGATTCTGCCTCACCCACTGAGTTCCTCCAGCACCTTGTAGCTCCAGATATAAGCATCTGCAGTTTTTTGTGTCTTTGTTAGCTAACAGACCCTTCTTGTGTCTTTGTTACCTAATTTACCAGAATAATGTCTGCATTTGAGGGTATCAGCTACAGGGAGAGGTTGTTTTCTCTGGAATGTTGGAAGTTGTGGAGAAACCCGAGCATCATCATCATCATCGTTGAAAACATCAACGGGCACAGTACCGTACAATGCTATGAACGACAGTGATCGCAACTTCTACTGAAGTGTGGATGGCCGTTGGCTTGCCAGGAGCTCATCCGCCCTTTGACAGGCCTTGTTTTTGGTCCTGCTGAGGGTCCGCAGCCCCCTCCTCACCTGGCAAACTAGGTGGGGCAGACGGTTTGGTCGCCAACTATCCAACCATGGAGCAGGTAGCATGGGATTACATGGTACCCGTGGCGTGGGGAACTCCCCCCGACCTGACACTGAAAGTAGTATTTAAAATTATGAGGCATAGATAAGGTAGACTGTCAGAACCTTTCTCCCAGGATGGAAATATCAAATAGTAAAGGCATAGCTTTAAGCTGAGCGGGGAATAATTTATAGGGGATATGCGGAGCAAGTTTTTTTTACACAGAGGGTGGTGTGTGCTTAGAACAAGCTGCCAGGGGTGGGGGTGGAGGCAGATACAATAGTGGCGTTTAAGAGACTTTTGGACAGACATATGGATGCAGGGAATGGAGTGATATGGATCATGTGCAGGTAGATAAAATTTGGTCAGCATCATGTGCAGTCATAGGAGATTAGTTTAACTTGGCATAATGTTTGGCACAGACTGTGGGCTGAAGGGTCTGTTCCTGTGCTGCACTGTTCTATGTAAAATACGACAATAGGTTGTACTATGGTTACACCTACACCATGTAGAAGTGAGGAACAACACAAACTGTTGAAGGAACTCAGTGGGTCAGGTGGAATTTCTGGAGTGAATGAACATGTGACATTTCATGGCAGGAGCCTTCTTCATACTCAGTCAGATGCTGCCTGACCCGCTGAGTCCCCCCAGCACCTTGCATTTTGCACAAGATTCCAACATCTGCAGATTTGTGTGTCTGTTACCTAATATCTTTGTTTCATAGTTGAACGATCCAAGAACATTATTCATTTAATGAATCAGTGTGATGACTTGTTTATCAGGGATCCATTTCCCAGCTCCTCATGTAAAAAGACAGAGAGATTTCAGAGTGTGAAAACTGTGTGCCTCTGATGTACAGTACGCTGAATTGTGAGCTGCAACTCCTGAAGCGTTCTCTTATTCCTCCAGCAGTAAATATATGTTTTCACCTTGTCACATCCTCTAGCTCGGTAAAAGCAAATGGACTTGAAGCAGCAGTGGTGTTATAACCTTCTGGCATTTTTACCGTCAGTTATCTACCTGATCTCCCGGTGGTTCAGCACTTCAACTCCCCTCCAATTCCGAATCCGACCTTTCTGTCCTGGACCTCCTCCATGGCCAGAGTGAGCACCACTGGAAATTGGAGGAGCAGCACCTCATATTTCGCTTGGGCAGTTTATACCTCAGCAGCAAAATCTCCTTGGCAGAGGGTCACAATGGCACCGTGCCCTCTCTCTCCATCCCTCTCCCTTCCTAGGTTCTCTGACCAGTCTGACTGTCCCCTTGATTACATTTTATATCTGTATGCCTCGTTGTCACCTTCCCCTAGCTAACAATGATCTATTCTACATGTGTATGAAAGTGTGAGGGATAAAATGATTAAACCCCACTATTGTAAGGGGCTTTAAAGAGGATTCTAACCGATAGAGGCCAGGGAGAGGATTCTGACACAGTTGTGGATGAAGTGTCCTTGAGTAAGGATTGATGGCATTGTATAGCGGTAGAAGGGAGTGATGTAGACAACCCTTATCGGTAGAAGGGAGTGATAAATGTGACCCTTGTCAGTATAGCTTTAGCTTTAGTTCTGATATAAGAGAACTGAGAGAGGTCAGTTGGAGGTGAGCAAAACTGGGGCAGGTCATGTACAACTGAGCATGCTTAATAAAATAAATGAATATTACAACACACCCCTGGTCAAGAAACTGCTCATTACCATGCACATGTATGGACATGCGATGTATGATGTGGGAGGTACTGGGGGAACGTACCTACAGACTGTGCACCTCAGTGCCCTGATTGGAGAGGGCCAGAAGGGGAGGTTAAATGTAGAATTGTGTGTATAAAGGAGCTTTATTTTCCTGACTTTGGTGTGTTTCAACTTGGAGAGGCACTCGACTCTGCAAACTCGCAAAAAAAGAATCACTTGTTTCCACGATTTAGTCTCTGAGTAGTGATTGTGAGCACAGCGCATATCTCACAAAGTGGGGGCTCGTCCGGGATCGCCACTCCGGCTGCTCGGTGGAAGCACAGAATGAAGGGAAGGTGCACCCTGCTGATTTCAGCAGTCTCTGATCTCCTTGCTTGCCATCAGCGGTTTGAGCGAGTGATATCCGGACATGAGACTCGGGAATCAAGAGGAAGTGTCAGATAAATAAACAAGGGACGGTCGAGCGATTCTTGGGCACAAGACCCGGGTAAGAAAACTGACTATTAAGTATTGCCTGGGCGACCGAGGGTCTGTCGGACGATAATAGTACAATAAGACAATGGGTAACCAGAACGGGAAAAGTGAGGGTCCGGGGAAACAGGACCAGGCTCACACTGGTGAAGCGCCGCACATTCCGCCTGATAGTCCATTGGGGCGAATGTGGCAATCTTGGGGAGAAGGAAGCCCCGGGGGTAAAGATAAGGAGACTATGATAAAGTTCTGTTATTTTGATTAACCAAAGGAACCAATAAGGGGGAGTTCAGTCTGGTGGCACTAGGCTGTACAGAATATTCAGAGTATCGCTCAAAAACAGATTTTGAACAAAAATTGACAGAAACCTCCAAATATAAATGTTAATTTTGAAACTTTAATCTGTGTAGGAAATTGCATAATTTCATTGAAGTAAGAATGGAACGAATGTGATTTGTGTGTAAAAAACGGTTTTGTATAAATGAGGAAGTTCATATATGTGATAAGTTTGTTTGCTGTAAGCCACATACTGTAAGGATAGGTGTGTGTGTTCCTTTAAGAAATTGTAAGCAATGGGGGAGGTTACGAACAGCTGTAAGGTAACGAACAACGCTTTGTATCATCGCAACTTAAAAGGGGAAAGTTGGAAAATGTAGGTTGCTTGGCTTTGCTGATGTTTCTATAGATTTCTTTTCAGTAAAGTTAATTTGAAAAATTGTTACTAGTACTAGGAATTGGAAATTTAAAAATAGTGGTAAGAATGGATTGAAATAATTGGAAATAAGTTAATTGCTGAAACATGACCAGCTTTTGTGGTTTGTTTAGATAAACATTCTGGTTGGAGAAGGGTAATGATTGTTTGCTGAGATTTTCAGAAACAGTTGTGAGGAAGTGGCCCAAGGGAGGCACTTTCAAGATAAATGTGTGACAAGATGGAAGTGTTAATTATGAATTATATGCCACAGATAAGTTGGAAAGGTGGGAAAAGAGGAGAGGAAAGGAATTAGATGTACTTAAGCAGGGAGGAAAAGCATGAGAGATCTCAGGGAGATAATAATCAAAGGAATCAGAGAAGCTGTCCCCAAGGGACAAAATTTCGAACGAGCTTTTGAAAACCAGCAAAACAAAGATGAACCTCCGACAGTGTTCTTACAGAGGCTGAGGAGGAACATCCAGCAATATTCGGGAACAAACCCTGATTCAGACGCAGGTCAGCAGTTACTAAAGGTTAATTTCGTAACCAAGTCATGGCCAGATATTAGAAAGAAACTGGAAAAATTGAAGGATTGGAATGACAAACCATTAAATCAATTGTTAACAGAGGCTCAGAAAGTATATGTACGACGGGATGAAGAAAAACTGAAGGGAAAGGCAAAAATGATGTTGCAGGCAATACAGCAAGGGGTAAAGAAGAAGGGAGATGAAGGTGATAGAAGGCCGGGCGCTCATGGAGACCGGGGAAGGGGAAGCTGCAGAGGCAGAGGATGAGGAAGAGGTGAATGGAGGGACCGAAGTTGGGGTCCCCGGGAAAACAAGGAACAAGGATCAGGAGGGTGGTACACGGGGCCATCCCGGTGTTACAATTGTAATGAGGAGGGTCATTTCAAGAGGGAATGTCCCAGGCTACGACGGGAGGTGAAGTCGTACGCACTCATGGAGGAAGAATAGGGAAGTCGGGGGTCCCGCTCCCTGGGGTGTATGGGATCCACAAGAGAACCTCTGGTAAACTTGAAATTAGGACCCCAGGGAGAGGATATGGTATTTATGGTAGATTCGGGAGCGGAGAGATCAAGCGTAACTAAGGTACCGGAAGGAATGGGATTGGGTGAAAAACAAGTCAGAATCTCGGGGGTAGGAGGGAAAGTGATGACTGCCCCCGAGGTAGAAGGGGTGGTGGTAAAATATGAGAATCAAGAAGTCAGTGGAAGATTTTAAAAGGAAGGTGAATAAATTTGCAAAGGAGGATAAACTATCTGAGAAGTAAGAAATTGAGTTTAGAATGAGAAAGAAGGCAGATCAGAAAGGATTAAAGTGGGAAGCAGAGGGATAAATTGATGTCACTGCTTTAAACAGATAAGAGCAGGACAGACACAGATTATCCTTTGGGGCACCCATAAACTGAGAGGGCTAAAAAAATACCTTACCCAATATTCCTGATGGGGCAGGAAATGGATTATGGCTTTGGAGGATGATTATTGGCTATGGGAGATTTGAAGGCACTGTTGGTGGAAGTGATAGGAACCACTAAACTGACAGAACTCCTGAAGATGGCTGGTATAAAAATGCTGCGAACAATGCAATAAACAATGTCACGCTGTTTGACACAGTCAGGCAGAGGGTATGGTAGGCCCTCAGACAAAAAATCCAGCAGCCTATCTGGAGAACAAGCTGAAAAGGTGGAGACTGGAAACTGAACAAAAATAGGCAACCAGTTAATGAACACTATATTCTGAACCACTGTGGTGGATGTCATTCCTCCTAAAGTCAAGTCTAGATTGGAAGAGGTGGTGGGATTGTAATCTATTTCCCACCCCTGATTCAGTGATCATTTGGTCAATGAGGTTGAGAAATATCACAAAGAGAGGAAAAAGACTTGCAGACGAGCAGGAAGAGGTGCAGAGAAAAATGATGCAAATGTAACTTGAAGAGCTCAAAAAGAAAGAGCGTGAAAAAGGAAAGACAATGTTGTCAGTAACAACAGACCTGGTTGAAAAGTCTGAAATAAGTGATGCACCGATACACAGTGAGTCCTATGACAGAGCCAAACAGGGGCCAGAGATTCCATGCCAATAATAAATGTATTTGGGAGAGTGTTTCCTCAAATGCCCTATCAGGAATGAAATAAATCTGGATATAAGCCCAGTCAGGACTGGGGTCCCCAAGGGAGGGAGGGATCTCAAGGAAGAGGTCAAGGAAGGCTAGTAAGGAGATAGGTAATGGATAAGGTATGTTGGGGATGTGAACAGGTATGGAAATCAGGAAATAATAATAATAATATTAAGATAATGGTGAACATAGCTATGGTAAGAACATTAAGAAGAGGTATTAAATACACCTAGGCTAGGATGCGGCAGGTTTTTAAATACTAGCCCCATGATTTTAATCAGATGTTGCAGGCAAATTTTGAAGGTGTTGATATAGTATGTAGATGATTTGTTGGTTTGTTCCACAAGTGAGAAGCAATGTGAGAGACATTGTAATTATCTTGGAAAAGATGGCATATGAGGTCATAATGTATCAAGGAAGAAGTTGTTGTTTTGTCAGCAACAGGTAGACTATTTTGGACGAGTAATATCTAAAGAAGTAAAAGCTATAGCGCAGGATCAAATTGAAGCGATAATTGAAGTTCCCAAACCTCAAACAGTAGAACAGATGATGATGATATTGGGAATGGCAGGATATAGTTCAGACTAGATTGGGAAGTATGTTGAAATTGTGATGCCATTAAGGAAAATAATGCAGGAAGAAGGACACACAAGTCTGAGAAATGTTTTACAGTCAGAGCCTTTGAATGAAGGGGACGAAAAAGGTTTTGCTTGTGGATGTTTCTTCTTAAAGGGATCATATTAGCAAGTATGCAGGGTTTTAAGTGCTGCATCAGGATGAATTAGACTTTAAGGTAATCAAATTGGAAGCTTGCCTGCAATCTTGCTTAGTTCAATTGGCAGAAATTAAGGCTTTAAGAGCAGCATATGTACATGGAGTCTGGCAAATGTTTTGAGCAGTAGGGAAACAGAAAGGCTTTGAGAAAAGCAACGGAAACCCCATGCAAAGTTAGCAGTGTCCCCCTATGAAATGTTGTTTGGGTTACCTTATTTGGGAAAGATAGAAGGCATACCCACCATAGAGGGCAGTGATGTATTCTTAAAGAACTATTTACTGGCAGTATCTCGTTCTCTTACGAATTAAAAGCTAAAGGATTATTGGCTCAAAGCCCACCACTCGACTTTCCAATACATGCTGTAAAGGCCGGCGACTGGGTACTGGTCAATAATTGGAAGGAGGAGAAACTCCAGCCCAGGTGGACCGGCCCATACCTAGTATTACTGACAACCGAGACAGCAGTATGAACAAAAGAAAAGGGTGGACCCACGCAATCCGGGTTAAAGGACCCGTTGATCCACACGCTCCTGATAAAGAGGAACAGTGGACGGTGAAGCTAGGAAGTAAGCCCCTAACATTAACTTTTAGAAAAAATAAATGTATAACTAGCAGTATGAAAGGAGCAGTTGTGGTATTGCTTGCTTTGCATGTAATTATGGTAAAAAGTATTAATAACTGTGATAAATGTTATCATCCTATCAGATACGGAGGGCGGACAACCAGATCATTTACCTATCATTCCCATGTGAACGATGCTTGCTATAACCTGAGGACTTGAACTATTTGTGAGGATGGGGGAAAGAAGTATTATATGGTAGAGAATAGAGGATATGTAGGGAGGTTTGGGTACGTTACCTGCCCAAAGGGGGAGAGATGGGTTTGTATGACAAGGACAGGGCAGTTAGGTCCCTTTCCATGCCTTAAGATCGAAATTAGACAAAATGAAGGAGAAAGTAATAACAAGATTAACGAAATTGGTAGTCGCCAAGCCTTCCCCTCCCCCACCTACTCAGTCCTCAATTGCACCAGACACTGTATGAAGAAATAAAGAAGCAGATTTAGATCCCTGAAGGAGGGAAAAACCTGTTTGTGGACTTGGCCCTCTGAATAGTTGGAACCCTGAATGTGACTAACTGTTGGGTCTGTGGCGGACCACTGATGAGCTCACGTTGGCCGTGGAGAGGATCCATTGTTGAAGTATGGGACCTGATGGAGTGGAACCTGACAGTTGGACAAGACCGAGATCCCCAGGCATGGGTCCTGACAGACACTCCGGTTGGGACTGAATGAATCGCTAGGCCCTGGGCAAAGGATGCCGTCCTAGTAGGCAGCAGCCCCTGCCAGCGCATCGTCACCCAGTAGCCAAATCAGTCCAGAGTGTGGTGGCCAGAGGAGCCTAAATGGTATCCAACTAAGAAAGACAGGAGAAACTGCACTATCTGGATGAAGACCAATGGAATGGAATCGACTGGACTATGGAACTGCACCGGGAACAACCCTTATTAAGGAATCCCGGTGTTGCGAGACATATGGAACAAGGTTACCTCTAGTGGACCAGCCCCTGAAGAACTGTTATGGATATGCGGACACAAGGCATACTCGGTGTTACCAACAAATTGGAGCGGGACTTGCTTTATTGGACTGGTACAACCTGGATTTTTCCTGTTAAACACCGAAGAAGGGCGGTCACGAGGAACACCTGTATTTGACGACCTATATCGGAAGAAGAGGAAAATAGACATTGGAGAATGGGAAGATGATGAATGGCCACCCACAAGAATCATCTCATACTATGGACCAGCCACTTGGGCACAGGATGGATCCTGGGGCTACCGAACCCCGGTATACATGTTAAACCGGATCATAAGACTTCAGGCAGTACTGGAAGTAATTACCAATCAAACTGCGGTGGCACTGGAGATGCTGGCAAAGCAGCAGACGCAGATGAGAGCAGCAATATACCAGAACCGGTTGGCCCTAGATTACCTCCTGGCAGAAGAAGGAGGGGTATGCGGGAAATTCAACCTCTCTAATTGCAGTCTAAACATTGATGACAATGGACAGGCAGTGATGGACATATCAGAAGGAATCCGTAAGTTGGCACATGTTCCAATACAAAAGTGGAATTCGATTATGGGTACCCGATGGTGGGATTCCATCCTCGGAGGAACATGGTGGAGAACGGTGGGACTCGTGTTTCTATGTGCAGTGGCAGGACTAATCTTTATCCCCTGTTGCATCCCTTGTTTTAGGGAACTTATTACAAGGAGTATAAGTCAGATGCAGGCTGTAGTTGTGCCTATGGGAGAGAAAGGGGTAATACAGAAAATAATGATAATGCGACCAAGGAAGGTCCACGATCCACAGGAAGAGGAGATTAGGACAATTTTACTTCAATTCGAACTGAAGGAGCTTGAAATTGAGGTTTAATCAATAGATGCGTAGCAAAAGAAAAAGGGAGGATTGTGAGGGATAAAATGATTAAACCCCACTATTGTAAGGGGCTTTAAAGATGATTCTAACCGATAGAGGCCAGGGAGAGGATTCTGACACAGTTGTGGATGAAGTTACCACAACTGTCCTTGAGTAAGGATTGATGGCATTGTATAGCAGTAGAAGGGAGTGATGTAGACGACCCTTATCGGTAGAAGGGAGTGATAATTGCAACCCTTGTCAGTATAGCCTAGCTTTAGTTCTGATATAAGAGAACTGAGAGAGGTCAGTTGGAGGTGAGCAAAACTGGGGCAGGTCATGTACAACTGAGCATGCTTAATAAAATAAATGAATATTACAACACACCCCTGGTCAAAACACTGCTCATTACCATGCACATGTATGGACATGCGATGTATGATGTGGGAGGTACTGGGGGGATGTACCTACAGACTGTGCACCTCAGTGCCCTGATTGGAGAGGGCCAGAAGGGGAGGTTAAATGTAGAATTGTGTGTATAAAGCTTTACATTCCTGACTTTGGTGTGTCTCAACTTGGAGAGGCACCCGACTCTGCAGACTTGCAAATAAAGAATCTCTTGTTTCCACGATTTAGTCTCTGAGTAGTGATTGTGAGCAAACCGCATATCTCACAGAAAGGAACTGCAGATGCTGGTTTAATCCGAAGAGAGATGTCTGAAGAACGGACTCGACCCAAAACATCACCCATTCCTTCTCGTGCAGGAAAGAACAGCAGATGCTGGTCTACACCGAAGGTAAACACAAAAAGCTGGAGTAACTCGGCGGATCAGGCAGTATCTCTGGAGAGAAGGAATGGGTGACGTTTCGGGTTGAGGCCCTTCTTCAGACTCATCATCAGTTACTCCAGCATTTTGTGTCCACTACCTCTCCAGAGGTGCGGCCTGTCCCACTGAGCTACTACACCATTTTGTGTCCCTTCGATCTATTCTACATGTAGCGATGTTACAAAACTTAGCCTCAGCGGCGCTGCAGTTCTGCCACTGGCCGTGTATGCAACTTAGGGGGGGGGGGCGGAATTAAAATCCAGTTTTCTACTGCCTGTCGGAGGATGATTTCCTTGAGCTGCTAGCTGCTGAAGAAAAATCGATCGGACTTCCCTTCCCGTTTTTTTTTTAAATCGCCAGACAATTTAATAATTAGATTAAAATAAAAAGCGACTTCTAATGCCCTCAATGCCTACAACGTGACGGATCACAAGAACGGGACAAAACAAAGGGTATGTCGTCTATTTTACATATAATATTGCTTCTTGGGATGGCTTTAATCTAATTTTACGTTGCAAAAATGTAATTTGGAACCCATACGAACTGGCAGTGTCTTTCCTGCCGATATGGAGTTTAAATGGAACATTCCAATCGATCGCGTTCCAGAAAAACCCACTGGCAAGATGATTTAAATGCTCTTTGTTTTGGTCAATCATGTTATAAGAGCATCTAAATCGTTTATATTTTGTGTTATTGTCTATCCATAGTCAAGATTTTTATACTAAATATCAGTTTTAGTCCCATCTATTGTGCAAAAAAATAATTTTGGTTATATTGAGTGGATGTTTCTTGATTAATTTATGGGAATTAAACATGAAATTCCTTCCATCTGGCATATAAATTCATGACAGTGAGATTTAAAAATCATGTTATATTATGAATTCTTGTGTGAATGGAATTAGTTTGTTATTTGGATACTTAGGCTATTTAAAAAAAAATCCCTATCTTAAGAAATGGAATGTACAGGACATTCTTAATGGGAAAGTAGTGGGCAGAAAGGCATGTCATGCGTGGTTTGAAGAGCACAAACTTGTAGTTTACAATGCCAAAATTGAAAAGTTGAGGAAAAACAAGGTTTACAGAGTTGCTTATTGGTTACAATCTGAGGAGTATGATGATTATGATATGCCAATGTACCAGCTAGCAACTGATCTTCTCCATAAAGACTTGGTCTATTGCTAGAAATTGTAATTTATTTACCTATCTGTTACGGACTTACAGCATATAATACAATAATATTAAAATTCTGATCTTGAGAATATTACATTTTTGAATTTTCAATGCAGTCTGGGTGTTTACTATTTACGTCACAATGGTCAATTTTGTAATTAACTACAATTAGGTAACTAATTATATGCTTTAATTTCAGGTCATCCAAGTAAGATGTTTTATGTTTGTTTCAGAATGCTTCAATCTATAATAACTGAAACTTTCATTCAGTTCTCTTAATTTTTAAGAACGTTATTGGCTTTTGTCTGTCCTCGATCACAGCTTTTGTGTTAAGTCAATGGAAAAGCAATAGGGAACAAGATGCTAATTTCCGAGTATGAAAATGGCCATAATGTAGCGGCGCCCGCTAGCGCATGCATATATCGAACCCGGCGTTCGGAAGCCAAGGTCACGCGACTCGGGAAGGGCCACTTGTTTCGTGCAGTTTTTCACTTGTGCGCGCGAGTTCAGCGCTGAACACCGTTGTGGGCAGACGTGTCCGAGTTACCTGTATACTGGATATCAAACTTTTGAATAGAGATATGTTTAAAACTCCAGTAGTCGTTTCTCAGACCACTAATAATAACTTTTTTAATACTGAAGATATGAAAGTGAATTAGGTGTCAAATTAAACTTTTTTTTGCTTGATCTGATGGGATAAATTGCAGACTTGATTTTTGAAATCTCAAAATGTTGTAACATTGCTACATTTTGTATCCATCTTCGATCCATTCTACATGTTCCTTGATCTCATCTCCTTTGATTTGTCGTCTTCACGCCTTAACCTTCCACATCTCTGTGTGTCTCCCTCTCCCCTGACTCTCAGTATGAAGGGTCTCGACCGGAACCGTCCCCCATTCCCTCTGTCCAGAGAAGCGGCCTGTCCCCCGGAGTTGCTCCACCATTTTGTGTCGGTCTCCACCGGTGACGATTTGTTTTTCACCGGTGACGATTTGTTTTTCACCGGTGACGATTGGTTTTCCACCGGCTCCTCTGCGGTCACGTGGGCGCCGCTCGCTGCTGCGATGACGTGGGCGCCGCTCGCTGCTGCGGTGACGTGGACGCCGCTCGCTGCTGCGGTCACGTGTCCCTGCGCGCCCATTCGCCGGTGCCGCGGTGTCCCAGGAGACCATTGATTGGTTCTCTGGTTCGGTGACGTGCGCGCCGGCGAGCCGCGTGATTGGGTGAACGGGAGGCGGGCCCGCCCATTGGGTCCTGGCTGCCGGGACGCGGGGCGTGCGATTGGTCGGCCGGCGGCGCGGAGACGTGGTGACGTTCGAGTGGGCGGTGGCGCGGAGACGTGCTGACGTGGTGACGTGCCACAGCGCTGCTCCGGCTGCCGGGCGCCGCTCGAGGAGGCAAAATGTGAGTGAGGGAGGAGGCGGCGGCGGCGGCCGGGGCGCTGGTACTGTCACACCGCCCCCGTCCTGGGGATGAGGGGGACAGGCCCTGGGACACACACTGGGAGCTGGCGGTCAGGGAGGTAGAGACCGGTCGGTTGCGGCCCAGTGGGTAGTGTCCGCAGCACTGAGCCCGCCCTGAGGGAGGCTGCAACCGCAAGGGGTGACATAGGATCAGATGACGCAGAATCCTTGTGGGTAGAGCTGAGAAATTGTACGGGTAAAAAGACCCTCGTGTATACATAGGAAGGGCTTAGAGGGCAGATGCAGGCAATATGGGACTAGCCCAGTATGCTAACGGCATGGACCAGGTGGGTCGAAGGGCCTGTTTCCATGCTGTACAGCTCCATGGTGGCCATGATGGGTACATAGGCCCCATCTATGCTAGTTCCATTTGCTTGTGTTAGATATCCCTCTAATCCTTTCCTATTCATGTGTCTGTCCAAATGTTTTTTAAATGTTATTAAACCTCAAGTGTACCACCTTGACAGCTCAATCTATATAGGTTTAGTTTAGAGATACAGTGTGGAAACAGGCACTTCTGCCCACTGAGTCCGTGCCGACCAATGTTCATCTGTATTCTTACTATCCCACACACGAGGGATGATTTGCAGATGCCAATTAATCTACAAACCTGCACGTCTTTGTGAGGTGTGAGGAAACCAGAACACCCAGAGGAAACCCATGCAGGTCACAGGGGTAACATGCAAATTCCACACAGACAGTATGCAAATTCAGGATTGAACCCGTGTCTCTGGCGCTGTGAGGCAGCAACTCTATTGCCACGCCACTGTGCTGCATTAGTTTAGTTTATCGTTGTCACGTTTACCAAGGTACAGTGAAAAGCTTCTTTGTTGCGTGCTATCCAGTGAGTGAGAAGACTACACAAGATGAATATACTCACCACCCTCTGTCTCTGGGATTCATATCAAATCCATCCCTCTCACTTTAAACTTATGTACTCCAGGTCTTGATTCCCCTACTCTTGCCAAGAAACTGTACGTCTACCTGATCTATTCCTCTCATGATTTTGTCCACCTCTATATGATCACCCCTCAGCTTCCTGCACTCTAAGGTGTAAAGTTCTAGCCTGCGCTATCTCCCCCTGTGCTCCCTATGATGGTGTGGCCTTTCCTTCCAGTGCTCTGGTTTCCGACCACATCCCATAGATGAGCAGGTTGGTGGGATCGCTGAGCCACTTTCCTGACTAACCCAATATCACTCAAATCCCATATTACTTTAAACAAGAACCATTCAGTGTCTTGAATATATCACAGATTAATTACCATCTGCATGAAGCATTCAATCAAACACCAGCCATTGCTTTCAATGTTCGCACCCCATCCCTTTTTTCGACAGCATCCCCTTTGAATCATTTGTCACAGAGTCATGCAGTCAGGCCCTTCGAGCCAACTGGCCCACGTTGACCAAAATGCCCCATCTACACTAGTCACATCTGCCAGCATTTACCCCATATGTCTCTAAACGTGACTATCCATGTACCTGTCTAAGCGTCTCTTAAATGTTATGATAGTACCTTCCTCAATTAACTCCTGGCAACTCATTCCATTTACCCGCAGCCCTTTGTGTAAAGAATTTTAAAAAGGTGCCCCTCAGGTTCCTATTAAATCTATCCTCCCCTCACCTTAAACCTATGTCCTCTGGTTCTTGATTCCCCTACTCTGGGCAAAAGACTGTATGTTTATCCAATCCATTCTCATGATTTTGTACACCTCTATAAGATCACCCCTCATGTACTCCACGGAATAATGTCCTAGTCTCAGCCTCTCCCTATAGCTCAGGCCCTCGAGTCCTGGCAATATCCTCGTAAATCATCTCTGCATGCTTTCCAGCTTTACAACATCTTTCCAATAAACATGGTGACCAAACCTGAACACTATACTCTAAATGTGACTTCTCAAATGTCTTATACAACTGTAACATAATCTCTACTTCTATATTGAATACTCTGACAAATGTATCAACGGCCTTCTTGACCACCTGTGATGACACTCTCAAGCAACTATGTACCTATGAGTGGGAATTTAATTTACAAACCAGCAGCACTGGTAGAATGATGTTACTGGATACCACCATAGTGGCCTGGAGTTAAAGAACAATGTTGAAATGCATTGAAGTGACAGCCAAGAAGCCACACCAACGCCTGGACTTCAGGAGACTGAGGAAGTTAGGCATGTCTCCAATAACTCTTACAAACTTCTACAGATACATCAAAGACGGCATTCTGTTGGGTGGCAACCCTACCATCCAAAAAATGATAACCTAACCTTTGCTTTGTTTGGGAACAGCTCTGTGCAAGACCACAAAAATTTGCAGAGAATTGTGAATGTAGCCCAGTCTGTCACACAGACCAGACTCCACAACGTTGACATCAACTACACTTCACTTTGCCTCAGAAAAGCAAACAACATAATCAAAATCTTGTCCCACCCTGATCATTCCTCTTCCTTCCCCACTTCCAACTGACTTATGGTACAGAAGCTTGAAAGCTCGCTCCACCAGATTTGGGAACAGCTTCTTCCCCTCTGTTATCAGGCTTCTGAATGGTCCTTCCATACGCTGGGGTACTGTCCGATTCGACTACCCCATTACGGAAATTGGACTGTCTATGGAACTGATGCGCTACAATGCTGAGAACTATATTCTGCACTCTGTATCTTCCCCTTTGCTCTACCTATTGTACCTGACTTTGACTTGATTGTATTTATGTATAGTATTATCTGAATTGATTGGGTAGCATGCGAAACAAGCTTTTCACTGTACAATACACTGTACATGTGACGATAATAAACCTAACCTAAAAAATGTAAGTAGAATTAATGGGTAATATTTTAAACTTTGCAACTCTAGAACGCACAAACGGAGTTGTAAAAATTGATTTAACAGCTGTGAACTGTAAATGCCGCACTTTAGTGAATAACAACTTTAATAATTATCATCTGATTAATTATTTTTTTACGGTGGCATATCAGCAGCAGGTTGTGACTGATCAATTTTCTCTTTTCGTTTAGGTCTAAAGTTACGTTTAGAATCACGCTGACATCTGATCCAAAGTTGCCCTACAAAGTGTAAGTGAATTTGGGGACTGAAAGTGCGAGCTTTGGCCTCAGGTTTTATCTTCTGAGTCCTTTATGGTACTTTTGTAACTCGGTTCTTAAAATACTCCTTGCAATTGTATCACAGAACTCATTGCATACAGCATTGTTGGTTATTTTAAATGCACTCTTTAATGTTTCCTGAGGGCAATTTTTCATGTTTGGATTTATTTATATTATTATTATGTCCGGTTATTCAGGTTAGATTTGTGGATAATAAAAATGGTGAGGATAAGGAACACGTTTAAGACTTCATCAAACGTAGGATTAGAAAGGAAATGCTTACTTTCTCCCCTGGTATCTCCCACTCAATGCCTTTAATTTTAGTCTGTGCGGTCACGGTGGCGCAGTGGTAGAGTTGCTGCCTTACAACGAATGCAGCACCCAGAGAGCCGAGTTCGATCCCGACTACGGGTGCTGTCTGTACGGAATTTGTACGTTCTCCCCGTGGCCGCATGGGTTTTCTCCGCAATCTTCAGTTTCTCCCCCCACTTCAAAGGGTTTGGTACAGGTCTATAGGTTAATTGGTTTGGTAAATGTCAAAATTGTCCCTAGTGGGTGTAGGATAGTGTTAATGTGCGGGGATCGCTGGTCTAAACTAAACTAAATCGCTGGTCTAAACTAAACTAAATCGCTTGAACAATTACAGAATGAGAGATGATTTGATGCCAAGAAAGAGCTGCAGAATTGAATATACTCTTGTAAATGTTGATGCATAGTACTTCCGAACACATTGAATAATAAATGAATGAAGGAATGATACTTTATTGTCATGTGTACACAGTGGAAAGCTTTATTTTGCATTCAATCCAGGCAGTACACAAGTGTCGCCACATTTTGGCACTGACAAAGTTACAAAAGTACCAAACAGTGTACTGCCTGCCGACAGCAAACACATGGCAATTAACAATATAACCAAGTTATTTATTCGCCCAAGTGATAATGAAGCTTTGGAATCATCCAAGTGCTCCCATCCAAGAGGAATGGGTGCAGAAGAGATTCATCAGGATGTTACCTGGGCTTGAGTTATAGGGAGAGGTTGGATAGGCTGGGTCATTTGTCTTTGGAGTGAAGGAGGCTGAGGGGTGACCTTATTGAGGTGTACAAGATCATGAAGGGCAAGGATAAATGCACAATCTTTTTCTCAGGGTGGAGGACTCTAAAACTTGAGAGCACAGGTTTAAGGTGAGGGATAAATTAAACAGGGACATCGGGGTCAACGTTTTCACTCAAAGGGTAGTCCGTATCTTGCTATCATATTTCCACTCATTAGATGTTTCAATACATGTAATTGAGTAAGAAATATAATTAAATAGGTGAGATTGGAGTATTGCATTCAGTTTTGATCACCCTGTGAAAAGGACGGAAGTTGTTCAGATGGAAAGAGTGCTGAGAAGATTTATGATGATATTGCCAGCACATGAGGGCCTGAGCTACAGGGAGAGGCTGAGCAGACTCGAACTTTATTTCTTGGAGCGCAGGAGGCGGAGGGGTGATCTTATAAAGGTGTATAAAATCATGAGGGGAATAGATAGGGTTCATGCACAGTCTTTTACCCCGGGTAGGGGAATCAAGAACCAGAGGACATAGGTCTACGATGAGAGGAGAAAGATTTAATAGGAACCTGAGGTGCACCTTTTTCACTCGTGGTGGTAGGTGCTAGCAGGGGAGGTGGTTAAGGCAGGTATTATAACACTTTTTAAAAGACATTTGGGCAGGTACATGGGTAGGAAAGGCTTAGAGAGATAAGGGCCAAACGTGGGCAGGTGGGACGAGTGTAGATGGGACATCTTGGTCATCGTGGGGAAGTTGAGCTGAAGGGACTGTTTTCAAGTTATGACTCTCTTTGACAGTAAATTGGCTTTGTGTAATAAACCAAAACATTTTTTTTATTATTTTAGATTGAGTGTACCTGATGCCACCCCTTTCACTGCAGTTTTGAAGTTTGCAGCAGAAGAGGTAAATACGCGTGTGTGTGTGTGTGTGTGAGTGAATGAACTGAGATGTGCAGGAGGAGGGATATGAAGTTAAGATATTGCTCACCTTATCTGCTCTTTTCCAGTTGTCTTTCCAATGCTCTAATCTCAAATTACTGGAAGCAGTGTTAAGATTGCAATGTACTACCCTTAAAAAGGACGTTGATGTGAAATTGATCACCATTTTAGTTGCAATTATGCCAAATTTTAGATTTGTTTATTGTCGTGTGTATATAATGAAAAGCTTTTGTTGCATGCTAACCTGTCAGCGGGAAGACTGTACATGATTCCAATCGAGCCATTCGCAGGATACAGAAACACACGATAAAGGGAATAACGTGAATAACATTCAGTGCAAGATAAAGTCAGTAAATTTTGGTCAAAGATAGTGCAAGGGTCTCCAATGAAATAGATAGTAGCTCAAGACTGCTGTCTCGTTATGGAAGGACAGTTCAGTTCCCTGATAACTTCTGGGGAGAAACTGTCCCTGAATTTGGAGGTGCTAAACTTACTTAGCAGCCAGTAGTGTCTAGACACCTGTTCTAATAGGATTGGAAAATTCTAACAATATGTTTTAACAAGTTTCTTTGTTAGTAAACACGTGAAGCACTTTATTGAGATCCTTTATCACTTTATACATGCAGTAGTTCTATTTCTCTGGATGAGTAGGAAATGGTTGCATTATATTTCAGTCATTTGAGGTTTGAACCAATTGTTGACATCAATGGGATTATATCTTTAGACGGAAGAGGCAAAAGGAAAAAATTCAAATTGCAGTGAGTTTCTCGACACATGTTTCTTGTGTCATTATTAATGGGTGCTGTATGATGATGATAGCACTTTATTGGCACACATGCAAAGTACACAAAAGGTCATCACAAAGGGGCCGAAAAAGTAACAAAAAGTACTCCTTAGGTAATGTTGGTTCCTTCTCCGTCCCACCCCACACCGGCGACGTCCGGTCAGGGGAGGCACGGGAGGCAGAGCTTCACCTGTCATACTCCCAATGAAAATAGCTGTTAAGAAAAGTAAAGAAAAATAATAGTAAAATAAAATAAATATCACGATTTTTCCACTGATTTGTGTTATAAATGTAATTTCTATATGAATCTAATCATATTTTATTGTAAAGATCGCCAAATTTGCGCAGCTCTGCTACGAGTACAGGGAGAAATGAGAGATGAGAGGTGAGGCAGCGACGAGCTAAGCCTCACCTTCCATAGTCCAGGTAACGTATTTCACATATAAATATATTAAATTTGTGCTCGCTGGTCATCATAAAACTGCAATGAAAAACACCATGGGAGGCAGCGATCACATCTGCCTCACAAGGGGGCATGTCTTGCGCCCAGTGGAGGGAGAGTGAGCGTCAATTACGTAGGCTCAGCCCATGTAATTGATGCTGCCTCGCTCTCCCTCCATGTTAACTAGCTTCAGCAGCGGCGGCGCAGCACTGGATTCCACCGCAAGCGGCGCTGACTTTCCAGCCGCAGACGGCATGGACCTTAACATCGCGGGGGTTGCCAGCGTTGAATCTCCGCCCAGCTCGGCATGTGGACTTCGGAAGCCGCGGTCTCCGGTAGGGAAGTGGCTGATTCGGATGCTCTGGGCCGTAGTGGCAACTGCAGAGGCCTCAAAGTTCAGTCCTCTTCCTCTGTTCACCCGTGGCCAGGGCCTGTTCTACTTTGGTGCCTTCCCTCACAGTGGGAAATGTTGATTCCGCTGTGGTGGGATGGTTTTTATGTTTAATGCTAAATTCTAAAGTGTTGTGTTTATCTTTTTTGTGTGCTGCATGATAACTCAAATTTGTCCTCGGTATAAGATATAGGCTGATTTAATATGGGCAAATAAAGAGAAAGTGTTCCAGTTATCTGTTTGGGGACAGACACGTTTAAACCCCAAAGCAAGTGTACAGGGGGATGTGAGGGAAAATCCTTGCACGTTATATGGAATTCGTGTGTAGGGTGGTGGTAAATATGTACTCAGAGATTTTGCAAAATAAATTATTGGCACTGACGGGGAAATAATTTGAAACACTGGAATGAGTAGAGGATTGGCAATTAAAACTACTTTCCTGAGACCTAGCACAAACCTGATGGACCAAAGGGAAGCCTACTTTGCTGTAAGAAGTCTACAATTGTATTTCCATAAATCTAGCAAACAAGTGATATATTTTGTCAATGGTGCTCCGATTTAGGAATTATTTTTATCTGAAGTGCACACTTGTTACAAGGGAACAGGTTCAAGGATCTGACTAGTAGAACAGAAAAAGACTCACTCGTCTGCTTAGTTACAAATCAGATTTATTGGCAAGAGAGATCAAAAATAATACTTGTATTAGTATGCGCGCGGTCCGATTACACTCTCCCCCTCCCCCTCTCCCCCTCCCCCTCTCCCCCCCTCCCCCTCTCCCCCTCTCCCCCCCTCCCCCTCTCCCCTCTTCCCCTTCCCCCTCCCCCCTCCCTCACCCTCACCCTCTCCCTCACTCTCTTTCTCTCTCTCCCCCACTCTCTCTCCCCCACTCTCTCCCCCTCTCACTCCCTCTCCCTCCCTCTCTCTCCCTCACCTCCCTCCCTTCCCTCCCTTCCCTCCTCCCCCCCCTCCCTCTGCAGCGCTATGGGTTCTAAATATAACGCTACCAGCCACAGTGCTATGGGTCACAGACTGGGCAACATTTTCGTACGACAACACTGTCTGGGTAAATGGGTTTTAGAAACCAGAGACTTATTTGGCGAGCGTGCTGACTGGTTTAGTATTTAAGCATTTTCATATCTACGATGGAGCAGGCATGCTTCGATTTGATTGAAGTTATTTTAACAAAGAGTGATGTAGTCAGTAAATGACACAAAGTGCTGAAATAACTCAGGCAGCATCTCTGGAGAACATGGACAGGTTTTGTTTTGTGTCGGGGCCCTCCTTCATACTCTTGTGTTCAGTGGGGCTGGAGGAGCAGAGACAATGGGTCCGCCAAGGCAGACATGTTTGTGGATTTTGGGAAGGAGATCGAAATGGGCAGAATGCGGCTGGGAACTAAGGTCGGAGGCAATAGACAAGAGGCTGTGGAGGGGAGATGGCTGGCGGTGATGAGATCAATAACAGTGTTGGAGTTGTTGGCCTGGCGTTAGTCTATGGAGCCATGGTCAAGGGGCCGGTATGGGGAGGTGTCCGAGCTGGCGTCTGGCCTCAGCACTCGAGAGGTCAGCCCGCCAGACTACAACGCCCACCTCTCTTGTCGGCTGGTTTAATGACAATGCTTTGGGATTGCTTTGGGGTAAAGTGAGCGGAGGGCTGTGCGCTCAGTGGGGGTGAGATTGGAGTGGGTAAGGGGAGTGGAGTATGCGAGACTGTTGATGTCGCGGCAGCAGGTCCAGAGAGGGGAGAAGGCCAGTGGGGTAGGGAGGTTGCTCACAAGTAGGGGAAATGTGGGAGATGGAAGAAAGGGTCATCAGTTACTGAGTTTAAAGAACATTGCCGATCCACGTTCTCCAGACATGGTGCCGACCCGCTCAGTTACTCCAGTACTTTGTGTCTTTTTTTATAAACCAGCATCTGTAGTTCTTTGTGTCCACACAGTAATGTAGTCAGACCTGGAGTATATTCCATTAGTGGTAGGAATTACAGTATTTGGATACAAAAAGCGCCAAGGGGCCTTTTTAAGGGCGGCACAGTGGTGCACCAGTAGAGTTGCTTCCTCACAGCATCAGGGACTCGGGTTCAATCCTGGCTATGGGTGCTGTCTGTACGGAGTTTGTACGTTCTCCCTTATGACTACCTGGTTTTCTTCAGGTGCCCAGTTTCCTCCCACACTCCAAAGACGTACAGGTTCGTAGGTTAATTGGCTTAGGTAAAAATGATAAATTGTCTCTAGTGTGTGGGATAGTGCCAGTACGGGGTGATCGCTGATCGGTGGGCCGAAGGGCCTGTTTACATGCTATAACTCTAATGTTTAAAGTAATGTCTAAAGCCACTTTAATCAGACAAATGACAACGTATCTGTAAACAAAGGAATTTTGAGATGAGAAATGTTTTATTTTTTTTCTCCTGGATGGAAATTCAAATGTCTTGATATTTAGAAGCTGCGTTTCCCTATTACTAGTTCTGAGTCCAAGCTTGCTGTGCTAGGAAACCTAAAGCACTAAGCATCAGATCAACAGCTTTTCACAAAGGAGTTATAGTCGTAGTCAAACAACATAGAAACAGGTCCTTTTCGGCCCACTTGTCCATGCCGACCAAGTCCCCATCTAAGCTAGTCCCATTTGTTCTATGTTATCCCACTTTCTCATCCACTCCCTACACACTAGGGGCAATTTAGAGGCCAATTAACCTAAATACCTGCATGTCTTTATGTAGGGTTGCTACCTCACGGCACCAGAGACCCGGGTGCAATCCTGACCTCGGGGCACCTGTAGAAAACCGAAAACATCACAAGGAGAATGTGCAAACTCCACATAGACAGTACCCGAGGTCAGGATTGAACCCGGGTCTCTGGTGCCGTGAGGTGGCAACCCTACTGCTTGGCAAACTGCTAGATTCAAGAAGTCTGATGAAGGGTTCCGTCTCGAAACGTCACCTATCCATTGAGTTTTAGTTTAGTTGATTGTCATGTGTACTGAGGTACAGCGAAAAGCTTTTATTGCCTGCCTACCAGTCAGTGGAAAGGCAATATATGATTCTCCAGGGATGTTCTCCAGAGATGCTATGTGACCTGCTGAGTTACTGCTGCACTTCGTGTCTTTTCTCTAGTATTTGGACAAGGTTCTGCTTCATAATTTTAAAGAGCAAACACCATCAGCGATCAATCCATGCTGGCTTCCGACCATGACACTTGGCACCTGCTAAGTTCCCTCAACAGCAGTAATTATTTCTATGCTGTGAGATTATAGTGTAAAATCCGGCACAGTGGCGCAGCGGTAGAGCTGTCTGAACAGAGTTTGTACGTTCTACCTGTGACAGTCTGGGTCTTCTCTGGGGTGCTCTGGTTTCTTCCCACATTCCAAAGATGTATAGGTCTGTAGGTTGTGTAGGAAGAAAGTGCAGATGCTGACTTATACCGAAGATAGACAAAATGCTGGAGTAACTCAGCGGGTCAGGCAGCGGATGTCTGAAGGAGGGTTCAAATCGAAACATCACCCATCCTTTTTCACCAGAGATGCTGCCTGACCTGCTGAGTTACTCCAGCATTTTGTGTTTATTTTCAGGTCTGTAAATCAATTAGTTTCTGTACATTGTCCCTAGTGTGTGTGATAAGCTAGTATACAGGCTATCAACGTGGACTCGATGAGCTGTAGGGCCTGTTTCTGCCTTGTATCTCGAAATAATGCAAGATCCCAATAGTGTAATATATTAGTGGCTCCAATTTTTAAATGGTTTAAAAATCTTACTATGACAAGAGAAAATAGGTGCAGGAGTAGGCCATTTGGCCTTTCGAACCAGCACCGCCATTCACTGTGATCATGGCTGAATGTCCACAATCAGTACCCCATCCTGCCTTCTTCCCATATCTATTGACTCCGCTATCTTTAAGAGCTCTATGTAACTCCACAGATTCACAACTCTCTGGGTGAAAAAGTTTTTCATCATCTCTGTTCTAATTGGTCTACCCCTTATTCTTAAACTGTGGCCCCTGGTTCTGGACTCCCCCAACATTGGGAACATATTTCCTGCTCTAGCGTGTCCAATCCCTTAATAATCTTATATGTTTCAATAAGATCCCCTCTCATCCTTCTAGATTCCAGTGTATACAAGCCCAGCCGCTCAATTCTATCAACATATGACAGCTCTGCCATCCCGAGAATTAACCTAAGCTGCACTCTCTCAATAGCAAGAATGTCCTTCCTCAAATTAGGGGACGAAAACTGCACACAATACTTCAGGTGCGGTCTCACCAGGGCCCTGTACAACTGCAGATGGACCTCTTTGCTCCTATACTCAACTCCTCTTGTTATGAAGGCCAACATGCCATTAGCTTTCTTCACTGCCTGCTGTTCCTGCATCTTGCAGAAACCCAAATATTAATCTTTATAAACTACCAGAAAAACGTTTATTGGTACTTGTTTGAATATAAGATTATCTTCTAAACGAGTGTTTGGGAACTATTGTGAAAAACTTAGTTTTTCATTGAAATTATTTTCCTTCCTTTTTAGTTTAAAGTGCCGGCAACAAGCAGTGCCATTATAACAAACGGTAAGAAAACAAGCATTTTATTACTGTGCATTTGCTCCTGTTGGGGTTTAAAAAAGGAAGCCAGTGTCATAGCTGACAGGAAGTCATTTACAGTGCAACCTTTTCAGAGGGTGGTGGGTGTATGGAACGAGCAGCCAGAGGAGGTAGTTGAGGCAGGTACTAGTAACAACATTTGAAAGACACTTGAACAGGTATATGGATAGGAAAGGTTTAGAGGGATATGGGCCAAACGTGGACAGGTAGGACTGGGGTAGATGGGGCATCTTAGTCGGCATGGGCATGTTGGGCAAAAGGGCTTGTTTCCGTGCTGTATTACTCTGACTTTCAAAAGTAAAGCTGGTACATTGTTGCATAACATCTATCACACGGTGAATGATAGTTATAGATTGAGTGCATGCATGCATAATTATCAGTTAATGGTGTTCCATACAATGTCATGTCCTGTCATTTCAGAAAGAGGGAGCAAATGTTTCTATCACATCCATCTCTGTACTTACATTTTAACCTGAATTTCTTTCACTGCAGATGGGATAGGAATTAACCCAGCACAAACAGCAGGTGAGTACAATTTAACTAATAATTTCTGAAGGCATTGTATTTAATGTCTGTGATTAAATAAAATGTATGTTGTGAATTCTTTGCTTCCATATTGCTTCAATAATTAGTGTTTGTGCTGCCATCCTTTTTTTGAAATTAAAGCAGAATGTTGGACATTCTTGGGTTGGTCAGCATCTGTGAGGATGTTTTTGGTTGTGATCTTCTATCTGAATCAGGTCGGAATCACAGTTAACACGATAGGTCAGGATCACAGGTAGGGACAATTTACAGAAGCCTACGAACCTGTACATGTTTGGAGTGAGGGAGGAAAGCAGAGCACTCAGAGGAAACTCGTGTGGTCACAGGGAGAACGTGCAGACTACCTACAGACAACACCCGTAGTCAGGATCGAACCTGGGTCTCTGGCACCATAATGCAGAAACCACACCGTGCTGCCTATGGTTTTTTCCCACATTATCTCAATGTGTGTCAAATATGTGTCAAATTTCAGAAAACCCAAATAAAAATTTAGTAAGAAGAGATCTCAAGCTGCAATTTGTAGAGGGATTTAATGTGACCACTGTGTATTGATCCAAGATGTAACGTGAATTATTTAATGGAGCAACATTTTTTATAGATTAAGGGGGGGGGGGCAGTTATGATCAATTGGGAAAGATTGATTGGATTGTGTAAAATGATATTTTCCTGCCTTATTTAACTGCTGCCTTGTTCGGCAGACTTGTAGCCTAGAATTTGGCACAGTGAGCGGTCAGAACACACTCCTCTGGGGGGGGTTATGTTAGTGTGGTTGAATAGAGAATGCAGGCAGTTGAGGCAAAGACATTTCAGTTAATCGCATCTAAAATTACAGCATTTAAATCTAAATTTATGTTTCAATTACAGATTCCTTGAGTGGTGTTCATTAAGGAAAGAAATTGATCATTGGTGTAATGTTCATGCCCATCATGATGTTTAATGTACGCAGACTATTGTAGATTAATTACCTTAATCTTCCTGACAATAAATTATGCTAAGAGAAATCTTGTAATCTGCCACATTATGAAAATCAGAATTGATAAAGAGTCACAGTGTGGAAACAGGCCCTTCGGGCCAACTTGCCCACACCGGCCAACATGTCCCAGCTACACTAGTCCCACTTGCCTACGCTTGGTCCATATCCCTCCAAACCTGTCCTATCCATGTACCTGTGTAACTGTTTCTTAAACGATGGGACAGTCCCAGCCTCAACTACCTCCTCTGGCAACTTGTTCCATACACCCACCACCCTTTGTGCGAAAAAGTTACACCTCAGATTCCTATTAAATCCTTTCCTCTTTACCTTGAACCCATGTCCTCTGGTCCTCGATTCCCCTACTGTGGGTTAAAGACTGTGCATCTACCCAATCTATTCCTCTCATGATTGTGTACACCTCTATAAGATCTCCCCTCATCCTCCTGCACTCCATGGAATAGAGACCCAGCCTTCTCAACCTCTCCCTATAGCTCACACCCTCTAGTACCGGCCAACATCCTCGTAAATCTTTTCTGAACCCTTTCAAGCTTGACAATATCTACCCTATAATATGGTGCCCAGAACTGAAGACATTATTCTAAATGGGGTCTCACCAACATCTTATACACGAAGGATTGGACATAGTATGCATCACAGTTGTTTTTAATAGAATAAAAGGATGTAGTTTAATGGAACATAGAACAGTACAGCGCAATTCTTTGGCCCATAATGTCTGAGCTGAACATGATGCCAAGACCAACTCTTATCTGACTGCACATGATCCATATCTTTCCATTCACTGCATATCCGTATTTAGTTTATTGTCACATGTACCAAGGTACAATGAAAAGCTTTTTGTTGGGTTTGTAACCAGTCAGTGGAAAGACAATACATGATTACAATCAAACCCATTTAGAGAAAGTCCGAGGTCTCCAATGAGGTAGATGGTAGCTCAGGACCGCTCTCTAGTTGTTAATAGGATGGTTCATTTGCAAAGATGACAGCTGGGAAGAACCTGTCCAAATCTAGAAGCCTCTTAAACATCACTGTTGTATCTGCCTCCACCACCATCCCTGGCCGACTGTTCCAGGGACCATTCACCCTCGGGGTTAAATAAAAACTACCCGCATGGTCATGCAACTCGAAAACGCAAAAAGGCACAAAGTGCTGGAGTAATTCAGCGGGTCAGGCAGCATCTCTGGAGAATATGGGCAGGCAACCTCTTGGGTCAGCATCCTTTACGGCCTGAGAAGGGTCCCGACCCGGAACCTCACCCAGCTATGTTCTCCGGAGATGATGCCTGACTTGCTGAGTTATTAGCACTTTGTGGTTTTTTTTGCCACTTAATATTGTGTAATAGAATATTGACTGGCCTTGAGGGGGATACGACATATATTGCCTGAAGTAGATTCATATTGCCCGAGTCGAAGACGAGGGCAATATGGATCTAGTGAGGGCAATATATGTCGTATCCCCCGAAAGAGGACAGTCAATATTGTTATTATTACCCATATCAGACATCTAGAGGAAAATTTGAACATCTCAGCTCGGCGGACTTCCACGTAAAATTTAACCAAAATGGACGCGGCAGTCTTCCTGTCTGCCGTTTGAATATTCTAAATTTCCCACGCAGCGTCACGTTGCCGTCACGTTGCCAAGTTCCCGGATGTGAGACCAGGGGAATATAAGACTATATTCCCCGCTGTTTTAACAGGTAAAGTCCATAGGCGTTCGCAAGAAAGGGGAATACAAGAAAATATTCCCCTGTTACCCCTGCTGGCAGTAAAAACGAAGGGAATACAATTTTGTAAAAGCATACCTCAGATGTGTGATGGGTAATATTGTGTAATGTAACACGGCAAAATAGTAACAAACTACAAATTATATGTAAAGTGAACCCCTAGGCTTTAAATAGATTCATTATTTACCATCTTAATAATTGTGCATGGGAGAATTTATCAAACTGAAACCTAGAAGGGTTTTACTTAGAAATGAAATATTAATGTTTGTAAATAAATGACCCAGCGTGGTTTCATGCAGATATTCCATGGACTGATACTAGCAACACTTTGTTGGTTTTAACTTGCATTGGTTTGAACAATTGCAGCACCTGCAATCTACAAGTGCCTTTGTTGTTTTAGGAGCATGCACTGCCTTTAATATTTATAATCTCAATATTGTGTGCGTGCGAAGTTTAGTTAAATTTTTAAGATACAGCATGAAAACGGGCTCTTCGGCAGACTGTGTCTGCACCGACCATCGATCACCCTAGTTCCATGTTATGCCACTTTCGTATCCACTCCCTACATACTTGGAGTAACTTACAGAAGCCTATTAACCAACAAACCCACGTGTCTTTGGGATGTGGGAGGAAACCGGAATGCCCGGAGTAAACCCATGTGGTCACTTTGAGAACATGCAACAGACAACCACACAGTCAGCAGCCGAGACCAGGATCGAACCCGGGTCTAAGGAGCTGTGAGGCAGCAGCTCTACCCGTTGCGCCACTGTGCCGCCCCTTAAAATTATCTGGCGGTTGTAAGCACAGAGCTCAGGATTTAATATATGGTATTATGATGTCTGCTTACTAGACTGTTGGAAAAAGTACAAGGGTGCAGTTCATCATTTTTATTAGTTTAGTTTAGAGATACAGCGAGGAAACAGGTGCTTCATCCACTGAGCACGCCGACCAGCGATCACCCATACACTAGTTCTATCCTACACACAAAAGACAATTTACAGAAGCCAATTAACCTACAAACCTATACGTCTTTGGAGTGTGAGAGAAAACCAGAGCACCCGGAAAAAATTCACGCGGCGACAGGGAGAACGTACAAACCCCGCACACACAGCACCCGTAGTCAGGATCGAACTTGGGTCTCTGGTGCTGTAAGCAGCAACTTTACCACTGTGCCACCTTAGTATCTTTTTGGTAGACCTTGCTATCATACCCTAACCTGTACACAGATTGCCACTTTGACCAAAGGGGCCAGCAACTCCACCCGCTGCACCACCATGCTGCCCAAATTGTTAAAGGAATGAAAATAAGTTACACTGTGCAGCTTAACACTGAAAGCCTATGTAGTTATTAATATGTAAAATCTAAAGTGTCACAAAGGCAACCCTGTGCAATGAAAATTTTTAAAACATCGTTGATTATATGTTGAAGAAGGAATGATGTGAATGTGTGGGAGCATTTGGGAATAGATGTCAGAGTCTCAAATTGCCATCCTGTGTACTGTGGGCTGTTTATCGGCAGTGACAAGAACAGCTGCTTGAGGCAGCGGTGTGAAAAATAGTCCGAATCAAACCCCAAAGAACAAATAGTGTCCCTAAAACTATGGCTGACAACGCAGGGCACGATTTAAGATTAAAATGACGAGCGTTCGGATGTGAGGCAGTGATCTCAGTAATTTATTTAGCAGGTTCATGAATAATCAAAAGCTGAACATTATTTTTTTTTAATTAGTGCAATTAAAAATTATGCCACATCGCTAATGTCAGAAACAATTAATTTTTAGTTTTGTATTAACAGGAATGTACAGAGCCACTGAAAGCAACACTGCTTGTATTTAGTTCCAATGAACGTTAATTCTAATAAGCGTGAAGAAGGGTCCTGCCCCATAGCTTTGTCTATTTCCCTTCCTGCTGAGTCCCTCATCAAGCCCTGAAGCACACCACTCGTCACAGGCCCCCAATCCAAAGATCACGGTGTATTGCTTGCCTTCTAATTAGTTATTTTTGATTTCCTGGTACATAGAAAATAGAATAGTACGGCACAAGAACAAGTCCTTCAGCCCACAATGTCTGTGCTGAACACGATGGCAAGATCTACAATGGATGCACGTTATCCATAGCCCTGAATATCCATATAATGAGCCAAAAATATATTAAACAGGACTCGGCGGCAAAAATGTTGCCAGAAACTTGGTGACTCTGTGTACTGCCTAGAAAACGTCTGCTGTATGGTTTTACTGAGTTGTATGGGTTTCACTCTACTTAGGTACATGTGACAATAAAGTATCATCATCATCACTATCGTATCTGCCTCCGCCACCACTCCCGGCAATGCATTCCAGGCACCCATCAGCGCGCGCGTGTGTGCGTCTCTCTCTCTCTCTCTCTCTCTCTCTCTCTCTCTCTCTCGCTCTCTCCTGTCTCGTTAACGCTATGCCATCTACAAGGCTCCGACCATCTATCCTATCTATGTCTCTAACTATTGTATATACATCTGTCAGGTAACTATTGTATATACATCTATCAGGTCTAGTGTCATATGTAATTATATATATTTTTAGTGCTCTTTATCAAGGCTATATAAATCTATATAATTGTTTATTACACAATAATATTTTTAGTACCATTCACTGTCTTAAGGTTTGTTTTTCTTTTAATAAATTCAGTTTCAGATCTCCCAATAATACGTCTTATTTGCCTTGGTATCATGTTTGGCACAGACATTATGTGCCGAAGGGCCTGTTCCTATGCTGTACTGCTGTATGTATCAGGGTTACATCTACAACCAAAGAGTTACCGAGCTGATGATTTACAGGATATGTATCAGTGAGTTAATGAAATGAAATGGAACAAATACAATTTCTCAACACCATTAACTATAACTTTCTACCCATAATTAATCTACTTTTAAACACTTTATATTTTTAACACTGCCAGTGTTTTCTTTGTCTGCAAAGAATTAAGAGCAGTAAATTATTAGTTATCTCAGAAAACAACTTCTCAACTATGAAGAAAAATATGCCTTGCTAAAAATATATTGAAGAATGAAGGTTGTAGTTAACTTCTGACTGAATATTTACTCCAGAAGTAACAGCAGAGAGATATTAATACAAGTATATTTTAATGCATTGTAGATATATTTAAATCTTCACAATATCAGAGATTAAATGTTTTATGATGGAAAGGTTTGTTTGTATCAAGGGAAAAATAATTCAAAGGGTGTATAAATCTATATAATGATATAATGTCATGTAGGTTCATTGAACTTGTCGTATTCTGGGCTTGTTAACGGATTGTATTCTGCTCTGTTCCAAACTGAAGGGCATTTAAGAGGCTTTTGGATAAGCATATGGATATGTCGGGAATGGAGGGATATGGATCACGTGCAGGCAGATGAGATCAGTTTAACCTGGCATCATGTTCAACACGGACATTACGGGCCGAAGGGACTGTTCCCATGCTGTACTCTATGTTCATATTTATCTACTTTATTTATTTCATTTTTTGAGATACAACATGGAAACAGGCCCTTTGGCCCACCGAGTCCACGCTGATCATCTGTTCACACTAGTTATCCCACTTTCTTTTCCTGGTTGACTAACTTTTCCTGGTTTTGAGAAAAAGACAATAACTCAGTTTTTTTCTCCAAATTCTGCTTGCTGGAATCAAGGGGCTGGGCAGCATGGAAATGGACCATTTGGCCCAAATTATCTCGGTTAGGAAATTGGGCCAGTCCATGATCTGCCAAGTATTTAAAGCATTGTCTGACATAAGCAGCACAGGAACAGGTTGTATTGAAAGTGCAGTTAGCGGGTTTGCAGGCAGCGGCCGTTATCAGGGCGATAGCGGCCGCTGCCTGCAAATCAAAAGATACTGCTGCAAATCCACCAACAGCGCTTTCAAAACAACCCCTCTCGCATGCCGAGGCCGGGAGGATGGAGGAAGGGAGGGAAGGAGGTCTTCTTCCGCCGGGAGGAGGAGGCGGTGCAGCAGCTGTTACCGCTGTTCGGGGCCCGTCATTCGCTCTGACCCTTCGGCACCCCGCTCCTAGTATCTTTGCCCCGCAATCAAAGATACTAGAGGAATACATCCGCCGCCGTCGACACGAAACATCACGCTCCAGAGGAGCTGCCTGACCCGCGGAGTTACTCCAGTTTTTTGTGTCTATCGGTATAAACCAGTATTTGCTTGCCAAGCCGGGCAAAAATAACTCGGCTTTTAGGTTGCCCGGCGGCACTGGGAGGTCATTGGCACCCGGGCAACCGCTAATTTAGAGCCTTGATATCTATATATCTCTTAAACTCTGATCGTGTATGTATGTATACAAGAGGGCAGAGACCCTCACCCCCCCCCCCCCATTATTCAAAATTAACCAGGCCGCCGGAGATGAAGTCGGGCCCTGGACAGAAGACCGCGGCTGCCAATTGCCCGCCCGCCGCTTCGCTCCTCTCACTCTGCCCACCCTCTCCCTCTCTGGTCCCCCCCTCTCTGGTCCCCCCTCCCTCTCTGGTCCCCCCCTCTCTCTCCGCTCCCCCCCTCCCTCTCTGCCCCTCTCCCTCTCTGCCCCCTCCCTCTCTGCCCCCCTCACTCACTGCCCCCCCTTTTCTGCCCCCCTCCCTCTCTGGCCCCCCTCCCTCTCTTCACCCCCCTCCCACTCTACACCCCCTCCCACTCTACACCCCCTCCCTCTCTGCACCCCCTCCATCTCTGCCCCCCACTCTCCCTCTGCTCTCTTTCTCCGGCCTCTCTCTGTCTCCGCCGTCTCTCGCTGTCTCTGCCCTCTCTCGCTGTCTCCGCCCTCTCTCGCTGTCTCCGCCCTCTCTCGCTGTCTCCGCCCTCTCTCTCTGTCTCCGCCCTCTCTCTCTGTCTCCGCCCTCTCTGTCTCTGCCCTCTCTCTGTCTCTGCCCTCTCTCTCTGCCCTCTCTCTGCCCTCTCTTTGTCCTCAGTCTCCGCCCTCTCTCTCTGCCCTGTCCCTCTGCCCTCTCTCTACCCTCTCTCCACCGTCTCTGTCTATGCCCTCTCTCTCTGCCCTCTCTCTATTTGCCCTCTCTCTATCTGCCCTCTCTCTATCTGCCCTCTCTCTATCTGCCCTCTCTCTATCTGCCCTCTCTCTATCTGCCCTCTCTCTATCTGCCCTCTCTCTCTCTGCCCTCTCTCTCTCTCTCTCTCTCTCTCTCTCTCTCTCTCTCTCTCTCTCTCTCTCTCTACCCTCTCTCTCTGCCCTATCTCTCTCTCTCTCTCTCTCTCTCTCTCTGCCCTCTCTTTCTCACTGCCCTTGGTCTAGTACCTATTAATACTGTTTGTGTCTATATATGTGTGTATTTTTACATCTTCGCAAAAAAACTATGCGGTAACGATAAAATATTTACATATTCCGGTTGACATGCGTGTGTGGGGGGCGGTTAGTGTGAGTGGATGATGCAGCATCCCCCCCCCCCCCCGCAACTGGGTCCCCCTTGGCTCAGTGTGCTATTAAAGTTCCCAGGGGTAAAAGGGGCAAAAAAAGGTTGGGAACCCCGATCTAAAATCTGTACCCCATTCCTTCTTTTTCCCCCATATACTTGATTCCTTTAGCCACTAATAGATAAATCTAACTCTCTCTTGAAAACATCCAATGAAATGGACTCCGCTGCCTTCTGTGGCCGAGAATTCCACAGATTCACAACTCCCTGGGTGAAAAGACCTTCCTATCCATACATCCATACATCATATGCATAAGGGTACACAAAAAGCTGGAGAAACTCAGCGGGTGCAGCAGCATCTAAGGAGCGAAGGAGATAGGCGACGTTTCGGGTCGAGACCCTTCTTCTGTCTGAAGTTCCTTCTTTAAAAATCATATGCATAAGCCCTTCTTAGCCAGCCCGAATGTATTTTTAAAGTCGTAATTGTATTTGCTTCTGTAGTGTGTAGCATTAACAAATTTGCGTACCGGGTTTTATAGACGATTCTTTAATTTAAATTTGAGTTTAATCTTCTTTATAAGGTAGAAGAATTTTTTTTTAAATCCATGATTACTGCTTGGTATTTATTAGGACATTTCGTACATTTTCTTTTGCTGAAAACTCTTTATTTGGGCCAAGGATGTCACAAAGTATCTGAGTACATGCTGGTTAAAGGAAGGAAGAAATGCTAAATTTATACGCCTGTCATGTAGTATAGTTTAGCTACGATTTGTTTTTCAGGTTAGCAAAAGTGCATCTGTGGTGTCTAATCTACCTTTTAGGACAATGACCCTTTCCACCGTTTACCGTACTTGCATGTAAATAGTTGCATCAAATGAATACTGTGCCATACAGCACGGAAACATGCCCTTCGGCCAACGTCCATGTCCCATTGTGGCCCGTGTTTGGCCCCTCTCCACCTCAACATTTCCTATCCAGGTACCTGCCCAATATTTGTTTTTAATATTGTTATAGTACCTGCCTCAACTACCTCCTCTGGTAGCTTGTTCCATGCACCCACCACCCTCTGGGTGAAAATGTTGCCCCTCACCTTCCATTAAATCTTTCCCCTCTCATCTTGAACCTCTATCCTCTTGATTCTTCTACCTCTATCTTGAACCTCTATCCTACTCTGATTCTTGATTCCCCTACTCTGGGTAAAAGTCTCGGTGCATTTATCCTATCTATTCCCCTCGTGATTTTATGCAATATTTCTTGGAGCCCAGGAGGAGGAGGGGTGAAAATCCTAGCCTGCTCAACCACTCCCTATAGCTCAGGCCCTTGGGTTCTGGCAACATCCTCATAAATCTACGCTGTACCCTTGCCAGCTTGACATCACCCTTCCCACAGCAGGGTGACGTAAACCAAACACAACACTCCCAAGTCCTGCCTTGCCAACTCTGGCCCTCGAGTCCTGGCATCACCCATGTAAATCTTTCCTGCACCCTTTCCAACTCAATGGCATCCTTGCTAGGTGACCAGAACTGAACACAATATTCCAAGTTATGCATTCTGTTGGTGTTACTAACCGGTTGTTTTGTTTTTAAATCTTATTGTAGGAACTATTTTCATGAAACATGGGTCAGAACTGCGACTGATTCCCCGGGACCGAGTGGGCTGCCAATAGCCGGGTGTCACCAGGAACCTGCCCCTCCACTGAATAAACTATTTATAGAATTGTTTTGAATATAAGACATTGCTGCCGCTAAGGTTCTGGGAGGATGCCAAGAGTCTGAAGAAGTTTCAAGTCTTTAAGATTTAAGCGAAACGCATTGTGAATGCTCTCCAATGTTTAGAATGGTGTACAGAAACACAAATCTAAAAGTCTCTCTTCCAAAGTATTGTAATCATCGTGCAAGGGACTTTTCAAAGCACTCTTCACAAAGTCTGTTGTAAAATTCCCGGCAATAAATTACATTCCGAAGTATTTTAAACATTCATGTCTCCTTTATTCAAAGTGCAAATCCCGAAATTCGTTTAGATAAAAGTATGCTGTGGAAATCTCCTCTGACGGTATCCCATCCTGGGACTAAGGATTGAAATAATTCTTCGAAGTAAAAGCCTATGTTGATCTTCAGCGCAGTTGTCTAGGCAAAATGTTCCGAGCCTTTGCTTTATATTGTGGCAAGGCATTGGAGTATAGAATTAACAGGACTTGCACATTATCAAATTTCCCGAATGCTGGGAGCATTCCGGCCTGCTGTATGGAGCCAGAATGTAAGGAGCTATACAGAATGTATACATTATTAGTTTGTAATTTCATTGTATTAAAATTGTTGCATTTCACAAGGGATTGTGTTTTCCTATTAAATAACATGTTAATATTGTGCTAAATAGGAGAAGTGAATGCCATTTAGGGATCCCAAGGGGACTTGCTCTTTGTGTGGCTGCCCTCTTACTCCTGATAAATTCACAAAATGTCTGAATTCTTAATCTTACATGCAAGGTTAATTCTCGATTACTTTTTCCCCTTCTATTTTTCGTTCTTAAATTCTGTCCTGTGGTGCAGTGGGTGGAGCTGCAGTCTCGCAGCGCCATAGATCCGGGTTCAATCCTGACATTGGCTGCTGTCTGTGTTGAGTTTGCACGTTCTCCCTGTGACCGCAATGGTTTCCTCCTGGTGCTCCGGTTTCCACCCACCCTTGAAGGACCTGTGGGTGTATAAGTTAATTGTGTCTGTGGAAATTGCCCCAAATGAGTGCAGAGTGCATGAGAAAAGTGGGAAACGTGTAACTATTGTGAATGGATAGTGCGATGGTTGGCATGGACTCAGTGGGCCAAAGGGCCTGTTTTCATACTGTATCTCAAAACTAAACTATATTCAAGACCTTAACTTGATGACTTGCCTTACCCCTTTACATAATTTTCTTGAAACTTTAAGAATTCTGGACACTGACAAACTATAGGGAGATGTTGAGCAGGCCAGGACTTAATTCCTTGGCACGCAAGAGGATGAGGGGTGAACCTACAGCAGTGTACAAAATGATGAGGAATAGATCGGATAAATGATCAGGATTAAGAGTCTGTTTCCCAGAATTGGGGAATCGAGAATCCTGATAGATAATTTCCCCGAGGTATATCAACACTTTCTCCATGGTTTGTCCTTGTGCTTTATGGATCGTCATAGCAAAACTTGACTGAATGGGGAATTGGGTCCGTTGAAGGGGAATGTCTTTGCCTTCTCTCAAATTGACCGTTATCCTATGAATGAGAACAATGTCATCTTTGAAGGCTCCCATGTTGATTCTTGCAACGATCAGATGATTGTGTAGCTCTTCCACAATCATCCTCGTTCCATTGCATAGCATCGGGGGTTCCAAGGTTTCACATTAACATTGGAGATCCTTTTTCGACTCCAATTTGTGTGGCGGTAATCCAGAGATCTCTAGTGAATCGAGGAATTCTGTTGGGAAGCGAGTAGCATTAGTTCCCTCAGTGACAGCATTGAAAGAAAAGTACTCTTTAATGATTCCAGGGAAGCATGTGAGATGTAGAATTGATGCTTCTCATCGTATCGCTGTGCGGAACCAAGAAACAATTGTCGGAGAATAATTCTGCAGGATTGTCAAAGCGGGATGGATGAAATGAATACAATCCTCCAGTGTTTTTGCCGATAGAACCATGTCTTATGGCATTTTAATTTCATCATCTTCATTCTTTAAAATGTAGTTTTCTCCAACTTTCAACAAACATTGAGAATAGTCGCCTTCTCCCTCTATCGCATATTTGTGTGCAATTGAAACTTGGTGAAAGTGTCCACAAGTAGGATTTCTTGATGCAGGAATTTTCAACATCAGCATTATTTCCCTCTTTCACTATAGGAAGGAGTTGTCGAAAATCGCCACAACAAATGGTAAGAATGCCACCAAAAGACTTAGTGTTGCTGTGCACATCTTGAAGAGTTCTGTCCACCGCTTCAAAGCTCTCCAAATCATTGGGCATTCATCCCAAACAATTAGTTTCACTTGCCTCAACAAATGTGCAGTGTTAGAGTTCTTGTCAATGTTGCAGAATATATCCTTGGTCACTTTGATGGGTAGGTTGAATCTAGGATGTGCAGCTCTTCCACCAGGCATTAATGTAGCTGTTATCCCAGAGGATGCTGCAGCAATAGCCACATCACCTTGACCTTTAACTTTGGAGAGGATCAAATTGGTGATAAATGTTTTTCCCGTTCTTCCTGGTGAATCAATGAAAAACATTGAAGGAAGCTTCCTTTTCAAGCAGTTGCACACCTGGTCATACACTGCTCTCTGCTCAGCATTCAGGAGAGGCTCATTCTCCTCAACAAATTGCTGTTGTTCAGTTCTATTGGATTGCAATTCCTGCAGCAATTCTGGATTGTCATCATCAAGGTGCATCCTTCCATTTCTTGGTTGTGGCAAATGAAAGCATTCCATTGTTTTGTTGTAAATCTCAAGCTTGGCTTTAATATACAATAGAGACTGAGCATGATGCTTCTCATCAATCATGATATTAGGATCACTCTTTGTTCTCCGTTCTTTTTCAAGGTAATCTTCAGACATTGAATTCTTGAAGTGATTCCATCTTTTCAATTCAATTCAATCTTTAATTGTCATTGTGCAGTGTACAATACAGAGACAACGATTTTGAGGATTGTTGATCTCAGTATTCGTCAGCAAAACAACAAACAAATCTCTCATTGCACTGGGGAGTCTTGCCTTCTCAGCATCTTCCATTGTTTGTTGCCAATGGTCATCAGTCTGCAATAAACCTCTTTGTCTGCAGACGTCTTTGAAGAAAGGATGAATTTCTCCATCATGTGTCTTCAATGAATCGAAGGAAACTGGCTCATTTACGTGATGGACAAGCAGTCTTAAGTAGTAGAGGTCACCACATCTTGGAGACACGGAATACACTCGTCCCAGAACATTGGCTTGAAAAAGACCTGGAACATCTTCCACTCTCTTCGCAACCTTCCTTCTTTGCCATCTCTTATTGTTCCATGTGTAAAATCGGGGAACATTAATGTAGTAGAGTTGACTTGCCTAGTAGGAGAGTTCTGCTGCCATAGCCTGCCACTGCCGCTCCCCACCGGCTTCAGGAGGGGCTGGGTACAGGGACAGCTTCAAGCAGGGGCCGGTGGGGGAAAGCGTCCTGCAGCTGGGGACGAGGACGGCTTCAGGCGGGGGTCGGAGGGGGGTGGAGGTGCTTTCTGGAGGGCTAATATGGGTGTTATGGGCCAAAGGGACTTGTTTCCAGAGGGCTAGTATGCACATTGTGGGCCAAATTGACTTTTTGTGAGCTTGTCCTGCAGCTGGGGACGGGGTGGCTTCAGGTGGGGGCTGGAGGGAGCGTACTGTAGCCGGGGGAGGGGGGCGGCTTCAGGCAAGGGGTGGTGGGGGGAGAGCACTGCCGTAACCTACCACTGCCGTGCCTTGCCGCTGAGGTGGGTGGAGGGGGGTTGTGTGCAGGCGGGGGGTGTGTGCAGGCGGGTGTCCAGCCCCACCAGAGCCCGGCCCCGTCAATCCCCACACTCTCACTCCTCACTTCCCCAGTATCTCGAGGTTGCAGTAGTCGGCGTTGTAGTCAGCCAAAGCAGGCCACCTCCACACACGGGGCCGGCTGCAGAGCGGACGGCTTCTGGACTCACTCACTGACTCACAGCTTCTGGACTCACTACTCACCGACTCGCGACTTCCGGACTCACTACTTCGCCGGCCATCCAGAGCCTCCCACAGCTGCAGTAAAGACACGATGGCGCAGGAAGAGGCACACCGTCCCGCGGAGTGACAGTAAAGGGACCAATCCGCGCAGCGCTGGATGGCAGGAGAGGCAATCGATCTGCGCACGAGCGGTTTTTAAGGTTTTTAAACCGATAACTCTTACCAGCTTCCACCGATCGGAACAAAACTTGGTGCAATCACAGCACAGGAGAACGGTGAGTAAGCTGGACTCACTACTCACTGACTCACGGCTTCTGGACATTACTATAATTGTGTCTGGTTGGAGACCTCCGGCCATCCAGAGCCACCCACAGCTGCAGTAAAGACACGATGGCGCAGGAAGGCGTGGAGCGACAGTAAAGGGACTAATCCGCGCGCCGCTAAATGGCAGGAGAGGCAATCGATCTGCGCATGCTTCCACCGATTGGAACAAAACTTGGTGCAATCACAGCACATGAGAACGGTGAGTAAGCTGGCGAAAAATCGTAGCATTATCGCGTACCGTTTTTGCGCAAATAGAATGACCACCAAAGCGGAAGATAACATGATCAGAGTTTTAGTTATGTATAGATAGATGGATGTGCCAAGTGAGTGCAGGTGGAACTAGTGCGCTCCATAATGTTTGTGACAAAGACCCATCATTTATTTATTTGCCACTGTACTTCACAATTTGAGATTTGTAATAGAAAAAATCACATGTGGTTAAAGTGCACATTGTCAGATTTTAATAAAGGCCATACTGTAGCGAGTCTTTTAACTTACACTTGAATGCAATATATATGCTTTAAATTGGATTAGCTGTAAATAAGGTTAGACTAAATTACATTCCACGGTAGAGCCCAGGCTCTGATCAACACGTGCAGCACATGAATGATCCTAGTATATTCATATATGGAAATCAGATTATAATCAAACACTTGGCACATGTTGACCAACCTAGGTCTCACTGCACACCTGGTACTACCCTTGACCCTGACTCCAGTTGCATACCTTCTCTCATTCCTGTCCTTGAGTCCAGCCTTACACCTGGCCTCCTATTCTACCCTGATCATAGTTGCTTACCTGCTTAGGTTCCCAGTGCTGAACACTCCCAGTCCCAGCTTTGACTGCACACCTAGTACTATTTCAGACCTTGACTCTGGATGCACACTTGGCCTTGCTCCTAGCCCCTCTGCACTGACAATATATCTGGACCACACATAAAGTCCCATATCTGACCCCCTGGACTTAACCTATTACGTTCAAGTCCACAGGTGCTTATCTAATGCGGTAATCTTTTATGGGGCACTTCACAGACCAAATGATGTATAACAAAATTTGCTGCATCCATTGGCTTCCTTGTTATCTAACATGCTAGTTATGTTGTCAAAGAAGTAATCAATTGGTTGAACACAATTTCTCATCCATAAAATTATGCTCACTCAGCTGTATAAATGTTCTGTTACCATTTCTTTCATTTTCCTAACAAACTGTCCAAAAGTCATTTTCACCCCCAATATTTTCAGTACTTTGCTGTCTTCCTCTCAGCTGGGACTTTTTGGAAATGTGAAGTCCAATAACTATATATTTAAGCAATAATATTCTATTTAATGTGATCTTGAAAGTACATAATATTTTCTGTGGTATTCATAACACAACAAAGATAAAAATATATTTGTTTTGATTGCACCTATCAACATGCATACATTATTATATTACAGTTAATATGTACCAAGGGCAATTTTTTGTTCCAATGCCCCCTTTCCCAATTACTTTTACATTGAAGTGATTGAAATTCAAGTGAAGTTTAAATAGCATCAGAAAAATAAAACCTCTGGAATGGATGATGTTCATTACGTGGTTGGTTAGAGTCAGTATCAGCACAATTACTATATTATACTTTGAATCTTCAGATGTCCTGGTTCAAGCTAAAACTAAAGACAAATAATAACCTCCTCACCCATTCCCCTGCAGGTATAGATGTCACTCCTTTAAAATATGCCCCTTCTTTGAACAAGCTCTTAAACATCGCATCTGAATCAGTTTCCATTCGATTACACTCCTTGAGGATGTTCATCTATGTGATGAATTAAACAAACAATGAGATTGGGGACATTTCTATTCAACTTGTCAAAGGAATTAGGTGGGGGTGTTTAGAAATAGTCAGTGAGGTAAACAAACATAATAGTTGAGTGGCAAATTACAGTAGTGCTCCTTCCCAATATTTAACTGAAGGAAATAATGGGTTATCGGGGTGGTATGTTGCGACAGACAGCATGACACCTTGCGTGTAATTTTAATGTTACACTTATCCCATCCCCCTGGATATTCTGGATTAATAAATTAAAGTTTTGTCAACTAATTACAAATCAGGCTAATTATAAATCAATAACATTAGCCAACTCCGAAACATGAAGCGCTGAGCATTGGGATTCAGACATCACGGACAACTGGCCTCAGTTCCCCGCTCACATCTGGCAGTGTTCTCTGTCTGAACCAGGGGCCGCGGAGCGTGTTTGAAAGTGGGAGGGCTGTGCGATCACTGGCCTTGGGGGTACTCGGTGAGGGAGTGGAGCAACTGAGTGGGGAGAGGGTGTGGAAGGGGGTGTGTCCCCCTCCCAGGGTAGGGACTTTTTGAAATTTGATGTATTAAAATCGTGTTTTAGTGCATTGTAGAAGTATAATTTCAATGTTTTTTGTATGAAGTATTTTTTAGAGGTAACTTTTTAAGGAGTAACTTTTTCCACACAAGGGTGGTGGGTGTATGGAACAAGCTGCCAGAGGAGGTAGTTGAGGCAGGGACTATCCCAACATTTAAAACACAGTTAGGCTGATACATGGATAGGACAGGTTTGGAGGTATGGACCAAAAGCAGGTAGTGTAGCTGGGACATGTTGACGGGTGTGGGCAAGTTGCGCCGAAGGGCCTGTTTACACACTATCACTCTATGACTACATTATACCTCCACCATGCATGGATGCTTCAAAATCAAGTGATCGAGTTTTATTGCCATATACTCAAGCATAGAAACATAGAAAATAGGTGCAGTAATAGGCCATTCGGCCCTTCGAGCCAGCACTGCCTTCAATATGATCATGGCTGTTTATCTAAAATCAGTACCTCTTTCCTGTTTTTTCCCCCTTGATTTTGTTAGCCCCAAGAAGTAAATGTAACTCTCTCTTGAAAACATCCAGTGACTAGGCCTGCACTGCCTTCTGTGGCAGAGAATTCCACAAATTGATAACTCTCTGCGTGAAGAAAGTTTGTCCTCATCTCAGTCCTAACTGGCCTACCCTTTATTCTTAAACTGTGACCCCTAGTTCTGAACTCCCCCAACATGGGGAACATTTTTCTTGCAGTTACAGTAAGTTAACATCTAGCAGACAAGCAGGATGCCCTATCCAACCACTCCCATTTGAAGTCCACTATCTTCCACCGTTTCTACCCAGTGCCTGGTACTTACTTCCAGCAGCCACTGGTTGTCCTCCAGGATGCACCGAGCCGCAGCCTGATCCATGCCGGTCACCTGGGCGAATTTGCCACAGAGACTCTCACGGCAGCGGCACAACGCTTCCGATGCCTCCAACAGCCTGGGACTCTTGCACTGAGGCTGTTCCATGGCCGGAGCAACTCGCCATGGAGTCCGCATCTGTCCCCGCCGCTGCTTCTGCGAAATGCGTGATCCTCACTCTCAATGCATGAGAGTTGGCAGCCCTGCTTCTCTATCCCCCTGTCTAACCTCTCTCTCGCTCCCCCTCTCTCTCCTCTCTCTCTCCCCTTATCTCCCTCCCCTCTCTCCCCCTCTTTCTCTCCCCTTTCTCTCCCCCTCCCAGCTCACTCTCCCCCTTCTCTCTCGCCCCCTCTATTCCGCTCTCTCACCTCTCAACCCCCCCCTTCTCCCATCTATCTCCCCCTCTCCTCTCCCTCCTCTCACCCCCTCTCTCTCTCCTCTGTCTCTCCCCCTCTCTCTCTCTCTCTCCTCGCTCCCTCTCCTCCTCTCTCCCTCTCTCTCTCCCCTCTCTTTCCCCTAACTCTCTCTCCTCCTCCCTCCCCCTCTCTCTCCCCCTCTCTCTCCCCCTCTCTTTCTCTCTCTCTCCCCCTCCCCCCTCTCCTCTCTCTCCTCTCTCTCTCTCTCTCCCTCTCTCTCCACACACTCTCTCCCCTCTCTCCCTCTCCCCGTCTCTCTCACCTCCCTATGTCCCCTCTCTCTCTCTCCCCTCTCTCTCCTCCTCTCTCCCCTCTCTCCCTCTCTCCCCCTCTCTCTCCCCCCAACTCTCACTCCCACCTCATTCTCCCCCTTGCTCTCTCTACCCTCTCCCGTCTCTCTCTTTCTCCTCTGTCTATCTCCTCTTTCTCTTTGCCCCCACTCTCTCTCTCTCTTCACTGTTTCGCTCGATCCCCCCTCGCTCCCACTTCCTCTCTCTCCCTTCCCCCTCTCTCCCCTTCCCTCTCTCTTTTACCACCCCTCTCTCTACCCCTCCCTCTCCCCTTCTCTCCTACCCTCTCTCTTCCCTCTTACCCCCTCCCTCTCTCCCACCTCACTCTCCCCCTCTCTCCTCTCTTCCTCCCCCCTCTCTCCTCTCTCTCTCCTCCTCCCCATCTCTCCTCTCCCTTACCTCTCTCTCCCCCCTCTCCCTCCTCCTCTCTCTCCTCTCTCTCCGCCTCTCTCTCCGCCTCTCTCTCACCCTCTCTCTCACCCTCTCTCACCCTCTCTCTCCCCCTGTCTCCTCTCTCTCCCCTCCCTCTCCCCCCTCCCCCCTCTCTGTCTCCTTCCCCTCTCTCCCCCTCTCTTTGAGAGTCTCTGTACCTTTGACACAGAGACACGGCAGCGGCGCAATGCTTCAAACGTCTCCGATGGCCCGGGACTCTTGCACTGAAGCTGCTCCATGGCCGGAGCTGCAGCGAGAGACTCGCCAGCCCCGCAACCACTCGCCAGCCCCACTCCCGGCATCTGTTCCCACCGCCGCTTCAGCCCCGGCTCTCCAACACCCGCGGCCCATGGAGTTTATATGAGTTTTGACATTTTCGTTGATAATAATAATAATAATAATAACTTTATTTATAAAGAGCTTTAAACAACTACAGTTGCCACAAAGTGCTGTACATGAGAACTCATGGACAAAACATTACAAACCATTAAAAACCGTAAGACGAAGGACTATAAAAAACACACTCTAAAAGTTAAAAGACATTAAAAGCACTAAGAACAGGAGCAAAGCCTCAGCCAGTGTCGAAAGCCAAGGAATAAAAATGAGTCTTGAGGGAGGATTTGAAGATGGACAGTGAGGGGCCTGTCTGATGTGCAGCGGCAAGGTGTTTCCAGAGTGCCGGAGCAGCAACAGAAAAGGCTCTATCCCCTCTGAGCCTCCGCTTAGACCTTGGTACCTCAAGGAGCAGCTGATCAGCTGACCTGAGGCACCGGGCAGGAGCATATAGGTGGAGCAGCTCAGAGAGATAAGACGGGGCGAGCCCATTCAGCGATTTAAAAACAAACAAAGGAATTTTGAAGTGAACTCGAAAATGCACTGGGAGCCAGTGAAGGGAGGCCAAAATTGGCGTAATGTGCTCCCTCTTTCGAGCTCCGGTCAAAAGGCGAGCGGCGGCATTTTGGACAAGCTGGAGACGAGCCAATGAAGCCCTTGCGACTCCAGAGTAGAGTGATCACATAATTTCTCACGACAGAGCGTGAGCAATTTGTGATCAGCGTGAGAGTGTGAGAATTTGTCCAAATGAGTGATTCTCACGCTTAAAGCGTGAGAGTTGGCAGCCCTGCTCTGATACAAGTTAATCTTCATCTCATCTGTTCATAAGACCTTTTTCTAGGACTGTGGTTCCTCATTTTAGTATGTACTTCCTGACAAACTGGTCATCCTATTTTTGCAACTAACAAGTGGTTTGCATCTTGCAGTGTAGCCTCTGTATTTCTGTTCATTAAGTCTTCTGCGGACAGTGGTCATTGACAAATCCACACTTGACCACTGAAGAGTGTTTCTGATCTGTCGGACAGGTGTTTGGGGATTTTTCTTTATTATAGGGAGAATTCTTCTGTCATCAGCTGTGGAGGTCTTCCTTGGCCTGCCAGTCCCTTTGTGATTAGTAAGGTCACCAGTGTTCTCTTTCTTCTTAATGATGCACCAAACAGTTGATTTTGGTAAGCCTAAGGTTTGGCTGATGTCTCTAACAGTTTTATTCTTGTTTCTCAGTCTCATAATGGCTTCTTTGACTTTTATTGGCAGAAGTTTGGTCCTCATGGCTTCATTGACTCATTGGCAGAACTTTGGCCTCATGCTGATAAACAGCAATAAAAGTTTCCAAAGGTGATGGAAAGACTGGAGGAAAGACTAGGTGCTGAGAGCTCTCTCATACCTGCATTAAGGAGACAATTAAAGACACCTGAGCAATTACAAACAACTATGAAGCCATGTGTCCCAAACACGGTGCCCAGAAATAAATATGACTGTAATGTGAAAGGTGAAACCAAAATGTATAAAAATAGCCTTTAATACAATCTGGCAATGTGCACTTTAACCACATGTGATTTTTTTTCTATTACAAATCTCAAATTGTGAAGTACAGAGGCAAATAAAGAAATGATAGGTCTTTTTCCCAAACATTATGGAGGGCACTGTAGATAGGGCTTGAGGTTGGCCTGGGGCAAGTTGGGCTGAAGGGCCTGTTTCCACACTGTATTACTAGAAGTAGTTCTGCACCAACACATCCAGCACTTGTCCAGTTTAATTTCCTAACTCTGGCAATGGGGGAGGCTCAGGCCTGAAAGGTCAATGTTGGAATGGGAAGGGGTGTTAAAGTGGTTAGTAACTGTCAGATCCAGCAGGCGTTGGTGGACTGAGATGGTGTTCAGTGGGACGGTTGCAGGGTCTAAGCTTGGTCTTCCCGATGTACAGGAGGTCACATCAGATGCAGTAGATGGGGTTGGAGGAGGTACATGTCAAACTCTATCTCACTTGGAAGGACTGCTGAGGTATCTTGATGGAGGTGAGGGGAGGTATAAGGGTGGTTGCCGGGGAAAGTACCTGGGGACGGTGTGGGTTGGGATGAGTGAACCAAGGAGATGCGGAGGGAGTGGTCTCTGTGGAAGATGGAAAGGGTTGGAGAAGGGAAGATATCACGTATGAGGTGATGGAAATGTTGGAGGCTGGTGGGATGAAAGGAGAGGACCAGGGGAACTACATCCTTGTTCCATGGGAGGGGACTGAGAGAATGCAGAACTAGGGGACACAGATGTGGTTGATGAATCCATCTATGATGGGTACACAAAATGCTGGAGAAACTCAGCGGGTGCAGCAGCATCTATGGAGCGAAGGAGATGGGCAACGTTTCGGCCCGAAACGTTGCCTATCTCCTTCGCTCCAAAGATGCTGCTGCACCCGCTGAGTTTCTCCAGCATTTTGTGTACCCTCGATTTTCCAGCATCTGCAGTTCCTTCTTTAACAATCAACCTATGATAACTGGGACGGGGAAACCACATTTACTAAAGAAAGAGGACATCTCCAATATCCTAAAGAGGAAAGCATCATCTTTGCCTCCACATAGTATATAAACTAAAGTATTTTATCCACGTTTCTATAATTATGACAAATGTGTTCCCTTAACTCTTCATTTATTTTGGTTAAAAATGGTTTCCATTAATATGTGGCCTTAAAAATGAATACAGTACTGTACACTTTAGTAATTTCTAAAACAATGCCATCCTGATTGATTATGATGTTCAGAGTAATTGAGATTAGATTTTGTGCTATAATAGATTTTCGTAGCAACATATTTGACGTAGCCATTCCACAAAACCTTGCCTTATTTTAATCGTCTACACTGGATCCATGTCCCTCAATCTTTAGATCTCTGAACTCTACCAGCTTTTACCCTCACTGTGCCCAGTTACTGATCATCCACCTCCCTCTGGAATGAAGACGTACAGGTCCACCACTGATTTCCCAGCACCTCCTTTAAACCGGACAAATAGACGCTCTTGAAATCTCTCCCGGAAGTCACCTTGCCGCCTGGGCCAGGTGAGGCAGCCGATCCCGACCTCAGCGGGACCTCCGCGGCGATCGGCGGGTTGAATTTGCCCCCTGCGACCGGGGCTCTGCAACTCTGAGCTGACCGGAGCCGGCAGATCTGTTCCCACAGCTGACTTCTGAGGCCGACTTTGCAGGCCTGTATCTTGGCCCCTAGTAAACTGTGAGGAGGATGCTGTGAGAATGCAGGGTGACTTGGACAGGTTGGGGGAGTGGGCAGATGCATGGCAGATGAAGTTTAATGTGGATAAATGTGAGGTTATCCACTTTGGTATCAAAAATAGGAAGGCAGATTACTATTTAAATGGCGTCAAGTTGGGAGAAGGGGAAGTACAATGGGATCTGGGGGTCCTTGTTTATCAGTCTATGAAGTTAAGCATGCAGGTACAGCAGGTAATGTAGAAAGCGAATGGCATATTGGCTTTTTTAACAAGAGGAGTCGAGTATAGGAGCAAAGAGGTCCTTCTGCAGTTGTATTGGGCCCTAGTGAGACCACACCTAGAGTATTGTGTGCAGTTTTGGTCCCCTAATTTGAGGAAGGATATTCTTGCTATTGAGGGAGTGCAGTGTAGGTTTACAAGGTTAATTCCCGGGATGGCGGGACTGTCATATGCTGAGTGAATGGAGCGGCTGAGCTTGTACACTCTGGAGTTTAGAAGGATGAGAGGGGATCTTATTGAAACAAATAAGATTGTTAAGGGTTTGTACACGCTAGAGGCAGGAAACATGTTCCCGATGTTGGGGGAGCCCAGAACCATGGGCCACAGTTTAAGAATAAGGGGTAAGCCATTTAGAACGGAGACGAGGAAACACTTTTTCTCATAGAGAGTTGTGATTCTGTGGAATTCTCTGCCTCAGAGGACGGTGGAGGCCGGTTCTCTGGATATTTTCAAGAGAGGGCTATTTAGCATAGCGGAGTCAGCAGGGACCTGATTGGGGATGATCAGCCATGATCACATTGAATGACCATGTGAGTCATTGTGCTAGATTGCATCTCAGTCCTTAATAGCATGCACATTAACCCTGTTGAGTCATTGAGTCACACAGCGCAGAAACAGGCCCTATGCCATCGAAGATGCCCCATCTAAGCTATACCCACCTGCCCGTGTTTGGCCTGTGGCCCTCTAAACCTTTCCTAACCTGGTAATTGTCCATGTCTTTTAAATATTGATATACTCTCTGCCTCAACCACCTTCTCTGACAGCTCGTTCTGTGAATATGCAGGGATTTGGATACTTTGGGAAATGGCAGGTGTCTGTGATGTCTGATGGTGGCAATACATTGCAAGGTGCTGCAGACCCATGAGATCTCGCTGTCGCAACAGTCTCTACCTCTGAAGAAGCTCCAGAAAGCTTCTGCCCACGTGACCCACCTGTTGTCACTAAGTCTGAGTTCCTAAAGAGGTTTCTGTTATGTTTGAATGCATTGATGCAGTATCTGCGATTGGTCCAGCGGGGTTGCCTCACTGAATATGTTTTTATTTTGTTTCTGTGTACTGAATAGGTGCCGTGATTGGTTTGTAGGGGTTGCATCCCCTTGTACATTTGTGCCGTTAGTTTTCCCGCCACTGTATAGGGGTATATAAAGGTGATCTTTTCCTTGGGGCGTGTCGATTGTCTTACCTTCTGTTGTGTTTATGCAAGGCTGCTGAGGGCTCGAGTGAGTGGATCCAAGGCCGGCCCCATGGTGTTGTATACAAATAAAGAAGGGTTTGGACTCCAGTGTTCGACTCTGTGGTTTATTGAAGCAGACGAGGGAGAGAATATTAGATCCGGAATCAACAGTTCCATGTACCCACTACCCTCTGAGTGAAAAAAAATCCTCGGATTCCTATTAAATCGTTCCCCTCTCATCTAACAAACTATGCCCTCTGGTTCTTGATTCCCTTACTTTCGGTAAAAGACTCTGTGCATTCACTCTGTCTATTCCACTCATGATCCTGTACACTATAAGATCACCCCTTAGCCTCCTGCTCTCCAAGGAATAAAAGCCAGCCTGCCGAACCTCTCCCTGTAGCTCAGGCCCTCAAGTCCTGGCATCATCCTCGTTCTGTGACATATCCAGCAAGTAAAATGCCTCCAGCATGTTTTCAGGCAAAATGGCAAACAATTGAATCTTGATATTGTTATCTTCCTTGATTCATAGGGATTGAGAGTTAATACTGGCCTTGTCAGCAAAGCCCAAATCCAAAGAAATGTGAATAACTAAATTTAATAAGATTCCCAAGGAATGTATGATTTTTGCATTATGAAGGAAACTGCTTGCTTCATCTTCAAATACATTTGAGTGAAAGCTTGAGCAATTATACATCGCAGGGCGGCAGAGTGGCACAGCGGGTAGAGCTGCTGCCTGGTAGCACCAGAGACCAGTGTTCAATCCCGACCTCGGGTGCTGTCTGTGTGGAGTGTGACCACATGGGTTTCCACCGGGTGCTCTGGTTTCCTCCCACATCGCAAAGATGTGCGTGTTTGTAGGTTAATAGGCCCTCTGTAAATTGCCCCTAATATGTAGGGAGCGGACAAGAAAGTGGGATAACATACTTAGTATGAACGGGTGATTGATGGTTGGCATGGACTCAGTGGGCTGAAGGGCCTGTTTCCATGCTGTATTTCTAAATTATCAGTTTACATTTGCTGTTGTGGGAATAGGTACAAGCAAAATAAGTAATAAAGGAATAATTGTTTTCAATCTTTTCACATACACACTATTTAAGGCTCATTAGGACTTGCACCCTGATGCATAGCTGGTTTTGAATTCTACATTATAAATTCTGCTAAGGAAGCAATATTACTAGTTTTACATAAAGCGGAAACATGCCATAAAGTTTTTAAAACAACTGAGAGGCTGAATAAATCCAACAAAAGAATCCTGAAAGTAGAACATAGTACAGCACAGGAACAGGCCCTTCGGCCCACAATGTCTGTGTCAAACATGATGCCAAGACCAGGTCTTATCTGCCTGCACGTGATCCATATCCCTCCATTCTCTGCATCCATGTGTCTATCCAAAAATCTTTTTAACACCACTATCGTATCTGCCTCCACCACCATCCCTGGCAGCACGTTCCAGACACCCACCACCCTCTGTGTAAAAACATGCCCCACACATGTCCTTTAAACTTTGTCCCTCTCACCTTAAATCTATGTCCTCTAGTCGTTGACATTTCCACCCTGCAAAAAAGGTGCTGACTGTCTACCCTATCTGTGCCGCTCATCATTTTATATAATTCTATCAGATCTCCCCTCAACCTCCGGCTTTCCAGAGATAACAATCCAAGGCCGGTCAACCTTTCCCTGCAATTAATACCCCCCTAATCCAGGCATCATTTTGGTAAACCACTTCTGCACCCTCTCAAAGCCTCCACATCCTTTCTGTAATGGGGCGACCAGAACTGCACACAATACTTCAAATGCAGGCTAACCAAAGCCCTATAAAGCTGCATCTTGACTTCCTGATTCTTATACTCAAATCCCCGACCAATGAAGGCAAGCACATCGTACGCCTTCCAAACCTAAAAGCCCTGTCTCACGGCGCGAGTCCACCCACGAGTGACCCCAAGTGAAAGAAAAAAAACAGTCTTGTGGTTGTGTACGAGATTCCAAGTTTATGTTCAAGAGTTTAACCGAGTTCCCACAGGTATGTCTAAGTTTGCCATTTACTTCTCATTTCTGCGATGTTCCAAGTTCGTCTTCCGAGTTACTCTTGAGCCAACAACGTCTACCGACGTGTGGAAAAATCATCACATGGAGTGATGTCATGCAGTTTTTTTTTCATTATAAATAGACCCAGCCTGAAGAATGATCTCGACCCGAAACATCACCTCTTTCTTTTCTCCAGAGATGCTGCCTGACCAGCTGAATTAGTCCATCATTTTGTGTCTTTCTTTGGTTTAAACTAGTATCTGCGACTCCTTCCTTCAAACTTTTAGAGCAATTTGTTTCAAGAAACAATCCTTCCAAAATTGCATTCAAAAGTCCATTTGAACTGCATTTGTTGAAGGTCTGGCATCAATCATAGGCTGTTTTTTTTAAGTCAAGAGGAACTGCAGATGCTGGTTTACACCGAAGATAGACACAAAATGCTGGAGTAACTCAGCGGAACATGCAGCATTTCTGGAGAGAAGGAATGGGTGACGTTTCTGGTCGAGTCCCTTCTTCAGACTGAAAAAACGTTTCGACCCTTCTCTCCAGAGATGCTGCTGGCTTGGCTGAGTTACTCCAGCATTTTGTGTCTAGTAAGATTGTTTTACTCCCTTAATTCATATCTCATCAAAAAGTTGGTAAACTTCTAACAAAAAGATTAGGTAAATTGAACATTAACGTTATGTTTCCCCCCCGACAGCAAGGTCCGTAGACTAGAGGGATAGAGTGTGTCTCTCTATAAAGCAGTGGCTCAAAACATTGCTGATTGGGCAGATCTGCCCAGAAACCACCCCTTTCACACTCACCCCAGCCCTGGGAAACAAAGATTTCAGGGCACTACAGTCACCCCAGCCCGCCCGCGAACCTCTGAATGGAAGACAAAGCTCAGATGTTCTCTTCAGCAGTGGCGTCCCAGAGTTCCCCAGTGCCTGGCCCAAGTTTTAATTTAAACTCGGGTAAACTGAATTTGTATTAACAACCCAAATACAATTGGCCCTTAATTGTAAATATGAGAATGTTTTCCTATATTGTACTGTAGACTATCATCCGGTGTAGATACCATAATTGGTACCATAATTACAACTGGTTACATCATTGCATTACATCATGAACTCTCCAAAAGCTATCGGCCGGCGCATGATATTTCATGAATATCCCGTAAATCAACGGCAGAGAGCTGACTTTCTGGCTTATCATTCTTTCAACATGGAAGGAGGCCATTTAGCCCATCAAGGCGATGCCAGCTCTGACAGTAATCCCATCAATCACATTCCCCATTCATTTCCCTGTAATTTATTCTCTCTCACATGCTCGTCAACTGTCCCAGATTCCATTACTCACCAACACGCTTGGGTTAATTTACAGCGGCAGATTAATCTACGTTCTTTGGGGATGTGGGAGGAAACCAGAGCAGCCGGGGGAATCACACTTGGTCACGGGGAAAAGGTGTAACCCTGACACGGACACCACCGGAGGTCAGGATCGAACCTTTTGATCACTGGAGCTGTGAGAGAACCATGTGCAACCTTCTACTCCACCGTTCCCAGGCAAATCAACTGCAGGATCCATACCGCATCCACGCTGCTGAGGCCAGAAAAACATTGAGGCAATTTTCCACACGGTTACTGGTGCCACCAGCTCCAGCCACCTTCAGTAAGGCTCTGAGGCTACTGTCAGCCACCGAGTGGAAAGTGGGCAGCTCACCCATGTACCCTTCCCCTTCTCCCCCCACCCCATCCCCCCACCCCTTCTTTATTATTTCTTGATGGCTTATTTTGGAAGAAATCACTTTGAAAATTATTGTTTACCAACCCTTGTTGTATTTCACTGCCAAAGCACTGTTTGGTCAATGGGTTTGTACCTGTGGCAGTTCAATTATTTGTTTCATTACGCAATCTTCACAATTTGCCTGGATGTTAGAATATGTCACTATGTAAAGCATGTCAAGGTTTAATAGTAATTTACTGGTTACTTGAGGAAACCAAGTGGAGTGGACCCCAGCAGTAATTTCAGGTGCTGCGTGCAATGGGCTTGCGAACACCAGACAGACCAACCAGCCGGCTTCACGGGGCCTTCCTGGAACTGTGGTGGGGTAGGACTGCAGGCTGGGTGATGTGTGAACCAACGGACATCCTACACACCTTCTTGAAAAGCTAGGAGGCACCTTGTCGCTTGAAAGGAATGATTCACCATCAGGGCATCAAGTGTACTTCACAAGTGGTTACAGTCTGGGCTCACAACTGAAAGCCTCCTTAATGTGGATAGACTGTGTGGAACGTGATGCCTGAGAAAATCCCCTGTATAAACGCATAAAATTTGTCGGATATAAATCCTGAGGCGGGACACCTGTCCCATATATCTGCTTCTTCATAAAAAGTGCATTAATCTAACAAGGATTCATGGCACCGTTTTAATGTGAAAAGTTAAAGTTCTGACGGGAATTAATTAACTCTTGCAAGGCGGCTTTCCCCACACTGCATGGTTCATTCTTTTCGCCACTGTTTCCCAGATCCCCGTGAGTGCTTCTTACTCCTTCACTGAAAATTTTCCATTAAGATCTGACTAATCTTTCAACATTTCACTTCTGGCACTCGGGCCAAACCCATGAGTTACTCACGAGTCACTAAGGTAAACTTACGGGCCACTGCATTCTTACAACGAGTTTAAATGTTTTAACTTCAACAATAAATTTGACTCGTGGAAAACTTTAAACATGTTTAGATTTTTTCAAGAGTTAACAAGTTTCACGGGTTCCTGCCGTTAGCGCCACGAGTCTCTAAGTTGCGTCCGCGAGTTCCGACGTTCCCGATACGTTAATTGTACGTGATTACCACGAGTGAAACCTCGGGGTCACTCGTGGGTTGACTCGCACCGTGAGACAGGGGTTTAAAACATCACCTATCCACATTCTCCAGAGATGCTGCGTGACCCGCTGAGTTACGCCAGCACTTTGTGTCTGTCTTTGGTATAAATCAGCAGCTGCAGTTTCTTTTTATTACATTATACCAAAGACCTTCCTCGGAGAATTGTTTTCCATTGTGCTTTTGCAATCTTGATTCAATCTCTATCTGCCACAGTGGATAGTCTTTGCAACAAGATGAGATCCAGTGTTGTAGAGAGGTGTAAAATACAGTCGGGCGGAGAACACTTTGATGAAAAAGCACATTGTGCCAGAGTGCAAAACACTGCAGGGAGATTAGAAATTGGGTTTGAATAGACATTAAATGGCTATGTGACTCAGTGCGATGGAATCTCAGGCGGTTGAAAAATAGCCAGAATGATCTCTGGAATGTAAATTGAAATCTATTGGGAATGTTTCATGTTTATCATTTCATAAGTGCTAGGAGCAGAATTAGGCCATTCGGCCCATCAAGTCTACTCTGCCATTCAATCCTGGCTGATGTATCTCTCCTTCTTAACCCCATTCTCCTGCCTTTCCCCCATAACCCCTGAAACCCGCAGTAGTCAAGAATCTATCTATCTCTGCCTTAAAACTATATCCATTGATTTGGTCTACAGAGTCATCAGTGGCAAATAATTCTACAGATTCACAACTCTCCAAATAAATTCCTTCTCATCTCCTTTCTAAAGGTACATCCTTTAATTCTGAGGCTATGACCTCTGGTCCTAAACTCTCCTACCAGTGGAAACATCCTCTCCACATCCACTCATTCCAGGCCTTTCAATGTTTAACTGAAGTTTGTCACAAAAAATAATCCCTCTACGGTTCAAATGAAATTGGATTGCGTCTTGTCACTTAACTGACTTGGTACAATTTTGGCATGAAGAATTAGCCATGTCCCCATCAGAGACAGCAGATGCTTTGTAATTCCCTGCTCCCGTCCAGCAGAAGGTACGAGCTTGAAAGTGCAAAACACCAAACTCTGACTCAGGAAGATTCTTCCCCTCTGTTATCAGACTTCTGAACACTCCTTTCATAAGCTGGGTTACTGTCCGATTCACCTCTACCCCATTGCGGACATTGGATTTTGCAACAAATGGCAAAGATTTAACAGGAAACTTAACTTACTGCATAGTGAAAGGCCCAGATAGAGTGAATGTGGAGAGGATGTTTTCATTTGTGGGAGAGTCTAGGACCAGAGGCCACAGCATCAAAATAAAGGACATACCTTTAGAAAGGAGATGAGGAGGAATTTCTATAGTCAGAGGGTGGTGAATATGTGGAATTCATTGCCACAGATAGCTGTGGAGGCCGTCAATGGATATTTATAACATGGAGATTGACAGATTAGTAAGAGTGTCATGGATTATGGGAAGAGGGCAGGGGAATGGGGTTGAGAGGGAAAGATAGATCAGCCATGATTGAATGGCGGAGTAGACTTGAGGGGCAGATGGCCAAATTCTGCTCCTATCACTTATGAACTTGAGGGGCAATATTTTCTCACAGAGGGTGGTGGGTATATGGAACGAGCTGCCATAGGCAACAGTTGAGGCAGGTACAGGGACGGAAATCACGATGGGATGGGGGATACACATCCCCCTCATGTTTTGAGAGATATGGGACAACCCCACCCATGTTTTGTAATCCGGATTTTGTAATTCAGTGAAAAAAAACATTTAAAATCTCCACTTTCCGCGAAACAGTGGGGGTGTCACTGTTCAGCGCTTGTTAAATGTTTCTATTAACATCGTATTAACACAATGTGTCACCAATTGTGTTTTGACCTTCCAAAGCTGTCTAATGTGGGTACAATTACCATTTGAACTAATTGGATGTATTGGTGTAAGGGAAAGATTTAAACGGGGTATCGGATTTAAATGGGTCAGGTCATTAAAGATTTCAGTCGAACGGGTTTCTTGGCTGGCTTGCAGGTAAGTCTCTCACTCGCGTTATTTAGTAAGTTTTTCCCATCTCTCTCTCTCTCTCTCCCCCTTCAAGGCTGGTTCTGTTTGCCTTTATTTGTTTGTGTTATTTATCACATTGTAGCTTTTGAAAGATTCAAGCGGGTATCGGACGCTTTCTAAGGGCTGAATCGGCCCGTTCGCGGAGCCTTTCATCGCCGGTCGTGGCTTAATATCAAACTGCTGCATTGAGGCAATCGAGGCTCCCGATGTTGAAGGCCCCGCCGGCCGATTTTAAGCTGCACTGGGCAATGAAAGGCCCCGCGAACAGGCCGATTCAAGCCCCACAATTCGGGGCAGACAAAGCTGCTGTTGCTGGAGTTCGGAGTCGGTCACCAACCAGGTCAGCTCCCGATGTTACCGTCCACAGGGCCCACGGTCGAAGTCTCCATAGCCGCGCTCGCGTGTGTGTATGCATGCGGCCGCCAAGATATTGTGTCACCCCCATGTTTTGACAGCGATTTCCGCCCCTGGGTACTATAACAACATTTAAAAGACTATTGGACAGATACATGGGTAGGAAAGTTTAGAATGATATTAGCCAAATGTGGGCAAACGGGAGTAGTTTTTATTTATTATGAATTATCTGTGCGTACCGTGTTTATAGGCCTGTTAAACTGCAGCACGTAAGAATTTCACAGTTCCATTGTCGTTACAAATAAGAATTAAACACTGACTCATAGAAATGAAATTGAAATGTTAGATAAGGTAGATTTACCTCTCAGCTGGAAGTAATAGCCGGATTTCCCAATGAGAGAACATTTTTATTCTAGTGGCGTCTGGAGAAGACCGTGGTGAATGACTTGTTTTTGTTTGGTAATTAATATAATTCCTCTTGTATATGATTGATGTTAGTCCTACAGGTTTCAGTCTAAAACTGCTTGAACATTTGATAACTATTACATTAAAAGGTTGTTTGCAGTTATTTGAAGATGAAGATGCAATTATCACAGAGGGTAACTTTAATCTTCTGTTCCATTATCACCTCTTCTGAGCCACACATATTCTATAATCATCTGAAGGTTAAAATTAATGACATCCTTGCACGCTTTAACTAACAATCCAAGCTCACATTAGTAACACCAATCATCTCAATTAACAACCGCAACTGTGAAAGTCGGAGTTTCAAAATATTGCATAAAAAACAAACCACTTTAATTTGCATTTTTATTGATGCTTCGAAACATTATCTATGATTGTCAGCCTCCCTCCGCGATCACAGCCAGCCCCCCTGCCCGCAAACACAGCCAGCCCTCGCCCGCGAACACAGCCAGCCCCCGCCCGAGGACACAGCCAGCCCCTGCCCGAGAAAACACACAAAGTCCCCACCCGCGAACACAGCCAAACCCCGCCCACGAACACAGCCCGCCTGCAAACACAGCCAGCCCCCGCCCGCGAACACAGCCAGCCCCCGCCCACGAACACAGCCCGCCTGCAAACACAGCCAGCCCCCGCCCGCGAACACAGCCAGCCCCCGCCCGCGAACACAGCCAGCCCCTGCCCGAGAAAACACACAAAGTCCCCGCCTGCGAACACAGCCAGCCCACGAACACTGCCAGACCCCTCCCACGGAACACAGCCCACAATCCGCTCCTTCAGCTTTATTCTCGTCGCCGATGATTGACAGCGGGTGCCGGAAGGGGTGTCGTCGTCTGGGCGAATAACAGACCAATAACTTTTATAATATTTCACTGATTGGAACAAAACCTGGTGCGCTTGGAGCAGAGGAGAACGGTGAGTACGGTGACGAAAAAAACTCGCGATAAAGGGTACCGTTTTGTGCGCAAATTTAAAAATAAAGCAAACCGGAAGAGGACAAGATGAGAGTTTTAGTAATAGTACAGATATGGATAGATAGAAGATAGATTATACACAAGGGAGAATGACGAAAATTCCCAAATAACATAAGAAAATTTAGTCGGGGCGAATTAAATTTTGTGATCTTCTTCTTTTCGTGTCCATCTTGTTACAAGTGTTGACCTCGCTGACATCGTCCGTCCTGAAAAGGACGCAAGCTTCCGGCGACAACCAGTGGAAGCCGTCACTTGTGGCAGTAGATGATGGTGGTAGCAGAATTAGCTCAGGATACTTCCAGTTTCCAGCCCCGCAACGTGGACCCTTCTGCTATGGGCCGATTTTGTGATAAAGACTCAAGGATGAATGACATTGAAATAGTTTAAGAAGCACTTACCTAGGGTATTGTCTGATTCATCTCGACCCCATTGTGGACAATGGACTCTGTGTCTGAAATTGTTGGAGGACAATGCTGAGAACTACTTTGTGTAGTTTTATATTTTTCTACAGGACAACAATTCTGTATTATCCCACTTTCTCATTTGAAGGGTATCATTTGAAATTGGAAAATTCAATGTTCATACTGTTGGGTTGTAAGGTAACCATCAGAATCTGAGGCACTGTTCTCCTTTGCTCTATCTATTGTACTTGAGTTTGACTGGATTGTATTTATGTCTAGTGTTATCTGATCTGATTGGATAGCATGCAAAACGAAGCTTTTCACTCTACCTCGGTACACGTGACAATCATAAACCGAAACCTAAATATTTAAAGGAAGAAATATAACTGTAGACAATTTCCTCAACATCTATGATCCTCCCACAACCCTCCCCCACAACCCTTCACACCCACACCCCCCCCTACACTCCCTCCTCCCCCACACCCCCCTCTCCCCTATACGCCCCTGCACTAAATTTCACCCCTCCCCTACACCCCCCTGCACTATATTCCCACCTTACCCCACAACCCCTCCTCCCCCACACCTCCCCTCCCCTACACCCCTCCCCACAACCCCCACCCCCACTCCCTCCTCTCCCACATCCCCCAAATTGTTTTTTAAACTGTCGGGGCAGTTGGGCCAGGTCACAGGGCAGGGCTGGGCAGGGCCAGCAGCCAGGTTGGGGGGGGGGGGGCAGGGCCGGGCGGGGCCTGGAGGCAGTTGGGCCAGTTGCAAAGGCATTGTGAGGTCAGCAGCTGGGCAACCTTAATATTTTTTTAAATGTCAGTGAGGGGGAGAGGTCTCCCACCCCTGTCCCATGGTGATGTGATTGTACATCTGTGAGATGGCACTGTGACTCATGCAGCAGTTTGGTTTTAGTGGGACTACGTCAAAGTTGCAATCTCTCACACCTGTCCTATTGTGATGGAATATGTAAATGAGATCCATTGTGATTGTACATCTGTGAGATGGCATTGGAACTCATGCAACAGTTTAATCTGCAGAACTTGCTCATTCACAGAGAGGAACACAGAACAGGGAGGAGTCAGAGAGCCAAATGCCAGCGAGCATCGGTGGGGTGGGGTGTTTATGTAACTCGGCCTCTTGACGCCCGCAGCCATTGATAACTGCCAGCTGACAACAGCCATTTAAAAGCCGCTAAGGCAAGACATGTTCACCCAAGAGCGAGCAGTCAGCAAAGAAGCACCGGCTTCTGACTCAATGGAAACCCACAGCTGGAATGAGTGTGCAGGGGATAGGTAGGGCGTGCAGGTGGGCGGGGCTTTGTGAGCTGTGCCGGATGTGAGGAGAAAGTTCAGCAGAACGTATGAGGAGAAGTTCAGCATGTGAGGAGTCGCTGCCCCGAGATCTGTAGAACAAAGAAGCCATAGCGGAACGCAGCTGTAGAATCTTTGTTTTGCAGAACTTTCTCGATCTTTCTGCGCTTTTAAACCACAGCGGCGGGGGGCGGGGTCAGGACGCAGGTGGGCCTGGATTGGTGGGCATGTGGGCATTGTGACGTCAGCAGCTAGTGAGCGGCATTTATATTTTAAAAACTGAGTTTTGTGAACAATTTTATTCAAAATCTGGGGAAATAATTGACCAAGGAGTGGATTTCTGAGGGGGTTGTTAGCGAACTGAACTCACTGTGGAATGCATCCATTAACGGAGCTACTCTGCTGGTGGATTGGAAGTTGTCCCTGCCTTCCCTCTGGCTCAAGGCAAAGATCGGCTGTTCACCCGCTGTATTTCGGAGCACGGCGAAAAGCAGTGGTTGAAGAGGTGATCTTTGTCTTCAGCAAGCGTGATAGAGCCGGAGCCGGGGTGGGGGGGGGGGGGGGGGGGGGGGGGGGGGGGGGGGGGGGGGGGGGAAGTGGAGGAAGTGAAATCGGCAGCGGAATCGGCAGCGCATAAGCCGGACAGTAGCAGCGAAAAAATCGCCTGCGGGGGAAAAAAATGGCGGCGTTTTTGGAGGAGAGCGGGCTGCAGCAGCTGCCGTTATGGTGGGTGGCCAACAGGAGGCCACAAAATTAGTGAGTGTGTGTGGTGGGGGGTGAAGGATTTGATTTTAAAAAGTGTACAGAAAAATGTCTAAATGTAATGAGGAGTGAATGGGTGAATGTAAAAGTGTCATGTGTTAGCAAAATGGAAAATTTCTCTGGGTTTGAAAGTGTGGTTTTGGCGAACCATGAAATCAAAGGCCAAATCTGACATACACACACATACGGCCGACACGCACTCACACGCACAGAGTTTTAAATGTATAGATATAATATATGATATGATATGATTTGATATGATATATGATAGATATACGGGGTGACTTTTTTTTATACTGAGAAAGGTGGGTGCTGGAATGCACTGCCGGGGGGGTGAAGGCCGATATAATAGTGGTATTATCCCATTTTGCTCTTTACACGCTAGGAGCAATTTACAGAGGCCACTTAACCTGCACACCCCTCCTGCACATCTTTGGGATATGGGAGGAAACAGAGCGCCCGGAGGAAACCCACGCAGTCACAGGGAGAATATACAAACACCATACTGACATCACCCGTGTTCAGAATCGAACCTGGGATTCTGGCGCTGTGAGGGAGTGGCTCGATCTGCGATGGCACCTTTCAATCTCAATTAAATCAGAGTACAAATACCAAAAATGATTGTACAATGTACCTTGGCATAGACTGTGTTTATATTATTTAAACCTCTTCTCTTGTTTGTGTGTTTGTATGTGTGTGTGTGTCGGCTGGGCAGAATCTGGTTAATTCCTATTTTCTTCCAAATGCTAGGCCACAGCCTTCTCATTTTCGCACTCCAGCGCTCGCGGTGTACGAGGAGTGGCGGCGGCAGCCGGCCGCCCGGTGCCCTGCGGTTGCCCGGTGCCTGGTGGGGAGGCTGCTGCTGCGGGCCGAGCCCGGCAACTGGCCCTGAGCCTGGAGCTGGAGTGAGGGCCGAGCCCGGGGCTTGGAATGGGGCCATGACCAGGGCCGAGAAAGAAGCCGCCGGAGGAACCAAGGGGCGAGCCTGGGTCCAGGGTCAGTGCCGGTGAAGTCAGAACCTGGTCTGGAGCCCAGGCGGTGGCCGAGCTGACAGCTGGAGGCTGACGCTGGAACCAAGGAGGAGCCTGGGTCAGCAGCCAGGGCCGGATCGAGTATGAGAACTAGGCCGAATTCCAGGCCCTTCCGCTGCTCTACGACCTGGATAGGTCCTGGAGTGAGGGGAGGAGGATGAGGGAAATGAGGAGGAGGGAGATGGGGTAGGGTCTCTACCCCACTCCCTCTCTGGCCCTTGCCCTCTCTACCGCCTTCCCCTCCCTCTACCCTCCCTCTCTACACCCCTCCATCTCCCTCTCTACCCCTCCCCCTCCTTCCCTACTCCCCTCCCTCTCTACCCCCCTCCCTCTCAACCCCCTCCCCCTCCCTCTAGGGAGTGGTGAGTATTGGGACCTATGGGTGAGTGGTGGAATATTGCGTACCAGCCCTCCCCTGTGACGCCGCGCCCCCCTCTCCCGCTTTGAGGGATGGGACCCAATGGGCCCCACTTGGTCTAGTAAAGTGTAAAAGTAAAGATCCCAAAAAAAAACACTTTTTTTTGCTCTGGTCGATTCAGAGCACTCATATCTTCATATGAGTCTCATTTCAAATTAGGTGAGAAAACTAAGATAAATTGCTATTGTGAGGCTTTACATTCTTTGACACACGATGGACATGTATTGTGATTTTTTTTTTTTTTAACTTGCTTTAAACACACACATTGCAATCAGGTAGGAAGCCCTCTACAAATGATGAGCCTGCTGATTAGGTGAATGTAATTATTCTACTATATGATGCAATTAATAATCACAACATGGTACCAGAATTAGATCCAATATAGTATGATTGTTCTTTTCATACCAATGGTTTCTTGTACATTTTTTATTTTCGTTTGCATTAGTTTAGTTTAGATGTATTTACTTTTGTTCAGCTGTTTAGTTTAGCTTAGCTTAGTAAGGTTTTGTTTATTTCATACCAATTGTTTCTTGTACATTTTATATTTTCTTTCACGTTAGTTTAGCTTAGCTTAGCTTAGTTTAGTATAGTTGAGTTTAGTTAACTAAGGTGCACTTTCTCATCCACCCCCTGCACGCTGGGGCAATTTACAGAGGGCCAATTAACCCACATCGCGCACATCTTTGGGAGGAAGCCGGAGCACCGGGAAGAACAGACAGCCCCTGAGGTCGGGTTTGAACCCAGATCTCTGGCGCTGTGATGCAGCGGCTTTACCTGCTGTGCCACTGTGCCATCCTAATTTGATGAATTAATCATGCGTAATGCCATTGTGTAATATCTTCATCATCAGAGTTTTTTGCAAGAAGATTGATTCCAACCAGTCACCGTTGGATTTAGAATATTTCTGTTGATTTATCATGACATTTCCTTGAGGAGATGTTTGAGTCAGCCACTGATAGTCTTCAATATACCAGCATCATTTATTCCCTGTAATGGTGGTCTGGCTCACTTATGTTGAAATATATAATCCATTAACAGCTTGCAATCTAATGTACTTATTGCGCATTCTCCTATTACCTCAACCAGACATATACTCCTTCTCTTCTACGCATTGCTACAACTTCAGGCACTGACAGAATTTCAAGTACGAATTAGAACATGGAATAGTACAGCACAGTCTGTGCCCAACAAGATGCCAATAAGACCTCTTACCTGCCTGCATATGATCGATATCCCTCTATCCATGCATATCCATGTGCCGATCTAAAAATCTCTGAGACACCACTATCATATCTGCCTCCACCACCACCCCAGGCAGCACGTTCCAGGCACCCACCACTCTCTGTGTAAAAAACTTGCCCCGCACATCTCCTTTAATCTCCTCTCACCTTAAAGCTATGCCCTCTAGTGTTGGAGATTTCCACCTTGGGAACAAGGTTCGGACTGCCTACCGTAGCTATACCTCACATCATTTCATATACTTCTTCTATCGGGTCTCGAGGACCTCCATTTTTCCATGGAAAATAACCCACGTTTGGTTAGCTTCTAAATTATTCTTTCTTTCACGACAAGGTTAGCAGATAGAATAATCATTGAATGTGTAGGAAGGAACTGCAGATACCTAAGATAGACACAAAATGCTGATGTAACTCAGAGGGACAGGCAGCATCTATGGAGAAAAAGAAAAGGTGACGTTTTGGGTCAAGACCAAATAATCATTAAAATTGATTCACTTAATTCAATCTGTGCCATTTATCTACATACAAAAATAAATAAAGTTGAAATGATCATATGTGATAGGAGCAGAATTAGGCCATTCGTCCCATAGAGTTTACTCAGCCATTCAATCATGGCTGATCTATCTCTTCCTCTTAAACCCATTCTCCTGCCTTCTCCCCATAATCTCTAGATTCTGAGCTTCTGTACTATTTCACATTACTGTTTCAGTCTGAGGAAGGATCCGACTCGTAACGTCGTCTGTCCATTCCCTCCATAGATGCTGCCTGACCCGCTGAGTTCCACCAGCACTTTATGCTTTCCCCGCTTAACTCAAGAAACTAATCTTTATCTCCATGAGCTTGCAGGCTCGGAATGATGAATTTCTAAAACCGTGTGAGAATGTTTTTTTACCCATTAGATGAAAAAGCTATCTATTTCCTCAGAATGGCAGCAAGTTCCATTTAAAATGGGAATGAATGCACTTCTGAAGAAAAACGATAATGACAACAGGCTTTTCTCAGACAAGCTGAGACATATTTGGCATTTTCAAACGCTTTCTCTAGAATAATGAGCAAAGAAATACTGGATGGATCAATGATTCTCTAGCATCTAATCTAGACACCAGCTGAGTACATTTCATGCGGTTTATTCAGGATTCAATTGTTCATCTGTGAGTGCTGGGGTCCCAACCTCCCTGTGGCAACTGGTCGGCTGATGGGACAGAGAGCTTTTATCAAAAGCAGGGCATTTTCTGTTGATAAAGGAGAAGGGGGTTTAGAATCTGGCCCCTTTGGTCAAAGTGGCAATCTGTGTACAGGTTAGGGGATGATAGCAAGGTCTACAATGACTATACAAGGGCATCACAGTGGTAGAGTTCCTGCTTTACTGGATCAGAGTCCCGGGTTCAATCCTGACTACAGGTGCTATCTGTACGGCGTTTGAACGTTCTCCCTGTGGCCGCGTGATTTTCCTCCGGGTGCTCCGGTTTTCTCCCACAATCCAAAGGCGTACAGCGTGTAGGTTAATTGGCTTTGGTAAAAAAATTGTGAAATGCCGCTGTGTGTCGGATAGTGCCAGAGTATGGGTGATTGCTGGTTGGCGTGGATTTATGTTTAAATGTAAATATTGCAGATGCTGGTTTACATACTGTAAAAAGGACATAATTTGCTGGAAAAACTCAGCGGGTCAGGCAGCATCTCAGGTCAACACGGATAGGTGACGTTTCTGGTCAGGACCGTTCTTTAGTCTGCAGTGAATACAGAACATAGAAAATAGAACAGTACGGCAGAGAAACAGGCCATACGGCCACAATGACCATTCAAATTGGCCCCTTGAGCATGCCCTGTCCTTTCATCAGGACAGGACTGACAGAATCTTGGCCTCGGCACCATAACACATGACCATCAGCCTATCATGTCTGTGTCAAACAAGACACCAAGTTAAACTAGTCTCCTCTCCCTGTACAAAATCCGTACCCCTCCATTCTAACCCTCCCCATTCCTCTTTGCATTCCCTTACTGGCCTCTCTGTTCTGGGCCTCCTTCATTGCACGAGTGAAGCCAGTCTTTGTGCAATTATCCATTAAAAAAAAACCCTCACCTGTATCCACCTATCGCTCACCAGGGTTTGTCCTGCCCTCCTCTCTTCCAGTTCTCTTCCCCACCCCCACCCCACCACCACTACAATGAAGAAATGTCTCGACCCGAAAGGTCTCCTATTCATGTTCTTCAGAGATGTTGCCTGACCTGTGAATCCTTCAGCACATTGTGGCTTTGTATGTAAAACAGCATTTGCAGTTTCATGTTTCTAAGCTTTATTACACACTCCATTACTTCACATCATCACTTTTGTTTGTTTGTGAGAGACAGTGTGGAAACTTGCCCATCGGGTCCATGGTCTTCTTCTTCTTCTTGCGTTTGAGGCAGCAGAAGTTATGTAACGCCCTCCAGGTGCTGCAGCCAGTTAGGCCTTCCGCAATCAGCCGCAGCAGGGTGAAGTGTGAAGTGCTACATCTTGGCAGGACAAATCAAAATAGGACGTACATGGTAAATGGTAGGGAATTGAGGAATGCTGTGGAACAGAGGGATCTAGGAATAACTGTGCATAGTTCCCTGAAGGTGGAATCGCATTTGATAGGGTGGTAAAGAAAGCCTTTGGTGTGCTGGCCTTTATAAATCAGAGCATTGAATATAGGAGTAGGGAAGTAATGTTAAAATTGTACAAGGCATTGGTAAGACCAATTCTGGAGTATGGTGTACAATTTTGGTCGCCTAGTTATAGGAAGGATGTCAACAAAATAGAGAGAATACAGAGGAGATTTACTAGAATGTTGCCAGGGTTCCAGCAACTATGTTACAGAGAAAGGTTGAACAAGTTAGGTCTTTATTCTTTGGAGCGCAGAAGGTTAAGGGGGGACTTGATTGAGGTCTTTAAAATGATGAAAGGGATAGACAGAGTTGACGTGATACGTTTTTCCCATTGAGGGTAGGGAAGTTTCAAACAAGAGGCATGACATGAGAATTAAGGGACAGAGGTTTCGGGGTAACGTGAGGGGGAACTTCTTTATCAGAGGGTGGTGGCTGTGTGGAATGAGCTTCCCAGCAGAGGTGGTGGAGGCAGGATCGATTTTAGCATTTAAGAGTAACGTGGATAGGTATATGGACGTGAAGGGAATGGAGGGGTATGGTCTGAGTGCAGGTAGATGGGACTAGGGGAAAACAAATGGTCGGCATGGACTGGAAGGGCCGAGAGGGCCTGTTTCCGTGCTGTAATTGTTATATGGTTATATGGTTATATGGTTCGACATCGGTAGGTGCCCGCCCTAAAAAGGGCGCATGCTCCAGGTTGGCGCCAAGCCGTGGCGACTGAAGTTGCATTATTTCTGCTGCTGTCTCTGGTGGTTGTCATTCGCCTTGAATGAAGAGCTACTCTGCACAATACAGGCTGACGCTTCGAAGGACGCCTGGGTCAAGACGAGATGGAGAGACCAGTGGAAGTCAGCGGAACCATCTAGGCTACATCAATGATCCCATGGACGTCCCTGGCCAGGACCTGCCCCGAAAGCAGAGGACAACCCTCAACTGCTTGAGGACAGGCATCAGACGCTATGGAGTAGCGATGAAGAGGTGGGGCCTCGTGGACAGCGCCTCCTGCGAGTGTGGGGACCCAACACAGAGAGTGGAGCACATCGTCACCAGTTTCCCCAAACACCAGCCACCGAATGGTGAACGAGGTCTGATTGACCTGGACGATGACACATTGGCCTGGCTCGCCTCAACGGAGCTGCAGGTCTAAAAGACATACAACAGAAGAAGAAGAATGAAGTCAGTTGACAGGGTTCACCATGGGGAGGTCGACAACATGAGCCCCAATGATCTTCAATCACCTATTCACACTCATCCTACACTAATTTAATTCAACCTAATCCTCTCCATATAGTCATCAACTCTGGAAGATTCTACTACTCCCCACACAATTGGGGTGATTTTTATAGAGGCCAAATAAACCTACATGCATTTGTTTAGTTTCCAGATACGGCATGGAAACAGTGGAAACAGGCCCTTTGTCCCACTATCCACACCGACCATCGATCACCCCTTCACACTAGTTCTATGTTATCCCGCTTTATCATCTTCTGCACACATGGGGCAAATTTAAAGGGCCAATTAACCTACAAACTCGCACGTCTTTGGAATATGGGAGGAAACTGGAGCACTCGGACGAAACCCACACTGTCACAGTGAGAACGTACAAACTCCACACAGACAGTACCCAAGGTCAGGATCGAGCCGGTTTTGAGGCAGCAGCTCTACCCGCTGCATCCCCGTGCCTCCCAATTTACTTCATTGACAATGGATCAAGAGTAACACAGCATTTCCAAAAGCCAGTTTAATGGATTTAGAAATGTGAGATCTTCGAAGATGATCAGAGACATTTGTCTCCTTTTTACAACCAATCGGTCAGGGAATTATGCATTTGAGAAATTAAAATTGATTGGATGAACTGATGACTTGCTATTTCAGCTCCCAGTGGAAGTTCGCACATGATAAATTTATTTTTCCTATGACGTTCCTGGCCAACGCTTTGTAATGAGGAAGGCTGGTGTAGAGTTCATCTCTTTACGCTTGGCAAGATCTACGCTTGCAATGTGTCAGAGCGGCCCAATACTGTGGCGCAATCACAGAGAAAGTTCACCAACAGCAGAGGCAGCACGGTGACGAAGAGGTAGAGTTACTGCCTCACAGAGCCAGAGACCCGGGTTCGATCCTGACTATGGGTGCTGTCTGTAAGGAGTTTGTACATTCTCCACACAACCTGTGTGGGTTTTCTCTGAGATCTTCGGTTTCCTCCCACACTCCACAGACGTACAGGTTTGTAGGTTAATTGGCTGGGTATAAAATGTAAAATTGTCCCTGTATGTGTGTATGCTAGTGTTAGTGTGCAGGGGATCGCTGGTCGGCGTGGACCGAAAGGCCTGTTTGCGCATTGTATCTCCAAACTAAAAACTCATTTGTTCAATAGTTCTTTATTTATCACATGTGCAACTGCACAGCAAAACTCCTTTTGCACATATTACACATGCCGCTATGTCAACCGACCGCGATGATTTGGACAGGTACATGGATAGGAGAGGTTTAGAGGGGTATGGTGGACAGGTGAGACGATTGTAGATGAAGCATGTTAGGTCGGCACAGGCAAGCTGGGCCAAAGTTTATTTAATTTATTTTAGTTTATTGTCACGTGTATTATTATTATTATTGAACCTTGGTAGGTTCAGCAAAAAGCCTTTTGTTGTGTTCTATCCAGTCAGTGAAAAGAATATACATGATTGCAATCAAGTCATCTGCAGTGTACAGATACGGGACAAAGGGAATAACGTTCAGTGCAAGATGAAGTCTAGTAAAGATAATGTCGACAAATACTCGACCAAACTTCTCCAGGTGTACGGTAGAGAGCACACTGACTGGTATCATCACGGCCTGGTTCAGTAACTCAAACGCCCAGGAACGAAGGAGACTACAGAGAGTGGTGGACACTGCCCGGTCCATCACAGGTACTGACCTCCGCACCATTGAAGGGATCCACAGGAGGTACTGCCACAAAAAGGCAGCCAGCATCATCAAAGACCCACACCACCCTGGTCACGCTCTCATCTCGCTGCTACCATCGGGAAGAAGGTATAGGAGCCTGAAAACCGTGACCTCCAGGTTCAAGAACAGCTTCTTCCCAGCAACCATTAAGTTCTTGAACACTGCACAAACCTAACTTCAGCAACTATGATCTTTTACAGACTGTGTCCTTGGTTGCACTACACACATGTTACCATTTACAGGGAAGTGGTTAGTGATTTCAAACTGTGGATGGTATTCAATTAGAAGCATGCAGTGAAGATTTATGAGGGTGTTGCCAGGACTCAAGAGTCTGAGCTTTAGGGAGACGTTGGGTAGGCTAGGACTTTATTCCTTGGAGCACAGGATGCTGAGGGGTGATCTTATCGAAGTGTACAAATTCATGAGAGCCAAACGTGGACTGGTGGAACTAGTGTAGATCAAGAGTCAACAGTCAAGAGAGTCAAGAGTGTTTTATTGTCATATATACCAGATAGAACAATGGAATTCTTATTTGCTGCAGCACAACAGAATATGTATATATATTACATACGCACACACACTAACCAGCCCCCACACACACACACTAAACACCCCGCTTGATATTATATTAATATTATTCATTCGTTCCTTTTACCCCATTCCCCCACTTTATCCACTCATGCATATCCGCCAACGCGCAGTGTGCGTCTAGAACGGAGAGGGGAGCGAAAGAAGAGGAGGGGGGGAGGAGAAGAGGGGAGGGGATTAGAGAATGGGGGGAGAGAGGGAGAAGAGAGTCTGGGGAGGGGAGAGGAGGGAGGAGAGGGGGGTGAGAGGCGAGGGGGCAGAGGAGGGGGGGGAGAGGAGGAGGGGGAGGAAGAGGTGAGGGAGAAGAGGGGGGAGTGGAGGAGAGTGAGTGGAAGGGGGTGAGGAGGAGGGGCAGAGAGGAGGGGGAGCGGGGCAGTGGGGGTGGGGGTGTGGCTGCGGCGTCACACACACACTAACCATTCTCCCCCACACACTTCACACTAACCCCCCCCCACACACACCTAACTCCCCCACACAGTAACCACCCCCCTTGATATTATATTAATATTATTCATTCACTCCTTTAACCCCATCCCCCGCCCTATCCACTTATGCATAAGCCCCCAACTCACAGACATGGTGAGAGAGTGAAAGGGAGACTGGAGAGAGGCCGCGGGGGGGAAGAGGAGGGGGGGAGAAGGAGGGAGAGAGGGGTGGAGAGAGGAAGGAGGCCGTGGGAGTGGAGAGAGAGGGGGGAGATGAGGGTGGAGGAAGAGGAGAGGGTGGGGAGAAGAGGAGGGGGGGTGAGAGGAGGGGGAGAAGAAGGAGGGGGGTGAGAGGAGGGGAGGGGAGAGGAGGGGCTTGGGAGAGGAGGAGAGAGTGGAGCGGAGGGGGAGAAGAGGGGGGGTTGAGGAAGGCAGAGGAGGACGGAGTGGGTGGGCAGCCTGTGGCGTCACACACACACACACTAACCACACCCACACAGGGGGGCAGGGTAGGCAGCCAGCGGGGAGCAGCCAGCGGGGAGTTGGCATCAACCATAGGAGGAGGGAGGAGTGGAGGGGGGCGATGTCACTTTCAGCGTCAGCAAGACGGCGCAGACCCGGGTGGGGGGGGGCCTGCGAAGTCACACACACACCAACCACCTCTTGCCCCACACACACACATACTCACACTCACACTCACACTAACCACACCCACACACACACACAGTAACCACCCCCCTTGATATTATATTAATATTATTCATTTACTCCTTTTACCCCATCCCCCACCCTATCCACTCATGCATAGCCCCCAACTCGCAGGCATGTTGAGAGAGGGAGAGGGAGAGCGGAGAGAGGCCGGAGGGGGGGAGAGGGGGGAGAATGGGGGAGAGAATGAGGAGAGGGGTGGAGAGAGGAGGGAGGCCGCAGGAGGGGAGAGGATGGGGGGAGGAGAGGAGGAGGAGAGGAGGGTGGAGGAAGAGGAGGGAGGAAGAGGAAGAGGAGGGGGAGGAAGAGGAGGGGAGATGAGGGGGAGAGGATGGGGAGAGGAGGGCTTGGGAGGGGGGAGAGAGTGGAGGGGAGAAGAGGGGGAGAGAAGGAGGGGGAGAGAGAGGAGGGGGGGCGGGGGGAGGGGAGGTCAGAGGGAGGGGAGAGGAGGAGAGGAGCGGGGGGAGGGGCGGGAGGGGGTGGGGGGGCAGCCTGTGGCGTCACACACACACTAACCACCTCCACACAGGGGAGCGGGGCGGACAGCCGGGGAGCAGGGAGCAGCCAGCAGGGAGTTGGCATAAACCATAGGAGGAGAAGGAGTGGAGAAGGGTGACGTCACTTTCAGCATGAGCAAGACGGCGCAGACCCGGGTGGGGGGGCTGCGAAGTCACACACACACTAACCACCTCTTGCCCCACACACACATACACACACACACACACACACACACACACACTCACACTCACACTCACACTAACCACACCCACACCCGCACACACACACACACACACACACACACACACACACACACACACACACACACACACACACAGTAACCACCTCCCTTGATATTATATTAATATTATTCATTTACTCCTTTTACCCCATCCCCCATGTGGCGTCATCATCGAGGCAGCTTTTTTTCAAAGTTTTTTCTCAAATTGTTTAACATTTTCATTAATAACTCGAGTAATAAAGTATGAATTTTTCATAAAAGCTGATTTTGGACTCCAGGGAAAAAACTCTACCGGAATAAAAGCCGTGCTGGTCTACAAGCCGTACTGGTCTACAAGCCGTGCTGAGTGAACTGTGAGTCTACAAGCTGTTAGTGAGTGATCTGTGAGTGTACAAGCCATCAGTGAGTGAACTGTGAGTCTACAAGCCATGCTGAACTGTGAGTCTACAAGCCAATAGTGAGTGAACTGTGCATCTACAAGCCGTGCTGAGTGCACTGTGTGTCTCCAACCCATTAATGAGTGAACTGTGAGTCTACAGTGCCGTTAGTGAGTAAACTATGAGTCGATATGCCACGCTGAATGAACTGTGAGTCTACAAGCCAATAGTGAGTGAACTGTGTGTGCTCAAGCCGTGCTGAGTGAACTGTGAGTCTACAAGCCGTTAGTGAATGAACTGTGAGTCTACAAGCCGTGCAATGTGAACTGTGAGTCTACAAGCCATCAGTGACTGAACTGTGAGTCTACAAGCCATGGCTGAGTCTGGAGATCGTACTCACTCCAGAGGTCGCGCTCATTCCGGAAGCTGCGCTCAATCCAGAAGTCGCGCTCATTCCGGAAGTCACGCTCAGTCCAGAAGTCACTCTCATTCCGGAAGTCGCGCTCAGTCCAGAGGTCACGCTCAGGAGTGTGTGTGTGTGTGTGTGTAAGTGTGTGTGCATGCGATGTGTGCGTGCATGGGTGCGTACGTGCGTGCGTGTGTGTGTGTTAGATGGACGGTGTGTGTGCGTGAGAAGGAGGGTGTGTGTGTGAGTGAGATGGAGGGTATGAGTGTGTGTGTGTGTGTGTGGTGTGTGTGTGTGTGTGTGCGAGTGAGATGGAGGGTGTGAGTGTGAACTGTTGAGTGATTCCACCAACTGCCGTGAGTGAACCTGAACTGTGAGAACTTGACACCAGCTGTGAGAGTGACTGACCATTAGTGAGTGACTGACCTGTAACCGATTCCACCAGCCAGGAGTGAGAGACCTGTTGAGTAAACATCCACCAGCTGTGACCCACCAGCCGTGAGTGACTGAACTGTGAGTCCACCAGCCAGGAGTACCAGAACTGCGGGTCCACCAGTCAGGAGTGAGTGACCTGTGATTCTACCAGCCGTGAGTGACTGAACTGTGAGTCCACCATCTGTGAGTGACTGAACTGCGAGTCCACCAGCCTTGAATGAGTGAACTATGAGTCCACCAGCCATGAATGACTGAACTGTGAGTACACCAGCCATGAGTGAGCGAACTGTGAGTCCACCAGCCATGAGTGAGCGAACTGTGAGTCCACCAGCCTTGAGTGAATAAACTGTGAATCCTCCAGCCGTGAGTGACTGAACTGTTAGTCCACCAGCCGTAAGCGGCTGAACTGTGAGTTCACCAGATGAGTGAGTGGACTGTAAGTTCACCAGCCGTGAGTGAGTGAACTGTGAGTACACCAGCCATGAGTGAGCAATCTGTGATTCCACCAGCCGTGAGTGACTGAACTGTGAGTCCACCAGCTGTGAGTAACTGAACTGTGAGTCCACCAGCCATGTGACTGAACTATGAGTCCGCCAGCCGTGAGTGACTGAACTGTGAGTCCACCAGCCGTGACTGACTGAACTGTGAGTCCACCAGCTGTGAGTGCCTGAACTGTGGGTCCACCAGCCGTGAGTGACTGAACTGTGAGTCCACCAGCCGTGAGTGACTGAACTGCGAGTCCACCAGCCTTGAGTGAATAAACTGTGAATCCTCCAGTCGTGAGTGACTGAACTGTTAGTCCACCAGCCGTAAGCGACTGAACTGTGAGTTCACCAGATGAGTGAGTGGACTGTAAGTTCACCAGCCGTGAGTGAGTGAACTGTGAGTCCACCAGCCGTGACTGACTGAACCGTGAGTCCACCAGCTGTGAGTGACTGAACTGTGAGTCCACCAGCCGTGAGTGACTGAACTGCGAGTCCGCCAGCCGTGAGTGACTGAACTGTGAGTCCACCAGCCGTGACTGACTGAACTGTGAGTCCACCAGCTGTGAGTGCCTGAACTGTGGGCCCACCAGCCGTGAGTGACTGAACTGTGAGTCCACCAGCCGTGAGTGACTGAACTGCGAGTCCGCCAGCCGTGAGTGACTGAACTGTGAGTCCACCAGCCGTGACTGACTGAACTGTGAGTCCACCAGCTGTGAGTGCCTGAACTGTGGGCCCACCAGCCGTGAGTGACTGAACTGCGAGTCCACCAGCCATGAGTGACTGAAATGCGAGTCCACCAGCCGTGGAATGAACTGTGAGTCACCAGCCGTGAGTGACTGAACTGTGAGTCCACCAGCCATGAGTACCAGAACTGCGGGTCCACCAGCCGTGAGTGACTGAACTGTGTCCACCAGCCATGAGTGACTGAACTGTGAGATTACCAGCCGTGAGTGACTGAACTGTGAGATTACCAGCCGTGAGTAACTGAACTGTGGGTCCACCAGTCATGAGTGACTGAACTGTGAGTCCACCAGCCATTACTGAGTGAGTGAACTGTGAGTCCACCAACCATGAGTGAGTGAACTGTGAGTCCATCAGCCGTGAGTGTGATTTGTGAGTCCATCAGCCATGAGTGAGTGAACTGTAAGTTCACCAATCGTGAGTGAGTGAACTGTGAGTCCACCCGCCATGAGTGAGTAAACTGTGAGTCCACCAGCCGTGAGTGACCGAACTGTGAGTCCACCAGCCATGAGTGAGTGAACTGTGAGTCCACCAGCCATGAGTGAGTAAACTGTGAGTCCAAGAATCCATACTAGCCCTCTGGAAACCTGTCCCTTCGGCCCACAACTCCCATATTAGCACTCCAGAAAGCTCCACTCCCACTAGCCTCCAATATTGGAATAGGTGGAAAGGTGGAATATTGCATTGGGGGGACCAGCCCTACCGTGTGAAAATGGGACTCGACAGGTTCCACTTAGTCTAGTATCCTTGTAAATCTCTGCACACTTTCCAGCATAATATCATCCTTCCTATGTCAGGGTGACCAGCACTGAACATACTACTCCAAATACCACCCCATAACATAATAGCCCAACTTCTTTACTCAGTACCCTGACTGATGAAGACCAATGTACCGAAAGCCTTCGTGAAGACCATACCTACCAGTGACGCCACTTGCGTGGAACAATGTACCCTATCCCTCTTCTCTACAATGCTCCCCATAGCCCCACCATACGTTGGGCATCTCTGGAGGACATGGACAGGCAATGTTTGGGGTCAGGACCCAGGTTTGATGTCTGTGAAAATCATTCATTGAAATGGGACCGAAGAAGGTTCCCGATCCAAAATGTTGCCCATCTGAAGATGGGTCCTGACCTGAAACATCATCTGTCCATTTCCCGCACAGATGGGATTGGGGAGGCACGGTGGCGCAGCGGTAGAGTTGCTCCCTTACAGCGCCAGAGACCCAGGTTCAATCCTGACCTCGGGTGCTGTTTGCACGGAGTTCACGTGGGTTTTCTCCGGGTGCTCCGGTTTATCCCACATTCCAAAGACGTACAGGTTTGTAGGTTAATTGCTTCTGTAAAATTGTAAATTGTTCCCAGTGTGTGTAGGATAGTGTTGGGCTAACCCCTGGTCGGCACAGACTCGTGGGTCGAAGGGCCTGTTTCTAAGCAGTATCTCCAAAAGTCTAAAAATAAGATGCTGCCTGATCTGCTGAGCTCCTCCAGATCTGACCACATTACCATTAAATGTAATTACTTCTTGTAAACTAATGATCTGGAAAAAGTATGGATCAAAGTAAATTTAAATTTTAATGTCCAATGCAATAGCATTAACGTGGCTCTGTCAGTGCACCAATGGACTTCTTTCTCTTGGTGTTAACTGTTACCAATGCAGAAACTGTGCCATTATAATGTCAGATTACAGTCATCATTTACGTGTGGCTGCAGAGTTGAAATGCTGAGTCAAAAGTTAGCAACTGCATATTAATAATTTAATGTACTGGGCAGTTTCCTCCCAGCTGTTATGAGGCAACTGAACCATCCTCTCACCAACTAGAGAGTGGTCCTGACCTCCCATGGACCTCAGTTAGACCTTTGAACTCTCGTTATCTAGCACTCATTATTGTACCTTTTATCCTGTATCTATGCACTGTAGACGGTCTGATGTAATCATGTGTAGTCTTTTCTTTCTTCAAGAAGGAACTGCAGATGCTGGAAAATCGAGGTAGACAAAAGTGCTGGAAAAACTCAGCGGGTGCGGCAGCATCTATGGAGCGAAGGAAATAGGCGACAAAAGTGCTTCGCTCCATAGATGCTGCCACACCTGCTGAGTTTTTCCAGCACGTTTGTCTACCATAGTATTTTCTTTGACTGGATAGCATGCAAACAAAAGCTTTATACTGTAACTCAGTACACGTGACAATAATGAATTGAACTGAACTAAAGTATGGCATGATTCATTAATCACGCTAAAACATTTAACTAGGGAGAAGACAGGAACGGGATACTGATTGTATATGATCAGCCATGATCATATTGAATGGCGGTGATGGCTCGAAGGGCTGAATTGCCTACTCCTGCACCAATTGTCTATTGTCTATTGTCTAAAACATGTGTTCCAGCTATCTGGTGAAGACGGAAGCCATTTTAAACTTGCCAGCAGCTAAGAGTCCAATATCTCAGAGCTACCCCTGGCATAATTCAATTAGGGCTGGATTCATGCAGAGTACATCGAACAGTACAGCACCGTAGCAGGCCCTTCTGCCCACAATATTCATGCTGATAACGATGCCAAGACCAACTCTTATCTACCTGCACGTGATCCATATCCCTCCATTCCCTGCATATCCCTCCACCACCACCCCCGGCAGCACGTTCCACGCACTCACCACCCTCTGTGTAAAAAGCTTGCCGCTTGCATCTCTTTTCTACTTCTCTCACCTTGAATCTATGCCCTCTAGTCTTTGACATTTCCACCCTGTGGAAAAGGTTTTGACTGTCCACCCTATCTGTGCCTCTCATAATTTGATATACTTCTCCCTGAAACCTCTGAGACTCCTGTAAATGTTACCACTCTCCTTTTAATGGGTGATGGCCCCCTCACCAATCTTTGCACATCACCAATTTTTCATTCGTCACTTTAATTTCATGCTTCATGTATTTTGAGTTTTATCACTGTTGGCAGATCAATTGCCCTCCTTGGATAACTAAAGTTCTATTGTATCGTATGGAACGAGCTGCCAGAGGAGGTAGTTGAGGCAGGTACTATAACAACATTATAAAAACATTTGGACAGGTACATGGATAGGAAAGGTTTTGAGGGATATGGGCCAAAAGCTGGCAGGTGGCACTAGTGTAGATAGGACATCCTGGTCGGCATGGACAGGATCTAAATCTGTTCTATATGACTTTGTCTCTTTGTCCACTAGTCCTTGATATCATGATAAAGGTACAGACTATTTCAGACCAGGTTTGTCCCAGGAGATTTTTTCGCCATCTTACTCACTGTTCTTCTCTGCTCCAAGCCACCTAGTTTTGTTCAGATTGGTGAAATAATAGAAAAGTTATGAAGGTTTAAAAAAATCATGAGATCAGCAGATTGGTCTTCTCGCCTGTCTGTCACCATGAAGGTAACGCCCCTTCCGGCATGAGGAGAATAAAATCCCGGAGACCGGCGTGAGTTAGAGTTGAGTCTAGAACTGTGAGTCTACAAGCTGTTAGTGAGTGAACGGTGAGTCTACAAGCCGTGCTGAGTGAACTGTGAGTCTACAAGCCGTTAGGGAGTGAACTGTGAGTCTACAAGCTGTTAGTGAGTGAACTATGAGTCGACAAGCCGTGCTGAGAGAACTGTGAGTCTACAAGCCGATAGTGAGTGAACTGTGAGTCTACAAGCTGTGCTGAGTGAACTGTGAGTCTACAAGCCATTAGCAAGTGGACTGTGAGTCTACAAGCCGTTAGTGAGTGAACTGTCAGTCTACAAGCCGTGCTGAGTGAACCTGTGAGTCTACAAGACAATAGTGAGGGAACTGTGAGTCTACAAGCCGTGGCTGAGTCCGGATGTCGCGCTCAGTCCAGAGGTCGCGCTCATTCCGGATGTTGCGCTCAGTCCAGAGGTCGTGCTCAGGAGGGTATGTGTGTATGTGTGTCTGTGTGTGTGAATGTGTGTGAGATGGAGGGTGTGTGTGGTGAGATGGTGTGTGTGTGTGTGTGTGTGTGTGTGTGTGTGTGTGTGTGTGTGTGTGTGTGTGTGTGTGTGTGTGTGTGTGTGTGTGATGGTGTGTGTGTGTGTGTGTGTGATGGTGTGTGTGTGGTGTGTGTGTGTGTGTGTGTGTGTGTGTGTGTGTGTGTGTGTGTGAGAGAGATGGAGGGTGTGTGTGTGAGATGGAGGGTGTGTGTGTGTGTCCACCAGCCATGAGTGGCTGAACTGTGAGTCCACCAGCCATGAGTGACAGAACTGTGTGTCCACCAGCCATGAGGGACTGAACTGTGTCCAGCAGTGATAAGTGACTGAACTGTGAGTCCACCAGCCATGAGTGAGAGAACTGTGAGTCCACCAGCTGTGAGTGAGTGAACTGTGAGTCTATCTGCCATGAGTGAGTGAACTGTGAGTCCACCAGCCGTGAGTGAGTGAACTGTGAGTCCACCAGCCGTGAGTGACTGAACTGTGAGTGCACCAGCCATGAGTGAGTGAACTGTGAGTCCACGAGCCATGAGTGAGTGGACTGTGAGTCCACCAGCCATGAGTATGATTTGTGAATCCACCAGCCATGAGTGACTGAACAGTGTCCACAAGCTGTGAGTGAACTGTGAGTCCACCAGCCATGAGTGAGTGAACTGTGAGTCCACCAGCCGTGAGTGACTGAACTGTGTGTCCACCTGCCGTGAGTGACTGAACTGTGAGTCTATCAGCCGTGAGTAACTGAACTGTGAGTCCACCAGCCGTGAGTGACTGAACGGTGTCCACCAGTGGCGAGTGACTGAACTGTGAGTCCCCCAGCTGTGAGTGAGTGAACTGTGTCCACCAGCCATGAGTGAGTAAACTGTGAGTCCACCAGCCATGAGTGAGTAAACTGTGAGTCCACCAGCTCACTCATGGCTGGTGGACACAGTTCACTCACTCACAGCTGGTGGACTCACAGTTCACTCACTCATGGCTGAGGGACTCACAGTTCAGTCACTCACCACTGGTGGACACCGTTCAGTCACTCACAGCTGGTTTAATCCTGACCTCAGGTGCCGTCTGTACGGAGTTCACGTGGGTTTTCTCCGGGTAATCCGGTTTCATCCCACATTCCAAAGACGTACAGGTTTGTAGATTTATTACTTCCGTAAAATTGTAAATTGTCCCCAGTGTGTGTAGGATAGTGTTGGTGTACGGGCTAACCCCTGGTCGGCACGGACTCGTTGGGCCGAAGGGCCTGTTTCTAAGCAATATCTCCAAAAGTCTAAAAATAAGGTGCTGCCTGATCAGCTGAATTCCTCCAGATCTGACCACAATACCATTGAACGTAATCACTTCTTGTAAACTAATGATCTGGAAAAGTATGGATCAAAGTAAATTTAAATTTTAATGTCCAATGCAATAGCATTAACGTGGCTCTGTCAGTGCACCAATGGACTTCTTTCTCTTGGTGTTAACTGTTACCAATGCAGAAACTGTGCCATTATAATGTCAGATTACAGTCATCATTTACGTGTGGCTGCAGAGTTGAAATGCTGAGTCAAATGTTAGCAACTGCATGTTAATAATTTAATGTACTGGGCAGTTTCTTCCCAGCTGTTATCAGGCAACTGAACCGTCCTCTCACCAACTAGAGAGTGGTCCTGACCTCCCATCTACATCATTTTTGACCTTTGAACAATCGTTATCTAGCATTCGTTATTGTAACCTTTACCCTGTATCCCCCCATCAGTCTGAAAAAGGGTTTCGGCCCGAAACGTTGCCTATTTCCTTCGCTCCATAGATGCTGCTGCACCCGCTGAGTTTCGCCAGCATTTTGTGTACTCTCGATTTTCCAACATCTGCAGTTCTTTCTTTAACACTTTGTCTACTCCACTGCGAAATCTCCTCAAGATATGCCTACTTTAAAGAAGTTCTCCTCCTCCCTCTGGAGACAGGTTCACAACCTCCTCTTTAACTGCTTCCCCTCCGTGATTCCCCCTTCCCGCCAACTCTACGACCACATCCTTACCCAGACTCGATACCACAGCCACATTTGCTTCCTCGGGACATGCCTGCACCTCCATCTCATACCTCGTGACTTCCAGCTCCAGTTCCCTGCCTCCCAGTTCGGACCCCAGCCGGACTATCGGTACCGACTGGCTATCTGCCGCCACACTCAACAATTCTCCAACCGGGCACTGAGATCTACCCTGGTGGCGATGCGCCGGCACCAGCGGGACCTCGCTTTTGTGGGGGTTTTGGTTCCCTTTAGTCCACTTCGAGCCAACCTGCCCGAGTTATTCTCTCTCTTGTCCGTTGGGTCAATCGTCCACCGCTCCACTCGAGCGGTTCTCAAGAGAGAGAATACGACAAAAGGGATTCCCCCGGGTTCTAGACCACGGAATTACGGTGGAATATGATAAAAGGTTGACTTGACCAGAGCGTGCTGATGAGAGAAAACAGAAACCAAGACGGACTCAAAGCAAGTCTAAAATTTACAGGCTTTATTAAACAATAAGAAATCGAATCTCACCAACACTACATAATACGTGACTAAACTTATGCTTTAAACTAAGACTAATTGAAAGAAAACTATCGGACATATCGTAAAAACTTACTTTACACAATTTTACTTACAGTACATCCCCTTTCCCCTTCTTCCCTCAACCTCTGTCCGGTTTCGGGAACTTCATCAGGTCACTTGGGTACTTACAGCTTAGATTTGATGCAGGTCCGGAGTTGTCCAGCAGAGCAGAAAGAGAGTGAGTCCTTGCTTGGCTCCTGCCTTTATACCCGAGTTTCTCCTTTGAAACCTCCCAGGTGCTCCTCTGGACAAAAGGGTCTTTCGATGCTTCCCAGTTTCGATCTGGCATGAACAACAGGCTTTTGATGATAATGTGGTTTGCTGATGTCATGATACCTCAGCCTGATCGTTATCCCATTCCCTAGATGGGCTCCCATTGTCCCGATGGATGGGTCATCCATGATGGTGATTGGCATGCTGCTGGGCTGTTTACCACCGTCTGCTGAGGTTCGGTACCTTCCTTTGTCTCTCCAAGATAATCTTGTTATCTCCGTCCCGGCCTTTCCTGTCCATACCATTCGCATAGTCATGTAATGCCCAGGCCCACAGACAAGTTTTAAATTGGTTCTTCCTTTGTGGATTGGGGGTTATTCCTTTGCAGCCATCAAGTCTGTTTTTAAAAATGTCTATGTCCTTGTCCCCGAGTTCTTCCATAATTTTGGAGGATTTGCCCCAATAACTTACACTTTGACACTCCCGAAACTTCGGGCCTCACTCACCCAGACCTGCAACGGACCCCAACTATCACCCACCATTAGTCTGCAGAAGGGTGGGTTTCGGCCCGAAACGTTGCCTATCTCCTTCCGCAGAGTTTCTCCAGCATTTTGTGTATCCTGTATCTATACATTGTAGACAGTCTGATGTAATCATGTGTAGTCTTTTCTTTGTTCAAGAAGGAACTGCAGATGCAGGAAAATCAAAGGTAGACAAAAGTGCTGGAGAAACTCAGCGGGTGCGGCAGCATCTATGGAGCGAAGGAAATAGGCGACAAAAGTGCTTCGCTCCATAGATGCTGCCACACCCACTGAGTTTCTCCAGCACTTTTGTCTACCGTAGTATTTTCTTTGACAGGTTAGCACGCAAACAAAAGCTTTATACTGTACCTCGGTACACGTGACAATAATGAATTGAACTGAACTAAAGTATGGCAAGATTCATTAATCACGCTAAAACATTTAGCTAAAACATGTGTTCCAACTATCTGGTGAAGACGGAAGCCATTTTAAACTTGCCAGCAGCTAAGAGTCCAATATCTCAGGCTGCCCCTGGCATAATTCAATTAGGGCTGGATTCATGCAGAGTACATCGAACAGTACAGCACAGTAGCAGGCCCTTCTGCCCATAATGTTTGTGCTGATAACGATGCCAAGACCAACTCTTATCTACCTGCACGTGTTCCATATCCCTCCATTCCCTGCATATCCCTCCACCACCACCCCCGGCAGCACTTTCCAGACACTCACCACCAAAAAGCTTGCCGCTTGCATCTCCTTTATACTTCACTCACCTTAAAGCGATGCCCTCTAGTCTTTGACATTTCCACCCTGGGGAAAAGGTTCTGACTGTCCACACTATCTATGTCTCCCATAATTTGATATACTTCTCCCCGCAACCTCTGAGACTCCTGTAAATGTTATCACTCTCCTTTTAATTGGTGATGAACCCCCCTCCCCCAATCTTTGCACATCACCAATCCTTTTCATTCGTCAGTTTAATTTCACGCTTCATGTATTTTGAGTTTTATCACTGTTGGCAGATCAGTTTCCCTCCTGGGATAACTAAAGTTCTATCGTATCGTATGGAACGAGCTGCCAGAGGAGGTAATTGAGGCAGGTACTATAACAACATTTTAAAAACATTTCGACAGGTACATGGATAGGAAAGGTTTAGAGGGATATGGGCCAAACAGGGCAGGTGGGACCCGTGTAGATGGGGCATCATGGTAGGCATAGGCAAGTTGGTCCGAAGGGTCTAAGTCTGTTCTATATGATTCTGTCTCTGTGTTCACACGGCCTTGATATTATGATAAAGGCACAGACTATTTCAGACCAGGTTTGCCCCAGGAGATTTTTCTGTGTGAATTCAGTGCCTTCTGTATTATTCATGATCTAATCTCCATTTTAAAGCCTACAGAAGATATTATTCTAACTGATCAAAACCAAAGCTCCTTTTATTATACTGGCCTGCTTCCTAAAAAAAAACGTGTTAGAAAATTTGCCATGACTGACTGGTATAAAGAAAGTAACACCAGCAAGTTACTAGTCAGAGTGAAGCCACGCACAAACTGGAGGAACAGCACCTCCTCGCCCAATACCCAACGATATGAACACTGAATTCTCCAATGTTAGCTAACTAACCACCAACACCCCCCCCCCCCCACTTTCCCCCGTCCTTCCTCCAGGCTTTATAAGTTTTTAAATTGGCTTCTGTAAAAGTATAAATTGTTGCTAATGTGTAGGGTAGTGCTAGTGTGTGGGGTGATCGCTAGTTCAACGGTTTCAAAGGTCTGTTTATTGTCATGTGTACCAATTAAGGTACAGTGAAACCCGATTACCATTGGTTGGTGTGGACTCGGTGACCATAAGGGCCTGTTTCCTCGCTGTATCTCAAAAGGTTATAGTCAATTAGGCAAATTGTTTAATATAAATGAACTGCTGAATGAACTGGATTCACATTTATCTTCTTGGTTTAACACAGCGAGCAATAACTCCCAGACATTTACACCAATGTTGTACATTTACGAGGATGTTTCTAGGACTCGAGGGCCTGAGCTATAGGGAGAGATTGGGCAGGCTGGGACATTATACCATGGAGTGCAGGATATGAGGGGTGATTTTATAGAGGTGTATAAAATCACGAGGGGAATAGATAGGGTAAATGCTCCGTTTTTTTAACCAGAGTAGGGGAATCAAGAAACGAAGGACATAGGTTTAAGGTGAGGGGGGAAAGATTTAATAGGAACCTGAGAGGCAACTTTTTCACACATATTGGTCCGCATGGGCAAGTTGTGTCGAGGGGCCTGTTTCCGTGCTGTGTGACTCTATGTGTCCGTGTCCACTAGTCCTTGATATCACGATAAAGGCACAGACTATTTCAGACCAGGTTTGCCCCAGGAGATTTTTCTGTGTGAATTCAGCGCCTTCTGTATTATTCATGATCTAATCTCCATTTTAAAGCCGACAGAAGATGTTTTTCTAACTGATCAAAACCAAAGCTCCTTTTGTTATACTGGCCTGCTTCCTAAAAAAAATGTGTAACTGCAGTTAGAAAATTTAACATGACTGAATGGTATAAAGAAAGTAACACCAGCAAGTTACTAGTCAGAGTGAAGCCACAAGCAAACTGGAGGAACAGCACCTCATAGCCTACAACCCAACGGTATGAAGACTGAATTCTCCAATGTTAGATAACTAACCACCAATACCCCCCCCTTTCCCCCATCCTTTCTTCCCCCTCATTTCCCAATGCCTCACCTGAAATATGCACCACTATTTCTCCCTTTCCTTCCCCCCCCATCCTCTTCCGCCTACATTCCTTCCTCCTGCTGTACAATTCTTAGCTCTTATACGAGAATAATCAAAGGAATGAGTGGGTTAACCTACGATGAGCGTTTGACGCCATTGGGCCTGCACTCACTGGAGTTTAGAAGAATGAGGGGGGACCTCATTGAAACGTACAGAACAGTGAAATGTTTGGATAGAGTGTATGTGGAGAGGATGGTTCCACTAATGGAGAGTCTGGGACTAGAGGTCATCGCCTCAGAATTAAAGGGTGTTGCTTTAGGAAGGAGAATAGTAGGAATTTCTTTAGTCAGAAGGTGGCGAATCTGTGGAATTCTTTGCCACAGAAGGCTGTGGAGGCTGTCTATAATTTTAAGGCAAAGATAGATATATTCTTGATTAGTACGGATGCAGGGGTTATGGGGAGAAGGCAGGAGAATGGGGTTCGGAGAGAGAGATAGATCAGCCATGATTGAATGGTGGAGTCGACTTGATGGGTCGAATAGCCTAATTCTGCTGCTCTCACATGACCTTATGACCTTTTCTCTTTAGCTTATCTCAGACCTTTTATCTCTTTGTCTGTTCGGCAACAGGTCTACCAGCATTTGCGTGTGGCCTCACTCTGGCAATGGAACTTTTTTGCACGCTGGTAAAAGTGCACAATATTAGTCCGGAATTTCCACCGTCGTACTGTTAAAGCACGGTGACTGAGCAAAATTCACCCTCAATCACCTTGAAATTAGTGGCACGAATCATATAATCTTGTGACTTCCCAGCCATCCTTGCATCCAACATTCGGTTCCACTGAAGCTCACAGTAAATTGTTGCTGTAAGGGAACATTAGTCAGAAAATATGTTGGTGTTTAGGGATCTGCGTTGTATTAAAGCAGCTTTGGATAGCAAATATTATTTCAAAAACGTTTGTACCCTCGAATTTGTTAGAATAGCTTCAAGTCACAAAAATTGTAATGACAATATTTTTTCAATCAGTTGCTCAATTTCCAGCATGTTGCATTGAACTGTGATGTTAAGGACTTTTTGCACAGACTGCTGCTGATGTCATATCAGATATTCGTTGGCTGAATTTTAAGAGACAGGCGAGTAATGTTAAAGAAATAATTGTTGTCAATTAATTTCAATCTTGTCACTGTAATGCTTAATGTTTTGTGAGGATGACTCCGATCAGAACAGTTCTGATTGTCCACGGTTCCTCCTGAGAACATTCTCGTGAATGTGCGTCAGAATGTGTCACATAAACCTGGGAAATAAATCAGGAGCTAAATATCGTTCTACCATAACTCTTCCACTTGCCAGCAGCCAGAGATCCACAGATCCACCCCAAAATCAGAAGTCACGTTCAAGTTCTGGTTTATTGTCATTTGCACATGTACAGAGAGGCAGTGGTATAATGAAAACCCCGCTTGCAGCAGCTTCACAGCATCACATACAAACTTCAACACACAGTGTCGGAAGGAACTGCAGATGCTGGTTTAAACCGACGATAGACACAAAATGCTGAAGTAACTCAGCGGGACAGGCAGCATCTCTGGAGAGAAGGAATGATGAATGTCTATGAATATGACTATGAATCTGCAGAATATAGTTCTCAGCACTGCAGCACAGCAGCTTCATAGTCCACAATAGGACGGGGGTGAATCGAACAGTATCCTAGCTTATGGAAAATGATGAATCAGACAGTTCCACCGACTATGGTATGGTCTATTAGGAACAGCTTCTTCCAGTGGCGGAAATCCCGCGGTGGCCGGGGGGTCACGCCCCCCTCTGTTTTGAGAGGTGGGGCATGATCCCCCCCAGTTTTTGTAATCCGGATTTAAAAACCCGGTGAAATCTCGGCTTTCCGCAAGACAGTGGAAGTGAGACTGCTGATCGAGGGCGCCGATTGGACGAGAGACATGTCGGCCAGCAGGCAATGGGGGCAGGACATGATGATTCAGCACGATGATTGGAGGAGGGAGGTGTCAGTCAGAGGCGGAAGTAGGGGGGTGGGGGTGGAACTGAGGATAGAGTGCATTGATTGGAGGAGGGGAGACGTGCCAAGGGTTGTAGGTAAACCTGTCCCGCCAGGTTTACCCACAACCCTGCCTGGACTTAATGGAAATATGGCCCAGGCCTACAGCCAGCGCTATCTCCAGGGCTCCGGACTGGTGTCCCGTCAGTCCAGGCAGGGCTGTAGGTTAACCTGGCGAGACAGGCAGAGTTAAGCTGCATTTAACGCTAGATTGAGCTGTTATTACTGTTCACAGGGCCCACGGCAGAAGCCTTCGAAGCCTCGCGTGTGTGTGTGAGTGTGCACATGCGCGTGCGGCTGCCAAGAAATTCTGTCCCCCCTGTCCCCCGGTCCCCTCCATATTTTGATAGTGATTTCCATCACTGGCTTCTTCCCCTTCTGAATGGTCCTTCCATAAGCTGGGGTAGTGTCCGATTCACCTCTACCCCATTGCGGACATTGGAGTTTGTCTGTGGAACTGATGCGCTACAATGCCGAGAACTATATTCTGCACTCTGCATCTTCCCCTTTGCTCTACCTATTGTACTTGCGTTTGTATTTACATATAGTATTATCTGATCTTGTTGAATGGCATGCAAAACAAAGCTTCACACTGTACCTCGGTACAGGTGAGAATAATAAACCTAAACCTCGAACAAAACAGGAACCAATTAGACATAAATTACTCATAAAGAAAAAAAGAACACTGCAAAGATAAAACAAGACATTAGTGTAAAAATATAATTTGAAAAGAAACAAAACAAGTTCATGATAGTCACAAGGAACTGCAGATGCCGGTTTACAAAAAAAGACATAAAGTGCTGGAATAACTCAACGATCAGGCAGCATCTCTGGAGAACATGGATAGGTGACGATTCGGGTCGGGACCCTTCTTCAGTGTGTGACAGTGAAAGAGGCAGCACGATGGCGCAGTGGTAGAGTGCCAGTGTGCCGGGTTCGATCCTGACTACGGGTGCTGTCTGTATGGAGTTTGCACGTTCTCCCTGTGACCGCGGGGATTTCTCTGGGTGCTCCGGTTTCCTCCCACACTCCAAAGACATACAGGTTTGTAGGTTAATTGGCTTTGGTAAAAGTATAAATTGGTAGTAATGTGTAGGATAGTGCTAGTGCTTTTCTGCAAAACCAAATTTCGTTTGAACTTCATTTGAGGTTCAAATGTCAAATAAACGGTATTGTATTGTATTGTATGTAGTGTATGGGTGATCTCTAGTTCAAAGGTTTCAAAGGTCTGTTGATTGTCACGTGTACCAATTAAGGTACAGTGAAACTCGATTACCATTAGTTGGTGTGGAGTTGGTGAACTGAAGGGTCTGTTTCCACGCTGTATCTCTGAAGTCTAAAGTTTATAGTCAATTAGGCAAATTATATAATATAAATGAACTACTGAATGAACTGGCTTCACATTTATCTTCTTGGTTGAAGACAGCGAGCAATAACTCCCAGACATTTAAAACAATGTTGTACCTTTACGAGGATGTTGCCAGGACTCAAGGGCCTGAGCTATAGGGAGAGATTGGGCATGCTAGGACATTTTACCTTGGAGCGCAGGATATGAGGGGTGATCTTATAGAGGTGTATAAAATCATGAGAGGAATAGATTGGGTAAATGCTCCATTTGTTACCCAGAGTAGGGGAATCAAGAACCGAAGGACATAGGTTTAAGGTGGGAGGGGTAAGATTTAATAGGAGCCCGAAAGGCAACGTTTTCACACAGAAGGTGGTGGGTAAGTGGAATGAGCTGCCAGAGGAGGTAATTTAGGGAGGTACTAGAACAACATTTAACATCTGTTACTTAGACAGGTACATGGATAGGAAAGGTTTAGAGGGATATGGGCCAATCCCTGGCAACTGGGACTATTGTCGATGGGGCATCTTGGTTGGCATGGGCAAGTTGTGCTGAAGGAGCCTGTTTCCGTGCTGTGTGACTCTATGACTCTATTGTGAAATCTATTCTGCACTTCCCCTTTGCTCTACCTAGTGTACTTGAGATTGACTTGAATATATTTATGTATAGTATTACCTGATCCGATTGGATTGCATGCAAAACAAAGCTTTTCTCTTAACCTCAGTACACGTGACCATATTAAACTTCAGACTTTAGAGATACAGCGCAGAAACAGGCCCTTCCGCCCATCGTGTCTGTGCTGACCAGCGATCATCCCATACACAAGCACTGTCCTGCACATTGGGGGCAATTTACAATTTTACCGAAACCAATTAACGTACAAATCTGTACTCCTTTGGGGTGTGGGAAGAAACAGAGCACTCGGAGAAAACCCACACAGTCAAAGGGAGAACGTACAAACGCCATACAGACAGCACCCATAGTCAGGATCAAACCTGGGTCTCTGGCGCTGTGAGGCAGCAACTCTACCGCTGCACCACCATGCCATATTAAACCTAAACCTATTTGCAGCTGATGAGATGAAGACAACAATGATGAACTCTCAGGACTGGAGAAGGACTACATGATGTATTTTTCACCAAATTGTAAAGAATAAAGGAACACAAACGAATAACACTTTTATAGCCACAGGATATTTCGCTTTTAGCACTGTAGTTGATAAATAAGCGTGTTCTAAATTTGGAAATTAATTATTAACGATATTTCACTATGAGTAATCTCAATTAAACTTCAAAGGTTGATCACAATGTGTTCTTGTAAAAAATGTTAATTAATGGGTACAGGAGATTAGCAAACATGACCAGAGACAACACAACGCTATCTTGAATCACTTTCATGTTTTATGAAATTAGAAGTGGAGAATCTCACTGTCAAATAGGTTAGCCTGTTGCCCATGGCAACCACAGTACACTATCCCGACTTGTTGATAGATTGTGAATTTATCACCCTCACTTCTGTAAAACTGTCACTCAAACAAAGAGATCAGGATGTAATATGCTCTATTTATATGATTGATTCCATTTAAAACACTTACGTTCTGCAAGAAATACAGGTGACTGCAAAGGCCGCACCTTCTGTTTTCTCCAAGAGATATTTTAATAACAAATATGAATCAACTGGTGGGGGATTAATATAGAACGGAAATTAATATAGAACAGATGCAGGGTTTTATATTCATTACCAGGGCAGTATACAGGGGGAGTCATCTGGCTGTACAGCGTGGAAACAGGCCCTTCGGCCCACCTTGGCCACGCCGACCGTGTCTTTCTGGGCTAAGCTTATTTCCCCGCATTTGGCCCATATCCCTCTAAACTTCATGTAGACCTTCTTATTTCATTTTGATTACACATTTTCTTAAACTCCTCTAAACTCTTCCTATCCATACAGTATATCTGTCCAGATGTCTTTTATAGCTCATAATTGAATACACTTCTATAGCTTCCTCTGGCAGCTCGTTCCAGATACGGACTACCCTCTGAGTGAAATGTTGCCCCTGATGGGACCCGGGTTCGATCCTGACCTCGGGTGCTGCACTTGTGGAGTTTTCACGTTTTCCCTGCGACCGCGTGGGTTTTATCTGGGGGCTCCAGTTTCCTCCCACATCCCAAAGTCATGATTGTTTGTAGCCTAATTGGTGCTCTAAAAATTGCGTAGAGAGTGCATGAGAAAGTGTATAGCAAGTGCATGAGAAAGTGAGATATCAAAGAACTAGTGTGAACAGGCGATGGTCATCGAGGACTCAGTGGGTTGAAGGGCCAGTTTCCGTGCTGTATTTCTACAAACAAAATTGGAGGAACAACAATTCATATTCTGCTTGGTTACCTAACAACCCACGATATGAACATTGTATTTTCCAATTTCAAATGATACCCTTCAAATGAGAAAGTGGGTTGACATAGAAGTTGTCCTTAAGAAAAATAGAAATCTGCAGAATATAGTTCTCAGCATTGTACCGCATCAGTTCCAGAGACAAAGTCCAGGACTGTTCAGAAGCCTGATAACAGAGGGGAAGATACAGAGTGCAGAATATAGTTCTCAGCATTGTCACGCATCAGTTCCAGAGACTAAGTCCAATGTCCACAATGGGGTAGAGGTGAATCGGACAGTACCCTAGCTTATGGAGGGACCATTCAGAAGCCTGGTTCTGAGCTGCCCTCATTGTACTCCTGGTTTGCGGTCTGCATGAACACAAACTATTCTCAGCATGTGTTCTGTGTTCTGCCTCAATCACTTGTGTTTAGGCCTTTGCAAGAATGGTGGCTTTTATAGCCAGAACTGACTCACTTCTGAGTGAGTTCCACATCCAGCCTGGAATAGGCTGCCACAGATCTTTATTTGAAGCAGTATTTATACGGAAACATTGTGATAAATTTACCCTCTTCATTTCAATTATCAAGGCATCAATGTGTAGTATTTTCCATTTCACTGGACAGTGCAGATCAAAGGAATAAATGTACAAGCTCATGAAATATGGTTCAGATATCAGCACTCAGTCTAGGAGAGTCTAGGACCAGAGGGCACAGCCTCAGAATGAAAGTACGTACCATTAGAAAGAAGATGAGTGTAGATCAAACAGTATTGCTGATTTTATCCGCGTCTGGTTCTGCTGCTACTGTCCAGGGCTACTCTTCCAGTCTCGAAGCAGTTGCTCCAGCCGCAAGTCTGCGAGCCAGAGGTAGTTCGGGCACGTCTGCAGTGTAAAAAGCTGATGCAGGAGGCGTACCAAGTTCTAGTTATCCTCTCCAACCATTATCGGAGGACCAGGTGGTCCATCTCCAAACCCAGAAGGGTAATGACTGTCTGGGCACGGTCAAGGAGGTGTGTCCGGAACCAAGGTCTTATTTGATTCAATCTGGCAGAGGTCTATACTGACAAAACTGACGACATATTCTGCCAGTAAATGAGCCGGTGCCATCGAGGCAGGTTCAGTATGATGATGCAGATGACCCAGATGATGTGTTATGGACAGAGGATGGAAACGATTATCTGAATGAGGGACATGTGACAGCAGACGGTGAGCAGTTTTGGGATCAGGACTTTGTTTCTGCACCTGCAAAATGACTGCCAATGGGGCTGGTGCCGATGGCGAAGACCCCTATAAAACCTGTCGACAAATCCCCTGCGAATACCTGTGCTGGTTGAGTTGTCGCCTGCTAAGAAACTCCCGATAGCCGCCTGCCACTTTTGTGGATTGGAAGAGTCTGTGTTCCACGTGTATATGGAGTGTGTGAGGTTGCAGCCCCTGTTCCAATATCTAAAGTGGCTGCTCCTTGCCTTCTGGCTGCATTTGTCACCCACCATCCTCATCTTTGGACACCCTGTGCATAGGGGAGAGGGTAGGGCTGAAGATGTCCTGGTGGGGTTGCTCCTGGGCCTGGCCAAGCTGGCCATCCACGAGTCACGGCGCCAGGCGGAAGCGGGCTCTGCCCAAGCCGGCTGCCTGCCCCTTTTCCGGGGTCCACGCCCGGGTGGTACTGGAGAAGGACTACGCGCTGTCCACGGGCACCCTGGGGGATTTCCGGGACCGTTCGGTTGAATGTATCCTGAACAAGGATTGTAATATAGTTATTTAGTACTTTACTTGGTATATCTGTTTTGTCTTGTACTATGGTGGTGGGATCTGTTTTGTTTTATGGTGTTGTAATTACTATTTTAATGTTTGAATAAATATTTTTGATTAAAAATAATAAAAATAAAATTAAAAAAAAGAAATTCCGGATGGAGGCCGTGCCTGTGGCGACAACTCCTGTGAGGGGCACGGCTGAAGCGTGTTGGACGGGTCAGCAAGCCTGTGGCTAGATACGGGGATTATGTCTAGATGCAGGAGAATGGGGTTGAGAGTGAAAGATAGACCAGCCATGATTCAATAGTGGATAGACTTGATGGGTCTCCTGCTTCCAGAAGTGGCGGCGCTGCGTGGCAGCTGCGGCTCACCTGCAGTCCGTCTTTTTTTTCTTTTTTTTTCGTCCTTTCGTGTCTGTTTTTAGTTAGAATTTTGGTTTATTAGGCTGTGTTTGTGTGGGGGGGGGGGGAGGGTGGGAGAAACAAGGTTTTAGTCTCTCCCTTCGGGGGGATGCGACCTTTTCTTGTCGTGTCCCCCGTCACCGTCTCCGTCTGTGCTGAGGCCTAATGGCGGAGCTGGTGGCCTCGGAGCTGTGGCGAGCGTTCGGGGCTCCAGTGTTCCAGCGGCGGCGGCGGCCCGGCTTCGGGGCTTCGGGGCTTCGGTGCTCCGGCAGTTGCTCCAGCGGTGCTCCAGTAGCGGCCCGGCATTGGCGCTCCGGCGGCTCTCCAGCGGGTGCTCCAGCAGCGGCCCGGCTTCGGCGCTCCGGCGGCTCCGGCGGCTCTCCAGCGGGTGCTCCAGCGGCGGCCCGGCTTCGGCGCTCCGGCGGCTCCGGCGGCTCCGGCGGCTCTCCAGCGGCTCTCCAGCAGGTGCTCCAGCGGCGGCCCGGCTTCGGCGCTCCGGCGGCTCCGGCGGCTCTCCAGCGGCTCTCCAGCAGGTGCTCCAGCGGCGGCCCGGCTCCGGCGGCTCCGGCGGCGCTCCAGCGGCTCTCCAGCAGGTGCTCCAGCGGCGGCCCGGCTTCAGAGCTCCGGCGGCTCCAGCGTTCCCGTGGTCGATCCTGGCTGGGGACTGTGGTGGTGTTCCGGCGTTCCGGCGGCGGCGGCGGTGGCGGCCTGGCTTCGGAGGCTCGGCCGCGGGCCTGGTGGACGATGACATCGAAGGCCTGGATTGCCTCAGTACAGAGGGGGAACAAGTAGGGGAAAATGACAAAGACTTTAAGACTTTTGCCTTCCACCACAGTGAGGAGGTGCTTGGTGAACTCACTGTGGTGGATGTTAAATTATGTGTTTATTGTGTGTTTTGTTTTAATTTATTACATGTTATGACTGCAAGGTAACAAATTTCGTTCAGACCGAAAGGTCTGAATGACAATAAAGGAATTCAATTCAATTCAATATCAATATGGGCCAAATGGCTTAATTCTGCTCCTATGACATGAACTTATGAACCTGGGTCCCTGGCGTTGTGAGGTAGTGGTTCTACTGGAAAGATTGGTTGGGCAGGGGAGTATAGAAATAAAATGCCAGGTCAATCTATTGTTTCACTAAATAATATATTTAAATTATGTTGATGAAGAGAAATTATAAAACGTTCTTTCGCCAAAAGTCTTGGCAGGATATTAAGATTTTAGTTAAAATGGCCATAAATATACATACATAAGTAGCAGACTTTGTGTTTTCCAAGATAACTCTACCAATAGATTTACTAAATATTAAATTTGGGGATGTAAGCTGTAAATCCTAGGCAGCACAGTGGTGCAGCGGGCAGCGCCAATGACCCGGGTTCGATCGTTACTCGGGTGCTGTGTGTGTGGAGCTTGCACTTTCTCCCTGTGACCGGATGGGTTTCTTCCGGGTGCTCTGGTTCCCTTCCACATCCCCAGGATGTGCGGGTTTGTAGGTTAATTGGCGCTCTGTAAATAGCCCCCAGTGTGCAGGAAGTGGATGAGAAAGTAGGATAACATAGAACTAGTGTGAATGGGTTATCGAAGGTCGGCGTGGACTTGGTGGGCCAAAGACATTGCTTCCGTGCTGTATCTTTCAATCAATCAACCCTATCATGCCCTATAAAGATCTTACATGTTTTAATAAGATCAGCTTTCCTACTAAACCTCTATGGTTGCAGGGAAAAGTGGATAGGAAAGTGTATATGGGCAAGTACATGATTAGGATAGGTTTAGAGGGAAATGGGCCAAACGCGGGCAGGTGGGACTAGTGTAGATGGGACATCTTGGTCAGCATGGGCTAGTTGGGCTGACGGGTCTGTTTCCGTGCATTGTGATTCTCTAAATGACTGGGTAGGGGAGGGATCATAGAAGCAGGGAGGCACGGAGAGTGTGGTCCCTGCAGGAAGCAGGAAGATGTGTGGAGGGGAAGATGTGACTGGTGGTGGGATCATGTCAGGACGTTTGTTGAGTGTGGCATAAGCCAAATCTCCATCTGACTCTCCAAATGGATGGAAAATATCCCCTGTCAGTACTTTGAAAAAGAGCAGCTGTTATGCCTGGTGACCTCGCCAATATTTATCCCTATGTCAATATTACTTCATAGATGATCTGGTCAGTGTTACATTGCCTGGAATTGGCTGCCACAAACCTTTCTTTGAAGAAGTATTTACACTTCAAAGTTCCTTTTTAGGCAGTCCCTCAGGTTTTAGTTCCTAATCTGGATCTGAGAGTCCTTGGATTGATCGATTAATACAGGCCCTTCAGCCCATTGAGTCCCTGCCGACCATCGATCACCCTTTCACACTAGTTCTACTGCATGTTATCCCACTTTCTCATCCACTTCCTACACACTAGGGGCAGTTTACCACCAGCAGGCCAATTAACCCATGTACCCACACGTCTTTGGGATGTGGGATAAAACTGGATCACCCAGAGAAATTTTACATGGTCACAGGGAGAACGTACAAACTCCACACACAGCACCTGAGGTCTGGATCGAACCCGGGTCTCTGGCATCATGAGACAGCGGCTCTACCCGCTGCGCCTCTGTGCCGCTCTGTCTTGGACTAGTGTCTTGGACTATTACAATGTAGGTGAAGAACGTGATAGGTAATATTGCTCATGACACATCATTCAACATGATTATACCTAAAATGCAGCAATTTTACTTTTTATCAAGAAAGTACAATAAGCTAAGCATTTCCTTTGTCAGTAACTCTCCAAAGGCACATACAACCAAGATAAGTTGTGGCAAGGATTCTGTGGAATTACACAACATTAATAATGATTACATGTGTGTATTAAGCTCACAGAATGTAATAGGAAAATAGTATTCTGAACGGTAGCATTATAAAATTATATAATTTGGTGTATAAAGATTTCATATCCTACATCCAAAGTCATGTTGATAAGACATTTTCTATATTAATTTATTAATTCATAAAACATTTATTTTAACTCTCACAAATAGAATATCTGATTTCAAATGGAGGATGATTAAATTCCTTGTTAATATGAACATTATAAGTGCACTTAAAAGATACAAAGTAATCGAGGCAGATATAATAACAATAAGGTTTAGAGGGATATGTGCAGAATGTGGGCAAATTGGACAGTCTTTTACCCAATTACCCTATTGATTCCTCACATGATTTTGTACACCTCTATAAGATCACCCCTCATCCTCCTGTGCTCAAAGGAATAAAGTCCCAGCCTGTCCAACCTCTCCCTGTAGCTCAGGCCCTCAAGTCCTGGCAACATCCTCGTAAATCTTCTCTGCACCCTTTCCAGCTTAATGCATCCTTCCTGTGGCAGGGTGACCAGAAACAAACACAATATTCCACCGGGTGGCACCCTCAGCGATGGCAGCCTCGCCAATGGCCTGTCTTTTTGTCCTTTTTGTTATTTTTAGTGTGTTTTAAAAAGTATGTGTTAACATTCTCTGGTTTGTTTTATTTGGGGGTGGTGGAGGGGGTTGGTGGAAACTTTTTTTCAGTCACTGTGATTGTTTTCCGTAATTGTATCTCCGGTCGCTCTGCGGCCTAACATCATGGAGCTGACTTTGAGACCCACCGCGGGGCCTTGGACTTACTATCGGAGCCTGTGAATCCTTGCCTGGGATCGATGCTGCAACCACAGCCTGCGGATTCCAGAAGAGCTCGCAGTCTCGGGTAGAGACTGATGTCACTCCAAGCCGCAGGAGCTGATATCCCCCCCCGATGCAGGAGCTTGATCGCCCCGAATGCGGAGGGCCCGACTGCAGGCCATGGGAGTCAAGATCGACCGCGGGAGAACAAATGAAGGAAGATGGAACTTTTTTTTAACCTTCCATCACAGTGAGGAATGTGGAGGAGTCACTGTGGTGGATGTTTATGTCAAAATATAATTTGTGTGTCGTGTTGCTTTTTATTGGTATGACTGTATGGCAAATCAAATTCCTTCTATGTTGCAAAAATAATAAAGTATTATGATTATGAATACAGTGCGGCCTCACCAACATCTTGTACAACTGTAACATAACTTCCAATTTCTTAATTCTTCAATCCTTTTGTCTCACTCCTTATGTCTTTTCATCTCTGGAATTTGTCCAACCATTTGCCAATCACAAAATATCCTCCCCTATTACATGCCAGGCATTGTCCTGCTCCCTTCTCCAAAATCATTCTGAGGAAGGGTCACAAGCCGAAATGTCACCTTTCCACGTTCTCCAGAGATGCTACCCGAGTTACTCCAGCACTTTGTATCTTCTTTTGTAAACCAGCGCCTGACGTTCTGCTGCTCCAAACTTTTATACTCAATAATCTGATTGATGGTTTGGCAAATTCCTAAACGTCCATCATTTCAGAGCAAGTGAACATTCTAGATTTTTCTCCTGTGCCTGAATAGTTATCTCATTTTTTACTGAAGAAGGGTCTCGACGCAAAACTTCGCCGATTTTCGTCGCTCCATAGATACTGCCTCGCCCGCTGAGTTTCTCCAGCATTTTTGTCAACCACACATTTTTCCTGATGATTTTCACTTATTCATTTTCTCTATCTCTGCCAATTACTGCATTAACTGGAATGATCTTTCTCCCTCAAGCAAATTTCAAATGATGAGAGCATGTTAGTTTAAGTACGGAACCATTTATATCAACCAAAGCAGAAAAGATATGTTGATATTTAGTTAGACACAAAGTGTTGGAGTAACTCAGCGGGTCAGGCAGCATCTCTGTAGAGAAAGGATTGGTGACATTTCGGGTCCAGCCAGTATATCCGGTATAAACCAACATAGAAAATAGGTGCAGTAGGCCATTCGGCCCTTCGAGCATCTGCATGTACCCTGTCCAAGCCTCTAAGAATTTTATATGTCTCTATAAAATCCCCTCATCTTTCTAAATTCGAGCGAATACAAGCCAGTCGCCCCATTCTTTCATCATATGTCAGTCCCGCCATCCCAGAAACTAACCTGGTTAACCTACGCTGCACTCCCTCAATAGCACACCCAGGTCTCATTGCACCTCCCTTTCTCCTAATTTGACACCATTCAGATGATAATCTGCCTTCCTGTTCTTGCCACCAAAGTGATAACCACACATTTATCCACATTTTACTGCATCTGCCATGCTTCTGCCCACTCACCCAACCTATCCAAGTCACCCTGCAGGCTCATAGCATCCTCCTCACCGCTCACACTGCCACCCAGCTTTGTGTCATCCGCAAACTTAGAGATGTTACATTTAATTCCCTCGTCTAAATTGTTAATATATATTGTAAACAACACAGCACCGAGCCTTGCGGCACCCCACTAGTCACTGCCTGCCATTCTGAAAAGGATCCGTCAATTCCTACTCTTTGCTTCCTGTCTGCCAACCAGTTCTATCCCTGTCAATACCCTACCGCCAATACCATGTGCTCTAATTTTGCACACTAATCCCTTGTGTGGGACCTTGTCAAAGGCTTTTTGAAAGTCCAGATTCACCACATCCACTGACTCTCGTTTATCCATTCTACTTGTTACATCCTCAAAAAATTCCAAAAGATTAGTCAAGCACGACTTTGACCGATCCTGTCATTGCTTTCAAAATGCGCTGCTATAACATCTTTAATCATCAACTCCAGCTTCTTCCCCACTACTGATGTAAGGCTAACTGGTCTATAATTCCCCGTTTCTCTCTCCTTCCTTTCTTCAAAAGTGGAGTTACATTGCGTACCCTCCAGTCCACAGGAACTGATCCAGAGTCGAGAGAACATTGGAAAATGATCACCAATGCATCTACGATTTCTAGGGCAACCTCCTTGAGTACTCTGGGATGCAGACCATCAGGCCCTGGGGATTTATGTTCCTTCAGTCCCAACAGTTAACCTAACACCATTTTCTGACTAATGTGGATTCCCTTCAGTTCCTCCCTCCCACTAGATCCTCGGTCCTCTAGTATTTCTGGGAGATTGTTTATGTCTTCCTTTGTGAAGACAGAACTAAAGTACTCATTTAACTGTTCTGCCATTTCCTTGTTATCCATGATGAATTCACCTGCCTGTCGCTGCACCCGCTGAGTATCTCCAGCTTTTTGTGTACCCATGAATTCACCTGGCTCTGATTGTAAGGGACCTACATTTGTCTTCACTAATCCTTTCCTTTTTGCAAACCTATAGAAATTTTTACAGTCAGATTTTATATTTCCCACAAGCTTTCTTTCATCCTCTTTTTTCCCCCCTCTTAATTAACCCATTTGTCCTCCTCTGTTGAGTCCTAAATTTCTCCCAGTCCTCTGGTTTGCCGCTTCTGGCCAATTTATATGCTTCTTCCTTGGCTTTAACACTATCCTTGACTTCCCTCATAAGCCACGGTTGAGCCACTTTCGCCAGACAGAGATGAACAATTTCAGGAGTTCATCCACGCGGTGTTTAAATCTTCGCCATTGGTTCTCCACTGTCAACCCTTTAAGTATAATTTGCCAGTCTATCATAGCCAATTCCCGTCTCATACCTTCAAAGTCTCCTTTATTGAAGTTCAGGATCCTAAAGGGCCTGTCCCACTGTACGAGGTAGTTTAAGAGCTCTCAGGAGTTTAAAAAAAATAGAACTCATGGTAAGTACGTAGAATGTACGTAGCGGCTACGTCGGAGCTCGTGGATGTCTCGTAGCGGCTCATAATGCTAACGGGAGGTTCTCGGGAAACGCAGTAACCCGTGAAGTTTTTTCAGCACTGTGAAAAATGTCCACGAGAGCCCCGAGTACCTACGAACGGCTATTACCGTAATGCTCCGATTTCGAATCAGGGGAAACTCGGGAGAACTCATGAGTTACCTCGTACAGTGGGGCAGGCCCTTAATGCAAAATTTCACCACATTGTGGTCACTGTTGCCCAAGAGGCTTTACACAACAAGATCGCTAACTAATCCTTCCTCATTACACAATACCCATTCTAGCATAGCCTGCCCTCCAGTCGGTTCGTCTACATATTGGTTTAAAAATCCATCCCATATGTATACCAGGAAATCCTCCTCCTTGTGTGGGACCAAGGTTGGTCCCAATCTATATGTAGATTAAAATTGAATGTGCAGTTAGTAGTTATGATATAGTTGGTTGAATACGCAGTTAGTAGTTAAGGGATATGATATAGTTGGAATTACAGAGACATGGCTCCAGGGTGACCAAGGCTGGGAGCTAAACATGCAGTGGTATTCGATATTCAAGATGGAGGTGGATGGTATTTCTGGTTAAAGAGGAGATTAATGAAATAGCAAGCAGAGACATTAGCTTCGATACTGTGGAATCGGTATGGGTAGAACTGCGAGATGGCCAAGGGCAGAAAACACTTGTTGGAGTTGTATACAGACCGCCAAACAACAGTTGGGAGGTTGGGGATAGCATCAAGCAGGAAATTAAAGATGAGTGTAGCAAAGTTACAGCGGTTATCATGGGTGATTAATCCACCTTCTTCTTATCTCCCTTGTACCTTTTGTTTCTGTCCTCCTGTTATGTCTCCTTGCATTGGGTCCCATCCCCCTGCCCTGTTAGTTTAAACGCGACATTTCCTACACTCTCCCTTTAGATGCACGCATGCGCTTCCATGTAGTTGACTCCAACCCCCCACTTTTTAATTTAAACCCATCGTGTAAAACCCCTGTCTCACGGTGCGAGTTGACTCACGAGTGACCCCGAGTTGTCACTCGCGGTAATCACATACACTAAACGTAGGGGGATCGTCGGAACTCTTGCGAGCAACTTAGCGACTCGTGGCGCTAACGGCAGGTACCCGTGAGACTTGGTAACTTGTGAAAAAAATCAAACATGTTTGATTTTTTCCATGAGTCAAATTTACAGTTCAAGTTAAAAATTGAAACATTTTAAACTCGTTTATAACGTGGTGGCCCGTGCATTAAGCGATTCGTGAGTCTACCGTGGGAACTCTTTTAACTCAGCGGGCAGGCAGCATCTCTGGAGAGAAGGAATGGGTGATGGGATGACATTTCCAAATTTCTCCAGCCCCATGTGTTCACTTTTGTCAACTAGCATCTGCCCTTTCTTGTGTATGACATTATTTGTATCTACAGTGCCTTGTGTCTTGGCAATTCATGATTCACACACACACAATGCTGGGGTAACTCACACACACACACAATGCTGGGCACACACACACAATGCTGGGCACACACACACACACACACACACACACACACACACAATGCTGGAGTAACTCGCACACACACAATGCTGGAGTAACTCGCACACACACACAATGCTGGGGTGACACACACAATGCTGGAGTAACTCACACACACACACAATGCTAAGGTAACTCACACACACATACACACAATGCTGGAGTAACTCACACACACACACGAACAATGCTGGAGTAACTCTCACACACACACAATTCTGGAGTAACTCAGCGGGACAGGCAGCATCTCCGGAGAGAAGGAATGATGATGTATCGGGTCGATCCCTTCCTTAGACCACTACCCAGAGATGCTGCCTGTCCCGCTGAGTTACTCCAGCATTTCGTCTATCTTTAAACCAGCATCTGGACTTCCTTCCCACATAATAACCAATGAGATTCCCCACTAAACTTCCGTGTCCTCATTGTTCCCCTCTCTGTCTTCCCCAGACCTCGGCTGCAATGTCACCGCTGGCAAATCTGTTCATTCTCGTTCTACTGCACCCGCTCCTCGGTGAAGCGGCTAACTTCATTCAAAAAATTGGATTGTCACATTGGCGGCGCAGCAGTAGAGTTGCTGCCTCACAGCGCCAGAGACCCGAGTCACACATGAAAGGGATAAGACGGTATAGTGTCTGAACTACATGAACTACACACATGAAAGGGATAAGACGGTATAGAGTCTGAACTACACACATGAAAGGGATAAGACGGTATAGAGTCTGAAGAACCGACCCGAAACCTCACCTATTTCTTTTCTCCAGAGATGCTGCCTGAGCCGCTGTGTTACTCCAGCTTTTTGTGTCTATCTTCGGTGTAAACCAGCATCTGCTGTTCCCTTCCCGCACAATATAGTATGGACGTCGGGTTTCAAATCTGATACACAATAGATAGGGCACCATCCTCGGGCCAACCTGGTGTCAGGCTGTAGGAAGCAGCTGCAGATAGACGCAAAATGCTGGAGTCACTCAGCGGGACAGGCTGCCGTCGTCCATATTCTAGTGACACTCAACACTTTGGTGTTCCCATGCAGCTCTACACCAGAACACAACACTGAAGAAGGGTCTCGACCCGAAATGTCACCCATTCCTTCTCTCCAGAGATGCTGCCTGTCCCGCTGAGTTACTCCAGTTGTTTTATTCTGGTGTAAAGCTGCACGGGAACACCAATGTGTTGAGTGTCACTAGAGTATGGTCGGCGGCTGCTGGATCACACAGCTTTTCCACGTGGATCCCACTGAACATATGCAGATCTTACCGTTGCACGCTTATTGCAATCCCACGTAAAACTCATTCTCACGAAGTTCAATGCGAGTGTGCCGCTGGCAATTCAAGTCTAGCCTGCCTTCCGAACATTGCACGCTATAGATACCAGAATGAGACTGATTTAGTCACTTTACCATTGCACCACAAGTCTCTGTTCATTTAGGTTTCTGTCATGTTTCATGTTGGCCGTATCGTGTTTTTTTTAATATCACAACCGTGAACTTTCCCGGAGCTTTGTATATTTAAAACGCTTGGATTGTCAATAACTCGTACTTTTATTAACATAAAAAAGCTGATGCATATCTTGTAAGTCGAGTTAACTTAAAGGCCGCATTCCTTCTCAGCAGCAATTTAGATGAATTGTCCGGAATAGTTTCGCGAGGCTGGCTATCGGCGGTAAAGGGGAAACATGCTTCAGCGCATTTCAACTTATTGGCCGAGCCACAAAAAAAGTAGGAGTTTCTGTTGTCCAAATGAACATGTCATAATACTATAAATCTCATTTCAGATAGATGTTTAATCTTTCATGTTGCAACAGTCGCGCCAATCGCCGATCCTCTGCAAATGTCAGTCAGCGGTTAGTTGTCATTTCACTTGTTGCTTTCTCTCGTCTATTTTCTGACCGGCTTTAAAACAGGGCCAATTTATGTCCGCGGGGAATAATCAGCCCATTGAACAAAAAGCCTTCATTCACGGTTGGCTCAAGAGTAACGGGAGAGGAACTTGGTAACTCGGGAGAGGAACTTGCAACATCGCAGAAATGACATATCCGTGGGAACTCGGTTAAACACTTGAACATAAACTTGTAATCTTGTACATAACCACGAGTCTGTTTTTTTTCTTTCACTTGGGGTCACTCGTGGGTGGACTCGCACCGTGAGACAGGGCCATAACACTAGCAACCCTGCCTGCCAGTATATATCGGTCCCCCTCCAATTAAGGTGCAACTGTCCCTTTTGTACAGGTCACCCCTGCCCTAGAAGAGATCCCAGTGATCTAGAAATCTAAATCCCTGTCCCCTGCACCAACTCCTCAGCCACACATTCAGATCCCCTATCTCCCTGTTCCTACCCTCACTAGCACGAGGTACTGGAAGCAACCCAGAGATAACAACCCCAGAAGTCCTGCTTTTCAGCCTCCTACCCTAGCTCTCTATACTCACGTTGCAGACCACCAGGGGCGCCAGGGAGATGGCCGCCCTGCCGGCAGTCTGTTTCATTATTTTTGTTATTTTTTAGTGCGTTAAAAGTTTGTTTTAATGTTCTTCGGTTTGTTTTATGTGGGGGGAGAGGGGAGGGGATCGGGGAAAACTTTTTTTCAGGTTCTTGCTTTCCCGGAGATGTGATCAATTTTCGGATCACATTCTCTGGTCTCTGCAGCCTTCGATCGATGGAGCTGAAAGCCTCCTCGGACTGTCGTGAGCCCCACCGCGGGACGCAGACTTAACATTGGAGCCGATCCCTTGCATGGGATTGCTCCCACCCCGACCACTGCGGACTTACCATCAAGGGCTCGCAGTCTTCGGGTGAGGCCGAGTCGGGAGCCCTAACGTCGCGGAAGGTTCGACCAGCCCCAATGCGAGGTTCGATCGCCCGGTGCGGGGGAGCTGACAACCCCCTGATCGCCTCGACGCGGAGGGCCCAAACGCCACCAGCTATGGGAGTTAAGATCATCCCGTCAACGGAGGGCTCGAGGCCCCCGACTGCGGAAGAACAAAAGGAAGGACTTGAACTTTATTTCGCTCTCCATCACAGTGAGGAATATGTAGGAGTCACTGTGGTAGATGTTCATGTTAAAATGTGTTTTTGAGTGATCTGTTGCTTTTAATTGTATGACTGACCTGGCCAATGAAATTCCTCGTATGTTGCAAAACATACTTGGCGAATAAAGTGTAATTCTGATTCTGATTCTGATCTTCCCTCTTCTTACCCCCGCGTCATTTGTGCCTACATGCACAACTACTTCCGGCTGCTAGAACATCGAGGATGTTCTGAAGTCGGTCTGTGTTCCTTTCTGCAGAATAATTTTATACACCTCTATGAGATCTTTACACCCCTCATCCTCCTGTTCTCTAAGGAATAGTCCTAGCCTGCCCAACCTCTCCCTATCGCTCAGACCCTCGAGTCCTGGCAACATCCTCGTAAATCTTTCCAGCTTTCCTATGGCAGGGTGTGGGAACATACTCTGAACACAGGATCAATAATGTCTCATGTGGGCATATTACCTATCATTAAATATATATTTTTCTATTTGAAAATCTGTTTACACACTACAAATAAGCAATGCAAAGTCAAATGAAATTCCAGGTCCTCAGACTCACAAAGAAGAAGGGACCTGACCTGAAACACCACCTATCCCTGTGCCCCAGAAATGCTGCCTGACCCGTGGAGTTACTCTATACTTTGGTCTTTTTTTCCATACCAACATCTGCAGTTCCTCGTTTCCCCACCAAATATTTTCCTCCACAAACTCAAAAATGGCTCAATGTAACTTTCATATTAAGTCAATATTTCTAGTTATCAATGAACAGTATTTGCACTGTCATTCATCATTATATCCTCTACCTTTCCATTGAAACTCAATAACCAAGGCACTTCATTCAACATTCATTCTGACAATTTAAGTCATTGTACAAAGGGGGATGTTAATAATTTAATCATTATTGAGAAGCATTAACAGTATTTGACTTTTACAGATCCCGAGAGAATTGTAATTTCTTTGAGGAGCCATTACAGCACAATATTCAAACGCACAGTTGGTTATTTATAAGGCAGTGTACTTAAATTATTTAAATTATTGACAGTTCAAGAGTTTAAGTTGCAGATGAGATGTTTGTGACAACATCACGTTCCTACTAAACAGATACACTACATCGCTCACTGGTCCACCCAGGTTTTAGATTAGTTTGGGGTTTAGTTTAGAGATACCGCTTGGAAATGGGCCCTTTGGCTCACCGGGGCCTCGCCGACCACCGATCGTCCACCACCAATCACACGAGTTCTATCCTGCACTCGAGGGACAATTTACAGAGGCCAAGGAACCTGCAAACCTGCTCATGTTTAGAATGTGGGAGCACCCGGAGGAAACCCACCAGGTCACATGGAGAACGTACAAAGTTTGTACAGACAGCACCCGAGGTCAGGATCGAATCCGGGTCTCTGGCGCTGTGAGGCAGCAAAGCTACCGCCACTCTACTGTGCTGCCCATCAGCAGATGGATAGGAGTTGGTCTTGGGATCAGGTTCACAAGATGAACACAGAAATATGATGCATATCCATGTCTACTGATGTTAGTCATAGAAGTGTACAGCATGGAAACAGGTCCTTCAGCCCATCTAGTTCATGCTGACCAAGTTGGCATATTGAGCTAGTCCCATTTGCCTGCAATTGCCCCATATCCCTTTAAACCCTTCTTATCCATATAATCTGCATATGTCGTAATTGTATCCACTTCTATAGCTTCCCCTGCCAGCTCATTCCAGATATGGCTACCCTCTGAGTTAAAACGTTGTGTTAAGATTGTGAGCGTTCACTTTATCCGTGCCCCTCATGATCTTGTAAACCTCAAATAAGGTCACCCGTCAGCCTCCTACGCACCAAAGAAAAAAGTCCCAACCTATCCCAACCTCTCCCTATCCAAACTCAAGCCCGCAAGCCCAGGTAACATCCTGGTGAATCTCTTCTGCACCTTTTTCAACTTAATGACATCCTTCCTATAGCCGATGGCATCCTTTCTGCAACTATATTCTACCCAAATCTATAAAATCTCGTCATCAATGCCAATGTCAAGACACATCAATAATTATCTGGTTTTGTTCCTGTAAAAGTCATTTGGAACTGATGCGCTACAATGCTGAGAACGATATTCTGCACTCTGTAACTTAGACAATAGACAATAGACAATAGGTGCAGGAGTCGGCAATTCGGCACTTCGAGCCAGCACCACCATTCAATGTGAGCATGGCTGATCATCCAAAATCAGTATCCCGTTCCTGCCTTCTCCCCATATCCCCTGACTCCACTATCTATCACCCATGTCCCCTGACTCCGCCCTATCTAGCTCTCTTGAAAGTATCCAGAGAACAGGCCTCCACCGCCCCCTGAGACAGAGAATTCCACAGACTCACAACTCTCTGTGAGAAAAAGTATTTCCTCGTCTCCGTTCTAAATGGCTTACCCCTTATTCTTAAACTGTGGCCCCTGGTTCAGGACTCCCCCAACATCGGGAACATGTTTCCTGCCTCTAGCATGTCAAAATCCTTAACAATCTTATATGTTTCAATAAGATCCCCTCTCATCCTACTAAACTCCAGAGTGTACAAGCCCAGCCGCTCCATTCTCTCAGCATATGACAGTCCCGCCATCCCGTGAATTAACCTTGTAAACCTACGCTGCACTCCCTCAATAGCAAGAATGTCCTTCCTCAAATGAGAGGACCAAAACTGCACACAATACTCCAGGTGTGGTCTCACTAGGGCTCCGTCTTCTGCCTTGCTCTACCTGTTGTAGCTGTGTGTGACTTGATTGTATCTAGTATGGTACACCTGATCTGTTTGGATAGCATGCAAAACAAAGCTTTTCACTGTACCTCGGTGCATGTGGCACTAATATTATTAGCATGTGACACTAATATTATTAGTTTATTCCAAGATGCCACCCAAGCCAGGTGACTCTCTGCTGGTCCAGGAAGTGGTTCTGTAATCATTCATTCTGTAATCACTCCATTCTTTAACAATTGTATTTCAACAGCAGCATTTCTTATTCTAACTATGCTCTTCTTAATCTCCACTCAGATGCAGCCTGTATGTCCATTCTTTAATCGGACTTGACTAGACTTTATCTGGAACAAAACTTTATTCCCTTTATCCTGTATCTGTACACTGTGGACGGTTGGATTGTAATCATGTATAGTCTTTCCGCTGACTGGACAGTGAGCAGCAAAAAGCTTTTCACTGTACCTCAGTACACATGACGACAAACATTAACTGGTAATAATAGACAATGATAAACCTAAACCTAAATGTGCTGTTAAGGCTATTACAAACCACAAGCAAGAAGCAGATAATATACAGTGGCTTGCAAAAGTATTCATACCCCTTGAACCTTTCCACTTTTTGTTACATTACAACCACAAACGTAAATGTATTTTATTGGGATTTTATGTGATAGACCAACACAAAATGGCACATAATTGCGAAGTGGAAGGAAAATGATACATGGTTTTCAAATTTTATTACAAATAAAAAACTGAACAGTGTGGCGTGCAAAAGTATTCAGCCCCCCTGAGTCAATACTTTGTAGAACCACCTTTCGCTGCAATTACTGCTGCAAGTCTTTTGGGGTATGTCTCTACCAGCTTTGCACATCTAGCGACTGAAATTTATGCCCATTCTTCTTTGCAAAATAGCTCAAGCTCAGTCAGATTGGATGGAGAGCGTCTGTGAACAGCAATTTTTAAGTCTTGCCAGAGATTCTCAATTGGATTTAGGTCTGGACTTTGACTGGGCCATTCTAACACATGAATATGCTTTGATCTAAACTATTCCATTTTAGCTCTGGATGTATGTTTAGGGTCGTTGTCGTGCTGGAAGGTGAACCTCTGCCCCAGCCTCAAGTCTTTTGCAGACTCTAACAGGTTTTCTTCCAAGATTGCTCTGTATTAGGCTCCATCCATCTTCCCATCAACTCTAATCAACTTCCCTGTCCCTGCTGAAGAAAAGCATCACCACAGTAAGATGCTGCCACCACCATGTTTCACAGTGGGGATGGTGTGTTCAGGGTGATGTGCAGTGTTCGTTTTCCGCCACACATAACGTTTTGCATTTAGGCAAAAACTTCAATTTTGGTCTCATCAAGCCAGAGGACCTTCCTCCACATGTTTGCTGTGTCCCCCACATGGCTTGTGGCAAACTGCAAATGGGACTTCTTATGGCTTTGTTTCAACAATGGCTTTCTTCTTGCCACTCTTCCATAAAAGTCCGATTTGTGGAGTGTACGACTAATAGTTGTCCTGTGGGCAGATTCTCCCACCTGAGCTGTGGATCTCTGCAGCTCCTCCAGAGTTACCACCTTGGTTGCTTCTCTGATCAATGCTCTCCTTGCCCGGCCTGTCAATTTAGGTGGACGGCCATGTCTTGGTAGGTTTGCAGTTGTGCCATACTCTTTCCATTTTCGGATGATGGATTGAACAGTGCTCCGTGAGATGTTCAAGCTTGGGATTTTCTTTATAACCTAACCCTGCTTTAAACTTATCCACAACTTTATCCCTGACCTATCTGGTGTGTTCCTTGGGCTTCACGATGCCCAAGGAACATTGTTTGTTCACTAATGTTCTCTAACAAACCTCTAAAACCGTCACAGAACAGCTGTTTTATACTGAGATTAGATTACACATAAGTGGAATATTTACTAATTAGGCAACTTCTGAAGGCAATTGGTTGCACTGGATTTTATTTAGGGGTATCAGACTAAAGGGGGCTGAATACTTCTGCACGCCACACTTTTCAGTTTTTTATTTATAAAAACATTTTAAAACCATGTATCATTTTCCTTCCACTTCACAATTATGCGCCACTTTGTGTTGGTCTAGCACATAAAATCCCAATAAAATACATTTACGTTTGTGGTTGTAACGTGACAAAATGTGGAAAAGTTCAAGGGGTATGAATACTTTTGCAAGCCACTGTAGTCGTCTTGGAAAAGCACTCCATAGCACATTTCCTGTCATAATGGTTTTCCATTAGCGGGAAAGATATCATGATGGAATGAAGACACGGCAATTACTTATCAACATAATCTGCACTTCAGTTACTTAACTTTAATGATTCATTTGTTTCCACTGTCCAAAGAAACACATTTCCTTTCATGGTGAATAGTTTTTGTATCACTATGCCCAAGGCATGATCAGTAATCAAGATTTATCAAGAATTATATCAGGACCTTCACCAGTTGGGCAAGGGCTGTGGAATGGCAAATAGAATGGCAAAATGTACATACTGTGAGGTGTTGCATTTTAAGAAGTTAATCTTGGGTTGGACCTTCACAGTGAATGGCAGGACTCTCAGGAGTGTTATAGAGCAGAGGGGTCTTGGCATGTAGGTACATAAAAGTAGCAAAGAATAGAATAGAATAGAATGCCTTTATTGTCATTCAAACAGCTTGGTTTGAACAAAATTGCATTTTCTACAGTTTTACATTACAAGAGAAACCCAAGACCCACACTTCACACAGTTTACATAAACATCCATCACAGCGGACCCCAACACCTCCTCACTGTGATGGAAAGCAAAGTCTTATCTCTTCCCTTTGTTCTCTCGTCCAGCAGTCCAACTGCAGCGTCGAGGCGAACTGGGCCTCCAATGTTAAAGCCCCCGGCGGGCAATGGCAAGTCCCGTGGCCGTTTAAGCCTTGCGGGGCGATGTTAGGCCCAGCTCCGAGTCCTTTAAACCTCACGATTCCAGCGGGAGAAGTTGCTGTTGCGGGAGCTCCGAAAAGCGGTCTCCAACCAGGGACCTACGAGCTCCTGATGTTCCTGCGGCTGGAGCCTCCGAAGCTCCGAAGTCGGGTCGCAGCCGCGCGCCACCACAGTTCTTCCCGCTCCGAAGTCGGCCAGCTCTGCGATGTCAGGTCCGCACGCTCCGCCACCGGAGCCCCAAGGGTGGTCCCGGCCGGAGGCCGCCGCCGGCTGCACGAAAGCAGGCCCAACGACACCGGAGACCCAACAGGGAAAATGTCGGGTCCCCATGCAGGGACAAGATTAACGGTTTCCTCCACAGCCCCCCCCCCCCCCTCCACCCCCCACATATACACAGCTAAAAATTAAAAAAAAACTAGAGTCAAGACATACATTTACCGAGACCAAAATAAAAAAGACAGACGGACTTTAGTTGAGCCGCTGCCGATAGGCGCCGCACAGGTAGACAGGGTGGTGAGGAAATCTTTTGGCACGCTGGTCTTCAGTATTCATGGTATTGCGTGTAGAAGTTGGGAAGTTATGTTACATTTGTACAAGAAGTTGATGAGGCCACATTTGGAATATTCTGGTGAACTATTTGGACATCCTGCTGTAAGAAAGATGGCATTAAACTGGAATGTGTACAGAAAAGATTTACGAGGATGTTGCCAGGATTCATGATGCCAAGATGAATGGTTATCTGCCTGCATGTGATTCATATCCCTCCATTCCCTGCATATCCATGTGCCCATCCAAAAGCATCGTAAACGCCACTTTCGTATCTGCCTCCACCACCACCCCCCGCAGTGTGTTCCAGGTACCCATCACCCTCTGTGCAGAAGAGATTCACCAGGCGGTTTCCTGGGCTTGCGGGCTTGAGCTACAGGTAGAGGATGGGACTTTTTTCGTTGGAGCATGGGAGGCTGAGGGGTGACCTTATTGATGTGTACAAGATCATGAGGGGCACAGATAAAGTGAACGCTCACAGTCTTTTTATTAGATTCTAAAACTGGAGGGTTAAGATGAGAGGCAGGAGATTTAAGAGGGACCTCCAGGGGCAACACATTTTCACCCAGAGGGTACTCCATATCTGGAATGAGCTGCCAGAGGAAACTATAGTTGAAACAATTACAACTTTTAAAATAAAAAATTTGTACAGGCATGGATAGGAAGGGCTAAGATGGGTAGGGGGCAAATTTATTTAAGAAAGGAACTTGAAATAATCCAGGAAATTATAGGCCGGTGAGCTTCAAGTCTTTGGGAGGAAGATAATTGGTGAGATGAATTTCAAGATTGAAAAGACTAGACTAAGATTGAAAAGACTAGGCTTGTATTTACTGGAGTTTAGAAGGATGAGTGGGAATTTTATAGAAACATAAAATCATAAAAGGACAGGACAAGCTAGAAGTAGGAAAAATGTTCCCAATGTTGGGCGAGTCCAGAACCAGGGGCCACAGTCTTAGAATAAAAGGGAGGCCATTTAAGACTGAGGTGAGAATAAACCTTTCATTGATTGGGGACGATCAGCCATGATCACAATGAATGGCGGTGCTGGCTCGAAGGGCCGAATGGCCTCCTCCTGCACCTATTTTCTATGTTTCTATGTTTCTATATTGTGGAAACAAAGAACAGCAGAGTGGCACAGTGGCGCAGAGGTAGAGTTGCTGCCACATAGCACCAGAAACACAGGCAGATCCTGACTACAGGCTCTGCCTGTGTGGAGTTTATACATTCTCCCTGTGACCACGTCGGTATTCTTCTGGTGCTCCGGTTTCCACCCACATCCCAAAGATGTGCAGGTTTGTAAGTTGATTGACTTCTGTACATTCTGTACACCTCAAGGCTGCGTGCTCAGCCCCCTGCTGTACTCACTCTATACTCATGACTGCGTAGCCGGACATAGTGCGAACTCCATCATCAAGTTCGCTGACGACACCACTGTTGTGGGACAAATCACTGATGGGGACGAGTCAGGGTATAGAAGTGAGATCGTCCAATTGACCAAATGGTGCCAACACAATAACCTGGCTCGCAATACCAGCAAAACCAAGGAACTGATTGTGGACTTTGGAGGGGGTAGGACAGGGACCCACAATCCCGTTTACATAAATGGGACTATGGTGGAAAGGGTCAAGAGCTTCAAATTCCTGGGCGTGCACATTTCCGAAGATCTTTCCTGGTCCCAGCACGCTGACACAATTATAAAGAAAGCACATCAGCGCCCCTACTTCCTGAGAAGACTACGGAGAGTTGGCATGTCAAAGAGGACTCTCTCGAACTTCTACAGGTGCACAGTAGAGAGCATGCTGACTGCTTCGGCAACTTGAGCGTCCAGGAGCGGAAAAGGATGCAGAAAGTTGTAACCACTGCCCGGTCCATCATCGGCTCTGACCTCCCCACCATTGAAGGGATCTATCGCAGTCACTGCCTCAAAAAGGCAGCCAACATCATCAAGGACCCACACCATCCTGACCACGCACTCATCTCTCCGCTACCATCGGGTAGAAGGTACAGGAGCCTGAAATCTGTTACATCCCGGTTCAGGAACAGCTGGTTCCCCACACCCATCAGGCTATTAAACTCGCCAACAAACAGACTCTGAACTGTAACAGGCTATTACATTTTATCTGCTTATTTATGTGTATATTCACCTGAACTGTTCTGTTTCTCTGCTTACAATATTCTGTTGTGCTGCAGCAAGCAAGAATTTCATTGTCCTATCTGGGACACACGACAATAAACTCTCTTGACTTGACTCTTGACTTGACTCCCTCGTGCGTAGGATAGTGCTGGTATAGGGTGTAATCGCTGGTCAGCGCGGTGTATCACTCTGTAATGCCCTTGTCCCACTTGGTAAACCTGAACAGAAACCTCTGGAGACATTGCGCCCCACCCAAGGTTTCCGTGCTGTCCCGGAGGTTCCCGGAGGTTTTTGTCAGTGTCCCTAATGGCCGAAAGTGGTTTCCGCTTCTTCTATGTTCTATAGAAGAAGCGGAAACCACTTTCGACCATTAGAGACACTGAGTAAAACCTCCGGGAACCTCCAGGAACTGCACGTAAACCTTGGGTTGGGCATAAAAAGTCTCCAGAGGTTTTCGTTCAGTTTCCTAAGTGGGACAGGAGCATAACACTGTGAGAAGACATTGAGTAATAATGACTGCGAGCAGTATTACATTGTGAAGCTGATTGAAGCATAGCATCCCACAGAGACATCTATTGGTAATTTTCTGGTAGGGCACAGATGGTGATCCATTACTGATTAATTATTTTCTGTAGAATGGAGCTGGAAACCTCAGCAATCTTCCAACTTGTGTATCAATCAGTGCTGCATTCTTGGAGTATAATTCCATTAAATTAATTCTTCCCTTGCTAACCCTGGTACTTTATTTGATTGTCCATTTATATGACACATATTATCTAATTAAGAAAATAATGCTCTCTTGCTGTTTGATAATCTACAATGTATCCAAATAGATTAAATGTCCACCGGTTGGGCCACCGTAGTGGCTGCCTTACCAACAGTCTGTCTGTCCCCTCTCTGTTTTTATTATTTTAAGAATGTTTTAAAAGTATGATTTAGTGTTTCTTGGTCTGTTTTATGTGGGGGGTGGGGGGGGAGATCGGGGGAAACGTTTCAAATCTCTTACCTCGATGGTGATGCGATTTCTCTCCGTATCATATCTCCGTCCCCCCCCCCCCCCCCCCCGTGGCCTAACAAAGTGGAGTAGTGCGGCCTTTCGTGAAGACCAGCCTGGCGCTTCAAGCCGTGGGCGCGGCGCGGACTTATCATCGTGGAGCATGCGATCCTTTGCCGAGGTTCGCCCCTGACAAAGCTCCAACCGTAAGACCTGTGGACTAACATCATGAAGCCCGCGATCTCCGGTAAGTAGAGGCCGACTCGGGAGGTCCATGCCGCGGAGTGTTCCATTCAGTCCCGACGCCACAGTTTCGATCATCCCGACGCGAGGGAATCGGACCATCGGCAGCGGCGACTGTGGACTGGTCAACAGCCTTGACCACGGGTGAACAAAGGAGGAAGATGATTGAACTTTATTGCAGTGAAGAATGTGCATTCCGCTGTGGTGGATGTTTATGTTAAATGTTATTTTCTGTGGCAGCATGTATTGTTGCTTTTCACTTAGTATTGCTGTATAGTAACTCAAATATCACTGAACCTTAATTGGTGCATGTGACAATAAATTTGAAACTCGAAACCTGAATCTATTGCTGTGACTTGTGGCCAAACGTGTGGACAAATGTACCTACATCTGTTGCTGAGAGTGAACCTGGGACAATAGAACATAGAACATTGTACAGTACAGTACAGGAACAGTGTCCGTATCGAACATGACGCCAACAACAACTATCACATCGATTAAAACACATTTGGACAGGTACATGGACAGGAAAGTTTTGGAGGGATATTGGCTAAATGCAGGCAGGTGAGACTAGTATAGATGGAGCACCTCGTTTGGCATGGGTGAGTTTGGTCGAAAGTCCACTTTCCACGCTATATGACTCTATGATCCTTTAACAATTCTTATCTGCCTGTGCACATCCCTTCATTCCCTGTATATCCATGTGCCTATCCAAATGAAGATAGACACAAATTACTGGAGTAACTCAGCAGGATAGGCAGCATCTCTGGAGAGAAGATATGGGTGACGTTTCAGGTGGAGACCCTTCTTCACTCAATTATCTAAAGGTGTCTTGAACACCACTATTGTATCTGCCTCCTCCACCACCCATGGCAGTGTTGTTCCAGGCCCCCAGAGCCCTGTGTGTAAAGAAATTGTCCCGCACATCTACATATATAAAAGTCTCAACCTGACCACTTCCTGTCTGCACTGTATATAGAAAACCTCTACCATATATCACTATGATTTTTGCCCATCTTACTCACAGCCCTCCTCCGCTGAGGCAGACTTGAGGAAGTTATGAGTGTTTAAAAAATCTTGAGATCAGCTGATTGGTCCTCTCGCCTGTCAATCACCATGATTCAGGTAACGCCCCTTCCGGGGGGGGTGGGGGGGTGGGGGGGGGCAGGACTATAAAATCCCAGATGCCTGGACGCGAGTCAGTCACTCTGAAAGATCACGAGGGAGAGTCCACAACTGTGATTCCAAGCTGTGAATCAACTGAACTGTGAGTCTGCAATGTACTTGCAATAAATGATTGGTTAGCCCTTAATGACAATGTCATGAGTTGTTTGGGAATTTGCACTCTGCTTCTAATACTATGAAATTGAATTTGGTGGCCTATACTCTGCTTGAAATGCTATGAAACTGAATTTGGTGGCCTACACTCTGCTTGAAATGCTATTAAACTGAATTTGGTGGCCTACGCTCTGCCTGAAATGCTATGAAACTGAATTTGGTGGCCTGCGCTCTGCCTGAAATGCTATGAAACTGAATTTGGTGGCCTGCACTCTGCCTGAAATGCCATTAAACTGAATTTGATGGCCTGCACTCTGCCTGAAGTGCCATTGAAGTGAATTTGGTGGCCTGCACTCTGCCTGAAATGCCATAAAACTGAATTTGGTGACCTGCACTCTGCCTGAAATGCCATTGAACTGAATTTGATGGCCTGCACTCTGCCTGAAGTGCCATTGAAGTGAATTTGGTGGCCTGCACTCTGCCTGAAATGCCATTGAACTGAATTTGGTGACCTGCACTCTGCCTGAAATGCCATTGAACTGAATTTGGTGGCCTGCACTCTGCCTGAAGTGCCATTTAAGTGAATTTGGTGGCCTGCACTCTGCCTGAAATGCCATGAAACTGAATATGGTGGACTGCACTCTGACTGAAATGCCATGGAATTGAATTTGGTGCCATGCACTCTGCTTGAAATGCTATTAAACTGAATTTGGTGGCCTGCACTCTGCCTGAAATGCCATAAAACTGAATTTGGTGACCTGCACTCTGCCTGAAATGCCATTGAACTGAATTTGATGGCCTGCACTCTGCCTGAAGTGCCATTGAAGTGAATTTGGTGGCCTGCACTCTGCCTGAAATGCCATAAAACTGAATTTGGTGACCTGCACTCTGCCTGAAATGCCATTGAACTGAATTTGATGGCCTGCACTCTGCCTGAAATGCCATTGAACTGAATTTGGTGGCCTGCACTCTGCCTGAAGTGCCATTGAAGTGAATTTGGTGGCCTGCACTCTGCCTGAAATGCCATGAAACTGAATATGGTGGACTGCACTCTGACTGAAATGCCATGGAATTGAATTTGGTGCCATGCACTCTGCTTGAAATGCTATTAAACTGAATTTGGTGTCCTGCACTCTACTTGAAATAGAATTTCAAGGAATAGCCATGAGTGACTGATCTGCCAGCCCATCAGCCCTGATTGACTGAGCTGCCAGCCCACCAGCCCTGAGTGACTGAGCTGCCAGCCCACCAGCCCTGAGTGACTGAGCTGCCAGCCCACCAGCTCTGAGTGACTGAGCTGCCAGCCCACCAGGCCTGAGTGACTGAGCTGCCAGCCTACCAGGCCTGAGTGACTGAGCTGCCAGCCCACAATGTCCATACTAGCCCCCTGGATACTTCAGCCCTCAGCACCCATAATAGCTCTCCAGAAATACCCCCCCCCCCCCCCCCCCCCCCAACCACACTGCCAACCAATATTGGAATTGGTGGAGAGGTGGAATATTGCATTGGGGGACCAGTCCTCCCATGTGAACATGGGATCCACTGGGTCTCATTTAGTGTCCATTAAACCCTACCCCTCGCACCTTAAAGCTATGCCCTCTAGTATTTGATATTTCTTTCCAGGGTTAAAGGTTTTGAATGTCTACACTATCCATGCCTCTCATTATTTTATATCAAGTCTCCCCTCAGTCTCCAATGTTCCATAGAAAATGATCCAAGACTGTCCAACCTCTCCCTGTAGCTAATACCACCTAATCCAGACATCATTCTGGTAAACCTCCTCTGCACCCTCTCCAAAGCCTCCGCATCCTTGCAGTAATGGCGGGTGCTGGAATGCACAGTTGCAGATAAAGAGAAATTATCCAGACAAAGTACATTAATGCTGGCTTGAGTGGCCTGTGGGACAGACACTCGTTGTTTACTAAAAGTCCATCTCCCTCATGATCTTGTACACCTCAATAAGGCCCCCCTTCAGCCTCCAAAGGAAAAAAATCCCAGTTCATCCAACCTCTCCCTGTAACTCCGCCAAGGCCTGCTGGATCTCTCAGTTTCTGACGACTTTATCTCCCCTTCCCATTCCCACACTGACCTTTCTGTCCTGGGCCTCCTCCTATGCCACATGCAAACTGGAGGAATAGCACCTCATGTTCCACTTGGGTAACTTGCAACCCAACAATATGAACATTGGGGGTTACACAAAAAGCTGGAGAAACTCAGCGGGTGCAGCAGCATCTAAGGAGCGAAGGAGATAGGCGACGTTTCGGGTCGAGACCCTTCTTCAGACTGGTCAGGGATCAGGGAAACGAGAGATATAGACGGTGATGTGGAGAGATAAGGAACAATGAGTGAAAGATATGCAAAAAAGTATCGGTGATAAAGGGAACAAGCCATTGTAAGCTGTTTGTGGTGTGAAAATGAGAAGCTGGTGCGACTGGGGTGGGGGAGGGAGATAGAGATAGAGGGAATGTCAGGGCCCGAGGGCTGAGGGAGAGGTGGGAAGGGGAGGAGACAGCAAGGGTTAACAGAATTGAGAAAATTCAATATTCAAGCCCAAAGGATGCAGACTCCCCAAGCGGAATATGAGGTGCTGTTCCTCCAGCTTGCGGTGTTGCTCACTCTGGCCGTGGAGGAGGCCCAGGACCGAGAGGTCGGATGTGGAATAGGAGGGGGAGTTGAAGTGCTGAGCCACCGGGAGGTCGGGTTGGTTATTGCGGACCGAGCGGAGGTGTTCGGCGAAGCGATCGCCAAGCCTCCGCTTGGTCTCACCGATATAGATCATCTGGCATCTGGAGCAGCGGATGCAGTAGATGAGGTTGGAGGAGGTGCAGGTGAACCTCTGTCGGACCTGGAAGGACTGCTTGGGTCCCTGAAAGGAGTGGAGGGGGGAGGTGAAGGGACAAGTGTTGCATTTCTTGCGGTTGCAGGGAAAGTGCCCGGGGAAGGGGTAGAGTGGGAGGGGAGGGAAGAATGGACAAGGGAGTTGCGGAGGGAGCGGTCTTTGCGGAAGGCAGACAGGGGGGGAGATGGGAAGATGTGGCGGGTGGAGGGGTCACGTTGGAGGTGGCGAAACTGGCGGAGGACTATATGTTGTATTTGCCGGCTGGTGGGGTGAAAGGTGAGGACCAGGGGGACTCTGCCCTGTTTGCGAGTGGGGGAATGGGGAGCGAGGGCAGTGTTGCGGGGTATGGAGGAGACCCTGGTGCGAGCCTCATCAATAGTGGGGGAGGGGAATCCCCGTTTTCTGAAGAATGAGGCCATTTGTGATGACCTGGTGTGGAACACCTCATCCTGGGAGCAGATGCGGCGTAGACGGAGGAATTGGGAATAGAGGATGGATTCCTTACAGGAAGCAGGGTGGGAGGAAGAGTAGTCCAGGTAGCTGTGGGAGTCAGTAGGTTTGTAGTGGATGTCGGTCAGGAGCGTATCACCTGCAATAGAGATGGTGAGGTCAAGGAATGGTAGGGAAGTATCGGAAATGGTCCAAGTGTATTTGAGTGCTGGATGGAAGTTGGTGGTGAAATGAACATTGGGTTTTACAATTTCTGGCAACCTTGAACAACCTCCTCCTCCCCCTTGTGCCCCATCTGGACTCACACTTATTTCTCACCTTCCTCTCCCCTGCCACCTACTTCATCTGGCTTCACAATTTGCAACTCTGCAATCCTTTTGTCTCACACCTTCTGTTTTCTCATCTCTGGCCTGAGTCCAACTATCTGTCTACCAACCCCGCTCACCTGTGTTCACCTATCACCTGCCAGGCTTTGTCCTGCCCCTTCATTTTTCCAGCTTCCTACCCCCATCCTGCACTCAAATGGACCATCTCCGACATCTCCCTACCGTTTCTGGATCTCACCGTCTCCATCACAGGAGGTAGACTATCGACTGACATGTATTATAAATCCACTGACTGCCACAGCTATCTAGACTACAATTCTTTCCACCCTGCTTCCTGTAAAGACTCTATCCCCCACTCCCAATTCCCCCGTCCACGTCGCACCTGCGCCGACGATGAGGTGTTCCATACCAGGACATCCGAGATGTCCTCATTCTTTAGGGAATGGGAGTGTTCTGGAAGCTCCATTCTGGCTCCCCTCCCCCCAGTCACAACATAGTCCCCCTTGTCCTCACCTTTCACCCCATTAGCCGCCTCAGACAACACATAATCTTCCGACATTTTCGCCACCTCCAATGGGATCCCACCATTAACCACATGTTCCGATTCACCTCTACCCCATTGCGGACATTGGACTTTGTCTCTGGAACTGATGCGCTACAATCCTGAGAACTATAGTCTACACTCAGTACGTTCCCCTTTGCTCTACCTATTGTACGTGAGATTAACTTGATTGTATCTATGTATATTATCATCTGATCTGATTAGTTAACATGTAAAATGAAGCTTTTCTCTCCACGAAACGTCACCTATCCATATACTCCAGGATGCTGCCTGACCCGCTGAGTTACTCCAGCACTGTGTGTGTATTAACCAACACCTGCATTCTTTGTTTTTGCATTGATCAGTACGGTTCAGGAGCAGGCATTTTGGCCCACTATGTCATGAACAAGGCAGGCACTGCTGCCTCCCCGCACCAGAGACCCGAGTTCCATCCTGACCTCGGGTGCTGTTTGTGTGGAGTTTTCACGTTCTCACTGTGATCGGGTGGGTTTCCAGTTTCCTCCCACATCCCAAAGACGTACTGGTTTGTCGGTTAATTGACCTTCTTGGTTGTCGGTTAAATAACCTCTAGTATATGGGGAGTGGATAAGAAAGTAAGATAACATAGAACCAGCATGAATGGGTGATTGACGGTCAGCATGAACGGTGAGCCGAAGGAACTGTTTCCACGCTGTATCTTTCAATCAAAAAATTAACCCAATTTTAACACAATTAAAATTTACACAGGCAGGGAATCTTGTAAGCAAATTAAAAAGTATGCTAAATATGACATCTATATAACATCATGTGCATGCCTGACATGCTTCGGAGGGAGATGTGAGTTCATCGGTTTTATGGTAAATGGAATAGCTGCCTTTATTGTTGAGTGCTTGCATAATTTCAAACCTGCTAGACCAGCAATAAAAACGACTAGGTAAAATTAATTACTGGCCTTGGTCAATGGATTCAAAAACAAATCATACTTAAGTGTTATTAAACAGTTACCATAAAGATCCCTCTGAAGGCTTGCATCCAACAAGATGACAGCTTCTATGTCTATCCTCTTAATGTATAAGCCTATATATACATCTTATAATGTATAAGTTCAGTTTAATTTAGTTTAGTAAAACAGAATGGAAAAAGGCCCTTCAGCCCACCGAGTCCACGCTGACCAACTAGGGACAATTACAGAAACCAATGTACCTACACACCCACACATGTGGGAGCATCCGTTGGAAACCCACACGGTTTGTTTGTTTGTTTGAGGTGCCTTGGGTTGTTTTAGGCCTTTAAGTCTGTAAATGCATGATCATTCTGTTGGTTTGGTTGATGGAAGGACAGAGAGTTTGCAGATAAACAAATCCCCAACAGTAATACGTTCATTAGTTTATAGGTCATAGGAGCAGAATTGGGCCATTCAGCCCATCAAGCCTACTCTGCCATTCAATCATGGCTGATCTATCTTTACCTCTCAATCCCATTCTCCTGCCTTTTCCCCATAACCCCTGGCACCCTTACTAATCAGGAATCTATCAATCTCCATCTTAAAAATACCCACTGACTTGGCCTCCACAGCCGTCTGTGGCAATGAATTCCACACATTCACTGTGGACTGAAGAAATTCCTCCTCATTTTCCATCTAAAGTTATGGCCTTTTATTCTGAGGGTGTGCCCACTGGCTCTAGACTCTCCCACATTGAAACATCCTCTCCACATCCACTCCATCTAGGCCTTTCACCCATGTTTCAGAGGTCCCCCTCACACTTCTAAACTCCAGCGAGCACATGCATCACACAAACACTCATAGTCCATTAACTCAATCAACCCCAGGATAATTCCCATAAATCTCCGTTTCCTCTCCAACGTCAGCACATCCGTCCTCGGATATGGGGCCCACATCTGCTCACAATACTCCAAATATTACACATTGCAAATGATGTACGTGGATGGGCCTGAAATTACTGAGATCAATCTCAGGGCATTTCCCAAGATCAGTTCCAACTTCAGCTGCCATGTCATTAGATAATATGTGGGGATCTCAGCTGATGATTACATTCACTCTTTCTCAGCCCCTCCCCGCAAGCATTAACAAAATATAGCAGTCCAATTGGACGGCACAGTGGTACAGCGGTAGAGCCTCATAGTGCCAGAAACCCGGGTTTGATCCTGACCATAGGTGCTCTCTATGTGTGGAGTTTACACGTTCTCCTTGTGGGTTTTCTCCAGGTGCTCCGGTTTCCTCCCACATCCCAAAGACGTGCAGGTTTGTCAGTTAATTGGCTTCTGCAAATTGTCCCTAATGTGTAGGATGGATGGTTGTCGTGATTCGATGGGAAGGGCCAGTTTCCACACTCATCCCTTTCTCTGTGCCTCCGTGTCTCTCTCTGTGCCTCCGTGACCTTCTCTGTGCCTCCATGTCCCTCTCTGTGCCTCGGTGTCCCTATGTGCCTCCGTGTCTCTCTCTGTGCCTCTGTGTCTCTCTCTGTGCCTCTGTGTCTCCCTCTCTGTGCCTCCGTGTCTCCTTCTCTGTGCCTCCATCTCCCCCTCCAAATTGGGGGCTATGTGTGAGTGGATAGGGCAGGGCATGGAGTAAAAGGAGTGAATTAATAATATTAATATAATATCAATGGGGTGGTTAGTGTGTGTGAGGAGTGGTTAGTGCGTGAGAGAGGTTGGTTAGTGTGTGTGTGTGACACCTCAGGCCGCCCCCTCCCCTCACAACCGCTTGTTGGGGGAACAGACCCAATGGGTCTGCACTTGGTCTAGTAAACACTAAAACTCTAAACTTGGGGCAAAAAACGGAATCGCAACATTCGATGCACCCATTTCCAAGGCAATAGTTATAAGGTGAGAGGGGAAAGATTTTGTTTAGTTTAGAGATACAGCACGGAAACAGGCCCTTTGGCCCACTGAGTCTGCACCAACCAGCGATCCCCATGCACATTAACACTATCCTACACACACTGGAAACAATTTGCACATACACCAAGCCAATTAACCTACAAACCTGTACGTCTTTGGAGTATGGGAGGAAACCGAAGATCTCGGAGAAAACCCACGCGGTCACGGGGAGAATGTACAAACTTGTAATGACAGCACCCGTGGTCGGGATAGAACCTGCATCTCAGGCGCCACAAGTGCTGTAAGGCAGCAACTCCACCGTTTCGCCACCTTGCCGCCCATTTACTTGGAAGTTAATGGACAACTTTCTCACTCACAGGGTGGTGGGTATATGGAACAAACTGCCAGAGGAGGTAGTTCAGGCAGGTACTGTAACATCATTTAAAGGACATTTGGTCAGGAATGTGGACAGGATAGGTTTAGAGGGTTATGGGCCAAATACAGGCAAATGGGACGAGCTTAGATGGGGCATCTTGGTCGGCATGAATGAGTTGGGCTGAAAGACCTGTTACTGTGCTGTGTGACTGTGACTCTAAAGGGCCTGTCCCACTTTGCGATTTTTTCGGCGACTGCGAACGTCAGCGACTTAAGCCCGTAGTCGCCCTAAAAACCGTCAGGTTGTACGACACTCCGCGTCACCGTTACATCAAGCTGTGATACTCCATGTCACCCGCCTTCATAACACAAGAAGGTTACACCGATCACATTGGAAATTAACTTATCTACAATAAGGACCAATAACTTTTTAAGAAATAAATTGTTTATTTAACGTCAGCTTAAAAATAACATCATATTCTAAAAACAACAATTCGTTTAACAATAGACCGTAAATTGGAGGAGCAGCACTTCATATTTCGCTTAGGCAGTTTACAACCCAGCGGTATGAACATTGACTTCTCTAATTTCAGGTAATCCCGGCTTTCTCCTCCCCTTCCCAACTCTCCCTCAGCCCACTGTCTCCGCCTCTTCCTTTCTCCTCCTCCCCCCCCCCACCCTCACATCAGTCTGAAGAAGGGCCTCGACCCAAAACATTGCCTATTTCCTTCGCTCCATAGATGCTGCCTCACCCGCTGAGTTTCTCCAGTATTTTTGTCTAAAATTCATTTAACAAGAAAAGTTTAACTTCAACAAAAATAACAGTATATATTTAACGGCATATTTTAAAGAACATCATCCTTAAGGAAAAATTTTATTCAACAATAATAGTCAGATCTGACAATAACATTACAATTTACATCAACTCCAATGAACTTCAACAAGACAAAAAGATCTTTATTTTTTCACCACATTAGAAAGAACATCATTTCAGATGTTCTTAACAATGTACTTTGTACATTAATGTTCTTTTGTACTTTCCATTCTTTATGGGCACTTTGCCCCTGGTTATCTTCAGCCAAATAATCAAAAAAGGTTTGAAAGTCGGCGTTTTATATACTTACGTCACCGGGTGTCACCCTCAGGACATCATATGTCAGCGTGTGACAGGGCACATGACTTGATAAGACACCCAGATGTTGCCTGAAGATTTTGAACATTCCGAAATCCAGGGGCGGCAGGGAGACACCGCGCGTCACTACATGCGTCACGCCACGTCACGCCCCGACCACGCCGTGACAACCTCTTTTCAGGCTGTTGCCGACAATGTCGCCCAAGTGGGACAGGCCCTTTAGGCTATTTTTTAGGCGACTACAGGCGACTAGGCTGTCGCCACATGGTCGCCAGGGTGTCGCCTGTATGGTCGTGAGTAGTCTCCTCAGTCGCCCAAAGAGTCGTTGTGTCTTTCTGGTCGTCACTGGATTTTCAACATGTTGAAACTTTTTCTTTGATGAATATTTTTTATTAGTTGTAAATACATATTAATAGAAAATACTTCTTACATACATTCGTAATATTATTAATATTAACATTTAAGACTTTATATTTCTATACATTTTTTTTTTTTTTAATAAGTAAGAAAAGATAGAGAAAAATAATATAGAGGTAAAAAATCAAAAACAAGGAAGTGGAGTATTAAAAAGTTATCCATCGTTGGAGATATATCCATGATTTGTTATACGTAATTCTTCATCTATTCCATTATTCAGGCCTCAGTCAGGCTCTCGCACCGAGTCATTTTTGACCCTGTAGATATTCAATGTATGGAGACCATATCCCTCTGAAGAGATCCAACCTGTCCATTAGGACAAGTCTCAATCTTTCCAGATGGAGTGTCTCCGACAATTCTGTATTCCACATTTTGATTGTGGGGGATGTAGGACCTTTCCAGAATTTTAATATTAATTTTTTCCCAATTATTAAACTATAATCAATAAAAATTATTTGATTCATTGTTATTAATTGATCTGTTTCCAGTATTCCCAGTATTATTAACTTTGAGTCAGGAGTCAGGTTCATATTAACAACATTCAAAATTATCCTAAATATTTCTATCCAAAATGTTGTAATTTTTACACAATTTGTAAATGAGTGTGTCAAATTAGCTTCTAAGTGCTGACATTTATCACATATGGCAGATACATTTGAAAAAATGTTATGTAGTTTGGATTATGAGTAATGTGGTCTATGTAATATTCTAAATTGTATAAGAGAGTGTCTAGCATTTAACGAACAGTGGTGTATGTGTTGTAAACTTTCACCCCATACTTCTGGTCTAATAATTTGACCTAATTCGTTTTCCCATGATTGTCTATATATTTCTGTTAATGGGACATCATTTTCCAATAGGATATTATAAATGTATGATATCAATTTTTCTGTGTTCGGATGTTTATTTAGACATTCATCTAAAATTTCTGTCTTTCTATTTCTAATTTCCTGTGTGTTTGCTTTTACATAGTCTCTAATTTGTAAGTATCTAAAATAATCTTTTGAATGTGGTCCATAAATTTGTTGTAATTCTTGAAATGAAAGAAAAGAATTTTCCCTGTAGAGATCTCCCATCTTATTAATTCCCTTATTTTTCCATTGTAAAACGCCTTTATCCATCATTGAAGGTTTAAATGTAACATTATTTGCAATGGTAAGGGCTAGTGGTATAGATTTCAATTTTAATGTTTTCTTTATTTGTTTCCAGATACGTATTCCACTTTCTATTATAGGGTTTTCACTATAGGTTTTCTTACCTAAATTAATATTGGCAAATATTATCGAACTAATTTCAAAAGGAGAACAATCTTCTTTCTCCATTTTTAACCAAATTGGTTGTTTATCTGTCTCTACTAACCAAAAATTCATATTTTTAATATTAACTGCCCAGTAATAAAACATAACGTTTGGTAGTGCTAAACCTCCATTTATTTTTGATTTACATTAATGTTTTTTATTTATTCTATGGCTCTTATAATCCCAAATAAAGTTGGTAACTAAAGAGTCCACCTTCCTAAAGAAATTTTTAGGAAGATATATCGGAATTAATTGGAAAAGATATAGTAATCAATAAGAGTGGGAAGTTGGATTTAAATAAAGAATCAAATCTTTTTGTTACATAAATTCCAAGATATTTGATTTTTTCATTTGTTATCTTAAAAGGAAATTGTTATAATATATGTAAGTTATTTACCATTATTGGCATGAGTTCACTTTTATTCCAATTAATACTATATCCTGAAAAATATCCAAATTTAGTTATTAATTTTAATAAATTTTGGATACTAATTTCCAGTTTTGTAATATGAAGTAATACATCATCCGCATATAAGGAGATTTTATTTTCAGTATCTCTGGTATCATACCCATATATTTCAGGATGTGATCTCACACGTTGAGCTAGTGGTTCTATTGCAAGTGCAAATAGTAATGGGGATAAAGGGCAACCTTGTCTACAGCCTCGAGATAAACTGAATTTAGTTGATAGCATTTGATTTGTTATTATTCTGGCTGTTGGGTTAGTGTATAATAATTTGACCCAAGTAATGAACTTCTCTCCCAATTTAAAAGTTTCCATAACCGAAAACAAATAAGACCATTCCACCTGGTCGAAGGCTTTCTTCGCATCTAACAAAATAACTACTAGATCTTTTTTAGATATATAATATTGAATAAACGTCTCAGGTTATATGAGGAATATCGTTTTGGTATAAATCCTGTTTGATCGGGGTGAATTAATTCATTAATAACTGTACTTAGCCTTTGTGCTAATATTTTAGTTAATATCTTTTGATCAGTATTTAAAAGAGCTATAGCTCTAAATGATCCTGGGTCATCCAGATCTTTGTCTATTTTAGGTATAAGTGTTATAATAGATTCATTTAACGTTTCTGGTAGTTTCTGCTGTGTATAAATATATTAATATAATGTCTTCAAGCGTGGTGCAATCAGATCATAAAATGTTTTATAAAATTCCGAGCCAATACCATCTGGTCCCGGTGTTTTAAAAACCATTTTTTTAATGATCTGATAGATTCTTGGATTTCTTTTACTGAAATTTCAGCATTTAATGATTCTCTATTTTGTGAATCCAACCCATTCAGATTACATTTTTTTTTTAAATGCTTCTATTCCTATCCTGTTTTCTGTCGTTTTAGCAGAGTATAAGTTTTTATAATATTGCAAAAATCTCTCATTAATATCTTTAGGTTGTATTAAAAGTTCGCCATTATGTGATTTAATCCTATGAATTATTTTTTCTCCCTCCATCTTCCTTAACTGGCGAGCCAATAGTTTTTGAGGTTTATCTCCAAATTCAAACTGTAATTGTTTAGTGTATTGATAAAGTTTTACAACTTGATCTGAATATATTTTATTTAGTTTATATTTCAATGCTGCAATTTTATTATGTATTATTATGGATGGATTAGCTGCATTCTCTGTATCTAATTGTTTATTCCTGAAGGGGGAGAGAAAGATGAAGATCCCCGAGAATTTACTGCGAATTTACTGCAAAATGTTTTATCTCTGTAACAAAAGCCTTTGCTAGCCCAAGCACATAGTGATGAGATGTCAAACAAGACCAAATGCTCCCCCAAGACAAATGATAATAAAAGTACAATACGACCACGTCTTGGAGGAGATAATGCAAAAAACATCGAGAAACAGAAACCTTGCATTTGAAGGACACAAGATCAGCATCTATCGAGATTATCCAGCAGAAGTCTCCAGGAAACGAAGAGCGTTTAATGAGACTAAAAGTCTCCTGAGGTGGGTGGAAAACTTGAAATATGGCCTGAATTACCCAGCTACTCTAAGAGTTACTTTTAACGAGAAGGAATATTTCTTCTCCAACCCTGTGGAAGTGTTGGACTTTGCCCGGAAGATTAAGACCTGAGAAGGCCTCATCATCGAATACACTGACTTTGCAGGACTTTGCAGAACTTTACAGGACCGGATGGAACTGGATAGTGCTGGATGGAAGCTGGAGAAAGATGTGGATCGGAAACCCTCCCATGGATACTAATAATTAGTATAACTACATTACTAATACAAACAACTAATAAATATTAAAATTATACCGTGGTATTTTCACTAATCAGAGTTAATCATTATGACACTAACTACACTACTAATATAATAACTAATAAATATTAAAATTATATCGTGGTATTTTTACTAATCAGAATTAATCATTATTACTAATGACTAATGTTTATTTATATTGGAATGATTAGAGTCAAATATAGAGCCTGACTTCATTTGTCCCCTTTGGAAACTTTTCTTTTGTACCAGTAATTTTCATTTTTATTTTTTATTTTCCTTTCTTTTCATGTGTTTTTTTATAATTAGATTTTCAAATAAGTTTTAAATATATGTATTCTCACATTTTCGACTATTATAACCTGAATATTTTAAATTTAATATCCCCGGTAAAATACCATTATGGAATAATAATTCCAAAAAACCAGGGAGCTGGTTAAGTTAGTAACATCAACTATGGAAGTCGGTAGATGGTTAGCCATGCTAGTATGGCTAGCACTAACTACACTAACACTAGATGTAGTTTTTTTCTCCTTTGTGCACTATACTAACTTCTTAATCTATCCTCTCTTCTTTTCTATTATAAACTATTATTGTTATTTTCAGTTTGAATGGAGTTATATATTGGATCAAAGGAGATATACACGTGAGAGGCATTCAAGGGACTTAAAATTCGTCTATTCGATGTTCGGGTGTAAGGTCGGGTCTGTCGAACTGAACCATTGGCTCTAGTACAGACCCCCATAGACAAAAGATGCAAGACTTAAAAATGAATACGGGGAATGAAGGAATAACGTTTTGCAGCTGGAATGTTAAAGGTATTAACGAACCAATTAAGAGAGGTAAAGTATTAGCACATTTAAAAGCAATTAAAGCTGATGTAATTTTTATTCAAGAAACTCATTTAAAAAAAGATGCTGAGCATAGGCTGAAAGCTAAATGGATAGATAAAACGGATCATTCTTCTTTTACACACAAATCAAGAGGTGTAGCAATATTATTTCGTAAAGGCATTTTATTCAAACATACATCAACTATAACTGATAATGATGGCAGATACATTATTGTAATAGGAGAATTAAATGCACAAAAAATGATTTTTGTTAATGTATATGGACCAAACTTTGATAGTCCATTGTTTTTCAAGAAAATATTTAACAACATCCCGGAAATAACACAACATAACTTAATAATTGGAGAAGATTTAAATTGTACATTAGATACTTACTTAGAGATATCTACAAGACAAAGGAAAATTAAATCCCATTCCAGTGACTTATTAAATGCATATATGGAAACTACTAATATTAAAGATGTTTGGAGAGTAGAAAATCCAACTGGACGAAAATACTCCTTTTATTCACCGGTACATAAAACTTACTCAAGAATAGGTTACTTTTTGGTCGATGCCAAACTTATCTCACTAACATAATTCTAAATATACAGTAATATTATAATCTCAGATCATGCACCTTTAACATTTAAGATTAAAATAAATGGTAAAATGGAAAAACGGGGACAACGGGGACTTAATCCACAAATTTTAAAAAACAAAATAACTCAGGAATATATTACAGAACAGATCAAGATTTTCTTTGAAATAAATGATAAACCGGAAATATCTTATTCCTTATTATGGGAAACTTTTAAAGCATATCTCCGTGGAATTATGATTTCCTCTCAAGCATTTTATAATAAAAAGAATCGGAGGGATCAACAGGAACTGGAAAATGTTGAAACTTTTTCTGAGCCAGTCGGTGACAGTGGCTTTGACGCCAATGACCGTAGCTTGACTTCTCCTGACGGAGATGCTGTCGTAGTTGTCACCAGGTTAACGTAGGGTGTCGCCAGGTGGCATAGGTTGTCGCCGGAGCTGACTTCGTTATTTTTGTTGTTAAAGTAACGATTCTATTTCAAATTTTATGTCGAAGGGGGGGTCCAGTCGTCGTTTTTTCGGTGACCTGCTACGACTATGGCAGTCGCTGGCAGTCGCATACAAATAGCCTGTGGGACAGGCCATTAACACTATTGACAGATGAGTACTTGTACCACAAAGCGCAAGTTAATAATGGGTAGATAATCTGTGTCAGTAAACCTCTGCTAAAGCTGAGATTGAGGAAAGAGAAATAGACTATGAAGATTAATAATTCAGTATTCTCAATAAACTGGCACGAATTACTATTCCCTGTGTGATCACAGCATGCTTATTTGATTAAAATAAATATGCATGGTGGCATCTGTTCCTTGACATTTTATTTTTAGTTGAAATGAGACACTGTTGGAATGTATGAAGTGGTATAACCAATACGATCTAATAATAATTTAAGAAACTCATGATTTCATTTTTCAAAACAGGTCCACTGAGTCCATGCCCGTACATACTAAGTCGGTGTTATCTCATTTTCTCATCCACTCCCGACACACCAGGGGCAATATACTGAGGACAATTCATCTGCAAACCCGCACGTCTTTGGGATGTGGGAGGAAACCGGAATATCCGGAGGAAACCCACATGGTCACGGGGAGAACATGAAAACTCCACACAGACAGCACCTGAGGTCAGGATCGAACCAGGCTCTCTGGCATTGTGAGGCAGCAGCTCTATCCGCTGCATCACTGTGCCACCCTGCGTTAATGTGTCTGTGTGTAAATTGTGTTAAAAGTGGGTAAAAGCAGCAGGTTGAGCCGCTGCCAGAGACCAGGGAACGTCATTAAGTTGGAATGGGTACAGAAGAGATTCACCAGGATGTTACCTGGGCTTGCGGGCTTGAGTTACAGGGAGTGGATGGCTAGGCTGGGACTTTTTTTAATGAAGCGTAGGAGGCTGAGGGGTGACCTTATTGAGGTGCACAAGATCATGAGGGGCACGGATAAAGTGAACACGCACAGTCTTTTTCCCAGAGTTGAGGATTCTGAGGCATAAGCTGAGAGGGGAGAGATTTAAGAGGGACCTCAGGGGCAACTTTTTCACTCAGAGGGTAGTCTGTATCTGGAACGAGCTGCCAGAGAAAGCTATAGAAGTGGATACAATTACAACTCTTAAAAGACATTTAGACAGATATATGGATAGGAACGTTTTAGAGGGATATGGGCCAAATGCAGGCAAATGGGACTAGCCCAGTATGCCACCTTGGTCAGCATGGATAAGGTCTCCAGATTCAGGGGCTGTTTCTTCCCGGCTGTTATCAGGCAACTGAACCATTCCATCAACCATGAAAGAGCAGTCCTGAGCTACTATCTACCTTGTTGGAGGCCCTCGGACTATCTTTAATTGAACTTTACTGGACCATCTTGTGCTAAATATTATTCCTTTTATGCTGCATCTATGCACTGTGGATGGTTCGATTGCAATCATGTATAACGTTTCCGCTGACTGGATAGAACGCAACAAAAATCTTTTCACTCAGTACATCTGACAATAAGCTAAACTAAACTAAAAGGTAGGCCGAAGGGCCTGTTTCCATGCTGTACAGCAGTGCAACATTATGATTTACAGGAGTTACTTTCTCAAAGAGGCAGCCAGCATCATCAGAGACCCACACCATCCTGGCCACGCTCGCTCTCATTTCACCCCTGCCATCAGGACCAAGGTACGGGAGCCTGAAAACTGTAATGTCCAGGTTCAGGAACAGCTTCTTCCCTACAGCCCTCTGGCTATTAAACACTACAATCCCCAAATAAGCTCTGAACTACATACAGTTTGAAACATTGGTTTTGTCTTTTTGCACTACTATTCTTAGTTTTACAGTATGCGTGTGTATATATATATAAGTGTATATGTATGAAAGTTTTAGTTTAGTTTAGTTTGGAGGTACTGCATGGAAACAGGCCCTTTGGCCCACCGAGTCCATGCCGACCAACTATCCCTGCACATCAACACTATCCTATCCTATCACAAGAGATAATTTACAATTTTACCAAGCCAATTAACCCGCAAACCTGCACGTCTTTGGAGTGTGGGAGGAAATCGAAATGCCCGGAGAAAACTCACGTGGTCACGAGGAGAACGTACGAACTCTGTGCAGACAGCACCCGTAGTCAGAATTGAACCCGGATCTCTGGCGCTATAAAGCAGCAACTCTACCGCGCGGCCCCAAGTATGTATGTCGATAGATGGATACAGCCAATTCCTTCTTTTCATAGATGCTGTGATAGATAGATAGATAGATAGATAGATAGATAGATAGATAGATAGATAGATAGATAGATAGATAGATAGATAGATAGATAGATAGAACCTTTTTTTATTATATCATTTACAGAGTTCGACATTGACATATTCTGTTGTGCTGCTGCAAGTAAGAATTTCATTGATCTGTTTGGAACATTCGACAATAAAACATTCATGATTCTTGATTCATTCCAGAAATTATTCCATCAGGCCAAGAGCACAATAATAAAAGTACAGCTAGTTCATGTTGTTGGACTTGCTCAGTGCATTCCAAGCAGCTGATGTTGCCATGTTTCAATCCTCCCTCCTTCCATTTTCTCGCAGAGGGAAGTAAGGTGTCCTTGCCCAGTGTAGCTGGCTCCTCGGTTGGGGAGCGAGAGAATAAGTTGTGGGAAGGAATGTAAGGGTTTGATTTGGGGAGGGGGTACTCAACTCAAGAGGAGTGTGCTGCATACCAGCGCCCTTCACGTGAATGCATTTCATCAGCCATCTGGTATTTTATATAACAGCACTTAAGTAATTAGACTGTCAAACATTACTCATTTATTAAACACTTTGTAGGCCCACAGGGACTTATTTGGTCATTTCTTGCTTTCCTCTAATATTCTCCCTTTCCTTGTGAAAGAATGTGAGGTATTTTACTTTAAATATTATTAACAATATACTTTATATCCCGGATCACAAGGATTGACACTTCTATGATACATTGGGCATTTATGAATCCTTTATTACATTTTAAGAATGCATAGTTTATGTCTGCGCTTTAAGACTTGAAAGCTCGGGAATGAAGGAGACTATAGAGAGTGGTGGACACTGCCCGGTCCATCACAGGTACTGACCTCCCCACCATCGAAGGCCCATCACAGGTACTGACCTCCCCACCATCGAAGGAATCTACAAGAAGTGGTGCCTCAAAAAGGCAGCCAGCATCATCAAAGACCCACAACAAGGCGGCACGGTGGCGCAGCGGTAGAGGCACCAGAAACCCGGGTTCCATCATGACTACAGGTGCTGTCTGTACGGAGTTTATAAGTACTCCCTGTGATCGTGTGGGTCCTCTCCAGGTGCTCCGGTTCCTCCCACACTCCAAAGACGTACCGTTTTGTAGGTTAATTGGCTTCTGTAAATTGTAGGATAGAACTAGTGTGCGGGGTGATCGCTGGCCGGAGTGGACTTGGCAGGCCAAAGGGCCTGTTTCCACGCTGTATCTGTAACGTCTCAAGTATAAACATCCTGGCCACGCCCTCATCTCGCTGCCACCATCGGGAAGAAGGTACAGGAGCCTGAAAACCGTGACCTCCAGGTTCAAGAACAGCTTCTTCCCAGCAACCATCAGGCTCTTGAACACTACACGACACTAACCTCAGCAACTATGATCTTCTATGGACTGTGTCTTTGGTTGCACTATGGACCAATTTTTGCACTATTATTGTTACCTAGTATTAAGATTATTAATTTATTGTATTATTGTATATTTATTGGTGTTTTCACTGTCCTGTTGTTGGTACAAACGTTGAAAATTAACACAAATTAATTAAATTTAAACGTTAAAAAGACACAGAGTCTGGAGTAACTCAGCAGGTCTGGCAGCATCTATGGAGAACACTGGTAGATGATGTTTTGGATCGAGACCCTGCTTCAGACGGATTGTGGTGGTGGGGGGGGGGGGAGGAACCTGGAAGAGAGGTGGAAGTGGGACAAAGCCTGGCGAGTGATAGGTGGATACCGGTGAAGGGGTGTTTGATAGGCAAAGGCTAGAGATGAAAAGGCAAAATGCGTGAAATAAGAAGAGGTGAAAATTGTGAGGCAAGAGGAAAGAATATCGTGGATGGAGAGAGATGGGTGCGAGTCCAGGTGGGAACGGGGAAGAGATGAGGAAATAAAACTCCTATCAGTCTGAAGAAGGATCCCAACCCGAAATATCACCATTCCATGTTCTCCAGAGATGCTGCTTGACCCGCTGAGTTACAGCAGAAATGTTTGTAAACCAGCATCTGCAGTTCCTTCTCTCTGGTAATTAACCACTCATGAGTCACGATTTTTTTAAGAGCTATGAATATTGGCATCTCACATTATCCCACAACAGCAGATTTGAAACTGCTATAGAAAGTCAAGAATATGTTAAGGGCATCACTGTGGCACAGCGGCCGAGCTGCTGTCTCACAGGCCAGAGACCCCTTCGATCCTGACTACGGGTTCTGTTTGTACGGAATTTGTACATTTCCCCTGTGATCGGGTGGGTTTTCACCGGGTGCTCTGGTTTCCTCCCACACTTCAAAGACGTGCAGGTTTGTAGGTTAATTGGCATCAGTAAATTGCAAATTGTCCCCAGGGCGTCGGATAGTGCTCGTGCTCATTGGTCGGTGTGGACTCAGTGGGCTGAAGGGCCTGTTGCCGCGCTGTATCTCTAAAGTCTAATGCCTGTAGTAAATATTACGCTGATCTAAAATTTGCAGCCTTTCTTCTGAACAATTGGTGTGTAACTTTTGACATTTGTGTGAGGGATATGAAGGTTTCTGCAGAGGGGTAATGTCATGTGGTAACAGCTCTGATATGTCTCTTGGAAGAATGCACAGATTTGTTCCACTCCTTCACAACCCAGGCATGTGCAAATGATTTATAAATTCTTTGCATCGAACACTTGTCGTCGTTAATAACACTTAGAAACAATTTCAGCTGGGACGCTGGAGGTTGGGAGAGATATCTTTAGTTTCGTTTAGAGATCCACCATGGCAACAAGTCCTTCGGCCCATCTGCCGATCCCTGTCTCCCCAAATCCCAACTGAGTTCCACTAATTTCTCCCATCACCTTGAACCTATGTCCTCTGGTTCTTGATTCCCCTTCTCTGGCCAAGAGACTCCATGTGTTTACCCGATCTATTCCTTTCATGATTTGTACACCCTTATAAGATCATCCTTCATCCTCCTGCAATCTAGAGTTTCCGTTTTTTGTTAAAAACTGTAAAAACAGCTCGGATATAGGCCCTTCGGCCCACCGAATCCGCACCGACCAACTATTTGGGGAGTTGGGGGAAACTTTTTCTAATCTTTTACCTCGCCGGAGATGCGATTAATTTTTCTGTCTCGTATCTTTGTCCGCACTGTGGCCTAACATCGTGGAGTTGGCGGCCTTTGCTGGAGACCGATTTTGAGAGCTCCACCGCGGGAGCCTGCAGACTTACCAGCACGGAGCTCGCGATCCCTGCCGGGGACCGACTTTGGGGCTCCAACCGCGGGTACCTGCGGGCTTTAACATCGCGGAGCCTGCAGTCTCTGGTCAGAGACCAACATCGGGGGCTCCATGCCGCAGGAGTTTCAATCGCCCCGACGCGGGGGCTTCGATCGTCGGCTGCGGGAGCTTCGATCGCCGACTGCAGATGGTTCAACTGCCTTGATCGTGGGCGAATAAAGAGGAAATAGATTGGACCTTATTGCCTTCCAACACAGTGAGGAATGTGGGGAATCCACTGTGGTGGATGTTTATGTTAACTTTTATGTAGTCGTGTGTCTTGTTGGTTTTTTTTGGTATGGCTGTATGGTAATTTGAATTTCACTGTACCTTAATTGGTACATTTGACAATAAACTGACCTTGAAACCTTTAAAGATAGATCAGACATGATTAAATGGCGGAGTAGAATTGATGGGCCGAATGGCCTAATTCTACTCCTATCACTTATGATGTGAGGAAATCTTGCTGCAGGAAAGGTGCCTCCATGCACTCTACAACCTCTGTGTGCAGCTGTGTTGTTTTGTGCTTTCATCAAATGGCAGGCACTATTAAACAGAGATAATTGCAGCTGCAGATGAGGAAGGCTAAGGGTGAATTGTGCTTCATTACCTGTTTTTTGATGGTCTTCTTTCATTCTCTTATCTCAATTTTAGAGCATTCAGGTTTAATTAGCAATCTTTTCTTTTTACATTTAACGAGAAATCATTGCAGTACAGAAGATAATTTGGCCCATGTATATCGCTCCTTTTTCTAACTACATCTGGCCCTTTTCCAGAGCTCCTTTCCTAAATTGGAAGGTTTCTCTCCCTTAAGTGTCGACACAATTCATTTTGGAGCAACACAAAACACAGAACAGTGTAGGAAGGAACTGCAGATGCTGGTTTGTACCAAAGATGGATACAAAATGCTGGAGTAACTCAGCTTGACAGGCAGCATGTCTGAAGAAAAGGAATAGGTGATGCTTCAAGTCAGAACCCTTCTTCAGTCTCAAGGGCCTGTCCCACGTGCCGATTGTTTTGGCGAATGCCGGCGTCATTGACTGACGTATCAGGTCACCAAAAGATTTTGAACATTTCAAAATCCAGCGGCGACAAAAAAAATGTTGCGACACATGAGGAGACACCGCGCGTCAATAATCGGAGGTGGATCTGTACAAACTAATGTAATTTGCCTGATCTCTCGCGTGATCCATATCCCTCCATTCCCTGCATATCCATGTGCCTATCCAAAAGCCTCTTAAATGCCACTAACATATCCATCACCATCCTCAGCAGCACGTTCCAGGCACCCACCAACCTCTGCATAAGAAATAGGCCATTCGGCTCATCGAGTCTACTCCGCCATTCAATCATGGCTGATTTCTGCCTCCTGATCCCATTTTCCTGCCTTCTTCCCATAACCCTTGACACCGGTTCTAATCAAGAATTTGTCTATCTCTGCCTTAAAGATATCCACTGACTTGGCCTCCACAGCCCTATGTGGCAATTAATTCCACAGATTAACTACCCCGTGGCTAAAGACAATCGAGCCATACAGTGTACAGTGTATTTACAGTGTATTGCAGGACATTTACAATATGAGAATAATGTTTAGTGCAAGGTAAAACCAGGAAAGTCTGATCAAGGAAAACCCAAGGGTCACCAATGAGGTAGATAGTAGTTCAGCACTGCTCTCTGGTTGCGATAGGACGGTTCAGTTGCCTGATAAAAGCTAGGAAGAAACTGTCCCTGAATCTGGAGGTGTGCGTTTTCACACTTCTATACCTTTTGCCCAATGGGAAAGGGGAGAAGAGGGAGTGGCCAGGGTGCGACTTGTCCTTGATGATGCTGCTGGCCTTGCTGAGTCAGCGTGAGGTATAGATGGAATAAATGGACGAGAGGTTGGTTTGTGTGATGCTCTGGGCTGCATCCACAATTCGCTGCAATTTCTTGCTGTCTTGACTGAAGCTGTTCCCAAACCAAGCTGTGATGCCCCATACATCCTTTAAATTTAGCCTTGTTTACCCTAAACTTTGACCCCCCTCAAGCTAAGTTTGCACATTCTCCCTGTAGCCATGTGGGCTTCCTCCAGGTGATCCAGTTTCCTCCCACATCCCAGAGACGTGCAGGTTTGTTGGGTAATTGTCCTTAAAATTGTCCCTCGCGTGTAGAGTGTAGACGTGGGATAACATAGAACTAGTGTGAACGGGTGATTGATGGTCAGCCTGGACTCGGTGGGCTGTAGGCCCTGTTTCCATGCTGTATCTCTAAAACTAAACTAATGGGTGTGGGTTTGTAGGTTAATTGGCCTCCATATACATTGCCCCTAGTGTGTGTGGAGTGGTAGTGTTTCTCACGGTATCTCTAAATTGCTATGCCCTCTAGCATTTGACAGGGTGGGCACGGTGGCGCAGCGGTAGAGTTGCTGCCTTACAGCGAATGCAGTGCCGCAGACCCGGGTTCGAATCCGACTACGGGTTCTGACTGTACGGAGTTTGTAAGTTCTCCCCGTGACCTGCGTGAGTTTTCTCTGAGATCTTCGGTTTTCTCCCGCATTCCAAAGTCGTACATGTTTGTAGACGTACATGCTTGGTAAATGTAAAAATTGTCCTTAGTGGGTGTTAGTAGGCCCCTCGGCCATGACTGACCATGGGTGATGCATCCTGGTCGGATGGAAGCCTGGGCGATGTCATATGGAGGACAGGCTGTTAGCCCATGCAGCACGTCCCCCTCTCCACGCCGCTGATCGATCCAAAGGAACAGCAGGGCCGTTACAGTTTGGCACCAGGGCCGTCGCAGGAGCTGTCAGAGCGAGGTTGTAGACAACGACGAACTGCCTCAGGGGCTCCGACCGGATTTTCTTGAGCCTTTTCCATGACTGGATACGGCCACATAGCAGTGGAGGTTGTAAATCCTCGCCTAGATGGACTGCCTTCCCAGGCTGACGAGCCCCATCTGCCCGAGACTCGTGGGGGCGGGAGCATCTACCTTCCCGTGCAAGTCTATAGCACCTGCCCACTGCCCTGTGTGTAGGATAGTGTTAATGTGCGGGGATCGCTGGTTGGCACGGACCTGGTGGACCAAAGGGCCTGTTTCCGCGCTGTATCTCTAAACTAAACTAAACTAAACTAAACTAAAATATCCACCCTGGGGAAAAATGGTTTGACTGACTACCCTGTCTATTGCTCTCCTCATTTTATATACATCTATCTCCCCTCAACCTCCAGTGTTCCAGAGAAAACAATCCAAGACTATCCCTCTCCCTGTAGCTAATTTCTTCAATTTAGGCATTTAAACCTAAAAAGAGAATTGCATTCATACCATCTAGTTTCAGCAGAGGGCGACAGTTAATCATTCGTACATGAACTTAGAGTTGTAAATGGATGGGGTGATCTTTCCCATAGAATGCTCGCATTCAGTAATATTAGCTTCAGGTTTATAATTGTCATGTGAACCGAGGTACAATGCAAGGCTTTATTTTGCTATCCAATCTGCTCAGATAATACTATACATTAATGAAATCAAGTCAAACTCATGTATAATAGGTAGGGCAAAGGGGAAGATGCAGAGTGCAGAATATAGTTCTCAGCATTGTAGCGCATCAGTTCCAGAGACAAAGTCCAATGTCCGCAATGGGGTAGAGGTGAAAGTACCCTGGCTTTAGATTTTACTTTAGACCCTAGAGATACAGCATGGAAACAGGCCCTTCAGCCCACCAAGTCCGCACTGCGCAGCGATCGCCCCGTGCACTAGCTCTATCCTACACATTAGGGGCAATTTATAATTTTACCCTGGTCTATTAACCTCCAAACCTGACTTTGGAGTATGGGAGGAAACCGGAGCACCCGGAGAAAATCCACACGGTCACGGGAAGAACGTAGAAACTCCGTACAGGCAGCACCCGTAGTCAGGATCAAACCTGGGTCTCTGGCGCTGTGAGGTAGCAACTCTACCACTGCGCCACCGTGCCGGCCCCAACTTATGGGAGTTGTGATGCCTGATAACTGAGGGGAAGAAGCTGTTCCTGAGTCTGGTGCTGCGCACTTTCAAGCTCCTGTACCTGGTGCCGGATGGGAGTGGGGAGAAAGAAGGAATGGACGGGGTAGGACAAGGATGGAAAGTGGCAGGTTGGCGGCTGACGGTGGATAAATTTGTTGCATTTCTCCCCAAAGTTTCACCTGAGCATGGAGACCGTCTGAGGATCTTGCTTTAACGATCACGTCAGGTTTGCAATGTGAGTGTCTCTTTCCGTGAGATATTTCAGTCGGAGGGCACTGGGAACAATTTGGAACGTCAGATAGTGTGTCTGTGCACGATGCAACACTTTCTGTGACCCCCCCCCCCCTCTGTTGCTCTCTCTGTCATCTCTCCTCAAAACCACTTCATAAAAATATTCACAATCCTACCAGATGGTGGAATAGAACAGATGTTAGATTTACTTTAGTTTAGTTTGTTTAAGCCACCATGTACACGCCAACCAGTGATCACCGCGCATTAACACTATCCTACATACACTGGGGACAATTTACATTTCATTCCAAGCCAATTAACCTACAGACCTGTACGTCTTTGGAGTGTGGGAGGAAACCGAGATCTCGGCGAAAACCCACGTGGTCACGGGGAGAACGTGCTAACTCCGTACAGACAGTAGCCAAGATCGATCCCGGGTCTCTTGCAATGCAAGGCAGTAGATCTACAGCTGTGCCACCATGCCGCACTATATCCTAACACAGTAACACACGTGAAGGATAGCTGGATGTCCATGTTGCCAGGGTTGTATGTTATGCTGGAGTAACTCAGCAGGTCAGGTAGCATCTCTGGAGAAAATGGATAGATGATGTTTCGGGGCAGGACCCTTCTTCTGACAGATTACGGTGATGAGGGTTGGGGGAGAAAGCTGAGCGAGAGGTGGAGGCAGGAGAGTGATAGGTGGACACAGGTGAGGGGAAGGTTTGTAGAGCAGATGGTTGGACGAAGGTTAGAGATGGAAAGGTAAAACGCATGAAATAAGGATTGAAGAGGTGCAAATTGGAAGGGGAGGGAGAGGGGGAGGAGAAGGCGGGGAGACGGGTGCGTCCTGGTGGAAAGAGATGGGTAGAAACACTACAATCAGTCTGAAGGAGGGCCCTGACCCGAAACGTCACCATTACATTTTCTCAAGAGATGCTGCCTGACACACTGAGTTATTCTGGCATTTTGCAGCCAAATGGGATTAGTTTAGATGGGAGACAAAACTCAGCGGTGAGGCAGCATCTATGGAGTGAAGGAAATAGGCAAAGTTTCGGGAGAAAAAACCCTTCTTCAGACTGTCTGAGATGGAGGCGCAGGCAAGTCCCGAGTAAGCAGATCGGGTCTGAGTTAGGGTGTGATCGTAGAGTTGGAGGGAAGTGGGAATCATAGATGGGGGGCAGTCAGAGAGGAGGTTGTGAAACTGTCTCCGGAGAGAGGAGGAAAACCTCTTCAAAGTAGGCATACCTTGAGGAGATTTCACAGTGGAGTAGACAAAGTGTTTAAGAAGGAACTTAACTGCAAATGCTGGAAAATCGAAGGAAGACAAAAGTGCTGGAGAAACTCAGCGGGTGCAGCAGCATCTATGGAGCGAAGGAAATAGGCAACGTTTCGGGCCAAAGCCCTTCTTCAGACCCTGAGTCTGAAGAAGGGTTTCGGCCTGAAACGTTGCCTATTTCATTAGTTTAGATGGGACCTCTTGGTCAGCGTGGATGAGTTGGGCTATATGACTCTATAAGTCCATTGTTGCTTAATATTATAGTGATTACTTATTTTCACTGCAGATGCTGTTTTACTAAATAAAATATAGCAATGTTCCAAAATTTTGAGATTTTAAAACTCAAGTCTGCAATTTATCCCATCAGATAAAGCATAAAAAGAAGTTTAATTTGACACCTAATTCACTTTCATATCTTCAGTATTAAAAAAGTTATGGCCATTTTCATACTTGGAAATTAGCATCTTGTTCCCCATTGCCTTTCCATTGACTTAACACAAAAGTTGTGATCTAGTCAAAAGCCCATAACTTTCTTAAAAATTAAGAGAACTCAATGAAATTTTCACTTATTATAGATTGAAGCATTCTGAAACAAATATGAAACAATATTACTTGGATGACCTGAAATTAAAGCATATAATTAGTTATCTAATTGTAGCTAATTATAAAATTCAATTACTAGATCGAAACATCGATCCATTTCTTAAGAAATTATTAACATTTTTAAATTGCCTAAGTGTCCAAATAACATTCACACAATAATCCACAATATAACATGATTTTTAAATCTCATTTTTATGAATTTATAGGCCAAATGGAAGGAATTTAGTGTTTAATGCCTGTAAATTAATGGCCATTTAAATCAACTTGTGAGTGGAATGCGGTGGAGTAGAACGTTGCGGTTTGCGGTGAATTTAACCCACAGTCAGCAGGAAAAATACTGGCGGTTCATACATTTTTTTTGTCCCCTTTTTGCAACATGAAAATGTGATTAAATGCTTCCTAAAAACCAAGCTTTAATGTAAAAATAAACTGTGTAGCTTCTTTTATCGCTTACTTTAGGTCCATTCTGCTGTCAGCGTTCAGAGCTTTAGAAGATGATTTTTAAACTACTCTAGTTAATAAATTATCTAGCGTAGTTTAAAAATAGCTTCATGAATGAAATGTCGGAGCGATTTCTCTTTAGTGGCGAAATCGCCCGACATGGATCGATTTGGACTGTCTAGGGGCAAACGGCATTTTAAACCCGCCCCCCTCTGAAAGGCGCCAAAGTCGCGCACACGGGGAGCGGCAGAACTGCAGCGCTGCTCAAGGTAGGTATTGTAACATACCTAAAAAAATAAACAAAATGCTGAACCAGTTCAGTGGGTAGGGTAGCATTGTAGAACATGGATCGGTGACGTTTCAGGTCAGGACCCTCCTTCAGACTTGGCATGTTTGACAACAAGAGACTGGAGTTTTCTGTTCTCCAAGGATGGATTAATTCTCTGATAGCTCAGCTGCACAGGTACCAATGCTCAAGGCTCAGACACCAATTATCCCGTCAGCTTGGCTCACTGTTGTTTAGCTTAGTTTATTGTCATGTGAGCCGAGGTACAGTGAAACGTTTTTGTGATCTTAAAGGCTGGAGATTATTTTATTTATTTAGAGATACAGCGCGGAAACGGACTATCCTCTGACTGAAAATGTTGCCCCTGAGGTTCCTCTTAAACCTCCCCCCTCTCATCTTAGACAAGAGACATTTATTGTCACATGCACCAATTGGTACACTGAAATGTGTGGTCACCATACAGCCATACGAATAAAAAAGACCACAGAATACGATAGTCTTTAACATAGACAAGCGGAATCAAAGTTTCCCTCTGTGAGGGAAGGCACCAAAGTTCAGGCATCCTCCTCTGTTGTCCTCTGTTGTTCACCCGCTGTCGCCGCTAGGGGAGCCCGATGTTCAGGCCCGCTCGCCGTTGATGGAACTCCCACGTCGGAACGGGAGAACATTCTCATGCAGCTTGGACTTCCAAATCGGCCACTTCCTACCGGAGAATGCGGCTCCTGAAGTCCACAGGCCGAGCTGGGCGGAGATTCATGCGGGCGGCCCTGGCAAAGGGATTCCAGGACACCGCGATGTTGGTCGGCGCCGCCCGTGGCGGGGAGCTCCGCAAACCACAGCTCCACGATGTTGTGGCAGCAGGCCCAACATTCCGGAGCTTCAAACGGCGATCCAGGTAAGGCATCGCCCGCTCTGCGGTGAATCCAGTGCTGCACCACTGCTGAAGCTTTGGTCCGGTCCCCGGCAGGAAAGGCCGCACCAATCCAGTTCGTAGGCCGCGAGGGGGGGGGAGCCAAAGATACGACTCGGAGAATAGTCACATCCTCGCCAGGAAGTGACTGAGAAACGGTTTCCCCCTTACCGTACCCTCATTCCCCACACAGTAACACTGAAAAAATCCTCCAAAATGTACTTTTTAAACATTAAAGTAAAAATTTTAAAAGATAGAAAAACGGACAGACTGTAGGCAGAGGCTGCCATCAATGCGACACCCCTAGCCTGTGTCCTCTAGTTTTACAATCCTCTTCCCCAGCAAAAGACTGTGAACGTTCTTCACCTTATCCGTGCCCCTCATGATCTTGTGCACCTCAATGTCACCCCTCAGCCTCTTACGCGCCAAACAAAAAAGTCCCAGCCTATCCAACCTCTCCCTATAAATGTGTAGTTAAAAGGCAGTCAAATATTTTATTGCCAGTAAACCACCTATCTTTGATATTTAAATAAATAAATATGACAAGTATCACTTTTATTTTCTCCGCTGGTGATTTATTGAGCTGAGCAGCAACGGTGGTCGAGTTGCTGCCGCATACAACCAGAGATCCGGGTTCGATCCTGACTACGGGTGCTGTCTGTACGGTGTTTGTACATTCTCCCTGTGACCGCGTGGGTTTAGTCCAGGTGCTCACACTCCAAAGTTGTACAGTTTTGTAGGTTCATTGTTGCAGGTTAATTAGTGTGTAGGATAGTGTGTAGGATAGTGTGTAGGACCCTTAGTGTGTAGGATAGTGCTAATGTACGGGGGTGATCGCTGGTCAGCTTAGACTCGGTGGGCGGAACGGTCTGTTTCCGCACTGTATATCTAAAGTCTAAAGTAAAGCCAAGAGCTATGAAATACAACAATAGAGGGCACCAGAGAGCAGGAGATAGAAATGGGAAGATAGAGCAGAACCACAGGAGCAGGCCCTTTGGGCCACAATTTGGCCCAAACATGATGCTAAGAACATTTCTTCTCTGCAAGCACGTGATCCACATCTCTCCATTCCCCGCATATCCATGTCCCCATCCAAAAGTCTCTTAAACTAACACCACTATCATATCTGCCTCCACCACTAACCCAGGCAACGTGTTCCAGGTACCCACCACCCTTTGTGTAAAAATATTGGAACAAACATCTCCTTTAAACTTTGCCCCTCTTACCATAAGGTTCAAACTGACTTGTTGCACCACGGCCTGGTTCAGTAACTCAAACGGCCAGGAATGAAGGAGACTACAGAGAGTGGTGGACACTGCCCGGTCCATCACAGGTACTGACCTCTCCACCATGAAACGTCCATCACAGGTACTGCGCTTCCCACCATCAAAGGGATCTACAGGAGGTGATTAAATCTCGGGACGATTGTACTTCTAAATGATTCAATCCTTCATCAACTGCACCTTTTAGTCACGATGTCATACATTATGGAAACAGGCACTTCGGCCCAACTCATCTATGCTGACCAAGATGCCTCATTTAAGCTGGTCCCCTTTGCTCGCATTTGGCCCATATCCCTCTAAACTTTTCCTATCCATGTACCTTTAAAATACTGTTATATTTTAAATACTGCTGTATTATGTGGCTTATCTACCTCCTCTGGCAGCTCGTTCTATGAACCCACCACCCTCTGTGTGAAAACGTTGCCCCTCTTTCCACTCTCACCTTTAACCTGTGACCTCTGGTTCGATTCCCCTACTCTGTGTAAAAGACTGTGTATTCACCCTATCTATTCCCCTCATGGTTTTATACACCTCTGTTAGGTCAGTAAAAGAAAAAAATTGCCTGCGTTAGGAAGAGATGACAAGGTTACACAAAGATCAGGGAATTTATTTTAATGGGATTTTCAGGCAAGCAAATATAAATTAAGTGAGTCTGAAGAAAGGTCGCGACCTGAAGCGTCACATATCCATGTTCTCCAGAGATGCTGCCAGAAATGAGTTACTCCAGCACTGTGTCCTTCTGAGTGTTAACCAGCACTTGTTTCTAAATTAATAACCTCTGTGGACTGTGGGGATGGTGCACCTTATTATAGACCTTGGCTGTAGAATGGTGTATTTATATTTCTAACCAACCATCAGTTGAATTATTAGAGCTTGCAGTTTATAATTCCCAGAATCAACATTACCTCTGTGTTTGAAAGCCACCACAAACAATGCTCAGGCTAACTTCATAATGTGTACTCCTGAACTGAAACTAGAGTTATAGTGTAACCAGGCACATTGATCATAGCGAGACGGTCAATTATGGAAAGAGGGATTTTATGGGACTGATGGAAGTTGAGCGGCACGGTGACGCAGTGGTAGAGTTGCTGTCTTGCAGCGCCAGAGACCCAGGTTCGATCCTGACTACGGGTGCTGTCTGTACGGAGTTTGTACATTCTCCCTGTGACTGTGTGGGTTTTCGCGAGGTGCTCTGGTTCCCTCCCACACATAGAAACATAGAAACATAGAAAACAGGTGCAGGAGGAGACCGTTTGGCCCTTCGAGCCAGCACCACCATTCAATATGATCACTGCTGATCATCCAAAAGCAGTACCCCGTTCCTGCTTTCTCCCCGTATCTCTTGATTCCGTTAACCCTAAGAGCTATATCTAACTCTCTCTTTGGTAAAACTGTAAATTGCCCATAGTGTGTGAAGGATACTGCTAGTATACAGGGTGATCGCTGGTCGGCAGGACGCAGTGGGCTGATGGGCCAGTTTCCGCGCTGTATCTCAAAACTAAACTAAACTGAACTAAATAGTGGTGTGCATTGAAAGAGTTATCTCAGGCTGCCCTCCTTTCCAGCTCTCTGTATAGGTCACGGCATATCAGATTCCCGTCCACTCTCAAATGTGATCCAGCCTTCTGCCTGAAACACTTGCTCAGGAAGTGAGTTCGTGACCCTCCACTACAAAATGGGAGGGAAAAAAATTCCTTCAACTCCCCACTGACTCTCCCTTAAATCTCTGCCGAGGGAAATCAGACCTTCGTGGAATAGACGATAGACAATAGAACATAGAATATAGAACATGAACTTGGAATATAGAACATAGAAGAGTACAGCACAGGAATGTCCGTGTCAAACATGATGCCCACACATAATCCATATCTGTACATTCCCTGTGTATCCATGTGCCTGAACAAAAACTAGCAATGTTACAACATTTTGAGATTTTAAAAATCAAGTCTGCAATAAATCCCATCAGATAAAGCATAAAAATAAGTTTAATTTGACGCCTAATTCACTTTCCTATCTTCAGTATTAAAAACGGTTATGGCCATTTTCATACTTGGAAATTAGCATCTTGTTCCCTATTGCTTTTCCATTGGCTTAACACAAAAGTTGTGATCGAGGACAGTCAAAAGCCCATAACTTTCTTAAAAATTAAGAGAACTGAAAGAAATTTTCAGTTATTATAGATTGAAGCATTCTGAAACTAATATGAAACAATCTTACTTGGATGACCTGAAATTAAAGCATATAATTAGTTACCCAATTGTAGCTAATTACAAAATTCAATTACTAGATCTAAACATCTATCCATTTCTTAAGAAAATATTAACATTTTTTTAAAAGCCTAAGTGTCCAAATAACATTCACACAAGAATTCACAATATAACATGACTTTTAAATCTAATTGTCATTAATTTATAGGCTAAATTGAAGGAATTTAGTGTTTAATGCCCGTAAATTATGAGCATGGACATCAGCTTGTGAGTGGGATTTTCTGGAACGCGATGGATTGGAACGTTGCGGTTGCGGTGAATTTAAACCCCATATCGGCAGGAAAAACACTGCCGGTTCGTATGGGGAATAAATCACCGTTTCGCAACATGAAATGTTGATTAAGGTCATCTAAACAAGCAAGTTTATATGAAAAAATAAACGGCTTTCCTTTACCTGTCCCCTACGTAAAATCCGTCCCCGTTGTCGGCGTTCCCGGCATTAGGAGCTAATTTTTATTTTACTGCAGCGCTGAAATAGTCGCGCGATTTTAAAAAAAAAAATTCACTTACCGGCAGTCGGAATGAATCTTTAGCAAAAGATCGCACTCCGAGAAAATAAAACTCTGGATGGCAAGGGAAAACCGCATTTTAACCTCGCCCCCCCACAGCGCCCACGCCCCCTCCCCCGCCCCCCCACAGCGCCAAAGTCGCGCACACAGCCAGTGACAGAACTGCAGCACCGCTAAAGGTAAGTTTTGCAACATACCTACAAAAACCTCTCAAATTCACTTCAGTATGGAACAGAGAAGAATAAAGTCAGGCAGCGCGTTCCAAGCACCCACCACCCTCTGTGAAAAAAATGTACGTAAGTCAGGAAGTATTGATGCAGCTTTATAGGACTTTGGTTAGGCCACATTTGGAGTATTTCATGCAGTTCTGGTCGCCCCGTTACAGGCAGGAGCGGAGGCTTTGGAGAGGCACCAGAAGAGGTAAAAAGAACAATCTGCTAGTGTTAAGAAGAGACAGGAAGGGCACAAGAGATCAGGGAAAAGATCGCCAAAATGTTGCCTGGATTTCAGGGCATTAGGTATCAGGAGAGGTTAAACTAAACTGAACTAAATCAGGACAGGACAAACTTGGATTGTTTTCTCCGTAATGTAGACTGATGGAAGGCCTGATGGAAAGTATATAAAATTATGAGAGGTATAGATAGGATAGAAGGTCAGAACCTTTTTCCACAATCCAAATGTCAAAGACTAGAGGACAGAGGTTCAATGTGGAGAGGGGCAAGTTTTTCAGAGAGTGTGGTGGGTGGCTGGAATGTGTTGCCGTGGGTTGTGGTGGAGACAGATACGATAGTGGTGTTTAAGAGGCTTTTGGATAGGCACATGGAAATGGAGGGAGCAGAGGGATATGGTTCACCTGCAGGCAGAGGAGATTCATTTATTTGGCATCATGTTTGACACTGACCTTGTGGGCTGAAGGGCCAGTTTCTGTGCTGCTCTGTGTTCTATGTTACCTTCTAATCCTGCCTGTTGATCTGAGATGCGGAAACAAAGAGGTGCAGACGCTGGTTTGTTACCAAGGTAGACACAAAGTGCTGCAGTAACTCAGCGGGTCAGTTAGCATCTATGGAGAAAAAAGGAGGGCTACATTTTGGGTTGGATCTGAAAAATGGTCGGAAACTGAAATGTCTTCTATCCTTTATCTCCAGTTGATCTGAGATGTTCGATTGAATTTAGTAAAAAATAAATGTTGGCAAAGTCTCAACTCCAGAACCATCACTGTTGGCATTTTGAGATTGCTCCATGGTTAATGTAGGCCCATGAGATTGTTGGACCTGTTCCTCCTGACAAGGTCTAGTGTAGTGAGTGTATGCCCTCGGTATAATGAGTCAGAATTTGACTAGGGTGTGACAAGTGGTGCGAACAGTACACGTGATGGACGGGGCCGTGTATGGCTAAGATGGAGCATCATGGTCACCATGGACAAGTTTATTTGAAGGGCCTGTTTCGGTGCTGACTCTGACTGTAGAAAGTGCAGTTGATGAGGGAATGAAAGGTGACCTGTATCATTTTGAAGCACAATCATTCTAAAACTAACTCGCGTCCTATAGATCCCTTCAATGATGGGGAGGGTAGACAGAAATGCTGGAGGAACTCAGCAGGTGAGGCAGCATCTATGGAGAGAAGAAATAGGCGATGTTTCGGGTCGAGACCCTTCTTCAGACTTCAATGGTGGAGAGGTCAGTACCTGTGATGGACCAGGCAGGGTCTAGTTTAGATGGGGGCAAAGTGGGTCAGCATGGATGCGTTGGGCTGAAGGGCCTGTTTATGTGCCGTATGTCTCGATAAAGGAAAGTCTGTACTGTGGAAGGCACACCACACATTTAGCCGCTGTCATAATCTTCTCTTACGTTGAAGAATGTGTTTGTAGATTAACTCCTGCTGTTTCGGGAAGGGTTGGAATTTTGGACATGGCGGGCGGTGAGGATAGGGCCAGTTGTCAGCAGCAAGTCTATCCTCAAGATAGAGTCAGCTGTGGCAGGCATCACGTTTAGTGCTGGATTCTAGCTCCAGTCTCGTTAATATCTAACTCACCAGTGAGGTAGCAGGTTAATAATGAAGCCTCCCAACAATTCCATGCACTCTCCACCCTGCACAGCGCTAAAGTGCAAAGTTAATGATTGGGAAGAGGTTCTGGGGCAAAGGGGAGCTGTTTGCTGAACACTTTAACTCCCCCTCCCATTCCCACACTGACCTTTCTGTCCAGGACCTCCTCCATTGTCCCAGCACAAATTGGAGGGACAACTCTTCATATTTTGCTTGGGCTGCTTACATCCCACCTGTATGAATATTGACTTCTCTAACTAGAAAATTGGTTGGAAGACAGGAAACAAAGAGTAGGGATTAATGGGTCCCTTTCAGAATGGCAGGCAGAGACTAATGGGGTACATCAAGGCTCGGTGCTGGGACCGCAGCTAATTACAATATACATTAATGATTTAGATGAGGGAATTAAAATTAACATTAGCAAATTTGCAGATGACACAAAGCTGGGTGGTAGTGTGAACTGTGAAGAGGATGCTATGAGGATGCGGGGTGACTTAGGTTGGGTGAGTGGGCAGATGCATGGCAGATGCAGTTTAATGTGAGGTTATCCACTTTGGTGGCAAGAACAGGAAAGCAGATTATTATCTACATGGTGTCAAGTTGGGAAAAGGGGAAGTACAACGGGATCTAGGGGTCCTTGTTCATCCGTCACTGAAAGTAAGCATGCAGGTACAACAGGCAGTGAAGAAAGCGAATGGTATGTTGGCCTTCACATCGATAGGAGTTGAGTATAGGAGCAAAGAGGTCCTTCTGCAGTTGTACAGGGCCCTGGTGAGACCACATCTGGAGTATTGTGTGTTCTTTTGGTCTCCTAATTTGAGGAAGGACATTCTTGCTATTGAGGGAGTGCAGCGTAGGTTCACAAGGTTATTTCCCAGGATGGTGATACTGTTATATGATGACAGAATGGAGCGACTGGGCTTGTATTCACTGGAATTTGGAAGGATGAGAAGGCATCTTATAGAAACATATAAAATTATTAAGGAATTGGCTAGATGCAGGAAACATGTTCCCGAACCAATCCAGAACCAGGGGCCACAGTTTAAAATAATGACAAGGCCATTTAGAACTGAGATGAGGAAAAACTTTTTCACACAGAGTTGTAAATTTGTGGAATTCTCTGCCTCAGAAGGCAGTGGAGGCCAATTTACTGGATGCATTCAAAAGAGAGTTAAATGGAGCTCTTAGGGCTAGTGGAATCAAGGGGTATGGGGAGAAGGGAGGAACAGGGTACTGATTGTGGATGATCAAACATGATCACATTGAATGGCGGTGCTGGCTTGAGGGGCCGAATGGCCTACTCCTGCACCTATTGTCTATGTATCTATGTAACTTCGTAACCTTTGCCTTCCTTCTCTCTCCATCCCTCCCCCCTTCCCAGTTCTCTGACTAGTCTAACTGTCCTTGTTTACATTTTATGTGTAAGAAAGAACTGCAGATGGTGGAAAAATCAAAGGTAGACAAAAAATGCTGGAGAAACTCAGCGGGTTAGGCTATTTCTTCTCTCCATGGATGCTGCCTCAGCCGCTGAGTTTCTCCAGCATTTTTTGTCTTCCTTTGTTTACATTTCATCTCTGTTTGCTTTGTTGTTAACTTCTCCCAGCTAACAATGATTCTCTACATTCTCTATCTCCATCCCCTTTGTCTCATTTTCACACCTTACATTTCCTTACCTCTGTATCTCCCTCTCCCCTGATTCAGTCCGAAGAAGGGTTTCAACCCGAAACGTCACCCATTCCTTCTATCCAGAGATGCTGCCTCTCCCGTTGAGTTATTTCAGCATTTTATGTCTATCTGTGATAAGTTTAATTTAGTTTAGTCTGAAGAAGGGTCTCGACCCGAAACGTCACCTATTCCTTTTCTCCAAAGATGCTGTCTGACCCGCTGAGTTACTCTTTTTGTGTCTATCTTTACTTCAGTTTAGTTGCATAGTTCAGTTTAGTTTACTTTAGTTTTTTTTAAGCTTAGTTTAGTTTAGTTTCGAGATATAGCATGGAAACGGGCCCTTTGACCCACCAAGTCCGCGCCGACCGGTGGTCACCCGTACACTAGTTGTATCCTACACACAGGTGACAATTTACAGAAGTCAATTAACCTATGAGTCTGTGCATCTTTGGGGTATGAACGGAAACCCGAGCACCCGGAGGAAACCCAAGCGGTCACAGGGAAAACGTGTAAGCGTGGCACAGACGGCACCCGCAGTCAGGATCTAACCCGAGTCTCTGGCGCTGTGAGGCAGCAACACTACCGCTGCCCCACTGTGTCGCCCGATAACATGGCAAAGAGTTTGACAGGCCACTCCTTGGTCAGTCATGTATATGGATGTTGCCTCACGAGAGCCTGAGCTATGGGAATGGTTGGGCCTCTATTCATGTCCATAAGCCATGGAGCAGATTAGGGCATTTGACCCATCGATTATTCTCCTCCATTTAATCATGGCTGACCTATCTTTCCCTATCAACCCCATTCTCCTGCCTTCTCCCCATAATGTTTGACATCTTACTAATCAAGAATCTGTCGATCTCCGCTTTAAAAATGCCTCCATATCCGTCTGTGGCAATTAATTCCACAGATTCACCACCCTTGGAAGGCTGGAGGATGAGAGGTGATCTTATAGAGGTGCATTAGATGGTGGGGGAATAGATAATGGGATTGTACAGAGTCACTTACCCTAAGTTGGGGAATCAAGAACAAGAGACATTGTTTGTGGTGAGAGGGCCAAGATATAATAGGAACCAGAGGAACCTTTTCACTCAGTGGATGGTAGGTATATGGAACGTGCTCCAGAGGAGGTACTTGAGGCAGATTAAATAAAAACATTTAAAATACACTTGAACCGGTACATGGATAGGAAAGGTTTAGAGGGATATGGGGCAAACGCAGGCCAATGATCTTGGTCGGTGAGGATGAATTGGGTCAAAGGGCCTGTTTTGGATCAAATATGCAGAATTTCTAAAAAAAAATGATAACTGGTCAGACAGCATCTCTTGCGAGCATGGAAAGGTGACGTTTTTGTTGTCGGGACCTTTCTCCAGACTGGATTATTCGTTACTTTTCTTGGTTTATAGATATCGTCCTTCAAAGAGAAATAGTCGTAATCTTTTCCTCTGCTTTGTTTCCCAGAGCCAAGGCGTAGGTTACAAATTAGAATAGAAACAAAACTATTCTGGAAGCAACTCAGCAACCCGATCGGCATCCGTGATGTAAAACAACAGGTGAGCGATATTTTGGATTTGTAGCCTCCAGCGCGGTCTTTGGCTGAAACGTTAGAACTCAACTTTTATTTCTACGGATGTGAACTGGCTTGGTTTAAATTAGATTTCCAGCGTATGTGGTTTTTGCCTTTCAGTTGTAGAGATTGCAAGTTGCACATGGAATGTAGTCATAGAGTCACACAGCACGGAATCAGGCCATATAACCATATAACATATAACCATATAACAATTACAGCACGGAAACAGGCCCTCTCGCCCCTTCCAGTCCGTGCCGACCATTTGTTTTCCCCTAGTCCCATCTACCTGCACTCAGACCATACCCCTCCATTCCCTTCACGTCCATATACCTATCCACTTTAGTCTTAAATGTTAAAATCGATCCTGCCTCCACCACTTCTGCTGGAAGCTCATTCCACACAGCCACCACCCTCTGAGTAAAGAAGTTCCCCCTCACGTTACCCCCCCAAAACTTCTGTCCCTTAATTCTCATGTCATGCCCTCTTGTTTGAATCTTCCCTACCCTCAATGGGAAAAACGTATCCACGTCAACTCTGTCTATCCCTTTCATCATTTTAAAAGACCTCAATCAAGTCCCCCCTTAACCTTCTGCGCTCCAAAGAATAAAGACCTAACTTCTTCAACCTTTCTCTGTAACATAGTTGCTGAACCCTGGCAACATTCTAGTAAATGTCCTCTGTACTCTCTCTATTTTGTTGACATCCTTCCTATAACTAGGCGACCAAAATTGTACACCATACTCCAGAATTGGTCTTACCAATGCCTTGTACAATTTTAACATTACTTCCCTACTCCTATATTCAATGCTCTGATTTATAAAGGCCAGCACACCAAAGGCTTTCTTTACCACCCTATCTACATGCGATTCCACCTTCAGGGAACTAATGCACAGTTATTCCTAGATCCCTCTGTTCCACAGCATTCCTCAATTCCCTACCATTTACCATGTACTTCCTATTTTGATTTGTCCTGCCAAGATGTAGCGCTTCACACTTAACAGCATTAAACTCCATCTGCCATCTTTCAGCCCACTTTTCCAAATGGCCCAAATCTCTCTGTAGACTTTGAAAATCTACTTCATTATCCACAACACCACCTATCTTAGTATCATCTGCATACTTACTTATCCAATTTTCCACCCCATCATCCAGATCATTGATGTACATGACAAACAACAGTGGACCCAACACAGATCCCTGAGGCACCCCACTTGTCACCGGCTTCCAACCTGACAAACAGCCATCCACCATTACTCTCTGACATCTCCCATTCAGCCACTGTTGAATCCATCTTGCTACTCCGCCATTAACACCCAAAGATTGAACCTTCTTAACCAACCTTCCATGGGGAACCTTGTCAAAGGCCTTACTGAAATCCATATAGACAACATCCACTGCTTAACCCTCATCAATTTCCCTAGTTACCACTTCAAAAAATTCAAGAAGGTTTGTCAAACATGACCTTCCAGGCACAAATCCATGTTGACTGTTTCCTGATCAGACCCTGTTTATCCAGATGCTTATATATATTATCTCTAAGTATCCTTTCCATTAATTTTGCCCACCACTGACGTCAAACTAATAGCTCTATAATTGCTAGGTTTATTCTTTGAACCCTTTTAAACAATGGAACAACATGCGCAGTACGCCAATCCTCCGGCACTATTCCCGTTTCTAATGACATTTGAAATATTTCTGTCATAGCTCCTGCTATTTCTTCTACACTAACTTCCCTCAATGTCCTAGGGAATATCCTGTCAGGACCTGGAGACATATCCACTTTTATATTTTTTCAAAAGTGTCAGTACTTCCTCCTCTTTGAATCTCATAGTTTCCATAGCTACTCTACTTTCCCCCTTAACTCACAGAGTTCAATATCCTTCTCCTTGGTGAATACCGAAGAAAAGAAATTGTTCAATATCTCCCCCATCTCTTTTGGCTCTGCAGATAGATGTCCATTCTGGTTCTCTAATGGTCCAATTTTATCCCCTCGTTATCCTTTTGCTATTAATATAGCTGTAGAAACCCTTTGGGTTTACTTTCACCTTTCTTGCCAAAGCAACCTCATATCTTCTTTTAAGCCTTCCTAATTTCTTTCTTAAGATTCTTTTTACATTCTTTATACTCTAGCACCTCATTTACTCCATGCCTCCTATAATTAATTGTAGATATCTCTCTTTTTTTTCGAAACAAGTGTCCAATTTCCCTTGAAAACCATGGCTCTTTCCAATTTTTACTATTTCCTTTCAACCTAACAGGACATAAAGATTCTGTACTCTTACAATTTTCCCCTTTAAATGTCCTCCATTTCTCTTCTACATCCTTCCCATGAAACAAAGTGTCCCAATTCACTCCTTTAAAATCTTACCATTCCCTCAAAGTTAGCCTTTCTCCAATCAAAAATCTCCACCCTAGGTCCAGTTTCTGACTCTCTCCATAATTATATTGAAACTAATGGTATTGTGATCACTGGTCTCGAAGTGCTCACCAACGCATACCTCCGTCACCTGACCTGCCTCATTTCCTAACAGAGGTCCAGCACTGCCCCTTCTATGGTCGATATCTCTATGGTACTGCTGCAACAAACTCCAAACCATCCAGCCCATTTACAGAATGTGTTTCCCAGTCTATTTTTGGAAAATTGAAAACTCCCACAATCACTACCTTGTGCTTACTACTAATATCTGCTATCTCCTTACATATTTGCTCTTCCAATTCTCGCTCCCCCATTTGGCGGTCTATAGTACACCCCTAAAAGTGTTGCTACCAACAACGTTTCCCACTTCTCAGTTTTCCACCCAAATAACCCTCCCTAGACTATCCCCTCTAAATCTATCCTGCCAAAGCACTGCTGTAATATCTTCTCTGACAAGCAACACCTCCCCCTCTGGACCCTCCAAATCTATCACACCTGAAGCAACGAAATCCTGAATATTTAATTTCCAATCACAGCCCTCCTGCAACCATGTTTCAACTGATTGCCACAACATCATATTTCCAGTGTGTCAATCCAGGCTCTAAGTTCATCCACCTTACTTACAATGCTCCTAGCATTAAAATATACACATTTCAGAAACCCACCATCCCTTATTCTCTTTGGTCCAACATGATATTCCCTTCATGATATTTATACACCCCGATAAGATCACCCCCCATCAGCCTCTCGCAATTCCAAGGAAATAAAGTCGTAGCCATGCTCAACCTCAAACTATATCTCAGGACCCTCAAGTCCTGGCAACATTCTCATGAATCTTCTCTGCACTCTTTCCAGTTTAAAGGCATCTTTCCTATCACAGGGTGACCAAACCTGAACACAATGTCTTGTACAACTGGAACGTAATGTCTCAACTTCTATGGAGGCTCAAGAAACTGCAGATGTTGGAATCTTGAGCAAAACACAAGGTGCTGGAGGAACTCATCGGGTCAGGCCACATCTGTGGAGCGAATGGACAGATGCCATTTTGGGTTGGGCCCTTTTTCAGTCTCATGAAGGGGATGAAACTAGTTCTCATGGAAAAGCTAGAGTGTAGGGACAAAGCCTGGCAAGAAGAAAGGTGGATACAGGAGTGGGAGTGAATGGCAATGGGTGAGTAAGTACACTGAGACAAAAGGGTGTCAGATAGGGATATAATGCACTCTTAACTCCAAGCATGTAAGAATATGTACTACACAAGCACCAGAAGATACTGGAATCTTTGCAAAGAAACACAAATAGCTGGAGTAGCCTGAGGTCCTGTCAGCAGCCTTTTCATGGATTACATGAATGGACGGGCGTTTCGTCGGCCGCTTTCGTTCAGAGTCCACCTGTTGCCTTGGCCAGCACAGTAGTGCAGGCGTAGAGCCGATGCCATCACGACGCCAGAGACTCCAGGAACCAACATGACCAACTTCCCACCGCAGATGATTTACTGAGCCGGCACGGTAAGCCGCGGTAAGAGTTGCTGGCCTCAATGAGCCAGAGACCCGGTAACATCCTGACCTCGGCTGCTGTACCGTTAGGAGTTTGCAACGTTCTCCCAGCTTCTCCGGGAGCTCGCGGTTTCCTTCGCACGTCCCAAAGATAAGCGGGTTGGTAGTTAGGTATGCCCAGCCTTTAAAATGTGCATAGTGTGGTATAAGATAGAACTAGTGTGAACGGTTGAAAACGATGGTCGCGTTGGCTCGCAGGATGCTGTAATCTTTCAGTCAATGCGACCAAGGTAAAACAGTGTAGGAGAGGATTGGTTAAAATGCTCAGACTCCCTGGGCTGAAGTCGTGCTATTTCGTGCACTTGGAGGCACACACTTCATTGCTCACTCAGCCTCAGTGGGCCGAGATTAAGAAGTGGCACTTAGACAACTTCTCTGAAGATTACGGCAGGCCAATCATTTCCCACTGCAAAGTCAAGTACTTCTTTAGCTGTAAAATAAGGGGCTTTGTGTTAAAACTAAAAACCGCTATTAGGCTCACGGACAAAAAAATGGAAATCACGGAACCAGCGAAAAATAGCTTGCCACCGCTGTAATATTACGTTGAGGAGATAGTGATTTTTAAGTACATCTCCTCACGATCCCATGAACTATTTAGCTGGGGCTCACCTGGGCATCAACCCGCACTCGCTCGGCTGCTGGGGAAGGTTTACAATGCACTCGGGTTACAGGGAAATAAGTCTCCAGAGTACAAACGGTCAAGTCTTTTCCACACCAAACACCGTCCCACACTCATCCATGCATTAGAGGCGCCACGGTGGAGAGCGGGCTGTAATTAGCGTGGCAGCAAGCAGAGCGGTGACAAAGGCAATCTGTCTGAAAAATGCAGAGTGCAAACTCACACCCGTCCCCGCTACATACTATGAGAGGATTACGACCACCATAAATGAGAAAAAAAGGAAAAGTTTAATCGCAGCCCCACAGATTAAAGATAGTCAAAGAACGGGTGTCAAGGGTCATTGGGGAAAAAGGCAGGGAAATGGGATTAGAGGCAGAGATCAGCCATGATTTGAAAGGTGGATTTTCGGGCACGGTGGCCGAATGATTCCATATTCTACTCCTATAACTTGGTGAACTTGTCAAAGAATGAGGACGCCCGGTGGCGGCAGCAGTAGAAGTTCTGCCTCACAGCTCCAGAGAACCCAGTTCAATCCTGACTACTGGCGCAGTCTGTATACGGAGTTCGTGACTTTCTCACCTGTGAGTCTTCCCCATGTGCTCCGGTTACCTCCCACAATCCAAAGACATGCACTTGTAGGTCGATTGGGCATCTGTAGAATTACCAAGTGTGTAGGGTAGAACTAGTGTACATTGAACTATTGAGAAGATTGTAGTTCGGCAGGGACTCAGAAGAGGACGAAGGGCCTGTTTCCAAAATGAATCTCTGAACTAATACGGTACTGAAAAATTGACAAGAAGTGAATTAAATTAATTATGTGAATCAAAACTTACTTCAGGTAAAAGAAAAAATGCATGAGTGACTCGCGGGCAGGCAGTATCGCAGAGAACATGGTAAGATGCTGTTTTGGGTCAGGACCCCTCCTCAGATTGATAGGCAAGTGGAGAGAACTCTGGAAGATAGAAGATGGGCAGGCCAAGCCTGGTGAGCGTAGGTGGATGGCTGGAGAAGGGGTTGGCCTTAATAGCAGATGGTTGACGAAGGTCAGAGATGAAAAGACAATAAGTGTGAGATAAGGATATAGCGGCAGAATAAGGTGGAAAAGTGAAGCCAAGAAAGGATGAAGGGGAAGGGAATTAGGAGGGCGAAAAGATGTTAACCTGGTGGAGCACGGGAATTAGAGTGGAAGAAAGGGAAGAAAGAGAGAGGGAGAAGGTGAGAGTAATTTGTATCTTAGTTCTGTTTGAACCTTTGGGATGTCAGCTGCCCAGCAGTATAAAGAGGTGCTGATCTTCATATGCATTTGGCCCACTCTGACATAGGAGGAGGCCCAGGACAGAATGGATCATATGTAGGAATGGCAAGGGGAGTTAAAATGGTTAGCACTGGGAACTCCAGCAGCCTTTTAAATGCTGTTACAGATCCCTGCATCAACTACCATCTCTGGCTGCTCTTTCTGTGTACCCACCACGCTCAGTGTGAAATGTTTTCCCCCCTGGAGCCTAATAAACGTAACATCAAGTCTTAATTCTTCCGACAGGTCAATCACATAAAGAGGCCAAATAAATATGGTCCATTATTGTCTTAATCTCAACTTCTACACGATAAGATAAAGTAATATTAGTTCAAAATCAAGGGTTCTTCTTTAGGTATAGGATCCAATTGAAACAAATAAGATTATTAAAGGTTTGGATACGCTGGAGGCACGAAACATGTTCCCGATGCAGGGTAGTCATCAGAACCATGGGGCCACAGTTTAAGAATAATGGGTAAGCCGTTAAAACGAGATGAGGAACACTTTTCACACAGAGAGTTGTGAGACGTGAAATTCTCTGCCTACATAGGGCGGTGGAGGCCGTTCTCAGGATGCTTTCTAGAGAAGCTAGATATGGCTCTTATAATAGCAGAGTCAGGGGATATTGGGAGAAGACAGGAACGGAATACAGATTGTGGATGATCCAGCCATGATCACATTGAATGGTGTGCTGGCTTCGAAGGGCCAAATGGCCTACTCCTGCACCTCCAGAACTAAACTTAAGATAATCATTATTGGAGCGTTAAGTAAACAACAATCATACAACAAACCGCTCCAGAAAGACTCCGCTCACATTATTCACTTTTTAGTGTGATAAGAAAATGTAAAAATACACATGTTAAACAGATTCTACAAACTTGGTAGTTAAATAAATGCAAAGAATAACAATAAAAAAGTGGAGTAACTCAAGGCCAGCAGCATCTCTTGGAGAGAAAGGGAATAGGTGACATTTCGGGTCAAGACCCTTCTTCCGATCCGAAATGTCACCCGGCCAAGAACAGTCTAGAAGGTACACCAACGCCTGAGGAGACTGAGCATATTTGACATGTCTCCAATGATTATTACAAACGTCTGCAGATGCACCATAAAAAGCACACTATCGGGTTGCATCACAGCTTGGTTGAGGTGCAGCTCTGCCCAAGAATGCAAGATATTGCAGAGAGTTGTGGGTGTAGGCCAGTCCATCAACAGACCAGACTTCCATCATTGACTTCGTTCGTCTAACACTTCACGCTCCTCGGAAAAGCAGTCAACATCATCAAAGACCTGTCCCACCCCGATCATTCCTTCTTCTCCCTGTTCCCCTCCGGCAGAAGGTACAGAAGCTTGAACGAGCGCACCCCACCAGACTCAGGAGCAGCTGGTTCCCCTCTGTTTATTCTGTTTAGAGATGGATAGTTTAGAAGCTGGAGCATAGAACATGCTCTTCGGCCCTCCGAGGCCGCGCTGACCAACGACGCCTGCACACTAGTTCTATCCTACTCACAAGGGACAATTTTCAGAAACCAATTATCCTGCAAACCTGTACAACTTTGAAATGTGAGAGGGAACTGGAGCAAGCGGAGAAAACCCATACGGACACAGGGAGAACGTACCAACTTCATATAGACGGCACCCGTAGTCTGGTTCGAACCTGGGTTTCTGGTGCTGTAGGGCAGCAACTCTACCGCTGTGCCACCATGCCACCCCTGTTATCAGGCTTCTGAACGGTCCTTCCATAAGCCAGCGTACTGTCCAATTCACCTCTACCCCATTGCTGACATTAGTCTTTGGCTCTGGAACTGATGCGCTACAATCTGAGAACTAATTCAGCACTCTGTAATCTTTCCATTTCCCTGCCTATTGCACTGGAGTTTGACGATTAAAAAAGCAAAGACTGCCCTTTTAAGATAGATACAAAGTGCTGGAGTAACTCAGCAGGTCAGGCAGCATCTCTGGAGAAAAGGAATAGGTGACTTTTCGGGTCGGAACCCTTCTTCACTAGGTGATGGGTGACCCGAAATGTCACCTATTCCTTTTCTCCAGAGATGCAGCGTGACCCGCTGAGTTACTTCAACACTCTATGTCTATCTTCGGTATAAACCAGCATCTGCAGTTCCTTCCTACACACACTGCTCTGTGACGAGAAGGATCTATTGCAGTGGGGTTATAATGAATGCAGGATGGCGGTGTGAGCTGCCGTGTGTTGTGTCTACATTGTTTGCCCCAAGCTGTTCCCTGCTGTAGGGAGGAGGATGTGCTTGGTTGCAGCCTGCATTTCATATCTTTCAGCGGCTTCCACAGTTTCCATTGCTTCATCCACATGCTATTCCGGGCTGGGTGAACAAGCAGGGGCATTGTTTATACAATGGGAGATGTTACTCTCACGCATTACTTCTCAGGAAGTTTTGCCCCAATTCTCCGTGCTAATATGGACGGGACAGTGGCGTTGTGGCAGAGAAGCCGCCTTACAGCACCAAGACCCGGTTTCGATCCAGACTACGTGCTAACATGTACGAAAACTGTACGTTCTCCCCGTGACCACGTGGGTATTACTCTCACGGGTGCACCCGCTTTACCCTCCCCTACTCCAGAAACTTAAGGTTTGTAGGTTGATGGTTCTGGTTAAATGTGTCAATAGAGTGTGTAGGGATAGTGTTAAAGCGGGGAAGGATGGTCGCATGGACCCCGCGGGCCGAAGGGCCTGTTTCTGCATTCTATCTCTAAACTAAACTAAAAAAACATCAGTCTGAAGAAGGGTCTCGACCCGAAACGTCACTCATTCCTTCTCTCTCTCGAGATGCTGCCTGACCCGCTGAGTTACTCCAACATTGTGTGTCCACCTTAGAAAACTAAAGACTCTTGATAGCCCTTTGATCATCTACTGTAATAGATGCTGAATAGTTGCATCATTTCAGTGAATAGTGAATCTTTTCAGATAGGATGAGTTGGGCTGAAGAAACCTGCATCTCTGCTTGTAATGTCTATGATTCCCATGTCCTTCATTGTTCCTGTCAAAGGCAAGCTTCACCCAACCACCAACACTCAGGTAATAACTTTACCAGATGACAAGAGAAGATTTAAGTCAGTTACCAAAACGTGCTGTGACAAGGAACAGTGTTGACCATTGCTTTTCCTGTTGAACCCCACTGCTGTTTTTGTAACTAATGTTTAAAAGAGTCTCGACCCGAAACGTCACCCATTCTTTCTCTCCAGAGATGCTGCCTGTCCAGCTGAGTTACTCCAGCTTTTTGTGTCTCTCTTTAGTTCAGTTCAGTTCAGTTTGGTTTAGTTTAGTTCAGTTCAGTATAGTTTAGTTTAGTTTAGTTTATTTTCAGGTGTAGGGAGGTACAATGAAAAGCTCTTTTGATGCGTGCTATCCAGTCAGTGGAAAGACCACACATGATTACAATTGAGCCGTCCACAGTGTACAGATACAGGATAAAGAGAATAACGTCTAGTGCAAGATAAAGTTCAGTAAAGTCTGATTAAAGATAGTCCGAGGGTCTCCAATGAGGTTGACATGAGGTCAGGTCCACTGTCTAGTTGGTTTGATTGCCTGATAACAGCTGGGAAGAAACTGTCCCTGAATCTGGAGGGGTGCGTTTCAGTAACTCCTGGCATGAAGGGGAGAAGAGGGATTAAAGTGGTCTCTGGCATCCTTGCCCTCAGCCTGATGTTTTGCCAGCCCAGCTCACGGTGCTGATAGTCATCGTGCACTGCCGCAAACTTCCTCTCGGCCCCCATGCAGCATACAAAAGCCTGCAGACACCGAGACAAGTCCCGCCGTTGTATTCAAAACTCGAACAGGTAGTTGATTGTCGTGCTGAATGTACCCGAGGCTTGGAGAACAATAGCTAGTGCATTTTCTAACATACCTGGGGGCAGGTTAACGTCTAAACACACAACCTGCTTCATAGTCTAAACACAATCTATTTATCGGCATAAACTACCACTGGAGTAACTCAGCGGGACAGGCAGCATCGCTGCAGAGAAGGAATGGGCGATGTTTCGGGTCGAGACCCTTCTTCAGACTGATGACAGGGTAGGGCGGTGGGACAAAGAAATAGACAATAGACAATAGGCTGCAGAGTAGCATTCGCCATTCAAGCCAGCACTGCATTTCAATGAGATCAAGGCAAATCATCCCCAATCAGTACCCCCCGTTTCCAGCCTTCTCCCCATATCTACCTGCCTCTGCTATTTTAAGAGCCAATCTAGTTTCTCTCTGAAACCTCAAGAGAACCTGCCGCCACCTCCTCTCTGAAGCATGAATACCACAGACTCCCCACTCCTGAGAGAAAAGTGTTTCCTCCTCCCTCAAACTCCGCTCTAATGGCTTACACCTTATTCATAAACCTGTGGCCCCATAGATCTGTACTCCCACCAACATCGGGAACATGTATCCTGCCCTCAATAGAGTCCAAACCCTTAACCATCTTATAATGTTTCAATGAATTCCCTCTCATCCTTCCAAACTCCAGAGTGTACAATCCCAGCAGCTCCATTCTCTCAGCATATTACATCCCCCTCCATCCCGGGGGAATTAACCTTGTAAACCTACGCTTGCACTCACCCTCAATAGCAAGAATGTCCTTCCTCAAATTAAGGGGGACCAAACTGCCCACAATACTCCAGGTGTGGTCTCACTAGGGCTCTGTACAACTGCAGAAGGACCTCTTTGCTCCCTATACTTGATCCTCTTGGTTAAACAGATATAATGTATCAAGACAGTGAGACCAGTGGGGGAGAGGACTGGGGAGGAGTAGAGAAGAGAAAGCAAGGGCTTGTCTGAAGTAGAGAAGCCATGTTTTCAGGGACCGCGGGGTGTTTCCCAAAAACCCCCAAGGGCGAAATATAGGGAGGTGCTTTCCTGGGCCAATTTGCGCTGGGCCTGGCGATGGTCTGACGATTTGGAGTAGGCCCAGGAACAGAAAAAGGTCAGAATTGGAATGGGGGATGGGAGGGCTAAAGTGCGTGAAAGCAACCGGTGGAGATCAGGTAGGTTGTGAGACAGAATAAGTGCAGGCGTGTTCATGGGCGAAATGATCGCCCACACCTCGCTTGGTCTCGGGCCGATGTAGAGCAGGGGTTGATGACCAAAATATTGCCTAAAGAAGGGGGTTCATGGTACGCCAAAATATTCCTAAAGGAAAGGTTATCCAGAGTTGCAGCGCTGACACTGTCGTCCGTGTTATGCGTGACGGGGGAGTTGAATGTTATTTATTGGTAGAGGGCAAGTCACTGTGATCATGGTAACAAAGCAGAAATGGATAGAAGGTATAATCTGCTTGTGATGTATGATGTTAGTGAAATAGAGCATGGAAACAACTCTTGTTTCGGACACTAAAGCTATATACATTCATGTGTTAATCTTACAAAATGGGTCATGAGAATATAATGAAGTTATTTACATAGAATAGAGGGATAATATAAGTAAGCTTTTGGAAATAGGTTGCAAAGTCAAGAAGGGAGAGAAAAATTCCCAGAGGAGACCTAATGGGAATGTGGCCGGATAACAAGGAGGATTTCAGTATAGGAGTAAAGAGGTTCTTCTGCAGTTGGTATAGGCTATGGTGAGACCACAGGATCTGGAGTATTGTGTGTACAGTTTTGGTCTCGCTAATTTGAGAAAGGACATCCTTGGTGATTGAGGCAGTGCGTCGTAGGTTCACGAGATTGATCCCTGGAGGGGGGTGCGGGATGTCATGATGATAAGAGAATTGAAAAGACTAGGCTTGTATTCAAAGGTAAGGTTTAGAAAGATGTGGGATATCATAATAGAAACATAGTAAAATTATAAAAGAAGGGACAAGCTAGAATGCAGGAAAAATGTTTCCCGAATGTTAGGTGAGTCCAGAACCAGGCCGACAGTCTTCCTGTCATTCCAATATGATCATGGCTGATCATCCGAAATCGTAATCGGGCCCTTTCCTGGTTTTTTTTTCCCCATATCCCTTGATTCCTTTATCCCGAAGGACTTTCTCTAACTCTCGGTCATGAATTGGCCTCCCCTGCCTTCTGGCCAGAGAATTCCACAGACTCACAACTCTCTTGGTGAAACTATTGGAGGAGACTAGACCAGAAGCCATAGCTCAGATGAAGGAGTACCTTTAGAATGAGATGAGAGAAAGTCATTAGTGGAGGAGGGTGATAATTCCGTGGAAGTACATTGCCACAGACGCTGCGGAAGCCAAGGTCGTGTGGGGTAATATTTGAAAGTGGAATTGATGAGTGGATATTTGAATAGAAAGGGTTTCGAAGTACGGGGAGAAGGCAGGAGAATGATAGATCAGCCATAATGTAATGGCTGAGTAGTACATTAATGGGCGCAAAATGGGCCCTCATACTACCCTACGTCCTTATGAACGATGAACTAACCACCAAAGTTACCAAAGTATGAAAGTCTTGGATAGGGAGGGGATGTGGAGAGAATCTTGAGCTGAGGTCATCGGCTCAAATTAAAGGACGTTTTCCTTTTGGAAAGAGATGAGAAGGAATGACTTTGTCAGAGGATGGTGAGATCTGTGGAATTCATGCCACAGACGCTGTGGAGGGGCAAGTCGTTTTTTAAAATTGCAGAGATAGATAGAATACGTTATAAGTACGGGTGTCAAGGTTCTTGGGCGAGTGGAGGCAGGAAGAAGTTGGGTTTATGAGGTAGGAGATAGATCGAGCAATGGATGTGAATGGCGGAGTAAACTTGAAAGGGGCCGAATGCCAATTCTGCTTCATACACCTGACTTCTGACCACGGATATTCAGGCAAGATAAGAAATTATTGTTAGTTGAGACAATGGGTCATGGGGGGGTAAGAAAGAATCAAACATAGGCAAACAATGCTCCTGGTACACTAAGGCACTGAATTAACAAACTACAGTTGAAAGTTATTGTTATATTCACTTCCTTTCCACGTGTAAGTCCTTGACGGGAGAACAATTCCTGCAACTTAACGTCAAAACTAGCTTGATGGCCCGAATGGCCTATATTTACTGAGATATATGATCCAGATCACTTATGGATAAGGGCATTGAGGGACTTTTCAGGGGGGGGGGGAGAAAAATCCCTAAGTCCAGCTGGCAAGATAACGCCGGTTGAAGTGGGGAATCTCCCCTGACCAAGGAGGAGGCAAGGAGGAAATCAGTAACCATTTTTTGAAACAGATAATGGACATATGCTAAGCAAAGTAAAAGAACCAACATGCAGCGAACAGAATGCCTGATAAATATGACTGATGAATTCCTGCTGAATAGTCGGTGGTCTATTGCATGATTGATTAGAAGATGAGTGAGCGAGGGAAAGGATGGGTGAACGAGTTACAGGGGGGGGCCATGCGAGGGAGGCACCCCGAGGCTGAATCAGCCCAGCCCTCGCCGGCACCTCCTGGCTGCGGGTCCGGCTAGTAATTCAGGGAAATCCAGGGTGGGAACCCGCGCGGGCTGAAGGCGAAGCCGGCTAAGTGTGCCTCAACACAAAGCAAGGTGGAGTGTGGAGAACGAGGAGGCAGTGTTAAAAGCCTGTAAGATGGGCTCGGTCTTTTTCTGATAAACCATTGCCGGAGACCATTGAGGAAGGTAGTTTCCCGCTACGGGGGGACGCTCCAGCCCGGGGGGGCGGATGTTACAGGAATGGAGCAATTGGGGGCTGACAAGAAAAGTCAGATTCCGATTGCGGATGCAGACCTGTAATTACGACCATTTGGCTACAGGGTTGTTCGACTTTTTGCATTTGGGCCACCCATTGTGGGGGCAGGACGATTGTGAGACGGCGAGGTGCTTATTACACGAGGCCTTGTCATCCGGAAGTGCTTAAGTTCCTCGGCCGCCCGCAGGACCATCGCAAGATGCCTAAACTAGTGCCGGAATGACAGATGCCCGGCAGAGGGCCATCATGGCGTACTCCCTTGCCGGCGGTCCATAGTGAGACCCTGAATTGGGACTTTAATCGAATTACCTAAGTGGCCCGACGAACAAACATGTATGTATTGGGGTGCATGGGGGGGTATTGATGTTTTTCCGAGTGGAGTTGAGGCCTTTCCTATCACTGGATTTACACGGGCCACTACAGTCGTTTCCCTTTTACTGCGTCATATTGTTCCGTCGCTGTCGGGGTGCCGGATACCGATGTACTCTGACAAGCGGCCCCCACTTTAATCCTGCATTAATAATAGAATTTTACTTCAGCTGGTGTCGACCCAGCGTCTGCCACTGTTGCTTACCGACCTCGGGGGGGGGGGGGGGATGGGGGCTGGGGCCTATGGTGAATGAACGAAACGGGATCAGCCTTAAACCTAGAGCAGTGCCAGAGTTAGTCACCCAAATCTGGTTTACCAGCACAATGGTGAAGATGCATCCGGTTGCCCTATTTCGGATGAATTGATGGCCAATGTGGCGTCCGCTCAACTTGTCCCCTGGGCGTATGTATTCTACGTCCGCCCTCGTCCTTACCGCCCGGGTGTGACTTGAAATTGTCCCCCGGACCTATGACTTCACCACATTCATGAGGAAATGGTTTCCCTATATCCTGGCCTGTGAACTCGGCTTGCTTACTATCGCATATGACGTAAAAGCAGCCGGCAGATGTTTGTGACATTCATTTCCCAGTTGAAGGCCGCATGCTGTTGGCCACAAATGTCCTGAAAAAGAATTGGACGCCGGAAGAATGGACCCGTCGCCGGGGGGGGGTCGATGGCTGGCCCTTCCCAGGTTCCCCTACCAAGCCTCAAGCTGTCAAGGCTAGGGTCGGGTCAGCTTGAGTACATTTACATCGTTGTTAGAGGTGCTTGGTGGACACCCCAAGCAAAGCGGGGTAGGAGAATATACGGATTGACAGCAGCAAACCGAAAAAATTACATAAGGGTATGAAAACAACTGAATGTCTTTTGCTATAATGCTGTGTGGGTGGGATCCTTGTTAGAAGGGCCCGGGGGGGCTGAGGGCAATGGAATAGGAAGACAATGGGGAAAGTGGAGGAAAGGGGAAATGACAGAAAACTCATTTAAAATCTGCCTAAATGCTGCTTGCTGCCAGTCTATGCCCTCGGTGTGATAAATAGGAACCACATGAAATACTATGGATGTTGGTGCACTACGTTGTCTGACATCCGGAATACGATCTGGGAGGCAGACCAGAACCTTGAACTAAATTGGAATAAGAGAAGCTCGCGGGAGCTTCTCCAAAGATGAAAGGAAAACGCAAGTTCCTTTGATCAAGCTCATCGGAGATGTTTTTGGAACGCGTGGTTTGCTGAACCGATGGCCTCAGGGTGCCGTTGCCTGAGGGAGGCGGATCAATCCATACCCACTCCAACCCTATCAAGCACGCGAGTCGGTTTCGTCTCACGTACAGGGGGCAGCAAAGAAGTTTTGTGAAGACCCGCCAACTGTAGCCCTCTTCATAATGTACAGCACCTCACCAAGTTCCCCCAGAATAATATTGGCACCTTATGGAAGGGGGAGACAACAAATCTCGAGACTACGCCATTATTCTGAGCCGGGAAAAGGATATGATGTGCCCTTGGGGTGATAGCTGAAGGGAAATAGGGATTTTAAATGTTTTCATCAGATTTTGCAGACTACGCTCGACCAACCAGACTGGGTCAGGCCAAAAACGAACGTATTTTAATGATCAAGGCGTCTTACATCAATTCACGGGGGCGCTTCCGCAGACCGATTACCGCCTGGCAAGATAGTTCGGCTACTTCCCTTCGAGGCAGATACCACCTTTAATACAGCTTAATAACAGAATATTTCCCTTCCCCCTGTTGTATACCCATTACATTTTTCTTCCACGTACTCTTGCATATCAGGACCATGATGTAAGGAGCCAATGCCATCGGGCCACGCTCGCAATATTGAGTAGGATTTTAACTTTCTGCTAAATCCGAACTACACTTTAGCCATTCAGCACATCCGACGGAATATCTCGAGGATGCAGCAGTTCTGCTTTTATGGTGTAAGTAAGTCTCTTGTTTGCACATGCAAGCTTGAAGATTTTTAAGGTAATCGTTTAATGCCAAAACATAAATTTTAATTGCTTCTAGAATTATAGGCCCGGTCTTTCTTAATATTGTCCATTAATACAATATAATACAATTTCGCTCAATCCTTCAGCTTATGAACCTTGGAAAGTGCATGGATCGCACAGCTTTTGCAACGCTATATTCCATCTGTGCCACTGGTCTCTCCAGCGTTCTCCAAAACCTGTTTCTAATTCCTGTCTGCATGTCGCCGTGGCTGTTTGCTCTACGACTACCTACCTCGCACCAGAACTGTCTAAAGTCTTAACTCTTAACTCAGCAATTAAACTCTCTTGACTCAAGGCACTTGACCTGTTGAAAACAGGATTGAAAGCATTGCCCGGATAAACTTTTGAAGACATTTCTGGAAAGCGTTTAGATAGCACATTAATATTTCAAACACGCCGTTACTTTGGCCAAACGATGAGCTGAATGCGCAGTTTCCCATATGTTGGGCTGAAGCTTTAAAAACAGGTGAATTATCCCTGGTTTTGCAAGGGGGGGACACCTGATTAGATTCAAACTTGGCAACAAAAGTAAACCAGGGCTTGGGACAGACCAGCACAGGGTCGGCTTTGCAAACAAGAACACAATGAATCCTTATCTTCTGAACAATAATACAGAACGACTAATACAGAACACAAGGAATGCTGGAGAGAACCAGCGGGACAGGGCAGCAACTCTGAGTAGAAGAAGGGTGATGTTTCAGTCGATACCCTTCTACATCCTTGCCCCGCTGATTTACTCCAGTATTGTTGTTCTATAAGATCAATGTAAATCAGCATCTGTAGTTCCTGTTACATCGACAATAAAAGGTGCACTGGAGTCCTGATGCCTGGTGTGAGCTTCCGCCTGGATACTGGTACTTGGGAAGGTTTGTGTTACTTGGGCAGTTATTCGATAATGAGATAGGAATTCCTCAACACTTTATATTTGTGACAGTTCAATCGTGAATGTTAAGTTTGCTGAAAATAATAGCTGTGTAATTTTGCCAGGAAAATGCTGACAACATATATTGGAAAGGGTGATCAATGAAATTATTAAAGGGCCTGTCCCACTTGGGCAACCTAATCCGCTAGTTCTGGCGAGTTTGCCCTCGACTCATACTCGCAGCATGGTCGACACGAGGTCGTAGAAGGTCTCCGTAACTCTCCTTCATGCTCGAGAGTGGTCTCCGTGTACTCGAAGGCCTCAGCTAGGTCGCGGCGTTTTTTTCAATATGTTAAAAAATGCCCGCGAGTAAAAAAAGGTCGCCATGGAATAAAATCGATACTTTTTTTACTCGTAGTAGGTCATAGTAGGTCACCATGTTTGTCATAGGTAATCGAGGGTAATAAAAGGTAGTCCCGTTAGATAGTCTTCATCATAGTCAGGGAGGTCGAAGTATAGGAGGTTGTCTTCACTCTCCACTATTCAGTGTCCAATTTTCCCTAAGCTAGTTGTAGCTAGTCTTCAACATAGTCGAAGGAGGTCAAAGGAGGTCTTCTACATGTCATTTTTTCAAACTCTTCTAAATTCGACAATTAGGTCGCCCAAGTGGGACAGTCCTTGCTCTTAAAATGGACCTTTGCATACGTTAGCGGAATTTAGCAAATGAATTTTATAAGGTAGGGAATACAACCAATAACTTTGTATTGGTCTGAAGAATGGTATCGACCCAAAACGTTACCCATTCCTTCTCTCTACAGATGTTGCCTGTCCCACTGAGTTACTCCAACATTTTGTGTCCATCTTCAGTGTAAACCACAGACTGCAGTTCCTTCCTACACACTTTGAATTAGTCATTGTACTTTGTATTTATATTGTATAGGTGACAAGTGGCGCAGCAGAAAGTTGCTGCCTTACAGCGCCGGAGACCCGGGTTCGATCCCGACTACGGGTGCTGCCTGTACGGAGGTTGCACCTTTTCCTCGTGACTGTGTGGGGTTTCGGTTTCCTCCTACATCCCAAAGACGTGCGGGTTTATAGGTTAATTAGATTCTGTAAAATCTCCCTTGTGTCCAGGATAGGATATGGGGGATCACTGGTCGCTACGGACTTGGTGACCAAAGGCCTGTTTTCAAGCTGCATCTCTAACTGAACTAAACCTTTAATCCCATTTTCAAGTCAAGAGCATTTAATTGTCATATATTTAATATGACAATTAAATACTCTTGATTCTTGAATAAGGGATTGTTAGGATTGTTCAGATTGTCAAATAAACAAGTGTTTAATTTCATATGTTTAATATGTCATATGACAACAGAACAATAAAATTCTTACTTGCTGCAGCTTAACAGCCCCATAAACACAATAACACACAAATAAATGTACAAAATTAATATTACAATAAATTAATAACCTTAATTCTAGTAACCACAATAGTGCAAAACTGAAGTCCGTAGTGCAACCAAAGATACAGTCCACAGAAGATCATCGTTGCTGAGGTTAGTGTTGTGCAGTGTTCAAGAGCCTGATGGTTGCTGGGAAGAAGCTGTTCTTCAACCTGGAGGTCACGGTTTTCAGGCTCCTGTACCTTCTTCCCGATGGTAGCAGTGAGATGAGAACGTGGCCAGGGTGGTGTGGGTCATTGATGATGCTGGCTTGCCTTTTTATGGCAGTACTTCCTGTAGATCCCTTCGATGTGGTGACCCTTCGAAGGTGGAGGAGATGGAAAAATTGCTGTTAAACCGATTGAAATTGTTCACACAAATTGAGCACACTATGAAAATTAAAAACATAATTTTAGTTCTAATTCCTAACATATTAGGAACAGACTGCTTCCATATCTTATGTCAGCTGTAATCAAATCTTTTTGTTGTAAAGAGCCAGAAAATAGCTGATGCTGCACTTATAACCTAATTAATAGTCAACTGTGAAAGATATCGTGCAGTCTGACCCAACATCTGAATGGAGTTAGCCGGGGTCAACTGCTGTTGGCCTCAACATTAACCTCTACATTAACCTGTGACTACAGTCCGTCTGTCTTTTTTTCAATTTTTGTCTTGTTAAATGTATGTCTTGAATCTAGTTTTTATTAATTTGTTTTAGCTGTGTATATGTGGGGGGTGGGGTGGGGGAAACCGTTAGTCTCTTCCCTGTACAGGGACACGACTTTTTCCCTGTCGGGTCTCAGATGTCGTTGGGCCTAACATTGTGGAGCCAGCGGTCGCATCCGGCCGGAACCAACCTGAAGGCTCCAGTCGCGGAGCCTGCAGACCTGCCATCGCGGAGCTGGCCATCTTCGGAATGGGAGGAGCTGTGGAGGCGCACGGCTGCGACCCGACTTTGGAGCTTCGGAGGCTCCGGCCACAGGCCCGGTGGACAGGAACATCGGGAGCTCGTAGGTCCCTGGTGGGAGACCGCTTTTCGAAGCTCCCTCAACGGCAACTTCTCCTGCTGGAATCGCGGGGTTTAAAGGACTCGGAGCGGGGCCTAACATCGCCCGACGTGGCTTAAATGGCCACGGGACTTAACATCGCCCACCGGGGGCTTTAACATCGGGAGCCCCAGTTCGCCTCAATGCTGCAGTTGGACTGCTGGGCCGCGGGAGAAGAACAAAGGGAAGAGATAAGACTTTTGCCTTCCATCACAGTGAGGAGGCGTTGGAGATTCACAGTGATGGATGTTTATGTAAAGTGTGAAGTGTGGGTCTTGGTTTTTTTTGTAATGTTAGACTGTAGAAAATGCAATTTCGTTCAAACCAAGCTGTTTGAATGACAATAAAAGACATTCTATTCTATTCTAACTGCTGTGGAGGGGAGAATAGAACAGCCATGTTACAACTGATCTTTATCCTGTGAACCTGCCTCTAAACAACATCAAAATGAATTATCACTCAGGGCACCAAGAGAAGATTTCCTGTGCCCTGATTCAATGGAGGAAAGGCATGGTGGTGCAGCAGTAGTGTTGCTGCCTCACACTGCCAGAGACCCGGGTTCGATTCTGCCTACCGGTGCTGTCCGTACGGGATTTGTGCATTCTCCCCGTGACCACATGGGTTTTCTCCAGGTGCTCCGGTTTCCTCCTACAACTTCTACACTCAATACATTGACTGATGAAGGCCAATGTACAAAATGCCTGTTATATTTCCTGTACAGAAGATAGATACAAAAAGCTGGAGTAACTCAGCGGGACAGGCAGCATCTCTGGAGAGAAGGAATGGGTGATGTTTCGGGTTGAGACGCTTTTTCAGTCCCGCTGAGTTACTCTAGTTTTTTGTGTCTATCTTCGGTTTAAACCAGCATCTAACAGTTCCTTCTTACATATTTCCTGTACAGCTCTCTGGCACTTATGACTAAATCCAGCACCTATCAGTGCTATCTTTCCCCCTTGTGCTCTACAGGACTAGATTGAAACTTCATTTTCTTTAGACTTTAGAGATACAGCACGGAAACCGGCTCTCCGGCCCACCGAGCCCAAGCAGACCAGCAATCACCCCGTACACTAGCGCTACCCTCCCACCTGTGGACATTTTATAAAAGCCAATCAAACTAGAAACCTGCACGTCTTTGGAGTGTGGGAAGGAACCAAAGCACCCGGAGAAAACCCACGCGGTCACAGGGAGAACGTGCAAACTCCGTTCAGTCAGCACCCGCAGTCAGGATCGAACTTGGGTCTCTGGTGCTGTGAGGCAGCACCTTTGCCGCTGCGCCACGGTGGCCCCCAACCTGTCCTAACCCTGTACCTATTCTCTTCCACTTTCTATTCAGCTTTGATTGTCAGTGGAACTGTGACATTCAGATTTACATGATTTCAGTGAAAGCTCGGATAAATGACTAATTCATTTCCATTCTGATATTCTGGGAGTACTTACATGGTAAAAGTAAGGAGGGAAGAAATCTCGCTCCAGGATACCTTAGTCGAGTGCATTTAATGAACGGTTAGACTATGACTGAATATCTATAAAATTTTTTACATCATAAGACAGACGGCTTTATATATAGGATTTAAGAAGCCTGTTGCTCATTCTCTATAAAAGGAGCATTAACATATGCTGCGGTTGGAAGCATGCGTTTATAATAATTCAGCACCTGTTAAATGATGGAACTGTCCAATGGAGTTGGATTAGCCAGCTACAGTTTGTCTTGCTCCATGCCATAGGATTGATTGATTGAATTGATTGATTGAAAGATACAGCAAGGAAACTGGCCCTTCAGCCCACCGAGATCACCGAGATTGACCATCGATTAGCTCGAGCATCTCACTACGTATTGTCCTCAGTGGCTGTCCCGATTGTACATTGTGTTACATCCATCCTAGATTTAGCAGCAAGGAATAGATGTGGTTCTGTCACAACCCAAACCCAAATAAATTAAATATTCATCTAATTATCTTCATTTAGCCAGAAATATAGTTGTTGCAGGATCATTATAGTCACAGGATCGTACAGCACAGGAACAGACCATTTGGCCCATGCCCATGAAAATGCCCCATCTACACTAGTCCTGCCTGCCCGTGTTTACCCCATATCCCTTGAAACCTGCCCTATCCATGTACCTGTCCAAGTGTCTGTTGAATGTTGTTATCGTACCTGCTTCTACTACAACCTCTTGCAGCTCGTTCCATATACCCACCACCCTCTGTATACAACATTTCCCCTTGATCGGCATGGAGGCGGTGGGCAGAAGGGCCTGTTTCCGTGTTGTACAGTTCTATCATTCTATTATGAACCATGCGCAGGCAGAGTAGATTAATTTAACTTGGCATCATGTTCGGCACAGCCATTGCAGGCCGAAGGGCCTGTTTGTGTGCTGTACTCTTCTATGTGTAGGATGTAATGACAGTTTATACTAGGGTTGCCAACTGTCCCATATTAGCCGGGACATCCCGTATATTGGGCTGTTGGTATATTGGTTTGTCCCGTACGGGACTGCCCTTCTCCCGTATTTGACTGCTACCACTCGGGTCGAGGGGACTGTCGGATCGAAGCGTACGACCCGACGTAGTGCCGTCCCGATGTAGTGCAGCCCATGGAGTGCAGCAGCAGCACCTCACCCGTGGCCCCGTCGGTCGGCAGCCCGGCCAGCTGTCCGGCCTTCGGACCTTCGCTTACCGCCGACACCACCACCCCTCCTTCTCATGGCCGATCATCGGTTCATGCGTTGGATGGGGTGCCGGACTTTGCGTGCAGCAGAACACACAGCCCAGCCGGCGGGCCAGCTGAGTTTTGGCCTGGGTCGCGTGACGGACCAAAACTCCTCAGCTGGCCCACCGACTGGGCTTTGTGTGCAGTCCAGCATCCGGGCCAACTCATCATTCACCCAGCCACGGCAAAGTCGGTCAACGAATTGCCGTTGGGAATTTGTCCCTTATTTTGACCTTTTGTCCCTTATTTGGGAGTGAGAACGTTGGCAACCCTAACTAACACTATCCCACACACTCGGGACAATTTTACAATGCCAACACCAATTAACCTGCAAACCTTTGTTCTATGATATATGTCAATGGTCACTGAATCAGGATCCACGGTCTTGTGTGCAGGAGTTCCATATTTCCGAATCAATTGCCCTGGTGTTCAATCAGCCACTCCATCTAACCCAGCCCCAGGCTATGGTGTCGAGTGCTTCTGTGTCAGAAAAGTAATGCTAAGTGTAACAAAATGAACAGTCTGCGATCATTCTTCCAGACCAACTGACAGCGTTCCCCAGCCTTGGTGAATAGATTTCACGGATATATGTACTCAATTTTCTGCCTTCACTTCCCAGAAACTGCGTATTGTGTCTGAGATCGTTAAAGGTTCAAGGAGAAAGTTGAAACCATCAAGCACTTTATGTTTATGAATGCAAGTCTTACAAATGAGCTTTTCAGATCAATTATATGTTCCGCACGCAACTAATCGTGATAAAACCAGTAGCTTTTATAAACAAAAAGGTGCCGTTATGCACGTCAATTACAAATGAACCTACATTTATCAGCAATTGTTTGCTATGAATATAACGCTCCATCACAGGGTGGAAATGTCAAAGACTAGAGGGCAGTGCTTTACAGTGAGAGGGGCAACGTTTAAAGGGGATGTGCGGGGAAGGTTTTTTACACAGAGGGTGGTGGGAGCCTGTGACATGCTGCCAGGGGTGGTGGTGGAGGCAGTTACGAGACCTTTAGATCGGCACATGGATATGCAGGGAATGGAGGGATATGGATCACTTGCAGGCAGATAAGAGTTGGTCTTGGCATCATGTTCAGCCAGACATTGTGGGCCGAAGGGCCTGTTTCTGCGCTGTACTGTTCTATGTTCCATGTCACTGGTCCCAGAATTTAACAACAGAACAAACCTTCAGAATGGTTTTGACCCGAAACGTTGCCTATTTCCTTCGCTCCATAGATGCTGCCTCACCCGCTGAGTTTCTTAAGCATTTTTCTCTACCTTCGATCTTCCTGCATCTGCAGTTCCTTCTTAAAAACCTTCAGAATGTATTATTTTATCATTATCTCTCCCTTTAGCTAAGTTCAATCGGTTTTGTCACTCGTTTGTCTGTTAAAACAAAGCACTGGAAATTATCGTAGAAACATAGAAAATAGGTGTAGGAGGAGGCCATTCGGCCCTTCGAGCCAGCACCGCCATTCATTGTGATCATGGCAGATCGTCCGCTATCAATAACCCGTGCCTGCCTTCTCCCCATATCCCTTGACTCACTAGCCCCTAGAGCTCTATCCAACTCTCTCTTAAATCCATCCAGTGATTTGGCCTCCACTGCCCTCTGTGGCAGGGAATTCCATAAATTTACAACTCTCTGGGTAAAAAAGTTTTTTCTCACCTCGGTCTTAAATGACCTCCTCTTTATTCTAAGACTGTGGCTGCTGGTTCTGGACTCACCCAACTTTGGGAACATTTTTCCTGCATCTAGCTTGTCCAGTCCTTTTATAATTTTATATGTTTCTATAAGATCCCCCCTTCTAAACTACAGCGAATACAAGCCTAGACTTTTCAATGTTTCCTCATATGACAGTCCCGCCATCCCAGGGATCAATCTCGTGAACCTACGCTGCACTGCCTCAATCACAAGGATGTCCTTCCTCAAATTAGGAGGCCAAAAGTGTACACAATATTCCAGATGTGGTCTCACCAGAACCCTATACAACTGCAGAAGAACCTCTTTACTCCTATACTGAAATCTTCTTGTTATGAAGGCCAACATTCCATTAGCTTTCTTCACTGCCTGCTGTACCTGCACGCCAACTTTCAGTGACCGGTGTACAAGGACACTCAGGTCTCGCTGCACCTCCCCCTTACCTAACCTAACCCCATTGAGATAATAATCTGCCCCCTTGTTTTTGCCTCCAAAGTGGATAACCTCACATTTATCTATATTATACTGCATCTGCCACGCATCTGCCCACTCACTCAACCTGTCCAGGTCCCCCTGCAACCTCCTAACATCCTCTTCACAGTTCACACTGCCACCCGGCTTTGTGTCATCCGCAAACTTGCTAGTGTTGCTCCTAATTCCCTCTTCCTAATCATTAATATATATGGTAAACAGTTGCGGCCCCAACACCGAGCCTTGCGGCACTCCACTCGCCACTGCCTGCCATTCTGAAAACGACCCGTTCACTCCTACTCTTTGCTTCCGGCCTGCCAACCAATTTTCTATCCATGTCAACACCCTACCCCCAATACCATGTGCTCTAATTTTAGTCACCAGTCTCCCGTGCAGGACCTTATCAAAGGCTTTCTGAAAGTCTAGATACACTACATCCACTGGCACCCCTTCATCCATTTTACTTGTCACATCCTCACAAAATTTCAGAAGATTAGTCAAGCCTGATTTCCCTTTCATAAATCCATGTTGACTTGGACTAATCCTTTTACTGCTATCCAAATGCTCCATTATTACCTCTTTAATAATTGACCAGCATCTTTCCCACCACCGGTCAGGCTAACTGGTCTGTAATTCCCCGTTTTCTCTCTCGCTCATTTCTTGAAAAGTGGGATAACATTAGCTATCCTCCAATCCACAGGAACTGATCCTGAATCTATTGAACATTGGAAAATGATCACCAATGCGTCCACTATTTCTAGAGCCACCTCCCTGAGGACCCTGGGATGCAGACCCTTTTATTCTATCCCTAACTTCTCTTGTTAGCCACGGTCATCCTGGAAATCATACAGGTGGGAATGAACAGTATAGCCTCTGAATCAAATATTTTTTGACGGACTGCTGAGCATCTTATCCAGACGTACAGCGTGGAAACAGACCCTTCGGCTTAACCGACCATGATATCCTATCGACACTAGTCCCATTTGTCAACATTTGGACCAAATCCCTCTAAATCTTTCCTATCCATGTTCCTGTCCAATGCCTTTTTAAATGCTGTTATCGTACCTCCTCAACTACCTCCTCTTTTGGCAGCTCGTTCCATACACCCATTATGCCTGTTCCAATTAATAGAGGTGTGATTAACTGCACCGAATTCCATATTCCTTCAACTTAGATTCTGAAATATTTGTAACGCTACATGTTAGTCCCACCTGCCTGAATTTGGCCCATATCCCTCTAAACCATTCCTAACCATGTATCTGTCTGACAAAATAATTGAAATTCAAAGGCTGGGCAGATTTATGGCTTAAAACAAGACAACTGGCCTAAGTAGCATGTTTACAATAGCTATATTGTTATGATCAAGATGAAATCCGACTAGCATTAATAAATTATAGCTTACCTTCAAAGAAAATAAAATTACAACCTCTCTAAAGATATCATTTTCAGATCTTGAATAAAAGTGCGCAGGGAACAGAAATATCTTCCTGCCTTTGGAGGCTTGGATTCACTGTCCAGAGATTCTGTGATGTTTCTTTACACAGTGAGGCAGGTGTGAATAAATATTAAGAAATTAGTCTCTAAATAAACTTCGAGAGACATGAGTCAAGAATATGGAATTGCCATATTGTGCTGGCAACAAAATAATCAAATTCTTACTTGATGCAGCTTTTTCAAATTTAATGTTTGAAGATACAGCAGGGAAACTGATCCTTCGGCCCTCCGAGTCCATGTAGTCCATCGATCACCCACTTACACTAAGTCTATGTTATCCCACTTTCACGATCCGAAAAGATGCTGCCTGGCCCGATGAGTTCCTCCAGCACTTTGTGTATTTTTGTAATCCGAAGAAATGTCTCGACCCGAAAACGTCACCTATCCACATACGCCAAGGAACAAGGTACCGCAGAAGCAAGTTTGCAGAACAAGACACAAAATGCAGGTGTGGAGCATCTCTGGAGAACATGGATAGGTGACATGTTGGGTTGAGACTGATTGTGTTGGTGGTGGGCCAAAGCCTAGCGAGTGATGGGTGGATACTGGTTTAGGAGGGTAATCGCAGACCTTAACATTTTAAAAGTATTTAAATCAGCTTTATAGACAATAGACAATACGTGCAGGAGTAGACCATTTGGCCCTTCGAGCCAGCACCGCCAGTCAATGTGATCATCCCCAATCAGTACCCCGTTCCTGCCTTCTCCCCATATCCCCTGACTGCTATTTTTAAGAGCACTATCTAGCTTTCTCTTAAAAGCATCCAGAGAACCTGCCTCCACCGCCCTCTGAGGCAGAGAATTCCACACTCACAACTCTTTGTGAGAAAAAGTGTTTCCTCGTCTCCATTCTAAATTTTTAATTTTAATTTTTGATTTAATTCAATTTATTGTCATTGTCTTCAATTAAAAAAGACAACGAAATTCTCTTTTCCTTACAGCCATACAAAAAATAAAATTTAAAAACACAAAACATAGAACACAATAGTCCACAACACAAACATCCCCATACTGGCACCAAAGATCCCCACTGTGAGGGATGGAACCAAAGTCCAGTCAACCTCCTCCCTGATATGCCCCAATGTTCACCCGTGGTCGGGGCCTACCGAGCCCCGCACTATGTTCAGGCCCTCTCGCTGGGAACGATGGAATCCCGACGACGAACAGGAGAACATCCTCAGCAGCCTGGACCTCTGAATCGGCCACCTTCCACCGGAGTCTGCGGCTCCCAAAGTCCACAGGCCGCGTTGGGTGGAGATTCGCGCTGGCGACCCCCGGCAAAGGGTCCCAGGATTCCGCGATGTTGACGTCAGCGCCGCCCGCGTTGGAAGCTCCGCACCCACAGCTCCGCGATGTTGGAGCAGCGGCCCAACACTCCGGAGCTCCAAGCGGCGATCCCAGGTGAGGCATCCCAGGGAATGTATTGAGCGCTGCGCCGCAGCTGCTGAAGCTCTGGTCCAGTCCCTGCAGGAAAGGCCGTGCCAATCCAGTTGGTAGGCCGCGAGGAGGGGGGCAAGGGCGCGACTCGGATAATAGCCGTATCCTCGCCAGGAAGCGACTGAAATGGCTTACTCCTTATTCTTAAACTGTGGCCCCTGGTTCTGGACTCCCCCAAAATTGAGAACATGTTTCCTGCCTCTAGCATGTCCAAAGCCTTAACAATCTTGATACATTTGATATATCTCTGTTTATCTTTCTGAGCACTCAGCTAGATTTTGCCCCATGATATATATATTACAGTTGTAATGTTGCATCCCGGTCCGAAAATGAGGGTTTTGAGCTAGCCATTGATAGGTACAAAATGCTGGAGTAACTCAGCGGGTCGGGCAGCATCTCTGTAGAACATGGATAGGTGACGTTTCGGGTTCGGGACCCTTCTTCAGATTCATAAGTGTCTAAGTAGAAACAAGGAACTTCAGATGGTGGTAGAGCAGGAGAGGAGGGGGGATTAGAGAGGGGGAGCAGTGAGAGAGTCTCATGGAGCTCCTGTCAGAGAGAAGAGGAGAGGAAGGGTCTCGACCCAAAACGTCACCGATCCTTAGGTAGATTCAAAGTGCTGGAGTAACTCAGCAGGTCAGGCAGCATCTCTGGAATAGAGGAAGAGGTGACGTTAAGCAATAAGTTGAGACCCTTCTTCAGACTTTCTCTGACTCACCTGTCCATGTTCTCCAGAGATGCTGCTGCCTGGCCTGCTGAGCTAGCCCAGGACTTTGTGCTTTCATATGTGTCAGACTTTGATGTGGTGGTCAGTTTTAAATTACAGTTTGAACGGCCACACGCCCTGGTCGGAAGGAGCCATGTGTTTTACACCAACGATGAAGCAGAACCTGGATTTGACTGCCTAATTAAAAGGTAAAAAAGCCTTTGAAATGTGTCTCAGTCAGATCAAACAGCCTCACCTGATCTTGCGAATGCTTCACCTCCAAGTCCTGGCATCGGGAAATGAATTTACAGTAACCTCAGAGGAGAAATGTTGCAGAAAATCAAATCAAGCATGTTTATTATCGTATGTCCTGATACAAAACTATGAAATTCTTACTTGCAGCAGCACAACAAGTCTGTAAAACCTGGCATAAACAACAAAGAAAATGTTCAACATATATATAAATACATATATAGATTATGTGAGGTTAGAAACATAGAAACATGGAAAATAGGTGCAGGAGTAGGCCATTCGGCCCTTCGAGCCTTTCAATATGATCATGGCTGATCATACAAATTCAGGACCCCATTCCTGCTTTCTCCCCATATCCCTTGATTCAGTAAGTTGTTTGATTTTTTACACATATATATATATATGTAAAAAATATAATATATATATAAACAAATAGACAAACCTTAATAGTGTAATGTCAAAAATAAATGTCCCTGAGTCTATGTAGTTCTGAGCTTTTTTGGAGGTTGTAGTGTTGTTTAATAGCTTGATGGTTGCTGGGAAGAAGCTGTTCTTGAACTTGGAGTTCACAGTTTTCAGTCTCCTGTGCCTTCTTGCCGATGGTAACAGCGAGATGAGAGCGTGGCCAGGGTGGTGTGGGTCTTTGATGATGCTGGCTGCCTTTTTGAGGAAGCGCCTCATGTAAGTCTCTTCTATTCCTTGAAATAAATCTGGCATAGAACATAGAACAGTAGAGCACATGAACAGGCCCTTCAGGCCCACATGTCTGTGCTGAACATGATGCTGAGATAAACTAATGGCCTGCACGTGATGCACATTCCTCCATTCCCTGCATGTTCATGTGCCTGTCAAAAAACCTCGTAAACACCACTATCGTATCTGCCTCCACCACCACCCCTGGCAGCACGTTCCAAGCACCCACCACTTTGTAGAAAACTTGCCCCGCACATCTCCTTTAAACTTTGCTCCTTAAAGCTACTGCCTCTGGTATTTGTCATTTCCATCCTGGGGAAATGGTTCTGACTGTCTACCACATCTATGGCCCCATAGCAGAAGTGTCCATGTTGCGGGGCTGGAAACTGGAAGGTATCCCGAGCTAATTCTGCTACCAACATCACCTATTGCAACAAGTGATGGCGACACTGATTGTAACCGGAAGCTTGCGTCCTTTTCAGGACGGACGATGACAGCGATATCAACATTTGAAACATGGAAGATGGACACGAAAGAAGAAGACCACACCAGTGCCTCTCATAACTTTATATACTTGAGCATTGCGTGCGGTTCTGGTTGCCCCCATTACAGGAAGGATGCGGAGGCATTGGAGAGGGTGCAGAGGAGATTCACCAGAATGATGCCTGGGTTAGGAAGAGAGAGTTTGGACAGACTTGCATTGTTTTCTCTGTTGCATCAAAGGTTCAGGGGAGACCTGATAGAAGATGACAACATCGAGCTAGTGTGGGCCGAAGGGCCTGTTTCTGCGCCGTTGCTTTCGATCATTAAAACCATGTAAGGAAATTGCAAGGGCATTGCCCAAACCTATTGCGGTAATGTACATAATCTGCCAAATTACTTGTGCAAAGTGAAAGACATATGGAGCTCAAAGTAATAATGAAAGAGGTTTGAAGTAGCGGTTTACTTTGATCACATCATAAACCAGTAGAAACAACATGCTGGCAGGCAACCTGTTGCATCTAAATGTTCACAAATGCTGCAAAACTCAAGCCTCAGAGTAAAATTTAGTTTAGTTTAGCTTAGAGATACAGCGTGGAAGCAGGCCCTTCGGCCCACAGAATCCGTGCTGACCAGCGATCACCCGTCAGTAAAGATGGTGCCCAAGACAGGCGACTCTGCATGCTGGTCTCAGAAGTGGATCTGCAATCATTCATTACAATTGCTTCCCTCTTCTAAACCTCTACTTCAACAGCAGCATCTCTTACTCGAACTGTGCACTTCTTAATCTCTCAGATCTGGACTATCTTTAATCAGACTTGAGTGGACTTCATCTCACACTAAACGTTATTCCCTTTATCCTGTATCTCTACATTGTAATCATATAGTCGTTTAACTGACTGGATAGCACGCAACAAAAAAGCCTTTCACAGTACCTTGGCACACATGGCAAAAAACTAAACTAGACACTAGTTCTATGTTATCCTACTTTTTCATCCACTTTAAGAATAAGGAGTAAACCATTTAGAACAGAGACGAGGAAACACTTTTTCACACAGCGAGTTGTGAGTCTGTGGAATTCTCTGCCTCAGAGGGCGGTGGAGGTTGGTTCTCTGGATACATTCCAGAGAGAGCTAGATAGGGCTCTTAAAAACAGCGGAGCAAGGGGATATGGGGAGAAGGCAGGAACGGGGTACTGATTGGGGATGATCAGCCATGATTATATTGAATGGCGGTGATGGCTCAAAGGGCCGAATGTCCTCCTCCTGCACCTATTGTCTATTGTCTCTACGCACCAGGGGAAATTTACAGAGGGCCAACTAACCTACAAGCCCGCACGTCTTTGGGATGTGGGAAGATTCCGGAGCCCCCGGAAGTATCCACGTGTTTACTTTGTGCTCCATATGTCTTTTGTAATTTGACAGATTATGTACATTACCACAGTTGTTCTGGGCAATGTCCTTGCAATTCCCTAACATGGTTTGAAGGATTGAAAGGAACAGTATAGAAATCATCCCTTCGGCCCAGCATGTCCACACTGACCATCGATCACCTGTTGTGGACACATCCTCTGTTGATTCCATTTACACTTCACTTCACTTCTGTACCTTCTGCCGGACAGGAAGAAGAAGGAATGACCGGGGTGGGACAAGTCTTTGATTGTGTTGGCTGCTTTTCCGAGGCAGAGTGAAGTGCGGATGGAGTCAATGGTGGGGAGTCTGGTCTGTGTGACGGACTGGGCTACATCTACCAATCCAATGTATGCAGTGGGGTAGAGGTTGTGGAACAATGCAGTGCAGTGTGAGTAAAGGAAGAGACACTAGCTGACACAACAATCTATCTGATGATCTACTTGCCTGCAGCTGAGGCCAGTCACAGGTTCCAGCTCTCAACTCTTGCTGCACTGACAACTATGTAAAACATAGGTTGCAAACACTAAGACTCCTTGATGTGGTAACAGAGTTCACCAAGGCACAGTCGAACAACAGGCTATTCATCAGTCTGAAGGCTTACTACAAAAATTGGATGAAAAGAATATACAGTTTAGTTTAGACGATACTTTACAATTCACCAAAGCATTTTTGAAATTCAACACCTCGTCAAAGTACAACTGCGTAGATGAATGGCTTATTTGTGACCAATTACTATTAATTTAAAGCAGAGGACAGATAGAGTAACAGAGCTGTATAGCATGGAAATAGGCCTTTCAGCCCATCGTGTTCATACTGAACAAATTAGCTAGTTTGTCTGCATTTTGCCCGAGTCCCTCTAATTCCTTCCTTTCCATGTATCTGTCCAAATACTTTTAAAAGCAGTAATTAAATCCACTTCTTTAGCTTTGTCTGGCAGCTTGTTCCAGATACGGACTATTCTCTGAGTGATAAAAGTTGCTCCTGAGGTCCCTAGAGCCATAGAGGTATACGGCGTGGAAACAGGCCCTTCAGCCCAACGCCCCCACACCAACCTACATGTCCCAGCTACACTAGTCCCACCTGCCCGCGTTTGGCCCTTATCCCTCCAAACCTGTCCTATCCATGTACCTGTCTAACTGTTTCATAAACATTAGGATAGTCCCAGCCTCAACTACCTTCTCTGGTAACTCGTTCCATACACCCACCACCCTTTGTGTGAATAAGTTACCCCTCAGATTCCTATTAAATCTTTTCCTCTTCACCTTAAACCTATGTCCTCTGGTCCTCGATTCGCCTACTCTGGGCAAGAGACTGTGCATCAACTCGATCTATTCTTCTCATCATATTATACACCTCTGCAAGATCATCCCCTCATCCCCTGAGCTCCAAGGAATAGAAGCCCAGCCTACTCAACCTCTCCATATAGCTCACACCTTCTAGTCCTGGCAACATCCTTGTAAATCTTCTCTGTACCCTTTCCAGCTTGACAACATCTTTTCTATAAAATAGTGCCCAGAACTGAACACAATATTCTAAATGCGGCCTCACCAACATCTTATACAACTGCAACATGACCTCCCAACTTCTATACTCAATACTCTGACTGATGAAGACCAATGTGCCAAAAGCCTTTTTGACCAACTTGTCCACCTGCGACTCGACCTTCAAGGAACCATGCACCTGTATTCCTAGATCCCTATACTCTACAACACTCCCCAGAGCCCTACCATTCACTGTGTAGGTCCTGCCCATGTTAGACATCCCAAAATGCAACACCTCATATTTCTCTGCATTAAATTCCATCAAGCATTCCTCAGCCCACCTGGCCAATCGATCAAGATCCTGCTGCAGTTTTTCACAACCATCTTCACTATCTGCAAAACCATCAACTTTTGTATCATCTGAAAACTTGCTAATTTTGCCGTATCCAAATAATTGATGTCGATGACAAAAAGTAGCGGGCCCAGCACCGAACCGTGAGGCACACCACTAGTTGCAGGCCTCCAATCCGAGAAGCAATCTTCCACCATCACCACCATCTTCCTTCCATAAAGCCAATTTGCTATCCATTCCACTATCTCTGCTGAATCCCATGTGATCTAACCTTCCAGAGCAGCGTGCCATGTGGAACCTTGTTGAACGTCTTGCTGAAATCCATGTACACAACATCTACAGCTCTGCCCTCATCAACCTTTTTGGTCTCAGCTTCAAAAAAATCAATCAGATTTGTGAGACATGACCTCCCACGTACAAAACCTTGCTGACGATCCGTAATCAGCCCTTGTCAATCTAAATGCCTGTATAACCTATCCCTCAGAATACTCTCTAGTAACTTTCCAACTATAGATGTTAAGCTCACAACATTTGCCACCCTCCAGTCTTCCGGCACCTCTCCTGTATTTAAGGGCGACTCGTAGATTTCAACCAGGGCTCCCGCAATTTCACCTCTAGTTTCCCACAATGTCCTCGGCTATATCTGATCAGGCCCTGGAGATTTGTCTACCTTCATACACAATAGTATATTCAGCACCTTTTTGACCGTAACTCTGAGGTCTGTACCTGTGATGGGCCTTCGATGGTGGGGAGGTCAGTACCTGTGATGGACCAGGCAGTGTCCACCACACTCTGTAGTCTCCTTCGTTCCTGGGCATTTGAGTTACTGAACCAGGCTGTGATGCAACCAGTCAGTGTGCTCTCTACCTTACACCTGGAGAAGTCCATGAAATGCAGACTTGATGTGCAGGACAAGTGCTCCAGACATTCCCTGCCAACTTTGGTCATTGCTCCTCTGTCAAATCGATTCAATTTCTCACAAATACTCTCATGGGTTTTAGAAATGATGGGCCTTCGATAGTGGGGAGGTCAGTACCTGTGATGGACCGGGCAGTGTCCACCACACTCTGTCGTCTCCTTCGTTCCTGGGCGTTTGAGTTACTGAACCAGGCCGTAATGCAACCAGTCAGTGTGCTCTCTACCGTACACCTGGAGAAGTTCGATATTAATAACCTGGGAAAATAACAACTGCCTCCTCTGTTAACCTTTAAAGAAAAAGAGCAGGAACAGGCCCTTCGGTCCACCGAGTCCGTGCCGACCAGCAATCACCCTGTACGCTAGCACTATCCTACAGAAAATTTACAATTTATAGAAGCCAGTTAACCTACAATTAATCAACCTGTAGGTCGACACAAATACTGGAGAAACTCAGCGGGTGAGGCAGCATCTATGGAGCGAAGGAACAGGCGACGTTTCGGGTCGAGACCCTTCTTCGGACTGATGTGGGGGGGGGGGGGGGGGAAAAAGCAAGGAAGAGGCAGAAACAGTAGGCTGTGGGAGAGCTGGGAAGGGGAGAGGAAGGAGAGAGAAAGCAAGGACTACCTGAAATTGGAGAAGTCAATGTTCATACCGTAGGGGTATGAGGTATGAAATACTCCAATTTCAGGTAGTCCTTGCTTTCTCCCTCCTTCCCCTCCCCTTCCATGGATTCCATTAATCAACCTGTATGTCTTTAGAGTGTGGGAAGTAGCCAAAGCACCCGGAGAACACTTGGGCAGTCACAGGGAGAGCGTGCAATCTCCGTACAGACAGCACCCGTAGTCAGGATCAACTCAGGTCTCTGGTGCAGTGAGGCAGCAACTCTACCGCTGCGCCACTGTGCCACCCTGTTGTGGTTGCATTTCCCTTGCAGTGACACAGATGCCTGCTTGATGTATATTGCCCCCTAACCAGCAACTGCAACTCAGAATATATTTTTCATTGCAATATCTTTGTACAATCTGTACAATAGACTTGTACAATCTGTACAAGTGAACACCTGGTACAGACCAGAGTTAATGGAAGGCAATGGTGGCAAGCAACCAGAAACAATCTTAAATCATTTATATTTTTATTAATCGTTTGAGTTTATTTCAATATTTATAAATGTCCTAGTTTATTCTCTTTAAAAGCAGACTATGAATATTAACAGTGAGCCCCACCTTATCGCTTAGAAAATGTTCATCAAATTGATTGCAGCGCATGTAAATGTGAATCTGATATTATATTTTATTTTTACAGATGGATAAAGATTTTTAACGGCACTTGTCTTAAAGCCAGACTCATGTGAGCAGCTTTGAGTCCACATGTGAGGAAGGATGTGCTGATATTGGAGATGGTCCAAAGGAGGTTTATGAGAATGATCCTTGGAATGATTGGGTTAACAAATGATGAGCGTTTGACGGCACTGGGCCTGTACTCACTGGGTGTTTTCACCAGTGGCAGAGTCTAGGACTAGAGGTCACAGTCTCAGAATATCTTTAGAAAGGAAATGAGGAGGAATTTATTTAGCCAGAGGGTGGTGAATCTGTGGAATTCATTGCCACAGATGGCGTTGGAGGCTGTCAATGGATATTTTTAAAGTGGAGGACCTAGTCTCTCCCACTGCTGGAAACATCCTCTCCACATCCACTCTATCCAGGCTTTTCACTATTCGGTAAGTTTCATTGAGGTGCCCCCTCATTCTTCTAAACTCCTGCGAGTACAAGCCCAGTGCCGTCAAACGCTCATCATATGTTGACCCAATCATCCCTGGGATCATTCTGGTAAACCTCCTCTGGACCCTCTCCAACACCAGCACATCCTTGCTCAGATATGGGGCCCCAAAACTCCTCACATTACTCCAAATGCAGTCTGACTAGGGCCTTATAAAGCCTCAGCATTACATCCCTAATTGAGGTTCGATTCTCTAGCCCTGGGTTTAGTTGTGTAAAGGGCCTGTCCAACTTTGGCGTCATTTGCGCGTCACGCAGGATTTGAGAATCCCAAAATCCTGGGGCTACCGCGCCTCATTACACACGCCACCACGCCTCACCACGCGCCATGCGTCACGACGCATAAATGATGTCGCGTAAATGGCGCGCAAATAACGCCCAAGTGGGACAGGCCCTTGATAGTCTGCTCAAACATGAGCATTTTCTCTGTGGTGGGAAAGGAAACCAGATGGGGATAAAAACAAGTTGCCTATTCATTATCACACCGTTCTTCTCAGCAATAAACGTGTCAAAATGCCTCAGTGAGACTTTTATCTTCCTGACTCTAATTGTGGAGCAGAAAGGCATTTGGATGATATCATACCTTTCAGCTTCTTCACGATGTTGGTTGAACTTCCGACAACTTTGAGGAATAAGCTGTGTGAGGAAGGTTTCCACGGAACTTGGCCTGGATAGAGTGGATGTGGAGAGGATGTTTCCACTGGTGCAAGAGGACTAGAGGTCATAATCATAATCACAATCATACTTTATTAGCCAAATATGTTTTGCAACATACGAGGAATTTCATTTGCCAAGTCAGTCATACAAATAAAAAGCAACAAGCCACACAAAATACATTTTAACATAAACATCCACCACAGCGACTCCTCCACATTCCTCAGTGTGATGGAAGGCAAAAAAATTGTTCAATCACTTCTTTGTTCTCCCCAGGTTGGGGGCCTCGAGCCTTCCATTGACGGGACGACCTTGGCTCCCGTAACCGGCGGTCGAGCTCTCCGCGTCACGGCAATCAAGCTCCTGCATCGGGGGGGGGTCTCAGCTCCCTGCACCGGGTGATCGGACCCCGAGTCGGGCCTGGTCGAACTTTCTGCGTCGTTTGGAGCTTCGTGATATCGGTTTCTACGTTAGACTGCGAGCTCCTCGATGTTAAAGTCCACAAGCCGCGGTTGGTGCGTCGAGCCCAGGCAAGGGAACGGCACCGATGGTACGTCCACGTCCCCGCGGTGGGGGCTAAAAGTCAGTCCCGAGCAAGGCCGCCAGCAGAGCGACCGTAGATATGATCCAGAAAACAATTGCACCTCCGTAAAGGTGAGAGATTGAAAAAACAGTTTCCCCGACCCCCTCCCCCATCCCGCACCCCCCCACATAAAACTGCGCCCCCTGGTGATGCTCATAATTAAAGGACATTCCGTTAGGAAGGATATGAGGAGGAATTTCTTTAGTCAGAGGGAGGTGAATCTGTGGAATTGATTGAGACCTGTGGAGGCCAAATCAATGGATATTTTTAAGGTGCAAATTACCAGATTCTTGATTAGTACAGGTGTCAGGGGTGATTGGGAGAAGGCAGGAGAATGGGGTTGAGAGGGAAAGATCTATCAGCCATGATTGAATGGCGGAGTAGATGTGATGGGCCGAATGGCTTTATTCTGCTCCTAGAACTTATGAACTTAACGCCGCACCACACTCACAGAAACCACCTGTTGCTTTTATTTTAATGTTCATCCTAAGAATAATATCCTGCCTATTCCCTTTTAGCTTTAGATTTATTATGGTCGCATGTACTGAGGTACAATGAAAAGCTTTCCTTTGCATGTTATCCAATATGATCAGATAATACTAGTCCAAAGTCCGGTCCGCCCCCATGCTTAGTCTACTGGAGGGGCTCGCCATCCAGGCAAGCCCCAGGCTCCTGCAGGGCCTACCTCCATCGCCTTCAACCACCTTGGCCCGCGACCCAACGTCCCTCTCCTACCCGGCCATCTTCGTGCCCCAGAGGCACCTCCTGCAGCCGACCAAGAAGGTGCTGGAGGCAGCTCAATAGAATTCCCTTTCTTGTGTGAAGAAGGGTTCCGACCCAAAATTTCACCCATTCCTTTTCTCCAGAGATGGTGCCTGACCCGCTGAGTTACTCCAGTGCGCTGTGTCTATCTTCGGTATAAACCAACATCTGCAGTTCTATACTCTCTTGTTGGGAACAATATTGCAAAAATAAATAATGAATTATTATAATATAATATTCACTAAGTTCAATCACGCATTTGCTCCATTCTGGGTGGAGGGGTGTTTGATAGGATGTCGGACAAAGGTCAGAGATGAAAAGCCATAAGGTGCGAAACAAAAGGATTGAAGAGTTGCAAATTGTGAAGCTAGAGGAAGGAATGGAGGGGGAGGAGGCGAGGAGAAGAGAAATAGGTGCTAGTCCAGGTGGGAGAGAGGGAAGAGCGGAGGGAGGGTGAGTGGATAAATTGGGGGAGGGGTGGGGGAAGAAGGGGGTGAGACAGTGCCTATTCACCTAGCGCACCCTAACTCAATTTTGTTGGCTCATATTTCACTTCATTGTATATTGTTCTCTCTGGAGTTTGAAAGGATCCTCCAGGACATTGAGGAGAGCTGTAGACTGCTGAGCCTTTGCTTTGAGAGCAGAAGAGTCCCTCTGACTCTGACCAGCGATAGATCTTAACTGATGGGAACTTAATGAGCAGGTCAATAAGAGGTTTACTAGCCCCTGCACACAAATAGGCCATCACTCCATGTGTTGGTGTGTCTCCAAGTCTGCCAGTGTTTTACGATGCAAATTGCAGTGTGTGTATATATGTGGCAGTCAAAGATTACAAGAGCAGCCCTTGTTATATTACCTAATATGAAGTCAACTGCACAGGAGGTACTGCTAGTTTACAGTGTTTTACTTTATAAGGAGTATTTTAGCAAAGCACCTTTTCCATGGTTGTTTGATGTGGGCCAAAGAGGTGTGTATTTGATATAAGTATATGCACAGATTTGATGGTGTGGTAACAAAGGCTTTTGTCAGTCAGGGAATTGGGTCTGAAGAAGTGTCTCGACCCGAAACGTCACCTACTCCTTTTTTCCATAGATGCTGTCTAAAGGACCTGTCCCACTTGGCCGTCATTTGCACGTAATTTATGCGACATCATTTACGCATCACGACGCATGACATGCGCGTCATGACACGCACGTGATGGGCGCATGGTGCGCATTACGCGTGAATGGTGCACATTACGCGTGCATGGTGCGTGATGACATAGGTAGTGACGCGCGCAGCTGCGCAGGATTTTGTGATGTACAAAAGCATTGCGCGCCATCTGCGTGACGCACAAACGACGGCCAAGTGGGACAGGCCCATTACTCCACTGAGTTCAAGTTCAAGTCACACTTATTGTCACATGCACCAATTGGTACAGTGAAACTTGAATTGCCATACAGTCATACCAATAAAAATAACACAATACACAATAGAATATAACATAAACATCCACCACAGTGGAATCAACATTTCTCACTGTGATGGAAGGCAATAAAGTTCAGTCATCTTCCTCTTGGTCGGGGCCTAGAACGCTCCGCAGTCGCCGCTACGGACGGCCCGATGTACAGGCCCTCTCGCCGGGATGATCGAAACTCCGGCACCGTAACGGATCGGAACACACTCTGTGGCTTGGAGTTTCCGAATCGGCCGCTTCCTACCGGAGACCGCGCCTTCCAAAGACCACAGGCCGAGCTGGGCAGAGCTCCAACACTGGCGATCCTCGGCAAAAGATCCCAGGCCTCCGCGATGTTAAAGTCAGCGTCGCGTCCGCTGCTAGAAGCTCCGCAGACCACAGCCCCACGGTGTTAAAGTCAGCCGGCCCAACACTCCGGAGCTCCAACACTGGTGGTGCTCTAGCTTTTTGTGTCTATCCTTGGTTTTAACGAGCATTAGCAGTTCCTTCCCACACAATTTACATAAGTTGGGGCGTTATATGTACAAAATGTGGCTGAGGCGGCATTTGGAGATCTTAGTCACTCCAGTGAACCAGTGGTCAGTTTTGGTCACTCTGCTATAGGAAAGATGTCATGAAGCTGGAAACAGTGCAGAGAAGATTTAGGAGGATGTTGCCAGGACTCTAAGGCTTGAACTATAAGGAGAGGCTGGGCAGGATAGGACTTTATTCCTCAGAGCGCAAGAGACTGAGGGGTGATCTTATAGAGGTGTATAAAATCATGGGGGGAATAGATAGGGTGAATACACAGATCCTTTTATCCACATTAGGGGATTCAAGAACCAGAGGGCACAGGTTTAAAGTGAGAGGAGAAAGATGTAATAGGTACATGAAAGACAACCTTTCACACAGAGGGTGGTGGGTGTATGGAACGAGCTGCCAGAGATCCTCTCTCCCATCTGGAAGGACTGCTGGGGCCCCTGGAAGGAGATGAGACAGGTGGTTAGTTTGGGTGGGAAGGGACGTGAGACAAGCAGTTGCGGAGGGAGCGGTCCCTGCAGGAGGCGGGAGAGATCATCTTCTTCTTCTTGCGTATGCCATAAACAGCCTAAAGTTGTAGGACAACTTGTTCTATTTGGATCTTATTTGATTGTGCACGCCGGGTTGATTGCGTTCGCCGAAACAGGGCGGACCAGGTTTAGTGCAAGGTAAAGTCCGATCAGAGATAGTCTGAGGGTCTCCAATGAGGTAGATTGCAGTTCAGGACTGCTCTCTGGTTGTGGTAGGGTGGTTCATTTACCTGATAATAGCTGGGAAGAAACTGTCCCTGAATCAGGAGGTGTGCGTTTTCACACTTCTATAACTTTTGCCCGATTGGAGAGGGGAGAAGAGGGAGTGGGCAGGGTGCGACTTTTCCTTGATGATGCTGCTGGCCTTGCCGAGACAGCGTGAGGTATAAATGGAGTCAATGGAAGGGAGGTTGGTTTGTGTGATGGTCTGGGCTGCGTGCACAATTCTCTGCTGTCTTGGATGGAGCGGTTCCTAAATGGTGTGGGCGGTCACGGTGGCGCAGCGGTGGAGTTGCTGCCTTACAGCGCTTGCAGCGCCAGAGATCCAGGTTCGATCCTGACTACGGGTGCTGTCTATACGGAGTTTGTACGTTCTCCCAGTGACCTGCGTGGGTTTTCTCAGAGATCTTCGGTTTCCTCCAACACTCCAAAGACGTACATGTATGTAGGTTACTTGGCTTTGTAAATGTAAAAATTGTCCCTAGTGCGTGTGGGATAGTGTTAATGTGCGGGGATCGCTGGTCGGCGTGGACCCAGTGGGCCGAAAGGCCTGTTTCCGCGCTGTATCTCTAAACTAAACTAAAATACTTTCTATGGTGCATCTCCAGAAAATGATGAGAGTTGTAAGGGACATGCCAAACCTCCTAAGCCTTTTAAGGAAGTTGAGGTGCGGTGTGCGTTCTGGGTCATGCTTCATTATGGGTGATCCAGGAGACGTTGTTGGTGATATTCAATAGGAATTAGAAGCTTTCAACCATCTCTACTTTGGCGCTGTCAATGCAAACTGGGGTATGTGTACCGCTTCACTTCCTGAAGTCCATCACTAGCTCCTTTGTCTTGCTGACATTGAGAGAAAGGTTGTTGTCTCGCCACCAGGACACGAGGTTCTCGAGCTCCTTCGTCTCATCATTATTGGATATCCGGCCCACAATGGTGGTGTCGTCTGCCAATTTGAAAATTGAATTAGATTTGTACATGGCGGCTAGAGTCGTGGGTGTACAAGGAGTGAAGAAGGGGCTGGGAACGCATCCTTGCAGAGTTCCCATGTTAAGGGTTATCGTAGAGGATGATTTGTCCCCTATCCTCATTGATGGGGTCTGTAGGTCAGGTTCGTAAGCTGCCTAAGGGAAGTATGAGATACAATTCATACAACGACCCACAATGTCACGGTCACGGGTGCGCAGCGGTAGAGTTGCTGCCTTGCAGCGAATGCAGCGCCAGAGACCCGGTTCGATCCTGACTACGGGTGCTGTCTGTACGGAGTTTATACGTTCTCCCCATGATCTGCGCGGGTTTTCTCTGAGATCTTCGGTTTCCTCCCACACTCCAAAGGCGTGCATGTATGTAGGTTACTTGGCTTTGTAAATGTAAAAATTGTCCCTAGTGTGTGTAAGATAGTGTTAATGTGTGGGGATCGCTGGATGGCGAGGACCCAGTGGGCTGAAGGGCCTGTTTCCCCGCTGTGTCTCTAAACTAAACTAAAACGAAACAAGTCCGTGACAAATGGGAGGTCCCAGGGGCTGCCTACGCACTGAGTGAGGGAATCCAATTTTGCTGATGCTGAAGAAAAATGGCCAAGGGCCAAACTGTCAAAGTGCCTGTCCCTTACGAAAATGCACGTTTGTAGGATAGGATCTACAGCGGGGATGCAAGGGGTTAAAGCTCATTTCCCACCCTCCCTCCATCCATCCTCCCCACCACAATAGTTTCATCACTGCCTGAGGCACAAATATACGAGGTAGAATCTCAGCACAAAGGGCATCTGGGCAGCACGTATCAATTTCCCCGCTATAAAGTTTTACAGCTCTCTATGTGCGTATAATAGCTCCCAAAATATCAAAGGCATGCTCCTGACATTTCTAATCGATGTTGCTGGTGATTGTATTTTACAGCTCTGGGATGCCCAGCACTCCAGGGATATATCGTATCACAAAGGCCTGCCAGGTAACTTTTATTGCATCGTTCTAAAATAAACAAGATGAAATATAAACCTTCCCCAAATGATATCGTATTTATTTTTGGAAATAAATAATTTCTACATATAATTAGAAAAATGGGGACTATTGCAACATTTATGAAACATTTAGATATGTACAGTGCTTTCAGAAAATATTCAGACCCCTTCACTTTTTCCACATTTTGTTACGTTACAGCCTTATTCTAAAAGTGAATTAAATTCATTTTTATCATCAATCTACACTCAATACCGCATAATAAAAAAGCAAAAACAGGTGTTTTGAAATGTTTGCTAGGTAATTAAAAATAAATAACTGAAATATCATATTTACTTAAGTATTCAGACCATTTACTCAGTACTTTGTTGAGGCACCTTTGTCAGCGATTACAGCCTCAAGTCTTCTTGGGTATGACGCTACAAACATGGCACACCTGTATTTGGGTAATTTCTTCCCATTCTTCTCTGCAGATCCTCTCAAGCTCTGTCAGGTTTGATGGGGAGCGTCGATGCACAGCTTTTTTCAGGTCGCTCCAGAGATGTTCGATCGCGTTCAAGTCTGGGCTCTGGCTGGGCCACTCAAGGACATTCACAGACTTGTCTCAAAGCCATTCCTGCGTTGTCTTGGCTGTGTGCTTAGGGTCGTTGTCCTGTTGGGAGGTGAACCTCCGCCCCAGTCTGAGGTCCAGAACGCTCTGGAGCAGGTTTTCGTCAAGGATCTCTCTGTACTTTGCTCCGTTCATCTTTCCCCAATTCCTGCCGCTGAAAAACATCCCCACAGCATGTTGATGCCACCACCATGCTTCACCATAGGTATAGTATTGGACAGGTGATGAGCGGTGCCTGGTTTCCTCCAGACGTGACGCTTGGCATTCAGGCCACAGAATTCAATCTTGGTTTCATCAGACCAGAGAATCTTGTTTCTCATGGTCTTTTGGTGCCTTTCGGCAAACTCCAAGCGGGCTGTCAGGCATGATTGGTGGAGTACTGCAGATATAGTTGTCCTTCTGGGAGGTTCTCCCATCTCCACCGATGAACTCTGGAGCTCTGTCAGAGTGACCATCAGGTTCTTGGTCACCTCCCTGAACAAGGCCTTTCTCCCCGATTGCTCAGTTTGACCGGGTGGCCAAAGCTATGCAGAGTCCTGGTGGTTCCAAAGTTCTTCCATTTAAGAATGACAAAGGCCACTGTGCTCTTCAGGACCTGCAATGCTGCAGAAATTGTTTTATACACTTCCCCAAATCTGTGTCTCAACACAATCCTGTCTCGGAGGTCTACGGACAATTCCTTTGGCTTCATGGCTTGGTTTTTACCCTGACATACACTGTCAACTGTGGGACCTTATATAGACAGGTGTGTGCCTTTCCAAATCATGTCCAATCAATATAATTTACCACTGCTGAACACCAATCACATTGTAGAAACATCTCAACGTGTCATAGCAGTGTCATAGCAAAGGGTCTGATTACTTTTGTAAATGTGATATTTCAGTTATTTCTTATAAATTACTTTGCAAAAATTTCTAAACACATGTTTTTGTTTCTTCATTCTAGGGTATTGTATGTAGATTGATGATAAAAAAAATGAATTTAATCAATTTAAAAATAAGGCTGTAACATAACAAAATGTGGAAAAAATGAAGGGGTCTGAATACTTTCTGAATACACCGTACATCCGATAGAATAGGTTGAGAAGGAAATGAGTCTAAAGAAGGGTCTCCACACTCGAAACATCACCCATTCCTTCCCTCCAGAGACGCTGCCTGTCCCGCTGAGTTACTCCAGCAGTTTGTGTCTATCTTAGAAGGAAATGGGCCAAAGGTAAGGAGGTGGCTGTCGTGTAGATGGGACATGTTGGTCGGTGTGGGCAAGTTGGGCTGAAGTGTCTGTATCTATGCTGTATGTTTCTCTGACTCTCTGACGGTACAGCATGGAGATGGGCCCTTCGGCCGACCAAGTTGGCATACTGATCTCATCCCATATGCTTGCATTTGGCCCATATCCCTCTAAACCCTTTCTATCTACATATCTGTCTGAATGCCTTTTAAAGGTTGTTAATATATCCACTTCTATAGCTTGTTCCAGCCACTGTCTATCCTCTGAGTAAAAAAAGTTCCCCTGAGATCTCTCTTAACTCTCTCTCCTCTCACCATAACTCTGTGCCCTTTAGTTTTAGAATCCTCTACCCTGGGAATAAGACTGAGCGTTCACTTTACCCATGCCCCTCATGATCTTGTATACCTCAATAAGGTCTCCCCTCAGCATCCTATGTTCCAAGGATAAAGGTCCTCGCCCTACAATTCAAACCCATTGGTGTATCTCTTTTGTATTCTTTCCAACTTAATAACATTCTTCCTAAAGGTAGCAAGTCTGTTTTGCACTGAAAGACACAGTCCATAGAAGATCATAGTTGCTGAGGTTAGTGTTGTGCAATGTTCCGGGAAGAAGCTGTTCTTGAATTTTAAGGTCACGGTTTTCAGGCTCCTGTACCTTCTTCCCAATGGTAGCAGCAAGATGAGAGCGTGGCCAGGGTGGTGTGGGTCATTGATGATGCTGGCTGCCTTTTGAGGCACCAACTCCTGTAGATCCCTTCGATGGTGGGGAGGTCAGTACCTGTGATGGACCGGGCAGTGTCCACCACACTCTGTAGTCTCCTTTGTTCCTGGGCGTTTGAGTTACTGAACCAAGCCGTGATGCAACCAGTCAGTGTGCTCCCTACCGTGCACTGGGAGAAGTCCATGCAATGCAGACTTGATGTGCAGGACAAATGCTCCAGACATTCCCTGCCAACTTTGGTCATTGCTCCTCTGTCAAATCGATTCAATTTCTCACAAATACTCTCATGGGTTTTAGAAAAGGCAAACATTGTCTGAACTTTCAAACCAGCAGGAAATTCCCTTGGCTGTCTAAATGCATAGATTTTCGGCACATATCTGTTCAAGATACGTTTATGAAAATATTGTACAAAACTGCTTGAACTTCCTGCTTTAGTATTTGCTTTAATGTACATGAGCACAATTCCGGAAATGTTATTCCTGTTTCCGAGCCTCCTTCTCTGTGCCTTACTGAGGAATTCACGTGGGGATGAAAGATATTTAGAAGCAGGGAAGTAGCATAAAATAGCAAGATTAAACGAGAACTTACCAGTTCGAAGTTTGATCCTTATTTTATGAGGAGTGACGTTGAGGGATTACGTGAAGAAGCCCCGCCAGGCGCATGCGCGTCATACTTCAAAGCAGCGGCGTGAAAACACAGAAAACAAATAGTCGAATTAACATAGTAAGGCTTTTAGAAGACTAGAACTACTAGATGATCTCTTAGATTATGAGGGTGGGAGCGGAGGGCACGTAATCCCTCAACGTCACTCCTCATAAAATAAGGATCAAACTTCGAACTGGTAAGTTCTCGTTTAATCTTACTATTTTACTTCGGAGTCACGTGAGTGACTACGTGAAGATTTCAAAGCTCTGTATTTTCATGCCGTAGATGCACACCATACGACAATCTGTTTCGGTTGACATAGGGAATAAATAATATATTGAACATTGCTTCGAATTATTCAATAACTATTGTTAATAATAACAAACACAGGAATAACCCCTGTGTCTCAGGGGAAATTACAAACAATGATAGCAAACAAAGCAAATGAATTAAATGGAACCCAAAACAGCATGCCCAACCCGTGGCACGGTCTGTACAGGTTTGTCAGAAAATTGAGAAAATGTTGCTTCTCGAGACCATCCTGCGGCCTCGAAGATTTGGTCTAGCGGCACGTCTTGAGCCTTCGCCGCGGAGGTTGATGCCGCCCTGGTGGAGTGAGAGTTAAAGACATGATTGTCGACTCCAGCATAATTGAGAACCTGTTTCGACCATCTAGAAATAGTTTGTGCTGACACTCTTTTATATGGCTTTTTGTGACTAATGAGCAGTCCTGTCTCAGAAACTCTGAGACTCCTTGTTACCTTAATATATTGGTTTAAGTGTTTAACTACATATAACATTTGGTGAACAGGATAGGCTTTAAACGTCACCTTGATTCCAGACAGACCTGGCCTGTTTTGTTTGATTAAATCATAAACATAGAAGGTAATGTCATTGACAGACAAATGCAGACAAGGTATTCGTAACAATTGTAATGTTTGTACACGTTGTGCTGAAACCAGCGCTATTAGCAAAACCACAGTAAAAGTTAATCTCTGCATAGATAATGAAGTAATTGGAGCCCATTGCCAAAGCATTGTGAGAACAAGGCTGATGTCCCAGATTTCTGTATAGGGAGGTTTCGGAGGGTTTTGATTAAAATTCCTCATAAATCGGGATACTAACGGATGAGACCCGATAGGATGTTGTTCTGCAGACTGCCCGCAATAAGAGGACAACGCACTCTGAGCACTGGTAATGGCACTATAACTCAGGTGCTCATCAAAATGCAACTTAGCAAGGAACTCCAACACATCACATATGCTTCCATTATGATAAGACATATTGGATTGTACACAGAAACAGTTCCCATTTCTTTATGTGAACCATATATTGTTTTTTGAGTGCTATTTCGCCAGCCTGCAGTGAGAACCGCCATGGCCCTGTTCGACAATCCAAGTCCTTGGAATTGTCTGGTCAGAACCTGCAGACCAACAATTAATACGGTCATGTAAAGGGTGACTTTCTCCTGTAACCGGATGCACCAACAAATTACTGCAGCTGGGAATCATCATGAATGACTGAACCATGATTGGAAGCACTAATGGGAACCATGATCATGTTGGCCAATCTGGGACCACCAAACACCTGTGGTGGAGTCTCGCTCTATTGTGGTGAGACATTTCGGGATGACAAAATGGAGGAATTGCATAGAATGTTAGTGCCCCCAATGTAACGAGACTGCATCCATGGCAACTGCACCTGGATCTGGCTCCCATGAAACATATTTAGGCAACTGGTGATGTAATCTAGATGCAACAGATCAATGGCTGGCAACCCAAATCGAGTGACAATTGTGTGAGAAAATTTAGAATTTAACATCCATTCTATATTGGCATGAAGCGTACGAGACCTATGGTCAGCCACCACATTATCTATAGGTGGTAAATAAATGGCTGAAACGCAGATATGCCTTGACATACACCAATGCCACATGACGGTACCCAGTTAACACATGATACTGATCGTGCTCCTCCCATATGATTAATATATGCCACTGCTGTGGTGTTATCAATCTGGAGTTGAACGTGTAAATCCTGCATTGAGGAGCAATATGCCTTTACCCATAAAATGCCCCCAATAATGCGAAAGAATTTATCCCGTGTGTGTGGCGAATCAACCCTTCGTGTTCATGCCAGCTACCCCCACAGCTAGACTCTGTGTCCGTAGCCCCCCCATCCAAGAGCGCTGACATCAATCTGGAAGATTAGTGAAGGGTCTAGTACCCAAAATGATATTGGTAACTAGATTAACATTAACAATGCACCACTGCAATTCTGCAAGAGCTGTGGTTGGTAACTGCATAACCCGATGCAAAGCTTATTTCACTTACTACGGAAAAAATATCTAAATACATAATATATTTCGAGATCTTGTCAACCATTAACTGTTAAAATTCAAATAAATGGTAAAAACAGAAAATTTAGGACAATGGAAACTTAACCCACAAATTTTAAAAAATAAAACCACTCAGGATATATTATAATCAGATTAAGATTTTTTTTGAAAATTAAATGATCAACCAAATATCTCCGCTCCTTTATTATGGAAACATTTAAAAGCATATCTTTCGAGAATTATGATTTCTCACAAGCATTCCTTAATAAAAAAAGATTCGGAAGGACAACAGGACTTAGAAAGGGAGATTAAACAATTAGACATACAGAATGCAACAAAATCAGATATAATAATACATATAAAATTGTAGCATTGAAGTATAAATTAAACAAAATATATACTGAGCAAGTTTTAAAATATTACCAACATACTAAACAAGTGCTGTTTGAATTGGAGACAAACCCCAAAAAGTATGGCTCGACAATTAAAGGAAATTGAGCTGAAAAAATTACATAGATTAAATCACAAAACGGTGAATATTAATACAACCCAATATAGAATGAAAGATTATGCAATATTATCAAAACCTTATACTGCTAAAGCGACAGTAAAATAAAACAGAAAATAGATGCCTGTTTAAAATATATGTAACTTAAAAGAAATAGTTTACAAAATAGAGAACTATTAAATGCTGAATTCAATAAAAGAAATCCAAGAATCTATTAAATCAGTAAAAAATGGTAAAACTCCAGGTCCGATGGTATAGTCGGGAATTTTTATAAAATTTTTCATGATCAAATGGTCCCCCATATTTAAAATCATTAGATGAACAGATATTTACACAAGAGAAATTACCAGATACACTGAACGAGTCTATTATAACACTTATACCCAACATAAATAAAGATTTGGATGACCCGGATCATATAGAAGCAATTGCTTTATTAAAACGGATCAAAAAATTTTAACAAAGATACTAGCACAAAGATTAAGGAGGCACATTTTTTAACGAATTAATTCCATCCTGATCAAACAGATTTATACCTAAAAGCTATTCTTCATATAACTAAGACTTTAGTTTTAATATCAAATATCGAAAAGAAGTGATAAAAAAACGTAGTAGTTATCTCGCTGGATGCAAGAAAAAGCTTTTGACCAGGTGGGAATGGCCTTATTTAGTTCGGTGATGGAAGCTTTAAGCTTGGTGAGAATTACTACTTGGATCAAAAGTGTTTATATGCAAAACCCAACAAGCTTAGAATAACAACAAACCGTTGTTATCAACTAAATTTAGTTTATCTCGAGGTTGTAGACAAGGCTGTCCCTTTATCACCTTTACTGTTTTGCGTTAGCCAATCGAACCTCTTGCCCAAAGGGATATTGCACCCGGAAATCTATGGATCGATACGAAAATACTAAAGAATAAAATCTCGTTATATGCGACGATGTATTACTTATATCACTAAACCGAAAAAGTATCCTTAATTGTTAAAACTAATAACGGAATTTGGTTTAATTTCAGATACCGTATCAATTGGGATATAAAGTGAACTTAGCAATAGCCATGAAAACTTTACAGATATTACAACAATTTCCTTTTTCAGATAACAAATGAAAATATTAATATCTTGGTATTTTTGTACAAAAAAGTAAATTTGACTCTCGATTTAAGTCTAATTTCCCGGTTATTACTGAATAAATTAAATAAAAATATTTTTATACGGAAAAGTTTACCCTATTGCAATGTTTAGGTAAAATAAACGCAATCAAAATGATTTTTCTCCCAATTTATTATATTATTTCAATCAATCCCGATATATCTCCCAAAAAATTTTTTTTAAAAGTAGACTCTCTAGTCACTAACTTTAATCGGGAATTATAAGAAACCATAGAATAAATAAAAAACACTTATTAAAGCTAAAATAACGGGGGATTAGCTTTACCAAATTTTATGTTTTATTATTGGCAGTTAATATTAAAAATATGAACTTTCTGGTGAGAAGAAACAGATAATAAATCCAACTGGTTAAAAATGGAAAGAGATGACAGGTTTTCCATTTGAAATTAGGTCTATAATATTTGCTGAATATTAATGTACCTAAGAAAATTTTAGAGTGAAAACTCGATAATAGAAAGCGGAATCCGTTTTGGAAACAAATAAAGAAAACATTAACACTAATTTTAATGCCGCTAGTCTTACTAGTGCCAACAATTTTACGTTTAAACCACTCAACGATGGATAAGGCTTTTATACAATGGGAAAAATCAAGGAATTTTAAATATAGGGTCTTTATAAGGAAAAAGTTTTTTCTTTCATTTCAAGAGTTACAACAAGCTTACGGGCTTCATAATAATGAATAATTATGATATATAACAAATCAAAACTATATCTCTGCAAATACACAAAAAATTCAGAAATAAAAGAGTGAAAATTTTAGATGAATGCTTGAATAAACATCCAATACAGAAAAAATGATATCATAATTTACTAATTTTGTTTGGAAAGTGATATTCCATCATCGAAACACACGAGACAGCTTTTGGGAAAATGAATTAGGTCAAATAATAAGCCCAGAAAATATGGGAAGAAGCTTAACAACACATACATTACTGCTCGTTAAATGCTAATCATGCTCTTTATACAGTTTAAAATTTTACATAGAGTACATTACTCTAAATCTAAATTACTATAATAATTTCCAAAATTACGCCTATATGTTGATAAATGTCATATCCTTAGAAGAAAATTTTGCACATTCATTTACTAATTGTACGAGATTGTAGAATATTGGAACGAAATATTTTAAGATCATCTCGAATGGTTTGTTAATATGACTGGAGAATTCCTGATCCAAAGTTAATAAACGTGGAATCCTGAAACGGAACAATAATTACAAGGAATCAAAGAAGTTTTTTATCGACTATTCTCTAATAATTGGGAAAAAATTAATACAAAATTGGAAAGGCCCTGCTTCCCCAACAATTAAAATGTGGAATACAGAAATGTCGGAGACACTTCACTGGAGAATTGAGACTTGTCCTTATGGATTAGGTTAGATCTCTTCAAAGGATTTGGTCGCCTTACATTAAATATTTACAGGGTCAATACTGGTTCGGCGCCGGGGACTTGACTGAGCCTGAATATCTGAATGGAGGAAAAAACATAGATAAAGCATGAAATTATCTCCAAGAACGGATATTGAGTAATATTATAATCTCCACCAAACTTTTCACATTTTCTTTTCCTAGTTTCTACTGTCTATCTCTATCTTTCTATCTTAAGAAGGAATAAAAGTATAGAAACATATTATATATATTCTTAATATTAGTATGAATATTAATATATTAGTTGTATGAAAAATATTATGATGTCCTTAAATTTGTAATTATAGAAAATGCGCATTTTCAACTATATAATAATTTTGAAATATAAAGTTATAATAATACAAACACTCTTAATAGTATGAAAATATATGAATATCATAGAAGTTTGGTTAAGATTGGGTATGATGTAGTTATCTATTAGGGGGATTTGTATTTGGTAATTAGAAGAAATATGTGTGGTATGAGAAGTATGAGTATATTGGCCTTATTTTTTAGGAATATACTACATACACTCCTAAATCATACAAAATAATTAACCAGGAAAATGTATAAAGGATAAACATTACAAATAACACAAACAGTTACAATTGATAATCCATATTATATAATTTTGCATATTATATAATTTTTAATGCCGCCATAAAGAGTGTACACTGTATATATTGTTTCTATAATAAAAAATTTAAAAAAATAAAATAAAAAAAAACTGCATAACCCGATGAAAATGGCCTGCATTCGATTTTAGTGCTAGTTCTCGTGCTCTCTGCAAATGTTGATAATGCAAAGGCCCGAAATGTACTGCAGGAACCCTGCTCCCCATTTCCTAATGACCTTAGCGTCTTCTCGGATGGAGGGATAAAGTTTTTGTGGGAGGCAGGTTACTTTGATGGCAACGGAATTAATAAGAAACCCCAAATACTCAATATTTTGGGTTGGCTGTAACTTGGACGTAGTTGGATGGAGCAACCCCTAATGACTCAAGCACATTTTTTTTTTTTTTTTGGTTGCTGCAACCGATTCTTCAGCTGACTCTTTAGTGTTGCTGATAATTAAGATATCAGCTAAATAAGCCATTACAATGTGATGATGGCCCTCAATAGCACCAGCACAGGTTTTAACAATTTAATAAATAGCCTGGGTATCTGAAACATAAATCCATGATTCAATGCTTTGTATTGCCACAGCTGTCCCATCCAATTAAATTTCAAGTACCTGCGATAATGAGCATGAATTGGCAGTGAATAATACACATCTTGCAAATCAATAGTTGCCAGATAACAGCCCTGTGGCATAGCAGCTGTTTTAGCAGTAAACGAAGGTGTTCAGTTTAAATTCCTATAGAGAACTGAACTAAAGAATTTAAGTGATTCAGGAAGAGAATTACTCTATAACACCCATCTTTTTGAGATCTGGTGAAACATTAGACACAATTGTGGAGGATGATTAATGGCTTTATCATCATCACCATTGTTTACCTGTTCAGCTCTCTAACAGAAAACACCCACATTTTATTAGGATTGTGCTGTTGAGGTGGATCTATCCCTGAGATAAACGCAATGGTAGGCGTGAGACAGTATTTAGTATAAACATATCATAATACGTTATACAGCAAACCAACATTAGAAAACAATTTGTAAGCAACCTCCAATAAGAGATTGGCCACCAGAACTTTATCGTGAACAGAAGTCCCTGTACCTCTACAGTTGCCCTGTAGGTCTGTTGTCTGCTCATATTGGGATTGTAAAGCCGGTCCTGTCTCGGTGGGTACCCTCGTTGCCCCACTGGCCTCCCCCTGCTGAGCCCAGCACCTGGATCGACCTTCAGTATTACAACCAGGTTTGCGAATAGGTGACCTCAAAATGCTTGACTACATTAAGCCAATTGGTTTGCCTCATCATTAATTTCACGATTTTTCATGAAAAAAAGGTCCGTTCCAAACAGGAATTCAGGCATGTTGTACATTGTCGCCTTACATAGAGCAGCAAATTTTTGGTTTAGTGGTGGCCTGATGGCGATAATTCCCTGAGGCAATTTCCTGAAAAATGCATTGCATAAAATACCCAACATATCTGTTGTGAGTTTGAGGAATGATTGTCCCTTGGACCATAGTGCCAAATGCAGTAATTGCTGCAGCAGCACCAGTTTGGAGGACGTGTTGAACACCAAACCTCCTGTCCCCTCAAAGAAGGACTCATGGGTGCCCAGAACCTGGGTCCACCGTGGGCACTTTTCAGCAATGCACATTAAACAGGTGTCTCATATTTGTTTGCAGTCACTTGCATCATATCTTGCTGGAGCTGGTGAGGTAACTAAATAATTGATACTGCTGGCAAGGGATTGTTCCATTGCCTCACCAGTCCCCTCCGGAATAGCAAAACTCATTGCCATTTCTGAGTCACCATTGTCATCAGAGAACCCAGGTCTGTGACTTTATATTTGCCTTTCATGGCTAGCAGCAGCCTCAGTCTGCTTAGTACCGTTGGAAAATAAATAGATGGACCAGGCTCATTCTGAATCAAAATTCCAGTTGGCCTGCCTTTTGTAAATGGAGCTAGTGGTGAAGATTAGCGCGCTATCTTAACTGCTGCCGGTAAAACGGCACCCGGCATTGGAACTTGTGTTGCCGCGCTTATCTCCCGACCCGATCAAATTGGTGAATCCCTGGACCCACGCTAAGACGGATCTTCAGAAGTGACAGCTCCAACTCTCCACTCCTACTGACTGCTCGAGCCAGCTTTACGGAGTGGAAATACTTCTTGGTAAAGGTTGTAAAAACACTTACCTTAGAAGTTCCTACTTACCGCTGGTGGAGCTGTGTCCTCCAGCCCGTTCTTTGCGACATGCGCGGACGTAATGAAGCGCATGCGCCTGGCGGGGCTTCTTCACATAGTCACTCACGTGACTCGAAGTAAAATAAACAATTTCCCTTTATACAAAGTATTTTCCACAGTGGAGGTACAAAGGAAAATAATTTAATTGTTGAAGTCTGTAGTGTAACCAACAAAGATCATAGTTGCTGAGGTTAGTGTTGAGTTCAAGAGCCTGATGTCTGTAGGGAAGAAGCTGTCCTTGAACATGGAGGTCTTGGTTTTCAGGCTCCTGTACCTTCTTCCCGATGGTAGCAGCGAGATGAGAGCGTGGCCAGGGTGGTGTGGGTCTTTGATGGTGCTGGCTGCCTTTTTGAGACAGAGCCTCCTGTAGATCTCTTCGATGGTGGGGAGGTCAGTACCTGTGACAGACCTTCGATGGTGGGGAGGTCAGTACCTGTGATCAACCGGAGAATAACAATGTTTAAAACAGAATTATATGGATAAGAAGGGTTTAATTTGCTAAGGGCATAGATTGCCAGGCGAGCCTCAGCCATATCTGGTGTCGGTCCAGGCTCACCTGCCAGGGAGCCGGGAATCCACTCATAGAGGAGAGCTGCCGAGCCCGGCCCATGGACCAGGGAGGAGGCAGTCAGATTGGGGCAGAGACTGGCTGCAGGACGCAGTGCTGTGTCTCAGAGGTGGATTGGGCCGTTGGAGGCCCTGCAGCAGCCTGGGGCTTGACTGGACCGGGCGCTGTTCCAAGCAGCATGGTGCAGTGGAGGATACCAACTGTACATTGTTGGTGTCCACTCTGTACACTGTCTCAGTATACTACTGCTGTACACTTATACCGTATCTGAGATGCTTATCCAAGATGATACTGAACTGTATACAAAGATGACATTCGCTGTACCTCGGTACAATGTGACAATTAAAGTCCCTGTGAAGCTTTAGACGGATATGGGCCAAATGTGGGCAGGTGGGACCAGTGTAGATGGGGCATCTTGGACAGCATGGACTAGTTGGGCTGAACGGCCTGCTACCGTGCTGCATGACACCATGACTGTGACTATGACTGAAGCATCTCAGGATGTTTTTCATCATGTTCGGCTCTGTGTTAGCACAAGGTATTCTGTTTCTCTCAGAAGAAACAAAATATGAGTTTCTCCCGTAGAAATAAACCTCAAAGAGTCTTTAACAATGAAGCCTGCAGTTCAATTAGAGATGCTAACTGCGTGCCAAGTTGCTGATCTGGTTACTAAGTCTCTGGTAGCAGGATTAGAACTTTGCAGCGGAGTACTTCCATTTTGCGAATTTCCTGTTGAACTTAAATTCTCAGATGTCCTGAATAATACCACATTACAGAAGCATGTGTTTCTCCAGTGTGATTTAGAGTCATATAGACCATACACCATGGAACCAGGCCTTTCGGGCCAACTCAGCCATGACAACCAAGATGCAACTACGCATCCAACCTTCCTACGTTTGACTCTAAACCTTTCCCATCCATATACAGTACCTGCCCAAATGTCTTTCAAATGCTGATATAGTACCTGTATCAACTACCTCCTCTGGCAGCTCGTTCCATACACCCACCACCCTTTGTGTGAAAATGTTGTCCCTCAGGTTCCTATTAAATCTTTCCCCTCTCACCTTAAATCTACCTGTGGTTCTTGGTTCCCCTATTCTGGGTGAAGGGCTCTGTGCATTCACCCTATCTATTCCCCTCATGGTGTTATACACCTCTGTAAGATCACCCCTCATCCTTGTGCAGTCCAAGGAATAAAGTCTTAGCCTGCCCAACATCTCTCTGTAGCTCAGATCCTCGAGTCCTGTGGATCTGACGTGGCCTGCAGCGGCACAGAGCGGCGGAGCAACGGTGGAGGACACCGACAACATCACCAGGCCAGGCCGACCCCTGCACCTCCGACCCAGTGCCGTCGCCAGGACAACGCGGATTAGACTCGACATTTTTAACAACTGAACTTGGTACAAGATGGTACAAGGTACAAGATGGCACCAGAAACGTGGTGACTCTTGCACACATATTTAAGTGTGATTGTGCCCACGTATAGTGTGACTGAAGTGTATGAAAAAAGGAATTTCACTGAACTTGGGTTCATGTGGCGACATAGTACCATTGTCCAATCGGCCCGCGCAGGGGAGCTGAGATTCCCCCCCCAATGCAGGAGTTTGATTGCCCCGATGCAGAGCGCTCGACCTCCGGTTGCGGGAGACAAGATCATCCCGTCTACAGAAGGCTCGAGGCCCCCGACCACGGGAGAACAAAGAAGGGAGGAGATTGAACTTTTTTTCGCCTTCCATCACACAGCGAAATGTGGAATAGTCACTGCGGTGGATGTTTATGTTAAAATGTATTTTGTGTGTCTTGTTGCTTTTTATTAGTATGACTGGATGGCATATAAATGTAGTAAAACATACTTGGCTAATAAAGTATGGTTATGATTATGATGAACCATTGAAATCTTCTTTGCACACTTTCCAGCTTAAGGAAACCTTTTCTATAACAAGGTGACTAAAACTGTACACAATACTCCAGGTATGGCCTCGCCAATGTCTTGAACTACTGTAGCATTATGACCCAAATTCTTAGCTCAATTCCCTGACTGAAGAAGGAGAGTGTACGTACCAAAAGCATTCTTCTCCACCCTATCTACCTGGTGCCACTTTCAAGGAATTATATATTTTCATTCCTAGATCCCTCTGCTCTATAGGGGCCTGGCCACAACTCCCCAGGGCTCCGCCATTCTCTGCGAAGATCCGGCCCTGGTCTGGCTTCGCAAATGCAGCATCTCAGGCTTATCTGCATTAATATTTGTCAATCCCATTGCCCACTTGCGCAGCTGATGAAGATGCAGTTGAAATTCCCGATAACATGTTCCCCCTCTGCACCACTGCTTGTTCAGGGTCTAAGGCATGATCCTTCAGCCTTGACGATAAAAAGGAGCTTTAAAATACCGCTTGACGTAACACACTTTGCTCTTGTTGGTTCCGCGCCAATTGAATTATATAAACAGGGCTTTGCACTGGTGCCAGCATCCACAAATGGAAGAAAGGCAGTTGATGATATTATGGTTTGCTTGATCAGCCACAAGGGGAAGAATCTGTCGCTCTCTCTTCCTCAAAGACTTTCAGTCATCAATTCTGCCTGAGATGTCTTTCATCGTTTGGCTTTTGTAGACCACACACACACATTCCGATTGTGCCATAAGTGACTGTCAGGGACCTCTCAAACCACTGATTGAGTGAAGAGAAAGCCTTTCACCATTCACAATTGTTAGTATAAGTTGTTTCTGAAAATTGAATTGAAAATTTAGATTCATGCAGTAAGTCAGAAAAATGGTTGCTTAAAAATAATTGCATTGTTAAATTCCTGTAATCACTTAAAAAGACATGGAGAACAAGGATAGATGACGTTTCGCATCCGCATTCTCCAGAGATACTCTCTGACCCGCGAGTTACTCCAGCACTTTATGTCTTTTTTTGTAAACTAGCATCTGCAGTACCTTATTTCTCCATCTATTACTTGCCAGGATTTATCCAGTCCTCTCCTCTCTTTTCCTGCTTTCTCTCCCTCCCCCCCCACACCATTCAGTCTGAGGGAGGGTCCCGACCTGAAACATCGCCTGCCCATTCCCTCCACAGATGCTGCCTGACCCGCTGAGATCCTCCAGCACTTTGCATTCTCTTGAAGTATTGATCGAAGCACAAACCGACATAACCTCATAACGTATCAGGAAGCAAGGTGCAGACTCTGAATATGGAACACTGCCAGTTCCGCCATGCTACAAATACGATTGTTTACCTTTCTGCCTCATCATGCCATTACTCCCAGCTTCATTGATCTTGTACTATTCCTTATTTAGCTAAATTTGCAAGATTTAGGCTTTTTTCAGTTCTTATTCTAAAACAGAAATGATTAGACCTGTCCCACCCCCGGTCATTCCTTCTCATCCCTGCTCCCACCCGGCAGAAGGTACAGAAGCTTGAAAACGCTCACCACCAGACTCATGAACAACTTCTTCCCCTCTGTTATCAGGCATCTGAACAGTCCTTCCATAAGCTAGGGTACTGTCCGATTCACCTCTACCCCATTACGGACATTGGACTTTGTCTCTGGAACTGATGCGCTACAATGCTGAGAACTATATTCTGCACTCTGTACCTTCTCCTTTACTATTGTACTGTGGAACAGCATCCCTCTTCCCATCAGAACTACCCCCTCCATCGACTCTTTTAAGTCAAGACTTAAAACTCATCTTTACTCGCAAGCTTTTCTTGACGTCCTCTGAGGGAGGGTTATATGTATGTATTTATGTATGTATTTAATCTATTATATAACGTCATAACTTAATCTATTATATAGCGTTAGTACCTCCACCAATGTAGAGCACTGTGGTCAATGAGAGTTGTTTTTTAAATGTGCTATAGAAATAAAAGTTACTCGACTTGACGACTTAAGTTCTTGATTGAATGGCGGAGTAGACTTGATGGGCCGAATGGCCTGATTCTGCTCCTATAACGTATGAACATTTAATTATTATAGTTGTGTACAGTATTATCTAATCCAATCTGATAGCATGTGAAACAAATTTTTTCACAGTACCTTGGTAAACATGACAATATTAAACCTAAATGTAAACCTATAGATCTAAATTAAAGTGATTGCAAGCTGTGGGAGGGAGTGCGGGCGGTTGAATAAGTTTAGGTTTATTGTCACATGTACTGATAACTAGCTCATTTGTCTTGTTGACATTGAGGGAGAGATTACTATCAACAATGGAGGCACAAGGAACTGCAGCTGCTGGAAATATGCATAGCACACAAAGTGCTGGAGGAACTCAGCGGGTCAGGCAGCATCTGCGGAAGGAATGGACAGACCACGGTTTGGCTCAGAAGGATCCCTATCCATGTCCTCCAGAGATTGTGTCTGATCCACTGAGTTCCTCCCACACTTTGGGTCTTTTTTTTCAGTGAAGAAGGATCCCGACCCAAAAGCAACGTCTATCCATCCAGAGATGCTGCTTGACCCGCTGAGTTACTCCAACACTTTGTATAAACAATCCGCTTGGAGATTTTAATGTTTTATTTTTTATTGGGGGAAACTGCTAGAGTCAGTTATTAAAGATGGGATAGCAGCACATTTGGAAAGTGGTGAAATCATTGGACACAGCATGGATTTACAAAAGGTAAATCATGTCTGACGAATCTTGTTGGAATTTTTCGAGGATGTAACTAGTAGCGTGGATAAGGAGAACCAGTGGATGTGGTATATCTGGGACTTCCAGAAGGCTTTCGACTAGGTCCCACATAAGAGATTAGTATACAAACTTAAAGCATACGGTATTCGGGGTTCCAGTATTTGATGTGGATAGAGAACTGGCTGGCAAACAGGAAGCAAAGAGTAGGAGTAAACGGGTCCTTTTCACAATGGCAGGCAGTAACTAGTGGGGTACCGCAGGGCTCAGTGCTGGACCCCAGCTATTACAATATATATTAATGATTGATGAGGGTATTGAAGGCAATATCTCCAAGTTTGCGGATGACACTAAGCTGGGGGGCAGTGTTCGCTGTGAGGAGGATGCTAGGAGACTGCAGGGTGACTTGGATAGGTGGGTGAGTGGGCAAATGTTTGGCAGATGCAGTATAATGTGGATAAATGTGAGTTATCCACTTTGGTGGCAAAAACAGGAACGGACTATTATTTAAATGGTGGCCGATTGGGGAAAAGGGGAGATGCAGCGAGACCTGGGTGTCATGGTACACCAGTCATTGAAAGTAGGCATGCAGGTGCAGCAGGCAGTGAAAAAAGCGAATGGTATGTTAGCTTTCATAGCAAAAGGATTTGAGTACAGGAGCAGGGAGGTTCTACTTCAGTTGTACAGGGTCTTGGTGAGACCACACCTGGAGTATTGCGTGCAGTTTTGGTCTCCAAATCTGAGGAAGGACATTATTGCCATAGAGGGAGTGCAGAGAAGGTTCACCAGACTGATTCCTGGGATGTCAGGACTGTTTATGAAGAAAGACTGGATAGACTCGGTTTATACTCTCTGGAATTTAGGAGATTAAGAGGGGATCTTATAGAAACTTACAAAATTCTTAAGGGGTTGGACAGGGCTAGATGCAGGAAGATTGTTCCCGATGTTGGGAAGTCCAGGACAAGGGGTCACAGCTTAAGGATAAGGGGGAAATCCTTTAAGACCGAGATGAGAAAGACTTTCTTCACACAGAGGGGTGGTGAGTCTCTGGAACTCTCTGCCACAGAGGGTAGTTGAGGCCAGTTCATTGGCTATATTTAAGAGTGAGTTGGATGTGGCCCTTGTGGCTAAGGGGATCAGAGGGTATGGAGAGAAGGCAGGTACGGGATACTGAGTTGGATGATCAGCCATGATCATATTGAATGGCGGTGCAGGCTCAAAGGGCTGAATGGCCTACTCCTGCACCTAATTTCTATGTTTGGAGATTTTAATGTTTTATTTTTTAGTTTAGCTTAGAGATGCAGCTTGGAAACTAGCCCTTCAGCCCACCAAGTCCGTGCCAACCAGCGATCCCGGCAGACTAACACTATCCTACACCCACTTGGGACGATTTACAATGTTACCAAAGTCAATTAACCTGCAAAGCTGTATGTCTTTGGAGTGTGTGATGAAACCGGAGCACCCAGAGAAAACCCACGTGGTTACAGGGAGAAGCACATGGACAGACTCTGGACAGACAGCACCCGTAGTCAGGATCGAACCCGGGTCTCTGATGCTGTGAGACAGCAATTCTATCGCTGCGCCACCGTGGCGCCCCAATTAACCACAAGAATTCTTCATTTTGTTAATGCAAGTAAAACTTTGTAGTCAAAGGCAGTCCTGTCAAATTTACCGTGCTTTTAGTATAATAACTGAGCATGCTGCACAGAAGCATTGGTCGATCTCAGGCTGGAGCTTGCACACTCAGAGTGATCATTATGGAAATGTGATCTGCCGAGAGAGATATGCCTAGGTTTGTTGTTACACCTGCATATTGGTGTTTTTCCTTTAAAATAAGAAAGGAGATGAATTTCTTTATGTAGTATAAGAAAATATGACACATTCCATATTGGTCTTAAATGATGAACCTGCTATCTTTGCACAAACACTTTGGAGAACATGGATAGGTGACATTTTGGGTCGGGACCCTTCCTCAGACTATTTCCCCCTCCCCTACATTCCTTCCTCTAGCTTCACAATTTGCAACTCTTCAATCCTTTTGTCTCACTCCTTTTGTCTTTTCATCTCTGGCCTTTGTCCCAACAATCTGCTATCAACACTCCCGCCTCCCCCGTCACCCCCTCCACTCCTCCCTCACCTGTATCCACCTATCACTCGCTTTCTCTTACCCTCCTCTCTTCCAGCTTTCTCCACCCCTCTACAATGTCTGAAAACAGGTCCCATCCTGGCAGCCCTGGTGGAGCAGCGGTAGAGTTGCTGCCTTACAGCGAATGCAGCGCTGGAGACCCGGGTTCGATCCCGATTACGGGTACTGACTGTACGGAGTTTGTACGTTCTCCCCATGACCAGCATGGGTTATCTCCAATATCTTTGGTTTCCTCCCACACTCAAAAGTTGCACACGTTTGTAGGCTAATTGGCTTGGTAAATTTAAAAATTGTCCTTAGTGGGTGTAGGATAGTGTTAATGTGCGGGGTTCGCTGGTCAGCGCCGGACCCGGTGGGCCGAAGGGTCTGTTTCCGTGCTGTATCTCTGAACTAAACTAAGCTAAACCCGAAACACCGCCTATCCATGTTCTCCAGAGATGCTGCCTGACCCATTGAGTGAGGTCACTTTGTGACGTTTTCTTCTGTACAAGGGAAAATGGGCAATTTTCCCCATCTGATCCTGGATGCCCTTTCTCCCAGTGATGTGGTACTGAACAGCTGCAAATGTTCCAGTGATCACTTGCTTGGCAACACAACCAAGTAAGCCCACAGCTGCAGAAGCTATATCTGTTTTGTACAGCAGCAACTTTATTAATAATGCAGCATGAAATACTGAGACCCACTCCATCCCTGCAAACCCGTCCTTTAGTGTGAATGACATTGAATTAAATAGAAATTGCAAAATGAAAATAAGCCATCTGGTTTATGAAAGAACTGCAGATGCTGTAAAAATCGAAGGTAGACAAAAATGCTGGAGAAACTCAGCGGGTGAGGCAGCATCTATGGAGAGAAGGAATAGGTGACATTTCAAATTGAGATGTCAGTCTGAAGAAGGGTCTCGACCCGAAACATCGCCTATTCCTTATCTCCATAGATGCTGCCTCACCCGCTGAGTTCCTCCAGCATTTTTATCTACCAGCCATTGGGTTTAGTTTTGTTTAGAGATACCGCATGGAAACAGGCCCTTTGGCCCACCAAGTCCACACCAACCAGCAATCACCCGTTCACACAAGCTCTATCCTACACATCAGGGGCAATTTATACTTGCCAATTAACCCACAAACCCACACGTCTTTGGGATGTGGGATGAAACTGGATCACCCAGAGGAAACCCACCTGGTCACAAGTAGAACGTGCAAACTCCACAGAGATAGCATCCACGGTCAGGATCAAACCTGGGTCTCTGGCACTATGAAGCAGCAACTCTACCACTGTGCCACTGTGCTGCCCAATTTGCCCAAACCAGTTGATAGTGATATTTATCCCCACATCTTTGCAACAAAATATAATATTATTGAATGGTAGAACAGGTTTGAGGATCTAATTGGCTTTTCTATCTGCCTGTTTTTGTTAATATTCTTCGGTTCTTTTAAAGGGATGAAAGTCACAGTCATACAGCATGCAAACCTGCCCATGCCGACCAAGATGCCCCATCTACACCACTCACCTGCCCACATTTGGCCCGTATTCCTCGAAACTTTCCCTATGCCCAAGTCCGCAGGCAATTGCAGAGAATTATTGATGTAGCCCAGTCCATCACACAGACCAGACTCCCCACCACTAACTGACTCCATGTACTCTTCACGCTGCCTTGGAAAAGTAACCAACATAATGTCCCATACCAGTCATTCCTTCTTCTCCCCGCTCCCGTCCGGCAGAAGGTACAGAAACTTGAAACCGCTCACCACCAGTCTCAGGAAAAGCTTCTTCCCCTCTGTTATCAGGCTTCTGATAGACTCGGGTGTAGTCCCGATCTTCCAACCTACAACACCATAATATATTTTGCAGTCTAGTATTTTTCTCTCACTAGGTTTAAGCTTAAGTTTATTATTCTCATGATACTGATGAACAGTGAAAAGCTTTGTTTTGCCCGCTGTCCAAACAGATCAGATAATACTGTACAGGTCAAACTCAAGTACAATAGGTAGAGCAAAGGGGGAGATGCAGAGTGCAGAATATACTTCTCAGCATTGTAGCGATTCAGTTCCAGGGACAAAGTCCAATGTCCGCAAAGGGTGAACACAAAGTGCTAGTGTAACGCAACAGGTCAGGCAGCCTCTCTGGAGAAAAAGGATGGGTGATGTTTCGGGTCGAGGACGCTTCAATCGAGTCATACACAAGTCAACAAGCGCAGAACTCCTCCAACCTCATCTACTGTATCCGCTCTTCCCGGTTTGGACTCCTATATATCAGCGAGGAAATGGAGGAACAGCACCTCATATTCCGCTTGGGCAGCTTGCAACCCTGCGGTATGAGTTTTGATTTCTCTAACTTCAAGTAACCCTTCCATTCCCTCTCTCTCCGTTCTTCCCCCACCCTAGTCATTCTTCTAGATTTCACTGTTGTCTTGCTTAGTTTCACTCTTTGTATCTACTCATTATCATATTTTCGACAGCCAACAATCAACCATTGTGGGCTCCACCTTTCGTATGGTCATAAGTAATTGTAGTAGAATTAGGTCATTCGGCCCATCAAGTTTACTCCGCCATTGAATCGTGTCTGATCTACCTCTCCCTCCTAACCCAATTTGCCTTCCTTCTCCCTATAACTCCTGACACTTGTACTAATCATGAATCTATCTATCCCTGCCTTAAAAATATCCACTGACTTGGCCTCCACAGCCTTCCGTGGCGAAGAATTCCACAGATTCACCACCCTTTGACTAAAGACACCCAAACTATTTTAATTGTTTCATAGCCACCTCGTTCCTTGGCCATCGTTGCTGGCTTTGATTTGTTCTTTTTTTACCTTTCATACATTTATTCTTTGTACCTTTTCATATCTCCAGTTTCTCTTTCCCCTGACTTTCAGTCTGAAGACGGGTCTCAACCCAAAACGTCACCCATTCCTCTCTCCGGAGATGCTGCTGTACTCATTTGTTGTGTGATTTGACTGGATAGCACGGAAACAAAAGCTTCTCAGCGTATCCCAGTGCAGATGACAGTAACAAACCACTACCAAGTATCACTGCTTTAAGGGGCTGTCCCACTTGGGCGACCTAATTGGCGAGTTTAGAAGAATTTGAAAAAATGACATGTCGAAGACCTCCTTCGACCTCCTTCGACTATGATGAAGACCAGCTAGGAGTAGATACGACTAACTTCGGGAAAATTGGACACCAAATAGTGGAGAGTGAAGACGACCTCCTTCGATATGATGAAGACTATTTTCGACTACCTACGACTAACATGGCGACCTACTACGACCTATTAAGACTAAACCTACCAGTAAAAAAAAGTATCGATTTTTTCCATGGCGATCTTTTTTTTACTCGCGGGCATTTTTTAACATATTGAAATAAACGCCGCCACCTAGCTGAGGCCTCGAGTACGCGGAGACCACTCTCGAGCATGAAGGAGAGTTACGAAGACCTCCTACGACCTTGTGTCGACCATGCTGCGAGTATGAGTCGAGGGCAAACTCGCCAGAACCTGTGGATTAGGTCGTCCAAGTGGGACAGGCCCTTTATGATCTGAGCTATAATGGCAGGTTGACACAAATAGATGGAGTAACAGGCTGGGGAGAAGGAATGGGTGACATTTCTGGTCGAGACCCTTCTTCAGACTGAGGTCTCAACCCGAAACTACACCCTTTCCTTCTCTCTAAAGATGCTGCCCGTCCCGCTGAGTTACTCTGGCTTTTTGTGTCTGTCTTTGGTTTAAACCAGAATCTGCAGCTCCTTCCTACAATGGCAGTTTCATCTGGCTTGAGGCTTATCAGCAATTCCTAGAAGAATGTTTGGGAAACGTGGACAAGACTGCGTTAATGTTTGAAACCTTCCGCTGAATGCTGCAGGAACATCCTCCTCAGCAAGGCTCCATCAAGCCCATGCTGTGCAATTTAATCAGCTTTTATTAAATAACAATTAATTTCTGCTCAACCTTGCGGTTTGGTGGATCCACTGATACTCTCGTATCCATGACTCTCAGTCTGAAGAAGGGTCTCGACCCGAAACGTCACCCATTCCTTCTCTCCAGAGATGCTGCCTGTCCCGCTGAGTTACTCCAGCGTTTCGTGTCTGTCCTCAAATGATATTCTTTCATCTCATTCAACAGAAATCGTGCAATTTGTGGTTTAGGACATCTCTCCATTCCCTCCACAGATCCACAGATCCTCCGGCACTTTGTGATTTGCTCAAGAATCCAGCATCTGCAGTTCCTTGTGCCTCTGTGTTTGCTATGAATTAAATCATACTTAAATGGCACACTGCTAATGTGGATTTATTTCCCCCTTTGGACTTTTAAACTTTGGAGTGAGTTTGACCTCTGTAGTTTCTGCAAATTTGGTGGTTTACTCTTTTCTTGAAATCACCTGCTATAGACTATAAAATGTATAATGTAATAAAGAAAGATTATTCTGTGATTTATAACTTGTGAATCTGACGTGAGCTTTTTATGTCTATCCATTGATAATAAACGTTAGTTAAGAATACACGTCTGGGGATATGTGCATTAACTGCTGAACTGAATATTACTGTCACGTCAATATTATTTGTTTCTCAGACACCTCTTCGCCAGTCATGCCTATTTGTATCCATGCCACAGATATGCAGTAGGGACATTCCCCTTGGTGAGTGCTCCCATTACAGCAGATGGATCATGATATGGATGGACCATGTTGGAATGCTGGTTCCTCGCTTGCTATCACTTCAGAGTCATAGAGTTATACAGCATGGAAACAGGCCCTTTCTCAGAGATAGACACCAAGTGCTGGAGTAACTCAGCGGGTTAGGCGGCATCACTGGAGAAAAAGGACGGGTGATGCTTCGGGTCGGGACACTTCATCAGACTGATGGAGTGGGGGGGGGGGGGGAGAGAGAAAGGTGGAAAGGAAAGATGTGGGCAGGACAACATGTCCTGGTGTTTAAGAGGCTTTTAGTGAGGCATCACATGCAGGCAGATGAGGTTGGTTTATCTTATCTTTATGTTTGGCACAGACATTGTGGGCTGAAGGGCCTGTTCCTGTGCTGTATTGTTCTATGTTCTTTGTCTGACTGCGATAAAGAGTCAGAGTCCGACTGTGATAAGAGTCCTGAAAGTATGGGAAATCGGGGGAGGGGGGCCAGGGGGGGAAAGGGCCAGAACAAATCCGGGCCGGCAACAGATGACCAAGGAAGTGTGGATAACAAGTGGATACAGGGACTTTCAGTCTGAAGAAGGGCCCTGACCAGAAACATCACCCATTTGTTTTCTCCGGAGATGCTGCCTGTCCCTGCTGCGTTAGTCAAGCACTTTGTGTCCATCTTCAGTATAAACCAGCATCTCCAGTTCCTTCCTCCACATCCTTTCTGAGGGAAACAGAATACCTTGTTTGAATACACAGATCCTTACATGATGTAAAACATCCTGAGATGCTTCAAAGCCATAGTCACAGAGTTATGCAGCACGGAAACAGGCCCTTCAGCCCACCTCAACCATGCCAACCAAGATATCCCATCTACACTAGCCCCACCTGCCTGGCCCATGACCCTCTAAACCATTCCTATCCATGTACCTGTCCAAGTGTCTTTTAAATGTTGATATAGTACCGGCCTCAACCACCTCCCCTGGCAGCTCGTTCCATATACCCACTGCTTCTGTGTGGAAAAGTTGCCCCTCAGGTTCCTATTAAATCTTACCCCTCTCACCTTAAACCTGGCGTCCCGTCATTTTTGATTCCCCTAAGCTGGGAAAATGCCATGGACTGAAGAAGTGTTCCGACCCGGAGCGTCACCCATCCAACCGCCATGGACTTGCACTGGTATGATCACCTGTTATTATTGATAATTAATTCATTTCATTATTGATTATCATTTATTTATCAGCGTGTGATTGCATTATTAGGCCTGTTAATCTGCAGTAAGTAATGGGCCTGTCCCAGTTAGGCAAGTTTTTGGGCGCCAGTGGCGATAATGTTTGCTGTCGTAGGTGCTTTCGTAGGTTGTCGCCAGGTGTTCCAGGTGGATTCCATTAAAACTAGTCCCTGGCAGTCGCCTAAAGATCGCCTAAGTGGGACAGGCCCATTAGTATTTCAGTGTTCCATTGTCATTACACATGGCAATTAAACATTCTTGACTATTGATTATAATGCAGACGTTATCCTATTTTCAGTTGGGTTTTAGTTCACAGATACATCATGGAAACAGACCCCTCAGCCCACCAAGTCCAAGCTGACCATCCATCACCCGTTCACACTAGTTCTATGTTATCCCACTTCCTACACACTAGGATGCAATTTACAGATGGCCAATTAACCTACAAACCTCTATATCTTTGGGATGTGGGAGGAAATTGGAGCACCCGGAGGAAACCCACGTGGTCACAGAGAGAATGTGCAAACTCCACACAGGCAGCACCGGAGCTCAGGATCGAACCGGGTCTCTGGCGCTGTGAGGCAGCAGCTCTACCCGCTGCACCAATGTGCCGCCCAATAAACTATGCTTCAGGTTGCTTCCACAAATCAAACCAGGGCAGGACATTCACAGTGAATGGCAGGGCCCTGGTGAGAGTTGTAGAGCAGAGGGATCTAGGAGTTCAGTTCCTTGAAATTGGCGTCACAGGTAGATAGGGTGGTCAAGAAGGCTTTAAACACATTGGTCTTCATCAGTCAGGGTAATGAGTGCAGACGGCCAGACATTATGTTGCAGGTGTACAAGATGTTGGTGAAAACACATTTGGAGTATTATGTTCAGTTGTGCTCACCCTGCTATAGGAAGGATGCAGCCCTGGATTAACCATTAAGCAAAATAAGTATGTGCTTAGGGCATCAAGGGAAGAGGGCACCAGAGTTTGAAGTCTGGGTTCTTGGTTGAAGTATATTAAAGGGCCTGTTCCACTTTCACAACCTAATTCACAACCTCTGCCGAGTTTGCCTTTGACTCATGCTCGCAGCATGGTCGTCACGGGGCCGTAGGAGGTGGTCGTAGGTAGGTCGTGATGCTAGTCGTAGGTACCTGTGGCATCAAGTAGAACTCAAACGCAATGCCTATTATGCCTCCTGGCATGTAGGGCAGCAACGAAGGTCCTCCACTCAGTGGTGTTGGTTCCTTCAGTTGCTGTTTCCGTAACATATTTGTTTTACGAGACAGGGTTGTTAGCCCTGTGCTCAACCTCCAACCTGGAGGACCAGTGGATCGCTCTTTGTCTCGCCTCTACCCTCCGACCTGTCCAGCATGGGAGATCCTAACAGGAGACGAATCTCCCGCTGGCATAGCTCTAGGAGTCACTGAGACACACAAGCTCCGCGACCATGACAAGGTTGCAATCCAGCATCAAGTTGGTCGGGGCGTTTTCTCAACATGATGAAAAATGTCCATGAGTAAAAAAGGTTGTGAATTAGGTCGTGAAAGTGGGACAGGCCCTTAAGAATCGCAACAGAACAACTATGCGACAAACAGGCTGGATGCCTTATCTCTGCTAAGTATAGAAGCAGATTTGTTACGTCAGATTCATTTTGAGGAGAGATTGAGAAGACCAGGACTTTATTCCTCGGAGTGTAGGGTGCTGAGGGGTGAGTGTAGGATATAGTGGTGAGGAGAATTGATAGGGTGAATGCACAGAGTCTTTTGCCCAGGTCGGGAATCAAGAACTAGATGGCATATGTTCAAGGTGAGAGGGGAAAGATTCAATAGGAACCTGAGTGGCAAGTTTTTCACCCAGAGGGTGGTGGGTGTATGGAACGAGCTGCCAGAGGAGATAGTTGAGGCTAATACTATCCTAACATTTGAAAATCATTTGGACAGGGACATGGATAGGTAAGGTTTAGAGGGATATGGGGCAAACATGGCAGGTGAGACTAGCATAGATGGGGCATCTTGGTTTGTATGGACAAGTTGGGCTGAAGAGCCTTTTTCATGATAAATGACACTATGACTGTCAGATCTCTCCTGATTAAAGTTATTGGATCTAAAACATTAGCTCTGAACATTAACTCTTTCCACTGAAGCTGAGTTGCTGAGCATGGCAGCATTTTTGTTTTACTAAAGCAAAGCCCTGCACCCAGAGAGTTGTGAATCTGTGGAATTCACTGCCACAGAAGGCAGTGGAGGCCAATTCACTGGATGTTTTCAAGAGAGAGTTAGATTTAGCTCTCAGGCCTAACAAATTCAAGGGATATGGGGAAAAAGCAGGAACAGGGTACTGATTATGGATGATCAGCCATGATCATATTGAATGGCGGTGCTGGCTCGAAGGGCCGAATGGCCTATTCCTGCAACTATTTTCTATGTTTGACTCCCCAGAGGCCTGAAAGAGTTAACTAAAACCGACCTCCTTGAGAAGAATTCCACAGTGTCCTTCAAATGACATTACAGTTCGCTAAGTTCCCAGCAACAGTCAGCAGTGAGCAGTACAAGTGGTGCTGGCAGCCCACCAAACTTACTCAAAGAGATACAGGCGCCAACTTTATTCATGTTTCTGGCTGGCTTCCACGTTCTTCCCATTTTTGACGGACAATGTACTTCTCTTCAGTGAAGGTTCCGACCCAAAACATCACCTATCCATGTTCATGTTTGGTAAGTCATAGGAGCAGAATTACTCCATTCAGCCCATCAAATCTACTCCGCCATTTGATCATGGCTGATCTATCTTTCCCTCTCAGCCCCATTCTCCTGCCTTCTCCCCGTAACCTTTGACGCCCGTAATAATCAAGAATCTGGCAATCTCCACTTTAAAATAAAAATGTTTAAAAACCATTGCCTTCTCCAATGATGCTGTCTGAACGGCTGGGTTACTCCAACACTTTGTTCCCTTTTGTGTAAACCAGCATCTGCAGTTCCTTGTTTCCACATGTACATCTCCTTGGTGCTTTGACGCTGGGTTCATGGTTCATAGTGTCACATAATGTTCAGCACAGAAACAGGCCCTTCCGCCCACCTTGACCTTAGCAACCAAGTTAGCATACTGGGCTAGTCCTATTTGCCTGCATTTGGTCCATATCCCTCTCAAACCTTCCTATCCATTAATCTGTCCAAATGTCTCTTAAATGTCGAACGTACCCTCTTCTATATCTTCCTCCAGCAGCTCATTCCGACAGACTACCTTCCCTCTTATATCTCCTCCCTCTCAGCTTAAATCCATGCTCTCTGGTTTGGGTTGTCCTCTTGGCTGGTACAATAGCAACATTTAACAGACATTTGGACAAATACACGGACAGGAAAGATTTAAGGGCCTGTCCCACTTGGGCGACATTTTAGGCGACAGCTTAAAAGTGGTTGTCACGTTGTGGTTGTGTTGTGACGCGGTCATGATGCGTGGTGACGCATGTAGTGACGCACGGTAACGCGTGGTGTCTCCCTGCAGACCCAGGATTTTGGAATGTTAAAAATCCTCGTGCGACATCTGCGTGTCTTATCATGTCATGCGCCCTTTCGCACGATGACGTACGGGTGACGGGTGGTGACTCGTGGTAACACATGGTGACGCACGGTCATTGCCTATGCTCATTTATTTTGCATCACCGTGCATCACCACGCATCACCCATACGTCGTCGTGCGGCATAATGCGTCAAGATGCATCGCAGCGCGTCCCCTTTTATAGGGAAGCCGGTCAATCAAATAACATCACGCGCCCTAGATGATGCAACCTGTCGTATCTTGCCGTATCGTGTCGCGGGTGGACGTACATTGACGCCGCTTGACGGCTGTGACGTCACAGGCGCTGTCCTATGCTGCCGTATGCTGTCACACGCTGTCCTATGGTGACGCACGGTGACTCGCGCTCTGTCCCGTGGTGACGTGTGGAAATTGGTGACGCGGAGTGACGTACCTTGGCGCAGCTGTGTCGCATCCTGTCGTACTACTTGATGGTTTTCAGGCGACATTCGGCATCAGTCACTGACGGCCATCGTCGCCCATAAAATCGCATAGTGGGACAGGCCCTTTAGAGGTGCTGTGGAACAAATGCAGGTTTATGGACTCGCATAATGGTGAATCTTGGGCGGTTTGGGCTGAAGGGCCTGTTCATGATTCTTTGACTCTGTGACCAGAATTGCACACAGTACTCCAAGTATGTTTACTTTGGAAATGAACTACTAAAGACAAACTAATGAAGTACTGAACTATTAAACTACTAAATTCCCCTGAGCCACTGTATCAGAATAAAAGATAATGATGCAAAGCATATCTGTGTTTTTAATTTTATTTTAAACTTGCAGCCTCTGCATAAACAGCCTCCAAAGCAACACGGCAGAAAGCAAGGGCAAAGTCCTAACAATACAGGAATGAATAATGTATAAGCAAACTGCTCTATCAAGCAAAGATACAGAGTGCTGGAGTAAAGCAGCGGCTCAGGCAACATCTCTGGAGAACATGGATCAGTACGTTTTCGGGTCGAGACCCATCTTTAGACCTGACTCAAAACAATTATTGCCATTTTATGCTGTTTATGATTGTGCCTATGTATAATATGACTTCACTGAATTGTACCATTCATCTTATCATTTCACCAGATAAAAGCTGTCCAGGGTCTGACCTCCCCAGAGGAGCATGGGCGAAGCTCAACAGACTTGGTACTGGAGTTGGGCATTTCATTGCCAGCATGTGGAGATGGGGGCTCCGCCAGAGCCCAGCCTGTGAATGCGGAGCAGAACAACAGACAGCCAACCATGTCATCTCTGGGTGCCCGCTCTACCACCCACCAAATGGAGCTCAGGGCCTGGCAGATGTAGACGCAGAGACAACAACCTGGCTGCTCAACACCCAGTTCGAGATCTAACTATTCCTTTGGTTTATGTTTCATTCACAAGAATTCGAAGATTGAATTGTAGGCAAAACAAGGTATTTCACTGTACCTAGGTACATGTCAGGATTGAAGAGTTTTTTATTGTCATGTGTACCGAAAACGGAACAAGGAAATTCTTAGTTTGGACTTTAAAGATACAACGTGGAAACAAACCCTTCAGCCCACCAAGTCCGCACCTACCAGCGATCACCCCGTACATTAGCACTATCCTACATACTAGTGGCAAGTTACAATTTACAGAAGCCAATTAACTTACAAACCTGTGCATCTTTGGAGGAAACCAGAGCACCCGGAGAAAACCCACGTGGTCACAGGGAGAATGTACAAACTCCATTCAGTCAGTACCTGTAGTCAGGATGGAACCTGGATATCTAACGCATTGAGGCATCAACGCTACCGCTGCGCCACCTTGCTGCCCTACGTCTGCAATCTCCTTCGTTCATGGGCGTTTGAGTTACTGAACCAGGCCGTGATGCAACCAGTCAGTGTACTCTCTACCGTGCACCTGGAGAAGTTTCAATGTGATCTTGGAATCTTGGTGATGTTAAAGTACCATTGACCCATTTAACCGTTAAGCTAAAATAACTTAATAGATAGTGCTATCTTAGGAACTGGGAGAGTCAGTATACTGTTGCTTGTGGGAATGTGATCTTGCATCAATATCCCATATGGTCTAGCGGTTAGGATTCCTGGTTTTCACCCAGGCGGCCCGGGTTCGACTCCCGGTGTGGGAATTGAAACTTTTTGACATTTGAACTCTTTTTAATCAGAATTTATCGGACTTCAATGTTATATCTTGCCCTAAATGTTATACCCTTCATCCTGTATCTGTGCAGTGTGGACCGCTTGATTATAATCATGTGTAGTTTTCGCTAGTTTTGTTTAGTTTATTATTATCATGCAGTACAGTGAAATGCTTTTTTGCTGCATGCTGTCCAGTCAGCAGGAAGACGACATGTTGCAATCAAACTATCCACAGTGTACAGATACAGGATGAAGGGTAAAACATTTTGTGCAAGTCCAATAAAGTCCAATTAAAGATAATCCAAAGGTCTCCAATGATGTAGATAGATAGGTACCTGTGATGGGCCTTCGATGGTGGGGAGGTCAGTACCTGTGATGGACCTTCGACCGCTCTCTAGTTGGTGAGAGGACAGTCTTCTTTGATTGGCTAGCACATACACAAATGCTTTTTACTGTACCTCGGTACAAGTGATAATAATAAACCTAAACTATACATTCGAAGAGCCTAGCTCGAGTCAGCCATTTCCCACAGAAGGTACAAAATGTGTAGGAAAGAACTGCAAATGCTGGGTTCAATCGAAGGTAGACACAAATGTTGGAGTAACGGGAGAGGCAGCATCTCTGGAAAGAAGGAATGGGTGACATTTCGGGTCGAGACCCTTCTTCAGACCCAGAGATGATACCACAGGTTTGTCACTCACTAATTTAGTGACAGGTTGGTTCCCCATGCTGGCTTTTATTTCCCTTCTTCTTCTTCTTTCGTGTGGCGTGCACAGCTTAAAGTTGGAGGACAACTTGTTCTGTTTGATCTTCCGTTTGTGCAAGTCGAGTTGATTGCATGCCGAAAAAGGGCGGACCACGTGAAGGTTGCAATCTTCCACCCCTTTATTTCCCTGATCGTAAGGTTGACATTACCACGGGTAACGTCTTCAGAAACGTCTTCATGATCTAAGGTACTCTCAGCACCCAAATAAATGTGCTCATCAGGTAAATAAATCAGTGACACAGGTGTGGCACAGTGGTACAGTGGGTAGAGCTGCTACCTCACCGTGCCAGGGACCCGGGTTCAATCCTTACCTCGGGTGCTGTCTGTACAGAGTTTGCACGTTCTCCCTGGGACCACATGGGTTTCCTCTGGGTGCTCCGGTTTCCTCCCACATCCCAAAGACGTGCGGGTTTATAGGTTAATTGGCCCTCTGTAAATTGTCCGTATTGTGCAGGGAGTGGATGAGTATGTGGGATAACATAGAACTAGTGGTGAACGGGTGATCGATGGTCGGCCTGGACTCAGTGGGCGGAAGGGCCTGTTTCCAGCAGAAAGGGCTTCAGTCTAAACTAAATCAGACTAAACTAAGTCAGAGCGTCACACAGCCCGGAAACAGGTCGTGCGGCCCTTCTCGCCCATGCCTATCCAAGCTAACCCTTTTTGCCACTTCCCTCTCACCCTTTAGTTGAGGGGGATTGAGAGTGATTACGGTGGAGGGTGTAAAATCTAGCTCTTGAACAAATGATCAAGTACAGTTTCTGTCCTTATTAAGAAAGCAAATAATTCAGTCAGATGTAATCTTTACCAGTGAGAATTTAAACATTATCCCATGATAGAGTGGCTATAAATATCAAGTACAGCACATTGGCAAGACCTTATTGTCCCTACTTCTTGGCAAGGTATTTACTCGAAAGGCTGATGTTGACGGAGTGCATTTGCTATATTTTAAATTATTATAGCTGACTTTCTGTACAAAGTAGCTGCTATTATTAGTGCCTACTTGGAATGACCCTACATGGAACCGGTGGCAAAAAAAAAGTGATTTAAATCGGCCCACAGTCTAAAACAGCATTTACAAAAATAACAGAGACATCGGGTACGTGAAATTAAAACAGGAAACAAATGTTATAGTGTTCCAGTGATGACAGGGCCACCGATTTAGACACAGCTGCTGCTGTTACAGTTTTAACTCCAGATAGCTATCCCAATCAAAATCAGATCAATCTGCTTCTAAATTAGCTTGACGTTTCTGGTTAAAAGAACCATTTCTCTGAAGCTCAATTAATATTAAGGTAATTATCCTATCAGTTTTGTACCATAGACTTGTGTACAAGCAAAATTTGCTATTATAGTACCTGCCACAACTACCTCCTCTGGCAGCTCATTCCATATACCCACCACCCTCTGTGTGGAAAATTTGCCTCTCAAGCTCCTAAGTATTTTCTTTCTCACCATAAACCTCTAGTTCTTGATTCCCTTACTCTGGGTATTTACCTGATATATTCCCCTCATGATTTTATAATCTCTATAAAATCACCCCTCATTATTATGCGCTCCAAGGAATAAAGTCCTACCCTGCCCAAACTCTCCCTGTAGCTCAGGCCCTCGAGTCCTGGCGACATCCTCGTAAATCTTCTCTGCACCCTCTCTCCGGTACTTTGTGTTTTGCTCAAGATTCCAGCTTCGGCAGTTTCCCATCTCACCAGAACTCATTTGGTTCTCCCTCACGTAACCAGGATAAAACCCAGCTGCAGACATACGACAAAGAGCCGACATATCCCAGCCCGAGGCAAAGTTCACTTATAAATTGGCAAATGGCCAGGCTCGGAGTGTGCTGTGAAACTAAAAATGTACTTGGGGAGTTAGGGGAGGGCACCAGTAAATTGGGAATTAGGGGAGGGCACCACTAAATGGGGAATTAGGGGAGGGCACCACTAAATAAAGGGAATAAATAGGGGGAGAGCACCACTAAATGGGGAATTAGGGGAGGGCACCACTAAATAAGGAATTAGGGGAGGGCACCACTAAATAAAGGGGGAATTAGGGGAGGGCACCACTAAATAAGGAATTAGGGGAGAGCACCACTAAATGGGGAATTAGGGGAGGGCACCACTAAATGGGGAATTAGGGGAGGGCACCACTAAATGGGGAATTAGGGGAGGGCACCACTAAATGGGGAATTAGGGGAGAGCACCACTAAATGGGGAATTAGGGGAGGGCACCACTAAATAAGGAATTAGGGGAGAGCACCACTAAATGGGGAATTAGGGGAGAGCACCACTAAATGGGGAATTAGGGGAGAGCACCACTAAATGGGGAATTATGGGAGAGCACCACTAAATGGGGAATTAGGGTAGAGCACCACTAAATGAGGAATTAGGGGAGGGCACCACTAAATGGAGAATTAGGGGAGGGCACCACTAAATGGAGAATTAGGGGAGGGCACCACTAAATGGGAAATTAGGGGAGGGCACCACAAAATGGGGAATTAGGGGAGGGCACCACAAAATGGGGAATTACGGGAGGGCACCACTAAATGGGGAATTAGGGGAGGGCACCACTAAATGGGGAATTAGGGGAGGGCACCACTAAATGGGGAATTAGGGGAGGGCACCACTAAATGGGGAATTAGGGGAGGGCACCACTAAATGGGGAATTAGGGGAGGGCACCACTAAATGGGGAATTAGGGGAGGGCACCACTAAATGGGGAATTATGGGAGAGCACCACTAAATGGGGAATTAGGGGAGGGCACTACAAAATTAGGGTGGGCACCACTAAATGGGGAATAGGTAATAGACAATAGGTGCAGGAGTAGGCCATTCGACCCTTCGAGCCAGCAGCGCCATTCAATGTGATCATATGATCCCTTCAATGTACCCCGTCCCTGCCTTCTCCCGATATCCCCTGACCACTATTTTTAAGAGCCCTATCTAGCTCTCTCTTGAAAGCATCCAGGGAACCAGCCTCCACTGCCCTCAGAGAGGCAGAGAATTCCACAGACACCACTCTCTGTGAGAAAAAGTTTCCTCGTCTCCATTCTAAATGGCTTACTCCTTATTCTTAAACTGTGGCCCCTGGTTCTGGACTCCCCCAACATCGGGAACATGTTTCCTGCCTCTAGCATGTCCAAACCCATAACAATCTTATATGTTTCAATGAGATCCCCTCTCATCCTTCTAAACTCCAGAGTGTACAAGCCCAGCTGCTACATTCTCTCAGCATATGACAGTCCCGCCATCCCGGGAATTAACCTTGTAAACCTACGCTGCACTCCCTCAATAACAAGAATGTCCTTCCTCAAATTAGGGGACCAAAACTGCACACAATACACCAGGTGTGGTCTCACTAGGGCTCTGTACAACTGCAGAATGACCTATTTGCTCCTATATTCGATTCCTCTTGTTGTAAAGGCCAACATGCCATTTGTTTTCTTCACTGCCTGCTGTACCTGCATGCTTACTTTCATAGACTGATGTACAAGGACCCCCAGATCCCATTGTACTTCCCCTTTTCCCAACTTGATGCCATTTAGATAGTAATCTACCTTCCTGTTTTTGCTACTAAAGTGGATAACCTCACATTTATCCACATTAAACTTCATCTGCCATGCATCTGCCCACTCCCCCAACCTGTCCAGGTCACCCTGCATTCTCATATCATCCTCCTCACAGTTAACACTGCCACCCAGCTTTGTGTCATCTGCAATTTTGCTAATGTTACTTTGAATCCCTTCATCCAAATTATTGATGTATATTGTAAATAGCTGCTGTCCCAGCACCAAGCCTTGCGGTACCCCACTAGTCACTGCCTGCCATTCTGAAAGGGACCCATTAATCTCTACTCTTTGTTTCCTGTCTGCCAACCAAGCTGGATACTGGTACGGGATACTGAGTTGGATGATCAGCCATGATCATATTGAATGGCGGTGCAGGCTCGAAGGGCTGAATGGCCTACTCCTGCACCTAATTTCTATGTTTCTATGTTTCTAACCACTTCTCTATCCATATCAGCACACTACACCCAATACCATGTGCCATAATTTTGTCCACTAATCTCCTATGTGAAACCTTATCAAATACTTTCTGAAAGTCCAGGTACACAACATCCATTGGCTTTCCCTTGTCCATTTTTCTCGTTACATCTTCAAAAAATTCCAGAAGATTCCAGCTTTCAGTCCCATCAGTCTATCCAACACCAGTTTCTGCCTAATGTGGGTTTCCTTCAGTTCCTCTGTCACCCCAGATCCTCTGGCCACTACTATATCAGGAAGATTGTTTGTGTCCTCCTTAGTGAAGACAGATCCAAAGTACCTGTTCAACTCATCTGCCATTTCCTTGTTCCCCATAATAAATTCACCTTTTTCACTCTCCAACTTTGGTCTTAACTAATTTTTTCCTCTTCACATACCTAAAGAAGCTTTTACTATCCTGCTTTATATTCTTGGCTAGCTTACCTTCGTACCTCATCTTTTCTTCCCGTATTGTCTTTTTGGTTATCTTCTGTTGTTCTTTAAACATTACCCAATCCTCTTCCTTCACGCTCATCTTGTACTTGTTCGCTTTAATTTTTATACTGTCCCTGACGTCCCTTGTCAGCCATGGTCATCCCTTTCTCCCTTTGGAATCTTTCTTCCTCCTAGGAATGAACTGATCCTGCACATTCTGTATTATTCCTGGAAACACCTGCCATTTTTGTTCCACTGTCATCCCTGTCATCCCTGCTAGTGTATCTTTGCAGTCAACTTTGGCCAGCTCCTCCCTCATGGCCCCATAGTCCCCTTTATTCAACTGCAACACTGACACCTCCGATCTACCCTTCTCCCTCTCCAATTGTAGTTTAAAATTGTAGAATTAGGGGAGGGCACCAGTAAATGGTGAATTATGGGAGAGCACCACTAAATGGGGAATTAGCAGAGGGCACCAGTAAATGGTGAATTATGGGAGAGCACCACTAAATGGGGAATTAGCAGAGGGCACCAGTAAATGGAGATCAGGTAAATGGAGCATCTTGGTCAACGTGGGCAGATTGGACCGAATGGCCTGTTTCCCCTGCTATGAATTCCATATATTCATGAGCGAAAATGCTTGGTTGGAGAGCTAAAAAATATTGTTGTTTTTTATTTGAAAACATTACCACAGGATTCTCCAAAATAAATAACCAAGAAAATCATGTTTTCATGAACCTGAAAACCGTGACCTCCAGCATTCAAGATCAGTTTCTTCCCAGCAACCATCAGGCTCTTGAACACAGCACAACACTAACCTCAGCAACTATGATCTTCTATGGACTGTGTGTTATATTAGTATTGTGGTTATTAATGTACTGAATATTTTTGGTATTTTCACATTTATAGACAATAGACAATAGGTGCAGGAGTAGGCCATTCGGCCCTTCGAGCCAGCGCCGCCATTCAATGTGATCAGGGCTGATCATCCCCAATCAGTACCCCGCTCCTGCCTTCTCCTATCTTCTCTGCCACAGTGTTTACGGCGCTGGTTTGCTGCTGCAAGTAACATTTTCATTGTTCCGTTACCGGTACATGTGTCAATTAAATACTCTTGACTTTCGAGCACAATTGTAAGTTAATTCCTTAAGATTTTTGTGCTTTGCAAATGCCACATTCCAGCAGCCAACTCCATGATAGTTCCCCAGTTGGAGGAAGACCACCCAAGCCGATCCTGACATGCATGGTTCTGTGCCAGCTCAGTTGTAACAGGTGAACCTGGCGCTGTGCCCCTGAAACCAGCATGCGGGACACATTACAATCTCATCTAACCGCAAGCCTGCAGAGTGCTCTATGCAGCAGGCCCACCGAGTATTCTCAACATGTTCAACCATGCAACACCAGCCACACTCTGGCCAATTTACACATCTCTGTCTGTAGTGTTTTGTTCATAGCTGTGATCAGGCAAATTAACCATCCTACCAACAATGAGAGAGGGGTCCTGACCTACCATCTAATCATCGGAGACTACTCTCGACTCTTTTACTGAACTACCTTGCACGTAGACACTATTTCCTTTATCTTGTATCTGTAAACTATGGACTATAATCGTGTATAGTCTTCCCCCTAACCCAACAAAGAGGTTTTCACTTAACCTCGGTACACGTGACAATAAACTAAACTAGATGTATGCACAGCAGAATTGTAAGGCTACAAGAGACTAAATCAAGTAAAAAGCAATTGCTGATGCTGGTTTTCACCAAAGATAGACACAGAATGCTGGAATAACTCAATGGGTCAGGCAGCATCTGTGGAGAACATGGATAGGTGATGTTTTGGGTCGGGATCTTTCTCCAGACTGATTACTGGGGTGGGGGGTGCGGAAGAAAAAAAAGACAGGACAAATAGGGTCCAGCAACAGGTGATCTCAGGCAAGGAGGTTCCCTGATAGGTTGATTGGTGATTAATGATGACGTGAGCCCAAGAGGAATGCATTGATGTGACTTAAATTAGGGAGTTGGGAGTAGGGAGGGGGGGAAAGTTGAGTGAAGGGGGAAAGACAGAGAGAGGTGTATGTAGAAGTTACTTAAAATTGGAGAATTCAATGTCCATACCGCTGGGTTGTAAGCTAGCCAAGCAGAATATGAGGTACTGTTCCTCCAGTTTGTATGTGGCCTCACTCAGGCAATGGAGGAGGCCCAGGACACAAAGGTCATTGTGGGAATGGGAAGGGGAGTTAAAATGTTTGGTAACCGGGAGATCCAGCAGGCTTTGGCAGACCGAGCGCAAGTGTTCAGTAACCAACGTTTAGCTGCGGTAATCTATTGACCAACCGTCGACATCAAAAATGGTCACACAAATTGTCTATTCATTATTTGTAGTTAGCTGGGCATAGTGAACTTCAAAGTTAAAAAAAAACACTAAGTGCTGGAGGAACTCAGCGGGTCAGGCAGCACCCGTGGAGGGAATTGACAGACGTTTCGGGTCAAGACCCTTCTTCAGACTAATGGAGTGGGGGAGGGAGAGAGAGAAAGTAGGAAAAGGAATGTGGGTGCGGGACAAAGTCTGGCAAATGATTAGTTTAGTTTAGTTTAGTTTAAAGATTCAGCATGACCTTCAGCTCACCGAGTCTGTGCGACCAGCGATCACCCGTACACTAGTTCTATCCTACACACCAGAGGCAATTTACAGAAGCCAATTAACCTACAAACCTGTACACCTTTAGAGTGTGGGTGGAAACCTGAGCACCCAGAGAAACCCCATGTGGTCACTGGGAGAACGCACAAACTCTGTCCAGACAGCACCCGTAGTCTTGGCTTGTACTCGCTAGAATTGGCTTGTACTCGCTAGAATTTAGAAGACTGAGGGGGGATCTTATAGAAACTTACAAATTTCTTAAGGGGTTGGACATAGGGTAAATGCAGGAAGATTGTTTCCGATGTTGGGGAGGTCCAGAACAAGGGGTCACAGTCTAAGGATAAGGAGGAATTCCTTTAGGACCGAGATGAGGAAAACATTTTTCACACAGAGAGTGGTGAATCTGTGGAATTCTCTGCCACAGAAGGTAGTTGAGGCCAGTTCATTGGCTATATTTAAGAGGGAGTTAGATGTGGCCCTTGAGGCTAAAGGGATCAGGGGGTATGGAGAGAAGGCAGGTACAGGATACTGAGTTGGATGATCAGCCATGATCATATTGAATGGAGGTGCAGGCTCGAAGGGCCAAATGGCCTACTCCTGCACCTATTTTCTATGTTTCTATGTTTCTATGTAGTCAGGATCAAACTCAGGTCTCTGGCACTGTAAGGCAGCAACTCTACCACTGCGCCACTGTGCGTAATTCTGAGCTAAGATCTTCTGCATACTGTGTATTTGGTTGCACTACAGACTTCGGTTTTGCATTATTATGGTTACCTAGTATTTCTGATTACTAATTTATTGTATTATGATTATTGTATATTTTTCAATGTGTTATGGTGTTTACAGCCCTACCTTAGGTGCAGCAAGTTGGAATTTCATTGTTCCATTGCCGGTACATATGACAATTAACCATCTTGACACATGAGACTCAACAAAACAACTGCATAAGGCCAGCACATTCTCTTCCTCAATGATGCATGAGTCCATAGTTCAAAGGAGCAGAATTAAGCCATTCGGCCCATGGAGCTTACTCCACCATTTAATCATGACTGATCTATCTTTCCCTCTCATCCCCTAACACACCCTTATGGGCCTGTCCCATTAGGCAATTTTTTTAGGCGACTACAGGCGACTAGACTGTCGCCACTTGGTCGCCATGGTGTCGCCTGTATGGTCTCCTCAGTCGCCCGAAGAGTTGTACCTTTTTTCTAGTCGCCGCTGGATTTTGAAATGTTCAAAGCTTTTCCGCAACGGCCGGCGCTAGTGGACTTGACGCCAATGATCGTAGACTGATGTAGGCGCTGTCGCCAGGAAGATGTAGGTTGTAGCCAGGATGGCGTAGGTTATCGCCGGTGGTGACCTCAGTGAATTCCATTGGCGACTACCTATGTCAACCTACGTCAACCGGCGCCAGGTATCGGCGGCTGAATTGTCTTCAGTTGTCTTCAGTTGTCGCCGACAGGGTCATACCTTGTCCTAGCTTGTCATGGGTGGACGTAGGTTGTTGCAGGTGTGGTCGTAGGTGGACGTCCTAATGGGTCGCCGGTTGTCGGTAACTTGACGTCGACTAGGTGGTAGGTGCTACGACTATGACAGTCGCTGAAAAAATCACCAAAGTGGGACAGGCCCATTACTAATCAAGAATCTGTCTATCTCCGCCATAAAAATACCCATTTACTTGACCTCCACAACCATCTGAGGCAATGAATTGGACAGATTCACAATCCTCCGACTAAAAAAATTCCTCCTCATCTCCATTCTATAGGCACGTCCCTTTATTCTGATGCTGTGACCTCAGGTCCTAGACTCTCCCACTAGTGGAAACATCCTCTCCACATCTACTCCATCCAGGCATGAGTGAAACACATGCAGTCCTATTTTTCCATGAAGACCGTTTTTATTCAATTCCATTAATTTAATGAAATGAATTTAAAATCTACAGCTGCTCTGGTGGGATTGGAACTCAGATCACTTAAACCATTTGTTCATGCTGCGAGATTACAATCTGCTTTCCAGTGATCCTTTCCCATAAAACATAAACATAGATTAGGCAAAGGATTCTTCAAGTGATACCCTTACTTCATCAGTGAAACATCTCCACATGTTCATTGATGTTCCATGACTGCTAGAATCAAGTGTGTTTTATTTTGTTTAGAGACACAGCATGGAATCAGTCTCCTAGGCCCACTGTGTCCATGCCGACCATCGACCACCCGTTCAATTTAGTTCTATGTTATCCCTCTCTCTCTCATCCACACCCTACATACTCGGGACAATTTACAGAGGGCCAATTAATCTACAAACTCGCACGTCTTTAGAGGAAACCGAAGCAGCCAGAGGAAATCCACGCGGTCACAGGGAGAACATGCAAACTCCACACATCTCTCACCCATTTGTCTATTCCTTCCACAGATGCTGCCTGACCCGCTGAGTTCCTCCATCTCTTGTTGTTTTTCACTCAAGAATCCAGCATCTGCAGTCTCCTGATCAAATCTGACCATGATTTCTACCCTGCTTCCCACTTTACATAATATATGTCAAAAGAATTAGAACAAGAGTGTTTGGCCATGCTCTGCCTAGTACAGCAGCTGTTGCGATTATTTTAATTAAAAAAAACCTGGCAAGTCACATATATCTTTTTTCTGTCAGATATCAGCCTGAAAATGTGTTATCCATTAACAACAGGAGCCTGAAGTATGTCATACATCACTGGTGACTCCCTCATTCCGAACCAAACACCGCACTTTGCAATCATTTTCCCTGAAGTTTGTGTTTACTGAAACCGCTTAAGGCATAGCAGTAGGTTGGATTTGAGCTGCCAATTTGTTCCAAGCTTGTAGTGCCATGGAAACATGAAAAGATCCATATGTTCTTCACTCCTGTGGAGAAAGCCTTTAGACTTAGAGACACAGTGCAGAAACAGTCCCTACGGCCCCCTGAGTCCGGGTAACACAACAGCAGATAACGTCACAGGGTTGATCATCGGGCAGCATATATTTTTATTACTAATGAAGTTTATTTTTTGACATTTTAAAAAAAACTACCAGTGGGCACTATTGAATGCAGAGATACCATAGGACTGGATTAAGAGTATTACATGTTTTGTGTTTCCATCCAGTTGGGTGGCGGTGGAGTTGCTGCCTCACAGCGCCAGAGACCTGAGTTCGATCCTGACCATGGGTGCTGATTGTATGGAGTCTGGAAGTTCTCCCCGTGACCGTGTGGGTTTTCTCCGGGCGCTCGGGTTTTCTCTCACACTCCAAAGACGTACAGGTTTGTAGGGTAATTGGCTTGTTAAAATTGTAAATTGTTCCTAGTGTGTGTAAGATTGTGTTAATCTGCAGGGATCGCTGGTCGGCATGGGCTGAAGGGCCTGTTTCCATGCTGTACCTCTAAACAAAACTAAACTAAATCACAAAAAAGATAATATGCTTGATTACATAAAAAGACACAAAGTGCTAAAGTAACTCAGCAGGCCTGAAGAAGGGCCCCAACTCGAAACATCGCTTATCCATGTTCTCCAGAGATCCTGCCGGACCCACTTAGTTACTCCAGCGCTTTGTGTCTTCTTTTTAACCAAAATTAAATTTTGTCCTGGAAGAGTGCAGTTCTAGTCGCCTCATTACAGGAAGGATGGGGATGTTTTGCAGAGGGTGCCGGGGAGGTTTACCAGAATACTGCCGGGATTAGAGGGTTTCAGCGGAAGGAAAGGTTGGGTAGACTTTGGATTGTTTTATCTGGAATATTGAAGGTTGAGGGTAGGCCTGATAGAAGTATATAACATTATGAGAGGCAGAGATAGGGTAAACAGTCAGAACCTTTTCTCCAGGGTGGAAATGTCTAACTGCAGTGGCCATAGCTATAAGATGAGAGGGAAAAATTTTAATGAGATGTGCGGGGCAGGATTTTTTACGCAGAGAGTGGTTGGTGCCTGGAATGTGCTGCCAGGAGTGGTGATGGAGGCAGATACGATAGTGGTGCTTAAAAGGCTTTTAGATAGGCACAATGAAGTGCATTGAATAGAGGGACATGGATCATGTACAGGGTGATGAGATCAATATGTTTTTGGCATCACATCCGGTAAACTTTGTTGTCCAAAGAGCCTGTTCCTGTGCTGTATGATGTATGTTCAATGTTCTATGTTCTACATTCTACGTTTTATATTCTATATTCTGTTCTATGTTCTATGTTCTACGTTCTACATTCTACATTTTATATTCTATGTTCTATATTCTATGTTCTATGTTCTATGTTCTATGTCCTACGTTCTACATTTTATATTCTATATTCTATGTTCTATGTTCTATATTCTATATCCTATGTTCTACGTTCTACATTTTATTTTCTATATTCTATGTTCTATGTTCTATGTTCCATATTCTATGTTCTGTGTTCTATGTTCTATATTCTATATTCTATGTTCTATGTTCTATGTTCTATGTTCTATATTCTATGTTCTATATTCTATGTTCTATGTTCTATGTTCTATATTCTATGTTCTATGTTCTATGTTCTACGTTCTACGTTTTATATTCTGTTCTATATTCTATGTTTTATGTTCTATGTTCTATGTTCTACGTTCTACGTTTTATATTCTATATTCTATGTTCTATGTTCTATATTCTATGTTCTATGTTCTATGTTCTATGTTCTACGTTCTACATTTTATATTCTATATTCTATGTTCTATGTTCTATGTTCTATATTCTATATTCTATGTTCTATGTTCTATGTTCTGTGATACAACATGTCAGCCTGTAAAAAGAAGAACATATTATCACAAATTGTGATGTAGATTAAAAAATGTACAAAAGCACAGTGTGTGTTTACGTTCAGTGTCTGAAACATGTGGAAACATGTCATGCATTTATCTCAATTCATACAGACGCGTTCAAAATGTGTGAGATTTACAAGCCTGTCAGAGATCCTGTTTCAGTTCATGGCATATTTCCAAAAAATTAACCTGTCACGGATTTTCTGAGGGACAGGAATTAATAGCTGAAACTGTCAATTATTTTGCAGGAAAATAAACTATTCCCAACCACCTTTTACAACTCAAAAAACCACATCGCCCACATCTGGTGAGAGTCATAGAGTCATACAGCATGGAAACAGGCCCTTTGGGTCAACTCGTCCATGCTGACCAAGGTGCCCCATCTAAGCTGGTCCCACCTGCCTGCGTTTTCCCCTGAGCTCCTTTTAAATTGTCTCCCCTCTCACCTTCAGCCAATATCCACTAATTTTAGAATCCTCTGCTCTGAGAAAATCCCCTCCAGTTTTTCGTATATCTATCCAAATATCGTTCGAAAGTCTTGTACAGCTTCCTCTGGCAGCTTGTTCTAGATACGGACTACCCTCTAAGTGAAAAGGTGGCCCCTGAGGTCCCTCTTAAATCTCCCTCCTCTTGGTTATGTGCACATTCATATAGATTTGACTTTAAGGGTCGAAGAGTAAAATTCTAGATAGGAACAATGCACATACTGTTCTTGGAGATATAGGTTTTTTTTCGGGGGAAGATGATGAAATCAGTAGCTTCCTGAAATAAACTGTATCATGCTGGAGAGAATGAGAAGTATGTGACTTTAAGAATATCTGACTACTAATATTTGCTAATCATTGGTTTCAAGGAATGCACTGTTTCCACAACGAAGGATTAAGATCTTGCTCCAGGAGCTGAAGAAGATGTCATTGTTTCACATACTTGAGGCTCTCTAACAACACACAGATCAGCAACTCCCATCAGTTAATTGCTGAAGGAGTTAAAAGTTAAAAGGCACCGTGTTGCAGTTATTGACCATTGATCTGCATCGATAGGCATTCCAGTATATCCTGTGGCTTTAAATATACTGTATTCATCTCAAAATCATTGAGTTGTTCAATGGACGGTGCGGACAAGTTGGGCCGAAGGGCCTGTTTCTCTGTTGACTCACTCATTAACCATGCTTCCGCTGAGGAGGAGATTTTCAAAGCTTCATGACATTGTCATTTTGTATCTGTCTTCACTGCGTGACCCTTTATCTTAAAGGAGTCTAGATCTACCCCTCATAGCAATATCACCTCCACATCCACTCTGTGAAGACTTCTCAAGAGATTGTGCGTCAAGTATAAAACCAGTCAAAAATGTGTCATCAGCCTGTTCACCCTCGCATAGTTTAGTTTATTGTCACGTGCACCGAGGTACACTGGAAATCCTTTTTGTTGCGTGCTATCCGGTCAGCAATATCAAATATGATGAGTATCGAGCCATCCACAGCGTACAGATGCAGGATAAATGGAATAACGTTTAGTGCAAGATAAAGTCCAGTAGAGTCCAATTAAAAATAGTCCAAGGGGCTCCAATGAGGTAGATGGGAGGTCAGGACTGCTCTCTAGTTGGTGATCGGATAGTTCACTTGCCTGATAACAGCTGGGAAGAAACTTGCTAAGAGACTATCTGATGTCTAATATGTTTTAAAATAATATATTCACAAATAACTGTGACTTCTGAACCATACACCAATCTTTTCTTGCACATATTTTAATTATCGTGAGCCATAAAAAGACACCATAAAATAAAGTTCAGAATTATTATTGTCACGTGTACTGAGGTACAGCAAAAAGATTTGTTTTGCATGCTATCCAGTCAGATCAGATATATGTAAATACAAGCAAGCTAAATGCCAGCACACTAGGTAGAGCAAAGGGGGAGATACAGAGTGCTGAATATAGTTCTCAGCACTGTAGCGCATCAGTTCCAGAGACAAAGTCCAATGTCCGCAATGGGGTAGGGGTGAATCGGACAGTACCCCGGCTTATGGAAGGACCGTTCAGAAGCCTGATAACAGAGGTGAAGCAGCTGTTCCTGAGTGGTGCTGCGCGCTTTCAAGCTTCTGTACCTTCTGCAGGACGGGAGTGTGGAGAAGAAGGAATGACTTGGGTGGGACAGGTCTGATTTTCTGAGGCAGCGTGAAGTATAAAGAGTCAATAATGGTGGGAGGTCGGGTCTGTGCAGCATACAGTAAATTGTTAAATTAATTAAATAAATAAATGACAGATAACTGGTGTGGCTCTTTAATAATATTCAGCTGGACGGGAGCAGGGAGAAGATGGAATTACTGGTGTGGGACAAGTCGTTGATTATTTGGGCTGTTCTTCTGGGGCTGCTTTTCTGGCTGCCTGCATAGAGTATTGGGGCATAATATCGCAGCACCATGAAAATCCTGATTTACTGATGCACCTTAAATTGCATTGACTTCCTAGCTGAGAGTCATGGTCAGCAAGCTATAAATATGTCCAAATGGTCTATTGGTGATAATTGTATCCAGATTGTGAGCAGGATCAGTAAGATTGGTTTGTAAAAGTAGAGGTGCTGAAGGTCAACAAATTACTGGTTCTGATTGAACGAGGATGAACTGTACACATTAATGGAGATGTGAACTGACACGAGGCTGAATGAAACCATCCCTTTATGGACAGATCAACTTTAATTAGTCATCATGGCTTCATACTGAAAGCATTCATTTTTAGAAGCATATAGAGTTATAGAGACTGAGTCATACAGCTTCTGCAGTTGTACAGGGCCAAGTGAGACCACACCTGGAGTATTGTGAACAGTTTTGGTCCCCTAATTTGAGGAAGGACATTCTTGCTATTGAGGGAGCGCAGCGTAGGTTTGCAAGGTTAATTCCCGGGATGGCGGGACTGTCATAAGCTGAGAGAAAGGAGCGGCTGGGCTTGTACACTCTGGAGTTTAGAGGGATGAGAGGGGATCTTATTGAAACATATAATATTGGTAAAGGTTTGGACACGCTAGAGGCAGGAAACATGTTCCCGATCTTGGGGGAGTTCAGAACCAGGGACCACAGTTTAAGATAAGGGGTAAGCCATTTAGAACGGAGATGAGGAAACACTTTTTCTCACAGAGAGTTGTGAGTCTGTGGAATTCTCTGCCTCAGAGGGCGGTGGAGGCCAGTTCTCTGGATACTTTCAAGAGAGAGCTGGATAGGTCCCTTAAAGATAGTGGAGACAGGGGATATGGGGAGAAGGCAGGAACGGGCTACTGATTGGGGATGATCAGCCATGATCATATTGAATGGCGGTGCAGGCTCGAAGGGCCAAATGGCCTACTCCAGCACCTATTGTCTATAGTCTATTGTCTCTTGAAACAGGCCCTTCGAGCAACTTGCCCACACCGAGCAACATGTCACATCTACACTAGTCCCACCTGCCCGTATTTAGTCCATATCCCTCTAACCTATCCTATCCATGTACCTGTCCAAATGTTTCTTACACATTGCAATGGTACCTGCCTCAGCTACCTCCTCCAGCAGCTCGATCAATGCACCCACCACCCATATCTGGCTCCCTCTGTTTACACAACCTTTCATGATAACCTCTATAGATAACTTACTAACCAAATCAGTTTCCATTGCCTTTGCTGCTTACTTCTGCATTCAATTTTTAATTGGTCAGGTTTAGTTTATTTATTGTCATGTGTACAGAAATACAGAGGAAAGCTAGTTAGAACATAGAATAGTACAACACAGGGACAGGCCCTTCGGGCCACAATGTCAGCACAGATCATGATGTCAAGACCAACTCTAATCTTCCTGCATGTGATCCATATCCCTCCATTCCCTGCATATCCATCTAAAGGCCTCTTAAACACCACTATCGTATCTGCCTCCACCACCACCCCCGGCAACACGTTCCAGGCACACACCACCCTCGATGTAAAAAGATTTGCCCCACACATCTCCTTTAAACTTATCTCCTTTAAACGTTGCCCTTACATACCTCTTTCAGGTCTCCCCTCAACCTCCAGCATTGCAGAGAAAACTATCTAAGTCTGTCAAACCTCTCCCTGAATTTAATACCATCTAATCCAAGCATTGTTCTGGTAAACCTATGCACCCTCGCCAAAGCCCCCATGTTTATCCTGCAATGGGGCGACCAGAACTGCACCAAATAACTCCAAATAACTTCCTAGCTCTTGTATTCAATGCCCCGATCAATGAAAGCAAGCGTACAATATGCCTTCTTTACCAATGCATCTACCTGGGTTGACCCCAGATCCCTCTGTACAATGCTGTTGGCATTCTTGCCAATGAATGCAAACTCTCTCCTGTCATAGTTTTATTGAACAGTAAGTTTCAGACTAGATACCAAATTTTTTGAGATTATTTACTTCACTGGGTGGGAAAAAATGGCAGGAAATATAAATATTTAAGTATTTATTTTCCGTGGTTTTGGGATACAGCACAACAAAGCCATTACCTCTGAACTGAGCAAAACACACACAAAGTGCTGGAGGAACTCAGCAGGTCAGGCAGCATCTGTGGAAGGAATGGGTAGACGCCATTTCAGGTTGAGACCCTTCTTCAGACTCTGCCAATATGTTGCTTTGCTTATCCATTAATTTTAATCTGTACATTTGATGCTGCCTGAGCTGCTAAGTTCCTCCAGCACTTTATTTTGCTGCCCAAGATTCCAGCATCTGCAGTCTCTTGTGCCTCCAGTAAAAGATGAAGCCCTCATCCCCCCCAGTTGTCAAGGGATCAATAACAGATAAGGCTTCCCACACTGCGTTAAAGAACTAAAGCTGACCGACTACACTTTACTGACAGTGGGAGATCCCACAGTGAGACAAAGCCCTCATCTGGATGTTCAACAATATATTGAGTGTACTTATATCTGATCCTTCTCATAATTCATGAATGTTTAGAGATGATGTTTCTCAGGTATAGTCATAACAGGTATGCATTGCCTAACCAAAACACCACCAGCTTCTACCAGACTAGAACCAGGGTGAACATTTACTTTGTGAGCTTCGGAAGTTCTTGATAAACTATGATTTTAACTAGTGCAAAGTATTTAAAAGATATACTTGGAACATTGGTTTGTGAAAAACGAGCAGATTGTCCGGACTATATTATGCATTGGTGTTGGTGTGATGTTGTCGCGTGTGTACTGAGGTGCAGTGAACAGCTTTTGTTTGTGTGATGTCCGGTCAAATTGGATAAAACTGCGGAAAAATAGACACAAAGTGTCAAACCGGTCTGTGATGGCCTGGGCAGTGTTGACAACTTTTTGCAGCCTTTTCCGCTCCTGGACGCTAAAGTTGCCGAACCAAGCCACGATGCAACTGGCCAGCAGGCTCTCTACTGTACACCTGTAGAAGTTAGAGAGAGTCCTCCTCGACATACCGACTCTCCGTAATCTTCTCAGGGAGTAGAGGCGCTGATGTGCTTTTTTTATAATTGCATCAGTGTGCTGGGACCAGGAGAGATCTTCGGAAATGTGCACGTCCAGGAATTTGAAGTTCTTGGCCCTTTCCACCATCGTCCAATTCCATATTATACAGATAATACTGTGCATGAGTACAACCTGGCCACACACGCACAACACAGTAAACAGTTGGCTTCCCCCCACCCCCACCCCCACCCACCCACCCAGCCATCTCCCATCCCACCACACTCAATCTGAAGTAGGGTCTCGACCCAAAATGTCACCTATCCAAGTTCTCCAGAGATGCTGCCTGACTCGTTGAGTTACTCCAGCACTTTGTGTCTATTTTTTCGCAAACCCAACATTTGTGGTTCCTTGTTTCTGCCTCATTACTTCCCACTAGTTCCTGGGATAAGTAGGGAGCTGTGCTTGAAAGGGTCTACATGGTCACCTTGACCGACACTAGTAATCTGCTCCCAGCTTATCCTCACCTAACCCTGACATCTAGGATCCATGCAGTGGAAATTTCAGGATAGCAATCCGTTGAAGAAACCCTGGTGGAATATTTCTTCCTCAATGTCGAGGTTAATTATAATTCCTTGGCTGAGATCAGCTCATTCCATTCCATGTGGGAATTGCCCAACTAGTATTAATCACAGCCTGGAGTGGGCTGTTCTGTATATGAGCACTGAGAGGATTTCAAAGCAGTTCAAAGGACTTCAGTATTTGGACATGCCTTGGCATCGCCTTACCCTTGCCCATAAGAATAGATCTGTCAAACTTATTTCTGTAACTTTTGGATAACCTTACACCCAAATTACTGTGCAGTGCTTGCTTAGATGCACAGCTAACACTTCTTCATGGAGATACTAGTAACTGCAAACGATGGGATCTTGAGTAGAACACAAAATGCTGGAGGAACTCAGCAGGTTATAAGAGATAGGAGTAGAATTAGGCTATTCGGCCCATTAAGTCCACTCCACCATTCAATCATGGCTGATGCACCTCTCCCTCCTAACCCCATTCTCCTGCCTTCTCCCCATAACCCTTGGCTCCCCATAACCCTAGTCGCGGGTCAGGCAGCATCTGTGGAGGGAATGGACAGGCGCCGTTCTGGATTGCCACCCTTCTTCAGACTTCAAGTTGGCCATTACGCGTGACGGGCACAGCGGTAGGATTGGCAGTTCAACAAGTGAAACGTCTGTCCCAAATGGGTTCAATTCATTCCCACCATGTCCGGTGGTCTGATCTGACCTCATAGTATCAGAATACTTTCAAGAGAGAGCTAGATAGGGTTCTTAAAGATAGCGGAGTCAGGGGATATGGGGAGAAGGCAGATACAGGCTACTGATTGTGGATGATCAGCCATGATCACATTGAATGGAGGTGCTGGCTCAAAGGGCCGAATGGCCGACTCCTGCACCTATTGTTCTATAGAACTGCAATTTAGAAGCAACATACTGTTGGGAGACACAGAATGCTGGAGTCACTCACTGCTCGAGTCAGGCAGCAACTGTGGAGAACATGGTTAGGTGACATTTTGGGTTGGGACCCTTCTTCAGACTGAGTGTAGAGGTGGGGGGGGGGGAGAGAAAGCTGGTGATGGGTGGAACAAAGTCTGGCAAGTGATAGATGGATACAGGTAAGCTGGGGGGGGGGGGGGGGGGGGTTTGATTTACCCTGTCTCTTGTGTCCCACATACTTGTCCTCTCCTCCTCCCCTTTCACTAACATTTCTTCCTCCAGCTTCACAATTCCAACTCTTCAATCCTTTTGTCTCACATCTTCAGTCTTTTCATCTCTGGCCTTTGTCTAACCTTTGTTGGACCTTTGTCCAACCTTTGTCCAATCTTTGTCCGCTTATCAACCCTCCACCCCCCCAACCCCCCACCCCACCACATGTTGTCACCTATTATATATTATATTCCTTCTCTCCAGAGATGATGCCTGACCCGCTGAGTTACTCCAGCACTTTTTCTATGCAAAACTCTTAATAAATGAGTCTAGTGTGCCTCTACGTTTTTTAAATTTCAAATATAAGCGTTATTCCTCAAAAAATACATACAGTATATATTTGGAAAACATAAACCGTGCAAGTCTTAATACATTTTAAGTATGTCTCTGCATTTAATGTACCCCAGTGGTAGCTCTTTATAAGTGTTAAAAAAATGTTTATTCCTTACAAAAAAAGTCTTAATACATTTCCAGTGTTCTCTACACAGTATCTCTACTTCCAATAGTACTCAGTAGTAGCTTTTTAAAAGTTCATAAATAAACAAATAAATAATCAAAATATCTTCAGATTAGAGATCCGGCGCGGAAACAGGCCCTTCGGCCCACCTAGTCCACGCCGACCAGCGATCCCCGCACATTAACACACATGCACACTATTTTAATATATACCAAGCCAATTAACCTACAACCCTGTACTTCTTTGGAGTGTGGGGAAAAGACCCGAACGGAGGAAAGCGACACGGGAAAACGTACATGACTACAATCTCGTTGCACCCGTTGTCAGGATCGAACCCATGACTCCAGCGCTGCAAGACAGCAACTCCACCGCGGTGCCACCATGCCCCCAACTGTATAGGAACAAAAACCGTGTAATACTCTTAACCCAGTTCCACGGTCTCTCTGCATTTAATAGTGCCCACTGGTAGTTCTTTAAAATGTCAAAAAATATTTATATTTATAGAGGCGAATATCCTCTTGCGTAAATGTGGTGCGTGTGCAGATGTGGTGAAGATGTCGCTATTTAGAGCATACTGCACACCCCTATACACTGCGCACCTGTGGTCAAACAATTTAAAGACAAGTATGCAGAGACTAAAGGTTGCATATAGCGATGCCATGAGAACACTGCTAAGGCAACCAAGATGGTGTAGTGCCAGTAATATGTTTGTGGCTGCAGGAGTCAGTACTCTAGAAGCTATCCTAAGACACCACATGTATAAATTCATTTGCAAGATAAATGACTCTAAAAATGTGCTTATTCTGACCTTGACAAACATAAGGTTTAGCTCTACACGCTACGAATCCCAGTTGTGGAGACACTGGTATTGTTGTACGGCATTGATCATTTTTTACTCTGGATTTTTAACAAAGTATTGTGGGGGTTTTTTTAATATATAAATTATGATGTTTTTATGTGATTTACCATGATTTTACATATATTTATGATATTTGATATACAATGCATTTTTAATGTAATGTTGCCCCTTGTCTGGACCTTGAGACGTAATAAAGTTATTATTATTATTATTATTATTATTATATTATACCGGTATCTGCAATTCCTTGTGTCTCCTAGAGACACAAAAAATCACGCACGACTCCTAATGCATTCCAAGAGTATCTCTGCTTTCAATAGTATCCAGTGGTAGACCCAGTAATAGTTTTGTTTTAAATATCAAAGATAAGCTTTATATAGATAGGCGAAAACCGTGCGAAACTCTTAATACACTTCTAGCTCTTAATGCATCCCTCGTGTATCTGTACGTATAATATGCACAGGAAAATATATATATTTTAATGTAATAAACTTTTATTCGCAATAAAGTAACAGAGGGAACAAAAAGCGCGCAAGATTTAACTTAATGCATTCCCGGGGTGTCTGAGCATGGAACACAATCCCTCGGGGGTAGTCCCGGTAATAAATTTTAAAACCACCAATAAACCTTATTCCTAATAATATACTGTATATGGGGGAGAGCAAAAACTTTTAATGCAACTCGAGTTGTTAATATATTCATAGGCTGTTTCTATGTCCAATAGTGCGTAGTAAAAGTTTTGTAAATGCAATAAACTTTATTCGTAACTTAAAAAATGATAGATTACAAAGCGTGCAAAACTCTTAAAGCGTCACAGTACGTGTAACAGAATCCAGTGGTGGTCCGCGTAATAGTTATTTAAGGTCAGAAATAAACTTTATTAAAACTCTACAAAAGTTTTTCTAAGTTTTCAAAAACTTTAGATGTTCTCGCCGTGAATGCGTTGCTGGGCTGTCTCTGCATTGAACGGCAGCCGGGGGTATCTGCGCCTCTCTTCCTTCGCCCTCTGCACTCACGGTGGTGTGGGGTGGGGGATAGGGGAGGGGGTCTGGTCCGGGGCTGCGGGGGTCTCCGGCCCCCCCTGCCCGGGCGGCTGACGCGACGTGACTGGCAGCTTACCTGGCCATCGGGCGGAGGGGACGGGAGGGGAGGGGAGGGGAGGGGAGGGGAGGGGAGGGGAGGACGGGACGGAGCCGCGGCCGCGGCTGATTGATGCGGGATTCGTGCAGGAAGCGAGGCGGCGCTTCCGTCCGCCCGCCCGCCGCTCGCCGGGTGGCTCGCCGCCTCTCTTAAAGCCGGAGGGAGGGGGCTGCCGGGCTGGCAGACAGACAGACGCTGCTTGTGTGTCCGTGGTGGCCGGCCGCAGAGGGAAGTACAACACACACGGCAGCCCTGCACCTTGCTGCCGGCTGCTGCCTTGCAACCTGCTGGGGGATTCGCTGCAGATAGATATATATATATATATATATAGAGAGAGAGAGAGAGACGCAAAGCGCAGCAGAATCCCGCTGGAGAACAAGATTTGCTGGCTCGGCGAGAGAAGGGGATAGTCCACACAGGTTGGCCCGAATGGCCACCGGGGCGAGTTTGCGTGCAGTGCTGGCGAGTTTGCTGCTGGCCCTGACTGCCATCGGTGTGACAAGGGGCCATGAGGATTTGGACAGCCTGGCGCTTTACTATGGGCTCGGGACGGGAGCCACGGAGGATTCCATCGTCCTGGCCAATAACGGGATCCGGGTGCCCTTCGGCAGGTCGGCGGACCTCGACCCGGTGCAAGACCTGGTCATCCAGGTTGAGCCGGGGGACCGGTGCACCATCACCGTGCTGGACACTGACCCCCTGTCCCAGAGGCCGGGGCAGCTGACGCCCAAGAGGTTCCCGTGCGAGTTCGGCAGGGAGGAGGTGAGGTACTCTCACTTCGGGTCGAGGAGTCCCTCCAGCGACCGGGTGAAGCTGCAACTGAGGTACGACACCCAGACCGACACGCTGGTGCTCCCCTTCACTCTACAGGTGGACGTGGCCTTCACCCAACTGGAGATCGTCACCAGGAACATGCCCCTGGCCGTGGAGAGGCTGCTGGGCACCAGCAAGGCGCTGGACTCCAAGCTGTTGGAGCTGAGCTACCAGCCCAGCTCGCAGCGCTGCCGGTTGACCCCCCTCCCGGGCTCCGGGGGCTTGCCGCGCTACGGGCGGCTCCTGTGGTCCCACCAGGCCTCCCAGAAGCTGCCCTGCGACCAGCTGGACGCGGCGGAGATCCGATACCAGCACACGGCCCGCGGCCGCTCGCCCAACCGCGACTACATCCCGATGCTGGCCGAGATCTTGGACGCGGAGGGCAATGTGTTGAAGCAGGAGTATTTCCAGGTGGTGGTGCGAATCCGCGAGGGGCTGGAGAACACGGCGCCCCGGCCCAGCTTCCTCAGCATGATGATGATGCAGGTGGACCAGTTCGTGCTGACCGCCATCACCCCCGACATGTTGGCGGCCGAGGACGCCGAGTCCGAGCCGGGAGACCTCATCTTCAACATCACCTCGCCCGCGGGCGGCCAGGACATGTCCATCGTCAGCACGGACGACCAGAACCTGCCCATCTCTTCCTTCCGCCAGCGCGACGTGGAGGAGCTGAAGATCGCCTACCGCCCCCCGGCCGACGACTCGGACCACGAGAGGATCTTCCAGCTGGAGATGCAGGTGGTGGACACGGAGGGGGCGGTGTCCGAGCCGTTCGCCTTCATGGTGGTGGTGAAGCCCATGAACACGCTGGCCCCGGTGGTGAGCAGGAACGCGGGGCTGGTGCTGTACGAGGGCCAGTCGCGGCCGCTCAACGGCCTGTGGCTCAGCGACGAGGACAACCTGGACGAGGTGCAGGTGACGGTGGTGGACGGGCTGAGGCACGGCAGCCTGGCGGTGCTGGGGGCGCCCCGGACCTTCTTCACCCCGGCCGAGCTGCGGGCCGGCGCGGTCATCTACCAGCACGACGGCAGCGAGACCTACAGCGACAACGTGGTGCTGGGCATGAGCGACGGCCGCCACCGCGTCGAGTTCCTCTGCCCCGTCACCGTGGTGCCCACGGACGACGAGGCGCCCGTCCTCAACGCCAACACCGGCCTGGTGCTGCCCGAGCGCCGCACCGCCCCCGTCTCGCCTCTGGCCCTCAGCGCCGCCGACGTGGACTCCGAGGACTCCACTCTCCTGTTCGTGGTGGAGCCGCCAGTCTCCCGACTGGGCCAGATGGTCCTGAGGCAGAGCGAGAGGCCGCTCGACCCGTCCACCTGGACCTTGGTCCAGGGACACGAGGCGTACGAGAAGGTGGTCCAGGAGTGGGAGCAGCAGGACATCCTGGACGGCCGGCTCTTCTACCGGCACGTCGGGCCCCACAGCACCTCCGCCGTCATGGACCAGGTGGTCTTCCGAGTCCAGGACGACAACGACCCCCCCAACCAGTCGGGCCAGCAATCCTTCATCGTGAAGATCCAACCGGTCGATGATGTCCCACCGCAGATGCACCCATCGGCCACCCTACAGATGGTGGTGGAGGAATACCGCCTGACCTACTTCAGTAGGAAGTTCCTGCGCTACACCGACGTGGACTCGGAGGACCGGGAGCTGAGGTACACGGTGACCAGCCCTCCCACCGACACGGACGAGAACAACCCGGTGGCCATGGGCAACATCGTGCTGACCGAGAGCCCCGGCACCCTGGTGGCTGAGTTCACCCAGGCGCAGGTGAACCACCACAAGGTGGCCTACCGGCCTCCGGACGTGGAGCTGGGCATCACCCCTCATGTGGTCCAGTTCGACTTCAGCGTGGAGGACACGGCTGGGAACGTCGCCCGGGGCACCTGCACCATCTTCCTGCAGCCCGTGGACAACAAGCCGCCGCAGATCACCAACACCGGCTTCACCGTGTTGGAGAGGGGCACCTACCTGATCACCCGCGCCGAGCTGGACGCCACCGACGCCGACACGGACGGCCCTCAGATCACCTTCACCCTGGCTCAGCCCCCGGGACACGGGCAACTGCAGTACGCCGGCGTGGCGGTCAACCAGGGCGAGGCCTTCAACCTGCACGACATCGCGACCGGCAAGATCGCCTACGTCCACGACGGCGACGAGTCGACCGGGGATTCCTTGCAGGTGGATGTGAGCGACGGGGTCCACACGGTGACCATCAAGGTGAGGGTGACGGTGCGCCCGGTGGACGACGAGGTGCCCACCATCCTGCTGGCCTCGGGCACCATTGGCTCCCACCTGGACGTGTTGGAGAGCGGGGTCACCGAGATCACCACCAGCGTCATCCAGGGCACCGACCAGGACACCGACGACCTGCGGTTGACTTTCATCGTGGACGACCCACCCAGGCTCGGGCAGGTCCTGGTGAACGGGGTGCCCGCGGAGAGGTTCACGCAACGGGACATCATCAACGGGCTGGTGCTGTACTCGCACACCGGCGGCGAGGTGGGACTGCACAGGAAGGACGACTCCTTCAACCTGACCCTGACCGACATGTCGGACGAGTGGGATATCGGGGGGAATAAAGTGCAGGGCGTGCGTGTGAGGGTGACCATCCTGCCCGTGGACAGCCAAGCCCCCAGCGTGATCGTCGGCGAGCTTTTCACCGTGGTCGAGGGCGAGAAGCGCTCGGTGACGACGGACAACCTGCGGGCTGAAGACCCGGACAGCCCCGCGGACGACATCCTCTGCACCATCGTGGTCCAGCCCAGCTCGGGCTACGTGGAGAACATCTCGCCGGCGCCGGGCTCGGAGAGGTCGCGGGCGGGGACGGCGGTCACGGCCTTCTCCCTGAAGGAGGTCCGCCTCGGCCACATCAACTACGTGCAGAGCATCCACCGCGGCGTGGAGCCGGTGGAGGACCGCTTCGCCTTCCGCTGCTCGGACGGCGCCAACCTCTCGCCGCCGCACTTCTTCCCCGTGCGGATCGCCCCGGCCAACGACGAGGCGCCGGCGATCTTCATGAGGGAGTTGGTGGTGGCGGAAGGGATGAGCTTGGTGATCGACACCCCCATCCTCAACGCCGCCGACGCCGACGTCCCCGCCGACGAGCTGACCTTCGCCGTGGTGAGGCCGCCCCGGCACGGCAGGATCGTCCGGCAGATGAGCACGGGCGCCGTGCCCGCCGACCGCTTCACCCTGGGCGACATCGCGGCGGGCTCCAGCATCGTGTACGAGCACGACGACTCGGAGACCACCGAGGACGGCTTCGAGGTGCGGCTGAGCGACGGCGCCCACGTCGTGGAGGGGTCCGTGGTCGTCATGGTCATCCCCCTGGACGACGAGACCCCGAGGATGGCCGTCAACCACGGGCTGGAGGTCGAGGCCGGCGAGAGCAAAACCATCCACAACGGGCATCCTGCGCGCCACCGACCTGGACTCGGACGACGGGCGGCTGGTGTACATCGTCCGGGCTGGGCCGAGGCAGGGGCTCCTGCAGCGGCTGCTGCCGTCGGGGGGGCTGGCCAACATCACGGGGGGCATGAGCTTCACCCAGGGCGACGTGGACCACGGGCTGATCCAGTACACCCACACGGGCCAGCGAGGCGTGCGGGACCTGGTCAAGTTCGACGTGACCGACGGCGCCAACCCGCTCATTGACCGCTACTTCTATGTCACCGTCGGGGGCGCGGACCTCATCTTCCCCGACGTGGTGAGCAAAGGGGTGTCGCTGAGGGAGGGCGGCCGGGTCACCCTGACCACCGACCTGCTGAGCACCACCGACCTCGACAGCCCCGACGAGCGCCTGGCCTTCAGCATCACCCGCGCCCCGGTCCGCGGCCACCTCGAGTGCAGCGACCACCCCGGCGTCCCCGTCTCCGCCTTCAGCCAGCTGCAGCTGGCCGGGAACAAGGTCTACTACATCCACACGGCGGACGACGAGGTGAAGATGGACAGCTTCGAGTTCCGGGTGACCGATGGCCGCAACCCCGTGTTCCGCACCTTCCGCATCTCCATCAGCGACGTGGACAACAAGAAGCCCGTGCTGACCGTGCACCGGCTGCTGGTGGACGAGGGCGGGGTGAAGCTCATCACCCCGTTCGAGCTGACGGTGGAGGACAGGGACACCCCCGACCGCTCGCTGCTCTTCACCGTCACCCAGCCCCCGGTCCACGGCCGCTTGCTCTTCAACCGGACGGCGCCGGCCACCGCCTTCACCCAGCAGGACCTCAACGACAACCTCGTCAGCTACAGGCACGACGGCGCCGAGTTCCCCGAGGACAGCTTCTCCTTCACCGTCACCGACGGCACCCACGCCGGCTTCTACGTCTTCCCCGACACGGTGTTCGAGACCCGGCGGCCGCAGACCATGTGGATCCGCACGGTGGCCGTGGACAACGGCGTCCCCCAGGTGGTGGTCAACCGAGGGGCCCCCACCCTCCGCGGGCTGCCCACCGGGCACCTGGGCTTCACCATCACCAGCAAGGCGCTGCGGGCCCAGGACCGCGACAGCGTGGACACCCTTCTCAAGTACAAGGTGGTAGAAGGCCCTCAACACGGATACCTGCTCCACATGGCCAAAGGCAATGGCAGCATCTCCAGATTCACTCAAGGTAAAATTGGGTCAGAAGGTCATAAAAGGCACTAGCAGTACTAGGACATTCCATTGGTGATGGTCAAGGACATGTGTCACATTGGCCTGTTTCCCTTATCGTCGTTACATGTTTGCATATCTTTCATTCATTGTACTCGATCTCTCCACATCACCGGCTGTGTCTCTCGTTTCCCTTATCCCTAACCAGTCTGAGGAAGGGCCTCGACCTGAAACCACCCATTCCCTCTCTCCAGAGATGCTGCCTGTCCCGCTCAGTTACTCCAGTGGTTCCTTGTTGGCTGAGGGGAAGGTGACAGTGAGGCAAACACAGTAATATTAATCAGGAGGACATTGAAGCTATGTGTAAGATACAACTGCAGATGGTAGTAAAATCGAAGGTAGACACAAAATGCTGGAGTGACTCAGCGGGTGAGGCAGCATCTATGGAGAGTAGGAATGGGCGACGTTTCGGGTCGAGCCCCTTTGTGTTATTCACTTTGTGTTATTCTATCCTTCTTTTAGTTTGAGGAATCTCAAGAGAAAAGTTGAATTCAATGGAAAGGAATGACTGCAGGATCTTGGTCAGCTGTGCCAGAGGGACAGAGGAACGGCTAGTGGAGTTTCTTAGAGTGACAAAGCATTATCACCAGAAACAAAACACAAAGTGCTGGAGGAGCAGCGGGTCAGGCAGCGTCTGTGGAGGGAAATGGCAGATGACGTTTCGGGTCGGGACCCTTCTTCAGACTGATGGAGTAGTGGGGGAGAAAGCTGGAAAAGAGAAGTGGGGGTGGAACCAAGCCTGACAGGGGATTTAAAGAAAGACACAAAGTGCTGGAGTAACTCAGCGGATGAGGCAGCATCTCTGGAGAATATGGATAATGATGTTTCGGGCTGAGACTCTTCCTCAGACTCAACCTGAAACATCACCTATCCATGTTCTCCAGAGATGCTGCCCGACCCGCTGAGTTACTCCAGGACTTTGTAAACTAGCATCTGCAGTTCCTTCTTTCTGGCAAGTGATTGGCAAATGGGTGGAGTAAGTGACAAAGGCTGAAGGTGAAAAGGAGACAAAGGGGTGCCAGATAAGGAGAGACGGGGAGGGATGAAATGTAGGGGATTGTCACCAGCTCCTGCCCACTTCCAATCTGCATCTGTCTTGGCATCACCACCAGAGGTGTGTGAATGCACAGCTCCATATTCTGTCTGAAGAAGGGTCTCAACAGGAAACGTCACCTACTTCCTTCGCTCCAAAGATGCTGCCTCACCCGCTGAGTTTCTGCCTACCTCCCAGCTATTATCAGGCAACTGAACAATCCTATGAACAACAAGAGAACAGTTCTGACCTCCCATCTACCTCATTGGAGACCTCTGGACTATCTTTAATCAGACTTTATTGGACTTTATCTTGCACTAGAGATTATTCCCTTTATCCTGTATCTGTACACTTTGGACGGCTAAACTAAACAACAACAGAAACTAAACTAATCCAGCTGAACCTTTGCTACCTTCTGCAGACTTGGGGTAAATCTGGAGATAATGGATTGTAGGGTACACTTGGCAACATTCCACACCCAAAACATTGCTCTGTTTTCTCCGCGCAGCTCTCTGATGTTCCCAGTGTTTGATGTTCTGCAGCCTTGCCTGATTGCTGTTTTACCTTGGCACCTAATGAAGCTCGTGTCTGCCCTGTTTCCTCGCTTTTTGTTAGATATTAATCTCTGGCAAGTTGCTTGTGTACGTTGGAATGTTAAATTAAGTGCAGGATGAGGCTTTGTCTCCATTCAAAGCTACGGGGCTCTACATCTCTTTGTAGTTGAGAGAACTTCAAAATATTAAAATTGAAGTCACTAATCGAAAAGAAACAAAAAGTTTAATTAGACTTACCTGGAAAAAATGAATGGTTAAAAATATAACGTTAATATCAATGTCTCTCAACCCACTGATGAATTGACGGTTGGTAATGTGATTTTGTTATAACAATAACTTCTCTTTGGTGTTTCAGGGGATGTCAATGACATGAAAATCTGCTACATACTGAAGGAAGGAGTCAACGCAACAAGTGACATCTTTTATTTCTCCGTCGAGGACAGTGGTGAGTGACTCTTCCTGCCCAGGCCAATGAGAGACACCAAATGCTGGAGTAACTCAGCAGGACAGGCAGCATTTCTGTAGAGATGGAATGGGGGACGATTCGGGTTGAGACTCTGAAGAAGGGTCTCGACCCGAAACGTCACTCATTCCTTCTCTCCAGAGATGCTGTCTGGCCCGCAGAGTCACTCCAGCATTTTGTGTCTATCCTCAGTGTAAACCAACATCTGCAGTTCCTTCCTACACATGTGGCTATTTATGCTGTACAGTCCATCCATTGAGAATTCCCAGCGCGGCTACAACTTGCAGCCCTACAAGGCTGATCAGGCCGCATTTGGAGCATTGCGTGCAGTTCTGCTCGCCCCATTACAGGAAGGATGTGGAGGCTTTGGAGAGGGTGCAGAGGAGGCAATGAGAAAATGTTCCTGCTTTAGGAAGTGACAGGTAGGGCACAAAGATCAGGAATAAGATCACCAAAACGTTGCCCGGATTTGAGGATGTTAGGTATAAGGAGAGGTTGAGCAGGCTTGGATTGTTCACTCTGTAATATTGGAGGTTGGGGGGAGGCCTGATAGAAGAATGTAAAATTATCAGAGGCAGAGATAGGGTAGACAGTCGGAACCTTTTTTCCAGGGTGAAAATACCAAGTGCTAGAGGGCATAGTTTTTTAAATTTAGTTTTTAAAGATGCAGCATGGAAACAGGCCCATCAACCAATGATCACCCCGTACACTTGTTCTATCCTGCACACTGGGGACAATTTACAGAAGCCAATTAACCTACAAATCCGTACATTGTTGGAATGTGGAAGGAAATATAGGATCTTATTGAAACAAATAAGATTATTAAGGGTTTGGACACGCTAGAGGCAGAAAACATGTTCCCGATGTTGGGGGAGTCCAGAACCAGGGGCCACAATTTAAGAATAAGGGGTAAGCCATTTAGAAAGGAGACAAGGAATCACTTTTTCACACAGAGAGTTGTGAGTCAGTGGAATTCTCTGCCTCAGAGGGCGGTGGAGGCCGGTTCTCTGGATGCTTTCAAGAGAGAGCTAGGTACGGCTCTTAAAGATAGTGGTCAGGGGATATGGGGAGAAGGCGGGAACGGGGCACTGATTGGGGATGATCAGCCATGTGTCACATTGAACGGCGGTGCTGGCTCGAAGGGCCGAATGGCCTCCTCCTGCACCTGTTGTCTATTGAAACCGGAGCACCCGGAGAAAACCCACCCGGTCACAGGGAGAATGTGCAAACTCGAAGTCAGGATTGAACCCAGATCTCTGGTGCTGCAAGGCAGCAACTCTACCACTGTGCCACTGTGCTACCCTTAAGCTTTAAGGCAATTTGTACTAATCCCACATCTTTGTGGCAGAAATTGTGGAAAATGTTGGTGAGACATAGTGTTGGAGTATTGTATTCAGTTTTGGTCACCGTGCTGTCGGAAGGATTGAAAGAGTGCAGAATAAACGTACGAGCATGTTGCCCGAATCGGAGGGCCTGAGCTACAGGGAGAGGTTGGGCAGGCTTGGACCTCATTCCCTGCAGCTCAGGAGGATGGCGGGTGATCTTACTGAGGTGTCTAAAATTATGAGTGGAATAGATAGGCTGAATGTACCAAGTATTCTACCCATGGTAGGGGAATCAAGAGCCAGAGATTTAAGTTGCGAGGGGAGAGGTTGAATAGGAACCTGAGGGACAACTATTTTGCACAGGGTGGTGGGTGTATGGAAAAAACTCTCAGAGGAGATAGAGTTGCTGCCCCACAGTGCCAGAGATCCAGAGAGTTGCGGCAGTAACTATTGAATCATTTAAAAGATAGCAAACGTTTAGAGGGAATGGACCAAACGTGGGCAGGTGGGACTAGTGTAGATGGGGCATCCTTGTCTGCACCGACAAGTTGTGCCGAGGGGCCTGTTTCCCTGATGTGCAACTCTATGTATTTGCATTCCCAAATCCTGCTGCTCTGAAAACCTTTAAAAATTATTTTGTAATAGTTAAGATTTTCAATGTTGTGCGAGTGTGAGATTGTTGCAATGAAAAATATCTTAATTTCAGGAGGCAGAAGATGTTTGCTGTCCTTGTGATAACAATTTCATGCTACGTTGCAACCTTTCCATCAGTTTTATGATACGTGGGGATTATTTAAAAATGTTGCTGCAATCCATTACAAGCCTCATTTGAGCAGGGCAGGTTGCAGCAGGCAAGGAAGGGATGTTTCCAACCACACGCCTGGCTGTGGTATAATAATATGCTTTGTGTACCATACATCTGAATGTAGCACAGAGCTGAATAATTCAGCAATCAGAATCTTTGTTGGTAATGACAACTTAAAAAAATGTCTCCATCCCTTCACCTGCAATTATGCCCAAGAAGGTTCTAAATACAGCTAATAGGATGCTGAGGACATGATCTTACAGAGGTGTATAAAATCATGAGGGTGATCGTATAGATGTGTATAAAATCACGAGGGGTGATCTTATCTTCTTAGGCCCCCCCCTCGGTCATGGCTGACCATTGGTGTCTCCAATTGGAGGACGCCTGTGCGTGACTTTGTTTAACGTGGGGAGACTGGTGCACAGACAGCCACCCCACGGTCCTTGACTGAGGTCACGATCCAGTGGCATGGAGTCCAAGACGACCAGAGACCCTTTTCTGCTGCAGCCTTCATCCGCCTTCCCAGCTGTTGTGACGCTCCACTAAGGTCAGCCATCGCCCTCCGCCTGTTCCACCGTTGAGGTCTTTGGATTGGATTCTCTTTGTCAGAGTTCTCCCCCTCGACCTTACCGCCATGGGTGGCCCTACCAGGAGCACAGCTCCAGACGCATGGCATGGCTCTCAGGATCTCAGGACCACACAAGCTTCTCCTCCACGACAAGGTGACAATCCGCGGAGAAGAGGTGATCTTATAGACATGTATAAAATTATGAGGGTGGCATAGCAGTAGAATTACAGCCTCACAACGCCAGAAACCCGGGTTCGATCCTGACTATGGGTGCTGCCAGCACGGACTTTGCCCCTGCTCCCTGTGACCATGTGTGTTTCCTCTGGGAATTCCGGCTTCCTCCTACACTCTGAGGACACGCAGGGATGTAGGTTAATTGGCTCTGTAATTTGGGATAAATTGGCCCCAATGTATAGGATAGAACTATGGTACGCAGTGATTGTTGATCAGAATGGACCCAATTCTATTTCCATGCTGTATCTCTAAACTACACTAAAGATAGGGTGAATATACAGAGTCTTTTTCTCCCAGGGGAGTACACAGGTTGAAGTTGTGAGGGGAAAGATTTAATAGGATCCTGAAACATTTCCACACAGAGGGTGGTGGGTGTATGGAACAAGCTGCAAAAGGAGGTGGTTGAGGCAGGTACTGCTTCTTCTTGCGTATGGCATCGCAGCCTAAAGTTGTGGGTGATCTTGTTCTATTTGATCTATTTGTTTGTGCCCGTTGGGTTGATTGCATGAGTCGAAACAGCGTGGAGGTTGCAGTCTCCCACCCCAGGCACGTACCATAACAACATTTAAAAGACATTTGGACCTTTACATGGATAGGAAAGGTTTAGAAAGATATGGGCCAAACGCAGGCAGGTGGGACTATTGTAGATGGGCATCGACAAGTTGGGCCGAAGAGCCTGTTTCCATTCTGTAATGATTTTTTTCTGGTAAGACTTAAACCTGTGATTGTTGTTTGTTAAACAGCAATTGCTGAATGTCATGAGTTTGGATGACTTTGTTCCTGTATACACAATGGCCAGTAAGTTCACTGCTGATTGTGGGAAGATCTTTCATTGCAACAATGGCTATACTTCAGGAATTAGATCACCATGAGCGATAGAACATTATGAAGATTGACAAAGTTTTGAATGGTTGTAAATAGTAATTTAGCATGGAAACACACCCTATTGGGGTGGGGAGAGAGAGAGAGAGAGAGAGATGGGGAGGAGAGAGAGGGGGGGGGAGAGAGAGTTGGGGGGGGGGGGGAGGGAGAGATGGGAGAGAGAGAGTGATGGGGAGAGAGAGATGAGGAGAGAAAATGATGGGGGAGTGAGAGAGAGGGATGGGAAGAGAGAAAGAGATGGGGGGAGAGAGAGAGATTGGGTGAGAGAGATGGGAGAGAGAGAGAGAGAGAGAGATAGGGGGGGGAGAGAGATTTATGTTTAAAGATCGGGACAAACACTGCTCACCGTAGCACCATCGAATGAATAGACAATGAGAATGTATGAGGATTTATTGCATGGAATTTGTTTAGTTTTTATTTTATATTCTGAATAAAGATCAATTTTGAAAGTAAAAAAAACCAAACAATGATAATGGGCAGAATGGTGGCTCAGCAGTAGAGTTGCTGCCTTATGCCCCTGTCCCACTTAGGAAACCGGAAAGGAAACCTCTGGAGACTTTGTGCCCCACCCAAGGTTTCCGTGCGGTTCCCGGAGGTTCCCAGAGCTTCCCGGAGGTTTTTGTCAGTTTCGACCATTAGGGAGACTGACAAAAACCTCCAGGAATCTCCGGGAACCGCACGGAAACCTTGTGTGGGGCGCAAAGTCTCCAGAGGTTTCCGTTCAGGTTTCCTAAGTGGGACAGGGGTTTTACAGTGCCAGTGAGCCGGGTTCGATCCTGACTGCTGGTGCTGTCGGTACGGAGTTCGTTAGTTCTCCCTGTGACCACGTGGGTTTTCCCCGGGTGCTCCGGTTTCCACCCACACTCCAAAGAGGTACAGATTTGTAGATTAACTGGCTTCAGTAAAAATTGTAAATTGTCCCTAGTGTGTCGGATACTGTTAGTGCGCGGGGCGATCGCTGATTGGCGTGGACTCCGTGGGCCTGTTTCTGTGCTGTATCTCTAAAATCTAAAGCCTAAATGTCTCTATGAAATGTAATTTTCTATGGACTGTGCCTTTTAGACTATTAGGGTTACCTAGTATTATGGTCATTCATATCTATGGAGTGAAGGAAATTGGCAACGTTTCGGATCGAGACCCTTCTTCAGACTAATGTGAGGGTGGGGGAGGGGGGGGGGGGAGGGAAGAAGAAAGGAACTAGTGAAGACAGTGGACTGAGGGAGAGCTGAGAAGGGGAGGCGAAAGCAGGGACATTGACTTCTCTAATTTCAGGTAGTCCCCGCTTTCTCCTCCCCTTCTCAGCTCTCCCTCAGCCCACTGTCTCTGTCTCTTCCTTTCTTCTTCCCGCCCCCTCACCCTCACATCAGTCTGAAGAAGGGTCTCGACCCAAAACGTTGCCTATTTCCTTCGCCCCATAAATGCTGCTGCAGCCGCTGAGTTTCTCCAGCATTTTTGTCTATCTTCGATTTTCCAGCATCTGCAGTTCCTTCTTAAGCATGGTTATTATATATATTCTATTATCGAGTATTATATATTTATCTGTGTATAATTGTGTTTACAGACTTATTAATTGCAGGGTTGGTATTTCATTGTTCAGTTGCCGATACGTATGACAATTAAACACTTGATCCCTGATAACTGTGCAAGTTGAGGAATTGCTAATGCAAAATGATTTTTTCATATGATTATTTGGTATTATCCTATTATTAATGCATCTGGTAAATGTCAGAAGATTATAAGAGTTATACAGCTATACGTAACAGAAACAGGCCGTTCGCCCAACTCATCCCCTACTCATGGCCTACTCCTGCACCTAATTTCTATGTTTCTATGTTTCTATCCATGCTGACCAGCATGCCCCAATTAGGGTCCCGACCCAAAACTTCACCTATTCGTTTTCTCCAGAGATGCTGCCTGTCACGCTGAGTTATTCCTGCATTTTGTGCATATCCGCATTGACATTAGACCCACCTGACATGTTTGGCCCATATTCCTCCAAACCTTTCCCACCCAAGTACCCATCCAAATGTCTTTTAAATGTTTTAAATCCAACCCAAAACGTCATCTATCCGTGTTCTCCAGAGATGCGGCCTGACCAGCTGAGTTACTCCGGCCCTTTCGTCTTTTGTGTAAACAAGCATTTGCAGTTCCTTGTTTCTTGGTTTAGAGGGATAAGGGCCAAACATGAGCAAGTGGGCCACGTAGATAGGGCTTCTTGGTTGATATGAGCCGAATGGCCTGCTTCTGAGCTGTATGACTCTATGACTCTGAATGAGCGAATAGGCAAGTGCTTAATACAAGGAAAGTAACATGATATGGAGGTTTGAGAGTGGGGGGGGGGGGGGGGGGGGGGGGGTGGGGGATTGAAACAGGCTATTTCTTGTGAGATATTTTCCCTTTAATTATTTGTATTAAAAAGCAACACAAAGGTTCAAAATTAACGGTTTTACATTTTGTAATGGGGAAAATGGCTTGGTTTCACCAAAGGAAGTCTGCTGGCCTTTAATCTGCTGCCAGAAATGTGCATGCCTTCAGGGAGAGAGGGAGAGAGGGGGTGGGAAAGTGGAGGAGGGAGAGTAAGGGGAGGGGACAGGGAAGGGCGAGAGGGAGATGGGTTGGGGGAGGGAGGGAGAGAGAACGGAGGGAGAAAGGGAAGGAAGGCAGACGGGAGGAAGAGAGAGATGGGGAGGGAGGGGAGAAATGGAGAGGGGAGGAGAAGGAGGGAGAGAGGGAAGGTGGAGAGTAACTGGACAGATTTTCCACCATTACGTTCCATGTCTCGTTCTCTGGTGCCTGATGTTAAATGTTCATTGTAGTTTGGGCTGACTAGAGGGATAGTCATGGGATGCACAGCTTGGGGAGTCTGGCCTGTAGATTAGCACTGTAGTATTCGATGCACTCAGGCAATTGTCGGTGCGAAACAAGTCTGTCCAACCTCTGCCTGTAGTTAGTACCCTCTAACCCAGGCATCATCTTCTGCACTCTCTCCAAAGCCTCCGCATCCTTCCTGTCATGGGAGCGAACAGAACTGCAGGCAATGCACCAAATGTGGCTTTATTCCAAGTATTTCACCACCTTTTGAAGAAGCGCAAAGCTGGAGAGGGTGCTGAGAAGATTCACATGGATGTTGCCAGTATTCAAGGGCCTGAGCTACAAGGAGAGGTTGGGCAGCCTAAGACTTAATTCCTAGGATGAGGGGCGATCTTATAGAGGTGTACAAAATCATGATGGGAATAGATAGGATGAATGCACAGTCTTAACCCAAAGTAGGGGAATCAAGAACCAGAGGGCACAGGTTTCAGATGAGAAGCGAGACTGAAGCCCCTGTCCCACTTAGGAGACCTAAGCAGCAACCTCTGGTGATCTTGCCTGACATCCAAAAAAAAATTAAGGTCGAGGTGTCCTGCAACATCCTACCACCTCCCAGGCATATGTTGAAAACCTTCCTCGACTATGAAGAAAGCCAGCTTCGACTAGACCTGCGACAAAAAAAATAATCGATTTTTAAAACAGCAAGCTATTTTTAGTCGGGGCCGGTTTTAATCATGATGAAAGAACCTAGATGAAGCCTCGACCACGCGGAAACCACTTTCGGCCATTAGGGAGAGTGACCAAAATCTCCGGTGACCTCATGGAAACCTTGCGTGGCGGGCAAGGTCACCAGAGGTTGCTGTTTAGGTCTCCGTAGTGGGACAGGGGCTTGAGGGGCAACTTCATATGTATGGGTGGTACGTGTGTGGTACGTGTGTGGAATGAGCTGCCAGAGTAGGTACTCGAGGCAGGTACTATAACAACAGTTAAAGGACATTTGGACAGGTACATGGATAGGAAAGGTTCACGGGCGAAACATGGTCAAATGGGGCTAGTGTAGATGGGGCATCTTGATCGGTATGGATGAGTTGGGCCGAAGGGCCTGTTTCCGTGCTATGACACTAAACTAGAGATCTGTCAGGATCACAACGTCTAATCTAATCTAATTTGCTCACGCAGTGAATGTCGGCAATCGATCCAAGCTAGGTCACCAAACTGCCACAATTATTACTGAGAAAACAGCGGCATTCAGAATGTCATGTAGATTATTTTGTTTTCTTTTTCCATTGAACAGAAATATCCCTGCTAATGTTGACTGCAATGCAAGCTGCTGTCACACTAACTGGTGCATGTCTGGGCAGGTTAATGAGCAGTGCGCAGTGGGCTGAAGTAGATTTTATTCCAGGCCCCAGAGCTGCAGAATGTCAGATGTCATGTAGGTCTCATATTGTCTGCCTGAGCAGGCCTGTCCTCTGCTCCCCAGAGGTGAAGGGGAGAGAGAGAGAGAGAATTGCTCAAATACACAAGGGCAGATTGAGAGTCGGCACGGTGGCGTGGCAATAGAGTTACTGCCTCACAGCGCTGGAGACCCGGGTTCGATCCTGACTATGGCTGCTGTCTGTACGGAGTTTGTAAGTTCTCCCCGTGACCTCGTGGGTTTTCTCCGGGTGCTCCACTTTCCTCTCACACTCCAAAGGTTTGTATGTTTTGTAGGTTAATTGACTATGGCATAATTGTGAATTGTTCCTGGTGTGGTAGTGCTAGTGTACAGGTGATCGCTGGTCGGCACGGACCCGTTGGGCCGAAGGGCCTGTCTCCACGGTGTCTATCTAAAGGCTAAAGAATCAGGAATCAAGTCTGGGGTAAATACCAGAAAATAACTGCAGCATAAAACTGCAGTTATTAATGAGTGGTGAATTATCTCACCCTTGTAGACGGGCCGTATAATTAGGCAATAGGTGCAGGCGTAGGCCATTCAGCCCCTCGAGCCAGCACTGCTTAATTAAAAAGTATTTAATTGTCAGATGTACAGTCAATGGGAACAAATAAATTCTTATTTGCTGCATCTTAACATGTCTGTAAACAGAATAACACACAGATAAATATATAATAATCAATTGGTTCAGGTTTATTATTGTCACATACTGAGGTACAGTGAGCAGCTTTGTTTTGCATGCTGTCCAATATCGGATAATACGATACATAAATACAGTCAAGCCAACCTCAAGGAGAATAGGTAAAGGGGAAGATACAGAGTGCAGAATATAGTTCTCAGCGTTGTAGCGCATCAGTTCCACAGACAAAGTCCAATGTCCGCAATGGGGTAGAGGTGAATCGGACAGTACCCGAGTTTATGAAGGACCATCACCCATTCCTTTTCTCCAGAGATGCTGTCTGTCCCGCTGAGTGACTCCAGCTTTTTACGTCTACCTTCGGTTTAAACCAGCATCTGCAGTTTCATCCCACATATCATGAAATAGAATATTGAATTAATGAAAGGTGACCATAATAGTCCACATTCTTTAGTCTATTATATTATAAAATTGATGGTCAAGGGCCATGAGGGTTTAATTGTCTTATGTACCGACGGATGAACAATTAAATTCTTATTTGCAACAGCTTAAAAGGGATATAAACTCAATAACGCATGGATAAATCTGTGAAATAATCAGACATAAAATGAATTAATAACTACAGGTAATACAAGACTTAGCATAATAATACACAAACAGAAGTCCGTAGTGCAACCAACACAGTCCACACAAGATCATAGTTGCTGAGGTTAGTGTTGTGCAGTGTTCATGGTTGCTGGGAAGAAGCTGTTCATGAACCTGGAGGTCATGGTTTTCAGGCTCCTGCACCTTCTTCCCGATGGTAGCAGCGAGATGAGAGCGTGGCCAGGGTGGTGTGGGTCTTTGATGATGCTGGCTGCCTGTTCGAGGCAGCGCATCCTGTAGATCCCTTCGATGGTGGGGAGGTCAGTACCTGTGATGGACCGGCCAGTGTCCACCACTCTGTAGTCTCCTTCATTCCTGGGCGTTTGAGATACTGAACCAGGCCGTGATGCAACCAGTCAGTGTGCTCTCTACGTTACTCCTGGAGAAGTTCAATAGCGTATTTGTTGCCATACCGTATCTTCTCAATCTGCTAATGAAGTAGAGGCATTGATGGGCTTTCTTTATGTGCTGGGCCCAGGGGAGATCTTCAGAGATATGCACACATGCATATAAGTCGAAGCATTGAATAGAGGTTGACGTGGTTTTTGGAGATGAGGGTCATTTGTGGTCAATGTTCAGGTATGTTATTGTTATCTGATGACTCACAACACTGTGCAAGGTTTATATAGATGTGTTTCAATTCCAAAGCTCTGATGCAAAAGTCTATTCAGAAGTTTTTTTTAAAATCTTCTTGATTATTTTTACCATTTTTCATAGAACGTAGAACAGTCAGCACAGGAACGTGGACCATTATGCTCACCTTTCATTAATTGTGCCAAACGTGATGCCAAGTTAAACTGATCTCATCTGCCTGTACACGATCGATTCTCTCCATTCCCTTCATCTCCATGTGCCTATCTAAAAGCCTCTTTAGCACCAGCATCACATCTGCCTCCACCACCACCCCTGACAGGCACCCACCACCCTCTATGTGAAAATAACGCCCCTTAAGCTGAGCCCTGTGGTGTTTGTTGGACATTTAGACCCTGGGCAAAGGTTTTGACTGTCCACCCTTCGCCTCTCTTAATTTTATATACTTCTATTAGGTCTCCCCCTCAACCTCTGGCGTTCCTCTGGCGGTCGGGTTGCTGCCTAACAGAGAATGCCGACTACGGGTGCTTTCTGCACGGAGTTTGTCCGTTCTCCCCGTGACCTGCATGGGTTTTCTCCGAGATCTTTGGTTTCCTCCCACACTCCAAAGACGTACAGGTTTGTAGGTGAATTGGCTTTGTAAATGTAAAAATTGTCCCTAGTGTTGGGATAGTGTGGATGTGTGGGAATCGCTGGTCGGCGCGGACCCGGTGGGCCGAAGGGCCTGTTGCCGCGCTGTATCTCTAAACTAAGCTAAACTAAGAAAACAATCTAAGTCTGACTGACCTCGCCCTGTGGCTGAAACCCTCTGATCCGGGTAGCACAGAAAATGTTCACGTGAGTATTCTGACTCCCATCTATATTTGCGCAGTCTGTTTAGTGTGTTGTTGTTAACTCCTCCAGCAGTGAATTCTTCACAGACCTGAACAGGTTGTGTAAGGGTAGACACAAAAAGCTGCAGTGACCAGTCAGTAAATTCTCTCTCTCAAGCTGGGTCTTGATTGAGCAATCTGGGTTTCTCATTGATGGGTTATTTGGTTCACAGATACAGCGTGGAAACAGGCCCTTCGGCCCACCTAATCTATGCTGACCATCGATCACCGAGGTGGTCACACTAGTTGGATGATGTGTTGTAGGAAGGAACTGCAGATGCTGCTTACTGCAAATAGACACAAAGTGCTGGAGTAACTCAGCGGGACGAGGCAGCATCTCTGGATAGAAGGAATGGGTGACGTTTCAGGTCGAGACGTCACCCATTCCTTCTCTCCAGAGATGCTGCCTGTCCCGCTGAGTTACTCCAGCTTCTTGTGTCACACTAGTTCGATGTTATCCCACTTTCTCATTCACTCCCTGCACACTCGGGGCAATTTACAGAGGACCAATTAAATTACAAACTCGCACGTCTTTGGGATGTGGGAGGAAACGGGAGCACCCGGGGGAAACCCTGCGGTCACAAGGAGAATGTGCAAACTCCACACAGACAGCAGCCGAGGGCAGGATTGAAACCGTGCTGCCCCAGAAAACTTAGTCTTCTCCCTATCAGAAGCAATACAGCTTGTTTCCAATTTACAAAAATAATAGGAAATAGCAACAATTGAAGACATTTTGACTGACACATGGATAGGAAAGGTTTAGAGGGATATGGGCCAAACGCAGGCAGGTGGGACTAGATTAAAAGAGGCATGTTGGTCGCTATAGATGAGTTGGGCCAAAGGGCCTGTTGCCGCACTGTATGATTCTATAACTATAATTGTTCTTTATGTGGAGTCATAGAGCTGTACAGCACAGAAACAGGCCCTTTGCCACACCTTGTACATGCCAACCAAGTTGGCATACTGGGCTAGTCCCATTTGCCTGCATTTGGCCCATATCCCTCTAAACCAAGGGTGGGGAACATGCGGCCTTCTAGGCCATTAAGTGCGGCCTTTTGAATGAATCCAAATTTTGTAGAACAAATCCTTTTATTTTTATTAACATGTTTTTGTTCGACTTTTAATATTTTAATTTTAATCTTAAAATGAACGTATTTAAAATACCAAAGAGTGAAAGAAGATTCAACAAAATAATCCTCCCCGACTGACGGCCACAATTAAAACATAAGTAAGTCATGAGGGTTATTTTAACAAAATAATGTACATTTTGAAATATATATAATTGAAGTTTCATTTGTTACAGCTAACTGAATGCAGCATTCCAACATAAAAAGGTTCCCCACCCCTGGTCTAAACCCTTCCTATCCAAGTATCTGTCCAAATGTCTTTTGAACGTTGTACTGGTCCACCACTGATTTTCCCGGCAACTGGTGATCCGACACTTCCTTTAAACCGGACAAAATTACGAGAGTACACTTGAAATCACCCCCCCAGCCCCCCCGGACGTCCCCCCGAATATACGGCACCTAGTCCAGGTGAGGCGGCCAATCTCAACATCAACGGGACTTAAGCGGCCGATCAGCGGGTCGAAATAGCCCCCTGCGTAGCCGACTTCCAAGGCGAGAGGCCCTGACCTCTGTAAGTCCGGCAAAACAGATGGTCCAGCAAGGCTCTGGAACCAAGCATGCCGGAAAATCGGTGGTGAACCTGTAGTTGTATCCGCCTCCATAACTTCCTGTGGCAGCTCGTTCCAGATACGGACTACCCTCTGAGTGAAAAAGCTGCCTATGTGATCCCTCAAATCTGTACCCTCTCAAGTTTAGCCCGCGCCCTCTAGTTTTAGAATCCTCTACCCTGGGGAAAAGACTGTGAGTGTTCACGTTCTCTAAAATGTCCATGTCCTTTTTTTGTTTTTCAATTTTATTTTTCTTGAGCATGAAAATGTTCATAAAATTATATCTGAACAATATTGAGAAAAAGTGTTGATTTTTTGTTATTTTAATGTATTTCTCCAGTTACCACTTGGTGATGTGTTTTCAAAAATATTAATGCAATCCCCAAGCTTAGAGATTTGGCATGAACTCTGGTATCAATTATAGAAATATGAAAATACTGTGTGTGATATTCAGGCCCAGATGACAGTCTCATAAGGAATAGGGTGTTTTAAAATAAAGGTTTAAACGTGTGGTCATACAGTATTTTGTTGCATTTTATGGGGATTACAATTAGAAGCCAACTAGTTTGCAGTTTTATTTTCTGATCCTTATAGCGGGCAAAATAAATTTAGCATGCGGTCCAAAAATCATAACTTCAAGCAAAACACAGAGTGATAGTGTGGAAATAGGCCCTTCCACCCAACTTGCCCACACCGGTCAACACTAGTCCCACCTGCCTACGTTTGGTCCATATCCCTCCAAACCTGTCCTATCCAAGTACCTGTCTAAGTGTTTATTAAACATTGGGATAGTCCCAGCCTCAACTACCTTCTCTGGCAAATCGTTCCATACACCCACCACCCTTTGTGGGAAAACGTGAACCCTCTGATTCCTATTAAATCTTTTCCCCTTCACCTTAAACCTATGTCCTCTGGTCCTCGATTCACCTTCTCTGGGCAAGAGGCTCTGTGCATCTACCCGATCTATTCCTCTCAGGAAAGTGCTGGAGGAGCTCAGCGAGTCAGGCAGCATCTGTGGAGGGAATGGATAGACGACGTTTTGGATCAGGACCATTCTTCAGACTGATGGAGTAGGGGGGGAGAGAAAGGTGGAAAGGAGAGATGTGGGCCAGGCAACCACTGGTGTTTAAGAGACTTTTAGTTAGGCACATGGATCTGCAGGGAAAGGAGGGATATGGATCACATGTAGGTTAGTTTATCTTGGCTTCATGTTCAGCACGGACGTTGTGGGCTGAAGAGCCTGTTACTGTGCTGTACTGTTCTATGTTCTATAACTAATGGGCCTTTCCCACTTAGGCGCTGTTTTAGGCGACTACTGGCGACCATGGTCGCCGGGTTGTCGCCTGTATGGTCGTGAGTAGTCTCCTCAGTCGCCCAAAGAGTCGTTGCGTCTTTCTGGTCGCCGCTGGATTTTCAACATGTTGAAAAATTTTCGGAGACATTCGCGACAGTGGGTTTGACGCCTATTAGCGTAGCTTGACTTCTCCTGACGTAGGTTTTGTCATAGTTTGTCGTAGCCAGGTGACGTAGGTTGCCGCCGAAGCTGACTTCGTTTTTTTGTTGTTGTTACAGTAATGATTCTATTTCAAATTTTATGTCGAGGGGGGGGGGGGGGGGGGTCCAGTCGCCAGTTTTTCGGTGACCTGCTGCGACTATGATGGTTGCCTACAAATAGCCTAAGTGGGACAGGCCCATAACTAAGAAAATAGAGTCAGTCATACAGCACGGAAACAGGCCCTTTGACCTAACTTGTCCATGCCAAACAAGAGGCCCCATATTCCTGAGTTTGGCTCATATCCCTCTAAACCATTGCTACCCATGTACCTGTCCAAACATCTTTTAAATGTAGTTATAGTACCTGCCTCAACTACCTCCTCTGGTAGCTCGTTCTATACACCGTCCACCCTCCGTGTGACAAAGGTGCTCCTCAGGTTCCGATTAAATCTTCCCCCTCTCACCTTAAACCTAGGTCCTCTGCTTCTTGAACCCCCCTACTCTGGGGAGAAGATTCTGTGCATTCACCCAGTCTATGCCCAGGTTTTAAGTTACTGAGGGGACCCATCAACGGGATCAAGTGTATCCCTGGAAGAGTTTTGGGAACTAAGAACCATTCTTAAGAAGGAAATCAGAGGGGCAAAGAGGGGACAGAAAATAGCTCACACAATATTAAGGAAAATCCAAAGAGAATTTGGAATTTGCATGTTCTCCCTGTGACCGCATGAGTTTTCTACGGGAGCTCTGGTTTCCTCCCACACTCCAAAGATGTGCGGGTTTGTAGGTTAATTAGCTTTGGAAAGAATTGTAAACTGTCCCTAGCGTGTAGGATAGTGCTAGTATGCGGGGATCGCTGGTCAGCGTGTATCTCTGAACTAAACTAAACTAAATTAAATGTTTTAAGAGTGAAGTACACTCTGGTGTCTGTGGCAGGTGAGTGTTACAGTACGTTTAACGTTTGACAAGCCAATACCAGGAATGCCTCAGTAATTGGCGTATCTCCTGTTTAATGCGCGGTGATTACCAGTGCTGAGATTGCTAATAGCAATTTTACCCAGTTTGCAGTGTATGTAGCCATTGTCTCCGTTTCCACACAGGCGCGGCTAGTTTGAGCTGCCTCACATTCCAGAATGATCCACATACACACCCCGTCACCACCCCCCCCCCCCCCCCCCCCCCCCCCCCCCCCACCCCCAGGCAGCAGATCTGTGAGCCTAAACCTTGGCCATTAGTGTGGGTGTCAATTACAAAGGAACAAGTTCAAACAAACTGAGGACTGACTATTTCTGGGCCATTGAAACAGCTGTTCACGTCTTATCAAAGTGCACTCACAGACCCTGCCGACTGATTTAGTAGCAAACACTTGGCAAAACCTGCTGTAACTAGAGCTGCATTTACAGTAGGGTCAGCACGGCCACAGGCCCTTCGGCCCACCTTGTCCCATGCTGAGCTGAATAGGTTGGCATACTGAGCTAGTCCCATTTAGCCCATGAAGGAACAAGGAACTGCAGGTGTTGGTTCACAGAAAAAGACACAAAGTGCTGGAGTGACTCAGCGGGTCAGGCGGCATCTCTGGAGAACATGGATAGGTGATGTTTTGGGTTGTGACCCTATTTTTAAATATTCCTCTTTTCCAGCTTTATTCAAGATTCAAGAGATTCAAGAGAGTTCATTGTCATGTGTCCCAGATAGGACAATGAAATTCTTACTTTGCTTCAGCACAACAGAATATAGAAGGCATGAACACAGAACAGATCAGTGTGTCCATATACCATTGTATAAATATATACACACATGAATAAATAAAACAGATAAAGTGCAAATAAACAGATAATGGGCTATTAATGCTCAGAGTTTTGTTTGAGTTGAGTTCAATAGCCTGATGGCTGTGGGGAAGAGGCTGTTTCGGAAGCTGGACGTTGCAGTCTTCAGGCTCCTGTACCTTCTACCTGAAGGTAGCGGGGAGATGAGTGTGTGGCCAGGGTGGTGTGGGTCCTTGATGATGCTGCCAGCCTTTTTGAGGCAGCGACTACGATAGATCCCCTCGATGGTAGGGAGGTCAGAGCCGATGATGGACTGGGCAGTGTTTACTACTTTTTGTAGTCTTTTTCGCTCCTGGGCGCTCTAGTTGCCGAACCAAGCCACGATGCAACCGGTCAGCAAGCTCTCTACTGTGCACCTGTAGAAGTTAGAGAGAGTCCTCCTTGACAAACCGACTCTGCGTATTCTTCTCAGGAAGTAAAGGCACTGGTGAGCTTTCTTGATAATAGCATCAGTGTTCTCAGACCAGGAGAGATCTGCAGAGATGTGAACGTCCAGGAATTTGAAGCTCTTGACCCTTTCCACCATCGACCCGTTGATATAATCGGGACTGTGGATCCCCAACCTACTTCTTCCAAAGTTCCTTGGTTTTGCTGGTGTTTGAGGGCCAGGTTATTGTGTTGGCACCATTTGGTCAGTCGGTCGATCTCACTTCTATACTCTGACTCGTCCCCATCAGTGATACGTCCCACAACAGTGGTGTCGTCAGCGAACTTGATGATGGAGTTCGCACTGTGACCGGCTACGCAGTCATGAGTATAGAGTGAGTACAGCAGGGGGCTGAGCACGCAGCCTTGAGGTGCTCCCGTGCTGATTGTTGTCGAGGCTGACACTTTTCCACCATTTCTAACAGACTGTGGTCTGTGAATGAGGAAGTCGAGGATCCAATTGCACAGGGATGCGCAGAGACCCAGTTCTGAGAGTTTGATAACCAGCTTGGAGGGGATGATTGTATTAAATGCTGAGCTGTAATCAATGAATAACAGCCTGACATATGAGTTTTTGTTGTCCAAGTGGTCCAGAGTGGAGTGGAGAGCCAGCGAGATCGCATCCACCGTTGATCTGTTGGGGCGGTAAGCGAACTGTAGTGGGTCCAGGTTTTTGTTGAGGTAGGAGTTGATTTGCGCCATGATCAACCTCTCGAAGCACTTCATCACCACAGGCGTTAGTGCCACAGGTCGATAGTCAGTGAGGCATGTCACCTTGCTCTTCTTGGGCACCGGTAATATTGATGCTCTTTTAAAGCAGGTGGGAACCTCAGACCTCAGAAGTGAGAGGTTGAAAATGTCCGTAAAAACTCCAGCCAGTTGGTCCGCACAGGTTTTTAGAACATGACCCGGTATACCATCAGGTCCAGGCACTTTTTGAGGGTTCACCTCTCTGATGGATTTTCTGATGCAGGCCTCTGTGACTGTGACTGAAATACCATCACAGCGAATGGGGGCTCGAGAAGGCACATCAATGTTCTTCCTGTCAAAGTGTGCGTAAAATGCATTGAGCTCGTCAGGGAGTGATGCTACGCAACCCGCCCCCCGCCCCACAACTCCATCAGTCTGAAGAAGGTACCCGACCTGAAACGTCATCTGTCCATTCCTTCGCAGATGCTGCCTAACCCACTGAGTTAATCCGCCATTTTGTGTTTGGTTAATTTTTACAGTTGCAAACTGAACGTTTTGTCATTTTCTGCTGGTATTTATAACCATATAACAATTACAGCACGTTCCCCTAGTCCCATCTACCTGCACTCAGTGTCCAGTTAAAATCGACTGAGTAAAGAAGTTCACATTTCAGGCATCAGCAGGTGTAACTGCAATTAAGTTGCATCTGCAATTAAACATGTACATGGTGACATTCATGTTGCATAAAATGCCGGTGCCGCCATGTTTGTTGCCATTTCATCCAGTTCAAAGGCCAGGCTTGGCCAAGTGTAGCCATGGTGTCCTCTGCTGCCCGCTCCACTGCTGCAGGCCGCATCTAGTCCACGTGCTCAGCCTCTTTTGTTATATATCAAAAAATTGGATTCAATTATTAAAAATAATATTTATAATAAAATAAAACAGAACCCACCACCATAATACAACAAGACAACCAAATATATTAAATAAACTACTATACAGCTTTGTTACACTCCTTGTCAAGGATGGAGTCAACCCCCAGCGGTCCCGGAAATCCCCCAGGGTGTCCGTGGACAGCGCGTACTCCCTTTCTAGCACCACCCGGGCGTGGACGTACCCCCGGGAAAGGGGCAGGCAGCCGGCCCGGGCAGAGCCTTCTTCCGCCTGGCGCCGTGACTCGCGGATGGCCAACTTGGCCAGGCCTGTGCTCGGCCTCTTGGATCGATGCCCGGTCCAGCCGAGCCTCAGGCTGTAGCAGGGGCTCCAGCGGCCCACTCCCCCGTCGTGGCTGGTCTGCTTACCGCCCCCCCCCCCCCCCCCCGTCCCAGCTGGGCGGGAGAGCTGGTGGCTTCCAGGAGATTATGTGGTTATTAGTAGACATAGCAATTTCAGCAGAACAGTCAATACAAAGTGAGGCCTCCAACTATTCTTGGCGGTTAGGTTTAGGGAGGCAAGGTGGTGCAGCGAAAGGGTTCCTGCCTTGTAGCACCAGAGACCCGGGTTCGATCCTGATCTCGGGTGCTGCCTGTGTGGAGTTTGCACATTTTCCCTGTGAATGGTGTCCCGGTTTCCTCCCACATCCTGTTGCCCTGCAACAGTCTGGGGCTCGGCTAGGCCGGGCATCGATCCAAGGGTCCAGAACCAGGGGCCACAGTTTAAGAATAATGGGTAGGACATTTAGAACGGAGACGAGGAAAAACGTTTTCACCCAGAGAGTTGTGAATCTGTGGAATTCTCTGCCTCAGAAGGCAGTGGAGGCCAATTCTCTGGATGCTTTCAAGAGAGTTAGAAAGAGCTCCTAAAGATAGCAGAGCCAAGGGATTTAATGTTTAATGTTTTATGCTTCATTCTTACTGTATGTCATGTTGTTACTTGCGAGCGGAGCACCAAGGCAAATTTGTTGTATGTGTACATACTTGGCCAATAAATGTATATTAATTAATTCATTAATTCATATGGGGAAAAGGCAGGAACGGGGTATTGATTGTGGATGATCAGCCATGATCACAGTGAATGGCGGTGCTGACTCGAAACGGCCGAATGGCCTATTGATTATTGTCTAAAGACAGGCGGGTTTGCAGGTTAATTGGCTTCTGTAAATTGGCCCTTGTGTGTAGGATAGAACTAGTGATCAATGGTCGGCATGGACTCAGTGGGCCGGAGAGCCTGTTTCCGCGCTGTATAATATCTAAACTAAACTAAGCGAAGCACGCAAGCAAAGCTTTTCACTGTATTTCAGTACCCGTGACAATAATAAACCAATACCAGATATGTGGATTAAAAAGTTACCATTTGTGATAGTCTTTGAGGTAGAGTAAATGAAAGAATTAAATTACAAGAAAATACTAAAGAGTAAAACTGTAGGAAATGATTTACAGAGTTGCTTCATGTATTTTGAACCATGCATCGTGTTTTAACCGAGTTTTGTAAATGGTACAAACTCAAGGAGTGGCATTCTGAATAGGCTAGGCAATCCATACTTACAGGTTTTCTTGCTGGCATCCATATTAAGGGCAGTGGAGTGTACAGTGTATTACAGGAATATATTGCACATGTACAACCTATCATTTGCCAGGCTTTGTCCCACCCCACCTCTCTTACAGCTGTCTCACCTCCTACTACAATCAGTGAAGAAGGGTCCTGGCCTGAATCGTCACCTATCCATGTTCTACAGGGATTCTGCATGACCCACTGAGTTATTCCAGTACTTCTACGAGGATGTTGCTAGGACTCGCGGGCCTGAGTTATAGGGAGAGGTTGAGAAGGCTGGAACTCTATTCCTTGGAGCTCAGGAAGATGAGGGGTGATCTTATAGAGGTGTATAAAATGCTGAGAGGAATGGATTAGGTAGAGTCTCTTGCCCAGAGTAGAGGAATCGAGAACCAGATGACATAGGTTTAAGGTGAGGGGGGGATAGATTTAATAGGAATCTGAGGAATAACATTTTCACACAGAGGGTGGTGGGTATATGTAACGAGCTGCCAGAGGAGGTAGTTGAAGCGCGTACCATTGCAACCTTTAGGAAACATTTAGACATGTACATGGATAGGACAGGTTTGGAGAGATATTGTAAAGACACAGGCAGGAAGGATTATTATCTCAATGGGGTTAGGTTAGGTAAGGGGGAGGTACAGCGAGACCTGGGTGTCCTTGTACACCGGTCACTGAAAGTTGGCGTGCAGGTACAGCAGGCAGTGAAGAAAGCTAATGGAATGTTGGCCTTCATAACACGAGGATTTCAGTAAAGGAGTAAAGAGGTTCTTCTGCAGTTGTATAGGGCTCTGGTAAGGCCACATCGGGAGTACTGCGTACAGTTTTGGTCTCCTAATTTGAGGAAGGACATCCTTGTGATTGAGGCAGTGCAGCGTAGGTTCATGAGATTGATCCCTGGGATGGCGGGACTGTCATATGAGGAAACATTGAAAAGACTAGGCTTGTATCCACTGGAGTTTAGTAGGATGAGGGGGTATGGGGAGAAGGCAGGCACACGTTATTGATCGGGGACGATCAGCCATGATCACAATGAATGGCGATGCTGAGCTCGAAGGGCCAAATGGCCTCCTCCTGCACCTATTTTCTATGTAGGTGGGACTGAGACGTGTAGCTGGGACATATGGGCCTGTTGCGCTGACGGGCCTGTTTCCATGCTGTATCACCCGATGATAGTTTGTGTGTTTTTTTTAATGTTAACCCGCACTTGGAGCACAGTGAGTAGAAGTGAGAAGCTGGTGCTGGGAAAGACAAGAGTTGCGTTGTAGGGAGGACACCTTTAACTGGGCTGCCTGTGATCAGAACAAGCAACAACAAAACACCTCAGTGGGCGGCACGATGGCGCAGCAGTAGAGCTACTGCCTTACAGCGCCAGAGGCCCGGGTTTGAACCTGACTAAGGGTGCTGTCTGTACGGAGTTTGCACATTCTCCCGAGATCTTTGGTTTCCTCCCATGCTCCAAAGACGTCCAGGTTTGTAGGTTAATTGGCTTGGTGTAAATGTAAATTGTCCCCAGTGAGTGTAGAATAGTGTTAATGTAATGGAATTCTCTGCCTCAGAGGACGTAGAGACCGGTTCTCTGGATACTTTCAAGAGGGAGCTAGATAGGGCTCTTGAAGATAGCGGAGTCAGGGGTTATGGGGAGAAGGCAGGAACGGGGTAACCTCACATTTATCCGCATTAAACTGCATCTGCCATGCATCTGCCCACTCACGCAACATGTCCAATCACCCTGCATTCTCATAGTATCAGCTATGATCACATTGAATGGCGGTGCTGGCTCGAAGGGCCAAATGGCCTACTCCTGCACCTATTGTCTATTGTCTAGAGTGCGGGGATCGCTAGTCGGTTCGGACTCGATGGGCTGAAGGGCCCGTTTCTGCGCTGTATCTCTAAACTAAACTAAACTAAAGTAAACAGCCCCACTTCCGTTTGAATCCAGGAGAGGTGTGATCTGCCGAGGAGATCTGGTGGAATGCAGCAGAAAGGCCAGGCAAGTTCACAATGATTTTATTTTATCTTGCTCCACCATAATTCCCTTCATGTACTCCTCTGGGCCCCAGCCTAATCCGTTCACTCCGTCATTCCACCTGCATCACCTTGGAGACTCCTTTCAATCCGAGCATTAAGCTGCTGATAAAGACTGTAATCTGCACCTGCCAACTGTACTGGGCTGTCGTCCAGTGCCCTTGTTCCAGCTGCCAACTCTCACATAACGCGCTTGGTGCAGGGCGTGATACAAGTGAGAGTTGAATTGTCCTATGTACAGACAACAGAACAGCGAGCTGCTTACCTGCCGCAGTTTAACAAGCCCGCTACACAACACATGTAGGTAATATAGGTGAGGGGTTGAAGAACTAGGGGGCACAGCAGTAGAGTTGCTGCCTCACAGCGCCAGAGACCCGGGTTTAGCCCTGACTGTGGGTGCTGTCTGTATGGAGTTTGTACGCTCTCCCTGTGACCGCGTAGGTTTTCTCCAGTTGCTCCGGTTTCTTCCCACACTCCACAGACGTACAGGTTTGTAGGTTAATTGGCTTCAGTAAAATGATAAATTGTTCCTAGCGTGTAGAGTGGTGTTAGTACACGGGTTGATCGCTGGTCGGCGCGGACTTGGTGGGCTGAAGGTCCTGTTTCCGCACTGTATCTCTAAATTAAACTAAATTTAACTAAAATATGTTGGAAGGGGAAAAGGTGAAAGGGGAAAGATTTAATGGGAATCAGATAGGGTAACATTTTCACACTGAGAGTGGTAGGTGTACGGAACGAGCTGCCAGAGGGGGTAGTTGAAGCAGTAGACAATAAACAATAGACAGTAGGTGCAGGAGTAGGCCATTCGGCCCTTGGAGCCAGCACCGGCATTCAATGTGATCATGGCTGATTATCCACAATCAGTACCCCGTTCCAGTCTTCTCCCCATAGGCAGAATATTCCACAGTCTCACAACTCTCTGTGTGAAAAAGTGTTTCCTCATCTCCGTTCTAAATGGCTTACCCCTTATTCTTAAACTGTGGCCCCTGTTTCAGGACTCCCCCAACATCGGGAACATGTTTCCTGCCTCTAGCGTGTCCAAACCCTTAATAATCTTATATGTTTCAATCAGATCCCCTCTCATCCTTCTAACTTCCAGAGTATACAAACCCAGCCGCTCCATTCTCTCAGCATATGACAGTCCCGCCACCCCAGCAATTAACTTTGTAAACCTACGCTGCACTCCCTCAATAGCAAGAATGTCCTTCCTCAAATTTGGAGACCAAAACTGCACACAATACTCCAGGTGTGGTCTCACTAGGGCCCAGTACAATTGCAGGAGGACCTCTTTGCCCCTATACTCAACTCCTCTTGTTATGAAGGCCAACATGCCATTTGCTTTCTGCACTGCCTGCTGTACCTGCATGTTTACTTTCAATGACTAATGAACAAGGACCCCCAAATCCTGTTGTACTTCCCTTTTTCACAACATGACATCATTTAAATAATAATCTGCCTTCCTGCTTTTGCTACCAAAGCAGATAACTTCACATTTATCTGCATTAAACTGCATCTGCCATGCATCTGCCCACTCACGCAACATGTCCAATCACCCTGCATTCTCATAGTATCCTCCTCACATTTCACACTGCCACCCAGCTTTGTGTCATCTGCAAATTTGCTAATGTTACTTTAAAGCCCTTCATCTAAATCATTGATGTATATTGTAAATAGCTGCGGTCCCAGCACCAAGCCTTGCGGTACCCCACTAGTCACTGCCTGCCATTCTGAAAGGGACTCGTTAATCCCTACTCTTTGTTTCCTGTCTGCCAACCAATTTTCTATCCATGTCAGTACCCTACCCCCAATACCATGTCAGCACTCTACCCCTTATCCATGTCGGCACTCTACTCCCAGGTAGAGGGACTATAACAGCGTTTTAAAAGACATTTGTAGGTGGATAGGTAAGTTTTAGTGGGATATGGGTCAAATGCAGACAAATGGGACCAGCTTAGATGGGGCACCGAGGTTAGCATGGATTAGTTGCACCAATGATTTATTTCTGTGCTGTATATCTGGTATAATAAACAAATTTTCATTTAATTAATAACAGCAATACAATGCAAAAAAAAAACAAGGTCTGTAGTGCAGCCAAAGACACAGTCCACAGAAGATCACAGTTGCTGAGGTCAGTGTTGTGCAGTGTTCAAGAGCCTGATGGTTGCTGGGAAGAAGCTGTTCTTGAACCTGGAGGTCACGGTTTTCAGGCTCCTGTACCTTCTTCCCGATGGTGGCAGCGAGATGAGAGCGTGGCCAGGGTGGTGTGGGTCTCTGATGATGCTGGCTGCCTTTTTGAGGCAGCGCCTCCTGTAAATCCCTTTGATGGAGGGGAGGTCAGTACCTGTGATGGACCGGGCAGTGTCAACCACTCTCTGTAGTCTCCTTCGTTCCTGGGCGTTCGAGTTACTGAACCAGGCCCTGATGCAACCAGTCAGTGTGCTCTCAACTGTTGATTGTATACTGAATCTCCTCAACACAGGAGAATGTAGTAGCCTTGAGACAATTCCTGACAAGTGTTTCTAATGGTGATCATGGTGTATCTCCTGGCCTGCGAGCAAGCAGGATATCCAATCTGGCAGATCCCTCCTGTATTAGGATTTGCATGTATCTCACAACAAGTAGAGATAGTCAGAGAGTCAAACAGGACCTTCGGCCCAACTTATCCATACGAACCTAGAGGCCCCATCTACACTAGACGCACCTGCCCACAGTTGGCCTATATTTACAGGTACATGGATAGGATCTTCAATCTCTTGCTGATTGTTGTGCTATGTCACAGCAGAGTGTTGTGCTCTGCCTGGGCTCTCATTTTTCAAAGATTATTTTCCCTTTTCAACAAACACTGCTTTGAACACACCACGAAACACTAATTTGCCAGCTGTTTCAACACCATAAACCTTTCCAATCCATGTCCCTGCCCAAGTGTCTTTTAAATGTTGTTATAGTACCTGCATCAACTACCTCCTCTGGCAGCCCGTTGCATATACCTACCACCCTCTGTGTGAAAAAGCTGTCCCTCAAGTTCCTGGTAAATCTTTCCTGCCACACCTCGAACCTAGTAGTTCTTTAATCCCCTACCCTGGGTAAAAGATTCACACTATCTATTCCCCTCAAGGTTTTATACACCGCCATAAGATCACCCCTCAGCCTCCTGTGCTCCATTGATTAAAGTCGTAGCCTTCCCAACCTCTCCCTATAGCTCAGGCTCTCGAGGATTGACCGCATCTGGGACTTCTCTCACTGTCTCTGCCATCACTCTCTCTTGCCGCCGGCTAGAATGCGTCGTTATCTGGCAGCCACGGAGAGTGTTCCCTAAGTGTCGGCATTCTTCTCTGATCACTTCACGGCATTGTGTTGACAACCGTGCTAAATATAACATGGTCCAGTGCAGGAATAGAGTGGGCTTCCTCTGTAATGCTTCATTCTTGCTGTAAACAAATCCAATGGTGCTCCATACGTTCTCTTCACTCCATCCATTTATTTTTTTGTGAACTACCTGAATTCAAAACGTGCACTAAACTCAACTATATGTCAGCACACCCAAAGGAATTGAAGAAGGGGCTCGATCCGCAACATCACCTATTACTCCTCCCCAGAGATGCTGCCTGTCCCGCTGAGTTACTCCAGCATTTTGTGTCTGTCCAAGCAGTTGATATTCTGCTTTGAATTGGAGGATTGCGTGCAGTTCTGATCGCCCCCATTACAGGAAGGATGTGGAGAGGGTGCAGAGGAGGTTCACCAGAGTGATGCCTGGATTAGAGGGCATTGGGCGTAACAAGAGGGTGGACAAATTTGGATTGATTTCTCTGGAACGCTGCTGTTGAGAGCCCTGATAGAAGTATATAACATTCTGAGAAGCAGTGGTGCAGCGGTAGAGATGCTGCCTTCAGGGCCTGTCCCACCAGCGTCATTTGCGCGTCATGCAGATGGCGCGCGAAGATTTTGTACATGCAAAATCCTGGGGCGCCGCGCCCGACCCTGCCTACGTCAGCATGCACCATGCACGCGTAATGCGTACCATGCGTGCTTCCTGCATCGTGACGCGTAAATGATGTTGCGTAAATGGCACGCAAATGACGCCCAAGTGGGTCAGGCCCTTTACAGCGAACGCAGCGCCGGGACCCGAGTTCGATCCCGACTACGGCTGCTGTCTGTACGGAGTTTGTACGTTCTCCCCGTGACCTGCGTGGGTTTTCTCCGAGATCTTCAGTTTCCTCCCACACTCCAAAGACGTACAGGTTTGTAGGTTGATTGGTTTGGTAATTGTAAAAATTGTCCCTCGTGGGTGTAGGATAGTGTTAATATGCGGGGATCGCTGGTCGGCCCGGTGGGCCAAGGGGCCTGTTTCCGTGCTGTATCTCTAAACTAAACTAAACTAAATAAGGCACACAGTCGGAACCTTTTTTCCCCAGGGTGGAAATGTCAAAGACTAGAGGGCATAGTGTTAAGGCAAAAAGGGCAAAGATTAAAGGAGATGTGCGGGGGAAGTTTTTTTACAGAGGGTGGTGGGTGCCTGGAACGTGCTGCCACGGGTGGTGGTGGAGGCAGATACCATAGTGGTGTTTAGGAGTCTTTGGATGGATATTGAAATGCAGGGATTGGAGGGATATGGGTCATGTGCAGGCAGATAAGGGTTGAACTTGGCGTCATGGTGGGCGCAGACATTGTGGGCCGAAGGGCCTGTTCCTGTGCTGTCCTGTTCTGTGTATCAAAGAAAGAAACTTCAAAACACCAAGTGTGTCTACATTCCCTAAAGCCTTGTCACACTATTGTATGTTGACACTTTGCTTGCAAATCCTTAGTCTAGCTGTATAAATCCCCCGACCTTTGAAGTGTTATTAGCAATTTAAACATCCTTTACCGTATTGCGGAAAGGAGCTTTGTGCTAATGCTAACGGGATGTATCTGTGGCAGTTGGTCTCTTTTCTTGTCCTGGCCCCTTTTATCAGCCGGATTTTCTGTTACTTGGGTGGTCTGTGGCCGTCGCTAGTCTCCACAAGTCCTGGCTGTGGCTATGAAAGCTGGCGGAGATGCGGCACACTGCAGCTTCCTGGGAGCTGGGAACACACAGCTCCTTCTTCAGGTCCACTACAATCCTGGCCGCAGGCTAACCTGCCACAGCCAAGTCCACGTCTAAGCCAGGCTCGTTCTAGAGGGAGAGGGAGAGAGAGAGAGAGTGAGAGGGGTGAGTGAGGGGGGCAGGGGGGGGGGCAGGGTGAGGGGGGAAGTGAGGAGGGGGGGGGGGGGCCGAGGGAGACAGACAAACATGAGATACTATACCCAGATATCTCCAGGCTGGCATGCGTGTGTGGGCAAACATGTGACTGTATGTGCCTCATGTTTTTGTTGGGTTTTTGAGGAAATAAATGATGATAACTAAAAAAAAGAGAGAGAGAGAGAGAGAGAGTAAATGTAAGCTGTGGGGATGATTCTCGACATTTGTCATTGGAATAAAGCCTGTCGAGTAGTTCACTGTCCTGTGCGCGTGCCAGTGCATTCATTACTGATCTGGTGCCGTGACTGATGCTGCACAGCGCAGTGAATTCTGTAACAGCCCACAGAGAGATTAGCCGGACACGTGAAAGAAGGCAGTGGTTTATAAATAGAAATACTGATAGACAGATAGATAGATATATATAATATATATATATATATATATATATATATATATATATATATATATATATATATATATATATATATATATATATATATATATATATATATATATTTATATATATATATAATATATATATGTCGTACAGATACACAGACCCTAGAACAGCACAGGGGCAGGCCCTTTGGCCCATAATGTTTGTGCCAAACATGATGCCAAGACCATCTCTGCTCAGCCTTCACGTGACCCCTATCCCTGAATTCCCTGCATGTCCATGTGCCTATACAAAAGCCCCCTAAACACCACTATCATATCTGCCTCCACCACCCCCCTGGCAGCAGGTTCCAGGCACCCACCATTCTTCTGTATAAGAAATCTTGCCCCGCACATCTCCTTTAAGCTGCCAATCTTCCCTTAAAGCTATGCCCTCTTGTCTTTGACATTTGCATAGGTTCCGACTGTGTACCCTGGTAGTCACTGGTAATATTAATGGCAAGGAACTTGAAACTCTCGCCAACTCCACTTCGACTCCGTAGGTGCTGATTGAGACATGTACTCCACAACGCTGTCTGGTCGATAACTAGCTCTTGCTGACATTGAGGGAGAGCTTATTGTCCTGACACCATGTCACTAAGTTCTCTATCTCCTTCCTGTACTCCGTCTCATCCGGCCCACCACACTGGTGTCATCTGCAAACTTGTACAGCTGAATTTGGCCACACAGGCATGAGTGTCCTGGAGTGTAGCAGGGTGCTGAGAATTAGGGTTGCCAGCTTTCTCATTCCCAAATAAGGGACAAAAGGTCAAAATAAGGGACAAATTCCCGACGGCAATTCGTTGACTGACTCGATCGTGGCTGGGTGAATGATGAGTTGGCCCGGGAGCTGGACTGCACACAAAGCCCAGCCGGCGGGCCAGGTGAGGAGGTTTGGCCCGGGCCGTGCGATGTCGCGCGCAAAGTCCGGCACCCCATCCAACTCATGAACCGATGATCAGCCATGAGAAAGAGGGGTGGTGGTGTCGGTAGTAAGCGAAGGTCCGAAGCTCGGACAGCTGGCCGGGCTGCCGACCGACGGGGCCACGGGCGAGGCGCTGCTGCTGCTGCACTCCATGGGCTGCACTACGTCGGGGCAGGTGAGGCGGGGCCGAACATGGCACTCTGACCCGACAGTCCCCTCGACCTGAGTAGTAGCAGTCAAATACGGGACAAGGGCAGTCCCGTATGGGACAAACCAATTTAGCCCAATATACGGGATGTCCCGGCTAATACGGGTCAGTTGGCAACGCCACTGAGAATGCACCCTTGCAGGCCACCAGTGTTATCTACGCACAGTACAGCAATTATCTATTTACTGACGGTATGGTACATGTCTAAATCTGTGTTCTCCCCAATCTTTATTACAGGAGGAAATAAACTGCAGAACCAGCTCTTCCGTCTGAACTGGGCGTGGATTTCTCTGGAGAAGGAATATTATCTGATCGACGAGAAGTCCAAGTTTCTAGTAGTGATACTAAAACGCAGAGGCTATCTTGGAGAAACCTCATTTGTTGGTAAGGTGCCCTCGAGAATTACCTTAAATTGAAATATTTCCCTTTTAGAAATACCATCGGACTGTAGTTTAGTAAATTAATCAAACTCTCCAATTTTCCCCCCCACCCCACTTCTCCCGCCTCCCACCACCCTCCCCCTTCCCCCCATTTCCCTCCTCTCTATCCTAGTTATGCTTTTCCTTTTCCCCACCCGACCCCTTCCACTGACATTCCTTCCTCTAGCTTCATATTTTGCACCTCTTCAATTCTTATCTCTTTATCTTACACTTTTTGTGTCTGTGGCAATGAATGAATTCCACTCTCCTATCCATATACCTGTCCTAATGTCTTCCACAGACATTTGTGAGCCGAAGGCCTGTTCTTGTGCTGCGTGACACGGTGACTCTAAAGGGCCTGTCCCACTTGGCCATCATTCGCATGCCATTTACGCGACCTGCTAGCGTGTGGGTAGCGTGTGGGTAGCGTGGGGACGGGCGCATGGAGTGGTGTGAAGGAGTGTGGACTTCGTCCTGCACAAAATCTTCGCCCGCCACCGGCCTGTCCCGTAACTGACGGCCAAAGTGGGACAGGCCCAAGACCCTGGCGCGGCGCAATGTCTCACCTCCAACAGCAGCGGAAGCAGGCAAACGATCGCCGAGCTCGGCCTGGGGCTCACGGCCGTTGCGGGTCCACCCAGAGTGGGGCCAAGACGATTGGAGATAGACACAAAATGCTGGAGTAACTCAGCGGGACCGGCAGCATCTCTAGAGAGAAGCAATGGGTGACGTTTCGGGTCAAGACCCTTCTTTCAGACTGAAGAAGCGTCTCGACCCGAAACATCAGCGGGACGAGAAACGTCACCCATTCCTTCTCTCCAGAGATGCTGCCGGTCCCGCTGAGTTACTCCAGTATTTTGTGTCCCTCTTCAAATGACGTCACGCTCTTCAGACGGCTGTGCGGACGCATGATGACGCGCGCAATCGTCGCGCGTCAGTCACTACCGGCCTGTCGCATAAATGACGGCCAAGTAGGACAGGCCCTTAAATAATCAGTGTTGAATCATCCTGGGCCAGTTTGCAAGGAAACTTGGCAATAGAGGAGCAGATTGTTAGCGCTAATAAGCCCAACATGACAGCAGGTGAAAGGGCCTCAGAGACTGAAAGCTGTGCCAAGTGTGGAACATGATAGCTCATCCTCACTGCTTCCTGGCTCCATTCACTGCTTGGAAACCCTCCATAACAGCCCATGGATTAAACACACCCCTCAGCTAAAATAGATTCCTAGAGTCACAGAGCCACAGAAACAGGCCCTTCGGCCCTCCTTGTGCAAACTCAGCTGGTCCCGTTTACCTGCATTTGGCCCATTTCCCACTGAACCTTAGGTAGACACAGAAAGCTGGAGTAACTCAGTGGGACAGGCAGCATCTCTAGAGAAACGGACTGGGTGACGTTTCGGGTCCCGCTGAGTTACTCCAGCTTTTTGTGTCAATCTTCGGTTTAAACCAGCATCTGCAGCTCCTTCTCCCACTGAACCTTTCCTATCTATATATTTCTTATCCTATATAGTTTCTATCCTATAGATGGACGAGAAGGCCGTTCGGCCCTTCGAGCTAGCATCATCATTCAATATGATCATGGCTGATCACCCAGAATCAGTACCCCGTTCCTGCTTTCTCCCCATACCCCTTGATTCCTTGAACCCTAAGAGCTAAAGCTAAAGGGCCTGTCCCACTTGGGCATCATTTGCGCGTCACGCAGATGGCGTGCAAAGATTTTGTACATCCCAAAACCCTGGGGCGGCGCGCGCGACCATGACTACGTCACCACGCACCTTGCGCGCGTAATGCGCTGTGCATTACGCGCCTCACCTACACGTCATGACACGAGCGTCGTGCGTCGTGACGCGTAACTTATGTCGCGCAAATGACGCTCAAGTGGAACAGGCCCTTAACTGTTGAATACTGTACTGAGGTACAGCGAGAAGCTTCTGATCACACGCTATCCAGTCAAAGAAAAGGACATACATAATGACAATGTTCTACAAACCCATACCCTGGGTGAAAGGCTCAGTACATTCACCCTATCTATTCCACTCATTATCTTATACACCTCTATAAGATCACCCCTCAGCCTCCTGGGCTCCAAGGAATAATAACTAGGACATATTATTCCAAGTGAAATCGTATTGAAATACTTCTTGCAAAGGCCTTTAAAAGTGAACAATAGACAATAGGTGCAGGTGTAGGCCATTCGGCCCTTCGAGCCAGCACCGCCATTCAATGTGATCATGGCTGATCATCCCCAATCAGTACCCCGTTCCTGCCTTCTCCCCATATCCCCTGACTCTGCTATTTTTAAGAGCCCTATCTAGCTCTCTCTTGAAAGCATCCAGAGAACCTGCCTCCACCGCCCTCTGAGGCAGAGAATTCCACAGACTCACCACTCTCTGTGAGAAAAAGTGTTTCCTCATCTCCGTTCTAAATGGCTCACTCCTTATTCTTAAATTGTGACCCCTGGTTCTGGACTCCCCCAACATCGGAACATGTTTCCTGAAGAAACAAAGACAATGCCAGAATTTAGGGGAATCTAAATCATCCCCCTAAACCTTTCCTATCCATTAACTTGTACAAATGTCTTTCAAATGTGGCCATAGTACCTGCCTCAACCTCCTCCTCTGGCAGCCCGTTCTGTACACCCACCACCCTCTGTGTGAACATTTGCCCCTCAGGTTCCTATTAAATCTTTCCCTTCTCTCCTTAAACCTCTATGACCTGTGTTCTCTGGTTCTTGATTGCCCTACTCTGGGTAAAAGACTCTGCAATCATCCTATCTATTCCTCTCATGATTTTATACGCCTCTATAAGATCACCCCTTGGCCTCCTGGTATAAAATCCTAGCCAGCCCAACCTCTGCCTATAGCTCCGGACCTCAAGTCCTGGCAACATCCTCATAAATTGTATCTGCAATCTTTCCAGCTTAATGGCATTTTTCTTCTAGCAGTGTGACCAACACAGGAAGTCCATAATATGTTCATAAATCATAGGAACTGAATTAGGCCATTTGGCCCATCGAGCCTACTCCACCATTCCGTCATGGCTGATCTATCTTTCACTTTCGACCCCATTCTCCTGCCTTCTCCCTGTAATATTTGACACCTTTCCTTATCAAGAATCTGCCAAACCTTCGCTTTATAAATACCCAGTCACTTGGCTTCCACAGCCGTCTGTGGCGATGAATCTGCAGATCCTCTGACTAAAGAAATTCCTCCTCTTCTCCTTTCTAAAGATATGTCCTTTTATTCTGAGGCCAATGACCTAGACTATGAGAGTCCTAGACTCTCCCACTTGTGGAAACATCCTCACAAAACCCACTCCATCCAGGCCTCTCATTATCTGTTTAGTTTCAATAAGGTCCCCTCTCATTCTTCTAAACTCCAGTGAGTACAGGCCCAGAGCCGTCAAACGTTCACCATACGTTAAACCAATCATCCCCAGGATCATTCTCGTAAACTGGTAGTCTGAAAAAGGGACCCGACCCGAAACGTCGCCTATCCATGTCCTCCAGAGATGCTGCCTGACCCGCTGAGTTACTCCAGCACTTTCTGTCTTTTTTGTATTAAACACCATCTGCAGTTCCTTGTATCTCTACAATTCTCCAAGCACAGCCTCATCAACATCGTGAGCCAAACACAAAGTGCTGGAGTAACTCAGCGGGTCAGGCAGCATCTATGGAGGGAATGGAAAGATGACGCTTTGCGTCGGGACCCTTCGTCTTCCTGGTGTCCCTCTCTGTCTCACCAACATCTTGCATATCTTTCAATTTAATTTAGTCTTTTAATTTTGAGATAAAGCACGGAGAAAAAGGCCCTTCGGCCCACCGAGTCCAGCGATCCCTGTACACTAGCACCATCCTACACACTAGGGGCAATTTACAATTTACAGAAGCCAATTAACCTGCAAATCTGTATGTCTTTAGAATGTGGGTGGAAAACCGGAGCATCCGGAGTAAGCCCAAGTGGTCACAGGGAGAACGTGCAAACTCCATACAGACAGCATCCGCAGGCGGGATTGAACCCGGGCCTCTGGCTCTGTAGAGGGCCTGTCCCAGCAGCATGCGACTCCATGCGATGAGCGCGACCTAACGTGGTCGCTTGAGCCGTCCGGCGTCGCGGGGCCGGTCCCACTTCGATCGCCGGAGCCGTGCGGAATTGTGCGGAGTTCGTCCCGACATCGCACGGGGCTCTGAAAAACTGACCATGTTCAAAAATTCCGCGCGGCAACGGCTTGTCCGCTCGCAGTCGCCTCGACGCATTACGCACCGCCTCGACGTCGTGCCTCCGTGACCCTCTCTGTGTGTGGCTCCGTGACCCTCTCTGTGTGTGGCTCCGTGACCCTCTCTGTGTGTGCCTCTGTGCACCTCTCTGTGTGTGTCCCTCTCTGTCCTGGCGAACTTACCTTTCAGACTTCGCTCCAAGTTCGCCTCACTTCGCCCAAGTCGCGCCACTCACCCCACCTCCGCGCAGCCCCCGCTGCTAGTTTGATCGCGCTCACCGCATGGCGCCGCATGCTGGTGGGACAGGCCCTGTACAGGGATCACCCGACCTCCGCGCGGCCCCCGCTTCTAGTTTGGTCGCGCTCACCGCATGGCGCCGCATGCTGGTGGGACAGGCCCTGTACAGGGATCACCCGACCTCCGCGCTCACCGCATGGCGCCGCATGCTGGTGGGACAGGCCGTTTAGGCAGCAACTCTACCGCTGCCCCATTGTGTCTATAATTGTGCGTTGAAACGATGCTTGATAAGGATCCGCCCATTGATTTTGGTGGGATAAGACAAATAATACATGTGTGATTGGGTTGTATTTTGAGGCACTGTTCTGTGGTTTGTTGACAGGGATTGGGACCAAGGATGTCACAGCTAAGAAGGATAAGGATTTCAGGGGGAAATCACAGAAACAGGTGCAGTTCAACCCTGGGCAGTCGACGGCAACTTGGAGAGTACAGATTTTGACCGATAACGAATACGAACAGTCTGAAACATTCCAGATTGTTCTATCCGAGCCAGTCATGGCTGTTCTCGAATTCCCAGAGATCGCAACTGTGGAAATTCTTGACCCGGGTGATGGTAAGTAATTGTTATTTTACCGTCACAGACTCGTGCATCACAGAAACAGGCCCTTCGGCCCCACTCGTCCATGCCGACCACAATGCCCCATCTACACTAGCCCCACCTGCCCGCGCTTGGCCCATATCCCTCTAAACCTTTCCTATCCATGTACCTGTCCAAATTATTATTATTATTAACATTATACTTATGGGCGCCTTTCAAAGACTCTCAAGGACATCTTACAAAATGTAATAATCAGATTACAAAACATATAAGCAGAATAAAAAAAGAAACAAAAAATAGTAGGGACAACACACTATTCAAAGAGAGAGCAGCGGCAGCGTTACCTCTCCCTAAAATGTCTTTAAAATATCGTTATTGTACCTGCCTCAACTACCTCCCCTGACAGTTTGTTCCAAATACCCACCACCCTTTGTGTGAAAAGGTTCCCCATGGGGTTCCTATTAAATCTTTCCCTTCTCACCTTAAATCTTTAGTATAGTAATTCACTATGTCCTCTTAATTCATTTATTCTGTGCAAAAGACTGTTCACCTCCTCGATCTATTCCTTTCAGGATTTTGTACATCTCTATGAGATCATCCCTCAGCCTCCTACACACCAAGGAATAAAGTCCCAGCCTACTCAACCTCTCCCAATAGCTCAGTCCCTCATGTCCTGGCAATATCGTCATAATTCTTCTCTGTATCCTTTCCAGCTTAACAACATCTTTCCTAGAACAGGGTGACCAAAACTGAACACAATACTCCAAATGTGGCCTCACCAATGTCTTCTACAACAGTAACATGACCTCCCAACATCTATACTCAATACTCTCCCAACATCTATACTCAACGCCTTCTTGACCACACTATCTACCTATGACACTACCTTCAAGGAACTATGTATCTGCACTCCTAGATCCCTCTGCTCCACCACGCTTCCCAGAACCCTGCCATTTACTGTGCTGTCACTAAAACCTTTTGAACAGAATTTAAAGATACTTACCAGTTACTGAGTCCAGAAAAATGATGTGAGGTATTTCTCCCTGCCCCCTTTACCAGCTTGAGCTGATATTTCCCCTGATGGGTAGTATCCAAAATTACTGACTCCCCTCTACGAGAAGAATTAGAGTTACTTGGGTGTGAAAAGATAGCAAACATTTTATGTCGGAAGCAACTGCACCAAAGATAGACACAGAGTGCTGGAGTAACTCAGCGGGACAGGCAGCATCTCTGGAGAGAAGGGATGGGTGACGTTTCAGGTCGAGACCCTTCTGCGGTAAACCTTTTACCTTTATTAATTAAGTGAATGCCAAGCAACACGTGAAGCATCAGATTAGTGTAGACGTAGGCCATTCCGCTCCTGTCACGTTTAGTTAATTAGCTGACTAATCTAGTGTAGAAAACTCTGTGATTTAAGTGTGACTGTGTTCACTCCTCTCTCGACACTCCCTCTGATATAAAGCAGGACACATCAACTCCTCATCGTAGACTCGAACGATGTAGTTATAACAGTGCAAGGAAGATAACCTCTCCACTTGAGTTGGATAATGTCACTCCTACAGAGTGGGTTATCTGACGTAGGAATTCATTTGGGAGTATTGTTTATACAGAGGATTTGGGATTGTTTAGGTAACGTGAAGAGAAAGCTATAATAGTGAGTGTACTGTAAATGGGAGAAAAAAAACGAATAATCCGACAACAGTGATAGAAGCAGAGTGCTGGAGTAACTCATCAGGTCAGGCAGCATCTCTGGAGAACATGGATAGGTGACGTCTCAGGGAAGAAGGGAACCTTCTTTACATTCCAGACTTAAGTCCCAACCCGAAACATCACTTATCCATGTTCTCCAGAGATGCTGCCTGACCAGCTGAGTTAAGGGCCTGTCTCACTTGGGCGCCATTTGCTCGTAATTTACGCGACATGAACAACGCGTCACGATGCACGTGATGCGTGCATTACGCCGCATGGTGTGTGGTGATGTAGGCAGTGACGCGTGGTCACGCGCGGCGCCCCAGAATTTTGGGATTCACAAAATCTTCGCGCACCACCTGCGTGACACGCAAATGACACCCAAGTGGGACAGGCCCTTACTCCAGCACTTTGTGTCTTCCCTTTGGCACACCAGCATCTGCAGTTGCTTGTTTCGACTTCCTATAGCGTCCCAGCCTGCTCAACCTCTCCCTGTATCTCAGGCCCTCGAGTCCTGGCAACATCCTCGTGATGTTTGGCTATGCGTATAAAAAATTTGTAACTTCATTTCTCCAACAACGAAAAGGATTTTAGAGAGGATATTGTAATGTGTAATGGTGTGCAGGGCAGCAGATATTCAGGAATCTCTCCAGTACTTCAGTAACCTGACTGGTAGAGTGGGTGACTCAGAAAACCCCTCAGTGCTGCAGGTAACCACCTCATCTAATCGAACTACCAGAAAAAGCTCACAGATTTAAAAAACATGGTCATAGAGTCATACAGCGTGGAAACAGGCCCTTCGGCCCTACTTGTCCACGCCGACCAACATGCCCCATCGACACTAGTCCCACCTGCCTGTGTTTGACCCATTCCCCACTAAACCTATCCTATCCATGTACCTGTCCAAATGTTTCTTAAACATTGTGACTGCACCTGCCTCAACTACCTCCTCTGGCACCCCGTTCCATACACCCACTAATCATTGTGCATAAAAGGTTAACCTTCAGGCTCCTATTACATCTTTCTCCCTAAACCTATATGCTCTGGTTGTCGATTGCCCTACTCTGGGCAAGAGACTCGGAGCGTCTACCTGATCTATTCCTCTCGTGATTTTGTACATTGATGTCTCCCAAGTTACTTTGATTGATATAATGAAAACTATAATTATCTCTTAAGTTTATATAATTATGTTAATTGCAAAGCCTGTTTGTTTTATTTGGCCTGTAACGTCATAATTCATCTGGGTCTTGGATTGGAGGGGTTTCTTCAATAATTAGCTAGAGATCCGTGTGTGTGTGTGTGTGTGTGTGTGTGCGTCTATGTATATTTGTGTGTGTACCTGTGTGAGTGAGAGCGTGTGTCTGTATGAGTGAGAGTGTGTGTGACTCTGTGTGTTTGTGTTTGTAAAAGAGTGAGTGTGAGTCTGCATGTGTATCTGTGTGTGAGTGTGTGTGTCTATGCCTGTGTGTGTTTATGTGTGTGAGTGAGACTGAGTGTGTGTCTGTGTGTGTGTCTGTGCTAGTGTGTGTGTGCATGATAGTGAGTGTGTGTGTGAGAGGATATACAATGTATGTCAGTGGGTGAGTGGATATGTGTGTACGAGTGTCTGTGTGTGAGAGTGAGTGGGTGTATGAGTGTGAGTGCGGATGTGAAAATGCATTTGCGTGTGTGTGTGTGTGTGAGAGTATGTGAGAAAATGTGTGTGTGGATGTGTGTGCGTGTGCATATGAATGTGTGAGTGCGCATGTGGATGTGTGTGTGTGAGTGCTCGTGTGTGTGTGTGAGTGCATGTGAGTGCGCGTGTGGATGTGTGAGTGCGCGTGTGGATGTGTGAGTGCACGTGTGTGTGTGTGTGTGTATGTATGTGGGTGTGAGTGCGTGTGTGGATGTGTGTGGGTGTGGATGTGTAAGTGCGTGTGCGTGTGTATGGATGTGTGTGTGCACGTGAGAGTACGTGTGGATGTGTAAGTGAGTGTGCATGTGTGTGTGCGTGTGGATGTGTGTGCGTGTGGATGTGTGTGCGTGTGGATGTGTGTGTGTGGATGTGTAAGTGCATGTGCGTGTGTGTGTGTGTGCGTATGGATGTGTGTGTGCACGTGAGAGTACGTGTGGATGTGTAAGTGCGCGTGCGTGAGTGTGTGGATGCGTGGATGCGCGTGTGTGCGTGCGTGTGTGCGTGTGGATGTGTGAGTGCACGTGCGTGTGGATGTGAGAGTGCGCGTGTGTGTGGATTGTGTGTGAGAGAGAGTGTGGACACACACAACCATCCTTGTTACAGTGGGAGATACACGTGAATCTGCAGCATCAGAATTGAAGAGAAGGTCAATTCAGTGACTTTGATGAAACTAACACGTTCTCTACGGGCTCGGGCAGTGCACACTTCCTCTTTGAAGGTGATTGTTCTGCAGTCTCCCAGAACAACATATCTGCAGGAACCGCGTTGAACAAAACCATAAGCAATCCTGCTTGTGGAAGCCAAAAAGATGAAAGACTTCCCACTGCATCTATTATCATCGAGATAAGAAATGGAATGAATCTGTGGAATTCATTGCCACAGACGGCTGTGGAGGCCAAGTCAATGCATGTTTTTAAGCGGCGATTGATAGATTCTTGGTTAGTAAGGGTGTCAGGGGTTATGGGGTGAAGGCAGGAGAATGGGGTTGAGAGACATGGATAGATCAGCCATGATTGAATGGCGGAGTAGACTCAATGGGCCGAGTGGCCTAATACTGCTCCTACAACTTATGACCTTACAATTGAATTCCACAGAATACCAAACAACGATCCTTATACTATTACAAGCCTAGTCCAACTCTAATCTGTCTCATTTTTCACGTCGTGATGGTTCTATCTCTGGGACGCTGCTATCTGTTTTGTGCTATCCCTTTAGCCCCCTCCCTCAAATGTCACCCAGGCCTCAATCCCCCCTCTGGCTTTTGTCCATGCACCTATCACTTGCCAGGCTTTGTCCCGCCTCCACTTCTCTCTTCCAGCTTACTTCACCCGCCCCCCCCCCCCCCCCCCCCCCCCATCCGTCCGTCCGTCTCCCGTCCGGTAGAGTTGCTGCCTCACAGCGCCAGAGACCCGGGTTCAACCCTGACTGTGGGTGCTGTCTGTATGGAGTTTGTACGCTCTCCCTGTGACCGCGTAGGTTTTCCCCAGTTGCTCCAGTTTCTTCCCTCACTCCAAAGACGTACAGGTTTGTAGGTTAATTGGCTTCAGTAAAATGGTAAATTGTTCCTAGCGTGTAGAGTGGTGTTAGTACACGGGTTGATCGCTGGTCGGTGCGGACTTGGTGGGCTGAAGCTCCTGTTTCCGCACTGTATCTCTAAATTAAACTAAAATATGTTTAAGGTGAAAGGGGAAAGATTTAATAGGAATCAGAGGGGCAGCTTTTTCGCGCTGAGAGTAGTAGGTGTATGGAACGAGCTGCCAGAGGAGGTAGTTGAACCAGTAGACAATAGGTGCAGGAGTAGGCCATTCAGCCCTTAGAGCTAGCACCGCCATTCAATGTGATCTACAGGTGCTGTCTGTGTGGAGTTTGTACGTTCTGCCCGCGATTGTGTTGGTTTTCTCCCAGCGCTCCGGTTCCCTCCAACATTTCAAAGACGTGCAGGTTAGTAGGTTTAATTTGACCCCTGTAAATTGTAAATTGTCCCTTGTGTGTAGGACAGTGTTAGTGTGCGGGGATCGCTGGTTGGCGGGGACTCGGTGGGCCAACGGGCCTGTTTCCACACTGTATCTCTAAACTAAACTAACCTGAACGCAATCAGTCCGAAGAAGGGTCCCGACACGAAATGTCACCAATCCATGTTCTCCAGTGATGCTGCCTGGCCCGCTGAGATACTCAAGCAGTCTGTGACTTTACAGGAACCGGTTTGTGTATTAGGGCCAGAATAAGTTCTTCGCGACCCCGCCGACTTATTTTGCCCTTTACTTCAACTTTGCTCTTTCCCCCCCCCCTCCCCCAGAGTCGACTGTCTTCATCGTCCAGTCCTCCTATGCCATTGATGAACACGTTGGTGAGCTGTTGATCCCGGTGATGAGAACGGGAGATGTGAGCCAGGAGCTGATGGTCATGTGCTTCACTCAACAAGGTAAGAGGATAAAGTGGCGTCAATATCTCCATCATCACCATCTCTCCCAAGGGTGCTTAATTATCACCCAGGGGTGCAGAGAAGGTTGGCTGCCTGAAGTCACCTGTTGCCGTCCCCTGATTTTTTTTTTTTTTCCCTGTATTTTTTCCCCTTGAGTTCTCTCCCCCCCCCTTCCCCCCCCCCCATCAATTTCAGTGTAAAGAGAGGCCCCGACCTGAAACATTACCTATCCATGATCTCCAGAGATGTTGCCCGACCCGCTGAGTTACTCTAGCATTTTGCGTCTCTCTTTACCACAATGCTGCCTGGATTCCAGGGCATTAGTTACAGGGCGATGGTTGGACAGACTTGGATTGCTTTCTCTGGAACTCCACTCCCTCTTCTCCCCTCGCCCATCAAGCAAGAGGTGCGGACGTGGGAAAACGCACACCTCCAGATTCAGGGAAAATCTCTTCCCAGCTGTCATCAGGCAACTGAACCAACCTGTCACCAACTAGGGAGCAGTTAACGTTATTCCCTTTATCCTATATCTACACTGTGGACAGCTGGATTGTAATCTTGTTCCGTTGACTGGATAGCACGCAACAAAAAACGTTTTTCGCTGCACCTCGGTACAGAGTGGCACAGTAGCGCAGAGGTAAAGCTGATGCCTTACAGTGTCAGAGACGGGGAGCGATCCTGTTGGTATGGAGTTTGCACGTCCTCCCATTGACCGCGAGGGTTTCCTCAGGGTGCTTCGGTCTCCTCCCACATTCCAAAGACGTACAGATTTGTAGGTAAATTGGCTTTGGTAAATTGTCCGTGATGTGTGCAGGATAGTGTTAGTGTACGGGCATCGCTGGTCGGCGCGGCCTCGGTCGGCCTGTTTCCGCGCTGTATCTCTAAACTAAACTAGACATAAACTAACTTGCTAACTACTTGTTTGTACTCTTGACTATTTGATTGCAGGCACGGCGAGGGGTACGATTCCGTCCAGCGTGCTATCCTACTCCGATTATATCACGCGGACTGAAGACCATAAGAGTGTGCTCCGCTTCGACAAGGATGAGACGGAGAAGTTTTGTCAGGTGGTGATCATCGACGACTCCCTGTATGAGAGCGAGGAGACCTTCAACGTCACCCTGAGCATGCCCATGGGCGGCCGGCTGGGTGACCACCGCAGTGCCCAGGTCTTCATTGTGCCCGACCCAAATGACGGTGAGATCATCCCCTTCACTTTACTGCTTACAGGGCGTCATTTACGCGACATCATTTACGCGCCGCAACACACGACGCGCACGTCGTAACGCGCACGTGATGCCGCATGGCGCGTGGCGATGTAGGCAGTGATGCGCAGTCGCAGGCTGCGCCCCAGGATTTTGGGATTCACAAAATCTTTGCACACCACCTGCGTGACGCGCAAATGACGCCCAAGCGGAACAGGCCCTTAGCGCTTCACAGATGGGTGCTTTTACTTATTCGGGACACGTCGCGGAAATGGGCCCTTCAGCCTACCGAGTCCAGGCCGACCGGCGATCACCCTTTACACCACTTCTATCATTACACCTATCGGCGCGGATTGGGTGGACCAGAGGACCTGTTTCCACTCTGTATCTCCAATCTGTACTGTTTCTGCTTGGAACGTTACAGAGAATATTAGTCTTTGGCCATCGATCACCCGTTCACACTAGTTCTATGTTATCCAACTTTCTCATCCACTCCCTACACAGTAGGGGCTATTTACAAAGGGCCAATTAACCCACAAACCTGCACGTCTTTTGGATGTGGGAGGAAACCGGAGCTGCCGGAGAAAACCCACGCGGTAACAGGGAGAAGGTGCAAACTCCACACATTCAACACCCGAGGTCAGGATCGAACCCAGGTCCCTTGCGCTGTGAGGCAGCGACTCTATCGCTGCGCACACCTTGTTATGGCATTTCTTCCACATGCTTTCCCATCAACCACCGTTTAATTTTATCCTTAACAGATCTTAAATCACTCGACCTTTACCAATATACTTCCACAAGGCAGTTAAATAACATCAAAAATACTTTCAATACCAGGGGGTTTTTCCCATCAAGTGTATTAAAGTTAATCACTTGGAAAATTGAAAGCGTGAGTGTAATATTGAAACTGGACATTGTTTTGCTGCAGGCTAATAATTCATTCCAAAATCAGTTAATGTCAACAAGGCTGCAAATCATATATAAACGTTCCAAGAAAAATAAATGAGCTTGCCTGAGCTTGGTGACACAGACTTTACAGATCGGTTTTGAAGTATTAAAAACTTCCGATCTTCTGTGGCTTTGTACATGAGTGCTTTACCGGGACCTGTACAGACAGAATGTCTCTCTTCATCTTTAAAAGATTCAATGGGAACCTGGTGGTGGTGTGTATACGGAATGAAGAATTAGTTGAGGCAGGTACCAAAACAATGTTTAAAACAAAAAGACACAAACTGCTGGAGTAACTCAGCGGGTCAGGCATTATCTCTGAAGACCATGGATAGGTGACGTCTCACAGAGTGCTGGAGTAACTCACAGGTCAGGCAGCATCTCTGGAGAAGATGGATAGGTGATGTTTTGAGATGGGGGCCCTTCTTAGGACCGTTCACCTGCGGAAAACCAGCATCCGGTGGTGGCTGCGGCACTGTGGCGCAGCGGTAGAGCTGCTGCCGTACGGTGCCAGAGACCCGGGTTCGATCCTGACCACGGGTGCTGTCTGTCTGGATTTTGGACGTTTGCCCCGTGACCTGCGTAGGTTGTCTCCAGTTTACTCCCACACTCCAAAGATGTACAGGTTTGTAGGTTAATTCGCTTTGGTAAAATAAAAATTGAAAATTGTCCTTGGTGTCTAGGTTAGTGCTTGCATACGGGGTGATCACTGGTTGGTGCGGACCTGGTGGGCTGAAGGGCCTGTTTCCATGCTGTATTTCTAAAGTCCAAAGTTTAAAGTCTGGAAATCTGCAGCTCCTTGTTTCAACAATAAAGACAGTTGGACAGATATATGGTTAGGAAAGGTTTAGAGGAATATGGATCAAATGCAGGCAGGTGGGACTAGTGGGGATGGAGCATCTTGGTCAGCATGGAAGAGTGGGGCCGAAGGGCCTGTCTCCCCGCTGTATGACCCAATGACTGGGTGAATTTGCGTGTGTCCCTTTCAGCACTGCGTTCATCGGAGTGCAAGGCTTTACTTTCTGTACGACCCTGGTTAAAAGTTAATTTTTCACAAGCACTAAAGGGCCTGTCCCACTTAAGCGATTTTTTTTTCGACGACTTGCCAGCACCCGTCTTAGATCTGCAGGTCGCCGAAAATTTTCAACATGTTGAAAATCCAGTGGCGACCAGAAACAGGTACAACGCTTTGGGCGACTATACATGACCATTCAGGCGTCGCCCCGCTCCATGTCGTGAGTAGTCCCCCAAAGAGTCGTACCTTTCCCTGGTCGCCGCTGGATTTTCAACATGTTGAACATTTTCGGTGACCTGCTGCGATTATGACGGGTGCCGGCAAGTGGCTGAAAGAAATCGCATAAGTGGGACAGGCCCTTGACATGTAGAGTAAGGCAGATGCCCAGAAACGCACACCCTCTAACATCTACACCAAATCAGATGAACATCAGATACATGGTCAGTCATCCTGATGCTACTGCAAATACATCCTCACAGTTTAATCAAAATGATTGTTATCAAAATGATTGTTATTGTCCATATCAACACTCTACTTTTTCAACTTTTCTCTCCATCCACTCCCCCTTCCCAGTTCTCCCTCTCGTCTTTCTGTCTCCACCTACTTTCTATCTTCGCCTACACCTCCCCTAACATCAGTCTGAAGAGGGGTCTCGACCTGAAACGCTGCCCATTCCTTCTCTCCAGAGATGCTGCCTCACCCTCTGAGTTACTCCAGCAATTTTGTGTCTACCTTGACTTTTTCATGTTAGGCCCGCAATATGTCGGTTCATGGATTTCGACTTTGCAACTTTTTCTAAAGCAGTGGCAGTTTTGCTCTTATTTTAGCGATACAGCATGCAAAGAGGCCCTTCGGCCCACAGAATCCATGCCAACCAACAATCGCCCCGTACACTAGTTCACACTAGGGACAATTTACAGCAGCCAATTAACCTACAAACCCTTTGGAACACGGGAGGAAACCGGAGCACCCGGAGAAAACCCACGTGGTCACGGGGAGAACGTGCGAACTCTGTACAGACAGCACCTGTAGTCAGGATGAAACCCGGGTCTCTGGCGCTGTGGGGCAGCAACTCTACTGCTGCGCCACCGTGGCTCGCATTGGCAGTGATTACAGGCATAAATTTAATACCAAGTTATTTTATTTACAAAATCTATTCCTGCCCTGTCTCGGTCAAGATTTATTATCGTCACCTGTTCCGAGATACAGTGAAAAATTGTGTAGTTTCGTTTACAGATACTGCAGAGTAAGACGTGAGTCTGGGTGGAGCAGAGAGAGGGGGGGGAGGACTAGAGGGTGGGAGAAGCAGGGGGCAGTAGAATGAAGTTTTCCCTTCTGAGGACACATGATCTCCAGATGGCAATTTAACGTAGACATAATTTCACATTATAAGACAGAAACCTCCACGCCTAAACAAATGTTCTGGAAACTCTTGCAGCTGCTGCTGCCAATAAGGTTGTGTACCCTGTTCATGAATGAGGCTGTAATGTAGCCAGCTGAGCTCTGATACATCATAAACACACACCTTGCTGGCTGACAAGTTGTCATTTAGAGATGCAGCGTGGAAACAGGCCCTTCAACCCACCGAGTGGCTGCCGACCATCGATCACCCGTTCACACTAGTTCTATTTACAGAGGGCCAATTAACCTACAAGCATGCATGTCTTTGGGGTGTGGAAGGAAACCCACACGGCCACAGGGAGAACGTGCAAACTCCACACAGACAGCACCTGAGGTCAGGATTGAACCCTGGCCTTTGACGCTGTGAGGCTTTCAGCCTGTAAGTGCCTCGAATTGTTGCATCTGTGACTAATTCTTAAAGGCGGTAGACGGGGACTTTAATTCTACCTCATTAAAAGCACACCCACGCCTCTACTTCCTTGGAAGGCTTAGGAGCATCTTGGTCAGCATGGAAGAGTGGGGCCGAAGGGCCTGTCTGCCTGCTGTACAACTATGACTTGGGCATGTCCCCAACTGCTCTCACCAACCTCCACAGTCACTGGGGAAGGCTGATTGTAATCCCGTCTGGTCTTTCAGCAGACTGAACAGCACACTGCAAAAGCTTTTCACTGTACCTCGGTACACGTGGCAATAAACTAAACTATTGTCATGTCCCACAGAAAGTGCTTTATAGGGGGGGAATCACAGCATGGTTGGGGAACCACTCCATCCAAGACCGCAAGAAATTGCCGAGTTGTGGATGCAGCCCAGACCATCATTCAAACCATCCTCCCTTCCATTGACTCCATCCACACTTCACACTGGCCAGCAGCATAATCACCCCGGTCACTCCCTCTTCTCCCCTCTCCCATCAGGCAAGAGGTACAGAAGGTACAGAAGTGTGAAAACGCACACCTCCAGATTCAGGGACAGTTTTTTCCCAGCTCGCAGGATCTCTGGAGAAAAGGAATATGTGACATTTCGGGTCGAGACCTTCTTCAGAGAAGATAATGAGCCAGAAAACATAATTGAAGAACCGTAGATTTTTCCCAAGTTGGAAATATCAAAAACAGAAACCGGGTTAACTTTAAAGACCCTTTCTTGTAGGTGGGGGGATTGAGAAAATGATCATATTTTAACTTTAGAGCGAGGGGAAGAGGTGAGAACAGCAAGGGAAACACCTGATAGAAGTATATACATTTATGAGAGGCCTAGATAGGGTAGATACAGTCAGAGCCTTTGTCCCAGGATGGAAATATCAATGCACAGCTTTAATGTGAGAGGGGCAAAGTTGAAAGGAGATGTGTGGGGCAGGATTCTTTACACAGAGGGTGGTGGGTGCCTGGAACGTGCTGCCAGGGGTGGTGTTGGAGGCAGATACGATAGTGGTGCTTGAGAGGCACATGGATATGCAGGCAATGGAGGGATATGGGTCACGAACAGGCAGAGGAGGTTAACTTGGCATCATGTTGGGCGTGGATATTGTGGGCCGAAGGGCCTGCTCCCTGCTGCTCTCTTCCATGGCCTGATGTAAGATGTGGATACTTTGATGGCGACCTGCTAAGATTTTACAGACTGGGGGAATAAATGCTGCGGGTTGCAGGGTGGCTAATTATGACCTCAATATTTAAGAAAGGAGGGAGCCACACTTCTGTTACCTTGACAACAGAGCTAATAAATGCTGGAATCTGTAATGAATGAAGTGAGATAAAACAGCTGGAAAATAATACTATGGTAGAGCTCTGCCAACATGAAACGCATATTTAATAAAGTTATGGGAATACTTTGAGGGTATATCAAATAGATATAGATTAAATTAGATACAGACCGAGTGTTATGATTATTAATTTATTGATTCTTATATATGTTTTGCATGTAATTGCATTGAAGGGCCTGTTAAGCTGTAAGTAAGAATCATCTAACACTTTGCATATTTACATCTCTGGCCTCCGTCCACCCATCTGCCTCTGAAGCCCCCCTCACCTGTAAATTGTAAACTGTCCCTGGTGTATAGGATAGTGCTATAGTATATCATTGCTGGTCAGCGCAGGCTCGGTGGGCCGAAGGGCCTGTTTCCACGCTGTCTCTCTACAGTTTATGGTGTACAGTGCTGGGGATCTATGTTGACTGTTGGCAAATTCCACACTTGCTTTAAGATCTTTTTCTTCAATTGTGGTTTCTGAAGAAATGTTGTCATTCCAGTACTTTAGGCTCATACCAGACAACTAATTACTGGAGTCTGAGGTTCATCTGTTCCTCCGTTCCTTTGAAGATTTGAGGGCACAAGCAAATATCACATATAAGCAAATAATGCCACTCCACGCCCTGCCTCTGAGCCACTTGCGCACACATGCTGACTGCGAATTGGCAGCTCATCACATCCTAACCTTCAAGATGGCAGTTTTTAAAGAACACCAAGGAATATCTGTATCTTGAGAAAATGTATCCCTTTTATTAATCCGTTTAAGAAAGAACTGAAGATGCTGGAAAAATCAGATGTAGACAAAAATGCTGGAGAAACTCGGCGGGTGAGGCAGCATCTATGGAGAGGGGGAATAGGCGACGTTTCGGGCCTCAACCCGAAACGTCGCATATTCCTTCTCTCCATAGATGCTGCCTCACCCGCCGAGTTTCTCCAGTATTTTTGTCAACCTTATATTAATCCAATCATTTCTCTTTTTGGTATTTAAAAAGCTGAAATTGGTTGTTACATGTGCTTATTTAATTATACAATTTGACATAAGAACATAGAACATAGAACAAACAATACAGTAAAGGAATAGGCCCTTCTGCCCACAATGTCCGTGCCAAGCATGACGCCAAATTAAATTAATCTCCTCTGCCTTGAGATCCATATCCCTCCATTCCCTCCATATCCATGTGCCTATCTAAAAGCCTCTTAAACGCCACTATCGTTTCTGCCTCCACCAGCACCCCCAGCAGCACGTTCCAGGCACCCACCACCCTCTGTGTAAAAAAAACTTGCCCCGCACATCTCCTTTAAACTTTGCCCCTCTCACCTTAAAGCTGTGCCCTCTAGTCTGATATTTCCATCCTGGGAAAAACGCTCTGACTATCTACCCTGTCTACGCCTCACATAAATTTATATACTTCTATCAGGTATTTCCCTTGTTGTTTGCCCCGTTCATAACGAATACCCTCCAAACCAGGTAGCATTCCGGTACATTTTTCCCAAATATTTCAGACTCCCCAAATTTTGGAATTGTCTTTGTTACTTCCCTTTTAAAGTCCCTCTGCAAAACTTATTCCAATACGATTTCACATAATTGGAATAATTTGCCCTAGATGTTATTCCTTGGAGCACAGGAGGGTGAGGGGAGATCTTATAGAAGTGTATAAAATCATGAGGGAAATGGATAGTCTTTTACCCAGAGCAGAGGAATCAAGAGCCATAGATATAAGGTGAGAGGGAGAAGATTTAAGGGCCTGTCCCACCTGGGTGTCATTTGCGCGTCACGCAGGTGGCGCACGAGGATTTTGAGCATCCCAATATCCTGGGGCGCCGCGCGCTCACTGCCTATGCCACCATGTCTCACCACGTGCATGCGCGCATAATGCACGCAATGTGTGCGCCGTGACACGTAAATGATGTGCAAATAATGCCCAAGTGGGACAGACCCTTTAGTCGGAATCTGAGGGGCAACTTCTCCACCAGGGTAGTGGGCGTATGGAACGAGCTGCCAGAGGAGGTAGTTGAGGCAGGTACAATAACAACATTTAAAAGACGTTTAGGACAGGGACATGGATAGTAAAGGTTTAGAGGGATATGGGCCAAATGTGGGCAGGTGGGACTAGTGTAGATGGGGCATCTTGGTCGGCATGGGCAAGTTGGGCCGAAGGGCCTGTTTCTGTGCTATGTGACTAAGTTGAACTGTAATCATTTCAGACTTGTTTCAAATTCCAACAGAGGTCATATCTTAATCTGCTTCCTTGCCCAAACTGACACTTATATTCGAGTGCACTTTCCCTGTACATTCCTGCAGGTACAGCACATTTCTCCACATTTCAACCCATTAATTGGTGCACTTTAGGATTACACTTATTACAGTTCTACATCATGTGCTGTCAACTGTAACTGATTACTTGCCAAAATGTATTGCCTCACATGTGATACCACGCTCTCATCTTACTGCTACCATCGGGAAGAATGTACGGGAGCCTGCAAACAGTGAGCTCCAGGTTCAAGCACACCTTGGGCAGCACAGTAACACAATGGTAGAGTTGCTACCATACAGCGCCATAGACCCAGGTTCGATCCTGACCTCGGCTGCTGTCTGTACGGAGTTTGTACATTTTCCCCGTGACCTGCGTGGGTTTTCTCCGGGTGCTCCGGTTTCCTCCCACACTCCAAAGACGTGCAGGTTTGTAGGTGAATTGGCTTCGGTAAAATTGTAAATTGGCCCCAGTGTGTTGGACAGTGTTAGTGTACGGGGTGGTCGCTGGTCTGCATGCACTCGGTGGGCTGAAGGGCCTGTTTCCATATTGTATCTCTGCAATCCCAGCAACCATCAGGCTCTTGAACACTGCCCAACACTCACCTCAGCAACTATGATCTTCTAAGAGGTCCCGGGATGGAAAAATGAAACACCAGAGGGCATATCTTTAAGGTGAGAGGGGTAAAGTTTAAAGGAGATGTTTTTTCTAGACAGAGGTTTACCCGCACATCTTTGGGATGTGGGAGGAAACTGTAAACGCACGCGGTCACGGGGAGAACGTGCAAACTCCACACCAACAGCGCCCGAGGTCAGGATCAAACCTGGGTCTCTGGTGCTGTGAGGCAGCAGCTCTATCCGCAGCACCACTGCCGCCTAGGGTTGCCAACTGTCCCGTGTTAGCCGGGACATCGCGCATATTGGACTAAATTGGTTTGTCCCATACGGGACTGCCCTTGTCCCGTATTTGACTGCTACTACTTGGGTCGAGGGGACTGTCGGGTCGGAGCGTCGCGTCCGGCCCCGCCTCACCCGTCCCGATGTAGTACAGCCCATGGAGTGCAGCAGCAGCGCCTCACCCGTGGCCCCGTCGGTCGGCAGCCTGGCCAGCTGTCCGACCTTCGCTTATCGCCGACACCACCATCCCTCCTTCTCATGGCCGATCATCGTTTCATGAGTTGGATGGGGTGCGGCCCAGGGCAAAACTCCTCACCTGGCCCGCCGGCTGGGCTTTGTGTGTAGTCCAGCACCCGGGACAACTCATTATTCACCCAGCCATGGCCAAGTCGCCCAACAAATTGCCGTGGGGAGTTTGTCCCGTAGTTTTGACCTTTTGTCCCTTATTTGGGAGTGAGAAAGTTGGCGACCCTAGTGCCGCCCCGAGTCTTCTGCATGAAAATTCATAAGGAAAACTCTTTGCTAAATTTCTGCCCAGGATTTGGAGCAGGGATGAAAGGGAGAATCGTAACGCCGCCTTGAACAAAGCTGCCACATGAGAGAGATTTCAGCAAACATGTCCACAAGGCCCACACAGAATCTCTGGGTTGAGGCAACAGTCATCGCTGACCTTTGCATGACTGCGTGATTTTTACTGCTTGCTGCAAGACGCCAAGAAACTGTGAAATTAAAGGGAGTAAAGAAGTAAATTTGTCTAAAACCACAACCTACGTGATAAGAAATAGAACATGTGTAACAATGAAAATTTAAAGCCTGGCTTCTGATAGCAACTTTGAAAGCAGTTTCACAATATTAGGCCGAGACCAAACAAAGGTAATTTTACTGGTGAATACTATCCAGAGCAATAGCTGGTTGTATTCAAAAACACTCCTGTGTGGCTGCGTTAAGCGTTTGTTGAGGTTAGGTTGAACTGTTGAGGTTGTTAAGCCTGAGGACAGTGAGGATAAGTACACAACCTGGCTTCTACAATTAAGACTCAAGAACAGTACAGCACAGGAACAGGCCCTTCAGCCCACAATGTCCGTGCTGTGCCAAGCATGATGTGAAGTTAAACCAACCCCCTCTGCCTGCACGTGACCCTATCCCTCCATTCCCTGTATTAAAGAACACTCGATTTTGATTACTTGAAATATTATTTTCCTCAAAAAAGTTTAATTCTAGTCAGACTATGAGGACATTGTTCATGTATAATTAGGCGAGCTTTTGACGATTGTCATGGCTTTAAGGTGAGAGGGGCAATGTTTAAAGGAGATGTGCAGGGCAAGTGTTTTTATATAGAGGTGGGTGGTGGGTGTCTGGAACGCGCTGCCATGGGTGATGGTGGAGGCAGATACAATAGTGGTGTTTAAGAGACCATTGGATAGGCACATGAATATGCAGGGAATCGAGGGATACGGATCAGGTGCAGGCAGAGGAGAGTTGGTCTTGGCATCATGTCAGTGGTGTGGGACGTCGGTCTTGTGTACCTCTGCCCGATGGCAGCAGTGGGAAGAGGGCACGGCCCAGATATTGAGGATCCTTGATGATAGATGCCGATGTTTCACGTTGGGAATGTGAAGAAGGGTCCCAACCCGAAAGAAAATCTGTCAATTTCCCTCCATAGATGCTGCCTGACCCGTTGAGTTCCTGATATAAGATAATCTTGAGTGAAAGCCTATGGAAGCGAAGTCATTGGGTATTTTTAAAGTGGAGCGAGACAGGTTCGTGATTAGTAAGGGTGTCGGAGGTTGTGGGGAGAAGGCAGGAGAATGGGGTTGATAGATCAGCCGTGATTGAATGGTGTGGACTCGATGGGCCGAATGTCCTCATGTCTTAACACTTCACCTGCCTTGAGTAATTGGAGATCGCAATACCAGAAGATTATTGGTGAGTGCTTATTTGAACATAATTGCAGTACTTTCTTTACAGAATAATGGCGTTTAATATTTTAGAAATGGCGATAGGCCATAGTGAGCACCAAAACAAAACATTGTGTACATATATTTCACAGATTTTTGCTTAGTTTGGTTTAGAGATACAGCGCGGGAACAGGCCCTTTGGCCCACCAAGTCCGCACCGACCAGTGATCCCCGCACACCAACACTACTCCTACACACACTGGGGACAATTTACATTTATACCAAGCCAATTAACCGACAAATCTGTGGGGCTTTGGAGATTGGGTGGAAACCGGAGCACCCGGAGAAAACCCACGCAGTTCACGGGGAGAGCATACGTGCAGACGTCACCCGTGGTCAGGATAGAACCTGGGTCTCTGGCGCTGTGAGGCAGCAGCTCCACCGCTGCGCCACCGTGCCGTGCAACAGATGTCAACTTTTGTCTCGTTCAGCCCCATTGTTCTTGGATACCATGGGTTTCCCAAGATTAACATTAGTTTGCACACAGTTACAAGTGATAAAGTTAGTGGCGAACCCTGATGAAAGTTAAATGAGTCACACCCACCAATATCCCTGTGTGATGTTTGTGTAGTCTTTTGAACAGTATATAAGATCCAGATAACTCTTTCAAAATGAATTGGTACATAGTGTGATAATCTGATGTGTGATAATCTGATGTGTGATAATCTGACATTGATCTAAAGATATTGGTTTGGCTCTGGATTAATGACTAAATTTTGAATGTAGTCATCTACATTTCCCCCTCTCACCTTAGAGCTAGGAGAACTATTAAAAACTCGACTCATTGTAGATAAACAATTTCCACATTGTCTGACGAGAATTAAAACTACGGTAATATTTCTGATAACCAAAAATGAGTGATCGTTAATGCAGGGAATGGTGAAATGTGGATCTGATGTCGTCAGAGGAAGGGAGTTTGTCTTGGCATTGTGGGCCGAAGGGCCTGTTCCTGTGCTATACTATTTTGTGTTCTTAATGGTAGAAGATAGGCTGTGGTTCATCCATTCACTTTTATCCACTGGTATAAGTAGAATTTTTAAAGGAAATGTGAGTGATATGTTTTTTTCTACACAGAGGATGGTGGAAGCCGATACGTTAAACTGCGTTGAACTGGCTTTGAGATATGCGGGGAATGGAGGGATATGGATCACACACGGGCAGAGGATATTTATTTAACTTGGGCATCACGTATAGCATGGACATTGTAGGCTGAAGGGCCTGCTTCTGTGCTGTACTGTTCTATGTTCTAATTACATAGAGTATACCAGGTGTGATGAATACAATGCACTTGGTAGGAATTGGACAGAGAGGTGAATGCCCATTATCTGTGGACTGCTATTTGTATATTTAAGAGGGTGGCGGCTGTATGGAACGAGCTGCCAGAGGAGGTAGTTGAGGCAGGTACTATCACAGCATTCAAAGGACATTTGGACAGGTACATGGATAGGAAAGGTTCAGATGGATATGGGCCAAATACAGGCAAATAGTAGCCCAGACATTCCAACTTGGTTAGCATGGGCAAGGTGGGCCGAAGGGACTTGTCTCTGTGTCGTATACCTCTCTGACTCTGGGCATAAGTGACACCATTCATTTTGGTACAGTTGTTCAGAAAATCAAGTGTTTTCTGCAATCTTTATAGGATGTAGATGACAAGCACACAGTCATACAGCATGGAAACAGGCCCTTCGCCCCAACGTGTCCATGCTGACTAAAATGCCCCATCTACACTAGTCCCACCTGCCTGCGTTTGCCCCATATGCCTCTAAACCTATCCTATCCATGTACCTGTCTAAATGTCTTCCAAATGTTGTTGTAGTCCCTGTCTCAACCACCTCTGGCAGCTCGTTCCACACGCACCACCCTCTGTGTGATAAAAGTTGCACAGGTTCCTATTGAATCTTTTCCTTCTCAAACCTCTGGCCTCTGGGTCCTGTCTCCTATTCTGGGTATGCATTCACCTGACGAAGGGTGCTGTCTGTATGGAGTTTGTACGCTGTTCTGACTACGTATTCACTCTGTCTCTTCTCTAAATTTGTAACACTGGGAAAGGTTGTCACCTTTTCGAGAAAATTATTTACTCACCCAACCCAATGCACAGGCTGCCTCTTGGAGATGACTTTATACATTTCACTTTATAAAGTTTCATTTTGTAAGTTTATCTTGTAAAGTAATGTTTCACGTAGATTGGGAATGGATTTCCACCTGTACAAATGAACCAGCTATCCACCTCCATTTCGGTCTCCCTGTTTCTGAAGTGGGCCTTCAAAACTTCCCATGAATTTGTCGGAAAGAACTGAAGATGCTGGTTTATACTGAAGATAGAATGGATGTGGAGAGGATGCTTCCACTAGTGGGGAGTCTAGGACCAGAGGTCATAGCCTCAGAATTAAAGAACGTTCTTTTAGGAAGTAGATGAGGAGGAATTTCTTTACGCAGAGGGTGGTGAATCTGTGGAATTCTTTGCCACAAAAGGCTCTGAAGGCAAAATCAGTGGATATATTTAAAGCAGAGATAGATAGATTCTTGATTAGTACTGATGTCGGAGGTTATGGGGAGCAAGTAGGAGACTAGGGTGGGAAGGGAGGTCGATCAGCCCTGATTGAATGGTGGAGTAGACTTGATGGGCCGAATGGCCTAATTCACCTCCTATCTCTTATGGTCTTATGATAGACAAGAAAATGCTGGAACTTAGCGGGGCAAGCCGCATCTCTAGATGGAAGGAATGGGTGATGCTTTGGGTCGAGACCTTTCTTCTTGTCTACTTAAATTTCCTGACTACTGCATCTAACATGATTGTAGCATTAAAATGACATTGTCCTTAAACCCAGATATCCTGTTGTGCATGTAATAGGTAACAATTAAAGTAGGACTTTTATATTATCCCGGGGAGCTGTTAAATTAATTGCCAGGAAATGGAAAGTAATTTGAAATGGAAGACCTGGTTGGAGAATTATTTTGAGAGATCGAGGACCAGAGGACATAGGCTTAAGGTGGAGGGGAAAAGATTTAATAGGAATCTGAGGGTAACTTTTTCACACAAAGGAAGGTGGGTGTATGGAACAAGCTATGTTTAAGAGCGAAGGAAATAGGCGATGTTTTGGGTCAAGACCCTTCTTCAGACTGATGTGGGGGTGGGGGGGACGGGAAGAAGAAAGGAAGCGGCGGAGACAGTGGGCCGTTCCATCCTGACAACGGGTGCTGTCTCTACACCCTGTGACCGCGTGGGTTTTTACTCCGGGTGCTCCGGTTTCCACCCACACTCCAAAGTGGTGCAGATTTGTCGGTTAATTGGCTAGTTCAAGTGTGAGATAGTGCTAGTGTGAAGGGGTGATCATCAGTCAGCTTGGACTTGATGGGCCGAAAGGCCTGTTTCCACACTTTATCTCTAAAAACAATTAAAGTACTAAAACTAATAGATTCTGGCGATAGGCTTGAGATTTAGGTCTCTGTTGATAAATTTTTATTCAGAAAATAGACTGAATAATTTATTCAGAAGATCGATGAATGAACCAATGAAATTCCATGCCGACATTGAAACGTTTTAAAAAAAAAAAAAAGCAATTTAGATTAAAGGTGCTAGAGTAACTCAGCGAGTCAGAAAGCATCTCTGGAGAACATGGATAGGTGACGTTTCAGGTTGGGATCCTTGGGATGGTAGGAGAAAGTTTGAACACGTTCTTCTCCATGTTCTCCAGAGATGCTGCCTGACTCGCTGAGTTATGACTTTACGCTTTAGAGATACAGCATGGAAACAGGCCCTTCGGCCCACCTAGTCCACACCGACCATTAATCATCCGTTCGTACTAGTTCTACGTTATCTCACTTTCTCATCCACTCCCTACACACTTGGGGCAATTTACAGAGGGCCAACTAACCAGCAAACTCCACACAGACGGCACCTGAGGCCAGGATCGAACCTGGGTCTCTGACGCTGCGAGGCAGTGACTCTGCCCGCTGCGCCACCATGCCTCTAATGTTTTTCGGGAGCTGAGATTGTCTCCAGTAGACGCAGTTGTGTCCGGCCTTTCGTTGCATTGTGTTTGTGTTGCTGGAATGCAGAGTGTGATCATCGCCAGTCTGAGCACTGCAGATGTTTTCCATTAAGGACTCCATAAAATAAGAGATTTGAGACCTTAATACCTTCTCACGAGTGTCACAGTACAATCTCGGCTCAGAAATAAGCATTGGTGTGGTGTATCCTGTGACATTCCCACATGGACACTAATAACAATATCCGGAATCACATTGTACTTCAGAGGAGAAGATGGGGATGTAATTCAGGCCCAGTTTAAGGGCCAGATGTTGCAGTTCAAGCCCCCTCATTCTCACCCATGAAGTCTGCCAAATTATTCATTGCCGTCTTAATGTAGGAATAGGATTAGTCATTGACTTCTATTAACAATCTTTCCCCAGCCTTTCTCCACTGAGACCGTTTTGTAACGATGGATTGTGTTGCAAATCAGTCCAATTAATAACTCCCAATTAAATAGCTGTTCAACTAGAATCTATGGGTTGAGTCCTCCCCCTGCAAACAATCTCTTTGGAACATAGAACAGCAAAAAATCAGGCCCTTCAGCCCACAAGGTCTGAAGAAGGGTCTCGACCTGAAACGTCACCCATTCCTTCTCTCCACAGATGCTGCCTGTCCCGCTGAGTTACTCCAGCATTTTGTGTCCTCCAGAGATGGTGCCTCACCCGCTGAGTTACTCCAGCATTTTGTGTCTACTTTCGATTTAAACCAGCGCCTGCAGTTCTTTCTTGCACATGCTGCCTGTCCTGCTGAGTTACACTGGCATTATGTGTCTATCTACTTTAGTTTATTGTCAAGTGTACTGAGCTGCAGTAAAAAGCTTTTGTTGTGTGCTAACCATTCAGCGGAAAGACTATACCTGATTACAATCGACCCGTCCACAGTGTGCAGATACATGTCAAGGGAATAACGTTTAGTGCAAGATTAAGTCCAGTAAAAGTCTGATTAAAGACAGTCTGAGGGTCTCCAACGAGGTAGATGACAGGTCAGGACCACTCTTTAGTTGGTGAGAGGATGGTTCAGTTGCCTGATAACAGCTGGGAAGAAACTGTCCCTGGAGGTGTGCGCTTTCACACTTTTTAGGGCCCAGTTTAAGGGCTAGATGCTTTAGTTCAAGCCCCCTCATTCCCACCATGAAGTTTGCCAAAATTACCCATTGCCGTATTAATATAGGAATAGGATAAGTCATTGACTTTTATTAACAATCTTTCCCCGGCCTCTTTCCTCCACATTCCTCTAACGATGGATTGTGTCGTGCACCCTTACAAGATTGCAGTCCAATTAATAACTCAGAATTCAAAAGCTGTTCAGCTAGAATCCACCGGTTTAATCCTCCCACACACACACACACACACAGTCTCCTACCGAGAACAGAAAATGTAGAAGATGGAACAGCACCTCCAGTTTAAATTCCATTTGGAATATTTTGGAGAACCAAGAAACCAAGCACATAAAACAAAAAACAGCACAGGAACAGGCCCTTTGGCCCACAATGTATGTGCTGAACATGATGCCAAGTTAAACTAACCTCCTCTGCCTCACCGTGATCCATATCCCTCTGTTCCTTGCCCCTATCCAAATGTCTTATAAGTGCTGTGACAGTACCCGCCTCAACTACCTCCTCTGGCAGCTCGTTCCATACACCCACCACCCTCTGTGTAGAAAATGTTGTTCCTCAGATTACTATCAAGTCTTTCCTCACTCACCTGAAACCTATGCCCTCTGGTTCTTGATTCACCTCATCCTGGACAAAAGACTGTGCATTCACTCTAATTGTGGCTGATGAAGTGACTGGTGAATGGACAGGAGAGGTTTAGAGGGATGTGGGCGGGTAGGTGGGACTAGTGTAGATGGGGCATATTGGCCGACATGGGCAAGTTGGGCTGAAGGTGATGCTTCCATGCTTTATGACCCTAATGGTGGGCTCAGGAACACTTTCAAAGCCAGAAGTTAACTAGCCCCTGTGTCTTGACATCTGAGTTGCTCCGTGCTGTTGAGATGGAGATTTACTGAGATTAAATTGGACCTCCTCTGCAGAACTCCCACTACTTTTGTACAGGGGAAATATACTTGGGGTTTGCACAAGATTTAAGACAACTCCCCAGGAGAGCACGATCTGTGCAAGTCTGTTCCTTGTTTCCACTTTGAAACTTTAATCAGTTTTGCACGTTTTTTAAGCTTCTCTCATCACTCAACAAAAGCATGTGCCGTTAGTCCACTGTGTGTGTGTATTGCCAGACTGATCTATTGCAGGATCCCTGCACAAACCCCTACAGCTTTGCCAGAGAAAGCCCACACACAAACTGGAGCAACAGCACCATTGCGCTTGGGTAGCTCACAACCCCATGGTGTCAACATGGCGTTCTCCCTGTGACCGCGTGGGTTTTCCCCGGGTGCTCCGGTTTCCTCCCACGTCCCAAAGACGTGCGGGTTTGTAGGTTAATTGGCCACTTGTAAATTGCCCCGAGTGTGTAGGGAGTGGATGTGAAAGTGGGATAACATAGAACTAGTGTGTGATCAATGGTCAGCCTGGACTTGGTGGGCTGAAGTGCCTGTTTCCTAGCTGTATCAATCGATTGATCAATCCATCATAGTCATACAGCGTGGAAACAGGCCCTTCGGCCCAACTTGCCTGTGCCGATCAATATCTACATTAGTCCCAATTCTTCTAATTGTCTTTTTTTTTTTTTTGCTTGCACTATTGTGTAACAATATGTGAGGCATAGATAGGGTAGACAGTCAGAATCGTTTGCCCAGGAAGCAAATGCCTGTCTTTGGCTCATATCCCTCCAAACCTATCCTATCCATCTACCTGTCCAAATGTTCCTTGATCAATCACACAGTTTATTGTGCAACCTAACTGGTCGTTCATTAATTGCCATCTATTTTTCTGTAAAAGTGCTCTAAAAATTTGGAGTAACTAATTTGTTGTAGTTTGTATGACATCAAATAAAAGGGCACATTGACAAACCTCTCCTCCCATTGAAATGTAGGCTTTGTTTAGAAGGCAATGTTTGCAGAGAATATCGTAGGATTAATAATTCTAAGATGTTTATGCAGCCCCATGTCTAAAACGGAATCGCTGTCCTCTCTAGGAATGATGTGTTGTTGCGTTTTAATGTCAGCACATAGATGCCACCACCATCAAACTTCCCTTCTAATTGTCTTGTTCTTTTCGCTTACACAGTCTTGTAAAATTATTGTGAGGCGTAGATAGGGTAGACAGTCAGAACATTTTACCCAGGGTGGAATTGTCAAAGGCTAGAGGGCATGGCTTTAATGTGAGAGGCCAGGTCAGGGGGGAGTTCCCCCCCCCCCCCCCCCCCCCCGCCACGGGTACCATGTAATCCCGTGCTACCTGCCCCATGGTCGGACAGTCGGTGACTAAACCGTCTGGTGAGGAGGGGGCTGTGGACCCCCCCAGTAGGCCCAAAAACAAGACCTGTCAAAGGGAGGATGAGCTCCTAGTGAGTCAAGGGCCATCCACACTTCAAAAGTCAAAATCAAGTCAATTTCAGTCCTCCTCCTCCTTGTTCATCCGTGGTCGGGGCCATAACCCCTCTGTAGTCGTTGCTACGGACGGCCGGATGTACAGGCCCTCTCGTCGGGATGATTGACACTCCGACGTTGGGACGGTCGAACACACTCTGCGGCTTGGATGTCCTGAATCGGCACTTTCCTACCGCACTTCAGTGGAAGTTGCGATCACTGTCGTACATAGCATTGTAAGGCACCGTGCTCGTTGATGTTTTCAATGATGATGATGATGATGATGGTGATGATGATGAGGGGCAAAGTTTAAAGGAGATGTGCGGGGTACGTTTTTTACACAGAGGGTGGTGGGTGCCTGGAACGTGATGGAGGCAAATATGATAGTGGTATTTAAGAGACTTTTGGATGGGCACATGGATACGCATGGAATGGAGGGATAAGGATCATGTGCAGGCAGAGGAGATTAGTTTAACTTGGCATCATGTTCGGCTGTACTTTTCTATAAATACAAAATGCTGGAGTAACTCAGCGGGACAGGCAGCATCTCTGGAGAGAAGGAACGGGTGACGCTTCGGGTTGGAACCCTACTTCAGACTGCTTAATGTCTCAAGAAGGGTTCCGACCCAAAACGTCACCTGTTCCTTCTCTCCAGAGATGCTGCCTGTCCCGCTGAGTTACTCCAGCATTTTGTGTCTATATTCAGTATAAACCAGCACCTGCAGTTCCTTCCGACACATTGCACTGTTCTTTGTTCAAGTTACTGTGCTGCAGAATTGTACATAGAATTCATGTGTAGGAAGGAACGGCAGATGTGTTTTATAGACTTTTTCGAGGATGTAACTAGTAGAGTGGAAAAGGGAGAACCAGTGGATGTGTTAAATCTGGACTTTCAGAAGGCTTTCGACAAGGTCCCACATAAGAGATTAGTATGCAAACTTAAAGCACACGGTATTGGGGGTTCAGTATTTATGTGGATAGAGAACTGGCTGGCAGACAGGAAGCAAAGAGTAGGAGTAAACGGGTCCTTTTCAGAATGGCAGGCAGTGACTAGTGGAGTACCACAAGGCCGGTGCTGGGACCCCAGCTATTTACAATATATATTAATGATCTGGATCAGGGAGTTGAATGCAACATCTCCAAGTTTGCAGATGACACGAAGCTGGGGGGCAGTGTTAGCTGTGAGGTGGATGCTAGGAGGCTGCAAGGTGACTTGGATAGGTTGGGTGAGTGGGCAAATGCATGACAGATGCAGTATAATGTGGATAAATGTGAGGTTATCCACTTTGGTCGCAAGAACAGGAAAGCAGACTATTATCTGAATGGTGGCCGATTAGGAAAAGGGGAGATGCAACGAGACCTGGGTGTCACGGTACACCAGTCATTGAAAGTAGGCATGCAGGTGCAGCAGGCAGTGAAGAAACTGAATGGTATGTTAGCATTCATAGCAAAAGGATTTGAATATAGGAGCAGGGAGGTTCTACTGCAGGGTACACAAAAAGCTGGAGAAACTCAGCGGGTGCAGCAGCATCTAAGGAGTGAAGGAGATAGGCGACGTTTCGGGTCGAGACCCTTCTTCAGACGGGTCTACTGCAGTTGTACAGGGCCTTGGTGAGACCACACCTGGAGTATTGTATACAGCTTTGGTTTCCTAAATAGGTGACTGGAGGTATGAAAAGGTACAGAACAAATCAGAGCCGGCACCAATGGCCAAGGAGCCCACAATGGTCTATTGTGGGAAATTGTGTAATTCATGTTTAGTGTGTGTGTTGTCCGAGTTTATATGCCTATGAAGCTACTACAAGCAAAATTGTCGTTGTACCACACGGTATTAATGACAATGAACTCAACTTGGCACGAGTTATGTGAAAGATTAAAAAATAAATTGCCGGTTAATTTTATACGTCGTTCTGCTTGAGGAATAACAAGTCCTTTTTTCTTGGCATTGATTAGAGATGTTAATTTTGGTTCATTCTGCCTGCAAAAGTACCCTGGCCTGCTGAGAATTATTAACTATTGTAGGGCAGCACAGTGGTGCAGTGGTAGAGTTGCTGCCTCACAGCGCCAGAGAACCCCGGTTCAATCCTGACTACGGGTGCTGTCTGTATGAAGTTTGTGCGTTCTCCCCGTGACCTGCGTGGATTTTCTCCCGGTGCTCCGGTTTGCTCCCGCACTCCAACGACGCGCAGGTTTGTAGATTAAAGGGCCTGTCCCACTTGGGAGTCATTTGCGCGACAGGCCGGTAGTGACTGTCGTCTAGCAGTACGACAGTCGTGCGCCAAGTGCGCTTGAGGGCCCTGCTTCTTTTTGGACCTATTTGCGATGTCGTTCGTACTTAGTCCGATCACCACACGCTACACGTACGCCATCAGTACGTCAGCGTGCGTAAGGGATATGTCACGCAGGTGACGCATGAGGATTTTGAGCACTCCAAAATCCTGGGCGCCGCGCGTTACCGCGCATCACTGCATACGCCACCACGCCTCACCACGCCTCACTTGCACGTCACGACGCGCAAACAATTTTTAGGATGTTGCGTAAGTGACGCGCAAATGACGCCCAAGTGGGACAGGCCCTTAATTGGCTTCTAGAAGTTGTAAATTGTCACTAGTGTGTAGGATAGTGCTAGTAGTGTATGGGTGATCGCTGGCTGACGTGGGTTTGGTGGACCAGGTTAACATGCTGCATCTCTAAAGTCCATGGATTTTAAATGTCAAATAGCCAGCGACTCCAGTAGTTTCGCTGTTGTGTTTGGGGAGCGATGGCCTAATGTAATCCTCTGGCAAAGTGGAGTTAATGATCAGGAGATAATTGGATCTGGAAGCGGAGAGAGGGCAGGACGACGCTAGCTTGAATCTCATTTTTCCATCACACATTCCTGTGTCCACATTGATAAAGCAAGCTGGCTGTCAAACGCTCTCACTCTGTAATTAACCCACATGTTCGTGGCACCCTACAGTCTTGCGCTGGGGGCAGGCTGTAATTATAGTCTGACAGGTCTGACATTAGCTGCACAATCATTGTGAATGGGGGAGTTTCGGAAGGAAAGGTTGATGGCGACTGCAAACAGATACAAAGATGGTGCAAGTGGAGAACGTTTACCGCTGAGCAGACACAAGGAATTGCAGATGTTGAGCAAAGCAGGAAAACGTGCCCCGCATATCTCCTCGAAACATTGCCCCTCTCACCGGCTGTTATATATTTGTGTACGGGTCACATTCGCGTTCTAAAATGCAAAACAGTTATGTTTTTTTAAAGTTATACATTTTATAGTGTGAGCTCAAGAAAAGAGTAAACCAGCAAATTTACAGAAATTACAGAGGTCAAACTCACTCCAAAGTTTAATCAATCCACATTAGCAGTGTGAAAAAATTTAAATATGATTTAATTAATAGCAAACACAGAGGCACAAAGAACTGCAGATGCTGAAATCACAAAGTGCCGGAGGAACTCAGCGGGTCAGACAGCATCTGTGGAGGGAATGGAGAGATGTCCTAAACCACAAGTTGCACGATTTCTAAAGTGCGTTGAATGAGATGAAAGAATATCATTTGAGGACAGACACGAAACGCTGAAGTAACCCAACAGCATCTCTTGAGAGAAGGAATGGGTGACGTTTTAGGTCGAGCCCCTTCTTCAGACTGAGAGTCAGGGGAGAGGGAGAGATATGGAAAGGTAAGGTGTGAAAATGACAGATCAAAGCAGACAATCAATGAAAATGTAGAATGGCTGGCTGAGGGGAAGGTGAGAGGCATGCAAACAGTAAAATTAATCAGGAGGACAGTGAAGCTAGTTGGAGAACTAGCGTGGGGGAGGACGGAGAGAGGGGGAAAGCAAGGGTTACTTGAAGTTAGAAAAGTCGATGTTCATACCACTGGGGTGTAAGCTGCCCAAGTGAAATATGAGGTGCTGTTCCTCATTTCGCCTCACTCTGACTGTGGATGAGGCCCAGGACAGAAAGGTCAGTATGAGAATGGGAGGGGGAGTTAAAGTGTTCAGCAACCGGGAGCTCACGTAGGCCTAGGCGGACCAAGCAGAAGTGTTCAGTAAAACGATCGCCGAGCCTGTGCTTGGTCTCACCGACATTTGGTAGTCCACACCTGGAACAGCGGATGCAGTAGATGAGATTGGAGGAGGTGCAAGTGAACCTCTGCCTCACCTGAAAGGACTGTCGAGGTCCTTGGACGGAGTCGAGGGAGGAGGTATAAGGACAGGTGTTGCATCTCCTGCGGTTGCAGGGGAAAGTACCCGGGGAGCGGGTGGTTTTGGTGGGAAGGAACAAGTTGACCAGGGAGTTGCGGAAGGAATGGTCTCTGTGGAAAGCGGAAAGGGGTGGAGATGGGAAGACGTGGCTAGTGGGTGGGATCCCGTTGGAGGTGGGGAAAATGTCGGAGGATTATGTGTTGTATGTGATGGCTACTGGGGTGGAAGGTGAGGACTAGGGACTGTGCATTCATTCTATGAATGAATGAATGAGAGACTCTGTCCCTGTAGCGACTGGGGGGAGGGAGAGCAAGGGCGGAGCTGCAGGATATCGAGGAGACATATGTGTGGGCCTCATCCATGACGGGGCCTCCGTTCCCTAAAGAATGAGGACATCTCAGATGTTCTAGTATGGAACACCTCATCTTAGGTGCAGATGCAGCATAGACGGAGGAATTGGGAGTAGAGTCTTTGCAAGGAGCAGGTTGGGAAGAATTGTAGTCCAGAAAGCTGTGGGAGTCAGTAGGTTTATAATAGACATCAGTCGATAGTCTATTTCCTGTGATGGAGACAATGAGATCAAGAAAAGGGAGGGGGGTGTCGGAGATGGTCCAAGTGAATTTGAGCGCAGGATGGGAATTGGTGGTGGTGTTAATGAAGTCCATGAGTTCTGCATGGGTGCAGGAGGTAGCACCAATGCAGACGTCAATGTAACGGAGATAGAGTTTGGGAGAGGGCCAGTGTACGCCTGGAACAGGGATTGTTCAACAAAGAGGCCGGCATAGCTGGGGCCCATGAGGGTGCCCATAGCTACGCCTTGAACTTGGAGGAAGTGGGAGGAGTTGAAGGAGAAGTTATTGAGAATGAGGACCAGCTCCACTAGGCAGGGGAGAGTGTTGGGAGAGGGCAATTGGCTGGTTCTGGGGCCGAGGAAGAAACGGAGGGCTTTAAGCCCGTCCTGCTGGGGGATGGAGGTGTAGAGGGACTAAACGAGGGACTGCGGGGGGGATAGACTGGAGTCGAGGTATGTGGAAATGAATTCAGTGGGACAGGAGCCGTCTTTGGTGTAAACCAGCATCTGCAGTTCCTTCCTACACATATCATTTGAGGGTTGGATGTGAATTAGCATTGGAAAAATCATATAGTCTCAGTATCCAGCCTTAATCGACTAATTTGTTGAAAAGAGAGAAAATATTTGAAATTCCTTGGCAAATGATTAAACTGCTGTTTTTCAAGGTTGAACAATCTGTTGAAAAATGTATTAGAACATTACCGTAAAATATAAAATTGACAAGATTTATCCCTGAGTTAAGAAGGCGTACGTCACGCTTGCCTTCATTGATTTAGTTTAGTTTTAGTTTTAAAGATCCAAGTCAAGTTAAGTCAAGTCAGTTTTATTCGTCACGTGCACGCATAAAGCGCAGTGAAATGAATTTGCCAGCAGCGGTACAATAAAAAAAAGAACACACAAACACAATAACAATTTAACACAAACATCCACCACAGCATTCATCACTGTGGTGGAAGGCACAAAGTTTGGCCAGTCCTCCTCCATTTTCCCCCGTGGTCGGGACCTCATCCCCCCCGCAGTCGCTGCTGCGGGCGTCCAGATGCGCAGACAAGCGTGGAAACAGGCCCTTCGTCCCACCGAGACCATGCCACCCAGAAATCACCCTGCACATTGCAACCCGAACCAATAGGGACAATTTACAATTTTACAGAAGCCAATTAAACTCCAAACCTGCGTGTCTTTGGATTGTGGGAGGAAACCGCAGCACCCGGAGAAAACCCACGTGGTCACAGGGAGAAGGTACAAACTCCTTGCAGACAGCACCCGTAGTCAGGATCAAACCCGGGTGTCTGGCGCTGTGAGGCAGCAGCTCTACTGTTGCAACCCTGTGCCAACTGTTTACCACTGCGTCACTGTGAATGGATATTATATTTGACAGCCTGTCTTTAATTCAAACTGCTTTGTTGTTTGTGTTTTATGTTTATGCCTGAGTGGATTTCCAACAGAATAAATCCTGTGAACTGCGCATTGTGTTTATCTGTGACTTATTGGTGAGTTTCTCCCTGTTTCTGGTATCTGCGGAATGTTTCCATCGGCACTGTCTTTTGTTTTCTACTAGAGGCGTATTTAAATTTCAACAGGCTCTCTGCATTAGAGTCCAGCCTGACACAATCCCCACCTGATTCCAATGCAAAGTGCACTTTGTAAAATAAATAAATATAGGAACAAGGAACTGCAGATGCCGCTCTGCAAAAAAAGACACAAGGTGTCTGACCCGCTGAGTTCCAGCACTTTGTGTCTTTTAAAAAAAAAATAATAATTATCACCAGGGGTTTGTTTGTAGACAAAATGGTGCCGGAAGGCATATTGATCCTTGCTGTTGGTGTCTATGCAGGAGCATCCTCCTATAAGATCAGCATGGGCAAGTTGGGCCGAAGGGCCTGCTTCAGTGCTGTGTGACTCCGATGCTTCAGCTGTTGAAGGAGACTCAAACAACTGCAGGTGCTGGAACCTTGAGCAAAACCCAAAGTGCTGGAGGAACTCAGCGGGTCAGCCAGCTATTGTGGAGGGAATGGACAGATGATGTTTCAGCTCGGGGCCTTTCTTTAAACTGATTCAGTCTGAAAAGGGGTCCCGACTTGAAATGTTGTCTGCCCATTCTCTCCACAGCTGCTGTCTGACCTGTTGAGTTCCTCCAGCACTGTTACACTGCTTAAGGGCCTGACTGCCTAATTTTATTAACACATTCTTAAGGGGCTGCCCCACTGCAGCGACCTAATCTGCGAGTTTAGACGAGTTTGCCTTTGACTCAAACTCGCAGCATGGTCGACACAAAGTCCTAGGATGTCCTATGAGGTCACTGGAACTCTCCTTCATGCTCGAGGGAGGTTCCTGAATACTCGTGGCCTCAGCGGAAAATGTTTCAGCATGTTGAAAAATATTCCGCGAGTAAAATTTGGTCGGCATGGTTCTTTTTAACACGTAGTGCAATGGAGTGGGGTCGCTATATAGTTACAGGCAGTCGAGGGCAGCTGTGGGCAATCTCCTTCGCTGACCGGGCACTTTGATCGGCTCATTGGAGTTTACAGGACCAAGGAAAACCAACCGTTAGGTAAAATGCCTGCTAAACTTTATTATACTTCTTAAAAGTGTCTCCACTCCTTCCCCCCCGCCCCTTCTCCCGCCCCCTTCTCTCCCCCTCCTTCCCCCACCCCCCCCCCCCCCGCGCTCTCTAAAGGACTTACCGTACGTACACTATGCAGCCGTCTTTTACCTTTCTATTCATCGCGGTTGTGAATTTCAGACAGTGCTCCCCCGCTTTTCCTGGCCCCTGCCTTTGCGATGTGTGTGTGTGTGTGTGCGGTCGATCCAGCTCGCGGTTTCAACGTTGACGATCGATCCAACTCGAGGTTTTCCAGGCGAATGCACTCAAGCTTGAAGCTCGAAGACACTCTTCTTAACTCGCGGATTAGGTCGCTGCAGTGCGACAGCCCCTTAATTGTTAAGGGCCTGTCCCACTTGGCCGTCATTTGCGCGACATCATTTGTGCGTCGTGACAGGCACGTGATGTGCGCATTATACGCGCGTGGTGCGCGGTGACAAAGGCAGTGACACGCGGTAGCGCGCGGCGTCCCAGGATTTTAGGATGTACTAAATCTTCGCGCGCCATCTGCGTGACGCGCAAATGATAGCCAAGTGGGACAGGCCCTTTAAACTTTAGTCATTTTTTGAATATTAAAAATGTGAATATCTAGCTTTCAAACTTTGTAGAGGTGCTAGTACACAGCAATGACATGTGTCATCACGAAAAGATAGGTCTATCAGAAACAGAAATAATTTCAGAGTTGTAATCGGCATGAAATAACACTCTGCTGGAGTAACTCAGCGGGTCAGGCAGCATCTCTGGGGCAGTCGGCTAGGTTTCGGGTCGGGACCCTTGTTTCAAGGTTACACCATGCATCGTAGCTCCTTCTCTCCACATGACACATCCTTTTGTGTTTTCAGCTCTGAAAGCCTCTGTCCAACAAGCTGCCTATCAACCCCCTCACGTATCCACCTATCACTCGCCCATCTTTGACCTGCCAGCTTCCTCCCCCACCTACAATCAGCCTAAAGACGGGCCTCAACCTGAAACATCACCTAGCTATGTTCTCCAGAGATGCTGCCTGACCCACTGAGTTACTCCAGTAGTTTGTGTCTTATTTTGTAAGCCACCATCTGCATTCCTGTGTCTAAATAACACCCTCTCTTGTTTGCCTCGCAAGTATGAAATGGTGCTTTGTGGGAACTAGGATTCGGACAATCCCATAGACTTGGATCACTGCCCAATCAATAGAGCACCGTCATAGCTTTCAATCAGCCTTTACTGCGTGTACAAGTTTCTGACATTTCTAAATAACATTATTGAAAGTTTGGCATGGAAACTTATTCTAAGAAATGCTCTCTTGAGATTTTCATCTATTGACCTCAGATTCCATAAGACCGAGGAGCAGAATTAGGCCATTCAGCCCATCACGTCTGCTCCGCCATTCACTCATGGCTGATCATTTTTTGCCTCTCAACCCCATTCTCCTGCCTTCTCCCCGTAATCTTTGACGAATGGAGTACAGCCCTTCGACCCAACTTGCCCCGCTGCCGTTCAAGGTGACTCATCCATGCTATCCACATTTGGCCCATATCCATCTAAACCTTTTCTATTTATGTACCTGTCCAAATGCCTTTTAAATGTTATGTTTGTACCTGCCTCAACTACCTCCTCTGGCAGTTCGTTCCATATACCCACCACCCTCTGAGTGAAAAGGTTGCTCCTCAGGTTCCTATTAAATCTTTCCCCTCTCACCTTCAAATCTATGTCCCCTGGTTCTTGATTCCCCTAACGATTCAGTGCATTCCCTCGATTTATTCTCCTCATAAGATCACCCCTCAACCTCCTGCACTCCAAGAAAGTCCTAGCCTGCCCAGCCTCTTTCCGCGCTGTATCTCTGAACTAAACTAAACCAAACTCAGCTGGGCAGGCAGCATCTCTGGATAAAAGGAATGGGTAACATTTCGAGTCTAAACCCTTCCTGAGACTGGGAAACGTCCATGTTCTCCAGAGATGCTGACTAACTTGCTGAGTTACTCCAGCATTTTGTGTCAATCTTCGGTGTAAACCAGCATAGAGTCATAGAGTGATAAAGTGTGGCAACAGGCCCTTCAGCCCAACTTGCCCACACGGGCCAGCATGTCCCAGCTACACTAGTCCCACTTGCCTGCGCTTAGTCCATGTTCCTCCAAATCATTCCTATCCATGTACCTGTCTAACTGTTTCTTAAACGTTGGGATAGTCCCAGCCTCAACTACCTCCTCTGGCAGCTTGTTCCATACACCCACCCCCTTTGTGTGAAAATTTTACCCCTTAGATTCCTATTAAATCTTTTCCCCTTCATCTTAAACCGATGTCCTCTGATCCTCGATTCTCCTACTCTGGGCAAGAGAATCTGCATCCACCCGATCTATTCCTCTCATGATTTTATGCATCTCTATACGACCACCCCTCATCCTACTGCGCTACAAGGAATAGAGACCCGGCCTAGTCAATCTCTCCCTATAGCTCACACCCTCTAGTCCTGGTAACATCCTCGTAAAAGTTTGCAGTTGCATTTGCCTCCTAGTGATTTTTGATCAAATCCGTACGCAGGCTCGTGTACACATAACTCACGGTCTTGATGTGATCTCTGTTCCAGAGCCAGTCTTTTACTTTGGTGACACGGAGTATTGGGTGGATGAGAGCGATGGCTATGTGGAAGTCCAAGTGTGGAGGACAGGGACAGACTTGTCCAAGACTGCAACCGTCACCGTCCGATCCCGCAAAACACAGCCAGCCTCTGCCGAAGGTGAGCGCGCCTCGATGAATGACTGCGTGAATCAATTAATTAATCACATGATTAATTAATTGATTGATTAATTGACTGATTAATTAATCAATCATGGAAACATACAAACATAGAAATAGGTGCAGGAGTAGGCCATTCAGCCCTCCGATCCAGCACCACCATTCAACATGATCATGGCTGATCATTCAGAATCAGTACCCTGTTCCTGCTTTCTCCCCATAACCCTTGATTCCGATAGACCTAAGAGCTAAATCTAACTCTCTCTTGAAAACATCCAGTGAATTGGCCTCCATTGGAATCTGTGGCAGAGAATTCCACAGATTCTGGGTGAAACCTCAGTCCTAAATGGCCTACCCCTTATTCTGAAGCTGTGACCCCTGGTTCTGGACTCCCCCAACATGGGGAACATTTTTCCTGCATCTAGCCTTATCACTACCCTACACACACTAGGGACAATTTACACTTAAACCAAGCCAATTAAGCTACATACCTATACGTCTTCGGAGTGTGGGAAGAAATTGTAGATCTCGGAGAATCATGGGGGGAAAGTACAAACTCCATACAGACAACACCGGTAGTCAGGATCGAACCTGGGTCTCTGGGGCTGCAAGTGCTGTAAGGCAGCAACTCTACCGCTGCGCCACCGTGCCGCCCCTGTTCTGTTCTGTGCTCATGAATATTGACGTATGAACTTTGTGTCTTCCCAAACGTGGGCCGCTTGGCTAGCTGGTGTGGATTACGTGGGGATCAGCAGCAACCTGGACTTTGCCCCGGGAGTGAACCTGCAGGCGCTGCGGGTGACCATCCTCGACGACCTGGGGCGGCCCGTGCTGGAGGGCACAGAGAGGTTTGAGCTGGTGCTGAGGATGCCCGTGAACGGAGCCCTGGCGGAGCCCAGCAAGGTCACCGTGCTCATAAACGACTCCGTCTCTGACCGTAAGTATCTGGCGTGTGGACGTCCACAAGCTCATAACTCATGGGAACAGAATTAGGCCATTCAGCCCATCAAGCCTACTCCATAATTCAATTATGGCTGATCTCTCTTTCTCTGTCAAACCCCATTCTCCTGCCTTCTCCCCATAACCCCCGACACCCGTACTAATCAAGAATTTATCTGTCTCTGCTTTAAATATACCCAATGACTTGGCCTCCACAGCCATCTCTGGCAATACATTCCAAATCCAATCAAGTCAAGAGAGTTTATTGTCATTGCATGTGTCCCAGACAGGACAATGACATTCTTGCTGCAGCACAGCAGAGTATTGTAAGCATAAATGCAGAACAGTTCAGTTCAATATACACATAACCAAGCAGATAAAGTGCAATAGGCTGCTACAGTTCAGAGTCTGTTTGTTGGCGAGTTTGCCACAGATTCAACACCCTCTGACTAAATAAATTCCTTCTCATCTCCTTTTATTCTGACACTACAGCCTCTGCTCCTAGACTCTCCCACCAATGGAAACATCCTCTCCACATCCACTCTATCCAGGCCTTTCACTATTCAGTAAATCCCCCCTCATCCTTCTAAACTCCAGTGAGTACAGGCCCAGAGCCATTTAGAGCTCATCATATGTTACCCCATTTATCCCTGGGATCATTCTCGTGAACCTCCTCGGGACCCTCTCCAACGCCAGCACATCGCTCCTCAGATATGGGGCATAAAACTGCTCACAATACTCCAAATGCAGCCTGAACAGTGCCTTATAAAGCCTCGGCATTTGGTATTATGACCCAATAACATGCCAAGATCGATCTCAACAGTTAATGCTGAGATGTCTAATCCAGTCATTTCTGGTGCGGGTTGAGGCTGGGACGTTTTGTCACTGCTGTACAAGATGTTGGTGAGGCTGCATGTGGAGTGTGGTCTCATGAACAAGTGAAAGAGTCATACATCACGGAAACAAGCCCTTCAGCCCAACTTGTCCATGCTGACCAAGATGCCCCATCTAAACTTGTCCCACCTGCCTGCAATTGGCCCACATCCCTTTAAACCGTTCTTGTCTGTGTACCAATAGACAATAGGTGCAGCAGTAGTGGGCCATTCGGCCCTTTAAGCTAGCACCGCCATTCAATGCGATCATCTCCAATCAGTACCCCGTTCCTGCCTTCTCTCCATATCCCCTGACTCCGCTATCTTCAAGAGCCCTATCTAGCTCTCTCTTGAAAGTATCCAGAGAACTGGCCTCCACCGCCCTCTGAGGCAGAGAATTCCACAGATTCACAGCTCACTGTGTGAAAAAGTGTTTCCTCATTCTCCGTTCTAAATGGCTTATCCATTATTCTTAAACCTGTCCAAAATGTCTTTTTACTACTTTTATAGTTACCTGCCTTGGCTACCTCCTCCAGCAACTCATTCCATATACCCCCCACCCTCAGTGTTTACAAGTTGTACCTCAGGTTCCTATCAATCTTTCCCCTCCCACCTTAAACCTATGTCCTCTGGTTCTTGATTCCACTATTCTGGGTAATAGACTCAGTGTATAAACCATTTCTAGTCCTCAGGTGTGGGCTGAAAGGCCTGTTTCCACGACTCAAATGCTAAAGAATAGGCATGACACAAGTTAACATTTACCTTGAGTTTTATTTTAACAATTTTCTCAGAGGAATTCTGTCTTCATCTTCCCACATATTTTCATAAACTGATAAAATTAGTCATCCCTCCCCCCCCACCTTAAAATATTTGCACTTTCTAAAGTAAACTATGTAAATATTAACAGATATTCAATTTTTTTTCCACGCTGAGTAAAACCTAACTCTGCAAATAAGTAAATTTAGCAGAAGATAGACACAAAAAGCTGGAGTAACTCAGCGGGACAGGCAGCATCTCTGGATAGAGAGGAATGGGCGATGGTTCCGGTCCAGACACTTCTTCAGACAGAGTCAGTGGAAAGGGAAACGAGAGATATAGACGGCGATACAGAGAGATATAGAACAAATGAATGAAAGATAAGGAAAATAGTAAGGATGATAAAGGAAACAGGCCATATTGTTAGCTGTGGGCAACCCTTTGGTGTGGGTATGGTAAGTGTTTAAACATTTTCTTCATGTTAATCCTTTCGTCTCAAGATGGAAAATATATTAAAAATGATTAAATGCATTGTTGAAATAAATGTTGGCTTTAGGTCATTTGGTATCAGCTTATTATTGTCATGTGCACAGAGAGATACAGTGAAGAAGCTTCTGTTCTGTGTGCTATCCAGTCAGATCATACCATGCAACAGTGCAACCAAGCCATGCACAAGTACAACAGGTAGTGCAAAGAGAAAAGTGCAAGCGTGCGGAATATAATGATACCATTTTGTAACATTAAAGTTCCAGAGTGAAAGTGCAAGGTCCGTAATGAGGTAGGTTGGAAGATCGGGACTGCAGCCTAGCTTGTTGGCGGAGCGTTCAGAGCCTGATAGCAGTGGGGAAGAAGCTGTTCCTGAGTCTGGTGGTGTGCACTTTCAAGCTTCTGTACCTTCTCCTGGACGGGAGCGGGGAGAAGAAAGAATGAACAGGGTGGGACAAGTCTTTGTTTCTGTTGGCTGCTTTGTTGACTGTTTGGTTAGTGATTAGTGAAACTTAAATTGGCATAAAAACTGACATAAAAATGATATATTTAAGATCACCAAGGTAACCAATATCAGGAAAATGTTATTTTGTCTTGACTAGATACAGAGTACTGTGTTCATTTTTAGTTTAGTTTAGTTTATTGTCACGTGTACTGAGGTACGGTGACAAGCATTTGCGTGCTATCCAGTCAGCGGAAAGGACAATACATGTGTACAATCGAGTCGTCCACAGTGTACAGATACAGGATAAAGGGAATAACGTTTACTGCAAGATAAGGTCCTGTAAAGTCTGATTAAAGATAGGACTTTAATCCAATGAGGTTGATGGGACCACTCTCTAGTTGTTGATACGATGGTTCAGTTTCCTGATAACAGCTGGCTCACACTGACATTAGAACGATGCCAATAAGCGGGAAAGAGCACAGAGAAGATTTATGACGATGTCGCCAGGACTCGAGGGCTTGAGCTACAGGGAGATGTTGGGCAGGCTAGGACTTTATTCATTGGAGTGCAGGAGGCTGAGGGGTGACCTTACAGAGGTGTATAAAATCATGAGGGGAATAGATAGGGTGATGAGCAGTCTTTTACCCAGAGTTTAAGAGAGAACAGCAGATGCTGGAAAAATCAAATGTAGACAAAAATGCTGGAGAAACTCAGCGGGTTCAGTCTGAAGAAGGGTCTCGACCCGAAAGGTCGCCTATTCCTTCGCTCCATCGATGCTGCCTCACCCGCTGAGTTTCTCCAGCATCTGTGTCTACCTTCAGTCTTTTACCGAGAGTATGAGAATCAAGAACCAGAGGATACAGGATTAAGGAGAGAGGGTGAAGATTTAATAGTAACCTGAGGAGCAGCTTATTATCACAGAGGATGATGGATAGATGAATGAGTCAAGAGTGTCAAGAGTGTTTTATTGTCGTATGTCCCAGATAGAACAATGAAATTCTTACTTGCTACAGCGCAACAGAATATGTAAACATAATAAATAATATGATAAACGAGGGAGGGAAAAAAAGATGTTTAGTGTTCATATATCCCCCACCTCTCCCTCAGCCCTCGGGTTCCTCCTCCTCCTTTTTCCTTTCTTCTCCCCGCCCCCCCCCCCCCCCCCCCCCCCCGAAACGTTTGCCTATCTTCTTAGATGCTGCTGCACCCGCTAAGTTTCTCCAGCCTTTTGTGTACTCTATGTTTATTTATATATATATATGTATGTATATATATATATATATATATATATATATATATATATATATATATATATATACATACACACATGCACACATGCATACATACTCAAAAAACAACAATTACAGTATAATAATAATAATAGTCTATTGTAATTCAGAGCTTCTGAGGTTGTCGTGTTTAATAGCCTGATGGCTGTGGGGAGAAGCTGTCCCTGAACCTGGACGTTACAGTTCTCAGGCTCCTGTACCTTCTTCCCGATGGCAGGGGTGAGATGAGTGTGAGGACAGGATGGTGTGGGTCTCTGATGGTGTTGGCTGCCTTTTTGAGGTGGCGACTATGACAGATCTCTTCGATGGTGGGGAGGTCAGAGCCAGTGATGGACGGGCAGCGTTCACAACGTTTTGCAGCCATCTCCGCTGGTGGAAGTTCAAGTTGCCGAACACAGGCCAGAGGAGGTAGTTAGGGCAGGTACCACAGCAACTTTTAAAATACATTTGGACAGGTACATGGATAGGAAAGGATTAGGGGGATATTGCGGTGAGTTTGTGGAGTTTAGTTTCTTGTCACATGTACAGTGAAAAGCTTTTGTTGCGTGCTATCTATTCAGCGGAAAGACAATATTTGATTACAATTAAGCCGTCCACAGTGTGCAGATGCATGATAAAGGGAATAACGTGAATAACGTTTAGTGCAGGATAAAGTCCGTGCAAAGGTAGTCCGAGGGTCTCCAATCAGTTGGATTGGGGGATTAGTAGCTGTGGATTGCTCTCTGCTTGTTGGTAGGATGGTCCCAAACATGGGCAGGTGGGACGAGCGCAGATGGGGCATGTTGGTCAACATGGGGAGGTTGGGCCGCTGGTTTGTGTGGAGAACAATAGATTAATTATTTCCATTGTCTTTAGTGCCGAAGATGCAGTTCAAAGAATCGACGTACGTGGTGAAGGAGAATGATGGCCAAGTCACAGCGGTGGTTTACCGGAGCGGGGATATCAACTACAAGTCCAGCGTGCGGTGTTACACCCGCCAAGCCTCTGCCCAGGTCATGATGGACTTCGCTGAGCGGCCAAATACAGATGAGTCTGTCATCACCTTTCTCCCAGGTACTCACTCGTTCCAGCTCCACCCTCTGGAAAAAGCCCTGCTTCATCATTCTCACTCATAAACCAGTTTATGGCCAACATCTGCACTCCATTGCAGGCACAAGGAACTTTAGTTTATAGACAGATAGAAAAAACTGGAGTACAGAAGCCAATTAACCTACAAACCCGCATGTCAGTAGACAATAGGTGCAGGAGTAGGCCATTCGGCCCTTCGAGCCCAATCAGTACCCCGTTCCTGCCTTCTCCCCATATCCCCTGACTCCACTATTTTTAAGAGCCCTATCTAGCTCTCTCTTGAAAGCATCCAGAGAACCTGCCTCCACCGCCCTCTGAGGCAGAGAATTCCACAAACTCACTACTCTGTGAGAAAAAGTGTTTCCTCGTTTCCGTTCTAAATGGCTTACTCCTTATTATTAAACTGTGGCCCCTGGTTCTGGACTCACCCAACATCGGGAACATGTTTCCTGCCTCTAGCATGGGATGAGGGAAGCAACCGGAGCATGTAGAGGAAACCCATGTGGTCACAGGGAGAACGGGCAGACTCCACACTGACAGCACCTCTGGTCAGGATCGAACTCGGGTCTCTGGGGTCTCTGGTGCTGGGAAGCAGCAACTATACTGCTGCGCCACTGTGCCACCCCCAATCTCCAATCTCAGCAGGTCAGAACTGCAGGTGCTCGTTTACTAAGAAAGACACAAAGTGCTGGAGTAACTCAGCAGGTCAGGCAGCATCTCTAGGTTGCGAAACAATGTAACTCTCCCTCCCATTCCCACTCTGACCTTCTTCCTGGGCCTCCTCTACTGTCAGAGTGAGGCCACATGCAAACTGGAGGAACAGCACCGCATATTCTGCTGGGACAGCTTACAACCCTGTGGTATAAATGTTAATTTCTCTCATTTCAAGTAATTCCTGCATTCTCTCTTCCACTCCCCCCCCCCCCCCCCCACCAGTCGCCCACCCTAGTCGTCCCACTGTTCGCATCCTTGTAGCCCTTCGTTATCACGTCTTCCCCAGCCAACAATGAACCATTGTGGGCTCCACCCTTCCCTGGTCATCTGTTGTCAGCCCTGATTCGTCTGGGCCTTTTCCTACCTCTAGTTAATTCCCCTCCCACCCCCACGTCCATACTTTCAGTCTGAAGAGGGATCATGACCTGAAATGTCACGATTCATGTTCTCCAGAGACGCTGCCTGGCCCGCTGTTACTCCACCACCTGCAGTTCCTTCCCACACAATGGGTCTTTTGAAGTCTGAAGAAGTGTCCCACTGTAAACATTTTGTTATTAAATTTGTGGGGGTGCCAGCACACCATACCTTCACATCTCATCACAGAACTAAACACTGTCAGAGAACGAAATACTCTCTGATTTGTAATCAGCATTAAACAACACTCAGTGGGTCGGGCAGCACCTCTGGAGAACATGGATAGGTGACGTTTCAGGTCGAGACCCTTCTTCAGAGGTAACACCACCCTTCTTCTCCTCTATCTCACAGCCTTTAATCTTTTCATCCCCTTGTCCACCCCCTCACCTGTATCCACCTATCACTTGCCAGGCTTGTCCTGCCCCCACCTCTCTTTTCGAGCTTTCAACCCACCCCCCCGGCATCAGTCTGAAGGAAGCTCCCGACCCGAAACGTCACCTATCCATGTTCTCCAGAGATGCTGCCTGGCCAGCTGAGTTACTCCAGCACTCTTATGTTTTTTTTTGTAAACCAGCATCTGCAGTTCCTTGTGTCTCCAAGTTTTCCAACCCCATCTTATTGCCAATACCCTCCATTGTTACTATGTTTTTGGGAGATTCCTTTTGCTGTGTGTGATTCGTTTTAAAGCAAGCAACATGAACTGCTCCCTTTAAAGTCTCCAAATACTTTCTGCGATGTTACACAGGTGAGATTGAGAAGCCGTGCACCGTGACTCTGAGCGATGACTCCATACATGAAGAAGTTGAGGAGTTAAGGCTGGTTCTTGGCTCGCCGAAGAGTGAATCTTCATTTGGTGCCTCAATAGGTGACGTCAACGAAACTCTGATAAAGATCACGGACAAAGCTGACAGTGAGTTTCAGGGCAAATGATCCCAGTAAACTGAGTTGGGTGAATGAATGAATGAATGAATGAGTGAGTGAATGAGTGAATGAATGAATGAGTGTGAATGGATGAATGAGTGAATGAATGAGTGAGTGAGTGAGTGAATGAATGAATGAGTGAGTGAGTGAGTGAGTGAATGAGTGAATGAGTGAGTGAGTGAGTGAATGAATGTGAGTGAATGAATGAATGAGTGAGTGAGTGAATGAATGAGTGAATGAATGAGTGAATGAGTGAATGAATGAGTGAGTGAATGAGTGAATGTGAAGGAATGAATGAGTGAGTGAGTGAGTGTGAATGAGTGAGTGAATGAGAGTGAATGGATGAGTGAGTGAGTGAATGAGTGAGTGTGATTGAATGAATGAGTGTGTGTGTGAATGTGAGTGAATTAATTAATTAATGAATGAGTGAATTAAGTGAGTGAGTGAATGAGTGAATAAATGAGTGAGTGAATGAGTGAGTATGAATGAATGAGTGAGTGAATGAATGAGTGAATGAATGAATGCATGAGTGAATGGATGAATGAGTGAATGAGTGAATGAGAATGAATGGATGAATGAGTGAGTGAGTGAATGAGTGAAGAATGAGTGAATGAGTGAGTGAGTGAGTGAGTGAATGGATGAATGAATACAGTGATATTTTTTGTTTTACATACCTACGGTATGCAAAGAGTCGCCACATAAAGGGCGGCAGCAAAGTTACAAAGTATCCCGCGCTAGGTCCCCCTTTATTCTTCCACCGCCCTCCACCACTTGCTGGACTCCCTACACCGAATTCTCCTTTTCTCTTTGACCCCACTCGCGACGGTCCCCCCTCACTCCAGGTCCTCCTTTGTTCATGGTGCATCCTCCGGCTCCCACGAGGCCTTCCTCTCCCCGTGTTGTCCTGGACTACCCTAACTGCTCTTTTGCTTCTTGATTGCAGAGGCCGTCATCAAATTTGGAGAGACCAAGTTTAGTGTCAGCGAACCGAACGAGCCCGGGCAGATCGCAGTTGTAAAAATCCCCATACTGCGCCAAGGAGACGTGTCCAAAGTGTCCATTGTACGAGTGCACACAAAAGATGGATCGGCCATCTCTGGAGAAGACTATCACCCCTTATCTGAAGGTATGGCTATTGGCAGTGGCTCTCGTTTTACTAGAATTGTATCTGGTCATAGATTCATACAGCACGGAAACAGACCCTTCGGCCCAACACGCCCATGCTGACCATGATGCCCCATCTACACTAGTCCCACCTGCCCACATTTGGCCCATATCCCTCTAAACCTTTTCTATCCATGTACCTGTCCAAATGTCGTTTAAATGTTGTTATCGGACCTGCCTCAACTACCTCCTCTTGTGTTTTAGGTACTTCTGCTAAGATTAAGCTGAAGTAATCTCCATATAATTAGTGATTTTCAACCTATCGAGCATGACTTTGTGCATTTTGACTGCTGTAGGGTTTGGGGTAAATATCTGAGAAGATTAACCACAGTAATAACACACGGCAGATGTGTACATGAAGCTTTATGTTGAGGGGGTGGAATAGTGGTGCAGCGGGTAGAGCTGCTACATAACCGTGCCTGAGACCCGGGTTCAATCCTGACCTCGGGGCTGTCGGTGTGGAGTTTGCACGTTCTCCCTGTGACCGCTCCGGTTTCCTCCCACATCCCAAGCACCCACTACTCTCTGCGAAATAAAAAATTGTCCGGCACATCTCCTTTGAAATTTGTCCTCGCACCTTAAACCTATACCCTCCAAGTCTTTGACATTTCCACCCAGGATAGAGGTTGTGGCTGTCTACCCTATCTATACCTCATAATCTTACATGCATCTCCCCTCAACCGTATGCCGTTTCAGATAAAAACAAGTCTGTCCAACCTCTCCCTGTAGCCATTACTCCCTAGTCCCGGCATCCTTCCGGCAAACCTCTGCACCCTCTCCAAATCCTCCACGTCCTTCCTGTAATGGGGCGAGCAGAACTGCACGCAATGCTCCAATTGTGGGCTAACCAAAGTCCTATACAGCTGCTTCATGACTTCCTGACTCTTATACTCAATGCCTCAACCGATGAAGGCAAGCACACCATCTGCCGTTTTCACCTCTCCTGTGCTGACAATTTCAGGGAGCTAATGACTTGAACCCCATGATCCCTCAGATCCCAAAGGCAATGTAGCATAATGAACTAAAGTCGATTTCTGTCTTTAAACACGTGAGAAAGCTCTCCTATCATGCTCATACATGAAGTATCCATCTTGGGCAGCACTATCTCTGCACAAAGATCCATTGTACAGAGGTATCTTGGGGACCAGATCCATAGTCATGCAGCTCAGAAACAGGCCCTTCGGCCCAACTCATCCATGCCGACCAAGTTGCTCCATCTACACTAGTCCCTCCTGCCCATGTTTATCCCACAACTCTCTTAACCTTTCCTATCCATGTACCTGTCCAAATATCTTTTAACTGTCACTATTGTACCTGCCTCAACTCGCTGGCAGCTTTTCCATGTACCCACCACCCTCTGTGTGAAAAAGTTGCCCATCAGGTTCAAATCACATTTTTCCCCGCTCAGCTTAAACCCATGTCCTCTGGTTCTTGATTCCCCTACGCTGGGTAAAAGACTCTGTGCGTTCACCCTATCTATTCCCCTGATCGTGTACACCTCCATGCGATCACCTCCTGCGCTCCAAGGAATAATCATGTATCTGTATGTCATTATCATGTATTATAATGTATTTGTACATGTGGACAGCTCGATTATAATCAGGTACGGTCTATCTGCTGACTGGTTAGCACGCAGCAAAGGCTATTTACTGGTGCCTCAGTGCATTAGATATTGCTCTTAGGGCTAAAGGAATCAAGGGATTTGGGGATAAAGCAGGAACGGGGTACTGATTGTGGATGATCAGCCGTGATCATATTCTTCATGTATCATGTTAGGAGGTTGCAGGGTGACCTGGACAGGTTGAGTGAGTGGGCAGATGCGTGGCAGATGCAGTATAATATAGATAAATGTGAGGTTATCCACTTTGGCGGCAAAAACAAGGGGGCAGATTATTATCTCAATGGGGTTAGGTTACGTAAGGGGGAGGTACAGCGAGACCTGGGCGTCCTTGTACACCGGTCACTGAAAGTTGGCGTGCAGGTACAGCAGGCAGTGAAGAAAGCTAATGGAATGTTGGCCTTCAGAACAAGAGGATTTCAGTATAGGAGTAAAGAGGTTCTTCTGCAGTTGTATATGACTCTGGTAAGACCACATCTGGAGTATTGTGTACAGTTTTGGTCTCCTAATTTGAGGAAGGACATCCTTGTGATTGAGGCAGTGCAACGTAGGTTCACGAGATTGATCCCTGGGATGGCGGGACTGTCATATGAGGAAATATTGAAAAGACTAGGCTTGTATCCACTGGAGATTAGAAGGATGAGGGGGAATCTTATAGAAACATATAAATTTATAAAAGGACTGGACAAGCTAGATGCAGGAAAAATGTTCCCAATGTTGGGCGACTCCAGAACCAGGGGCCACAGTCTTAGAATAAAGGGGAGGCCATTTACGACTGAAGTGAGAAAACACTTTTTCACACAGAGAGTTGTGAATTAGTGGAATTCCCTGCCACACTGGATGGATTTAAGAGAGAGTTAGATAGAGCTCTAGTGGCTAGTGGAATCAAGGGATATGGGGAGAAGGCAGGCACAGGGTTATTGATTGGGGACGATCAGCCATGATCACAATGAATGGTGGTGCTGGCTCGAAGGGCCAAATGGCCTCCTCCTGCACCTATTTTCTCTCTTTCTATATTTTTATGTTACACGTGACAATAAACTAAACTAAACTAGTCCTAACCTGCCCAACCTCTTCCTGTAGTTCAGCCCCTTGAGAACTGGCAACATCCAGGTACCATTTCCTGCACCGTTTGCAGCTCATAGCTCCCTGAAAGAGGCAGCACAAGTAGGTAGGCCTTAAGGGCCTGTCCCACTTTCACGACCTAATTCACGACCTCTGCCGATTTTGCCCTTGACACATACTCGCAGCATAGTTGTCACGAGGTCGTAGGTAGGTCTTAGGTAGATCGTAGCAGGTTGTGATTCTAGTCGTAGGTACTCGTGGCATCAAGTAGGTGGGGGCGTTTTTTCAACATGATGAAAAATGTCCACGAGTAAAAAAGGTCGTGAAAGTGGGACAGGCCCTTTACTATATCAAGCTGATTGTTTTTGATTTGCTTCAGACATCCAGTTTAAGGAAGGTGAGCATCAGCACTTTGTGGAGGTCGAGGTCCTTTACGATGGGCTGAGAGAGATGCGGGAAGCATTCACCGTTCACCTGAAACCTGATGAAAACATGGTGGCAGAAACGCAGGTACACTGCTGGGGGACGGGTGTGTGGCTGCATCAGCTGTAGGGCCAGCAAAAGATTCAGTGCCAATGTTGAAAATCTTTATTCGAGAGGAAACTGTCACCTGCTGCCACAGGATATGCATCACGAGGAGCAGCTTCTTCTCATCCCCGCTCCCCTCCGGCAGAAGGGACAGAATCTTGAAAGCGCGCACCACCAGAAGGGTCTCGGCCCGAAACAGTGCCTATTTCCTTCGCTCCGTAGATGCAGCCTCACCCGCTGAGTTTCTCCAGCATTTTTGTCTATCATACTCAGGAACAGCTTCTTCCCCTCCGTTATCAGACTTCTGAACAGTCCTTCCATAAGCTAGGGTACTGTCCGATTCACCTCTACCCCATTGCGGACATTGGACTTTGTCTCTGGAACTGATGCGCTACAATGCTGAGAACTATATTCTGCACTCTGTATCTTCCCCTTTGCTCTACCTATTGTATTGGAGTTTGTCTTGATTATATTTATGTATGGTATTATTGATCTGTTAGCATGTAAATCAAAGCTTTTCACTGTACCTCGGTACAAGTAATGATGATAAACCTACTGCTATGATCTGAGGATAGACACAAATAGCTGGAGTAACTCAGCGGGTCAGACAGCATCTCTGGAGAAAAGGAATAGGTGACGTTTCAGGTCGAGACCCTTCTTCAGACTAAGGGTCAGGGGACAGGGAAACGAGAGATACAGACGATGATGTAGAGAGATATAGAACAAATGAATGAAAGATATGAAAAAAAAGTAAGGATGATAAAGGAAACAGGCCATTGTTGGCTGTGGGCTAGGTGGAAGCGCTTACAGACAAGACAATAGACAATGGGTGCAGGAGTAGGCCATTCAGCCCTTCCAGCCAGCACCGTCATTCAATGTGACCATGGCTGATCATCCCCAATCAGTACCCCGTTCCTGCCTTCTCCCCATATCCCCTGACTCCGCTATCTTTAAGAGCCCTATCTAGCTCCCTGAGGTAGAAGATGGAGGCACAGGCAAGCACAGAGGAAACACACGTGGCTGTGGTAGTGAGTCTGGGTGGTCGGAGAGCAGGAGGAATCACAGAGGGGTTAGCAGAGAGAGAGAGCATGGTGCAGAACTCTCATTGGAGAGAGGAGGAGCGGAGCAGAGAGGCTGACTTTTCCCGCGGTCCTGTGCGGCTTGCCTGGGGAGTGTGCAGCTTACAGTTTCCGCCATTGTTTTGCAGATAAACAAAGTGATCGTGTACATCGAGGAGATGAACAGCATGGCCGACGTGATGTTTCCCTCGGTGCCACAAGTGGTCTCCCTGCTCATCTATGACGATACCTCCCGGGCCAAGGAAAGCCCCAGCCCTCCGGCCGGCTACCCCCTCATCTGTGTCACCGTACGTATCGCCTCGCTAACGGCCCTTGGCCCCGAGCTCCTGCCGTCACGGTGACGCCAAACACCTGCTCTCTGTCTGTGTCGGAATGTGCTGTCTGTGTGGAGTTTGCACGTTTGAAAAACATTTGGACAGGTACATGGGTAGGATGGATTTCGAGGGGCATGTACCAAATGCAGGCAGGTGGGACTAGTGTGGATGGGGCATCTCGGTCAGCATGGGCAAATTGGACCGAAGGGCCTGTTTCCGTGTTGTATGACTCTATGAAGCCATTCGCTCTGTGTTCTCCCTAAGTATGACTGTGCTTATGTATAGTAACATCCTTACTGAAAGTAAAATCCAAACTGAAGGGGTGGCACAGCGGTAGAGTTGCTGCCTCACAGAGGTTACAGCACCAGAGACCCGTGTTCAATCCCGGCTACGGGTGCTGTCTGTATGGAGTTTGTACGTTCTCCCCGTGACTAAATGGGCTTTCCCCGAGATCTTTGGTTTCCTCCCACGCTCCAAAGACGTCCAGGTTTATAGGATAATTGCCTTGGTATAAGTGTAAATTGTCCGTAGTGTGTGTGCAGGGTAGTGTTAATGGGTGGGATCGATGGTTGGTGCAGATTCGGTTCGCCAAAAGGTCTGTTTTCATGCTGCAATGCTAACCTAAACTAAACTAAACTGCATGCAGTAAAATAATTTCTCTATAAGAAAACTCCAGAGTAGACACACAATTATTGCTCAGGAAGTGACAGCTAACATGGAATGGATAGGTTTTGACGGATATGGGCCAAACACGGGCAGGGGGGACTAGTGTAGATGGGACATCTCGGTCAATGTGGATGGATTGGGCTGAAGGGCCTGCTTCTATGCTAAACTATGACTATAGGTGGCACAGTGGCATAGTACTAGAGCTGCAGCATCACAGCGCCAGAGACCCGGGTTCAATCCTGACTACGGGTGCAGTCCGTACGGAGTTTGTACGTTCTCCCTGTGACTGCGTGGGTTCCCTCCCACACTCCAAAGACGTACAAGTTTGGAGGTTAATTGGCTTCGATAAAATTGTAAATTGTCCCGAGCGTGTGGGGTTGTGCTGGTGTACGGGGAAATCGCTAGTCGGTGATAGATCTTTAAGAGTTAGATAGAGCTGATAAAGATAGCGGTCAGGGGCTATGGGGAGAAGGCAGGAACGGGGCACTGAACGTGGATGATCAGCCATGATCACAGTGAATGGCGTTGCTGGCTCGAAGGGATTAATGGCCTACTCCTGCACCTATTGTCTATTGTCTATTGGCGCTGACTCAGCGAGCCGAATGACCTATTTCCATACTGTATCTCTAAAGTCTGTATAAATGATCTTGAATCGTTGATCTCTACATTTGATTCCTCCCCTCAGGCGTGCAATCCTAAATATGCTGATTACGACAAAACTGGGTCGATCTGCGGCAGTGAGAACATCAACGACACCCTGACCCGTTACCGCTGGCTGGTGAGCGCTCCGACTGGCCCCGACGGGGTGACCAGCCCCCTGAGAGAGGTGGACTCCAACACTTTCTTCACCTCCTCCAAGATGATCACCCTCGACTCCATCTACTTCCAAACAGGCTCCCGAGTGCAGTGCGCGGCTCGTGCTGTCAATGCCAATGGGGATGAGGGCCTTGAATTATCCAGCCCCATCGTCTCCATCAGCATCACAGAAGGTAACACACACGCGGAACATGTACAACATATGTATATCATGGAATGGGTAGCTGAGGCAGGTACTACCCCTCTTCAGAGTGTCTCAAGGATTATACGGAGAAGGCAGGAAAATGGAAATACGAGTCCGAGATCAGTCATGATTGATTGGTGGAGTAAACTCTTTGGGCCGGATGGCCTAATTCTACTCCTAAAACGTGTGAACTATCCCAATATTTGAGAAACATTTAGACCGGTGCATGGATAGCAAAGGTTTGGAGGGAAATGGGCCAAACGCAGGCTGGTGGGACTAGTGTAGATGGGGTATCTTGGTCAGCGTGGGCAAGATGGTCCGAAGGGCCGGTTTCCATGCGGTATAACTCTGTACACATGCAGATACAAGGACCTGTAGATGATGGTATCCAAAAAAAGACATAGATAGTTTGATCGTTTATTGTCACATGTACCGAGGTACAGTGAAAATCTTTTTGTTGCCTGATAGACACTTAGTGGAAAGACTATACATGATTACAATCAAGCTGCCCACAGTTTACAGATACAGGATAAAGGGAATAACCTTTACTGCAAGATAAAGTCTGATTAAAGGCAATCCGAGGATCTCCAATGAGGTAGATGGTAGCTCAGGACCGCCCTCTAGTTGGTGAGCGAACGGTTCAGTTGCCTGATAACAGCTGGGAAGAAACTATCCCTGAATCTGGAGGTGTGTGTTTACACACTTCTGTGCCTCTCGCCTGATGGGAGAGGGGAGAAGAGGGAGTGACCGAGGTGAGACTGGTCCTTGATTATGCTGCAGTACAGGATGACAGAAGACGGATTGACGTGATGTGCAGAGGGACCTTGTGGTCTGAGCCCATAACTCCCTGAAAGTGGCAACACGATGATAGAATGGTGAAGAAAGCACATGGAAGGCTTGCCTCGGGGCACTGAGTGTAAGAATGTGAGGGCAAGTCACGATTGAACTCTATAGGACTTTGGTAAGATCCCAATTGGAGTGTCGCGTGCAGTTCTAGTCGCCGCATTGCAGGAAGGATGTGGGGCCTTTGGAAAGGGTGTAGGAGAGGTTTACCAGAATGACAGAGAGTGCTGGAGAAACTCAGCAGGGCAGGCAGCATCTCTGGAGAATATGGATAGGCAACGTTTCAAGTTGGGACTCTGCTTTGGACTGATGGAGAAAGCTGGAAGAGAGGTGGGGTTGGGACAGTCAGGCCAGTGATAGGTGGATACAGGTGAGGGGGGAGGGGACAGGAGGAAAGGGAAAAGGAGAACTGTGTGCTAGTCCAGGTGGGACACAGGGATGAGAGAAGGAAGAAAGGAGGGGAGAGCTTGTAGGTTTGTGACCTGAAACTGGAGAATTTAATGTTCATACCATTGGGTTGTAAGCTAGCCAAGCAGCATATGAGGGGCTGTTCCCCCAGTTTGCCTCACTCTGGCGATGGAGGAAACTTTGAAGAGTTTTGTTATAAACCAGCAACCACCATGGGAATAGATAGGGTGAATTCACAGTCTTTTACCCAGGGTGCGGGAATCAAGAACCAGAGGGCAGAGGTTTGGGGCGAGAGGGGAAAGATTTAATAGGAACCTGAGGGGCAACGTTTTCCACACAGATGGTGGTGGGCGTATGGAATAGGGAATAGTTAAGGCAGATACTATATCAGGGTTAAAGACATTTGGACAGCGACATGGATAGGAAAGGTGTGGAAGGATGTGGGCCAAACGCAGGCGGTGGGGCAGCTTAGATGATAGTTGGGTGGCATGGGCAAGTTGGTTTGATGGGCCTGTTTCAGTGCTGTGTATAGCTCATGAGAACTCCAAATACAGCCTCGCCAAGTCTTTTGTGCCAGAGTTAAGGGCCTGTCCCACTGTACGAGGTAATTCAAGAGTTCTCACGAGTTTCCCCTGACTCGAACTCGGAGAATTACAGTAATAGCCGTTCGTAGATACTCAGGGCTCTCGTGGACATTTTTCACAGTGCTGAAAAAACGTCACTAGTTACCGCGTTTCCCGAGTACCTGCCGTTAGCGTTACGAGCCGCGACGAGACATCCACGAGCTCCGACGTGGCCGCTACGTACATTCTACGTACTTACCACCAGTTTGATTTTTTTTTTAAACTCGGGAGAGCTCTTGAATTACCTCGTACAGTGGGACAGGCCCTTTACAGTGGGTAAGTTGGGCTGAAGGGCCCTTTTGACACTGTGTGACTCTATGAGTGATGTGTGTGCGTGCACTTTCTTTGTGCTTAGGTTTGTGCCAGCCCAGAGTACAAGGAACAGTGGGAGCGGAACCGTTCTCCGCCAAGCTGCGTTACACTGGCACGGATGACCCAGCCCATACCAACCTGATCAAGTTGACAGTAACCATGCCTCACATTGATGGTAGGTAGCACCACCTGGTGGCCCGGTGCCTGCATTACACTTTTCCGTGTCAATAAATTTTTGAAGAAAATAAGAATGGTCTCGACACGAAATGTCACCCATTCCTTCTCTCCAGAGATACTGCCTGTCCCACTTACTACAGGTGTCTACCTACACTGTAAACCAGTATCTGCATTTACTTCTTACACAATATATTTTAAAGTTCTATAGGACTTTCTTACACTGCTTAAAGGACTTAATTCAACTTTTCATTAAATTAAATGTTATAGTTTATTTAGTTTAGCTTAGAGATCCAGCGGGAACAGGTTTTAGTGTTTCATTTTAGTTTTAAGAGATACAGCGTGGAAACTGGCCATTTGGCCCAGCGAGTCCACACCGACCAGTGATTATTATTCACACTAGTTCCATCTTATCCCATTTTCTCATCCACTCCCTACACACCCGTGGCAATTTACAGAGGGCCAATTAACCTACAAACCCGCACGTCTTTGGAAAATGGGAGAAAAGTCTGCACAGTATTGTGTGCAGTTTTGGGGATTTTTGAGGAATTGAGGATTCCCTAATTTGAGGAAGGACATCCTTGCTATTGAGAGAGTACAAGGTTAATTCCAGGGATGGCGGGACTGTCATATGCTGAGAGAATGGAGCGGCTGGGCTTGTATACTCTGGAGTTTAGAAGGATGAGAGGGGATCTTATTGAAACATATGAGATTATTAAAGGTTTGGACACGCAAGAGGCAGGAAACATGTTCCCAATGTTGGGGGAGTCCAAAAGCAGGGGCCACAGTTTAAGAATAAGAGGTAAGCCATTTAGAACGTAGATTAAGAAACACTTTTTCTCACACAGAGTTGTGAGTCTGTGGAATTCTCTGACTCAGAGGGCGGTGGAGGACGGTTATTTGGATGCTTTCAAGAGAGAGCTAGATAGGGCTCTTAAAAATAGCAGAGTCAGGGGATATGGGGAGAAGGCAGGGACGGGGTACTGATTGGGGATGATCAGCCATGATCACATTGAATGGCGGTGCTGGTTCGAAGAGCCGAATGGCCTACTCCTGCACCTATTGTCTATTGTCTATAAAACCGGAGCACCCAGACAAAACCCACATAGCCACAGTGAGAACATGCAAGCTCCACACAGACCGCACCCAAGGCCAGGGTCGAACCAAGTCTCTGACGCTGTGAGGCAGCGGACGCACCTGCTGCGCCGATGTGCGCCCATAACCATCACCAACTCACACACTTCAGGGTAACTGACGGAAAGGAAGCAATGGCAGTTTTCCAAGGGTGGAGGGCACAGCTTTGAGCTGAGAAGGGCAAAGTTTAATGGAGATGAGCGCGGCAAGTATTTTTACTGAGAGTGGTGGGTGCCTGGAACGAGCTGTCAGTTGGTCAGGCAGATACGATAGTGGCCTGTAAATGCCTTTATGCGGCATTTGGACAAGCCTTAGTTCGGGTAGACAGACCCTAAACATCACCGGAGATGTGACGATAGACACAAAATGCTGGAGTAACTCAGCGGGTCAGGCAGCATTTCCAGAGAGAAGGAATGGGTGACGTTTCTTCTTCGAACTCCTGGTTGGGAACTGGAATCCAGGTGAGTTGGGACGTATGTTGCTGCCTGACCTCCTGAGTTACTCCAGCACTTGGTGTCTATGTTGAGAGGGGGAGTGGTTGTTTTTCCTGAGATGCCAGGGCTGTCTGAGTGACGTGTTTCTCCGTGTTTCAGGAATGCTCCCCGTAATCTCCACGCGTCAGCTCTCCAACTTTGAGTTGACTCTCAGCCCCGACGGAACCCGCGTCGGCAACCACAGGTGCTCCAACCTCCTGGACCACGACGAGGTGAAGACCCACCACGGCTTCCTGTCCCACTCCACCAGGAGGCCGCAGGTGATCGGAGACACGTCTCCGTACCAGTACAGCTCCGCTCTGCGAGGCTCCTCCACCCTCAGGTTCTACCGCAACCTCAACCTGGACGCCTGCCTCTGGCAGTTTGAGAGTTTCTACGACATGTCCGAGCTCCTCACCGACTGCGGGGGGACCATCGGCACTGATGGGCAGGTAAGGACCGTCTGGAGTTTACTTTGATGATGCTGGCTGCCTTTTTGATGCAGCACCTGTAGTAGATCCCTTCGATGGTGGGGAGGTCAGTACCTGTGATGGACCGGCCACTGTCCGCCACTCTCTGTCGCCTCCTTCGTTCCTGGGCGTTCAAGCTGCTGAACCAGGCCGTGATGGGCTTCTGACGTATGTGCTGTTTGAGTTATAATTTTATGGAGTGCTTTTTGGGTGTCGGAGTGATGTTCTCAGTAACATGACAGCACGCAAGAGGCTGAGATGCGTGTGGACAGGCAGCGGTTGTATCTTTTTGTCTGACAATTATTTACATTGAGCCCACATGACAAAGTGTGGCTGAGAGATTAGGTAGGTATCTTACTTTGAATCTTTTGCCATCAGCAGCATTCCTGTTTCTGTGCACTCTTTAGTTTAGTTTAGTTTTGAGATACAGCATGGAAACAGGCCCTTCGGCCCACCGAGCCACACCGACAATCGATCACCCGTTCACACTAGTTCTATGTTATCCCACTTTCTCATCCACTCCCTACACACTAGGGGCAATTTACAGAGGGCAAATTAACCTACAAGCCCGCACGTCTTTGTGATGTGGGATGCACCCGGAGGAAACCCACATGGTCGCAGGGAGAATGTTTCAGGTTAAGACCCTGCCCCAGAACCACAAAAATATTGACCATGCCTCAGCCTCTACAGATGCTGCTTGACCCACTGAGTTCCTCCAGCACTTTGTGTTTTTGGAGACGTAAGAAATGCTGCAATCATGAGCAAAAAACAAAGTGCTGGAGGAACTCGACTACCTCCTCTGGCAGCTAGTTCCACACACCCACATGTGAAAAACGTTGGCCCTCAGGTTCCTATTAAATCTTTCCCCTCTTACCTTAAATTATAATGGTGTTTAAAGGGCTTTTAGACGGGTGCATTGATATGCAGGGAGTGGAGGGATATGGATCACGTGCAGGCAGAGGAGATTAGTTTACTTGGCATCATGTTGGGCACAGTTGGGCACAGACAATGTGGGCCGAAGGGCCTGTTCCTGTGCTGTGTTCTATGGAAGAGCGATTTGTGTTCTTTTCCTGACCACTATCAGGGCAGGCCTTGATACTGCCGTTGGTAATCTGTGCACATTCCTGGAGGGACCTTAGACAAAACAAACCTTGCTTTGTTGACGGTGAACATCTCTGAGCCTGAGGAGACATCCTGGCGAGCAAGAGCATCAGATAACCACTGCAAATTGGAACTGCATCACATCTGTGCGCCCACCGCACTCCTGTGAACACAAGCTTCACAACAAACTCTCCCAGTCACTACTCTTCCAGCGTGATCTCCAAAGAGGAGACTTTTGTTCTGGTGTCGCCGTTGGCAACGAGACTGTGTGCATGACTGGTGCTGTGATGTGTTGCTTGTTGCCTCCCCGCAGGTTCTCAACCTGGTGCAGTCGTACGTGACGCTGCGGGTGCCGCTGTACGTGTCCTACGTGTTCCACTCGCCGGTGGGGGTGGGCGGCTGGCAGCACTTTGACCTGCAGTCCGAGCTGCGCCTCACCTTTGTCTACGACACGGCCATCCTGTGGAGAGACGGCGTCGGCAGCCCCCCCGAGGCCGAGCTGCAGGGTGAGTGCTGGCTGGGGGGGTGGGGGGGGGGGGGGGGGGGGGGGCACTGTACCAGGGAAGGTCCTAGCTCCTAATGCCACCTGTCCATAGTCAGTGGAAAGGTCCCGACCCAGAACATCACCTGTCCATAGAGCCTGAGGAGGGTCCCAACCCCATAGACAATAGACAATAGGTGCAGGAGTAGGCCATTCAGCCCTTCGAGCCAACACCGCCATTCAATGTGATCATGGCTGATCATCCCCAATCAGTACCCCGTTCCTGCCTTCTCCCCATATCCCCTGACTCCACTACCTTAAGAGCCCTATCTAGCTCTCTCTTGAAAGTATCCAGAGAACCGGCCTCCACTGCCCTCTGAGGCAGAGAATTCCACAGACTCACAACTCTCTGTGAGAAAAAGTGTTTCCTCATCTCCGTTCTAAATGGCTTACCCCTTATTCTTAAACTGTGGCCCCTGGTTCAGGACTCCCCCAACATCGGGAACACGTTTCCTGCCTCTAGCGTGTCCAAACCCTTAACAATCTTCTATGTTTCAATAAGATCCCCTCTCATCCTTCTAAACTCCAGAGTGTACAAGCCCAGCCGCTCCATTCTCTCAGCATGTGACAGTCCCACCATCCCGGGAATTAACCTTGTAAACCTACGCTGCGCTCCCTCAATAGCAAGAACGTCCTTCCCCAGATCATCACCTGTCCATAGAGCCTGGGGAGGGTCACAGCCTGAAACGTCACCAGTTCATTGAGAGTGAAATAGGATCTCGACCAGTAACAATAGCTGTCTATTGAGTCTGAGGAAGGGTCCTAACCCATAAACGTCGCCTATCCATAGAATCACATATTCATAGTGTCTGAAGTAGGACCCCGACCCATAACATCATCTAATCATGGACTCCGAGGAAGGGTCCTGACCTGTAACGTCACCTATCCATAGAGTGTAAAGTAGGGTCCCGACCCATAACATCTTATAAAGGCGTACAAAATCATGAGAGGAATAGATCGGGTAGACGCACAGAGTCTCTTGCCCAGACATGGGGAATCGAGAACCAGAGGACATAGGTTTAAGGTGAGGGGGAAAAGATTTGATAGGAACCTGAGGGATAACCTTTTCACATGGACGGTGGTGGGTGTATGGAATGAGCTGCCAGAGGAGGTTATTGAGGCAGGTACTATTGTGACGTGTAAGAGACATTTGGACAGGTGCCTGAATAGGACAAGTCTAGAAGTGTGGGGCTAGTGTAGATGGGGCCTGCTGGTAGGTGTGGGCTGTTTGGGGACGGGGTTTGTGTGACCCTATGCCGGTGTGTTTGGTGATGCCGGTGAGGTTGATGGGTGTTTTCGCTCTGTGCTGACAGGAGCGCTGTATCCCACCAGCATGCGGATCAACGCTGAGGGCCGGCTTGTCGTCAACTTCCGCAGCGAGGCGCGGTTCCGGGGACTGTTTGTCATGTTACACCCTGGTGAGTGTGCCCCCCCCCCCCGCACGGTTACGCACAGCGCCACAGGTAGCCAGCGGCTCAGGCAGCATCCAGGGCTGACCGTCCGCTCCTCACCTTTACAATGAGTTTGGTTCACAGTGAACCACCTACGCTCATCCCACCATCTGGGCCCTGCCCCTCTTCTCACTGCTACTATCAGGCAGCAGCTACACAAGTCTGAAGTCCCACAACACCAGGCTCAAGAACAGCTACTTTCCTACCACCATCAGGTTCTTGAACCGACCTGCACACCCTAAAGGGGCTGTCCCACTGCGGAGACCTAATGTGCGAGTTCAGAAGAGTTCACACACACACACACACACACACACACACACACACACACACACACACACACACACACACACACACACACACACACACACACACACACACACACACACACACACAGACACACACAGACACACACACACACACACACACACACACACACACACAGACAGACACACACACACACACACGCACACACACACACACACACAGCAAAGGTGGGGGCCAGGGAAAACTCGAGTACAATAGGTAGTGCAAAGGGGAAGATACAGAGTGCAGAATATAGATCTCAGCATTGTAGCGCATTAGTTCATGTCCATACATGATAGGAGAAGAATTCAGTCATTCAATCATGGCTGGTCTATCTCTCCCTCTTAATCCCATTCTCCTGCCTTCTCCCCCTAACCCCTGACACCCATACTAATCAAGAATCTATCTAACCCTGCTTTAAAAATATCCTCCTCATCTCCTTCCTAAAGGAACGTCCTTTTATTCTGAGGCTATGACCGCTGGTCTAGACTCTCCCTCTAGTTTCAGAGACAAAGTCCAATGTCCGCAATAGGGTAGAGGTGAATCAGACAATACTCTATCTTACGGAAGGACCGTTCAGAAGCCTGATAACAGAGGGGAAGAAGCTGTTCCCGAGTGTGGTGGTGCGCGCTTTCAAGCTTCTGTACCTTCTGCCGGACAGGAAGTCTTTGATTATGCTGGCTTCTTTCCCGAGGCAGCATGAAGTGAGACTGATGGATGAGGGGGCGTGGAAATCTGGAAAGGAGGTGGGGGGCGGGACAAAGCCTGGTGAGTGATAGGTGGATACGGGTGAGGGAGTGATAGGCAGATGGGTGGAGTAAATGACAAAGGCTGGAGGTGAAAAGGAGACAAAATGGTGTCGGATAAGGAGAGAATTTAAAGCAATTTTTAAATTTTGAGTCACGGTGGCGCAGTTGCTGCCTCACAGCGAATGCAGCGCCGGAGACTCTTGTTCGATCCTGACTACGGGTGCTGTCTGTACGGAGTTTGTACGTTCTCCCCATGATCTGCGTGGGTTTTCTCCGAGATCTTCGGTTTGCTCCCACACTCCAGAGATGTACAGGTTTGTAGGTTAATTGGCTTGGCAAATGTAAAAAATTGTCCTGAATGGGTGTAGGATAGTGTGGATCGCTGGTCGGCATGGACCCGATGGGTCGAAGTGCCTCTTTCCGAGCTGTATCTCTAAACTAAACTAAACTAAAGTTTGTTAATAAGTAATTTGTATAGCTTTAGTTTTTGCAATACAGTACAAAGGATCTGCTTAATAATTTTGAATTGCTCTAATACCCCCACTGTTGTTTGCAGCCTCTGCTCTGAGATCCATGGTGATGTGTGCTGACCATCCAGGCCTCACCTTTACACTGAGTTTAGTTCGCAGTGAACCCAGCTACAACCATCCTGAACAGCAGTGGAGCTTCACGTCAGACTTTGCAGTAAGCTTCCGTCTGTAAATCTTGCGATGTTGACAGCGTTTATTCACCATCACAGGCACAGCCCTCCCCACCACCGACAGCATCTACACCAGGCCCTGCCTCAAGATGGCGGCATCCACCCACAAGGATCCCCAACCATCCGGGACGTGCCCCCCCTCACTGCTACCGTCGGGCAGGAGGTACACAAGCTTGAAGTTCCCACACCACCAGGTTCAGGAACAGGGCGGTCACGGTGGCGCAGCGGTGGAGTTGCTGCCTTACAGCGAATGCAGCGCCGGAGACCCGGGTTCGATCCCGACTACGGGTGCTGTCTGTACGGAGTTTGTACGTTCTCCCTGTGACCTGCGTGGGTTTTCTCCGAGACCTTCGGTTTCCTCCCACGCTCCAAAGACGTCCAGGTTTGTAGGTTAATTGGCTTGGTAAATGTAAAAAAAAATTGTCCCTAGTGGGTGTAGGATAGTGTTAATGTGCGGGGATCGTAGGTCGGCGCGGACCTGGTGGGTCGTAGGGCCTGTTTCCGTGCTGTATCTCTAAACTAAATTAAACTACTTTCCTCCAACCATTCCACCGACCCACAACCGAATCAACAGTGAAACACTACGGACACCTCTTGCACTCCCATGGAATTGATTCCTAATTATGTTTTGCACTTCTATCTTGTTTTTGCACAGTCTTTATTGTTTTAGTCTTGCAATATGTATGAGTAATTGTTTATTTTATATATCATTTATATTTTTCGTGGATTTAGGTGTACCTTTAGGTTTCGGTTTATTATTATCGCATGTACTGAGGTACAGTGAAAAGCTTTGTTCTGCAGCGATCCAAGCAGATCAGATACTACTGTACATAAACACAATCAAGTCAGACTTAAGTACAATAGGTAGAGTATAGGGGAAGATTCAGAGGGTAGAATATAACATTTGGAGAAAGATCATCCTTGAAAGAAATGAATCGTTCAGGAGGCACCGTACGTTCTTTTTAACTTTTTACATCAAGAAGTTTACCTTTGTTGATTTCCCGAAAATCTTATTTGATTCCGTGTATAATTGTGAGCAATGGATATTTTTTTTCTAAAATAGCCTTAAAAAAACGTAATCAATTATTAAAAATATCCAGACAAAACAATAGGCTTAAGGTGAGTGGGGAGAGAGGGACCTCAGGGGCAACTTTTATCACTCAGAGGGTAGTCTGTATCTGGAACGAGCTGCCAGAGGAAGCTATAAAAGTGCATGCAATATTTTATAAAAGAGATTTGGATAGGAAGGGTTTAGGGATCTGGGCAAATGGGACTAGCCCAGTATGCCAACTTGGTCAGTGTTGTACAGCTCCCACTCAAAGCAATTCAAGAAACATAAGTATTGTTGTGAATGTTTATAAAACTTTGGGTTAATATCTAATTAGGATAATTAGGGGCGGCCGCAGTGGCGCAGCGGTAGAGCTGCTGCCTTTCAGCGCTTGAAGCGCCAGAGACCCGGGTTCGGTCCCGACTACAGGTGCTGTCTGTATGGAGTTTGTACGTTCTTCCCGTGGCCGCATGGGTTTTCTCCGCAATCTTCAGTTTCCTCCCACAAAGATGTACAGGTCTATAGGTTAATTGGTTTGGTATATGTGTAATTATAACGCTAGTGAGTGTAGGATTGTGTTAATGTGCGGGGATCGCTGGTTGGTGCGGACTCGGTGGGCCGAAGGACCTCTTTTCTCGCTGTATCTCTAAACTAAACTAAAGGATAAACGGCGTATTGTAACTAAGAGTTAGCAGAGCCAGATGATGCCCGGACTAATATATTTTATTCTGTACAGCACAGTCTCAAGGCACAGGTACTGTAAAGTACAGCTACCGTTATACGTTTTAAATTCAAATTTAAAAAAAAAAATTATTTAACAACAGCTGTTAGTGTTTTGCAAAATGTAATTTACATGTAATCTTTCTCTGTGAATCTTCCTCTCATCGCACAATGTTGCCATAAACTGCTGCTAAATGTTTGGGGACACAGAATGCATCTCAGGCACACACTCCATATGCCCAAGACAGGACTTTGGTGACTCGAATAATAATTCCACTGTGTTATGTACATGTGAGAGCAAAGCACCATTGAGCATTGAATTTCATAGAAACATAGAAAATAGGTGCAGGAGGAGGCCATTCGGCCCTTCGAGCCAGCACCGCAATTAATTGTGATCATGTCTGATCGTCCCCAATCAATAACCCGTGCCTGCCTTCTCCCCATATCCTTTGATTCCACTAGCCCCTAGAGCTCTATCTAACGCTCTCTTAAATCCATCCAGTGAATTTGCATCCGCTGCCCTCTGTGGCAGGGAATTCCATAAATTCACAACTCTCTGGGTGAAAAAGTTTTTTCTCAAATGGCCTCCCCTTTATTCTAAGACTGTGTGGCCCTTGGTTCTGGACTCGGCCAACATTCTGTGCCAGGGTGGTGTTAGAGAGGGGCATCGTTGTGTAGTAGTTCTTTAGTATATTTGTAAGGATTGTAACACAGTTGTTTGAAAATTTAATGTCTCGATAGTTTGGTGAATGTGTACTATGGTGGTGGGTGTGTTACCACGGTTTGTTTTGTTTGTTTCGTGATCGTAATTAAATAAATTATTTTTGACACAAACAAAACAAATGTGAGCATTGAATTGTCGTTGTTCACCACAGGTCCGTGATTATTCGGGTACGTACACGGTGAAACTGATTCCATGCGCTTCGTCCCCAAGTCAAGACTACACTCTCCCCATAGTCTGCAATCCGAGGGAGCCCATAACCTTTGATCTGGACATCAGGTTTCAGCAGGTACTGAATTACTGAACCCTTCCCTTTCAGTGTATTCTCTCTCCAGTCTTTCCCTGTCACTGGGGATGGGGCAGGAGTGTGAAGTCAGCAGCCAGTATTGATATCACCACAACTCTCGTGTGGTCAGGGACAGGCTAATTGTGGCACAGGTAAAACGCAAGAACACTTGTACAAGATGTTGGCGAGGCCACTTTTGAAGTAATGTGTTCAGTTTTGCTCATTCTGTTATTAGGAAGGATGTCAGTAAAGCTGGAAAGGATGCAGAGAAGATTTACAAGGATGTTGCCTGGACTCAGGGGCCTGAGCTACAGGGAGATGATGGGCAGGCTAGGACTTTATTCCTTGGAGCACTGGAGGCTGAGGGGCGATCTTAGAGAGGCGTATAAAATGATGAGGGGAATAGATAGGGAGAATGCACAGAGCCTTTTACCCAGAGTAGGGGAATCGAGAACCAGAGGATATATATTTAAGGTCAGGGTGGGAAAGATTGAATAAGAATCTGAGGGGTAACTTTGTTTACATAGAGGGTGGTGGGTATATGGTACAAGCTGCTGGAGGATGTAGTTGAGGCAGGGACCATCACTAAAAACATTTGGACAGGTACATGGATAGGACAGGTTTAGAGGGATATACGCCAAAGGCAGGTAAGTGGGACTAGTATAAATGGGGCATGTTGGTTGGTGTGGGCAAGATGGGCCGAAGGGCCTGTTTCCACACTGTAAGACTCTATGACTCTGTGACACAGAAAGAACGGCATGAGCCTTAACACCATCGCTGTAGAGAGGAATCGTGGTGTACAAGTCCATAACTCCCTGATAGTGGCAGGACAAGTATATAAGGTGTATGCTACGCTTACCTTCGTTGGTGGTGGCATTGGGTGTTAGAGTCAGGAGGTCACGTTACAGCTTTCTCGGACTGCCATGCATGCAGCTCTGGTCACCACATTACAGGAAGGATATGGAGACACAGGGCCCTGCAGATGCAGACACAAAGCACTGGTGTAACTCAGCGGGTCAGTCGGCACCTGTGGAGGGAATGGACAGATAATGTTTTGGTTTGGGATCTTTCTTCAGGCTACTGTGGCAGTGAGTCCAGGTCAGAACATGGTGGGAGAGTAGGACCGAGGTGGGGCAGTGAGAGAGGGGACTCGCAGAACTCCTGTTGGAAAGACGAGGAGAACTTCTTCAAAGTAGTAATATTTTGAGGAGAATTTGCAGTGGATAGGTAAACTGGAGGCTCAGGAACAGCAGACGCTGCAGTCTTCAACAAAACACAAAGTACTGGAGGAATTCAGTCGGTCAGGCAGCATCTGTGGAGGGAATGGACTGACGATGTTTCGGGTTGAGTAACTCAGCGGGTCAGGTAGATCTCTGGAGAACATGGATAGGTGACATTTCTGATCGGTGACATTTCTATTCTCCAGAGATGCTGCTGACCCGCTCAGTTACTCCAGCACTTTATCTACTGATTAAACCTAACATTCAAATGAAGCATTAATTGAATAGAATAATAATGAAGATTAAGGGGAAGGTGCATGTGGTGATGATTCTCCTTGGAGTGGTGATGGTTGATGTAGAGGTTGACTGTGTTTGAGTGTTGACCTGGTCATGTTCACGTTTCTGTTTGCATGGTGCAGGTCAGTGACCCCGTGCCGGCCGAGTTCAGCCTCAATACACAGATGTTCCTCCTGAACAAGAAGAGTCTCTGGCTGTCTGACGGCTCCATGGGCTTTGGAGAGGGCAGTGATGTGGCGTTCACTGAAGGTACGAACATCCGTCCACTTACTGCTAGATTCCAGCAATGAAACATCTGTCCACTTACGGCTAGATTCCAGCAATGAAACATCTGCCCACTTACTGCCCCACTCCAGCAACAAAACATCTTACTGCCCCACTCCAGAGAATTGCCAGATTCCAGCAACAAAACATCTGTCTGTTTACTGCCCCACTCCAGCAATGTCCACTTACTGCCTTGCAGCAGCAATAACACTGGCTAAAACTGCAACGTGAGACCACATCTGGAGTACTATGTTCAGTTGTGTCCACCCTGCTCTAAAACCGATATTGTTAAGCGGGAAAGAGAGCAGAGAAGGCTTGAGGAGGAATCTTACAGAGGCATATAAGATCATGAAGGGAATAGGTAGAGTGAATGCACAAAGTATTTTACCCAGGGCGGTGGAATCAAGAACCAAAGAACATGGGTTTAAGGTAAGAGGGGAAGGAATTACTAGGAAGCTGAGGGCATGCGGTCTCAGTGGACTATTTCTGTACACTTTGCGAATCAAGGATTATGCTTGGGTTTGGTGATGCTCTTCTGAACCATTTGCAAAGAAGAATTTCACTGTGCGTTAGTACATGTGATGAATAAAGCACTATTGAGCATTGACCACGGTGGCGCAGCGGTAGAGTTGCTGCCTTACAGTGTCGGAGACCCGGGTTCGATCCTGGCTACGGGTGCTGTCTGCACGGAGTTTGTACGTTCTCCCCGTGACCACGTGGGTTTTCTCCGAGATCTTCGGTTTCCTCCCACACTCCAAAGACGTACAGGTTTGTATGTTAATTGGCTTGGTATAAATGTAAAATTGTCACCAGTGTGAGTAGGGTAGAGTTAATATGTGGGGATCGCTGGTCATTGCGGACTCGGTGGGCCCAAGGGCTTGTTTCTGCGCTGCATCGCTAAACTAAACTAAACTAAACCAATGCCTTAACCCTGCAGGATCGGTTGTGTACGGGCGTGTAATGGTGGATCCCGTCCAGAACCTGGGGGACTCGTTCTTTTGCAACATAGAGAAGGTGTTTCTGTGCACCGGTGCCGACGGATACGTTCCCAAGTACAACCCGTTAAACGCTGAGTACGGCTGCGTGGCGGACTCCCCTTCCCTCTTGTACAGGTTCAAAATCCTGGTAAGGCTCATAATCGCCCTCCCTTTCTGCCACGCCACTCCCGTGAGTCGTACGGTCACACGGGCGATTGATGGCGGCGGGGGGGGGGGGGGGGCCCAGCGGTAGAGTTGCTGCCTCACAGCGCCACAGACACGGGTTCAATCCTGACTACGGGTGCTGTCTGTACGGAGTTTGTATGTGGGTTTTCTCCGGGTTCTCCGGTTTCCTCCCACATTCCAAAGACGTACAGGTTTGTAGGTTAATTTGCTTCAGTAAAATTGTAACTTGTCCCTCGTGTGTACGTTAGTGCTAGTGTACGGGGTGGTCGCTGATCGGCACGCACACGGTGGGCCGCTCGACTGAACTGTTTCCATGCTAAACTAAACTGTTCTTTCTTATCAGTTTTATGTACTTTTAACGTCATACAGCATGGAAACAGGCCCAACCTGCCCACACCAACCAAAATGCCCCATGTACACTAGACCCACCTGCCCACATTTGACCCATATCCCTCTAAATCTTTCCTATCCAAGTACCTGTCCGAATGCCTTTTAAATGCTGCTACAGTACCTGCCTCAACTACCTCCTCTGGCAGCTCATTCCATACACCCACCACTCTCTGTGTGGAAATGTTGCCCTCAGGTTCCTATTAAATCTTTCCTCTCTCACCTTAAACCTTTGTTCACTCGTTCTTAATTCCCCTACTCTGGGTAAAAGATTGTGGCCATTTACGTTATCTATGACCCTCATGATTTTATAAACCTTGAGAAGGTCTTCCCTTAGCCTCCTAACCTGCATGGAAAAATGAACCAACCTATATAATCTCTCCCTGTGTTTCAAACTTCCCGGACCTTCTCGTAAATCTTTGCAGCACGCTTTCCAGTTTAACAACATCCTTCCCATAGAATGGTGACCAGAACTGCACGCAGTTCCCCTTTCCAGCTTAAACGCATCTTTCCTGTAGCAGGCTGACTATGACTAGGCTGAGGATGCTATGAGGATGCAGGGTGACTTGGACAGGTTGGGTGAGTGGGCAGATGCATGGAAGATGCCGTGTAATGTGGATAAATGTGAGGTTATCCACTTTGGTCGCAAAAACAGGAAGGCAGATTATTATCTAAATGGTGTCAAGTTGGGAAAAGGGGAAGTACAACGGGATCTGGGGGTCCTTGTTCATCAGTCTATAAACATAAGCATGCAGGTACAGCAGGCAGTGAAGAAAGCGAATGGCATGTTGGCTTTCATAACAAGAGGAGTTGAGTATTGGAGCAAAGAGGTCCTTCTGTAGGGCACTTGTACGGGGCACTAGTGGGACCACATCTGGAGTATTGTGTGCAGTGTCTGTCCCCTAATTTGAGGAAGGACATTATTGCTCCTGAGGGAGTGCAGCGTAGGTTTACTAGGTTAATTCCCGGGATGTTGGGACTGTCATATGCTGAGAGAATGGAGCGGCTGGGCTTGTATACTATGGAATTTTGAAGGATGAGCAGGGATCTTATTGAAACATAGAAGATTATTAAGGGTTTGGACACGCTAGAGGCAGGAAACATGTTCCCAATGTTGGGGAAGTCCAAAACCAGGGGCCACAGTTTAAGAATAAGGAGTAAACCATTTAGAACGGAGATGAGGAAACACTTTTTCACACAGAGTTGTGAGTCTGTGGAATTCTCTGCCTCTGGATACTTTCAAGAGCGAGCTGGATAGGGCTCTCAAAGATAGCGGAGTCAGGGGATATAGGGAGAAGGCAGGAACGGGGTACTGATTGGGGATGATCAGCCATGATCACATTGAATGGCGGTGCTGGCTCGAAGGGCCGAATGGCCTACTCCTGCACCTATTGTCTATGACTAACAATGAACAGAATACTCTAAATGTTGCCTCACCAACATTGTAAAACGTGCATGACATCTCAACTTTTATACTACTCATAAACACCAAGTGCTGGAGTGACTCAGCGGGTCAGGCAGCATCTCTGGTGAACATGATAGGTGACGTTTTGGGTCTGGATCCCTCTTCAGACCTGACCCGAAACCTCACCTATCCATGTTCTCCAGAGATGCTGCTTAACCTGCTGAGTTACTCCAGCAGTTTGTATCTTTTTTGGTAAACTGGCATCTGCAGTTCCTTTTCTCTATACTCACTGATGTTAGGTTTACCAGTCAGAGTCATACAGCATGGAAACAGGCCCTTCAGCCCAACTTGCCCATGCCAACCAACATGCCCCATCTATACGGGTCCCACCTGCCTGCATTTGACCCATATCCCTCTAAAACATTCCTATCTGCAGTACCTGTCCAAGTGTCTTTTAAATGCCGTTACAGTAGAGAACTGGTCCACCGCCAATTTCCCAGCACCCTTGGTTCCAAAGCCTTGCTGTATTATCCTTTTTGCCGGACCATCAGAGGTCACGGACTCGGGGCACCGAGATACTGCAAAGTCGGCCACGGAAAGTCGGCTGAGGTACACAGAGTCCGAGTTCCAGAGCCCCGGCAGCAGTGGCAATTTCGACACACCGATCGGCCGCGGAAGCCCCGATGGGGTCGAGATCGGCCCCCTCAACCGTCCCAGGTGCCACATTTTTGGGATGACTTCAGGGGGGGATTTCAAATGCGCTCTCGTAATTTTGTCCGGATTAAAGGAGGTGCCGGACCACCAGTTGCTGGATAATCGGTGGGGGATCTGTACATAGCCTGTAGTTCCTAGGCTTTCATTCAATAGAGGCACAACATAGGCCACTGTCTGGTCTTCTGCCATCTATCCCATGGCTCTCGATGACACAAATACCACTGACAGGGGCCCCACAGTTTATTTTTGATACGCTGATGTGTTCCGCTGTAACAATGCTGCTGGTGATTTTTGTACAGGACAAAGCCCAGCCTGAAACCCAGGACGTGTACTTTGGTAACCTGGCCTTCAACGCTCGACTGGCAATCGACGATTATGAGGCCCTCGCACTTGCCACCCAGCCTGGCTCTGACGGCTTCCATGTGGACTCCTCTCCGCTCTTCCAGGTACGTGCGAAACGTGATGTGTGTGTGTGTTTGTGTATGCGTGTGTGTCTGTGTGTACAGTGAAAAGCTTTTGTTGCATGCAGCAGAAAGACAATACATGATTACAATCAATCCATTTACAGTGTATAGATACATTATAAGGGAATAACGTTTAATGCAAGGTAAAGCCAGCAAAGTCCGATCAAGGATAGTCTTAGGGTCATCAAACAGGTAGATAGTAGTTCAGCACTGCTCTCTAGTTGTGATAGGATGATCAGTTGCCTGATAACAGCTGGGAAGAAACGGACCCTGAATCTGGAGGTGTGCGTTTTCACACTTCTATACCTTTTGCCCGATGGGAGAGCGGAGAAGAGGGAGTGGGCAGGGTGAGACGTCCTTGATGATGCTGCTGGCCTTGCTGAGGCAGCGTGAGGTATAAATGGAATCAATGGAAGGAGGTTGGTTTGTGTGATGGTCTGGGCTGCGTCCACAATTCTCTGCAATTTCTTGCGGTCTTGTATGAAGCTGGTCAGAAACCAAGCCGTGATGCATCCTGATAAAATGCTTTCTATTGTGCATCGGTCGACGTTGGTGAGAGTTGTAAGGGACATGGTGAACTTCCTAAGCCTTCTAAGGAAGTTGAGGTGCGGTGTGCGTTCTGGGTCATGCTTCATTATGGGTGATCCAGGAGACGTTGTTGGTGATATTCAATAGGAATTAGAAGCTTTCAACCATCTCTACTTTGGCGCTGTCAATGCAAACTGGGGTATGTGTACAGCTTCACTTTCCTGATGTCCATCACTAGCTCCTTTGTCTTGCTGACATTGAGAGAAAGGTTGTTGTCTCGACACCAGGTCACAAGGTTCTCAATCGCTTTCCTGTACTTCGTCTCATCATTATTGGATATCCGGCCCACAATGCTGGTGTCGTCTGCGAATTTGAAAATTGAATTAGATTTGCACATGGCTGCAGAGTCGCGGGTGTACAAGCCGTAAAGAAGGGGGCTGAGAACGCATCCTTGCGGAGTTCCCATGTTAAGGGTTATCGTAGAGGATGATTTGTCCCCTATCCTCACTAATTGGAGTCTGTTGGTCAGGAAGTGGAGGATCCAGTTGCAGAGTGTGTGTGTGTGTGTGTGTGTGTGTGTGTGTGTGTGTGTGTGTGTGTGTGTGTGTGTGTGTGTGTGTCTGTGTGTCTGTGTGTCTGTGTGTGTGTGTGTAGGAGGGAAATGTACTGTGTGTCTTTCTCTTTGCGTGTGTGTGTACATGTATGCGTGTGTGTTTGCCTGTGTATTTCTGTGTGTGTATATGTGTGTGTGTGTGTAGGAGGGAAATGTACTGTGTGTGTATATGTCTTTCTGTGTGTGTGTGTGTGTGTGTGTGTGGACGAGGAAATCGCGCTGTGTGAGTACGTGTATGCATGCGTGTGTGGCTGTGTGTGCTTGTTTACGAGGGAGATTTTATACTCTGTGTGTGTGTGTGTGCGCGTGTGTGTGTGTGTGTGCGCGAGAGAGCCATACTGTATTTGTGTATGGTATGTGTGTGCGCATTTGTGCCTGTGTGTGGGTATGTGTGTGCATGAACAATGGAGACTTGTGCTGTGTGTGAGAGAGAGGGAGACACACTATGTGTGTGTGTGTACACGAGAGAAAGGTACTGCGTGTGTAAGGGGAACTTGTACTGAGTGTGTGTGGGTACGAGGGAGACTTGTAGTATGTGCGTGTGTACGAGGGAGGGCTGAACGGTCTGGTTCCGTGCTGTCTGACCCCATCGGCATTAGACTTATTGTGTCTCTGATGTGATGTCAGCCTTGTACCTGGTTAGGCAACTTCCTTTTTCTTTAACAACTAAATGTAGTGAAAAGTACAAATTGCAGGCAAAGACAATAATAGTGCAAAGTTAGCCAAAGCAAACACATAACTTGTACAAACCAAAGAGATTATGAGCGAATGGTTTAGGGTTTCGAATACGTAATGAGTATCAGGAACCTAATATACACTTAAACTAAATGATCTGCATTAAACTAATTGTAAATACGGCAAGATAGACGTAATGTGTGGGAAGGAACTGCAGATCCTGGTTTAAACTGAGCTGGAGTTGAGCTGAACTGGTTAAAAAGCTGGAGTAACTCAGCGGGACAGGCAGCATCTCTGGAGCAGCATCTCAGCCATGATCACAATAAATGACGGTGCTGGCTCGAAGGGCTGAATGGCCTCCTCCTGCACCTATTTTCTATAGGTTGCAGCGTAGGTTCACGAGATTGATCCCTGGGATGGCGGGACTGTCATATGAGGAAAGATTGAAAATACCAGGCTTGTATTCACTCGAGTTTAGAAGGATGAGGGGGGATCTTATAGGATTAGACAAGCTAGATGCAGGAAAATGTTTCCCAATGTTGGGCGAGTCCACAACCAGGGGCCACAGTCCCATTTAAGACTGACTTTTTCAGAGAGTTGTGAATTTTGTGGAATTCCCTGACACAGTGGAGGCCAAGTCACTGGTGGATTTAAGAGAGAGTTAGATAGAGCTCTAGGGGCTAGTGGAATCAAGGGATATGGGGAGAAGGCAGGCACGGGTTATTGATTGGGGAAGATTAGCCATGATCACAATGAATGGCGGTGCTGGCTCGAAGGGCCGAATGGCCTACTCCTGCACCTATTTTCTATGTTTCTATGTTTCTATAGACACAAAAAGCTGGAGTAACAGTCATACAGCGCAGAAACAGGCCCTTCGGCCCAACTTGCTCATGCCGACCCAAGATGCCTCATCTACACTGGTCCCATTTGCCAGCATTTAGCCCATATCCCTCTAAAACCTTTCTATCCATGTACCTATCCAGATGTCTTAAATGTTGTTATAATACCTGCCTCAACCACCTCCTCTGGCAGCTCGTTCCACATATTCACCGCCTTCTGAGTAAAGAAGTTGCCCCTCAAGTTCCTATTAAATCTTGCCCCTCTCACAAACCTATGCTCTCTATTTCTTGATTCCCCGACTAGTAAAAGACTCTGTGCGTTCACACTATCTATTCTCCTCATTATTTTATACACCTCGATAAGATCCACCCGACGCCTTCTGCGCTCCAAGGAATACAGTCCTAAACTGCCCAACCTCTCCCTGAGTCCTGGCAACTTCCTCACAAATCTTTTCTCCACTCTTTCCAGCTTAATGGCATCCTCCTATAGTAGGAGCATAGAGTGATACAGCGTGGAAACAGGCCCTTCAGCCCAACTCACTGACACCAACCAACATGTCCCAGCTACACTACTCCCAGCTGCCTGCGCTTGGTCCATATCCCTCCAAACCTGTCCTATCCATGTACCTGTCTAACTGTTTCTTAAACGTTGGGATAATCCCAACTACCTCCTCTGGCAGCTTGTTCCATGCACCCACCACCCTTTGTGTGAAAAAATTACCCCTCAGATTCCTATTAAATCTTTTCCACTTCACCTTAAACCTATGTCTTCTGGTCCTCGATTCCTCTACTCTGAGCAAGAGACTCTGTGCATCTACCCGATCTATTCCTCTCATGATTGTGTACACCTCTATAAGATCTCCCCTCATCCTCCTGTGCTCCATGGAATAGAGACCCAGCCTACTCAACCTCTCCCTATAGCCCACACCCTCTAGTCCTGGCAACATCCTCGTAAATCTTCTCTGAACTCTTTCAAGCTTGACAACATCTTTCCTATAACATGGTGCCCTGAACTGAACACAATATTCTACAGGCGGTCTCACCAACGTCTTATACAAGTGCAACATGACCTCCCAACTTCTGTACTCAATACTCTGACTGATGAAGGTCAAAGTGGCAAAAGCCTTTGTGACCACCTTATCTACCTGTGACTCCACCTTCATGGAACCATGCACCTGTACTCCTAGATACCTCTGCTCTACAACACTCCCCAGAGGCCTACCATTTCCTTGTTAGACATCCCAAAATGCAGCACCTCACATTTCTCTGTGTTAAATTCCATCAACCATTCCTCAACCCACCTGGTGACCATAACAGAGGACAATACTCCAAGTCTTGTTCTCATTGCAAGTTGATGATATACAACTTCGATATTTTCATCAGGATAACTATCCAGCAACCCTCGAGTTTGTTTTAATCCCGAACAGTCACCCAGTGCGGCTTCACCAACGAACGAGCAAGGGTCCCGACCTGAAACGTTATCTGTCCATTCCCTCCACAGATGCTGCCTGACCCGCCATGTTCCTCCAGCACTATGTGTCTTATTCAAGGTTCCAATGTCTGCAGTTATCTGTGTCTCCAGTTAATTTGTAGTCAATATTTTAACCCTCAAGAGTAACTGCAAATCAGCTTTTCATTGAATTGAGTAATTCTTCTCACTTTTGGTCAGCCCAAAGGCTTGAAGGTCATGTGTTATAGAAGCATATAACATTCTTAAGGGAGTGGACAGGCTAGATGCAGGAAAAATGTTCCCCATGTTGGGGGAGTCCAGAACCAGGGGTCACAGTTTAAGAATAAGCGGTTGGCCATTTTGGACTGAGATGCGGGGAAAAGTGCAGAGAGTTGTGAATCTGTGGAATTCTCTGCCACAGAAGGCAGTGGAGGCCAATTCACTGGATGTTTTCAAGAGAGATTTAGCTCTTAGGGCAAACGGAATCAAGGGATATGGAGCGAAAGCAGGAACGGGGTACTGATTCTGGATGATCAGCCATGATCATATTGAATGGTGGTACTGGCTCAAAGGGTACTCCTGCACCAATTATGTGTCTGTGTTATTTTTCACTCCCTAGGTCACGTCTGGTCGGGAGTGGTACATCCACACTATTTACACGGTGCGTTCAGGAGAGAGTGCCAGCAGGGGGATTGGGAAGAGGAGCCTGGAATACCATGCAGTGTCCGGCTGGGATTCGGCCAGCCCGGGTTCACGGCAGCGCCGGTCGGTGGAGGATTCCCCGCAGCTGGCCGAGAACATTGGTGCGGACAACCGCAGAGGCACCAACATCCAGCACGTGGCGCTGCAGCGCAGCGGCACGCAGCGGCTGCCGGAGGAGGACAGGAGGTTGGCGCAAGGTGCCGTGGCCAAGTCTCCCAGCGACGGGGCGGGGACGGGCGTCGGTGTCCCGGTGGCGGGAGGGGTGGCCGCCCTCCTGCTGGTGATCTGCGCCGCCATTGTCATCGTCCTGCTGGTGAGACGAAGGAGGTCCTGGGTCAAGAAGGCGGACTGCAGCAACCCGCCCAGCGGGAAGGTCGGCGCTGCCCACAGTTTGTACCACGACAGCTCCGAAGTTTGACCCACTAGAGCTCAGCCCAGCCCAGAGAGCCTCGGAGCAAGCCAACCGTGCCTTACTGCAAAAGACCACTAACTTATTTATCCAGTTCACATGGACGCACCACTCCACTCGTTGAAACTTCAACGTTTGGCCTCAGGAACGCAAGCGTGGCCGTTCATCAGCGCTTGGTGGTGGATCTCATGGTATCTATCGTCTGTGGTGCTCAGAGTTCATCAAGTGACCCGAAACGCACTGTGCAAACCAGGAGCAAAGCTCGCAAAGGCACGGGGAGCTCTCGGTTTCTAAAAGGAGAATCATTTGTTTTCCCAGAAAAGGACCACAAAGTGCCAGAGTAACTCAGCGGGTCAGGCAGCATCTGTGGGGAATGTGGACAGGTGACGTTGCCGGTCGGGACCCTTCTTCAGTGGTTGTGGTGGGGGGAAGCTGCAAGAGAGGAGGAGTAGGAAATAGCCCGGTGAGTGATAGGTGGATACAGGTGAGGGGGATTTGAGTGGCAGAGATGAAAAGGCAATAACTGTGAGAGAAGGAGTAAAGAGGTTATCTCACACCTTTAGTCTTTTCATCTCCGGCCTTGTCCAACCACCTACCTCTCATACCCCCCTTACCTGCATCCACCTATCACTCTCCGGGCTTTGTCCTGGCCCCCCTCTCTTCCAGCACCCGCCCCACCGCATCATAATCAGTCTGAAGAAGGGCCCCGACCCAGAATGTCACCTATCCATGTTCTCCAGAGATGCTGCCTGACCCACTGAATTACTCCAGCACTTTGTGTCTTTCCTTGTAAACCAGCATCTGCAGTTCTGTGTGCCATCATTTTCCCAAGTCTGGGTGAAAAGGCTAAGGTGCTAACGTGCGTTCCTGCTGATTGATTAACTTGTGTTGACCATGCTAGTACAGGCCATGCAATAGATAGAACAATCAATAAATCTTGTTTTATATTCGTTTTTTTACACCATAAATTAATTAGTGACTTTTATATGAGAACTTAACAGCTGGATGCCTTACTTTACACTATAGGGATGCAGCATAGAAGCAGGCCCTTCGGCCTACTGTCTTTGCATCAGCCAGCGATTCGGTACACTAACACTATCCTCCACACGAGGAACAATTTACAATTTTACTGAAGCCAGTTAACCTACAAACCCGCACTTCTTTGGAGTGTGGGAGGAAACCAAAGATCTCGGGGAAAACCCACGGGAGAACGTGCAAACTCCATACAGACAGCACCCGTGGTGAGGATTGAAACCGGGTCTGTGACGCAGCAGCCCTACCTGCTGCGGCAATGAGACGTCCAAAATTGTTTTCCATGTTTTGAAAGTTCACCAACCATGAAGTTCCTGCCTTAGAGTATCAGAGAGATAGAGCATGGGAGCAGGCCCTTCGGCCCCACACGTCCATGCCAGCCATCGAGCTTCCGTTTATACTAATCACATTCTCCTCGCATTTTCATCAGCTCCTTCCAATTCTATCTCTCACCTACACACTGTGGACAATGTATAATGGGCAGTCAACCTACCAAACAGCAGGTCTTTGGGATGTGGGAGGAAACCAGAGCACCCAGAGGAAAAGCCAAGAGAACGTGCAAACTCCACGCAGACTGCAACTAAGACAAAGACACAAATTGCTGGGGTAACTCAGCAGGTCAGGCAGCATCTCTGGAGAATGTGGTTAGGTGATGTTTCGGGTCGGGACCCTTCTCAAATGCTTGTTCCTTCAGCAGTTTGTGTCTTTTTTTAAATAAACCAGCATCTGCAGTGCCTTATTTCTAAATTTCGACAGCACCCGAGGTCAGGATAGAACCTGAGGCAGATCCTCTGCACCAGTGCGCCACCCTAGTGTTTCAGAGTGGAACAGCTCCAGTTCCAGAGTAAGGTCCAGTGTGTAAGACAGACAGTGAGAGACGTGGTAGACAGCTGCCCAGTGACCACTCGCTCCCTCATCACTTGTGCCCGACCTCAGAAAGAAGCAAAACACTGAAGAAAGTAACTGATAGTGCTGCACTCACTGCATAAACCTTATTAAATTTAAAGACATTCACACAGAGGGTGGTGGGTGTGTGGAACGAGCTGCCAGAGGAGGTGGTTGAGGCCGGTACATAACAGCATTTAAAAGATACTTGGACTGGAACATGGATAGGGAAGGTTTGGAGGGATATGGGCCAAACGCAGGCAGGTGGGACTAGTGTGGATGGGACATCTTGGTCGGCATGGACGAGTTGGGCCGAAGGGCCTGTTTCTGTGCCGTGTGACTCTCTGGAATTTTAACTGTGTGGTTCATCAGGAAAGTACGAGATCTTGCCGTTCGTCTGTAAATTTTCTACTTAGGTGATTTTATGGTGTGTATTCTTGTTTGGAGTCTCATTAAATCACAGAGCCATATAGCACGGAAACAGGCCCTTCGACCCAGCTTGTCCACACCGACATTGTTGGCAAACTGGGCTAGTCCCATTTACCTGCATTTGGCCAGTGGCCCTGTAAATTAGGGAGTTTTAAAGTGCAGATTGACAGGTAGTTGATTGTCAAGGGTTATGGGAAGAAGGCAGGAGAATGAGGTTGAGAGGGAAAGGTAGACCAGCCATGATTGAGTGGAGGAGGAGACTTGATGGACCAAATGGCCTAATTCTACTCCAATATGAACTTATAAAGTGCCCCGTGTGTGTAGGGAGTGGATGAGAAAGTGGGAAAACAGAACTGGTGTGAGCGTGTGATCGATGGTTGGCGTGTACTCGGTGGGACGAAGGGCCTGTTTCCATGTTCTATCTCTCAACCAAACCAGACTGGTGTATTCACAAGCCCTGCTCCACACAGCGATGTGACTATAAGAGTTTTGTTTTAAAAAGCCACAACAAATTAATTGTAGTCTGATATTCAATCAGACTTCTTACATGTCTCCCAGATAATGTCCATTTACATGATATAATTCCATTTACCCTTTAGTTATAAAGCAAAAAATAATCTATCCATAAAAAAACCCCTTCACAATACAGAATGGAGGCTTTTTTAAATAACATTACATTTTCACACATGAATTGTAGCATTCAATTTAAGATTGTACACTCGACAATAGCAGCTAGCCTCTGTGTGATTCTGCAGGGTAAACGCTGCTGTTTTCATGTAGATTGTGTAGCAAAGTGTTGGACAAATTTTGCAATTGAAATGCTTTTAAAGTGTTCGTATAATTGAGGCCACTTGACCATATGATGCAGAAACACTGAAAGATTCACTGCTCTTTCAAAGAGATTTTTTGTTTCTTCTCCATTACAATCAGTCTTTCCAGCTTTAAAAAAAATAGATATGTATGTATTGTAGTTCTTTTGTGTACTATGTTGAATTATTCGGAAGGAGCAAACTATGCAATCTACAGCAGAAGCATTTAACTAATGTATTGTATGAGTATAAATAGATATATTGGTTCTTCAGCTTGTTAAAATTGCATTGTTTTGTCTGTTTTGTTGATACTACTTTTATATTCCGCTGTGAGACGCTGGTGCCTAACACACGATTAGTAGATATATGTTTTTGGTAGAGTTCCAGTACTTATTTCATTGGCTGCCAACTGGAAGTTTTTGTAACTTGTCACGAGAATAATGTTTGTAAAATATCACTTGTTGAAATGATATGAGGTTTGCATTTACAAGAACGTCGCCAGGCTAGGCCGAGACCTGCAACTCCGACCCAGTGCCGTCGCCAGGACAACGGGCCTTTACGGCCAGGATAAGACTCGACTTTTTAACCACTCTGAACTTGGAGGGTTCAAAATGTCACTGGAAAAGGGTCGACTTGTGTACTCCCTCAGTGACATCTACTATACCTACTCTCTTGTACTTAAATATAATGGTGCTGATGTATAGTAGGATTGTTACTGAAGTGTATACAAAAACAGAATTGTACTGTATCTAGGTACTTGTGACAATAAAGTACCATTGATTTACAAACCTTGCCATTTTAACCCTGCAGGGGTTTATGCTTTAATAATGTTCATTTCACAAGCATGAAGTTCTCCCACTTTTGAAATTGATTTTAAAATAATCATATTCAAAATGTTTTGTAAGTTTCTGAACGTTTTCTTCCTATGTTCGTGGTTTAGTTTAGAGATAAGGCACGCAAACAGGCCCTTCGGGCCACCGCGATCCCCGGGTCCTATTTCCGCCTCCATGACACACAGATAATAGAGCAACGTGTCTATGGCATCCAAGATGCCCCATCTAAGCTAATCCCATTTACCTGCCTGTGGATAGCTCAATTGTAATAACGTACAGACTTTTCACTGCCTGGATAGCAAAAAACAAAAAGCTTTTCACTGTACCTCAATAAACTAAACTAAAATGTGTCCTATCCATGTATCCAAATATATTTCAAATGTTACTGTAGCTGGATCAACTACCTCATCTGGCAGCTCGTTCCATATAGCCACCACCCTCTATGTGAAAACATCATCCATCAGGTTCCTACTAAATCTTCTTCCCCCCCCAACATCATCTTAAACCTGTCTTCTGGTTCTTGATTCCCCAACTCCAAGTACACACTGTTCATTCACCCTATCTATTCCCCTCGTGATTTTATATACCACTATAAGATCACCCCTCATCCTCCTGCGCCCCAAGGAATAAAGTCCTAGTCTGCCCAATCATTCCCTATAGCTCAGGCGTCGAGTCCTGGCAACATCCTCGTAAATCTTTTCCGCTTAATGACATATTTTCCAGCTTAACGACATCCTTCCTGTAGCAGGGAAAACTGAACACTACTCCAAAAGTGGCATCACCAACATGATGCTATAAGACCATTAGTCAATAATCAGTCATACCAGGTAACCATAACAGTGCAAAACCAAAGTCCGTAGTGCAACCAAAGACACAGTCCATAGAAGATCACAGTTGCTGAGGTTAGTGTTGTGCAGTGTTCAAGTGCCTGATGGCTGCTGGGAAGAAGCTGAGAAAGAGGGAAGGTGCAATCTTAAACATATTTCTTTTTAACATTTCGCGATGATCAGCCTGAATCATTGACCGTTTCACTCTCCTCAGATGAGAGGTTTACGCATTGTCTGGCGCTATTTCACATTTGCAGCTTCTTGTCTTAACATAACGTATTTTTACTGTCGATCTCTTCACAATAAACTGATGTATTTTTCTAGATAGTGAACTTTTGAAGTGCACTTTGCAAATTGAAAGTTGGGCCGAAGGGCTTGTCTCCACGCTGTGTGACTCTTGAGTAGATCGAGTGGTATAGAAGGCATATGGAATGCTTGCCATTGTTTGGGGCATTGAGTTTAAAAGTCAGGAAGTCATGATAAAGCTTTATAGGACTTTGATTAGGCCGTATTTGGAGTATTTCTGTTAATTACAGGAAGGATGTGGAGGCTCTGGAGAGGGTGCATGGGGAGGTTTACCAGAATTATGCCTGGACTTGTAGGTGGCGGGGGGGGGGGGGGGGGGGGGGGGGGGGGTTATTAGCCGGAGGGAGAGGTTGGACAGACTTGGATTGTTTTCTCTGAAATGCCAGAGGTTGAGGAGAGACCTGATAGAAGTAGATCAAATGATGCTCAGTTTGACCATCTTGTGGTATTATAGGGTACACAAAAAGCTGGAGAAACTCAGCGGGTGCAACAGCATCTAAGGAGCGAAGGAGATAGGCGACGTTTCGGGTCGAGACCCTTCTTCAGACTGGTATTATAGAACTGTGTTCAGTTCTGGGCACCACTCCTGCGCTCCAAGGAGTAAGTCCTAGCCTGTTCAACCATCCCCTATAGCTCATGCCTTCGAGTCCTGGCAACATCCTCGTAAATCTTCTCTGCACTCTTTCCAGCTTGACAACATCTCTGCAGCATCTCTTAGTATACATAGCAGAGCAGAGAACGTATGGCCCATGACCAGTAGAGAGAGCTCAAGAAATATTCTGCAAGTATGATGTTGTGGGAATTACAGAGACATGGCTGCAAGAGGGCCAGGGCTGGGAACTGAATATCCAAGGGTATACATCCTGTCGAAAAGCCAGACAGGTGGGCAGAGGGGGTGGGGTAGTTCTTGGTGAGGAATCAAATTCAGTCCCCTGCAAGGGGTGACATTGAAACAGGAGAAAGGCAGGAGTGAGAAAACAGGGAATTATAGACCAGTTAGCCTGACATCAGTGGTGGGGAAGATGCTGGAGTCAATTATAAAAGATTAAATAGCGGCACATTTGGATAGCAGTAACAGGATCAGCATGGATTTACGAAGGGGAAGTCATGCTTGACTAATCTCCTGGAATTTTTTGAGGATGTATCTAGGAAAATGGAAAGGGAGAGCCAGTGGATGTAGTGTACCTGGATTTTCAGAAAACATTTGATAAGGTCCCACACAGGAGATTAGTGGGCAAATTTAGGGCACATGGTATTGGGGTTAGAGTGCTGACATGAATAGAAAATTGGTTGGCAGACAGGATACAAAGAGTAGGGATTAACGGGTCCCTTTCAGAATGGTAGGCAGTGACTAGTGGGGTACCGCAAGGCTCAGTGCTGGGACCGCTGCTATTTACAATATACATCAATGATTTGGATGAAGGGATTCAAAGTAACATTAGCAAATTTGCAGATGACACAAAGCTGGGTGGCAGTGTGAACTGTGAGGAGGATGCTATGAGAATGTGGGGCGACTTGGAGAGGTTGGGGGAGTGGGCAGATGCATGGCAGATGAAGTTTAAAATGAATAAATGTGAGGTTATCCACTTTGGTATCAAAAACAGGAAGGCAGATTACTATCTAAATGACATCGTTGGGAAAAGGGGAAGTACAATCGGATCTGGGGGTCCTTGTTCATCAGTATATGAAAGTAAGCATGCAGGTACAGCAGGCAGAGAAGAAAGCGAATGGCATGTTGGCCTTCATAACAAGAGGAGTCGAGGATAGGAGCAAAGAGGTCCTTCTGCAGTTGCACAGAGCCCTAGTGAGACCACACCTGGAGTATTGTGTGCAGTTCTGGTCCCCTAATTTAAGGAAGGACATTCTTGCTATTGAGGGAGTGAAATTCCCGGGATGGCGAGATTGTCATATGCGGAGAGAATGGAGCAGCTGGGCTTGTATACTCTGGATTTAGAAGGATAAGAGGGGATCTTATTGAAACATATATGATTATTAAGCGTTTGGAAACACTAGAGGCAGGAAACATGTTCCCGATGTTGGGGGAGTGCAGAACCAGGGGCCACAGTTTAAGAATAAGGGGTAAGCCATTTACAATGGAGACGAGGAAACACTTTTTCTCACAGTCTGTGGAATTCTCTGCCTCAGAGGGCGATGGAGGCCTGTTCTCTGGATACTTTTAAGAGAGAGCTAGATAGGGCTCTTAAAGATAGCGGAGTCGGGGGATATGGGGAGAAGGCAGGAACGGGGTACTGATTGAGGATGATCAGCCATGATCACATTGAATGGCGGTGCTGGCTCGAAGGGTCGAATGGCCTACTCCTGCACCTATTGTCTATTGTCTATTGTCTATTGCCGTGCAAGCCCGAGCCCAGTGACCAGTGTGAAACTGGCAGACGAGAGGTATGTGGGTCTTGTGCTGTGAAAAGCCAACAAAGATCGGTGCAGGAATGCCCATGTGAATAAATCACGAGGAAATAGAAAAATCAGATTGGAAAGTCCACCAGATATTTACAAAGAAACCATTTACCAAAAATAAACAGCAGCTAATTTCATGATAAATCAAATTGTGAACTCGCTGTAAGATCCCATTGTAAGTTAACTGTGTTTAGGTCACGCTTTGTTAGCTGACTCTTGGAAACTTCTGATCCCTTTAACAATGTTAGTCGATTTAAATTATTGAAAAACAGGCTCTGAATCTTCCCTAACTTTGGCCTTTTAACAGGAGACAAGTTCACGCAGCTGCATAAATGGTCTGGGGTTTGGATTGTAGCTGTATTACACTTGAATAACAGAAGCATCTTATCAAACAGTTGTTACTGAAGGTCGCTGCATTTCCTTCTGATCTTTCTGTGCCAAATATTACTTGCATCAAATAAGACATGTCGGAATAGTATCGGCCCTCAGGGCAATGATTCTCCCAAATGTGATGGGCTGGGAGCAATTGATCAGTCGCTGAAGCAATTCTCTGATGATCTTGTGTGCTGGAGTTTTGCAAAGTATGTTCTGATGGTCAACAGTACACCATAGATCTGGAGGAGCAATTCCCGACAGCAATTGGTGGAATTCACGCGTGACCACAAATGATAAAGGATGTCTTGAAGTCCGACCCAATTGTTTTTGGTTTGGAAACATCTCCTCCCTTTGCTGAGATTTCGACGGGACAACAGTTTAATTACGGGACAGGTCTGTGATGCTTTCAGCTGTAGACCACTTTTGTGACCAGTCCAAAGAAGGGTCCCGACCCGAAAGGTCACCTATCCATGTCCTCCAGAGATGCTGCCTGACCTGCTGAGTTACTCCAGCACTCTGAGTCTTGTTTTGAGGAAGGCGTATTGGCTCCAGACCTTACCTTACCAAGGAATGCAGCAGGCATCACTTTGAAGGGGAAAGATCAACTCTGCAACCCATCAACCTCTCCAACTAGTTACGGCCAGTGAGAGTCCACTTGCAGGTACATGGAATATATGTGATGAACCTTAATGGTGTGAATTTAATGGAAGCATGCTGTATGTTTCCCTGGAACACTGGAGGTTGCAGGGAGACCTGATCGAAGTATGTGAAATTATGAGAGGCATAGATAGGCTGGATAGGTCCTTTTCACAGAATGAAAAGACTAGAGGGCGTAGCTTTAGGGTGAGAGGGACAAAGTTTAAAGGAGATGCGTGGGGCAAGGTTTTTATACAAATGTGTGGAAAGGGCTGCCAGGGGTGATGGCGGAGGCAGATATGCTATTGATGTTTAAGAGGGTTTTGGATAGGCACGTGGATATGCAGGGAATGGGGCGACATGGATCACGTGCAGGCAGATAAGTGTCGTTCTTGGCTTCTATGTCCAGCGCAGACTTGGTGGGGCGAAGGTCCTTTTCTGTGCTGTCGTGTTCCATGTTCTAGGTTCTATTGGGAACGTAACACATGCCGACGTGTGCAAGGTGCACTTAATCTACGACCGTCTAAACAACGCTTTGCTTGTTTGATTAGTTTTGTGGTGTCTACAATATCCTGCAAGTGTTTTCGTGCAAGTTTCCAGTCAGTGCTGAATAATAACACGTGTCAAGGTGTTGTGGATCTGACCTCTGAGGACGGAGTTACAAAGACCTGAAGGTTTGCAGATTTTGGCTTCTGTAAATTATAAATTGTCCCTGGTGTGTAGGATAGTGCTAGTGTACGCGGTGATCGCTGGCCTAAGGCCCTGTTTTCATGCTGTATCTCTAAAGTCTAAAGGGAGAGTGGAGTGGGAGGACAGAAAGACCTTCCTGTTGAATGTGTAACTCGCTCACAAGCCAAGGAGTTGTGCTCCTCCTGGTGAGTCCGTCAGTGCTCGCTGCTCGCTCTGTTCTCTGTTTATGCTGGGCTGAATATACCCAATAACCTGCCCAAACCGAACACCGGCGAAACGGAGAGTCTCTGCCCTTTTGCAAGTTCTTAAATTGCACACGGCTATTTCTCATTTATTGGCGTCATTGCATTTCCAGGACTGTGAAGCTGCAGCAAGCAAGAATTCCTTTGTTCTGTTGCTGGCACGTATGACCATTAAACACTCTTGACTCTAAATAGTGTTTCATGTTTCATTTTTGGGCAGTGCAGCGGGTAGAGCTGCTGCCTCACAGCGCCAAGACCCGGGTTCGATCCTGACCTCGGGTGCTGTCCGTGCAGAGTTTGTACGTTCTCCCTGTGACCGCGTGGGTTTCCTCCGGGTGCTCCGGTATCCTCCCATATCCGAAAGACGTGCGGGTTTGTAGTTTAATTGGCCCTAGTGTGCAGGGAGTGGATGGGAAAGTGGGGTAACATAGAACTAATGTGAACAGGTCACTGCAAACTGAATGGGCCAAGGGTTGGTTTCCATGCAGTATCTTTAAATTCAACATCATCTTGAGTGCCTGTGGCAGAATATGAATGGGTTGCAATGAAGCTGTTATTAATTCATTGTATTACTGATTATTATATATTCATCTGAGCGTTATTAGTTTCAAGGCTTGTTAAGCTGCAACAAGTAGAAAGACACCTGGACAGGTACATGGATAGGAAAGTTTAGAGATATACAGGCCAAATGTGGGCAAATGGAGCGAGCTTAGACGAGGCATTGTGGTTGGCATGGGCAAGTTGGGCCGAAGGGCCTGTTTCTGTGCTGTATGACTCTTTGAGTTTAAGTAAGAATTTCATTGTTCTGTGCCGGGACATACGACAATTAAAGACACGCCCATGATCACCGTGGGCGGCCACGGTGGCGCGGCGGTAGAGTAGCTGCCTTACAGCGAACGCAGCGCCGGAGACCCGGGTTCGATCCCGACTACGGGGGCTGTCTGTACGGAGTTTGTACGTTCTCCCCGTGACCTGCGTGGGATTTCTCCGGGATCTTCGGTTTCCGCCCACGCTCCAAAGAAGTACAGGTTTGTAGGTTAATTGGCTTGGTGTAAATGTAAAAATTGTCCCTGGTGGGTATAGGATAGTGTTAAAGTGCGGGGAACGCTGGTCGGCGCGGCCCCGGAGGGCCGAAGGGCCTGTTTCCGCGCTGTATCTCTAAACTAAACAAAAAGCTAAAAATCAGTGCATCTTTCAATCAATAGACAATAAACAATAGGTGCAGGAGTAGGCCATTCGGCCCTTCGAGCCAGCACCACCATTCAATGTGATCATGGCTGATCTTCCCCAATCAGTACCCCGTTCCTGCCTTCTCCCCATATCCCTGACTCCACTATTTTTAAGAGCCCTATCTAGCTCTCTCTTGAAAGCATCCAGAGAACCTGCCTCCTCCGCCCTCTGAGGCAAAGAATTCCACAGACTCACCACTCTCTGTGAGAAAAAATGTTTCCTTGTCTCCGTTCTAAAAGGTTTACTCCTTATTCTTAAACTGTGGCCCATGGTTCTGGACTCCTCAAACAACGGGAACATGGTTCCTGCCCCTAATGTGTCCAAGCCCTTAACAATCTTATATGTTTCAATGAGATTCCCTCTCATCCTTCTAAACTCCAGAGTGTACAAGCCCAGCTGCTCCATTCTCTCAGCATATGACAGTCCCGCCATCCCGGGAATTAACCTTGTAAACCTACGCTGCACTCCCTCAATAGCAAGAATGTCCTTTCCTCAAATTAGGGGACCAAAACTGCACACAATACTCCAGGTGTGGTCTAACTAGGGCTCTGTACAACTGCAGAAGGACCTCTTTGCTCCTATATTCAATTCCTCTTGTTATAAAGGCGAACATGCCATTCGCTTTCTTCACTGCCTGCTGTATCTGCATGCTTACTTTCATAGACTGATGAACAAGGACCCCCATTCCCCTTTTCCCAACTTGGCGCCATTTAGATAGTAATCTGCCTTCCTGTTTTTGCTACCAATCGATCCATCATCTCACAGAACTGGGTACGAATAAGATTTCTGGCAACATGATGTGTGTGTATATGTAGGAAAGAACTGCAGTTCAACCGAAGATAGACACAAAAAGCTGGAGTAACCCAGTGGAACAGGCAGCATCTCTGGAGAGAAGGAACGGGTAACGTTTCAAGTTGAGACCCTTCTACACCGAAGAGTCACCTTTACTCCTTCTCCAGAGATGCTGTCTGACCCGCTGATTACTCCAGATTTTTGTGTCCATCTGCGGTATGTATTTGTTCTTTGACATATCCTTGTCACACATTCACCCTTTGCATCGCAAAGGCAGTGTGAAATCTCTGGGAGTTTGGGACAACTGTTTAACCCTCAAAGCCATAAGCAAAGACTGCATTATGGACTCACACTTCAGCAGCAATACTGGGAATGTACAGTACTAGTTTAGGGCCTGTCCCACTATACGAATTTATCCAAGAGCTCTCCCGAGTTAAAATAAATATCAAACTCGTGGTAAGTACGTAGAATGTATGTAGCGGGTACGTCGGTGCTCGGGACGTCTCTTAGCGGCTCGTGGCACTAACGGCAGGTACTCGGGAAACGTGGTAAGCTCGTGAAGTTTTTTCAACATATTGAAAAATGTCCGCGAGAGCCCAGAGTACCTACGAGCAGCTATTACCGTAATTCTCCGAGTTTGAATCAGGGGAAACTCGGGAGAACTCTTGAATTACCTCGTATAGTGGGGCAGGCCCTTTTATTTGCCCTAAACATCTCTGCATCCGAGTCCCCACCAGCGGTGCTTTTACAGATGCAGTGTGGAAACAGGCCCTTCTGCCCAGCGAGTCCATGCTGACTAGCAATCACCCCATGCACTAGCGCTAGCCTACACCTTTGGGACAATTTACAGAAGCCAATTAACCTGCAAACCTGTACGTCTTTAAAGTGTGGGAGGAAACCGGAGCACCCTGAGGAAACCCACGCAGTCACGGGGAGAACGTACAGACTCCGTACAGACAGCACCCGTAGTCAGGATGGAACCCGGGTCTGTGGGGCTGTGAGGCAGCTGCACCACAGTGCTCGCCTAGAGTCGTGTAGCTAATGAGGGAGTGAGCAGCATGTGTCTAATGGAATGCTTCATCTTCTAGGTGTGTATTAATTACAGGTTGCCACCTCTGCTAATAGAAACCCACAAAACACGTTTAGAGTTTGAAACAATTCAGATAGAAGAACAGGTTCAAATCACACTGCCGTACATTGATGGAATATGTTCCAACATAGCTTACCTGCATGAGGAATAAATAGATTAAATGCTCAATGGTGAGTTGTATTAGCAGGCGGTTGCGGAGGAGGCTTACCAGAATGCTGCCTGGATTAGCGGCTGTTAGACACAGGGAGAGGTTGGACAGACGAGATGTGCGGGGCATGTTCTATACACAGAGGGTGGTGGGTACCTGGAACATGCTGCTAGGGGTGGGGAAGGATGCAGATGCAGTGGCTCTGTTCCTGTGCTGTCCTGTTCTTTTTTTACCCCAGCAATAGGTCATTCCTTGATTCAGGAGATAGCCATTAGATTCACCGTTCACACAATCCCATGAGCTGGCTATAACTTAGCCCGATATGAAGGGGCAAACCACATCTATTCACTTCATACCGACGGCACTCCTGGTGTGATCCAAGGTCTCCAACAACAGAAAGTGGAAACATGTTCCTAATCTGCTAAACCACCAGATTTCATGCCAGGAAACGAAGTGTGGAGATCAAACTTGAAAATGTTCTTAAAGAATATTCTCGTTAATGGGGCCCTGTGGCGTTTTGCTAGTTCACTTAAACACCAGACGACTTAAACATTTGATAGCAAAAAAACCCACTGCTGGAGGAATTCAGCGGGTCACACAGCATCTCAACGATCTAGTTTAGTTTAGTTTAGAGATACAGCGTGGAAAGAGGCCCATCGGCCCAACCAGTCCACGCCAACCAGTAATCCCCATACACTAACACCAACCTGCCAGGGACAATTTATAATTTTACCAAAGCCAATTAGCCTACAAACCTGCACATCTAAGGAATGTGGGAAGAAACCGGAGAACCTGGAGGAAACCCACATGGTCATGGGGAGAACATACAAACTATGATCCATAGTCAGGATCGAACCTGGGTCTCTGGCGCTCTAAAAGGTAGCAACTCTTGTCTACCACTATGCCACTGTGCTGCCCCTTGAGAATGTTGTTGTATGTACCGACAACAGAACAAGGAAATATTTACTTGCACCAGCATAACAGGGCTGCAAACAATATACTCATGGATAACGTATAATGAACAAAAAAATCAATAAATTAATAATCCGATAAAGAAAAAAAATTCTAGTGCAAAGAAGCCCAAAGTTCTTTCTGCGACCAAAGTCATTCCATAATTTATAGTTCAATTAGTCACAAAGAACAAAGATATAATTGTATTCTGCCGTTTAACAGGCCCGTAAATGCAATAACAAATATAGAAAAATAAATAATAGAATAATTAATCAGTAATTGTAATTAATTTACAAACACACAAGGAATTTGATTTGCCGTCATCCAAAAAAAACAAGATACATCTATCTATCTATATATTACTAAAACTCCCATCTTGACCACTTCCTGTCTGCGTCGTAATTAAATTTGCGCAAAAACAATCCCCCATAGTGCTATGATTTTTCGCCACTTTACTCACCATTCTCCTCTGCTGCAAGTCAAAGAAGTTTTGTTCCGATCAGTGAAATAGTACAAAAGTTATGAAGGTTTTGATGGTTTCTCCTCCCCATCACCCCCTGCCTCACACATCCCCCCTCCCCAAACCACCCCATCCCCCTCCCCCACCAACGCAATGCGTTGCGTTGTGATGTGATGCGATGTGTTGCTTTGCGTTGCGATGCGTTGTGATGCGTTACGTTGCGCTGCATTCCGTTGTGTTGCAATGCATTGCGTTGCATTCAACTATGTTACAATGCGTTGTGATGCGTTGCATTGCTTTGCGATGCATTGTGTTGCGTTGCGATGCATTGCGTTACGTTGCGATGCGTTGTGATGCGTTGTGATGCGTTGTGGTAATGATGCATTGCGATGTGTTGTGATACAATGCAATGCGTTGTGTTGTGATGCGATGCATTGCGTAGCATTGCGATGCGCTGCGTTTGTTTTTGTTGCGATGCGTTGTGTTGCGTTGTGTTGCATTGCACTGCGTTGCGATACGTTGTGTTGCATTGCGTTGTGTTGCGATGCATTGCTTTGCTTTGCGATGCGTTACATTACGTTGCGATGCATTGCGTTGCGATGCATTGAGTTGCGAGGCGCTGCATTGTGATGCGTTGTGTTGCATTGCGTTGCGTTGCGATGCATTGCTTTGCTTTGCGATGCGTTACGTTACGTTGCGATGCATTGAGTTGCGTTGCGATGCATTGTGATGCGTTGTGTTGCATTGCGATGCGTTGCGATGCATTGCATTAGGATTCGATGCATTGCGATGCGTTGTGTTGCGTTGCGATGCATTGCATTGCACTGTGTTGCATTGCGTTGCGTTGCACTGTGGTGCATTGCACTGCGTTGCGATGTTCTGCGTTGCGATGCATTGTGTTGTGATGCTTTGCGATGCGTTGCGATGTTCTGCGTTGCGATGCGTTGTGTTGTGATGCTTTGCGATGCGTTGCGTTGTGATGCGTTGTGTTGTGTTGCGTCCATCTGGTAACTTGCTTCCTGCTGCAGGATCGAGCACCATGACACTGAATATTGCCGGGGCTCTCACCATGGCTGTCTTCTACTTCTTCATTCTTGTGGTTGGCATCTGGGCTGCGAAGAGAGCACAGAGAGCTGAGAGATCGTACCAGGGGGATCGCTCCGAAATGGTGATGATCGCAGGAAGGAACATTGGAATTATCCTCGGCATTCTAACCACCACCGGTAAAGTAATCTCTTTCTCTAACTGTCCATGTTTACTGTTCATATGAATCAAAATCTCTAGGTTTGTAATCCAATGGTGAAGAGGCGCCGGCCACGCTCTCATCTCGCTGCTATATTGGGAAGAAGGTACAGGAGCCTGAAAACCAAGACCTCCAGGTTCAAGAACCTAATGTTACCCCACTTTTTAAGAAAGACGGGAGGGAGAAAACAGGGAATTATAGACCAGTTAGCCTGACATTGGTGGTGGGGAAGATGCTGAAGTCAATTATAAAAGATGAAATAGCGGCAAATTTCGATAGCAGTAACAGGATCGGTCCGAGTCAGCATAGATTTACGAAAGGTGAAATCATGCTTGACTAATCTTCTGGAATGTTTTGAGGATGTAACTAGGAAAATGGACAAGGGAGAGCCAGTGGATGTAGTGTACCTGGATTTAAAGAAAGTATTCGATAAGGTCCCACGTAGGAGATTAGTGGGCAAATTTAGGGCACATGGATTTGGGGGTAGAGTGCTGACATGGATGAGAGAAGTGGTTGGCAGATAGGAAACAAAGAGTAGGGATTAACGGGTCCCTTTCAGAATGGTAGGCAGTGACTAGCGGGGTACCGCAAGGCTCAGTGCTGGGACCACAGCTATTTACAATATACATCAATGATTTAGATGAAGGGATTCAAAGTAACATTAGCAAATTTGCAGATGACACAAAGCTTGGTGGCAGTGTGAACTGTGAGAAGGATGCTATGAAAATGCAGGGTGACTTGGACAGGTTGGGTGAGTGGGCAGATGCATGGCAGATGCAGTTTAATGTGGATAAATGTGAGGTTATCCACTTTGGTAGCAATAGCAGGAAGGCAGGTTATTATCTAAATGGTGTCAAGTTGGGGAAAGGGGAAGTATAATGGGATCTGGGGTCCTTGTTCATCAGTCTATGAAAGTAAGCATGCAGGTACAGCAGGGAGTGAAGAAAGCGAATGGCATGTTGGTCTTCATAACAAGAGGAGTTGAGTATAGGAGCAAAGAGATCTTTCTGTAGTTGTACATGGCCCTAGTGAGACTACACTTGGAGTATTGTGTGCAGTTTTTATCTCCCAATTTGAGGAAGGACATTCCTGCTATTGAGGGAGTGCAGCATAGGTTCACCAGGTTAATTCCCGGGATGGCGGGACAGTCATATGCTGATAGAATCATGGATGTGGATGATCAGCCATGATCACATTGAATGGCAGTGCTGGCTCGATGGGCCGAATGGCCTACTTCTGCATCTAAACTGAAGTCCGTAGTGCAACCAAAGACACAGTCCATAGAAGATCATCGTTGCTGAGGTTAGTGTTGTGCAGTGTTCAAGAGCCTGATGGTTGCCGGGAAGAAGCTGTTCTTGAACCTGGAGGTCACGGTTTTCAGGCTCCTGTACCTTCTTCCCGATGGTAGCAGCGAGATGAGAGCGTGGCCACGGTGGTGTGGGTCTTTGATGATGCTGGCTGCCTTTTTGAGGCAGCGCCTCCTGTAGATCCCTTCAATGGTGGGGAGGTCAGTACCTGTGATGGACCGGGCAGTGGTCAGTAATTGGAAGAACATTAGGGCTGGTAACACCACATAAACAGGGGCAGAGTTCACGTTATTGTGTCTACTTCGTCATACGAGCTGTCTGAGAAGGGTGCTGTCCCAAAACGTCACCCTTCCTTTTTCTCACAAGATGCTGCCTGGCCCGTTGAGTTTCCCCAGCACTTTGTGTCCTCTGCTGGAAACTCAGATGGTCGAGCGTTTGATAAAATGTCCTCTGGTTGTGGTCCAACACTATTGGATCTGCTTCCCCCTGCAGCTACGTGGGTTGGCGGAGCCTACATCAACGGCACGGCTGAGATGGTCTACCGGCCGGACGCCGGGCTGGTGTGGACCGTCGCCCCTTGGACATCCCTCCTCTGCCTCTTCATCGGTGAGTCGAGACACATCACGGGGTCCCTCCTTGGACAGTAGCATCCGGCAGTAGAAAAAAGGGACCACAGATGTTGGTTTATGACAAAGGAAATACACCAGGTGTTGGAGTAAGTCAGCGGGTCAGGCAGCATCTCCGGTGAACATGGATAAGTGATGTTTCAGGTCGGGACCCTTCTTCAGACTGGTACCTACTTTTAACTGCCCGATCTTCCAGAGGTCACAGGTAGATAAAAATGCTGGAGAAACTCAGCGGGTGAGGCAGCATCTATGGTGCGAAGGAATAGGTGACTTTTCGAGTCGAGACCCTTCTTCAGACTGATGTGGGGGTGGGGGGGGATCTCGACCCGAAACGTCACCTATTCCTTCGCTCCATAGATACTGCCTCACCCACTGAGTTTCTCCAGCATTTTTATCAACCTTCGATTTTTCCAGCATCTGCAGTTCCTTCTTAAGCATTCCAGAAGTCATAAGTACTTTATCCACATCCAGCAGAAGTACCATTAATTAATCAGGAATGCTAATATTTTTTAAGACACATCTTTAATTATTATTTAGACACAAGGAACTGCAGGTGCTGGAATCAAGAGCAAAATGCAGGAGGAATTCAGTGGGTCAGGCAGCATCTATGGAGGGAATGGGCAGGTGATGTTTCGGATTGGGATCCTTCATCAGACTGATGAGGTAGGGGGGAGAAAGTTGGAAAAGAGAGGTGGGGGGTGGGACAAAGCCTGGCGAGTGACAGGTGGAAACAAGGAACAGAAGGTGCTGGTTTATACCAAAGATAGACACAAAGTGCTGGAGTAACTCAGCGGGTCAGGCAGCATCTCTGGAGAACGTGGCTAGGTGACATTTAGGGTAGACCCTTCTCCAGATGTCCAACAATAACCTGGAGCGAGCAACGACTTTGAATCACACTGTGAACTAGGAAAGTTCAGGACAGGCAGCATGCTGATCTTTACATGGACTTATTCTTTCCCCTGCCTCCTTTCTATTCTTAATATACCTGCAGAATCTTACAAGAGACATTTATTGTCACATGTACCAATTGGTACAGTGATATGTGTGGTCACCATACAGCCATGCAAATAATAAAGAGCACAGAACACAATAGTCTTTAACATAGACATCCCCACACATTCCCACTGTGAGGGAAGGCTCCAAAATTCAGTCATCCTCCTCTGTTGTCCTCCCGTGGTCGTGGGGCTCCCGAACCACCTGTTGTCGCCACTAGGGGCAGCCCGATGTTCAGGCCCGCTCGCCGGGGTGACGGAAGTCCGACGTGGGGACTGGAGGACATCCTCAGCGGCTCTTTTGCTTCAGATTAGTCAGTCTGAAGGGTCTCGATCCGAAACGTCCCCCTTTCCTTCTCTCCAGACATGCTGCCTGTCCCGCTGAGTTACCCCAGCATTTTGTGTCTATCTTTAGTTTAGAGACCAAGTTTAGTTTAGTTTAGTGTGCTGTTAACTCCTCCAGCAGGGCATTCTTCACATACTGCACCTGAACAGGCTGTGTGAGTGGCCGTGAACAGTCACCGAAATCCTTCTCTCAAGCTGCATCTTGGTTGAGCAATCCTGTCATCTGGGTTTCCCATTCACAGTTTATTAGTTTACAGATACAGTATGGAAACAGACCCTTTGGCCCACTCAGTCCACGCCGACTGTTCTATGTTATCCCACTTTCTCATCCACTCCCTGCACACGAGAGGCAATTTACAGAAGCCAATTAACCTACAAACCCGCACGTCTTTGGAGTATGGGAGGAAACCGGAGCACCCGGAGGAAACACAGCACTGAAATGTGTGCTGAAAAAAACCACAAGGAATTTGACCTTCTATGTCTTGAACTTTAATTCAGTTACTCTGCTGGGCAACCGGGCCGGTCAGGAACTGGGGCTGATCTCCTTTGACAAAACGGTCCACAAGCTGCAAATTTCCCTGGACCCGCTGAGTGAATTCCCTGATCTTTTCGACAATAACCTGGGCAAGTTGCCCATGACTTACAAGATTATTAATGACCCCCAAAGTGACACCCGTCATCCGACCCCCACACCGATTGTCATTTGCCATGACTGACAGGGTTCACTCTTCGCTGAAGGACATGGCCTCCACAGGCATAATTGAAGCAGTCAGCGACCCCACCGACTGGGTCTCGATCATGATTGCCACATTCAAGAAGGGAAAAAATGAAATCCGCCTGTGCATCAACTCAAAAGAACTGAACACTGTGATTAAGCGCCCATACCATCCCACTTCTGACACCATGTAAACAGACTCCAGACTCAGTACGTGATTCAAATACATCTTTAATCAGCACTGAAACTTAACAGCATAGAGGATGATTAGTTGTCAGTACATCCTGGCTGCTCCAACTGCCCGTGCTGGAAACAAGTGTTAGTATAAGTATTACAGTGGGGTGGAGTTAGAGATGCTAGCTTGTGTGTGATTGGTTAACATGCAACATCAATCTACACCGGCCTTAACCAAAATCTTCCTTCTATGCTCGTCAGGGGGATTGTTTTTTGCCAAGAAGATGCGGCAACGCAAGTACGTCACCATGTTGGACCCCTTTCAACAACAGTACGGCAACCGCATCGCCAGCCTGATATTCATCCCAGCTGTAATCGGGGAAATATTCTGGTCTGCCGCTATCCTGGCTGCCTTAGGTATGAACCTGCAGTATGTTTGCTCCATCCTCTGACACCAGTACTCCACTCCTCAAATCATTTTATCCATAAGTAGCATAGAGTGAGAGACCGGTGCCTCGATGACACAAGATATTGGCGGAAGGCTAAATCTGAACATCTCTTTGTTACGCAGGTACAACGTCCAGTGTGATGCTTGACCTCGATAGGAATCTATCCATGGTGATCTCGGCCAGCGTGGCAATGCTCTACACACTGCTTGGGGGCCTGTATTCCGTTGCTTACACTGACGTTGTTCAGTTAGGATGCATTTTCTTTGGTTTGGTGAGTTACAGCCTCGATGATATCATTACAGCATCTCTGAATATCCTAATTTGAGGAAGGACATCCTTGTGATTGAGGCAGTGCAGCGTAGTTTCATGAGATTGATCCCTGGGATGGCGGGACTGTCATATGAGGAAAGATTGAAAAGACTAGGCTTGTATTCACTGGCGTTTTGAAGGATGAGGGGGATCTTATAGAAAGATTGTCACAGAAGGCTGTGGAGGTCAAGTCAATGGATATTTTTAAGGCGGAGATTGATTGATTCTTGATTAGTACGGGTGTCAGGGGTTATGGGGAGACGGCAGGAGAATGGGGCTGAAAGAGAGAGATGGACCAGCCGTGATTGAATGGTAGGCTTGAAGGACCGAATGACATGACTAATAACTTGCCGGGCATCTGAGCAAGACCTCCAGCTGCAGTGGGCACCAATTTATTGTATTCGCAGTGAGATTCATAGTGGATAACCACAAGGTGTGTTCTTTCTTTTAGTGGCTTTGTGTGCCATTCACAATGCTAAATCCTGCTGTTACAAGCATCAAGATCACGGCCGTTGAGGAGGTCCATCAAAAGCCCTGGCTGGGAAAAATCGATGAGATATTTATTGGCAAATGGATAGATGATCTTTTGCTGATGGTAAGAAACTTAAAGGATAAGTTCGCCACTTTACCTGGTGTAAATGGATGAGTTGCAAATACATGGATACATAATAGGGGGCACAGTGGTAGTGTTGCTGCCTTACAGTGCCAGAGACCCAGGTTCAATCCTGACTACGGGTGCTGCACGTGTGACAATAGACAATAGGTGCAGGAGTAGGCCATTCGGCCCTTCGAGCCAGCACCGCCATTCAATGTGATCATGGCTGATCATCCCCAATCAGTGCCCCGTTCCTGCCTTCTCCCCATATCCCCTGACTCTGCTATCTTTAAGAGCCCTATCTAGCTCTCTCTTGAAAGTAGCCAGTGAACTTGCCTCCACCGCCCTCTGAGGCAGAGAATTCCACAGACTCACAACTCTCTGTGAGAAAAAGTGTTTCCTCGTCTCCGTCCTAAATGGCTTACCCCTTATTCTTAAGCTGTGGCCCCTGGTTGTGGACTCCCCAACATCGGGAACATGTTTCCTGCCTCTAGCGTGTCCAAACCCTTAAAAATCATATATGTTTTTAACAGGCCCGAGACCCTGGCGCAATGCAACGTCTCACCTCCAACAGCAGCAGAAGCAGGCAAACGATCGCCGAGCTCGGCCTGGCGCTCACGGCCGTTGTGGTCCGGATCCGCCCCACTTCTACTCCCAGAGCAGGGCCAAGAAAATTGAAGATCGAACCAAAATGCAGGAGTAACTCAGCGGGACCGGCAGCATCTCTGGAGGGAAGCAAGGGATGACATTTCGGGTCAAGACATCTTCTTTCAAACTGAAGAAGAGTCTCGACACTCCTTCTCTCCAGAGATACCCCGGTCCCGCTGAGTTACTCCTGCATTTTCTGTCCATCCTCAAGTGACGTCACGCGCTCCAGACGGCTGTGCGGGCGCATGAAATCGCGTGCGACCTTTGTGGGACCGTCACGGCTCAACGCGACCACGAGGTCGCGTAATTAGCGTGCCAAGGACACGCAAGTGGGACAGGGCTTTAGCCATTGATTCAATATGGCTGGTCATAGAGTCTTACATCCTATCCATGTCCTATATACTGTCCTATCCATGTACCTGTCCAGATGTTTCCTAAATGTTAAAATAGTATCTTCCACAACTACCTCCTCGGCAGCTCTTTCCATACACCCAGCACCATTTGCGTGAAAAAAAATTACCCCTCAGGTTCTCCCCTCACCTTAAACCTATGGTTCTCGATTCCCCTACTCTGGGCAAGAAACTCTACCCGATCTATTCCTCTCATGATTTTGTACACCTCTATAAGATTAGATAAGGCTAGAATAGGACAAGTTGTTGGTGACAGACACAAAATGCTGGAGTAACTTAGCGGGAGAGGCTGCATCTCTGGATAGTAGGAATGGGTAACGTATTGGGTTGAGATCTTTCTTCAGACTGAGAGTCACGGGAGAGGGAGACACAGCGATAAGGAAGGGTAAGGTGTGAAAATGCGACATCAAAGGAGATGTGGCTCAAGGGAACTGTAGAATGGATCATTGTTAACTGGGAGAAGGTGACAACGAAGCGAACAGAGATAACATTTAATCAGGAGGACTTTCATGCTGGTTGGAGAGCTAGGAAGGGGGAGGGATGGAGAGAGAGGGAAAGCGAGGGTTACGAAGATAGAGAAGTCACTATTCACACTGCCTTATTTATTTCTAAGATCATGAAGCTCTCTACATCTCTACTTCGTATATACACAGATTGGAATTTGCTTTCCAGGTGCTGGGCGGCATCCCGTGGCAAGCTTATTTTCAACGAGTGCTGGCTTCATCCTCTGTGAAAAGTGCTCAGATGCTATCAATAGCTGGAGCGTTCGGTGGATGCATCATGGGCATTCCCTCTGTGCTGATTGGCTCTGTTGCAGCTTCTACAGGTACAGTAACGCAGGCACTTGTACAAGCTTGAAAGCGCGCACCACCAGACTCAGGAGCAGCTTCTTCCCCTCTGTTATCAGGCTTCTGAACGGTCCTTCCATAAGCTGGGGTGCTGTCCGATTCACCTCTACTTCATTGCGGACATTGGACTTTGTCCATCTACCTATTCTACTTGAGCTTGGCGTGGTTGCATTAACGTATAGTATTATCTGATCGACAGTATTTGGATAGCATTTGGATCACTGTACCTCGAAGACTATAGTAAACCCAAGGTGGACAAAAGTGCTGGAGAAACTCAGCGGGTGATGCAGCATCTATGGAGCGAAGGAAATAGGGCAACGTTCCGGGCCCAAACCCTTCTTCAGACATGAGTGTGGAAGAAGATAGGAAGAGGTGGAGCCAGTGGGCTGAGGGAGAGCTGAGAAGGGGAGGAGAAAATAAGGACTACCTGAAATTAGATAAGTCAATGTTCATACCCCCCCACACACATGCTCTCGTCTGAAGAAGGGTTTGGGCCCGAAACCTTGCCTATTTCCTTTGCTCCATAGATGCTGCATCACCCGGTGAGTTTCTCCAGCATTTTTATCTACCTTCGATTTTCCAGCATCTGCAGTTCCTTCTTAAATATAATAAACCTAACCTAGGTTCATGATCAAAATATACACAAGGTGGCACAGTGGTGCAGCGGGTGGCGCTGGTGCCTCAGTGCCAGAGAGCCAGGTTCCACCCTGACCTCGGGTGCCCGGGGTTCCCTCCGGGTGCTCCAGTTTCCTCCCACATCCCAAAGGCGTGCGAGTTTGTAGGTTAATTGGCCCTCTGTAAATTGTCTCTAGTGTGCAGGGAGTGGATGAGAAAGTGGGATAACGTACAATTAGTGTGGACGGGTGATCGATGGTCAAGTGGAGTCGGTGGACCGAAGGGCCTGTTTTCATTCTGGACCACTAAACTGAACCAAGTACAATGCGTTCAGAAAGTATTCAGACCCCTTCACCTTTTCCACATTTTGTTACGTTACAGCCTTATTCTAAAATGGATTAAATTAATCTTTATCATCAAAATAACTGAAATATCACATTTACGTAAGTATTCAGACCCTTTACTCAGTACTTTGTTGAGGCACCTTTGGCAGCGATTGCAGCCTCAAGTCTTCTTGGGTATGACGCTACAAGCCTGGCACACCTGTATTTGGATAACTTCTCCCATTCTGCTCTGTGGATCCTCTCAGGCTCTGTCAGGTTGGATGGGGAGCGTCGATGCACAGCTATTTTCAGGTCCCTCCAGAGATGTTCGATCGGGTTCAAGTCCGGGCTCTGGCTGGGCCTCTCAAGGACATTCATAGACTTGTCACTAACCCACTCCTGCGACGTCTTGGCTGTGTGCTTCGGGTTGTTGTCCTGTTGGAAGGTGAACCTCCGCCCCAGTCTGAGGTCCAGAACGCTCTGGAGCAGGTTTTCATCAAGGATCTCTCTGTACTTTGCTCTGTCCATCTTTCCCTCAATACTGACTAGTCTAAGTTCCTGCCACTGAAAAACATCCCCACAGCATGATGCTGCCACCACCATGCTTCACCGTAGGTATGGTATTGGCCAGGTGATGAGCAGCACCTGGTTTCCTCCAGACATGACACTTGGCCAAAGAGTTCAATCTTGGTTTCATCAGACCAGAGAATCTTGTTTCTCATGGTCTGAGAGTCCTTTAGGTGCCTTTTGGCAAACTCCAAGCGGGCTGTCATGTGCCTTTTACTGAGGAGTGGCTTCACTCTACAATAAAGGCCTGATTGGTGGAGTGCTGCAGATATAGTTGTCCTTCTGGAAGGTTCTCCCACCTCCACAGAAGAACTCTGGAGCTCTGTCAGAGTGACCATTGGGTTCTTTGTCACCTCCCTGACCAAGGCCCTTCTCTCCCGATTGCTCAGTTTGGCCGGGCGGCCAGCTTTATGAAGAGTCCTGGAGGTTCCAAAGTTCTTCCTTTTAAGAATGACGGAGGCCGCTGTACTCCTCTGGATCTGCAATGCTGCAGAAATTGTTTTATACCCTTCCCTAGATCTGTGTCTCGACACAATCCTATCTCGGAGGTCTACGGACAAATCCTTCGTCTTCATGGCTTGGTTTTTATTCTGACATGCACTGTCAACTGTGGGACCTTATATCGACAGGTGTGTGCCTTTCCAAATCATCTCCAATCAATTTAATTTACCACTGGTGGACTCGAATCAAGTTGTAGAAACATCTCAAGGATAATCAATGGAAACAGGATGAACCTAACTTCAATTTTGAGTGTCATAGCAAAGGGTCTGATTACTTATGTGAATGTGATATTTCAGTTATTTCTTTTTAATTACTTTGCAAAAATGTCTAAACACCAGTTTTCACTTCTTCATTCTGGGGTATTGTGTGTAGATTGATGATAAAAAAAAAAGTTTACTCCATTTTTAAATAAGGCTGTAACATAACAAATTGTGGAAAAAGTGAAGGGGTCTGAATAGTTTCTGAATGCACCGTATATGTGATTTATGAAGTGGATTATCTAACCTCAGTAATGGGTCACTTCATTCAGTATCCTTTCCGCATGTACTGATTACCTAGGGCCGCACGCAGTCTGGATATGGAAGAAAATGTAGAAATAGAGAACTGCAGATGCTGGTTTATACCAACAAAAAAATGTTGGAGTAACTCAGTGGGTCAGGCAGCATCTCTGGAGAAAAAGGATGGGTGATGTTTCTGAAGAAGATTCGCGATCCGGAAAGTCACCTATCCATGTTCTCCAGAGATGTTGCCCGACTGGCTGAGCTATTCCAGCACTTTGTATTTTGCAATGTCTCGAATATTTTAGCTGCATATCTTTAACATAATAATCTTACAAAAATATAAGAGGAGTGGATCGGGTCGACGCACAGAATCACTTACATAGAGTAGGGGAATTGAGAACCAGGGGACCCAGGTTGAGGTGAGGGGGAACGATTTAATAGGGACCTGAGAGGTAAACCTTTCACACAGAGGGTGGTAGGTGCATGGAACAAGCTGCTGGAGAAGGTAGTTCAGGCAGATACTATCGCAGCATTTATTAAACATTTAGATAGGTCCATGGATAGGACAGGTTTCGAGGGATATGAGCCAAATGAAGGTAGGTGGGACCAGTGTAGATGGGCATGTTAGACAGTGTGGTCAAATTGGGCTGAAAGGTCTGTGTCCATGCTGTATGGCCCGATAACTGTGATGTCAAAGTAGTTCTATGTTTGCGATCAAACGTGGATTATAACTAAAACAGAGAGTACTGGAAACATTCGGCAGGTCAGGCAGCCTCTGTGGAATGAGAAACATTGAACATTTCAAGTCAAAGACCGTTTGCAGGAACTGGGAAGGCAAGAAGCCTCGTCGGCCTGAACTTTAGATGTTTCCTCAGGAAGACGGCACCTATTAACAAGGACCCCCACCATCTCTGGTTATGGATACTTCTCTGTTTTTCTGTTTCAGACTGGAATCAAACGTCGTATGGTGCCACATCACCTCTCGAGAAGGGGGAGGCTGCCATGATCTTGCCCATCGTCCTTCGCCACCTGTGTCCTCCCTACGTCTCCCTGTTTGGGACCGGCGCCATTGCTGCCGCCGTCATGTCTTCCACTGACTCCTCTCTCCTCTCGTCCAGCTCCATGTTCACCCACAACATCTACCGCAGGATTCTCCGACCAAAGGTGACACGAAGGGAAAGAAAGACACAAGAGTGCCAGAGTAACTCAGCGGCATCTCTGGAGAACATGGAAGGGGGACCTTTCAGGTTGGGACCTTTCCTCAGACTTAACTCAACACGTCATCTATCCATGATCTTCAGAGATGCTACCTCACCCGTTCAATTACTCCAGCGCTTGACTTTTTTTTGTAAACCAGTGTCTACAGTTCCTTCCGACACATTTTATTTGCAGTTCCTTGTGCCTCAGGTAAAATAGGTAGAGCAAAGGGCAAGATACAGAGTGCAAAATTGCATTGTAGCTCATCAGTTCCAGAGGCAAAGTCCAGTGTCCGCAATGGGGTAGAGGTGATTCAGACAGTACCCTAGCTTGTGGAAGGACTGTTCGGAGGCCTGATAATAGAGGGCAAGAATATGGTTCACATAACCCAATCTCTTCATTCACTACGTCATTCAGATTCAGTGAAAAGAACATCTTTAAATTGGTGTGGCCGTTTCATGTCCAATCAGTCAGGCGTCGAGCATAGATGTTGGGACGTTATATTCTGGTGGTGCGAGAAGTTGCTGAGGCTGCATATGGAGTATTGTGTTCAGTTATGGTCACCCTGCTAGAGGAAGGGCGCATTGTGCTAGAAATAGTGCCGTAAAGATTTACGAGGATGATGCCAGGACTTGAGGGCCTTAAAGCCCTGTCCCACTGTACGAGTTCATTCAAGTGCTCTCCCGAGTTTAAAAAAAAATCTAACTCGTGGTAAGCACGTAGAATTAACATAACGGGTTCATCGGAGCTTGGGTCATCTCTTAGCGGCTCGTAACGCCAACGGCAGGTACTCGGGAAACGCGGTAAGCTCAGGAAAACTCGTGAAGATTTTTCAACGTGTGAAAAATGTCCACGAGAGCCCCGAGTACCGATGAGCGGCCATTACCGTAAATCTCCGAGTTTGAATCAGGGCAAACTCGGGAGAACTCTTTGAATGAACTTGTACAGTGGGACAGGGATATGAGGTTGGGCAGGCTAGGACTTTATTCCTTAGAGTGCAGAAGGCTGAGGGATGATTTTATAGAGGTGTACAATATCATAATGGGATTAAATACGGTGAATGAACAGAGTCCTTTTCCCAGAGTAGGGGAATCAAGAACCAGGGGACATTGGTTTAAGGTGAGAGGAAAAAGATTTAATAGGAACCTGAGGGCACCTTTTTCACACAGAGGGTGGTGGGTGTATGAATGAACTATCAGAGGATCTACTTGAAAATACATTTGGACAGGTACATGAATTGGAAAGGTTTAGAGGGATATGGGCCAAATGCACACAAATGGGACTAGTGCAGATGGGGCATTATGGATGAGTTTCTTTAGTCTGAGGGTGGTGAACCTGTGGAATTCTTTGCCACAGAAGGCTGTGGAGGCCGTCAATGGGTATTTTTAAAGCTGAGATAGATAGATTATTGAGTGACAGGGGTTAAGGGGAGAAGGCAGGAGAATGGGGTTAGGAGGGAGAGATAGATCAGCCATGATTGAATGGCGGAGTAGACTTGATGAGCCGAATGGCTGAATTCTTCTCCTATTACTTATGAGTTGGGCTGAAGGGCCTGTTCCTGTGCTGTACGACTATAATATATTCACCAGTGTTTTCATGGAAAGTGATTCTCACGGTTGCCATTTTCTCATTTCCAGGCGTCAGACCGCGAAGTGATGTACGTGATGAAGAGCACGGTCCTTGTGGTGACGGTCCTTGCCACCGTCCTTGCCCTCTTCACCAGCACCATCTACGGCCTGTACGCGCTGAGTGCCGACATCGTGTACGTTGTCCTTTTCCCCCAGCTGGTGTGCGTGCTGTACGCTCCCTGCGTGAACAGGTTCGGGTTTGTCACTGGCGTTCTGACGGGAGCATTGCTGAGGATGGCCGGTGGGGAACCGCTGTTTGACCTCCCACCTCTCATCCACTATCCCGGGGGTCACTTCCAAGATGACTACTATGTCCAGACTTTCCCCCACAAAACGTTTGCAATGCTTTTCTCTCTCATCATTACCGTTGTCTTGTCATATATCAGCAAACTTAAATGGCCAGAGGTGTTTGTAACAACGCTGACAATGGCAGGAATGCCAATGGAGGTGACTGTCACTGATGTGTTACATTAATAAATTGGAATAATAATTTGCAGACAATATAAAACACATTAACAGTACAGTGTTCCAGTGTGTGCTGAATATGATGGCAACACAAACTAATCTCCTCTGCCTGCACGTGCTCCACATCCCTCCATTTCCATGTGTCTAACTAAAAGCCTCTTAAGCACCACTATCGTATCTGCCTCCACCACCACCCCTGGCAGCGCATTGCAGGCACCTTCTGTGTAATAAACGTGCCCCGTTCATCGCCTTTAGATTTTGCCCCTCTCGCTGCAAAGCTATGCCCTCTAGTCTCGACCCTGGCAATAGGTTTCTGATTGTCAACCTTATCTATGCCTCTCATGGTTTTATATATCAGGTTACGTCGCCAACAATGGCTGCCTCGTCTGTCCCTTCCTTTTTTGTGTTTAAATAGTATGTGTATGTTACAGTTAAATTTTTTTTAGTGTTCTTTAGCTTGTTTTATGTGGGGGAGTTGTGGAAACTGTTTTTAATCTCTTACCTGGAAGGTGATGCGAATTTTTTCCGTACTGTATCTCCGTCCGCGCTGAGGCCTAACACCTTATATATACATATATAAACATCTGTGAGCATGTGTGTGTATATATATATATATATACACACACACGCACTGAACTTTTCAGTACATACACGCACTGAACTTTTTTTTCTTCTCTCTCTCGTTTATCATATTATTTATTATGATTACATATTCTGTTGTGCTGCAGCAAGTAAGATTTTCATTGTTCTATCTGGGACATATGACAATAAAACACTCTTGACCTCAGAGCTCCAACCACGGGTGCCTGCGGACTTTAACATCTTTGGTTAGAGACCTCTGGTTAGTTTGGGGAACTCCAAGCCGCAGGAGCTTCGACCAACGGCTGCGGGAGCTTCGATCCCGAAAGCGGGAGAATAAAGAGGAAGATTGGACTTTATTGCCTTCCATCACAGTGAGGAATCTGCGGAATCTGCTGTGGTGGATGTTTATGTTAACTTTTATGTTGTTGTGTGTCATGTTGCTTTTTTTTTCATATGGCTGTATGGTAATTCACGTATCACTGTACCTTGATTGGTACACGTGACAATTAAATACCTTTGAAACATTTGAGGTTATATATTTATTTGAGGTATAAATCTTTTGAATCTCATACCCCATCCATAAACCTACGCTCTCTAGTTTTAGAATCCTCTTCCACGGGAAAAAGACTGTGTAGTTCAGTATCGTGAAAACGAGATCGGAATGAATGTTGGCATTTGAGTCCAGGTTGAGGTTTATTATAGCCATATGTACAGAGTGTAGGATAAGGAGGGATATGGATTATAGCAAGGTTGGTAAGAGTTGGTCTTGGCATGTTTCGGCACAGACATTGTGGGCCGGTGGGCCTGTTGCTGTGCTGTACTGTTCTATGTTCTGGATCAGATTTATATATACATGGAGGTAATTAGTTCAAACTCAAGATGCAATTGGTACAGCAAAGGGGGAGATCCAGAGTGTGGAATATAGTCCTATGGAACATACTGCATGTCCGTCTGCTTACATTTTTCTACCGAACATTGCAAAAGCCCCATAAGAACAGCATGCATTAAATTACAGAAAAAATGTGCATGAAACTTCCTCTCCCTCTTGTGGTCCTCTCTAGTCACAGTTGAGTCTATCAGGACAAAACTCTCAGCCTCCCTGCTGCCGTGCCCTGGCCCTCTCTTCAATCAATACCAATCACTCCAGTCAATGGGGTGGAAGATTGCAACCTTCACGTGGTCCGCCCTGTTTCGACGAATGCAATCAACCTGGCGTGCACAATCAAATAAGATCAAATAGAACAAGTTGTCCTACAACTTTAGGCTGTGCATGCCATACGCAAGAAGACTCCAGTGATCTGTTCTGTATTTATTTACAGTGGCTTGCAAAAGTTTCATACCCCTTGAACTTTTCCACAATTTGTCACGTTACAACCACAAACGTAAATGTATTTTATTGGGATTTTATGTGATAGACCAACACAAAGTGGCGCATAATTGTGAAATGGAAGGAAAATGATACATGGTTTTCAAATTTTTTTACAAATAAAAAACTGAAAAGTGTAGCGTGCAAAAGTATTCAGCCCCCTTTACTATGATACCCCTAAATAAAATCCAGTGCAACCAAATGCCTTCCGAAGTCACCTAATTAGTAAATAGAGTCCACTTGTGTGTAATCTAATCTCAGTATAAATACAGCTGTTCTGTGAAGGCCTCAGAGGTTTGTTAGAGAACATTAGTGAACAAACAGCACAATGAAGCCCACGGAACACACCAGACAGGTCAGGGATAAAGTTGTGGAGAAGTTTAAAGCAGGGTTAGGTTATAAAAAAATATCCCAAGCTTTGAACATCTCACGGAGCACTGTTCAATCCATCATCCGAAAATGGAAAGAGTATGGCACAACTGCAAACCTACCAAGACATGGCCATCCACTTAAACTGACAGGCCGGGCAAGGAGAGCATTGATCAGAGAAGCAGCCAAGAGGCCCATGGTAACTCTGGAGGAGCTGCAGAGATCTGCAGCTCAGGTGGGAGAATCTGTCCACAGGACAACTATTAGTCGTGCACGCCACAAATCGGGCCATTATGGAAGAGTGGCAAGAAGAAAGCCATTGTTGAAACAAATCCATAAGAAGTCCCCTTTGCAGTTTGCCACAACCCATATTGGGGACACAGCAAACATGTGGAGGAAGGTGCTCTGGTCTGATGAGACCAAAATTGAAGCTTTTGGCCTAAATGCAAAACGCTATGTGTAGCGGAAAACTAACACTGCAGATCACCCTAAACACACCATCCCCACTGTGAAACATGGTGGTGGCAGCATCATGCTGTGGGGATGCTTTTCTTCAGCAGGGACAGGGAAGCTGGTCAGAGTTGATGGGAAGATGGATGGAGCCTAATACAGGGCAATCCTGGAAGAAAACCTGTTAGAGTCTGCAAAATACTTGAGACTGGGGCGGAGGTTCACCTTCCAGCAAGACAATGACCCTAAACATACAGCCAGAGCTACAATGGAATGGTTTAGATCAAAGCATATTCATGTGTTAGAATGGCCCAGTCAAAGTCCAGACCTAAATCCAATTGAGAATCTCTGGCAAGACTTGAAAATTGCTGTTCACAGACGCTCTCCATCCAATCTGATTGAGCTTGAGCTGTTTTGCAAAGAAGAATGGGAAAAATTTCAGTCTCTAGATGTGCAAAGCTGGTAGAGACATACCCCAAAAGACTTGCAGCTGTAATTGCAGCGAAAGGTGGTTCTACAAAGTATTGACTCAGGGGGGCTGAATACTTTTGCACGCCACACTTTTCAGTTTTTTATTTGTAATAAAATTTGGAAACCATGTATCATTTTCCTTCCACTTCACAATTATGCACCACTTTGTGTTGGTCTATCACATAAAATCTCAATAAAATACATTTATGTTTGTGGTTGTAACGTGACAAAATGTGGAAAAGTTCAAGGGGTATGTAAACTTTTGCAAGCCACTGTATGTCTACTATATTCTGTTGTGCTGAAGCAAAGCAAGAATGTCATTGTCCTATCTGCTACACGTGACAATAAACTCTTGAATCTTGAATTCCAATCAATCCAGTTAATGCCAATCCATCTACAATCAATACCAATCACTCCAATCAATGCTAATCATGTTATTTGCATACAGTTGTATGCTACTTGTATACATTTGTGTATACAAGCAAAGGATTTCACTGTGCCTAGTCACGTGCCAATAAAGTATTCCATCCATCCTGACAATCAAGACCAATTACTCTTCAATCAATGCCAATCACTCCAGTCAATGCCAATTACTTTCTGTGGGTCTTGAGAAGGCTGAAGAGGCCGATCCTGGAGCCACAGACTTCATGTCCTTCTGGGTGAACTCCTGTTGCGTGACATCTTTTACCGTGGGGAGACTGGTACACGGACATCCACCACACGGTCCGTGACAGAGACAGGCCTGACTCTTCAATCTCAATCACTCTCTGATCTATGCATCCCAAGGTACCTTCCACATGCAAGCACAGGGGCTAGGAACACAAGGTGTAACTGGTTGAGATGCGTGCAAAAAGGCCCTTCAGCCCACTCAGTCTGTGCTGGCAAGTAATCACCCATAAACTAGTTCTATCCCACATACTGGGGAAAATTTACAGAAACCAATTAATCTACAAACCACGTCTTTTGGAAGTGGGAGGAAACTGGAGTAATCGGAGGAAACTCACAAGGTCACAAGGAGAACGTACAAATTCCATACTGACAGGAACGAACCCAGCACCCGTAGTCAGGATCAAACCTGGGTCTCTGACGCTGTAAGGCAGCAGCTCGACTGCAACACCACTGTGCTACACCATAACTGCTGGTTATCAATGGCTTTAGCCCCAGAAAGTCATTGTATGAATTGTCACTCCTTTATTAATCATATTTGAATTCCACCTTTTTCTTTATTAAATGCATTTTTATTCTTTATGTTTACGGTAATCCAACTTCTATCTTAACTGAATTAACTCCCAGTCTGTAACAAGTTTCAAATATTAATGAAAGATTCTTATTTTCTGAATTAGTTATTCCACACTGTTATTGGCTGCTCAGCATGTTTGATGTCACTTTTGGCACCACTTCATGACAACCACTTATCGTAGAGGTAAAGCAACACAGAGTGCGGGTCAGGCAGCATGAGAAATAAGACAAGTGGCAACATGAATAAGTCAAAACTGAATTTTCTGCAGAATGAGTGGGAGAAAACTAGGTCAATCAAGGCTAGAGTGTGTTTGCTTTTGGTATGGATAGACATGGAGTAATACAACGTGGAAACTGACCCTTTGGCCTAAACTGACCAACATGCCCCATCTACATCAGTCCTACCTGCCCACGCTTGGCCCATATCCCGCTACACCTGGCCTATCCATGTACCTATTTCTTAAATATTGTGATAGTATTTGCCTCAACCACCTCCTCCAGCATCTCGTTCTATCCACAACCACCCTTTGTGTAAAAAAAGTTGCCCCTCAAGTTGCTATTAAATCTTTCTTCTCTCATCTTAAACCCATGTCCTCTCGTTCTTGATTCGCCTACTCTAGAAAAAAAAGACCATGCATTCACACTAAAGTGCCTGTCCCACTGTACGAGCTAATTCAAGAGTTCTCCCGAGTTTGCACTGATTCGAACTCGGAGAATTACGGTAATAGCCGCTCGTAGGTTCTCGGAGCTCTCATGGACATTTTTCAACGTTGAAAAATCTTCACGAGTCTTCATGAGCTTACCTCATTTCCCGAGTACCTGCCGTTAGCGTTATGAGCCGCTAAGAGAGATCCCGAGCTCCGACATACCCGCTACGTACATTCTACGTGCTTACCACGAGTTTGATTTTTTTAAAACTCGGGAGAGCTCTTGAGTTACTTCGTACAGTGGGACGGACCCTTAACCCTTCATGATTTGATACACCTCTGTAAGATCACCCCTCAGCCTCCTAGGCTCCAAGGAGTAAAGTCCGAGCCTGCCCAACCACTCCCTTTCGTTCAGGGACTCGAGTCCTGGAAACATCCTCGTAAACCTGCATGACTCCGTTAGTATAGCAGATGAATTGGCAGGTGGAGCCGAACATTGTGTCACCCTCGACAATCCTAGTCACACTATCACACTCCTCACTGCTTCATTGCCATTTTAGGCCCATTTCACACTCTTTCAGTTCTGATTGATCAGAAAGATCCTGATGATCTTATCAACCTGGCAAACAGTTGCTGGGGGAAGCCCAGAATTATCAATTATATCATAATTTGTGCCTGAAGAATCGTGTGCAAATGATTTCACAAATACAAAAGAGCACGATGAGGCTGGGAAATGTATAATTAAAAAAAATTATGATGTTTGCAAGACATTAAAAACTCAAACTCAAATACGGAAGCAACAAACATGCACTCTATTCGTGGTGAAGTTCATTTTATCCCGACAGCATATAAAACAGATCTGAAACAATGACATATAACTTGATACCACACGAAATGATACATGTATTAATGATACAGGAGCAACACTTTCTGAAAGTGTGTTTTTACATCACATGCATGTGCAATCTGCTACACCTATTTAAAAACAATGTTAAGGATGCAACCTTTTATAAGCTTTACAGCTTCACATTTAAAAAACATTTTAAAGATGATACCCCATGATACCAACAATTGGCAAAATACAGGATTGTTAAATTAAAATAAAATTGATATAACATGATTATGAGAACATTGTTTAACTGCTTACACGTATCTCCACATCACTACTTGGGAACATCTAAAATGTCAATTGTTGAATCTTCTTAATTGAAGCCCTCATATATCTGACAAAATGTTCATTTTATACAATAGTTCTCTATAAAACAGACGGCCACAGAGAATGCAGAAAATCAGTAGCTGAACCAAGGTTTATTCCTGAATGAACCTTCCTCAATAATATGAGGTTTATAAATTCCTTGATGGGTATGTCGGCAAATTTATAATTTTCCTAACAGAGCTGCCAGCTAACCTTGTGGCCATCAACTTTCACCCACATTTCTGCGTCTGAGGATTTTTAGTCTTTGTTGAGACTACATGACGATAAGGTCACAGCGGGTATTTCCATTAGTATTTACATTATAAATACAAATATTAAAATTGAATAGCAATTTATTAAATTTCTAAGTAATTCTAGCTTCATGTTTCTTTACAAAAATCTAACATTATTGCTCATATTTCATCGTCTAATTTATGTGTAAATGCCTGCTATTCACAACATCCTAAATCTTGCCACTTACCCGAATAAAAATCGCTCCTGATTCCTCATTGGATTCAACAGTCACTATCACATACCTAAGATGGTTATGGGCTGCCACACAAAAGAAACGACATGCATGAAATCAGTCTGAATTTCAAAAAGGAGCATGGCGTCACTTTCAGGAATCAGGAATTTTTAAAATCAGAAACTATTCTGTGATCCCTCAAACCAGACAGTGACTAATGGGTAAATATTTCCAGAGTACTGAAAACAAAAAATAAAGTTTAACTTATTATCACCAGAGAGTTGCTAGTCTTAATTTATAGAACCATACAGCATGGAAACAGACTCTTTGCTCCAAATTGCCCATGGCGACCAAAATGCCCCATCTAAGCTAGTATAATTTGCCCACATTTTGCATATATCCTTCTAAACCTTTCATATCCATGTAACTGTGTAAATGCCTTTTAAATGTTGTTAAAGTACCTGCCTCAACTGCTTCCTTTGGTAACTTGTTCCATATACCCACCACTGTCAGTGTGAAAATGTTGCCCCTCAGTTTCCTATTAAACTTTTCCCCTCTTCCCTTAAACATTTGTCCTCTGGTTTTTGATCCCCTCACGGTTTTATACACTTCATGAATCTGAAATGTTCATGGCTTTACTATTTCCCTATATTGTACTGAATTATTTGGATTGTAGCAGGGGTTTTTCTACAGAGCATAGACTTGATGAGCTATTTACAGATTTGACCATGATCTCATTTTTTTCAGCGTTATTTCCCACCCGTTCCACAGGCATGATTTAAATAGGAACAAAGTGCGAGTAACTCAGCGGGTCAGGCAGCAACTCTGGATTACTTGGATAGGTGATGTTTTGGGTCAAAACCCTTCTTCAGATGGCTCTTAAATGGGAACATCTTTGTTCAGCAACTTTGATCCAGTTGGAACAGTGCATTCTGTTTTCTCTTATTTATTTATTTGATTATGAGATAATCATACAGCATAATAACAGCCAACTTCCAATACCACCCAACATACCCTATCTACACTAGTCCCATCTGCATGTGCTTGGCCCATATCCCTCAAAACCATTCCTATCCATGTACCCGTCCAAATGTTTCTTAAATGTTCTGATAGTCCCAGCCTCAACTACCACCTCCAGCAGCTTGTTCCATATACCCACCACCCTTCAAGAAAACAGTTACCCCTCAGCTTTGTTTTAAATCTTTCCCCATTTAACTTATACCTATGGCCTCTGGTTCTGGATTCCCCTACTCTGGGCAAAAGACTCTGTGCATTGTGCATTTACACAATCTATTCCTCTCATGATTTTATACACCTCTCTAAGATCACCGCTCATCCTCCTGCACTCCAAGGAATTAGATGTGTACATCTCAGGCGTTTACTGCCAATCCCCAACTGCCCCTGAGAAGAAAATTAGCCCAAAGGTGGATAAGCAGTCACATATAGACTGGACCAGACAAAGACTAGCATGTCCTTCCCTGGAAGACACTCATTAATCAGATGGAATGTTTATGGACAATCTAAATAATCTCTGCTTGCCATTACTGAGGATTATTTTTAAAGTCCATATTTATTCAATGTCCCGTTTTAAAATCTTAGCTAGACACAAGGAACTGCAGAGGCTGGTTAACAAAACAATTGACACAATATGCTACAGTGACTCAGCGAGTCAGGCAGCATCTCTGGAGAACATGGATAGGTAACGTTTCTGGTCGGAGCGTATCTGTTAGGTCTGAAGAAGGGTCCCGCCACGAAATGTCACTCATTCATGTTCTCCAGAGATACCGCCTGACCCACTGAGTTTTGCACTTTGTGTCTTAAAATTCCAGCTACCAGTCCAGCCACCTATAACCTATGAAAACAAAAAGAACTACTTTAGATGCAGGAATCTGATTACAATGCTGTCAGTAATTGTCAGTTTAATTAAACTCCTCATTGTACTTATGGTTTTTAATTAATTTTGCTGAAAGCATCCAAAACAAAACCTTTGCTATACCTCGGTACACATGAGAAGAATTAACCCAAACCTAAATCTGATAGCATTTAACAAGCCCAGGAACGCAATGGCATGATCCAGTCCCTCAGTTCCCACATAATGTATCTGTCAGTATATCCATGTGGGTAATTATTGTCATGTGTACCAAGGTGCAGTGAATTTCACGTTTGTGATTGAATTTCCAGTTGAAAAGGCTCATTACAAGTAGCAAGGAACAACTGAATTAAAATACTGCATTTCAATCTTCACACTTATTTTTTTTTATCTTTAAATTCATTGTTTTAAAAAAAAAAAAGTGAAACAGTGCGTGCAGTTTCAGCTGCACGCACTGTTAAATCTGCTGGACGCCCCCTCCAAAGAGCTGGATATGTTCAACAGGCACGGTGTTGAATCACAAGTCCAGGGTCCATATCTTACTGCCACCCAAGCTGAGAAGGAGGCCCGGGCTGAAGGGAGTACGGAGTAGGAGGCCCAGAGGGATAGCACGCAAAACTGTTGCTGCCCTGAGTTTGAAAGTTCTCCAGAGATCCAGTTGAATGCGCCTGAAAAGAGACAAACAACAACAATATTCATTATCTCTGCCCACTCGTAAAGGAATTCATTGATTCATTTTTGTCATACAACATGGAAACAGGCCTTCTGACTTGTCCATACTTGTCCATGGTGACCACGTTGCTCCATCTACACCAGTCCCACCCGCCTGCATTTGGCCCATATCCCTTTCAACCTTTCCTATCCATTGGCAATTATGCCTTCAGGTTTGCTTTTTTAAGTAATGGTCCACACTGCCATGTCAATTAATTGGAAACAAATTTTATGTTACTCTTATTCCAGTTCACAGTCTCACTGTTAACTCTCAAGCTCTACATAAGTCTCCCAATTTGCACAGTGGTACAGCGGGTAGAGCTGCGCCTCACAATGCCAGAGACCTGTGTTCGCATCTAACCTCGGGTGCTGTCCGTGTGGAGTTTGGACTGCGTGGGTTTGTTCTGGGTTCTCCGGTTTCCTCCCACATCGCAAAGATATGCAGGGTTGCAGGTTAATTGGCCTCTTTATATTTTCCCTAGTGTGTAGGGAGTGGCTGAAGTGGGATAACATAGAACCAGTGTGAACGGGTGATTAAAGGTCAGGGGGACTCAGTGGGCTGAAGGGACTGTTTCCGCTGTGTATCTCTAAACTAAACTAAGCTGTTTAATTGGTCACTATTTTTTAAAATACTTCAAAGGACTCAAAAGTTTTAGTAGTGAAGGTTTAGGATTCCTTTGAGCTTTCATCTCTTTTGGTCTTTCCAAGCAACGAATGGTATTTACTGCAACATCTTCAGCCGTTTGAATGCTCAGAGTGAAGAAAGAATTACAAGGACATGTGAATCAAGTGATTTTATAACAGTGAGAGATAGGCAATGGGTAAAACTGCACTCACTATGTGCCATCTCCCTTACTTTAGATAAGCCGAGGATCAGGAGCTATATCCATTCTGCCCACAAACACAGCACCAAGCCCAGTGTTTCATTCGGGAGACCAGAATCATCACCAATCCATGTTCTCCAGAGATGCTGCTTGACCCACTGAGTTACTCCAGCACTCTGTGCCCTCCCATGTTCCATTCATTTAAACTCTCAATTAGTTGTCAGTTTGTTCACACTCGGTGCTTAAAGCATTCTAACCAAGCCAAGTATGACTTTAAAAACAGTCTTTTGACATTTACTGAGATGATCTGCAGCCTTTTGTTCCAGAGGTGATTGAACCATTTAATTGAAACAATATACTTTTTTTTTTTTAAGGCAATTTTCAAGTACTAAGTTGTCTCTTATAATCACTTTTGTTTGAGCATTGTGATGATGTGAGGTTCCTTGAATCTCCAGGGCAGGGGGTAATATAGGTGTGTGTTCTAGAGAAGTGGGAAGTAATGCTTTGTAATAGTGCTGTAAGTGAAACAGCACTGGAATATTGTGTGCAGTTCAGGTCACCATGACATAGAAGGGATGTGATTAAAATAGGGAGGATGCAGAAAACATTCACACGGATGTCACTGGAACTGCAACGCTTGTGCAATAGGGAGACTTGATGGACTGGGATTGTTTACCCTGGAGCAAAGATGGCTGAGAGGTGACCTGATAGAGATATGCACAATCATGACCCTGTGACAGCCTCAAAGGAGTCTAAAACTAGAAGGCATAGATTATGTGAGAAGGAAAATGTTTTAAAAGGGAATTTAGGCAAGTTTTCACATACAAGGTGGTAGGTATATGGAATGTAGAGGCAGGTAGTTACAACATTTAAAACACATTTGTGCAATTTCATTGATAGGCAGAGGAGTTGAATAACTTTTTTGCATCCGTCTTCTCAGTGGAAAACAACAGCAATGTGCCGGAAATTCAAAAGAGTCAGGGGTGGAATTTGGAATGGCTATTACTAAGGAAAAGGTGGAATGGCTATTACTAAGGAAAAGGTGCTTGGGAAGCTGAAAGGACTGAATGTAGATAGGTTACCTGGACCAGATGGACTGCACCCTTGGGTTCTGAAAGAGGTGGCTTTAAAGATTATCGAGTCATTAATAGTGATATTTCAAAAATTACTAGTCAGGTGTGGTTCCAAACGATTGGAAAATTGCCAATATTACCCTGCTGTACAAGAAGGGAGCAAGCAGAGTAGTGGGAACTATAGGCCAGTTAGTCTGACTTCAGTGGTTGGTAAGATTTTAGAGTCCATTATTGGATGACCATTACCTGTTGCTTGTGACAGCAACACACTAAAGAGTCCATTACATTTGCTCATGTGCCCTAGGTATTAATAACCTATTGAAGGCAATACCTGAAAATAAGATCCCTCCACTAAATTTCAGATGCCACATTCAGTGTTGCTGGAGTCTTTAAATAACTAAAAGATAGAAATAACTTAAAACTACATGTAAACTTTAGGATCCTTTAAGGGCCCTGGCTGCTGATTCAGTTTAGAAAGGTAACTACTCATTTCTAATTATGAGACAATTACCCACATCATTTCAGCTACCCCTATCAAAAAGAGGAGAGATGAAATAAGGAACAGATTTAGGGACAGTTTCTTCCCAGCTGTTATCAGGCAACTAGACAGCCCTCTCGTCAGCTAGAATGCTCCTCACCTCCCATCTGCCTCATTGGAGACCTGCTAACTATCTTTAATTGGACTTTATCTTATACAAACATTGTACCCTTTACCTTTATCTAAACACTCTGGATGGCTTGGTTGTAATCATATATCACAGTGGCCTCCATAATGTTTGGGACAAAGACCTATCATTTATTTATTTGCCCCTGAACTCTACAATTTGAGATTTGTAATAGAAAAAATTCACATATGGTTAAAGTGCACATTGTCAGATTTTAATAAAGGCAATTTTTATACATTGTGGTTTAATCATGTAGAAATGACAGCTGTGTTTATACATCGTCCGCCCATTTCAGGGCACCATAATGTTTGGGACACGTGGCTTCACAGATGTCTGTAATTGCTCGGGTGTGTTTAATTGCCTCCTTAATGCAGGTATAAGAGAGCTCTCAGCACCTAGTCTTTCTGTCACCTTTGGAATCTGTTATTGCTGTTTATCAACATGAGGACCAAAGTAGTGCCAATGAAAGTTAAAGAAGCCATTGTGAGACTGAGAAGCAATAATAAAACTGTTAGGGACATCAGCCAAACCTTAGGCTTACCAAAATCAACTGTTTGGAACATCATTAAGAAGAGAGAGAGCACTGGTGAGTTTACTAATTGCAAAGGGATTGGCAGGCCAAGGAAGACCTCCACAGCGGATGACTGAAGAATTCTCTCTACAATAAAGAAAAATCCCCAAACACCTGTCCGACAGATCAGAAACACTCTTCAGGACTCGGGTGTGGATTTGTCAATGCCCACTGTCCGCAGAAGACTTCATGAACAGAAATACAGAGGATACACTGCAAGATGCAAACCACAGGTTAGCCGCAAAAATAGGATGGCCAGGCTACAGTTTGCCAAGAAGTACTTAAAAGAGCAACCACAGTACTGAAGAAAGGTCTTGTGGACAGATGAGACGAATATTAACTTATATCAGAGTGATGGCAAGAGCAAAGTATGGAGGAGAAGGAACTCCCCAAGATCCAAAGCATACCACCTCATCTGTGAAACACGGTGGTGGGGGTGTTATGGCCTGGGCATGTATGGCTGCTGAAGGAACTGCCTCACTTATCTTCACTGATGATACAACTGCTGATGGTAGTAGCATAATGATTTCTGAAGTGTATAGACACATCCTATCTGCTCAAGTTCAAACAAATGCCTCAAAACTCATTGGCCAGCAGTTCATTCTACAGAAAGACAATGATAAACATACTGCTAAAGCAACAAAGGAGTTTTTCAAATCTAAAAAAATGGTCAATTCTTAAGTGGCCAAGTCAATCACCTGATCTAAACCCAATTGAGCATGCCTTTTATATGCTGAAAAGAAAACTGAAGGGGACTAGCCCCCAAAACAAGCATAAGCTAAAGCTGGCTGCAATACAGTCCTGGCAGAGTATCACCAGAGAAGACACCCAGCAACTGGTGATGTCCATGAATCGCAGACTTCAAGCTGTCATTGCATGCAAAGGATATGCAACTAAATACTAAACATGACTACTTTCATTTACATGACATTGCTGTGTCCCAAACATTATGATGCCCTAAAATGGGGGGAACTATGTTTCAACACTGCAATTACACATGTAATTTCTACATGGTGAAACCAAAATGTATTAAAATCTGACAATGTGCACTTTAACCACATGTGATAGTTTCTATTACAAATCTCAAATTGTGGAGTAGAAGCAAATAAATAAATGATGGTTTTTTGTCCCAAACATGGAGTGCACTGTCAGTGAGGGGGAGAGGGAGGTTATTGGAAGATGGATGGACAAAAGTCAGAGTTGAAAAAGGAGACAGACTGTGAGATATTGCGAAAAAGGAAGCGGGGTGGGTGAAGAAGGGGCGGGTTGGTGGGAGTTATGGGTGGGGAGCAGGGATGCGAGTGGGGTGGGGCGGGGGGGAATGTTGTCTAAAATTGGAGAATTCAATGTTCCTATTGTAGACAAGTGCAAGCTGTTGGTGGAGGGGCATGTGATTCGATTGGATCAGGCGCCAATCCAAGATTCGAGCGCGAGGATGAGCCAGTCTGCAGCAGCACAGAGCAGCGGTGGAGGACACGGACAGCATTGGCACTGTGTACATTGTTAACAAGATTGAACTTGAAGAATACAAGAAGCGTTGGAAACATGGTGACTTTTCTTCACTGCCTCAGTGCTATCTACTATTCTTACACTCTTGTACTTAGTATGGTTGTGCGGACATATAGAAAGATTGTAACTGAACTGTATGCCAAAATGGAATTGCACTGCACCTAGGGTATGGTCCGATTTACCTCTACCTCATTGCGGACATTAGACTTTGATTCTGCGTTACAATTCTGAGAACTACATTCTGCACTCTGTATCTTCCCTTCGCTCTCCCTATTGTACTTGAGTGTGACTTGATTATATTTATGTATAGTATTATCTGATCAGTTTGGATGGCTTGGAAATCAAAGCTCTTCGCTGTAAATGTGACAATAAGATCATTAGACATAGGAGCAGAATTGGGTCTATCGGCCAATTGCGTCTCCTCCAATATTTGATCGTGGCTGATTTTTCCCTCAGCCCCATTCTCGTCTTATTCCTGTAACCTTTGACAACCGTACTAATCAAGAACCTATCAATCTCCGCTTTAAAAATACCCAATGACTTGGCCTCCGCCGTTGTCTGTGGCAATTAATTTCACAGGTTCATCTGGCTGAAGAAATTTCTCCTCATCTCCTTTCTAAACCTAAACCTAAACAACAAAGAAGCTCTGAGGCCATACTCCAGTTCCAGTACCTGTAGTAGAGCCGACTGCGTAGCAGAGTGTAACCCGGAGAGTGATGCGGTTCCCATGGTGGTCTGAAACCCCGGCAACGATGTTGTATCCACGGTGGACGCCAGCTCCATTGTTGCTGCTGGATTTGCACCGGGCTGACCACCAGTTCCAGCGGTCGTCTGGAGTCCAGCAAACGAGGTTTGGATGGCAGGGCGGGCAGGACTACCCACCACGGACTGTATACCGGGCAGGGAGCCGGCCCCCAGTGACTGGAGGCCGGGCAGGGTGGCAGCTCCCAGAGTGGACTGGAGTACGGGCAGGGAGGAAACTGCGGCCATGGCGGACTCCAGGCCAGGGAGCGCGGAGGCGGGCGCGGCCGACTGTAGGCTGGGGAGGGACGCCCCGCTCGTCGCCGTCTGCAACCCTGCCAGGGAGGCAGCCGCAACGATGGAGTCGAGGCTGGAGAACGGCGCCGAGGACTGGAGCCTCGAGAAGGAGGCGGGGTGCAGCCTGGGTAGGGAGGACATGGGGGGCTGCAGGCCAGAGGGGGAGCAGGCGGCGGGCTGGTACTCGGAGACGGGGACGAGGACAGCCTGGGACACGGCAGCCGGCGACAGCCTTGCGAGAGAGGCGGCCACGGCATGCAGTCCGGCGAGAGAGACGGCAGCCTGCAGGGCGGCCGGGGAGGCAGCCGTCGATCGCAGTCCTACTGGAGATGCAGCGCTGGATTGCAATGCGATGGGCGAGGCTGCAGCAGGATGCATTCCGGCCAGAGGCACTGCAGGCGGCAGCCCTGGGAGAGAGGTGGAGGTGGCGTTTGGCTGGAGAGCGCCCAGGGACGCCGTGGTCTGGAGCCCGTGGAGGGAGGCAACGTCGGCAGCAGACTGGGGTCCAGCGGCGGGGTTGACCTGCTGTAGGCCCGGCCCCATGGCTGCCAGCAGACCGTTGTGCAGAGCAGAGAGAGACGGAGCCGCTCCAGATGAGTGCATCCCTGCCAGGGTGGCTGCAGCCGCGATGGACTGAAGGCCGGGCAGATTGGCAGCACTCATTCCAGCCTGGAGTGCAGACAGGGTGGCAGCAGATAGAGTCTGATTTTGGAAAAACATGGAGATACCTGGGAAGGAGACGAGATTTGGGAACGAGTTGCCAGTGCACAGAGAGCTGCTGGAACACTCACTTGACGGAAAACCTGAGGATAAACTGAGAAACGGCAATCCAAAGTTCAATCAATTGGTAGCAAACTGAGATACTGTAACTACAATCAGATAACTCAGACAGATGACTTAAAAAATGCAGCACAATACCTTTTAAACAGATGACTTTAAAAATACAGCACAAAAAAGGGCCTTTCGTCTACTGAATGGGTAGAGCTACTGCCTCACGGTGCCAGATACCCAAGATCAATCCTGACCTCAGGAGTTAGCTGTCTGGAGTTTGCACATTCTCCTTGAGACCACGCAGGTTTCCTCCAGGTGCTCCGGTTACCTCCCACATCCCAAAGACCTGCAAATTTGTAGATTAGTATCATCAATATTATCAAAGACTTGTAAGGGAGCACCACCAGACTAAGGACAGCTTCTTCCCCTCTGTTACCAGGCTTCTGAATAGTCCTTCCACAAGCCCGGGTACTGTCCCATTCACCTCTGCCCCGTAGTGGACATTGGACTTTGTGGAACTGATGAGAACAATATTCTGACCTGTATTTTCTCTTTGCACTACCTATTGTGCTTGAGTTTAAACTCAAAGGTCTGTATCAGATACAACTGATTGTATCTTTGTATGATATATCTGATCTGTTGGATAACATGCAAAATAATGCTTGCACCTCCATACATGTGACAATAATAAATCTAAACCTAATTGGCCTCTGCAAATTGCTCCTAGTGTGTAGGGATTGGATATGAAAGTTGGATAACATACAACTAGTGTGAACGGGTGATCAATGGGCAGTGTGGGCCCAGGGGACCAATGGACCCGTTTCCATGGAGGAACAAAAAACCTGTGGGTGCAGCGGTAAACTGGCGCCTTACAACGCCAGAGACCTGGGTTCAATCCTGACCTTGGGTGCTGCCTGTACGGAGTCTGGACGTTCTCCCTGCCACCGCGTGGGTTTTCTCCGGGTGCTCCGATTTCCTCCCATATTCCAAACACATACAGGTTTGTAGGTTAATTGGCTTTGGTAAAATTGTAAATGATCGTAATTATCACAAATAAGGTTGTCACTAGTTCGCATGGACTCGGTGGGCGGAAGGGCCTATTTCCGCGCTGTTTCTTTAAAGTCTTAAGTCTAAACTGCAGATACTGGTTTACAAAAGAGGACATAAAGTGCTGGAGTAATTCAGCAGGTCAGGCAGTCAGTCTGAAGAAGGGTCCTGAGCCGAAACCTATCCATGTTCTCCAGAGATGCAGCCTCACCTGTTGAGTTACTCCAGCACTTTGTGCTCAGATTTGTTTCCATGCTATTCCATTACTTGTACCATAATGCAGTGGATTAGGCAGGGACTCACCCGGTTTGTTGCATGGCAGTGGGGCTGCAGCTCACGTTGTTGCCGCCGGGCGTCAGGCCTGCCACGGTCGAGGTGTGAGCGCCAGTGCCTGTGTTCACGGTTATCATCTCTCCCAGAGGCTGGGAGGTCTGCGGTGATGCCGACACCACGGTGGGCACATTCTGGCACTCGGGGTAGGAAGCTGCGGAGGTGCCGGCGGGCGAAGGGACCGGGGTGGACACGCCGAGGCGCGAGAAGGCCGGGGTGCTGGGTGCCGAGGCATAGCCCGGCTGGTTTGCAGGAGACTGTACAAGGGCAGGAGCGGCGATGGGTGTGGCTGGAGCCGACGGGTACGATCCATGGGGTGAGAATGTAGCTGTGTGCAGGTTGGCAGCACACGCGTTGTAACTCAGCTGGCTGGCTGGCCGGGAAAAGGCTGGAAAAGAAGAGAGCATTTCTCTTTAAAACAGCCTCTTACTGTTGCAGGATCATCCAACGTTCTTCACACCCTCTCTCCTTCAAACTGGTGTGCACTGCTCATTCCACAGTTATGGAATTACACAGCACGGAAGCTAGTCCTTTGGCCCAACTTCTACATGTCAACCAAGATGCCCCATCCACACTGATCCCACCTGCTCACAATTGACCCATATCCCTCTAAACCTTTCCGACCATGTGCCTATTAAAATTATAATATACAATAAAAACTGCTTACATTTCTCTCCACTTTTACATTTAGAGTGAATCTGATCCTATCTCTACCCCTGCACAAATCCTCTGATTAAATTCTAGCCTGAAAAGAATTCCCAAACTATATCTGCAACCCTTGATTGGAATCCATACAGCATCTTGGTTATCTGCTATCCAGTACATAACACCTGCAGAATCTCCACATTAGGGAGAGAGGGGAAAGATTTAATAGGAACCTGAGGGATAACTTTTTCAAACAGAGGGTGCCAGAGAAAGTAGTTAAGCCAGGTACTATAACTATTTAAAAGACATTTGGTTATGAAAAGTTTACATGGGCAAGCTTATTCGGAGCATCCTAGTTGGCGTGAGTGAGTTGGGCCGAAGGGCCTGTTTCCATGTTGTATGCGTCTCTGACTCTAAATCCATCTGTAAATCACTCCTAGTTATCTATTTTTGAATCTTTATCATTCCTAGAATCCCTATAACTTTCACTGGGTTACCTGTTATTCAACATATAATATCCCCAGAATCTATCAATCTGATCCACTTGTAACTTCAGATTCCAGCCAGTTTCTCACTCTAGACTGCCTATCGTTCTAACCTAAAAGATTCAACTCATCAACAGATTCCTTTACTTTGGGTTGTCTTGTCTGTGCCGCACTGTGTGGTTGTCACGTCAACAGCCCTTTCCTGGACATCTGAGCTGGGCCAGCCTTTGGCACCAATGTTGATTTTCCCACCACAAATGGACCCAACGAGAATTAATTTATCATTTACCATCACCTTTCAAAACCCAGGGCAGCAGCAACAGTTCAGCCATCGTTCATGAGCGATCAAATACTTTACACCAGCAGTAAGATTTTGCTAATAATACATTAATTATGAAAAATGTTTATGGAGAGAAAAAGTTGCTGGCCAGTTTTACTGTGCTAAAAAGGCCAATTATCTTTGGAAGCATTAGAAATGTAAGTTTTAAAAATAGAAATAGATAAAATTTGTTTACTTCACATTTTGTGTTGATGTAATTTTTCCCTCACATAAATTCCGTATGTTAGGGTAGTGATTTGCAAAATCCCTAAGGATGAATTTCTGTAACCTGAACAGCCATAAGGCAGGGAAAAACACAGTGCTGAAGGAACTCAGTGGGTCAGGCAGCATCTGTGGAAGAAGTGGACAGACGACCACTTTCGGTTCGGCACCCTTCTTCAGACCGATAGAGTAGGGGGGGGGGGAGAGACCTGGAAAAAAAGATGGCAAAGCCTGGCGAGTGATAAGTGGATACAAGTGAGGGGTGAGTGGCAGATGATTGGAGTAAGTGACAAAGGCTGGAGGTGAATAGGAGATAAGGAGATAAGTGGAGGAGGGAAATGTAAAGCCAGGGGAAAACTCAGATGAAGAATGGTCCGACCTGAAACGTCATCTGTCCATTCAGTCGACAGATGCAGCCTGACACCGCTGAGGCCTTCAGCACTTTGTGATTTTCTCAAGATTCCAGCATCTGCAGTTCTTTGTGCAGCATGGTCACCTGCACTTATAAATAATGCCACTAGATGGCTCACATCCCAGCCAGTGGCTGGGTGCCCTGGAACTTGGTTCTATTTGTGGCGGACTAGTCTCAGACCATTTTTGTTAGGTCATCAGCTGGTCAAATTCGATGTTAATGAATCGTGTTGAATGCGTGGGATCAAAACGACGCGCCTTTGATCTTAAAAGGAGCAATGAACAGTTCCCATATCCCAGCGGAGGGGCCACAAGCTTGAGCCGTGAAGCACGTAAAGGGCCTGTCCCACTTGCATGCGTCTGGCGCGAATAAAACGTAGTCGCTTGAGGCGTACGGGCACCGTTAGGCCGCGCGGGGCCGGTCCCACTTAGAAACGCGGAGGCGCATGGAGTTGTGCGGGGCTGGTCCCGACACCGCGCGGGGCTCCGAAAATCCTGCACTGTCTGAAAATTTTACGCGAAAATGGCATGTCGGCTCGCAGGCGCATTGCGGGCGTACGCAGCGTCTTGTCGGCGTACGCCGAGCGCGTGGCGTTGCGCTATGACATCACCGCCCGGCGTGGCGTTGCGTGTTGACGTCACCGCCCGTTGCCGTGCGACGCCAAATAAGTGCATAATACATTACTCTGTAACAGCCTTGAAAACCTTGGATTGTATCAGCGGCTTATGATACAAGAAACTAAATCCAGATCTTTTAACAGGGAATGTATTAACTTGTAATGTTTAATGAAGTGTATTAGTAAATAAATCTTTATCAGCACCAAAATATAACCAGAAAGCTGAAATATGTCCAATCCATTTTCAGCTCTTTCTCTCCTTTAACATTTGTAAATAGTGTAATCCTAACAGAGTGGAAAATCTCTTTTAAACTATTACTGTGATAACATACGTGGCCAGTTATGTAAGGGTCCAATTTCTGAGGAAGAGTGATGGTTTCCAATACTGGTTTAAAATACAAGTCAATCAAATATACACAGCATGCCTTTCTGACCGAAAAATCCGGCGGCCCGCCTCCTGCCCAGCTGATTGGTAGGTATGACGCAAATGACGCCACGCGCGAACTTAGCGTGTGCTTAACGTGAACTCCGCTTCCGTTTGGTCGCGCCAAATGCATGCAATCGCATGCAAGTGGGACAGGCCCTTAACAAAAGCCGGGAAACCACCACCCTGATCTCGGATGGCCACTGCCAAACCATCCAAGGGGCGGGTTTATGCCCAAGATGTACAAAGAGCTCAAGTTTTGCAGCACGTCGCTCCAGACCATGCCTGTTGCCGGCATTTGTCTTGGGGAAGATTGGATGACCCATACCTGATGCTTGTGACAGCAACACACTGAAGAGTCCATTACATTTGCTCACATGCCCTAGGTATTAATAACCTACTGAAGGCAATACCTGAAAATAAGATCCCTCTACTAAATTTCAGATGCCACATTCAGTGTTGCTGGAGTCTTTAAATCACTAAAAGATACAAATAACTTAAAACTACATGTAAACTTTAGGATCCTTTAAGAGTCCTGGCTGCCGATTCAGTTTAGCAAAAAAAAACACGAATATTAATTGAAAAGTTTTTTTTTCATCCTTCTCGACAGCATTCATAACAATTTATTAAATAGTTATGATTATGATTTATTAAATATAAAGCACGATTTCAAATCTAATTAGTCATATCGCTTGGAAACAGGCCCTTCGGCCCAACTCATCCATGCTGATCATGCTGCCCCATCTACAGTAGCCCCACCTTCCCACGTTTGGCCCATTTCCCTCCAAACCTTTAATTCTTCAATTGTAAAGCCTTCTTGGCATCTGAAAGTGTACAGTATAATTGTAAGTTATTTCTCTTATTTAGAAGAGCTTCCACCCTGGAAAGTACAAGCTAGTCTACTGTGAGTTTACTTTATTGTCACGTGTACCGTGGTACAGGGTAAAGCTTTTTGTTGCATGCTAACCAGTCAGTACATGAATAATCGACACAACACAGACGATAAAGGGAACAACTTTAGTGCAGTCTCCAGTGAGGGAGATAGTAGCTCAGGACCATTCTCTAGCTGGTGACTGGATGGTTCAGTTGCCTGATAACAGCTGTGAAGAAACTGTCCCTGAATCTGGAGATATGCATTTTCACACTTGATGGGATGAGATTATTTGAAAAGTCCAAAGAAAAGTTGTCCCACAGATGGCCTATGCTTATCAGCTACTAACCCGACGCTTATTCTATTAAGAAGCTTAACGGCAACACAGGGACAACTTGCAGGATCAAAGTTGGGTTTCTGCTGCTGTGAGGCAAAGGCTCTACCCGCTGCGCCATTGTGCTGCCCTTTGGCATGATTGTGTTTATGTATACTATGATCTGATCAGTCGGAAGAAGTGTCTCGACCCAAAACCTCACCAATTACACCAGCAGTTTGTGTCGACCTTCAATTTAAACCAGCATCTGGAGTTCCTTCCTACACACTGATCTGTTTGGAGAGCATGCAAAACAAAAACTTTTCACTGTACCTCGGGAAACATGCCAATAATACACCTAAACCTGAAAATAATTCTCACTTAGAAAGGTAACTACTCAATTCTAATTATGAGACAATTAACCACATAATTTCAGCTACCCCTATTAGAAAGAGAGATGGAATGAGTAACAGATTTAGGGACAGCTTCTTCCCAGCTCTTATCAGGCAACTAGACAGCCCTCTCATCAGCTAGTGCTCCTCACCTCCCATCTGCTTCATTGGAGACCTGCTAACTATCTTTAATTGGACTTTATCTTACACAAACATTGTACCGTTTACCTTCATCTAAACACTCTGGATGGCTTGATTGTAATCATATATCACAGTGGCCTCCATAATGTTTGGCACAAAGACCCAGCATTTATTTATTTGCCTATGTATTCCACAATTTGAGATTTGTAATAGAAAAAAAATCACATGTGGTTAAAGTGCACATTGTCAGATTTTAATAAAGGCCTTTTTTATACATTGTGGTTTAACCATGTAGAAATGACAGCTGTGTTTATACATCGTCCCCCAATTTCAGGGCACCATAATGTTTGGGACACGTGGCTTCACAGATGTCTGTAATTGCTTGGGTGTGTTTAAATGCCTCCTTAATGCAGGTATCAGAGAGCTCTCAGCACCTAGTCTTTCCTCCACTCTTTCTGTCACCTTTGGAATCTTTTATTGCTGTTTATCAACATGGGGACCAAAGTTGTGCCAATGAAAGTCAAAGAAGCCATTGTGAGACTGAGAAGCCATAATAAAACTGTTAGAGACATCAGCCAAACCTTAGGCTTACCAAAATCAATTGTTTGGAACATCATTAAGAAGAAAGAGAGCACTGGAGAGTTTACTAATTGCAAAGGGACTGGCAGGCCAAGGAAGACCTCCACAGCTGATGACAGAAGAATTCTCTATAATAAAGAAAAATCCCCAAACACCTGTCCGACAGATCAGAAACACTCTTCAGAAGTAGGGTGTGGATTTGTCAATGACCACTGTCCGCAGAAGACTTCAGGAACTGAAATACAGAGGCTACACTGCAAGATGCAAAACACAGGTTAGCCGCAAAAATAGGATGGCCCGGTTACAGTTTGCCAAGAAGTGCTTAAAAGAGTAACCACAGTTCTCGAAAAAGGTCTTGTGGACAGATGAGACAAAGATTAACATATCAGAGTGATGGCAAGAGCAAAGTATAGAGGAGAGAAGGAACTGCCCAAGATCCAAAGCATACCATCTCATCTGTGAAACACGGTGGTGGGGGTGTTATGGCCTGGACATGTATGGCTGCTGAAGGAACTGCCTCACTTATCTTCATAATGAATTCTGAAGTGTATAGACACTTCCTATCTGCTCAAGTTCAAACAAATGCCTCAAAACTCATTGGCCGGCGGTTCATTCTACAGCAAGACAATTATCCCATACTGCGAAAGCAACAAAAGAGTTTCTCAAAGCTAAAAATTGGTCAATTGTTGAGTGGCCAAATCAATCACCCGATCTGAACCCAATTGAGTCTGCCTTTTATATGCTGAAGAGGAAACTGAAGGGTACTAGCCCCCAAAACAAGCATAAGCTAAAGATGGCTGCAATATAGGCCTGACAGAGTATGACCAGAGAAGACACCCAGCAACTGGTGATGTCCATGAATTGCAGACTTCAAGCAGCCATTGCATGCAAAGGATATGCAACAAAATACTAAACATGACTACTTTCATTTACATGATATTGCTGTGTCCCAAACATGATGGTGCCCTGAAATGGGGGGGAACTATGTATAAACACTGCTGTAATTTCTACATGGTGAAACCAAAATGTATAAAAATGACCTTTATTAAAATCTGACAATGTGCACTTTAACCACATGTGATTTTTTTTCTAATTACAAATCTCAAATTGTGGAGTACAGAGGCAAATAAATAAATGATGGGTCTTTCTCCCAAACATTATGGAGGGCACTGTATACAGTAGTCTTCCACTAACTGGATCGCACGCAATTAAAGCTTTCACTGTACCTCAGTACATGTGACAATAATTTCATAATTTCATAACACATAGAGTCTACTCCGCCATTCAATCATGGATGATCTATCTTTCCCTCTCAACCCCATTCTCGTATTTACTCCCCATAACCCGACACCCTTACTAGTCAAGAATCTGTCAATCTCTGCTTTAAAAATGCCTTAATACTATTAGAACTAACATATAACAGGCAAAGTAGACCAATTCTTAAAGATTTGGTCTCCGTTTATCAACTTTATACAAGCATATGGTGCAACATAACATAACCTTAGAAATTAAATGTTTAGAACTGGGTGACGGATGGGCAAAAATATGAGATAGGTAGATCTCTCCTAATCTCCCTTTTCTTTTTACTTTTTCCTTCTCTTTCAATCTTTTGACTTCTCACTTCTGTCCTTTATTTTTTTTTCTTTCTGTTTCTACTAAAACAAAAACAAAATAAATAAATAAATAAATAAATAAATAAATAAATAAATAAATAAATAAATAAATAGATTTTTAAAAAAAGAACTGACATATAATATTCAGCAGCATTGATCCACAATATGTATGTGTAGGCAGCAGTATGGAACACTCTGATGCTCCTTTACACTGTAGATGACAAATACCATATTTTGCTTTTGTGTCAAAATCTAAAATAAGTGGTATACAGACCTTGCTGTGCTGCATAGGCAGCTGGTGCTACGACAGGAGCCATGAACCCACCCATTGGGACCAGGCCAGCGGTGTTATACGCACCTGCAGGAGAAACAACACGGGCAGATTAGTGAACCATTGACAATACGATTGTTGCATCGTCTTCCAATGCCACAGTGTTCTCTCTTATTTCTGACATTAAAAAAGCCAAGTAACCAGAGAATTACATTACACAATTCATTATGTTATTTGCACCCATACAAACACACAATTGTTGTAACGAGAAGATTCTCAGTAGAGATAAAATCATTGAATTAAATGTCTTATGTAAGAACAATAAACACAAAGTTGTTATTAATAACCAGAAATCTGACTTTTGCCGCTTAAAGGCACAGTTACAACAGTTAGAATGAACATAATTATAATAGTGGGATCACCCACTTATTTAGCCATTAGCTGGATGGTTTAAAAATATCACTTACCCACCTGAGAATCAATTAATTATGCTATTTGCAAAAACACATTCGGTGAATTGAGCAAATTCCCAGAGTAGAGATGAAATAACTTGGGCATGAAATTCTGTGTGATATTACAGGCACATAGAATTTAATGGGCCCCAGATTTTTCTTAATTAAACTGAATTGAAAGATATGGCAATGGAAACAGGCCCTTTGGCCCACCGAGCATCGATCACCTGTTCACACTAGTTCTATGTTATCCCACTTTCTCATTCATTCCCTAAACACCAGTGACAATTTATTGAGGCCAATTAACCTATAAACCTACACATCCCTATGGGCTTTGGGCGGAAACCGGAGCAAAACCATGCAGTCACTGGGAGAATGTGAAAACTCCACACAGACAGCACCCGAGGTCAGAATTAAACACGGGTCTGTGCGTTGTGAGGCAGCAACCCTACTGTTGCACCACTGTGCCACCCGCAGTGGAAGTTACGTAGTAGAAACAAAGAATTGCAGATGCAGGTTTACAAAAAAAGGCAGGTCAGGCAGCATCTGTGGAGAACATGGATAGGTGAAGTTTCGGGTCGGGATCCTATTTCAGACTGGAAGATATACACAGTTCCTCCACAGTGTGATGGAGGCGGATGAATGTTCAGAATGGTGAATGCACGACCCCAATCAAGTGGGCTGCTTTATCCTGGGCACAAACATTCTAAAACCTTACTTGAGCTGCATTAATCCCAGTCATAGAAATTAAGCAGGTTTAACATGCAATATGTGACAGCTATCCGCCTGAGGAATGGTCCCAACCCAAAACGCTTCCTCTATACTCATGACTGCGTAGCCGGTCATAGTGCGAACTCCATCATCAAGTTCGCTGACGACACCACTGTTGTGGGATGTATCACTGATGGGGATGAGTCAGAGTGTAGAAGAGAGATCGAGCGACTGTCCATATGGTGCCTGCACAATACCCTGACCCTCAACACCAGCAAAACCAAGGAACTGATTGTGGACTTTGGAAGGAATAGGATGGGGACCCACAGTCCCTTTTATATCATCAGAAATGAATCTGATTTTTGTTTAGTGGGTAAACTGGCATAAGGAGCTGACAGTTGAATCTTGTAGGGTACACAAAAAGCTGGAGAAACTCAGCGGGTGCAGCAGCATCTAAGGAGCGAAGGAGATAGGCGACATTTCGGGCCGAGACCCTTCTTCAAATCTTGTATTCAGCATTGTTGCCAATAATGTGTCCTCCTGACCTATTCGACACGTAAAGCAGAGTTTTCTGTAAATTCACTTTGTACTAGGATGGTTGAAAGGGTCAAGACTTCAAATTCCTGGGCGTGCACATCTCTGAAGATCTTTCCTGGTCCGAGAACACTGATGCTATTATCAAGAAAGCACATCAGCGCCTCTACTTCCTGAGAAGATTACGGAGAGTCAGTTTGTCAAGGAGGACTCTCTCTCACTTCTACAGATGCACAGTAGAGAGCATGCTGACCGGTTGCATCGTGGCTTGGTTCGGCAACTTGAGCGCCCTGGAGAGGAAAAGACTACAAAAAGTAGTAAGCACTGCCCAGTCCATCATCAGTTCTGACCTTCCTTCCATCGAGGGGATTTCTCGCAGTCACTGCCTCAAAAAGGCTGGCAGTATCATCAAAGACCCACATCCTGGCCACACACTCATCTCCCTGCTACCTTCAGGTAGAAGGTACAGGAGCCTGAAGACTGCAACGACCAGGTTCAGGAATAGCTACTTCCCCATAGCCATCAGGCCATTAAATCTGGCTCGGACAAAACTCTGAACATTAATAATCCATTGTCTGTTATTTGCACTTTATCAGTTTATTTATTCATGTGTGTATATATTTATATAATGGTATATGGACACACTGATGTGTTTTGTAGTCAATGCCTACTATGTTCTGTTGTGCTGAAGCAAAGCAAGAATTTCATTGTCCTATCAGGGACACATGACAATAAACTCACTTGAACGAACTTAAACTATCCAGGCCCTCCCAGATGCTGCCTGGCACCGTGAGTTCCTCCAGAGCTGTGTTTAGGAGCTCAGTAATGGTACTTGTACATAACATTAGTCAAGATGCATGCATTTCTCTGTGCCACGACTGCACTACTGTAGTCAATGCAAAAAGTTGTGGGAAAATGTATATAAAAATCTTACTTGGTGCGATAGTTGCATGTGGCTGGCAGGGAGGTATAGGGTACGGAACAGGCTTGTGAGGATTATATGTTGCTGGAGCCTAGACAAGAGGAACATTCAGAAACATGGAGAATTCACTTCTTTTTTACATTACAATATTTCCATTCAAAATATTTAAAAAAATGAAAAATCATTCAAAGTATGCATTCTAGCTTGACAGTGACCAATGTAGATGCTTATCCTTTGGTAAGACACAAAATGCTGGAGTAACTCAGAGGGTGAGGAACCATCTCTGGAGAGAAGGGCGACGTTTTGGGTCGAGACCCTTCTTCAGACTGATGGCTGGAGAGTGGGTGGTACATAAGGAAGTGTATAGAGAAGGAAGTGTAAGGTGTGAAATCAGGACCAAGTAAATGGAGATCAAGTAAGATGTAGAATAGATCATTATTATTTGGGAGAAGGAAACAGAGATAAAATGTAGTCGGAGACAGTATGACTGGTCGGAGAACAGGAAAGGGGGAGGGGATGGAGAGAGAGGGAACGTTTATCCTCTGGTCTGCTTTATCAACAGGAAAAGATCACTAATTTACAATTATAATTCCTCGCCTGTATTTCAGCCTTAGTACTCACTGGTTTGGAGGGTCCCAGGATGCAGGTTGCTATTCCTCGGCTAATAGTGCATCCTTCTTCATTTTCTTTCTTCACGGAAAGAGCCTGATTAAATAAGATCACATTCAACCATTCAGCTGTCAAATTTATACCTGACCCATCACGCAATTTAATTTATGGACACAAAGTGCTGGTGTAACTCTGTGCATTAGGCAGCATCTCTGGAGAAAAAGGAAACTATCCATGTTCTCCAGAGATGCTGCCTGACCCGCTGAGTTACTCCAGCACTTTGTGTCTATCTTTGGCATAAACACAATTTCATTTTACTTATTTACACAAGGAATGTCAGGAAGGTGGTATGTTTATAAAAGTGTGTTGATAGGAGTCCAGGACATGCACGTTCCTGTTAGAATGAGGTGCAAGGCAGGTAACCGTAAGAAAGGGTGGATGGCCAAGGAAATAGCTTTGGTCAGGACTAAGAAGAAGGCAGGGGGCAGGTATAGGCAGCTGGGACCAAGTGTATCCCAGGAGGAGTTTCGGGAACCAAGGAGCAAGCTAAAAAAGGAAATCAGGAGAGTAAAAAGGGACAAGAGATAGCTCTCACAGATATGGCCCTGTCTCACTGTGCGAGTTGACCCACGAGGTACCCCGAGTGACAGACTCGTGGCTGTGCACGAGACTGCAAGTTTATGATCAAGTGTGTAATACGAGTTCCCACGGGTATGTCATTGCTGCGATGTTCCAAGTTCCTCTCCCGAGTTAGCAAGTTCCTCTCCCGTTACTCTTGAGCCAACCGTGAATGAAGGTATGTTTTAATAAAGCAACAATGTTAAAATACATCTCCATCCTGTGGTTTTGAGTTATTTCAGCGCGGATGGGAAAATGCGCATCCTCCAGTAACCAAGCATTTCTTGTTGTTTTATGTTTTTAAATACTTTTTTGCAATGGATCTCTATTTTAAATAATTTTAAAAAAGGAAGCAGCCCGGGTGACTGACATTGAGCAGCCGCCAGGACCCGACAGCAGACACACACACACACACACACAGAGAGAGAGAGATACACACAGACAGCAGCTGGCCACCACTTCAGAGGAATTAAGCAGCTCGGGTGACTGAGCGGCCGCCGGGACCCGACAGTACACACACACACACACACACACACACACACACACACACACACACACACACACACACAGAGATAGACAGAGAGGGAGAGAGAGAGAGACACACACACACACACACACACACACACACACACAGAGATACACACAGACAGCAGCTGGCCACCACTTCAGAGGAATGAGGCAGCTCGGGTGACTTTGAGCGGCCACCGGGACCCGACATCAGACACACACAAAGATACACACAGATAGACAGAGAGGGAGAGAGAGAGACACACACACACACACATAGAGAGAGAGATACACACAGACAGCAGCTGGCCACCACTTCAGAGGAATCAAGCAGCTCGGGTGACTTTGAGCGGCCACCGGGACCCGACAGCAGACACACACACACAGATACACACAGATAGACAGAGAGGGAGAGAGAGACACACACACACACACATAGAGAGAGAGATACACACAGACAGCAGCTGGCCACCACTTCAGAGGAATGAGGCAGCTCGGGTGACTTTGAGCGGCCACCGGGACCCGACATCAGACACACACACAGATACACACAGATAGACAGAGAGGGAGAGAGAGAGAGACACACACACACACACACACAGAGAGAGATACACACAGACAGCAGCTGGCCACCACTTCAGAGGAATTAAGCAGCTCGGGTGACTGAGCGGCCGCCGGGACCCGACAGTACACACACACACACACACACACACACACACACACACACACACACACACACACACACACACACACACACACACACACACACACAGAGATACACACAGACAGCAGCTGGCCACCACTTCAGAGGAATGAGGCAGCTCGGGTGACTTTGAGCGGCCACCGGGACCCGACATCAGACACACACACAGATACACACAGATAGACAGAGAGGGAGAGAGAGAGAGACACACACACACACACACATAGAGAGAGAGATACACACAGACAGCAGCTGGCCACCACTTCAGAGGAATGAGGCAGCTCGGGTGACTTTGAGCGGCCACCGGGACCCGACAGCAGACACACACACAGATACACACAGATAGACAGAGAGGGAGAGAGAGAGAGAGACACACACACACACACACACACACACACACACACACACACAGACACAGACACAGACACAGACAGCAGCTGGCCACCACTTCAGAGGAATGAAGCAGCTCGGGTGACTTTGAGCGGCCACCGGGACCCGACATCAGACACACACACACAGATACACACAGATAGACAGAGAGGGAGAGAGACACACACACACAACTCAGCGGACCAGGCAGCATCTCTGGAGAGAAGGAATAGAGTCGAGACCCTTCTTCAGACTTACCCCGAAATGCCACCCATTCCTTCGCTCCAGAGATGCAGCCTGTCCCGCCGAGTTACTCCAGCATTGTGTGTGTCTATCTCCGGTGTGAACCAGCATCTGCAGTTCCTTCCCAATCCCACACTCTCGGCCCCGGGGGGGTGGATGGAGCATCACACGTGGACACATCCCACCCACCACCCCAGACTTGCCCCTTCGGCAGGTCTTTAAGCCGTTCATTGAGACAGAGTGAAGCCACGGGGCAGGCGCCTCAGTAATAAAGGACAAGTGGCAGAAAGGCCGAAGATAGACACAAAATGCTGGAGTAACTCGGCGGGACAGGCTGCATCTCTGGAGCGAAGGAATGGGTGGCATTTCGGGTAAGTCTGAAGAAGGGTCTCGACTCTATTCTTCTCTCCAGAGATGCTGCCTGGTCCGCTGAGTTACTCCAGCATTTTGTGTCTATCTTTGGTTCAGTCTTTACTCGAGCAAAAGAACAGATTATTAAAGTTCCCACGGTAGACTCACGAGACACTAAGATAAACGCACGGGGCCACTACGTTATTACAACGAGTTTAAATGTTTCCATTTTTAACTTGAACAGTTAATTTGACTCGTGGAAAAAATCAAACATGTTTGATTTTTTTCACGAGTTAACAAGTTTCCCGAGTACCTGCCGTTAGCGCAACGAGTCGATAAGTTGCTCGTGCGAGTTCCGACGTTCCCGCTACGTGATCACCACGAGTGAAAACTCGGGGTCACTCGTGGGCCAACTCACACAGTGAGACAGGGGTTTAAGGATTGATAATCCCAAGAGATTTTATAAGTACATAAAGGGAAAAAGGATAACCAGAGAGTGGAATCCCTCAGGAATCAAAGCGGTCAAAGTGTGGAGCCACAGGAGATGGACAAAGTCCTCAACAGGTATTTCTCCTCTGTTTTTTTCTGTGGAGATAGGAGGACTGGGGAACTTGGGGCAGTTAATGGAAGTCTCTTGAGAGCAATCAGTATTACGGTCAAAAAGGTGATGACGTTTCTAACGCATATGAAGGTAGACAAATCTCCCGGGCCTGATCAGATATATCCGAGGGACACTGGAGGGAAGCTAGAGAGGAAAATGCCGATGCCTTGGCAGAGATTAATGAGTCATCTGTGGTTGGAAGGTTACTAGAGAGTATTCTGAGGGATAAGATGTGCATTCATTTTGATGGATTCGGGCTAATTAGGGATAGTCGGGATGGTTTTGTCCATAGAAGATCGTGTGCCATAAATGTGATTGAATTTTTTGATGATGTGACCAAAAAGGTTGATGAGGATAGAGCTGTAGAGATTATATACATGGATTTCAGTAAGGCATTCAACATGGTTCCACATGGTAGGCGGCTCTGGAAGGTTAGAAAATTGGCTTCATGGAAGGAAGCAGAGGGTGATGGTGGAAGTTTGCCTTTCGGACTGGAGGTCTGTGACTGGTGGTGGGCCTCAGGGTTCGGTGTTGGGCCCATTGCTGGTTGTCATCTATATCACTGATTTGGATGAGAATGTACATGACATGATTAGGAAGTTTGCAGATTACATAAAAGTGGGTGGTATTGTAGATAGTGAAGATGGTTGTCAAAAATGGCACCATGATCTTGATCAGTTGGGCAGGTAGGCCGAGGAATAGTTGATGAAATTTAATAGATAAATGTGAGGTGCTGCATTTTGGGAAATCTAACAAGAGCTGGACCGACACAGTGAATGGTTGACCTCTGGAGAGTGTTGTTGAACAGTGGGATCAAGGAGTGCAGGTACATAGTTCCTTGAAAACAGTGTCACAGGAAGATAGGGTGGTCGAAACGGCTATCGGCACTGGGCTTCATCGGTCAGAGTATTGAATATAGAATGTTGTGGGGGTCATGTTACAGTTGTATAAAATGTTGGTGAGGCCACATTTGGTTATTGTGCTCTGTTTTGGGCAACATTATTGCCACAAATAATCCTGATGAATGTATGACAAAGCAAAATGTTGTACTTACTGCCAACAAACCATTTAATATGCTGGGTTTTCCTTTAGGATACGGATTCCCTGGGATCATTCCACAAGAAGATCTCATGGCAAGGGGAGCCTTGCAGCCTGCCTTCGAAGCCTGGTAGACAAACAAATTAAACCAAATCAGCAAAGCAAGCATAATTCCGAGTTCAACTCTTGTTTCATATCCATTGTAAACTTTAAATCATTCCGTTTTCACTGGTCTAACAATTTATTGATACTTTCAAGGAGGACGGTTATCAACTTAATTCAAAGTCAGGACATCAGTGCAGCTTTATGGAACTTTGGTTAGGACGCATGTACAGTACTGCGTGCAACAATGCGCCAACATGTCACACTTACCAAATGACTTACATGACCCGCTCAAACTATCCCTCAAGCCGAAGCCCTGCTCTGGGGTCCACTTTGCTCTCTACACCTTTCACTCCAAGGAACTGTTTTGCCCACCCAACTCCAGTTACTAATTACGGCAAAAATATAACCTCCTTAATCAGGCAATGATCCAATTATTCTATACCTCTATCCTTATCATTTTCATCACAATACTTTCATCCAACCTCCATTTTAAACAGAAAATTCTTACAAATATTATACACTAATTTGGCTAGGCTACATTTGGAGTATTGTGCGCAATTCTGGTCGCCCCATGACAAGTAGGAAGGAGTGGTGAGGGGAGGGTGCAGACAAGGTTAATCAGAATGATGCCTGGATTTGGGGGTATTAGCTACAGGGAGAGGTTGGACACACTTGGATTGTTTTCTCTGGAGCATCAGTGGTTGAGGGAGAAGTATTTAAAATCTTTCTGCCAGGGTGGAAATGTCAAGGACTCGAGGGGATAGTTTTAAGGTGAGAGGGGTAAAAGAGATGTGCAGGGAACGTTTTTTTGCACAGATGGGGATGGGTGCCTGGAACGCGCTGGCATGGGTGGTGGTGGAGGCAGATGCAATGGTGGTGCTTCAGAGGCTTTTATACGCAGGCACATGGATATGCAGAGAACGGAGGGATATGTGGGGTATATTTTTCTTTCTTTTTCTATGGATGTACGGAAACTTAATCATTTCTTTTATATAAAGCACTTTGGTTTCAACGCGAGTTGATTTAAACGTGCTATATAAATAACATTTACTTTACTAAGTATCACGGACAGGCAGAGATTAACTTGGCATCATCTTCAACACGGACATTGTGAGCCGATGGGCTCGTTGCTGTGCTGTCAACTTTCATGTAACTTAGCAAAACCATCTGATTTTATTTCTTAACTGGACACTTCCAAATGTACTATCATTGAAATTATTATTTTATAAATACAGCGCTAAAAATGGACCTTCAAAACCAAAACAGTAATCTCAGCAAGAGATGCATTACCTGATCTAGAATTCTTTTGCAGCGTTTCTTTTCTGGCAAGTGTACCCGGAAAATTTCTTCAATCAGTCGATAATTATGAGGATCAATAATGTTCCTACAGATATAAAAACTGCTGATCACGTTTCCTGTACGCACCCAAAAATGTCACCTTACACAGAACAGTACAGCATCGGAACAGGCCCTTTGGCCCACAATGTCTGTGCCCATCATGATGGCAAGACCAACTGTTATCCGCCTTCCCATAATCCATATCCCACCATTCCCTGCATATCCATGTGCCTATCCAAAAGCCTCTTAAACACCACTATCGCATCTGCCTCCACCACCAACCCTGGCAGCACGTTCCAGGCACCCCCCCCACCCTCTGTGTAAAAAATGTGCCCCCCACATCTCTAAACTTTGCCCCTCGCGCCTTAAAGCTATGGCCCCCTAGTATTTGATATTTCCACACTGGGAAAAGGTTCTGACTGCTACCCTATCTGTGCCTCTCTTCATTTTATACACCGCTATTAGGTCTTCCCACAACCAAGTACTAAACAATATTTTAATAGTGGGATACTATGAATTTTACACTTCTTGTAACATTGTTACAATATGCAATTAATATTACTCTACAAACATTCATTGGATGCAATAGAAGCCCTGGCTCGAATCAATAGTGTAGATCAAACAATATTGCTGATTCGATACTTGTCTGGTTTTGCTGCTGATGACCTGATTCATAATCCACGTCAGGTTTTCCACACAACCACCACCTGGTGGCATGCGGGCAGCCATGTTGTTCCATGTCTTTGCCACTAACAATATCGTCCACGATGATACCACAAGGGTATCCATTTAACAGTTGCTCCATGGAGCGCTATAACACCTCACTGGCTGAACTGATGCCAAAAGGCAAGCGCAAAAACCTGTGGCGGCCGAAAGCAGTGCTGAAGGTGGTACGCATAGATGATGCATCATCCAGGGGAATCTGCCAGAAGGAGTTCTTGGGGTCTAACATAGAGAATACCGTTGCCTTACCCATGTGGGCAGCTACCACCTCTATGGTGCGCCTGGGGTGATGAGGCCTTTTGAGTGTGGTGTACAGGTCCCACGGATTAATACATATACAAATCTCCTGTTTATTCTGCTTTGTAGCAGCCACCATCGAGGACACCCAGTCCGTGGGTTCTGACATAGGCCTGATAACTCCCACTACCACCATCTTGTCCAGTTCGGCTTTGACCCAGTCTCTCATAGCAATAGGTACACGCTGAGCAGGACGAACCACAGGAAGCACCTCCGGGTCCAAAGACATAGTGTAAGTTATTGGTAGCTTGCCAAGTTCTTCAGTGAAAAGATCGTGGTAATACGTGAGAATACGCTGTGTAGAATCCTGAACTGGAGTTAGTTAGTTGAAGCGCAGCCTTGCTGAAGGTAACCAGTCCCATATCTTTGCAGGCATCCTAGCCTAAAAGTGCAATAACATTGCGGTCGACGACATAGAATTGCAACATGTGTGGTTGATCCCCTAAGTGACACTGCAGCTTCACAATACCAACCGTATTGACCTCACTTCCCCCATATGCGAGAAGAGTAACATTGGTGGGTTTTAATTGCTCTGCGATCCTCAGACGATTGAACTGTTCCCGAGACAGAACATTGCATTTCTCTCCAGTGTCGATTCTCATCTCGATTACTTTATTGTTCACTGTTATGGTGACCATTGGCTCACTATTCTACACATCTTGTGTGATAATAGAATGTGCCTGCAGAACGATTCCATCGACCTTTGGCCTCTCGTCCAGCATGTACCTATGGCCATTGGAGACCGGGTCAAAGCCAAACTGGACAGGATGGTGGTATTGGTAGTTATCAAGCCTGTGTGGGAACCCACGGACTGGGTGTCCTCGATGGTGGCTGCTACAAAGAATAAACAGGAGATTAGTATATGTATTAATCCAAGGGGCCTGAACACCACACTCAAAAGGCTTCATCACCCCATGCTACTATCGGACATATCCGACAGTGGCTCAGCCTGTTAGGTCTCTTAGGTCGGGATCTGCAACATCTCCAGAAATGGTTTCGCCTCTTACACTCATGGCAAACTTGACCAAAGGTGGGGCACTTCTCTCTCTTAGCCAAGTGCCCCCCACCACAGTAGTTACATTCTTGAATAAAACGAGCTGCAGGATAATTAAGCTGTCTCTGCCTTGTTAATTCTTGCCTGGGTTGACTGGAAGATAAGAAGTGAGTGTTCCCAAGCTGTCCTTGGAATGCCATCTTCTGCTGCCTTTGTTGCCTTGGAAAAGGAGCTAGAACGCTATCAACTCCTACACTGGAATGTAAACAATCAACTCCCGCGTTGGAATGTTGCACCCGAGTGAGCATTTGGGCATTTTGAATCAACAGCTTATGTCTCACAGACTGCGATAGATCTATCCAGAGCTATCCAAGTTCTTTAGCAACTTGTCAGTTTCTTTGTTGAACTAAATTAAGAAGGAAACAAGCTTCCTTCTCAGTTTGTCATTAAAAAGACCACAAACCAGCCAGTCTCTAATAAATTTGTCTTTGAGATCGCCGAATCTGCAAGTTCCTGTAGCCTTCTTGAGAGCATAAACAAAAGATTCACTAGTTTCATTCTCATTCTGGTATCTTGAGAAAATGTTCACACGTTCGATGAGTGGATTAGCTTGAGGGTCACACAACTGTCGAAACTTTCTCTTGAGACACTCCGGGTCGTCCGGCGACTCAGCTGGGGTCACGATCGTTGCTCCACCATCAACAGGTTGATGAGATATTGCCCCAGCATAAACAAACTGTTGTGCTCGTTCGTAAGCTTCATCTCCTGCGAGTAGAAGGAACATGCTTGCACGGACCTCTGCAGGCTTGTCATGAGAAGTTGCAGCAATGAACAAATCATACTGTCGCTCAAAGGTACGCCATCGCTGTCCGATTCTGCTATCGAAAACGAGTGGGTCAGGTTTCCTGAAACCTTCAGCCATGTCTGAGACTATGAAAAGCCTTGTAAATAACAACCAAAGTCAAACCGAAATCCCACCTCCAACACCATGTGCTATCATCGTGGACGATATTGTTATTAGTGGCAAAGACATGGAACAACATGGCTGCCCGCATGCTACCAGGTGGTGGTGGTGTGGAAAACCTGACATGGATTTAGATCAGGTCATCAGCAGCAAAACCAGACACGGATCAAATCAGCAATACTGTTTGATCTACAGACAGCAGCGGAGATTTCACAAACGGTTATTATCATTCACACTCAGATTTTACTTTGAGGGCCTTTGACCTGGTTTCGCGCCAATCACAAAAAATAAATAGAAATGAAGACAGCTGGTAGTTGTTTTCAGACATTTAATTTTTGGATTGTCCATAAAGCAATCACCTTGAAAGGAAAAAATACACAAAGTGCTGGAGTAACTCAGCGGGACAGGCAGCATCTTGGAGAACATCTTATAGAGGTGTATAAAATCATGAGGGGAATAGATCGGGTGAATGCAGAGTATTTTACCCAGAGTACGAGAATCAAAAACTAGAGAGCATAGGTTTAAGGTGAAAGGAGAAACAGAAACATAGAAAATAGATGCAGGAGGAGGCCTTTCGGCCCTTCGAGCCTGCACCATCATTCAATATGATCATGGCTGATCATCCAACTCAGTATCTTGTACCTGCCTTCTCTCCATACCCCCTGATCCCTTTAGCCACAAGGGCCACATCTAACTCCCTCTTAAATATAGCCAATGAACTGGCCCCAACTACCTTCTGTGGCAGAGAATTCCACAGATTCACCACTCTCTGTGTGAAAAATGTTTTTCCATCTCGGTCCTAAAAGACTTCCCCCTTATTCTTAAACTGTGACCCCTTGTTCTGGACTTCCCAAACATCGGGAACAATCTTCCTGCATCTAGCCTGTCCAACCCTTAAGAATTTTGTAAGTCTCTATAAGATCCCCCCTCAATCTTCTAACTTCTAGCGAGTCTATCCAGTCTTGCTTCATATGAAAGTCCTGCCATCTCAGGTGAACCTTCTCTGTACTCACTCAACGCCAAGAATGTCTTTCCTCAGATTAGGAGACCAAAACTGTACGCAATACTCCAGGTGTGGCCTCACCAAGACCCTGTACAACTGCAGTAGAACCCCCTGCTCTTATACTCAAATCCATTTGCTATGAATGCTAACATACCATTCGCTTTCTTCACTGCCTGCTGCATCTGCATGCCTACATTCAGATAATAGTCTACTTTCCTGTTTTTGCCACCAAAGCCCTGGGGATTTATCGGCCTTTAATCCATTCAATTTATCTAACACCACTTCCCGGCTAACCTGGATAACCTCACATTTATCCACATTATACTGCATCTGCCATGCATTTGCCCACTCAACCAGCCTATCCAAGTCACCTTGCAGCCTCCTAGCATCCACCTCACAGCTAACAATTCCCCCCAGCTTCGTGTCATCTGCAAACTTGGAGATGTTGCATTCAATTCCCTCATCCAGATCATTAATATATATATTGTAAATAGCTGGGGTCCCAGCACTGAGCCTTGCGGTACCCCACTAGTCACTGCCTGCCATTCTGAAAAGGACCCGTTTACTCCTACTCTTTGCTTCCTGTCTGCCAGCCAGTTCTCTATCCACAACAATACTGAACCCCCAATACCATGTGCTTTAAGTTTGCATACTAATCCCTTATGTGGGACCTTGTCGAAAGCCTTCTGAAAGTCCAGATATAACACATCCACTGGTTCTCCCTTATCCACTCTACTAGTTACATCCTCATAAAATTCTATAAGATTCGTCAGACATGATTTACCTTTCATAAATCCATGCCGACTTTGTCGAATGATTTCACCACTTTCCAAATGTGCTGCTATCCCATCTTTAATAACTGACTCTAGCATTTTCCCCACTACCGATGTTATGGAAGAACATCTTTTTCTGGCTAATTTGTATGCCTCATCTTTTGTCTTGATACTCTCCCTGATTTCCCTTGTTATCCACGGATGCACTACCTTCCCTGATTTATTTTTCTGCCAAACTGGGATGAACAATTGTTGTAGTTCATCCATGCAGTTTTTAAATGCCTTCCATTGCACATCCACCGTCAACCCTTTAAGAATCACTTGCCAGGCTAACTTGGCCAATTCACGTCTCATACCCTCAAAGTTACCTTTCTTTAAGTTCAGAACCCTTGTTTCTGAACTAACAATGTCACTCTCCATCCTAATGAAGAACTCAACCATATTATGGTCACTCTTGCTCAAGGGGCCATGCACAAGACTGCTAACTAACCCTTCCTCATTACTCAATACCCAGTCTAGAATAGCCTGCTCTCTCGTTGGTTCCTCTACATTTTGGTTTAGAAAATTATCCCGCATACATTCCAAGAAATCCTCTTCCTCAGCACCCCTGCCAATTTGATTCACCCAATCTATATGTAGATTGAAGTCACCCATTATAACTGTTTTACCTTTGTTGCAAGCATTTCTAATTTCCTATTTGATGCCATCCCCAACTCCACTACTACTGTTAGTACTCCCACTATCGTTTTCTGCCCCTTAGTGTTTCGCAGCTCTACCCATATCGATTCCACAGCTAATGTCCTTCCTTTCTATTGCGTTAAGCTCCTCTATAACCATCAACGCTACTCCACCTCCTTTTCCTTTCTGTCTATCCCTCCTGAATATTGAATATCCCTGGATGTTCAGCTCCCAGCCTTGGTCACCCTGGAGCCATGTCTCCGTGATCCCAACTATATCATATTCATTAATAACTATCTGCACATTCAACTCATCCACCTTATTACGAATGCTCCTTGCATTGAGACACAAAGCCTTCAGGCTTGTTTTTACAACACTCTTATACAATTATGTTGAAAGGTGGCCCTTTTTGATTTTTGCCCTGGATTTTTCTGCCTGCCGCTTTTACTTTTCACCTTGCTACCTATTGCTTCTACCCTCATTTTACACCCCTCTGTCTCTCTGCTCATGCTCCCATCCCCCTGCCACGTTAGTTTAAATCCTCCCTGACAGCTCCCAGAAAGATTTAATAGGCAAAATGTTTCACTCAGTGGGTGGTGAGTGTACGGAACGAGCTGCCAGAGGAGGTAGTCGAGTCAGGTACTATAATATTTAAAAGTCACTTTCACAGATAAATGGATAGGGTAGGTTTAGAGGGATATGGGCCAAATGGGACTGGCTGAGATGGGGCATCATGGTCGGCATGGACAAGTTGGGCTGAAAGGCCTGCTTCCGTGATATGACTCTATTACATGGATGGGCAACGGTTCGGGATGTGACCAGTTGAATGGAGGATGGGAGGTTAATGAGGAAAAGATATAATCTGGAAAGTCCAAGATAGCATTCAAAAGTATGAAGACACAAGGAACTGTAGATGCTGATTTAAAAATAACAGTGCTGGAGTAACTCAGCGGATTAGGCAACATCTCTGGGAAATATGGATACGTGATATTTTGGGTCGGGACCCTTCTTCAGAAGCACGGAACAGGGTTTCTGCTTATTCTAGCTATGGGAGAAGTAGTGAGATGGTTTTGAAGGATTAAAAGTGGGATAAATGTAATCTATGTACAGGTACAACAGGATGATTAGGAAATAATTCAGTTAAAATGAATACATCATGGCAAATATAAGGTACATGTGATAACATAACTAAATCAAAAAATATACTTACAAAGCTATTAGCTCTAAGGCAACGAGCTTATCTTTTGTGAAAGTGAGACAATGGAGAATATGTATTACTTTAGATACATGGATGGCTACCATTTTCTGAAAAATATATAATAGTAGTTTTTAATTATTTAGTCAATTGGTATTATTGATAACAAGGCATTAACAATGTTGATTTATATTAACTTTGAACAAGCTAAAACATTCCAAGCAACTTTCCAGGAGAATAATCAAACAAATAAAAGATGCGAGCCACATGAAATATTGGGACAGAGGACCAAAAGCCATGCCAAGTTGGTTTTATGGAGGAAAGGGAAAGAGGGGCTGCAATATTGAGGGAATTAATCCCAGAGGTTAGGATATCAACACCACAACACATTGGTTACATTTGGAGATGAGGATGTAGCTAGAATTAGACACGTATAAATACCCCAGAGTTATAAAGATGTGGGAGTTTACAGGGACTCGTATAGAGGAGAAACCATTATATTTTAATGAAAGTTGAAAAGAGCGTCAATGTAAATGTTTAATGTTTAGATTTACATTTATTCTTGTTACATGTATCGAGATACAGTGAAAAGCTTTTTTTTGTTTGCTGGCCAATCCAATGATACATCTCAAAATGAATACATTCTAGCTAACCTCAAGGGCAATGGGCAGAGCGAAGAGAAAGAGTGCAGACAAAGTTGTCAACATTGTAGCTAACAGCTCCAAAGACAGTCCAAAGTCTGTAATGAGGTAGGTTGGACAATCCTAGCTAATGGGAGGACTGTTCGGTTGTCTGATATCAGAAGCTGTTCCTGAGTATGCTTTCCTTTAATATCATGCAACAAAATAACACGTCATTAGATTAATACTTACATGCTGTAGGGCTTTAAGAGCCTTTAGTTGTGGTTCTGCCCAAGAAAAATACTTCAGTAGCTCAACTATCTGCAAGAAATTGATATATTTTAAAGAGAAAACTGAAAAAAACTAACAGGATATTTACTAATAGATTTGCAAGAACTTCAACATTCGTTGCCAAAAAAAACACCAACACCACATAAATTCAGTAATTTTCAGCAGCTTTTCATAATGCACTATTCTGCAGCTTTCCTCACATCAGTACATAATTATGCATTTTGATGAAAACCTGTGGATTGATTTGCAAAATAATCAAAGTGCCGGAGTAACTCAGTGGGTCTGGCAGCATCTCTGGAGAGCATGAATAGGTGACGTTTCAGGTCGGGACCCTTTTTCAGACTAATTGTCTGTCTGAAAGAAGGGCCACAATCACTCTGAAGGGTCCCGACCAGAAACGTCACCCATCCCGGAAATGTTTTCTACAGATGCTGCCAGATCCACTGAGTTACTCGAGCACTGTGTCTTTTTTTTTAAACCAGCATCTGCAATTCCTTGTATATCTGTCAAAGATGGATAGTCTGGCAACCCTGTGACAATCATTATACCATTTACGCACTAAATGAAGTTCTAACGTACTATTCAGTCTCATAGAGAAGATTCTATAGCCTGCAAGTGGTTATGTTCATTCAACATCATACTGTATGAATAATAAGTGTATCAATTACTCAGAACAGTATGAAGGCGTATAGTATGTTTGCCTTCATTGCTGGGGACATTGAGTATATGAGTCAAGAAGCCATGATACAGCTCTCCAAGTTTGGTTACACTGCATTTGGAGTATAGCATGCAGTTCTGGTCACCCCATTACAGGAAGAATGTGGAGGCTTCAGAAAGGGTGCAGAGGAGGTTTACCAGAATGTTGCCTGAATTAGAGAGTTTCAGCCAAGGCAGAGGCAGATACACTTGGATTGTTTTATCTGAAATATCAGAGGTTGAAGGGAGACTTGATAGACGTGTATAAAATTATGAGAGACTTAGATGGGATTGACAGTCAGAACCTTTTTCACAGGGTCGACATGTCCAACACTAGAGGGCATAATTATAAGGTGAGAGAGTAAAAGTTTAAAGGAGGTGTGCAGGGCAAGTGTTTTTTACACAGAGTGTGGTGGGGGCCTGGAACGCGTTGCCAGGGGTGGTGATGGAGGCAGATACAGTAGCGGTGTTTAAAAGGTTTTTGGGCACATGGAAGTACAGGGAATGGAGAAATATGGATTATGTGCAGGCAAATTAGATCAGTTTAACATGGTAACACATTCAACCCATTTGGTATGGGGTAAATGCATGCTCAGTAACACGGCACCAAGAAATATGTATGGCAACGACCGCAACGCGCGTTGAATCCAACCTTCCTTTTTTCAACTAGTGGCCAAAGGGCCAGTTAGAATGTAAGCCAAGAACGGAGACGAGGAAACACTACAGAGAGTGTTCTATAATATAGCAAACAATTAAAAAACATGTATTATTCATCAGCAGTCACTGATCAGTATCAGAAACAAAATAACACTAACATCAGTATTTTCAGTTCTGAGTCAGGGACGTAGGCTCATGAACCGGCTCGAAAAATGTATTTCTATTTTTTTTTCACATTCCAGTCTAGATCAGGTTATAATATATCTACTATAATATAGACCAAGTGCAGACCCACATTCCAGTTGGGTCTGGACCCCGAACGTGCTTCAATACCGAGGGGGGGGGGGGGGGGGGGAGGTGGAGGTGGAGGGGGGGGGAGGTGGAGGTGGAGGGGGGGGAGGGGGGGGAGGGGGGGTGAGGGGGGGGAGGGGGGAGAGGGGGGGGAGGGCGGGAGAGGGGGGGGAGGGGGAGGGTTAGTGCTGTAGCGCTGCAGTTATGGTGTCTGGCCAGCAGGAGGCCACAAAATGAGTGGGGGGGGGGGGTGAAGGATTTGATGTTAAAAAGTGTACATAAAAATGTCTAAATGTAATGAGGAGTGTGTTTGTGAATGTACAAGCGTAATGTCTGGCAAAATGGAAAAAATGGCGGCGTTTGAGGGTCCGGTTTTGGCGGAGCAGGGAATCAAAGGGCGAAAATGTGACAGCCAGCCGGCAGCCGGACGGCGGTCGGCAGACACACACACAGTTTTAAAAGTATATAGATAGAAGATAGATAGATCATCACAGTAGTTAGAACAAAGATTATTCATTGCAATATCATAAAAAAACACACAAATTAGTGAAGATATGGGAATCTTTGTTTGTTGACAATACCTGTTCACTTGAAAAATATCCGTGTACATATTCAATCGCCTTTATTTTTTGATCAGTCAGAACACCCTAAAAACAAAATATTTGCAGCTTCAACATTCAAAATCGTGGAAAATAATAACAATGCTTATGGACTGTTTTAATGTAAATGGGGCATGCTGTAGTTATAAGCAACTGCTTTAAATCATGAGTATGAATAGTTTCATACAACATACAACAGTCCAGCACAAGCACAGGCCCTTTGGCCCACGTTTGTGCTGAACATGATGCCAAGGTCATCTTTTATCTACCTGCACATAAACCATATCCCTCTATATCCACGAGTCCATCTAAAAGACATAAACACCACTATCGTATATACCTCCACCACCACCCCTGGCAGTGCACCGGGACAACTTATTTATCTTATATTTTAATATAAAGAATACAGCGTGCCAATGGCTAGCATGCCTCCCTGAGGTTTCATCTCTGCTATAAATCAGAGCACTTGGGTGCATCTCATCCATTTGTTACTCCTCCTGCCCTCGCTCCCCTCTCCTCTCCCCTTGGGCAGAGGTTCTCTACTCCTCCCATTCCCGCTATCTGGCTTCACATATAGACGGTCATCCTTCACTATTCCCACTGCCTACAACAAAATACCACAGCCAGGCACATCCTCCCCTCCACACTCAACATTCCAAAAAGACTGTTCCCTTGGCCCACGACTTCACTCCTTGGGCCACACTTCCATTCGCACCAAACACTCTTTCAGAATACCTCTGAAAAGCAGTCTCACCCCGGTCATTCCTTCTTCCCCTTGCTCCCATCCGACAGAAGGTACAGAAGCTTGAGACGGACACCACCAGACTCTGGAACAGCTTCTTCCCCTCTATCAGGCTTCTGAACGGTTCTTCCATAAGTTAGATTACTGTCTGATTCACCTCTACCCCATTGCGGACATTGGACGTTGTCACTGGAACTCCATATCTTCCCCTTTGTTCCACCTATTGTACTTGAGTTTGAACTGATTGTATCTATGCATTAAAAATCTGATCTTAGTTCTTAGTCTTAGTTAAGTGTCACATGTAAAACTTTTGTTGCATGCTAACCAATCAGTGGAAAAACTATATATTACAATCGAGCCATCCATTTGCATACATTTTCTTTATGTGACGATACTAAACCTAAACCTACGGCAGTGTTCAAATCAAATATTAGAGGGTACAGCATGTGAGTAGGGTGAAGTTTTAAAGGAGATGTGCAGGGCATGTTTTTTCACACAGAGATTGGCGAGTGTCTGGAACGCGCTGCCGGGGATGGTGGTGGAGGCAGTTACGATAGTGGTTTTTAAGAGGCTTTTAGATAGGCACATAGATATGTTGGGATATGGATCACGTGCAGGCAGGCAATCAATCAATCAAGTTTTATTCGTCACTTGCACATAAGTGCAAGTGAAATGAATTTGCCAGCAGTACAATAAAAAAAAACACACAATACACGATAATAAAATTTAACACAAACATCTACCACAGCATTCATTACTGTGGTGGAAGGCACAACATTTGGCCAGTCCTCCTCCATTTTCCCCCGTGGTCGGGACCTCAACCCTCCGCAGTCGCCGCTGCGGGCATCCAGATGTACAGACAAGTAAGTCCAGGTAAGTCCTGAATTGGTGCCTCCCCACCAGAGACCGCGGCTTCAAGATGGTGTCGGCCACAGGTCGAAGATTTAAAGTCCCCGCCGCACCGCAGCCAGAAGCACCGCAGACTGCAGGGTCGGCGGTCGGAGGAGATTACTTTAAATTACCATCATGTTCGGAACATGCATTGGCACGACAACTGACAAATGGTTGGGGTGTGAGAGACCCATGGCATATTAGTGAGTTGAATCCAAACTTGGCTTGGTGATAGGAGGTAGAGGATTTTAATGGAAAGGGTCATTTATGTGTCTGAGGACTTGCACCAATGGTGTTTAGCTGACATTGTCATCGCACATCAAGAATGTTTTATTCAGTTTGCTTCCGTCTGAAGAAGGGTCCCGACCGAAATGTCACCTGACACAAAATGCTGGAGTAACTCAGCGTTCAGGCAACACCTCTGGAGAAAATGGATATGTGATGTTTCAAGTCGGGACCATCTTCAGACTGCATTTTCAGTTGGGACACTTGTTCAGACTGAAGAAGGGTCCTGACCCCAAATATCACATATCTATTCGAGTTACTCCCGCACTTTATTTCTTGTGTAAACCTGCATCGACAGCTTCTTGTGTCCATAATGCAGAAAAAGTATCTCGCTGTATCTATATATGTGGCAATAAGTACACCTACTGACAAATGGTTGGAGTCCATGGGATGCATGCAAACTAGTAACTTACTTGACCAAACTTGTCTATGTGATAGGAAATAAATAAAAGGTCATTTATGTGCCTGAGAGCTTGCATTGTGAATGCACATTGGGAAAGCTTTATTCTAAAGATAGACACAAAAGGTAACACAGTGGATCAGACAGCATCTCTGGAGAAAAGGAACAGGTGACATTTCGGGTGAAGACCCTTCCCCAGACCTGCCTGTCCCACTGAGTTACTCCAGCTTTTGTGTCTATCTTCGGCTTAAACCAACATCTGAAGTTCCTTCTTACACAAAGCTTTATTCAGTTTGCTTCGGTCTGAAGAAGGATCCCGACCCGAGATGCTGCCTGACCGCTGAGTCAGTCCAGCACTTTGTGTCTTGTTGTGTAAACCAGCATCTGCAGTTCCTTGTGTCCACTCTGCAGGACAAGCATCTCACTGTGTGTGTGTATAAGTGACCATAAATACACCAACTGACAAATGCTGAGATGTGCAGGAAGGAACTGCTGCAGATGCTGTTTTGCACCGTGGTGTGTGAGACCTCTGCATGTTCCCCACACACGCTGCCCGGCCCGCTCTCTCCCTGGCCCTGTGCTGCTCTGCTCTGCTCTGGTCTGGTCTGTGAACGGCGGCCGATCCTTTACCTTCCTGATCTCGTCCAGTACGATGGCGAACGACTTGCTGTCCATGGTGTCCCGGGGGGTGCGGGCACCGGGCCTGGTGGGAGTTCAGGATCGGGCACGGGGCCTGTTCAAGGGCCGCACAAGGAGCAGCGGCGCTACAGCATGGCCCCGGCGGGCGGGCGGGGAGGGAGGGAGGGAACGAGCGGGGCCGGGACCACCGGGCGGCGGCTTGGTCCGCTCACCGAGACCGAGCGGGACAAACGCCTTGGCCTCCGGCCGGCATCTGGAGCATGCGCAGTCGGTGCTGCCGGGCCTGGGCATGCGCACCGCCGCCCCGGCCGCCGCTGGAGCATGCGCACTGCGGCGGCGCTCGAGCGCGACCGTTGGTCTGCCTCCAACCGTCAGCCCAACCCGGGCCTTCGCCCCGCGCCGGCGTCCCGTGATGACGTCCGCCCAGTGGCCTGTCCAATCGCTGTCCGCCGCCGGCCCGCCGGGGGCCTCCGACCGGCGCTGACTAACGATGATGACATCACATGTATCACCGGGCCACGCCTGAGCTGGTGTCGGTCGTTTCTCTTGCCGTTTTACCCCGCTGCCGAGGTCGTGCCCTGTTGTTTGGGGGTGCTGGCTAATTCCGCAGCCTGCCGAGGAGTTCGGGCGGGGAGAACGGCGGGTAGGACGGCGCCCCGGCACTGGGCCGGCCGCCCGCCTGCCTGCCCGCCCGGGAGGCGGTGACACGGACGGACGGAAGGACGGAAGGAAGGAGATGCTGAACAAGCTGCGGCCGCTGGTGTGGCTGAGGCAGTTCCGCCTGATGGCCGTCGCTATCGTCATCGTCACCCTCCTCTGCCTCCGGCTGCTGCTGCCCATCCGCGCCCCTGGCATGGTGAGTGCGACCCAGAGGGGCGGATAGACGGATGGCGAGGGGCCGAGTGGACTAGCAAAGTATCGACAGGGTGGGCCGAATGGGACTGGCCTTGCATAGACAGATTGGGATCTATACTTGCACTGGAGTTTAGAAGGATGGGGGGGGGGGGGATATTATAGAAACATATAATATTATAAAATAACTGGACAAGCCAGATGCAGGAAATATGTCCCCAATGTCGGGCGAGTCCAGAACCAGGGGCCACAGTCTTAAAATAAAGGGGAGGCCATTTAAGACTAGGTGGGAAAAAACTTTTTCACCCAGAGAGTTGTGAATTTGTGGAATTCCCTGCCACAGAGGGCAGTGGAGGACAAATCACTGGATGGATTTAAGATAGTGTTAGATAGAGCTCTAGGGGCTAGTGGATTCAAGGAATATGGGGAGAAGGCAGGCACGGGTTATTGATCGGGGACGATCAGCCATGTTCACATTGAATGGCGGTGCAGGCTCGAAGGGTAGAATGGCCTACTCCTGCACTTATTTTCTATATTTCTGTGTAGTATAGAAACGTGCAAACAGTGGCAATTAGTTTTGTTTATTGTCACATGTACCGAGGTACAGTGAACAGCTTTTTTGTTGCATGCTAACCAGTCAGCAGAAAGATAGTACATGATTACAATCAAGTTTAGTTTAGGGGGTAAGTTTAGGTTAGTTGAGAGGGCATCGTTTTCAGCACAGCCGCTTTGGGCTGAAGGTGTTTGGTCCTGTACCAAACTGTTTTTTGTTCCACATGCCACTGCTGTGGAGTGGAGTGTTCCACGATTTAGGACAAGTGAAGGAAAGGTGATGTGTATAGTTCTGGTCACCTCGGTAAAGGATATAGTGGCTTTGGAGAGCGTGCAGCAGAGGTTTACCTGAATTATGTGTAGGAAAGAACTGTATATGCTGGTTCATTTAGACACAAAATGCTGGAGTAACTCAGCGGGTCAGGCAGCATCTCCGGTGAAATGGAAAAGGTGAAGTCTCGAGTCGGAACCCTTCTTCCAAATGATACCTGGATTAGGGGGTTTCAGCTACAAGAGGAGGGGTTGAACAAACTTTTATGTTTTCTCTGGAACATCAGAGGTTGAGGGAAGACGATACAAATATATAAAATTATGAGAGGCATAGATAGGGTAGACAGAGATAACTTTTTTCCAAGGAAGGGGAGATGTTTAATGGAGATGTGCGGAGCAGGGTTTTTTACATAGAGGGTGGGGGGGGGGGGGGGGCCTGGAACCTATTGCCAGGGGTGGTGATGGTGACCGATACGAACAATGGTGGCATTTAAGAGGCTTTTGGATAGACACAGGGAAGCACATGGAATAGAGCTATGGATCATGGACAGACAAATGTGATCAGTTTGGCTTGGCATCATTTATTGCTTGACCACAAGAAGATGAGGTGATCTTATACAGGTATTTAAGATAATGAGGGGAATAGATATGGTGAATGCTACTGGTTAAATGTACACAAAGTGCTAGATTAATTCAGTGGGTTAGGCATCATCTCTGGAGAACATGGATAGGTGACATTGTTCCATGATATGTACTATGGTATGGACCTGAATGGGCAAATAACCAAAAATACTACAAATATAATTTGGTGAGGCCACACTTGGGGTAATATATGCACTTCCGACTGGCCAGATAAAGGAAAGATCAGGTTCGGCATGGACTTTGTTGGGTGAATGGCCTGTGCTTCCTAATCTATAGACACTGAAAAAGGGTCTCGACCCGAAACGTTACCCATTCCTTCTCTCCAGCGATGCAGACTGTCCCACTGAGTTACTCCAGTTTTCTGTATCTTTGTTCGGTGTAAACCAGCATCTCCAGATCCTTCCTACACTGCACTGTTCTATATTTTATATCACATTTGCTTAAGTATACACAATATGCAGGTGCTGTTAGTTTCTATCCAATGACAACATTGTTTGCACATCTTACTTGCTTGTAGGTCTTTTGACCCCACTATTAGTAATACTGTTGATACATGCATGCCAGAACCATTATCTCAGTCATAATCATACAGCAGGAAATAGGCCATTCGACCCAACTCGTCCATGCTGACCAAGATGCCCCAACTAAGCTAGTCCCATTAGCCTGCATTTGACCGATATCCCCCAAAACCGTTTCTCTCCTTGTCCCTGTCCAGGTATCATTTAAATGCTGTTATAGTACCTACCTTAACTACTTCCTCAGGCAGCTCATATACTGATACTCACCATTGTCCATACACCCTCCACCCTCCGTGTGGAAAACGTCGACCCATGTCATCGAGTTCTTGATTGCCTACTCTGGGTAAAAGTAGCATTCTATTTACTATCTATTCCCCTCATGATCTTATTCACCAGTATAAGATCACCCATCCTGTGGCCCTAGCCTGCATGTGTAAAATGTGGAAGTGTATGAGTGAGCCAAGAAACGACAGAAACAGAAAGGTTTCAGCAACAGATCAGTTAAGGATGATATTAAACCCTGAGACTGCAAAAGTGGACTGTGATGGATACGTCATTTTACTAATGGTGCAAATAATCTGGGTGATATATTTGTACCTACTGTAGTGCAGATGGGTGATCAACAATCCATAGTCTCTGGTTGTGCGTTTGTCTTCATAAAAGAGGAAGCTGATGTGCGGAGAAGGAAGTAGGAATTATTCAATATCTGTAATTGCACAGGATAATTAATGATATGATGTTGCCGAAATAGCATTGCCGGGAACACAAGGAGAAATTGAAAGAATCATGTATTTGGGTACATGGCAGGAATGACCATTTTCCTAAAACAAAGTGAGTGTTGTGGATGTCCAATGTCAAGAACTCCATGAGAATTGTATGAATATAATTGCCTGACCCGCTGAGTGACTCCAGCACTTTGGATCTTTTTGTGTAAACCAGCATCTGCCGTTGCATGTGTAAACATTTAATTGAGTCAGTTGTCTTTCATCTTGCATACATAAGAGTTTCCCACTCAATGAATGTCAAGCTGCAAACCCACCATCCAGGGCACGTTCTCTGTCTTTGTAACAAACCGTGAAGGCGAAAAATATCTAAAGGAGCCAAATGTGTATATTTCTGATGGCTGAATATAAAATGAAAGAGGAATCTACAATGTGCTACAATGTTGAGAACTATATTCTGCATTCTATCTTCCCCATTGCTCTACCTATTGTACTTGAGATTGACATACTCATACAGCGTGAAAACGAGCCCTTCAGCCCAATTTGCACATGCCAACCATCATTTCCCATCTACACTAGTCCTACCTGCCTGTGTTTGGCCCATATCCATCTCAACCTATTCTATCCATGTTCCATCCATTTGTATTTTAAATACTGTGATAGTGCAGGCCTTAACTACCTCATCCGGCAGCTCATTCCACATACCCATTACCCTCTGTGTGAAAAGTTGCCTTTCATGTTCCTATTACATTCCCCCTCCCCCTCACCTTATTGATTGTATTTATATATAGTATTATCTGAGCTGCTTAAAGCTTTCCATCGTACCTCGGTACATGTGACAATAATAAACCTAAATCTGACAATAATAAGCCTAGAAACAAAGAACCGCAGATACTGGTTTATACCAAAGAGAGACACAAAGTGCTGGAGTAACTCAGCGGGTCAGGCAGCATCTCTGGAGAAAAAGGAATAGGTGACGTTTCAGGTCGGGACCCTTCTTCAGACTGAACCTAAACCTGAATATGTGACGTGATTTTGTCTACATTCGTAGTGTTTAATGTTGTTTTCCATGCATCAATCAGGGGACTTCTGCATATTTCTCGGGAAGAAAGAGAATATCAGAGATAAGTCTGTATAAACTGGACCTGGGGTGGCCGAAGTTTCCGAGCTTTTTCACGGGCCAAGTGTTTGCCGTTGCAGTGAACCCGGTGGATGACATTGTTTACGTGGCACAGGTGAGCTGCACATTGTACATGGACTTTGCCCTTGCAATTGTTTAAAAGTGTGCCTTTTAACAAATAAAGATAAAGAATTGAAACCAGACCACTGCCACCTGTGAGTAATCGCCTGAATGTACAGGAAGAGTGAAGATCTCCCTTCTCACTCCTTGTGGTGAGCTAGGTTTCGAGTCGTTGAGCCACATGCCCTTCAGCCCAACTAGTTCATGCTGACCAAGATGCCCCATCTACGGTCATTCCATTTGACCGCGTTTGTCCCATATTCCTCTAAACCTTTCATATCCGTGTATCAGTCTGAATGTCTTTTAAATGTTGTAACAGTACCTGCCTCAACTACCTCCTCTGGCAGCTCGTTTCATACACCTATCACGCCCTGTATAAACATTTTGCCGCTCAGGTTCCTATTAAATCTTTCCCCTCTCACTAGTGGCCAGAGGACCTAGGGTGACGGAGGAACTGAAGGAAATTCACATTGGACAGGAAATTATGTTGGGTAGACTGATGGGACTGAAGGCTGATAAATCCCCAGGGCCTGATCAGGGCTCTCACATAACTTTTTATTCCCTGTTGCCAGCCGGGCAACCTTGGCAGCTTTTTAGGTTGCCAAATGACAGTTTAGGTTGGTCATTTAAGACGGTTTGCATGATGCATGCGATAATGTGCTTGGACGAAGTGCGTAGTTACCAGTCAGAATTATGGTCAATGAAGCATTTACATATTATTTCTGCTTCAAAGTCACAAACTAAACATATTCACCAATCAAGACATGATATAACCCATAATGACATGCAGCAAAATTATAAGACAGTACCTCAACTCTTTTTACACATTGCAATTAATGCAATTTCTATTAGTTCTTTCCACTTCCAAACTATAATGTGGTTGGATTATTCAGCGTATGATCAACCTGTGTCAATAAATCCTGGATCATGGAAACATATATGCGTAACCATTCACACTACAGATTGATGCAAGCATATTTTCTGTGAAGGACCGAAAATTACCATGACATGGCCATAGCATGGGTCGTTATTGCTATTGGTACAGAAACACTCTCGCTTCCCACATAATTTATCCACAACAAAATATACAGGTTGCAAGGAAATTTCTATAGGCATTTTATGATAATAGCTGTTAAAACCGTTTATACCCATCTGACAGGTTAAACATTACACTAACTGACCAGAGATGGCCAAAGGACGTAACTGCAGCAAATGTTATTTTGGTAATATGTTTAAAGGTGTCAAAACGCCACATTACCGGACATTCAGATTAGATGTACGTATTGTAAACAGCAATGAAGATACCCAGTTTCTACGCTGTTTCCATCATTCCACTTCAGAATTAACATTAAAATTTCAACTGAAATATCTCCTGACCAAATTTGTGATGTATATGATCGACTGTAGAAGTAAAACTTGGATAATTCCAACGTATCATTGTGAATGTTGCTCATTAAATAACTACAGTACTGATACTCCATATTAAGAGCATTGATTTGCCGTTGAAATGAATTCTGTAATAACGTGTCAACGGTAGCAGTGACAATCGAACACTGTGGTTTTAATGTTTCATGTGTTCACAATTTAATCCATCTTTATGGACTAAAACAAATAATAACATTGGGAATTAAAACACATTTGATTGCATTCCGTTATCAAACATAGTCAATGTTTGCTCTGAAGACATTTCCAGCACAATAGGGTCTGGGAAGGGTGTGTGTCTGAATCAGTGCAGGGTGGATAGATGGCGGGGGGGGGGGGGGGGGGGGGGGGGGGGGTTAGAAGGCAGTCGGTGCGGAATGGATGGATTGAGGCAGGTGAATTAGTACGTGTTGGTTGGAGTAGGTAAAATTGTGAGGGGAGAGCACGGGGGATTTCAGTGGTGTTGAATGGGGGGTGGACAAAAGTGCTGTAGAAACTCAGCGGGTGAGGCAGCATCTATGGAGCGAAGGAAATAGGCAAAGTTTCCGGTCGAGACCCTTCTTCAGACTGTTACCCCACATTCTTCTTGAATGGGAGGATCAGTACAGGATGGATGGGAGGGGGAGAGATCAGCGCAAGATGAGGGGGGGGGGGGGGGGGGTCAGTACAGTGTGGATCGGAGGGTCTGTGCAAGATGAATGGGAGATCACTACAGGATGAATGAGGGGAAGGAGCAGGGTAAATGGAGGGTGGGTCAGTACGGGATGAATGCGTGGATTTGTACAGGATGGATGGGGGATCAGTACAGGATGGATGGAGGAGAAGTGCAGGATGGATGGGAACGGGGGTAAGTACAGGATAAATTGAGGGACCAGTTTAAGATGGATGGGGGGTTGGCAGGAGAATCAATGTGAGGTGTATAGAGTGATCAGCGCAGGATGAATAGATGGGGGAGGGGAGCACAGGGGATGTCTGAGGCGGGAATGGGGATCAGTGTGGGATGGAGAGGAGGGGTCCCAGAATAAGGGGGTGGAGGGGGAAGTACGAGAGAGAGAGAGGAGGGGCGAGGTAGGGAGGAAGGAAGGTCAGCGCTCCTTGGACAACATCGCCCTGCTGCCTTGGCCATCCCTATCAATCGCCAAAGGGGGTGGCGGTTGGGATTTCCTTGTCACTGCCTCCCCTCCTCCGCAGAAAGGTGCGGGGCCAAGCGGTGCAGCTCAAAGATCCTACAGCTATGGGATCTTTGGTGCAGCTGCTTCAGAAGGGTCGGAGCGAATGATGGGCCCCGCACTGCGGCAGCAGCGGCCTCCCCCTCCCTCCCTCCTCCCGGCCTCGGCGTGCGGGAAGGTTTGTTTTGAAAGCGCCGATAGCGGATTTGCAAGCAGTGGCCGCTATCAGGGAGGAGGAGGAGGCGATGGAGCGGCCGCTGCTGCCGCTGTTCGGGGCCCGTCATTCGCTCCGACCCTTCATCACCCCACATCTAGTATCTTTGCCCTGCAATACAGCCGTCGCCGACACGAAACGTCATGTTCCTTTTCTCCAGAGATGTTGCCTGACCAGTGGCGTTATTTTCAGTACAAACCAGTTTCTGCAGTGCCAAGGTGGGCAAAATGACTCGCCGTTTAGATTGCCCTGCGGCACTTTGGGTGGTCAGTGGCACCCGGGCAACCGCTAATTTCGAGCCCTGCTGATGGTCTGCATCCCAGAGAACTTAAGGAGGTGGCTCTAGGAATCGTCAAGGCATTGGTGATCATTTTGCAATGTTCTATAGATTCAGGATCAGTTCCTGTGGATTGGAGGGTAGCTAATGTCATCCCACTTTTTAAGAAAGAAGAGAGAGAGAAAACTGAATTATAGACCAGTTAGCCTGACATCGGTGGTGGGGAAGATGCTGGAGTCAATTATAAAAGATGACATAATGGCACATTTGGATAGCAGTAACAGGATTGGTCCGAGTCAGCATGGATTTATGAAGGGGAAATAATGCTTGACTACTCTTCCAGAATATTTTGAGGATGTAACCAGGAAAATGGACAAGGGAGAGCCAGTGGATGTAGTGTACCTGGACTTTCAGAAGGCCTTTGATAAGGTCCCACATAGGAGATTAGTGGGCAAAATTAGAACACATGGTATTGGGGGTAGGGTGCTGACTTGGATAGAAAATTGGTTGGCAGACAGGAAACAAAGAGTAGGGATTAACGAGTCCCTTTTGGAGTTTGCAGGCAGTGACTAATGGGGTACCACAAGGTTCGGTGCTGGGACCGTAGCTATTTATAATATACATTTATGATTTAAATGAAGGGAGTAAAAGTAACATTAGCAAATTTGCAGATGACACAAAGCTGGGTGGCAGTGTGAACCGTGTGGAGGATGCTATGAGAATGCAGGGTGACTTGGACAGGTTGGATGAGTGGGAAAATACAGTTCAAATGTGGATAAATGTGAGGTAATCCACTCTAGTGACAAGAACAGGAAGGCAGATTATTATCTGAATGGTGTCAAATTAGGAAAAGGGGAAGTACAATGAGCTCTGTGTCCTTGTACCTGTGTGTCACTCAAAGTAAGCAGGCAAGTACAGCAGGTAGTGAAGAAAGCCTTCATAACAAGCGGAGTTGAGTATAGGAGCAAAGAGGTCCTTCTGCAGTTGTACAGGGTCCTGGTGAGACCACACCTGGAGTATTGTGTGCAGTTTAGGTCACCAAAATTGAGGAAGGACATTCTTGCTATTGAGGAAGTGCAGCGCGGGTTCACAAGGTTAATTCCCGGGATTTATCGGCCTTTTAATCCATTCAATTTACCTAACACCACTTTCCGGCTAACCTGGATTTCACTCAGTTCCTCCATCTCATTTGACCCGCGATCCCCTGCTATTTCCGGCAAATTATTTATGTCTTCCTTAGTGAAGACAGAATTAAGTAGTTATTCAATTGGTCTGCCATGTCCTTGTTCCCCATGATCAATTCACCTGTTTCTGACTGCATACATTTGGCTTCACATATTGATAAAAACTTTTGCAGTCACATAATCCATGCCCTTTGTAGTCCTCAATTTGTACGCTGATTTCCCTTGTTAGTATTTAATACTGCCATCCATGCAGTCTTTAAATGCCTTCCCTTGCATATCCACCAGCAACCCTTCAAGAATCAATTGCCAGTCTATCTTGGCCAATTCACGTCTCATCCCCTCAAAGTTACCTTTCTTTAAGTTCAGGACCCGTGTTTCTGAATTAACAATGTCACGCTCCATTCTAATGAAGAACTCAATCATATTATGGTCACTCTTGCCCAAGGGGCCACGTACAACAAGGCTGCTAACTAACCCTTCCTCATTACTCAATACCCAGTCTGGAATACCCTGCTCTCTCATTGGTTCCTCTACATGTTGGTTTAGAAAACTATCCCGCATACATTCCAAGAAATCCTCTTCCTCAGCACCCCTGCCAATTTGATTTACACCCAATCTATGTGTAGATTGAAGTCACCCATTATAACAGTTTTACCTTCGTTACAGGCATTTCTAATTTTGTGTTTGATGCCATCCCCAACTCCACTACTACTGTTAGGTGGCCTGTACACAACACCCACTAGCGTTTTCTGCCCCTTAGTGTTTCGCAGCTCCACCCATATCGATTCCACATCCTCCAAGCTAATGTCCTTCCTTTCTATTGCGTTAATCTCCTCTCTAACCAGCAACGCTACCCCACCTCCTTTTCCTCTCTGTCTATCCCTCCTGAATATTGAATATCCCTGGATGTTCAGCTCCCAGCCTTGGTCACCCTGGAGCCATGTCTCCGTGATCCCAACTATATCATAATTATTAATAGCTATCTGCACATTCAACTCATCCACCTTATTACGAATACTCCTCGCATTGAGACACAAAGCCTTCAGGCTTGTTTTTACAACGCTCTTGCCCCTTTTACAATTATGTTGAAAGGTGGCCCTTTTTGATTTTTGCCCTGGATTTGTCTGCCTGCCACTTTTCACCTTGCTACCTATTGCTCCTATCCTCAGTTTACACCCCTCTGTCTCTCTGCTCACATTGAATGCTCCACATCATATTGAATGGCGGTGCAGGCTCGAAGGGCCGAATGGTCTACTCCTGCACCTATTTTCTATGTTTCTATGAAACATGTTCCCGATGTTGGGGGAGTCTAGAACCAGGGGACCACAGTTTAAGAATAAGGGGCATGCCATTTAGAACGGAGGTAAGGAAAAACCTTTACACCCAGAGAGTTGTGAATCTGTGGAATTCTCTGCCTCAGAAGGCAGTGGAGGCCGATTCCCTGGATGCTTTCAAGAGAGAGTTAGATAGAGCTCTTAAAGATAGCGGAGTCAAGCGATGTGGTGAAAGGCAGGAACGGGGTACTGATTGTGAATGATAAGCCATGATCGCAGTGAATGGAATTGATGGCTCGAAGGGCTGAATGGCCTACTCCTGCACCAACTGTCTATTGTCACCTTACGCCTATGCCCTCTGGTTCTTGATTTCCCTACTCTGGGTAAAAGACTCAGTGCATTCACCCTGTCTAACCCCCTCATGATTTTATACACCTCTGTAAGATCATCCCTCAGCCTTCTGCTCCCCATGGAATAAAGTCCGAGCCTGCCCAACCTCTCCCTATAGCTCGGGCCCTCGAGTCCTGGCGACATCCTCATAAATCGTCTCTGCACTCTTTCCAGTCTCTGTTGTAATGACAATTAAAGACTCATAGAGCAGTACAGCACAGAAACAGGCCCCTTGGCCCACCTTTTCCATGCTTTCCATGTTCAAATTCCTCCCCCCGTCCCAGAGACGTGCGGGTTTGTAGGTTAGTTGGCCATCTGTATATTGCCCCCTAGTGTGTAGGGAGGGGATGATAAAATGGGATCACGTAGAACAAATGTGAACGGGTGGTTGGCGTGGACTCAGTGTACCAACGGGCCTGTTTCCATGCTCCACAACTAAAAGACAAAATTGTATCTGTCTGTAGGTTCGTCTGGCAGCTCATTCCAGATAATAGATAAATAAATAAATAGATAATTGGCATATCGCCCCTCCTATTTCATATATTTTTTAATGATTTATAATCTCTCGCAATTGCAAGTAAATATCATTGCTTTCTTAAACCTTGCAGAGAGGAGAATCTGTACCAAAAATATTAATGTTTTCTGAACATGGATACTTCCTCCAAGCATGGAATACCACCTCAATCGAAATGCCACACGGCATCTTTGCAACAGGAACATCCTTATGGGTGACAGATGTTGGCAATGGTACGAATAGACCAAATCTAAACATGTATGAAATCTGCCTGGTAATATGATCCTACACTATGTAACAATTCCAGTTATTTGTAGAAGTTGTATTTCCAGAACTGGCTTATTCAATCTCACAGCACGTTTAGTTTAGCTTATGGGCCTGTCCCACTTAGATGACACTTTAGGCGAATGCCAGGGACTAGTTTTAATGGAATTCACCAACGACACCTGGTGATGACCGAAGACAACACCTATGACAGCAAACATTGTCACCAAAAAATTTTCAGCATGGTTAAAAAATTTGCGGTAGTCGCTCAAAAAATCGCCTAAATGGGACAGGCCCATAAGAGTTACAGTGTGGAAATAGGCCCTTCGGCCCACCAAGGCTACACCGACCAACGATTACACATACACTTGTTTTGTACTATACACTAGGTACAATTTTAAGAAGCCAATTCCTACCAACCTGCGCATCTTGGGAATGTGGGGGGGATCCGGAGCACCCGGAGAATAGCTATGCGGTCGCAGGGAGAAAGTAAAACCATGTATAGACAGCACTCGTAGTCAGGATGGAACCCAGGTCTCGGACACTGTGAGGCAGCAAGTCTACTGTTCCGCCACTGTACCACCCACACGGGTAGGACATACCAGTGTTTTGAGTGGCGATCGGACTAATGGAGCGTCCCGAACCAAACATGACCTATCCATGTTGTCCAGAGATGCTGCCTGAGCTGCTGAGTTATACCACCCATGCATCTGCTGGCTTCCGTGTGACAGCGAGCTTGATGCCACTCATTAAGGTCAGACGGTCTGCCTGACCCTGTGGCACTGCGTGAGCAGTCACCACTAAACATCCAGGCCACTTGTCTGTTGGTGACCCGAGTACAACAATCATCACTTACCTGTAATATTATCACGTCACTGTCGCATACACAAGAAAATAGGATCGGCTATACATTTTTGGCTGGTCTGCCTCAGACTTCAATCCCACTTCTGTGCCCCTTCCCATGGCCCAGAAATCCCAATTCTCTCTTTCAAGAGGTCCTGAGTGTTTAATTTTCATGCAGTCAAACAATGACACGCCCTCTAAGGGGCTTGGAGGCTGCAATAACATCCCACCTCCTTTCCCCCCTTCCCCCCTCATATTCTAAACTCCAAAGCATACAAATCTAACCTATTATTTTTACCTATATGGAACTGTTTTGAAATGCTGTAAACACTTTATAAAAACTCTGAACTTAAAAAACTTATAGATATAACCATATAACAATTACAGCACGGAAACAGGCCCTCTCGGCCCTTCCAGTCCGTGCCGACCATTTGTTTTCCCTAGTCCCATCTACCTGCACTCAGACCATACCCCTCCATTCCCTTCACGTCCATATACCTATCCACTTTACTCTTAAATGTTAAAATCGATCCTGCCTCCACCACTTCTGCTGGAAGCTCATTCCACACAGCCACCACCCTCTGAGTAAAGAAGTTCCCCCTCACGTTACCCCGAAACTTCTGTCCCTTAATTCTCATGTCATGCCCCCTTGTTTGAATCTTCCCTACCCTCAATGGGAAAAATGTATCCACATTAACTCTGTCTATCCCTTTCATCATTTTAAAGACCTCAATCAAGTCCCCCCTTAACCTTCTGCGCTCCAAAGAATAAAGACCTAGATGAATGAAAGATGAATGGGATGGAAAAAATCAGCCAATAATACTGACTGTGAAACACGTCGAGCGATTCTACATGAATTACAAATTCCACATGAACTATCACATGCAGCCTAATTATATGCAAGTTCCCCTAATTAACTATGCTAAACTTATGAAGTTTGGATGGTGTGGAAATAAGTCTACCATTAAGCCTGGCTGATTGTGAAACACATTGAATCAATGCGGAGGATGTGTTCTTTCAATTGCAGGGAAGAACGGGCACACCATCAAACAGTACTCGCGGTCTGGGAAGCTGCTTCAGATGCTGGGGACACCAGGAAGCCCGGGCTCCAGCCTGAACCCCCTGCAGTTTGATCAACCAGCAGAAGTGTTTATTTCCAGAAAGGGGGATTTGTACATCGTGGATGGAGATGGAGGCTTAAATAACCGACTCATCAAACTCGACCCAGGTACCTATTTATTACAGCTGTTGTGCGAGTGATTAACGTTTTATCTTGCAAGTATACAGTAATACAGCGTGGAAACAGGCCCTCCAGCCCAACATGTCCATGCCGACCAACATGCGGCATCAACACTAGTCCCATCTGCCCGCACTTGACCCATCTATACTTAACTAAAACCCTCATCTTGTCCTCTTCCGGTTTGTGTTGTTTTTAAATTTGCGGAAAAACGGTACCCGATAGCGCTACAATTTTTCTCCACCTTACTCGCCATTCTCCCGTGCTGCAAGTGTATCAGGTTTTGTTCCGATTGGTGAAATATTACAAAAGTTATTGGTCTTCTCTCCTGTCATTCGTCGGGATGGAGACTCTCCTTCTGGCACCCGCTGTCAATGACCGTAGGCGAGAATTAAGCTGAAGGAGCAGAATGCGCAGAGTGTGGGCGAGGGGCTGTGTTGTGCGGGCAGGGCTATGACCACGGTCGGCCGCGGCGACCACCACCATGACGGGCCGGGAACCGCGGAGTGAGTCCAGAGCCGATGAATGCGGGGCCGGGAGCCACTGAGTCCACATACCCCCCCCCCCTCCCCCCCACAACCTCCCTCTACCCCACACAACCCCCTGCCCTCAAACCTCCCCACCCCCCACAACCCTCCCACCCCACACCCCCCCCCCCCACAACCCTTCCACCCCACAACCCTCCCACCCCACACCCCCCCGCCAGATACCCACCCCGCCACACAGCAGTAGGCCAGGGCAGCGACCGGCCACGGCAGCGGTAGGCCATGACAGCGACAGGCCATGGCAGCAGCAGTGGTAGGCCAGGGCAGCGGCCCCCGGCAGGCCCCGCCTGAAGCCGCCCCCCTCCCCCGGCTATATAACACTCCCCGCAGGCCCCCACCTGAAGCCGTCCCCAGCTGCAGTCCATTCGACCCACAACACCTGTACTATCCCAAGAAAAGTCCCACAATGTCCTACAATCCCTCTGGAAACCAGTCCCTTCGGCCCACAGCCCACGTACTAGCTATGCAGAAAGCCCTCCCCCTACCCCGCTTACAGGAAGCTCCCCCCACACCACCGGCCCCTAACAGACCCCCGCCCAAAGCCATCCCCCTCCTCTGGTTGTAGGACGCATTGGCAGGCCGCGGCAGCGGTACACAGTGGTAGCGGTAGGCCACGGCAGGGGTAGGTAATGGTAAGCTACGGCAGTGGTAGGCCATGCCAGCGGTAGACCATGCCAGCGCTCCCCCCTCTCGTGACCGGCCCCCAACAGGCCCCGCCTGAAGCCGTCCCCCTCCCCCGGCTGCAGAACTCCCCCCACCGACATCCCCAGCCTGAAGCCATTCCCCTCCCCCGGCTGCAGAATGCAACAAGAGATGCAACAGGAAAGAATGGACTGAGTAAATGGAGTGACTGCATGGGGGGGGGTGGAGGGCAAGTGGGGGATGGGTAATGGGAGGAGGGGGGATCAGGGGCTTCACAACGGGAGCCCATCAGCCGTGCCTGCGCAGTTGGGGGCTATGTGTGAGTGGTGGAATATTGCGTTGGGGGACCAGGCTCCCCGTGTGAGAATGGGACCCGACGGGTCCCACTTATTCTAGTATCCCTCTAAACCTGTCGTATCCATGTACCTCTCCATATGTTTTTTAAACATTGCATTCACTTTCTCACTGACCATTCCAGGATTGAATAATGGTTGAAAATAAATCCTTCAGTGCCCCATGCTCTTCTCCATTGCAGGCTTTGGTGTCACTTGGATGAAAGGCGAAAAGGGAGACAAAGCTTCCCAGTTTTACATTCCACACAGTGTAACTGTAGATAACGTCGGCAGGGTGAGTCTCTGACATCTTCATGTTGATAATGAATATTAACATTCAAGCTGCAATTCTTACACAGTCATTGCTATTAATTGAAGGTGGAGAGAATTAACTCACCAGCGATGTGTTCGCTGCTTCTGAGGATGGTAAACTCACCGGTGCCATCTTTCTTGATTTAACCAAGGCCTTTGATGTTGTTGACCACTACCTACTGCTTGATAAACTTTACTCAATTGGTCTTTCTCAAAACAATCTACTGTAGTTTAACTCATACCTTCATAACAGACGCCAATGTGTTACCTTTAATGGAAGTCAATCCAATTCCTTAATTGTTGAGAAGGGGGTCCCGCAAGGTTCGTCTTTGGGACCACTCCTTTTCTCTATTTTCATAAACGACCTCCCTAATATTTGTTCTGACTGTCAAACACAACTATATGCTGATGATGCAGTGCTATATACATCTAGTACTAACGTCTGAAATTGAACAAACAGCTTACAATGGCTTGTTCCCTTTATCATCGATACTTTTTTGCATATCTTTCATTCATTGTTCCTTATCTCTCCACATCACCGTCTATATCTGTCGTTTCCCTGATCCCTGACCAGTCTGAAGAACGGTCTCGACCCGAAACGTCGCCTATCTCCTTCGCTCCTTAGATGCTGCTGCACCCGCTGAGTTTCTCCAGCTTTTTGTGTACCCTCTGAAATTGAAAGATCCCTTCAATCAGATCTTACTTCTGTTCAGAAATGGCTATTATTTAACAAATTAATTTTAAATAAAAATAAATCATGCAGTATGTTATTTGGTACCAGACAGGGCCTTGGTAATTCTGTAGATCTGACTATATCTACCTGATGCCACACCTTGATCAGAAAATACTTATGCCAGGATCCTCTTCATAGACTTCAGCTCTGCTTTTAACACAATCATCCCGCAGCAGCTGGTGGAAACGTTGGAGTTATTGGGGGTTGATGCTGGCACATGTAACTGGGTCCTGAACTTTCTATCACAACGGCAGCAGACAATCAGGGTGGGCAGTAGGACATCAAAAACCATAGCCGTGAGCACTGGCTCACCCCAAGGCTGTGTCCTAAGCCCCCTGCTGTTTAGTATGCTTACACACGACTGTACTGCCAGACTCAACTACAACTTCATCAACAAGTTCGCTGATAACACAACAGTGGTGGGTCTCATCAGTGACAATGATGAGTCGGCGTACAGGATGGAGGTGGAGCTGCTCACAGGATGGTGCAAATCCCACAACCTCATTCTCAACGTGGGAAAAACGAAGGAGATGGTGGTTGACTTCAGGAGGGCGGGAAAACAACGCCAAACACCTCTGCACATCGATGGAGCTGATGTGAAAAGGGTCAGCAGTGTGAAGTTCCTAGGACTCCACCTGTCAGATGACCTGACGTCCACGACCAACACCACAGCACTGGTCAAGAGAGCCCAGCAGCGACTACACCCTCTCCGAAGACTATGGAAAGCAGGTCTCCCCACACCTACCAACTTTTTATAGGGGGACAATCGAGAGCACATTAACCTACAGCATCACCTCCTGGTTCGGGAGCTGCAAGGCGTACGAACGGCACCAACTGGACAGGATTGTGAAGACCGCCAGCAGGATTATTGGTGCTCCACTCCCTTTATTGCTGGACATATGCAGGAAGAGATGTATTAGCAGAGCCATCTCCATCATCAAAGACCCCTACCACCCATCGCATCACATATTCTCCATCCTGCCATCTGGGAAGAGGTACAGGAGCATCAGCTGCAAAACCAGCAGGATGCTCCTCAGCTTCTTCCCGCAGGCTATAAGACTGATAAACGGACTTTGCCCCCTGCCAAAGTATCGCGCACCAACCACCAACCTGGACACACTGAAGCAGAGCCATTGTCGTGCCACTGCCGATCGGAACTCGTGATATATGTACTTTTATTCTTTATTTCTATTTATTTTTTACCGCACACTGAAAGGACACTGGTTGGGAAACGTTTTTTCGTTTTCTTCTGGGTATGTAAGTACTCAGAAAAATGATAATAAAGATATACAATACAATATATCATTTAATGAAGGATCACCATTAGAACAAGTATTGAACTTCAAATATCTTGGTGTTTGGCTCGACCCAACGCTTTCATTTACGCAGCATAGTGAGACGATTACTAAAAATCTAGCTATTCTTTACCGCCATATAAATTGTTTCACCTTTCAGATGAGAAAAATAATTGTCTCTCAACTACTATTACCAACACTGGATTATGCTGATATTGTCTATCAGAATACATTTGATACACATCTTCAACCCCTCAATGTAGTTTATAATAGTCTCTGCAGATTTATTTTAAGGTGTCCATATCTAACTCACCACTGTTCTATATACGAAACTCTAAACTGGTTAACTCCCCACGCTCGAAGATGCTACCACTGGTTCCAGTTCATCTTTAAATGCATCCATTTCAATTACCCTTCTTATTTAAAACAAGACCTATTACCATACACACCCTCATATTCACTAAGACATATTCAGCAACCCTTCTTTTTCATTCCAAGAACTAACAAAGAAATTGGGAGACGTGCATTTAAATTCAAAGCTCCTTCTGACTGGAACACTCTGCCTAGTACCATAAGAACTATTAGCTCATTTTGTCTATTTGAAAATACACTTTTACCCTTCCTTATAAAACCATGTACCTGTTTCTAGTATTAGAGTCTTCGAACTCCTTTATCTAGCTTGCTCTGTGTGTGATCATTTGGCACAGCTATTATATATGCATTGCCATTACACTTATGTATTATTGTATTGCATAGTGTAACAAGGTCATATTGTATTATGTCACAATACTATGAAATAATATATCATGTAATAATGTTGGACCCCCTCGAAAACGAAGGGGTCCAACGTACCATCTAACGTACGATGTATGATAGGTGGTATATGGTATTATGCATCAACATTATGCTGTAACACATAACTTATTATTATTGGATATGTAAAGTCAATTAACAATTGGGATTGGTGTGTGGGTAGGTGTGTCAATGAGAGCCTCTATGTATGTTATGTCTTGTGCTGTATGCTCTATGTTGGACCCCCTTGAAAACGAGATGACTGTTCTTCTCAAGGGGTTATCCATGAATAAACCCGTTTCAAACTGGAGGGAAAAAAAAACCCACAAAGCTGCCATTAAGCTGGACAGAGTGCAGAGAAGATACGCGAGGATGTTGCCAGGACTCAAGGGGCTGAGCTATAGCGAGAGGGGGCTGAGCTATAGGGAGAGATGTTGGGCAGGTTAGGACTTTGTTCATTAAAGCACAGGAGGCTTGGGATTTTTGAAAGAAGACACTTCTTGAATTGTAGTTTCCCTTGGATCAGCCGTGATATTACTGAATGGTAGGATGAGCTCAGGAACACAAATGGTCTACTCCTGTCCTAACTCATGTGGCCATTTCCACCTTGCCTACTTCCTTAGAGGTTTTAGGAGGTTCAGCATATGCCAAGTAACTCTCACCAACATCTACAGATGCGCCATAGAAAGCATGTTATCGGGGGCATCACAGCATGGTTTGGGAACCGCTCCATCCAAGACCGCAAGAAATTGCATCCCAGACCATCACACAAACCAGGCTCCTTTCCATTGACTCCATCTAAGCTTCCTCGACAAGGCCAGCAGCATAATCAAGGACCAGTCTCACCCCGGTCACTCCCTTTTTTTCCTCTCCCATCTGACAAGAGGTACAGAAGTTTCTTCCCAGATGCTATTAGGGAACTGAAGCATCCTCTCAGCAGGATCTCTGGAGAAAAAGGATGGGTGACGTTTCAGGTCAGGAGGCTGGGTGGCAGTGTGAGCTGCGATGAGGATGCTATGAGGGTGCAGGGTGATTTGGATAGGTTCGATGAGTGGGTAGATGCATGGCAGATACGTTTTAATGTGGATAAATGTGAGGTTATCCGCTTTGGTGGCTAGAACAGGAAGGCAGATTATTATCTGAATGATGTCAGGTTAGGAAAAGGGGAGGTGCAACGAGACCTTGGTGTGCTTGTACATCAGTCACTGAAAGTAAGCATGCAGGTACTTCAGGCAGTGAAGAAAGCTAATGGCATTCTGGCCATTATTGCGAGAGGATTTGAGTTTAGGAGCAATGAGGTGCTACTGCAGTTGTACAGGGCCCTGGTGAGATTGCACCTGGAGCATCGTGTGCAATTTTGCTCTCCTAATTTGAGGAAGGACATTATTGCTATTGAGGGAGTGCAGCGTAGGTTCACCAGGTTAATTCCTGGGATGGCGGAACTGACATATGATTTAAAAAATTGGTCGACTGAGCTTATATTCACTGGAATTTAGAAGGATAAGAGGAGATCTTATAGAAATTCTTAAAGGATTGGACAGGCTAGATGCAGGGAAAATGTTCCCGATGTTGGGGGAGTCCAGAACTAGGGGTCACAGTTTAAGAATAAGGGGTAAGCCATTTAGGACTGAGATGAGGAAAAACCTCTTCACCCAGAGTTGTCAATCTGGAATTCTTTGCCACAGAAGGCAGTGAAGGCCAATTCACTAGATGTTTTCTAGAGAGAGTTAGATTAAGTTCTTAGATCTAAAGGGGAAACAGCAGGAACGGGGTACTGATTTTAGATGATCAGCCATGATCATATTGAATGACGGTGCTGGCTCGAAGGGCCGAATGGCCTACTCCTGCACCTATTTTACTGTGTTTCTATGACTCTTCTTCAGATTGTCTGACCCAAAACGTCACCCGTACTTTTTCTTCAAGGTTGTTGCCTGACCTGCTGAGTTCCTCTAGCACTTTGTGTATCACCTTAAGCCTGTCCTCTGATTTTTGAAACCCCTCGGTAAAAGACTGTGCGTTCACCCTATCTATTTCCGTTATGATCTTATACACATCTATAAGATCACCCCTCATCGTCTGTACTGCAAGGAATAAAGTCCGAGCCAGCCGCAAGCTTGGCCTATCTGGCCGCATTTTGTCTCAGAGCCCTCCGAAGCTGAATGTTGAGACGTTTCAGAGTTTGGTCAGTAACAAGCATGGAAGAATCAAGTCAAATCAAGAGAGTTGATTGTCATATGTCCCAGATAAGACAATGTAATTTGTGCTTTGCATCAGCACAACGGAATATAGTAGGCACGAATACAGAACATATCATATCAGTGAGTCCGTATACCATTATATAAATATATACACACATCAATAAATAAGCAGATAAAGTGCAAATAAACTGATAATGGTCTATTAATGTTCAGAGATGCATTTCAGTTGAGTTTAATAGCCTGATGGCTATGGGGAAGTAGCTATTTCTGAAGATGGACGTTGCAGTCTTCAGGTTCCTGTACCTTCTACCTGAAGGTAGCGGGGAGATGAGTGTGTGGCCAGGATGGTGTGGGTCCTTGATGATGCTGCCAGCCTTTTCGAGGCAGCGACTGCGATAGATCCCCTCGATGGTAGGGAGGTCAGAGCCGATGATGGACTGGGCAGTGTTTACTACTTTTTGTAGACTTTTCTGCCCCTGGGCGCTCAAGTTGCCGAACCAAGCCACGTGGTCAGCATGAGAATGTGCTGACGGAAGTGAGCCTGTAGTTGTGCCACTGATTCTGTTCCCTTTACTTTCAGGTGTGGGTTGCTGACCGGGGCAACAAGCGTTTGCAAGCATTTGATGCTGAGTTGGGGGATTGGCTGGGAGCTTGGGCCAGCTGCTTCACCGACGACGGCCCTTCCTCAGTCAGGTGAGATTGCAACTCCATTTATCTGTTCTCGTGCGCCGAGGTGAAACTTAACCACTCCATAGACACAATGACTGCAGTCACTGGGTTACCAAAAAGGGGCGCAGAGTACCGGAGTTTCTCAGCGGGTCAGGCAGCATCGCTGGAGAACATAGATAGATAGGTGATGCTTCGGGTCGGGGCCAATAGACAATAGGTGCAGGAGTAGGCCATTCGGCCGTTCGAGCCAGCACTGCCATTCACTGTGATCATGGCTGATCATCCCCAATCAGTACCCCGTTCCTGCCTTCTCCCCATATCCCCTGACTCCGCTATCTTTAAGAGCCCTATCTAGCTCTCTCTTGAAAGTATCCAGGGAAACGGCCTCCCCGTCCTCTTTGGCAGATAATTCCACAGACTCACAACTCTCTGTGAGAAAAAGTGTTTCCTCGTCTCCGTTCTAAATGGCTTACCCCTTATTCTTAAACTGTGGCCCGTGGTTCTGGACTCCCCCAAATCGGGAACATATTTCCTGCCTCTAGCGTGTCCAAACCCTTAATAATCTTATATGTTTCAATAAGATCCCCTCTCATCCTTCTAAACTCCAGAGTGTACAAGCCCTTCCTTCATAGAATGTAGATATGTTTTGGCAACTCTATGCTTTTAATGCTGATGCACATATGCTGTCCGTTGCTTCCTTGCCATGGGGATAGATTCCTGGCCTGCACTATATCCGTCCACGTCACGGCGTGCTCACAGAGAATGTGGGAGTATTGGCTGCAGGTCTATTCCTCTCTCAATTCTGAACCTAGACTGAAGAAGGGGCCCAACCCGAAATGTCACCAATCCATGTTCTCCAGGGATGCAGACTGACCTGCTGAGTTACTCCAGCACTTTGTGGCTGTCTTAATACAGTTGAGTTTAGTGTTCAAGAAGGAACTGCAGATGCTGGAAAATCGCAGGTAGACAAAAGTGCTGGAGAAACTCAGCGGGTGCAGCAGCATCTATAGAGCGGAGAAGATTTACAAGGATGTTGCCAGAACCCAAGGGCCTGGGCTCTAGGATGAGCTTAGGGCAGGCTGGGACTTTATTCCTGGCAGTGCAGGAGGATGAGGGGTGATCTTATAGAGGTGTACAAGATCATGAGTGGAATAGATAGGATGAATGAATGCACAGTCTTTTACCCAGAGTAGGGGAATCAAGAACCAGAGGACATAGGGTTAAGCTGAGAGGGGAAAGATATAATAGGAACCTGAGGAGCAATCGTTTTACACAGAGGGTGGTGCATACATGGAATGGGTTGAAAGAGGAGGTAGTTGAGGCAGTACTATAACATTATTTAAAAGACAATTGGACAGGTACACTTGTGGTGCTGACATATTTTGGGACGGCATGACAGTGGGCTGAAGGATCTGTTGCCATTAAAAATTACACAAAGTGCCAGAGTATCTCAGTTGATCAGGCAGCAACTCTGGAGCATGCTGTATTTCTGATTGAAACGGATCATTGAGTGTGTAACATTGCAGGCTGACATACGACAACAAGTACTTGGTCGTGGCCCAGCTGAAAGTGAACAGATTGATGTTCCTGTCGATGCCGCCGATCGGTAGCATTGGGACTTGTCACGTTGCCGACACCATCCAGCTGGCCGACGGAGTGAAGCCCCATCTTGTGGACGTCAGCCTCAAAACCGGCGCCATTTATGTCGCCGAAATCGGTGCACGGCAGGCTCAGCGGTTCGTGCCCAACGGCAAAAACTAAATCCCAACCCTCCACTGCACCACGTGCCTCTTTTCTATTGATGATTCCTAACGGTCGCTCTAGACTGGCGAAACGTGCATCAGAATGTAACAGCACTGTAACTCAGGGGTGTTGCTGTGATATGATCCTTGAACCTACTGTTGCAAAGCTGTCTACAGTACCCTCTCACACAACTCTGCATTTGCACTAGAGGTGATAAAGCTATATTTTTTATGTCCCCAAGCTGAGAATTGAACTGGCAAAGAGTCCAAGTTTAATTCTGAGCTTGAACTGGCTTTGTTAAGATTGTGTTATATTAGGGCCAATGTATATATAATTCCTCATTACCTCTGCCTCAACTTAGGGTTTAACCTTAAGGTTCGCACTAATGATCCTTGTTGACTGTGAACAAATTGATTTTGAAAGGAAATATTAATGAGGATATTAATGCCTTAGCCTATAAATACCTGTGGCAGTAATCAACTGACACTGGCCAACAAGGCTTGTATGCAACTCATGACTTCTTGAGTAAAGAATATTGCCAACAATCTGTTAATAAATTGAGGGGCTAATGGAAATATTAAGGGGGAAAGTTATGCAAGACAAAGTATTGATATAAGAATGCACTGCCTTTACAAAAACTATCCACAGCGCTGAAGTTTTTCTTGAGGTTAATTTAACATGTTAAATGTAATGAACATTCTGGGAAATAAAATCGTTAAGCTATTGTAAGTAAATAAAGTTGATTATGGTTGTCAGTGACGTGCTTTCCAGTTGTGTATTTCTCCTTGCTTCCAAACTTATCCTCAATTTGCACCTGCACTAACAGTTCTTCCTATTGTCAACAAGCTTATACCTAAGGGTACACAAAAAGCTGGAGAAACTCAGCGGGTGCAGCAGCATCTAAGGAGCGAAGGAGATAGGCGACGTTTCGGGTCGAGACCCTTCTTCTTTAAAACTTATACCTAAACCTGAAGAAGGGTCTCGACCCGAAACGTCGCCTATCTCCTTCGCTCCTTAGATGCTGCTGCACCCGCTGAGTTTCTCCAGCTTTTTGTGTACCCAAGCTTATACCTAAACCTGCAATTAAAACAAAACATAGAAACATCGAAAATAGGTGCAGGAGGAGGCCATTCGGCCCTTCGAGCCAGCACCGCCTTTCATTGTGATCATGGCTGATCGTCCGCTATCAATAACCCGTGCCTGCCTTCTCCCGATACCCCTTGACTCCGCTAGCCCCTAGAGGTCTATCCAACTCTCTCTTAAATCCATCCAGTGATTTGGCCTCCACTGCCTTCTGTGGCAGGGAATTCCATAAATTCACAACTCTCTGGGTAAAAAAGATTTTTTCTCACCTCCGTCTTAAATGACCTCCCCTTTATTCAAAGACTGTGGCCCGGAAGGGCACGAGTAAAGTGAATGTTCACAGTCTTTTGCCCAGGGTTGACGATTCCAAAACTAGAGGCCAGTTTGGGTCACCCTGCTAGAGGAAAGATGATGTCAAGCTGGAAAGATTGCGGGAGAAGATCTACGAGGATGTTACCAGGACTCTGGGGGGCTGAGCTATAGCGAGTGGTTGAGCATGCTAGGAATATATTCCTTGGAGCGCAGGAGGCTGAGGGGTAATCTTATAGAGGTGCACAAAATCATAGGATGAATAGATAGGGTGAATGCATGGAAAAATTGCATTTTTTTACCCATGGTTGTGGAAACAGGATCCAGAGGGCATTACTTAATGTGCTGGGGGGAGAGATTTAAGAGAGACCTTAGGGGCAACCTTTTCACTCGGGGGCAGTCTGAAGCTATAGAAGCAAATACATTTTGGACAGAGATATAGATAGAAAGGTTTTAGAGAGATATGGGCCAAATGCAGGCAATTGGGTCAGCGTGAAAAAGGTGGGCTGAATGGCCGGTTGCTGTGCAGGATACCTGTAAACGTACAAGAGGCACGTGAGTAAGAAGTAACTGAAGATGCCGGTTTAAACCGAAGATAGACACAAAAAGGGTGGAGTAACTCAGTGGGTCATTCAGCATCTCTGGAGAACATGGGTAGACGACATTTCACAAATTGCTGGAGTAACTCTTCGGGTCAGGCAGCATCTCTGGAGAAAAGGAACGCAGCTTTACCCGCTGAGGTACTACAAATGTTTGTGTCTGTCAAACGTTCAAGAGGCATTGGAATTGTTTGTTGGAAGAACGGCACAGAATGAGTGATGCTGATCCTTTCTCAGATCCACACGAATGAAGTGTCTGATACAACCAGGCACGTGCCGTCAGGGTAGGCAAGGTAGGCACTGCCTACCCTGACTAAAATTATAACATAGTAATTACTAAATATGAATAGTAAAGGCATGGGAGAATTATGCCTATGTAAGAGATCGATCTCTTGGGTAGGCATAATTCTCCGTGCCTTTCAACCGCAGCGCTTGTAACACGGGAAGGAAGCTCTGTGCAGCCCACGTGCCGTCAGCGCTGCCTGAAGCCGTCAATTTAAATCGGAGCTGAAGGCAGCAGAAATTCTGTCTTTGCAGCACTGCGCATGCGCAGCGCTGGTTTCTTGGCGGGGTTTTCAAATATGGATTGGCATTATTTTAAGTGTATCTTTGGAAACGGGGAGAGAAGAATGGAGCTCGTGTACCAATGATGTGGTAAGTACATTTGTTGGTGATGTTTTTAAATACCGTATTTCCCGGGGTATGGGGAGAGCTCCTCTCATAGCATTTGGGGAGTCTGGCCCGGGGTAAAGTTGCGGGGAGGGCACGGATGTTGTGAAGGAGGGGATCGGGATAATGCCACTTGCGACGCTCCTTGCACAGAGGCGTGCAAAACCTCTCTCCTGCCGCTCGCTGGCCTCACTCATGTCCTTAAATTCCGACAGCGCGATTGAGGTTACTCGGCTGTGGGAATTTAAGGATTTGCAGGAAGCGGCTGACATGAGCGAGCGGCAGGTGAGAGGTGTTCAGACGGAGAGCACTGCCAGAAGTGAGGGGTCGGCAGAAGGCGCTGAAGTGGCGGCCAGTTCTGCTGTTGGGTCCCGGCGGCCGCTCGCAGCTCCCCGAGCTGCTTCTATCCCCGGCTACAGTGCGTGGCTTGGCGCCCGGAGAGCTGCGGCAGCGGTGAGTGAGTGAGTTACTGGCATTATTCCCGACCCCCTCCTCAACAGTCCTGTTCTCCCCGCAACTTTACCCCTGGCACAGACTCTCCACACGCTGTGAAAGGAACTCTCCCCCCAATTGGTCCCTCGAACAAGTGTTGTCTTTCAAAAAGATGACAACTGATTCAACTTTTCCCTGTACTCCCGTTTTTCCCACCATCTCTCCACCTGCCATCAATCTTCACCACCCACCCATTCCGTAATTCAGAATAAAGGGGACTAGGAAGCCTTGGGCAAATTGAATTGTTACTGTTTTTATTTATTTTTTTAAACGGGGAGAACAATCTGCGCATGCGTGGTTTAATTTATTTTTTTAATCCGACTGAGTGACTACCCTGAGTAATTACTCACGGCATGTGCCTGGATACAATTATCCCTCTACAAAACTTATGATTCATGCCGGGGATGGTGATCAAGATCCTGGCAAACCCGTGACAATAATACACTAAAACCAAAGTGCAGTTTTGCATCTCATCCACAAGGTAGCAATCTAATAATGTGGAAACAAAGAACTGCAGATGCTAGTTTATACCAAAGATAGACTCAAAGTGGAGTAACTCCGGGTCAGGCAGCATCATGGATAGGTGACATTTCGGGTTGGGACCTTTTTAAATCTAAAAACAGACCGTGTTTGAAATGTGTAAGAAAGAACTACAGATGCTGGTTTAAATCGAAGGTAGACACAAAATGCTGGAGTAACTCAGCGGGTCAAGCAGCATCTCTGGAGAGAAGGAATGTTTTTCAACAGTGTTGGGAATATTCTACAGACTCAAAACTCTTGAGCTGAAAGATTGCCTGTCCATGTTCTCCGGAGATGCTGCCTGACCCTCTGAGTTACTCCAGCACTTGGTGTCTTTTTTGTAAACCTACATCTATTCCTTGGATCTAGTGCTGGGAAGAAGCTGTTCTTGAACCTGGAGGTCACGGTTTTCAGGCTTGTGTACCTTCTTCCTGATGGTAGCAGCGAGATGGGTCTTTAATGATGCTGGCTGCCTTTTTGAGCCAGAGTATCCTGTAGATCCCTTCATTAGAGGAGAGGTCAGTACCTGTGATGGACCCTCGATGGTGGGGAGGTCAGTACCTGTGATGGGCCCTCGATGGTGGGGAAGTTCAATGGTGCATTATTGTCATGTGCAAACACACACTGGGACATTTCCATGCATACAACCCAGTAAAGCAGTGCCATACCCAAGCAGAATCGCACTTATTCCTTTAATTTATGCTTCATAATTAAAGTTCTCCCTCCTGTGGGAAGCAGATTATTTCCCTGTTCCCCGAGAACTTTCATCTCCACTTCCACTTGCTTGCTCATTCCCTGCACGTCCTGCAGTCAGATCCCCGGTTGGGCCGAGTGTGGAGAGTGGGAGAGTCCACAGGCTGTGCAGGGCGTCTGCGATCAGCTGCAGGCCCCGTCCTTGCATACGGCAGCGTCCGAGGGCACTCCGGAAGAAGCAGCACGTGTGCAGGACCAGCTGACTCCGGCGATTCACTAGGCTTCAGCGACACTGACCCCCACGAGGAAAATGCTCCCTGACACCCAAACATTGTTTCCGTTAAAGACAATGCTACATAGAACAGTACAGCACAGGAACGGGCCCTTCAGCCCACATCATCTGAGCCGAACATGATGCTAAGATACAATGATCTCTGCCTGCACGTGATCCATTCCCCGCATGTCCACGTGCCTATCTCACAACCCCAAACACCACTATGGTATCTGCCTCCACCACCACCTCTGGCAGCTCGTTTCAGCCACCCAGCACCCTCTGTGTAAACAAACTTGCCCCGCACATCACCTTTAAACTTTGCCCCTCTCACCTTAAAGCTATGCCCTCTGGACTTTGACATTTGGACAACCATCGATCAACAGCTAGAGAGCTACTGAGCTACTATCTGCCGCAGTGGAGACCCTTAGACTATTTTTAATTGGACCCAGAGGGTTGTGCATCTGTGGAATTCTCTGCCTCAGAAGGTAGTGGAGGCCAATTCTCTGGATGCTTTCAATAGAGAATTAGATAGAGTTCTCAAAGATAGCAGAGTCAAGGGATATGGGGAGAAGACAGGAACAGGCTACTGATTGTAGATGATCAGCCGTGGTCATATTGAATGGCGGTGCTGGCTCGAAGGGCCGAATGGCCTACTCCTGCATCTATTGTCTATTGACTCCACTGGACTTTATCTTGCACTAATTCACGTATCCGTACACTGTGAATGGTTCAATTGTAATCATGTGTAGTCTTTCCACTGACTGGATAGCACGCAACAAAAAGCTTTTCACTGTACCTCGGCACATGTGACAATAAACTAAACTAAACTCTGTCTGTCCACCCTATCTATGCCTGTCATAATGTTATACTCTTATATCAGGTCTCCACTCAACCTCTGATGTTCCAGAGTAAATAATCTCAGTCAGTCCAACCTCTCCCTATAGCTGAAACTCTCCAATCCAGGCAGCACTGCTAAACCTGTTGGAAGAACTCGATGAATCAAGCAGCATCTCTATCATAGCCATACAGCACAGAAACAGGCCCTTCAGCCCAACTAGCTCATGCCGACCAAGATGCCCCATCTACGCTGATCCCACCTGCCCGCGTTAAGAATATCATAGTTGCTGAGGTTAGTGTTGTGCAGTGTTCAAAAGCCTGATGGTTGCTGGGAAGAAGCTGTTCTTCAACCTGGAGGTCACGGTTTTCAGGCTCCTGTACCTTCTTCCCGATGGTGGCAGCGAGATGAGAGCGTGGCCAGGGTGGTGTGGGTCATTGATGATGCTGGCTGCCTTTTTGAGGCAGCGCCTCCTGTAGATCCCTTCAATGGTGGGGAGGTCAGTACCTGTGATGGACCTTCGATGGTGGGGAGGTCAGTACCTGTGATGGATTACATTAGGATAAAACATTTAATTTATTCATAGCATTTTCTCCGAATAAGGGCAGCATATTTTATCAAAGACGATGGTTTGCAGCAGCTATTCCAGGAGATGTGGTGGACTACTTAAGTCATGAATGCTTCGGGCATTTGCATAAGCAATGCCTGTGAATGGGTAGCTGCTTTAATGCTCTGCTCACCATATCTCCTCCAAAGGTTCAATATTCTCTTAGTTGCTCATTGCCTTTCGAGTTGGTCTCCCTGACTTTCACCCAGGCTGGGACTTTATTCCTTGGAGCGCAGGAGGCTGAGGGGTGATCTTTGAGAGGTGTACAAAATCATGTGGGGAATGGTTAGGGTGAATGCACTGTCTTTTACCCAGAGTAGGGGAATCAAGAACTAGAGGAGATAGAGTTAAAGTGAATGTTTTTTAAAAGATTTAATAGGAACCTGAGGGGTAACCTTTTCACACTGGTATATGGCACAAGCTACCAGAGGCGGTAGTTGAGGCAGGTACTATAACAACATTTAAGAAACGTTTGGAAAAATACATGGATAGGAAAGGTTTAGAGGGTAGTGGGCCAACGGGTGATCAGTATTGAGTCACTGCCCACATCCATCAGCCACTTGTACAACCACTTAGTTCGTTTATGTCCTGTGTCTAAGAATACTTTTGCAGCCACTCGGCTGAAAGATGTAATTATGAGTAAAATGAAACTCCAGCAGTCTGTAAACAAGGAACCCATTTTTCACTTTATGATATTATTAAACATTATTACTCACATTAATTCCCATTGAGAGGAAGTAATGGAACATTTCATTTTCATATTTTAAATTACTTCCTTGTTAATTATTAATAGAGAGAGTAGCGTTAGCATTGTAGATTGTTCACCACTGCACTGGAACATAGAATACTGAAGAGCATAGCACAGGAACAGGCCCTTCGGCCCACAATGTTTGTACTGAACAAAATGCTAAGTTAAACACATCTCATCTGCCTGCATGTGATCCATATCCCTCCATTCCCTTCATACCCACATGCCTATCTAAAAGACTCTTAAACACCATTATCGTATCTGCCTCCACCACCACCCCAGACACCTACCACCCTCTGTGTAAAAAAACTTGCCCTGCACAGAATTCATGGAAGGAAGCAGAGGGTGGTGATGGAAGGTTGCTTTTTTGGACTGGAGACCTGTGACCAGTGGTGTGCCTCAAGGTTTGGTGCTGGGCCCATTGCTGTTTGTGGTTTATATCAACGATTTAGATGAGAATGTACGAGGCGGGATTAGTAAGTTTGAAGTTGACACCAAAGTGTGTGGTATCGTAGATTGTGAAGATGGTGATCAAAAATTACAGCAGGATCTTGATCAGCTGGCCAAGTGGGCTGAGGAACGGTTAATAGCATTCCATGCAGAGAAGTGTGAGATGTTGCATTTTGGGAAGTCAAACCTGGGCAGGAGCTTCACAGTAAATGACAGGGTCCTGGGGAGTGTTGTAGAGCAGTGGGATGAAAAAGGCAGGCAATATTGTCAAAGACCCTCGCCACCCTGGCCACACTCTCATTTTACTCCTACTGCTGGGAAGAATGTACATGAGCCTGAAAACCTGAGCTGCTTTGATGACTATGTCTGCCTTTATAAGGCAGCGCCTCTTGTAGTTCACTTCGATGGTGGGGAGGTCAGTACGTGTGATGGACGTTCGATGGTGGGGAGGTCAGTACCTATGATGGACCGGCCAGTGTCCACCACTCTCTGTAGTCTCCTTCGTTCCTGGGCGTTTGAGTTACTGAACCAGGCCCTGATGCAACCAGTCAGTGTGCTCTCTACCGTACACCTGGAGAAGTTCGGTAGAATATTCCTTGGCACCCCAAATCCCCTTCAAGAAGGTAGATGACATGCAGGAAGGAACTGCAGATGCTGGTTTACACTGAGGATAGACACAAAATGCTGGAGTAACTCAGCGGGACCGGCAGCATCTCTGGAGAGAGGAATAGGTGATGTTTCGGGTCGGCACCCTTCTTTAGATTGAGAATCAGGGGAGAAGGAAGCAGGAGATATGGAAGGGTACAAAGAGATTGTAAGGGTGTGGAAAGGACAGATCTAAGCAGATGATGATCAAGGAAATGTAGAATGGTTTATTGCTGGCTGGGTGGAGGTGAGAACGAGGCATACAAACAGGAAGATTACACAGGAGGACAGCGAGACTAGTTGAAGAACTAGGGTGGGGAGGGACGGAGAGAGAGGGAAAGCATGAATTACTTGAAGTAAGATAAATCAATATTCATACCGCTGGCATGTAAGCTGCCCAAGTGAAATAGGAGATGCTGTTCCTCCATTTTGTGCTGGGCCTCACTCTGACAGTGGAGGAGGCCCAGGACAGAAAGGTTAATAGACAATAGGTGCAGGAGTAGGCAATTTGGCCCTTCGAGTCAGCACCGCCATTCAATGTGATCATGGCTGATCATCCCCAATCATTACCCCGTTCCTGCCTTCTCCCCATATCCCCTGACTCTGCTATTTTTAAGAGCCCTATCTAGCTCTCTCTTGAAAGCATCCAGAGAATCTGCCTCCACCACCCACTGAGGCACAGAATTCCACAGACTCACCACTCTCTCTGAGAAAAAGTGTCTCCTCGTCCCGGTTCTAAATGGCTTATTCCTTATTCTTAAACTGTGGCCCCTGGTTCTGGACTGCCCCAACATCGGGAACATGTTTCCTGCCTCTAGTGTGTCCAAGCGCTTAACAATCTTATATGTTCACTCCATGCAGAAGTTCCCTCCATGCAGCAGTGACTTCTACCTGCATTGTTGATGGGTCTGACCACACACGTTACATTCCTAACATAGACACAAAACGCTTCACACTTTAAGTATGAGCACAAAAGGATGTATGAGAATGTCATATTTCTGAGATATGATGTTTAACTGAATTCAGTTGTAAGAACGTGACATAAAATAATAGTAAGATTAAACGAGAACTTACCAGTTCGAAGTTTGATCATTATTTTATGAGGAGTAATGATGAGGGATTACGTGAAGAAGCCCCGCCTGGCGCTTGATCGGCATACTTCAAAGCAGCGGCATGAAAAACACAGAACATAATAGCCGGAGTAAGATAGTAAGGCTCAACATAGATTTAGAACTACCAGATGATCATTTATTTTATGAGGGTCGGGAGTGGAGGGCACGTAATCCCTCATCGTTACTCCTCATAAAATAACGATCAAACTTCGAACTGGTAAGTTCTCGTTTAATCTTACTATTTTACTTCGGAGTCACGTGAGTGACTACGTGAAGATTTTGTAGCTTCTGTGTTTTTTATGTCGTAGACTCATTCCATACGACAATCTGGCTCAATCAACACAGTAATGAGCAAATAACACATTTTTTCCCAAACATTGCCTCAGTTTATGTGATAAATTTTTTCCATTATAAAAGAATGAAAGTAATGCCCTTTCCATTAAAAGGCAAATTTATCACCAAATATCAATTGATAATATAATTTGATAGTATAAACAAAGCAACAATTACAGAGAACCCAATACTCCGTGTCCAATCCTGACACCATGACTGGTTCCTTGTAACTTTAATATTTATTTTACACCCTCCTGCGGACCTTGAATCTCTGCTCGAGCGGCCCATCCTGTGCCATTCCTGTGAATGTATCTACCTCCTTAATGGAGTGATTGAGATATGTCTAGTTCCACTGAGTTTTAAACATATTTTAACCATCTAGAATATAATTATCTAGAACCATCAGTTTTTACTGATACTTAATGTGGTTTTTGTGTGTAATAAGTAGTGCTGTCTCACCACCACAGAGACTCTTACCTACTTTAACATATTGAGTCAATGTTGACCCACACACAATTTTTGGCTGACAGGATATGCTTCAATTTTACCTTGGTTCCAGCTCTTCTTGGTCTGCTTTGTTTGGTAAATTCATAAACATATAAGATAATGTAATCTGTAGCCACATGCAATTATATAACGTAACATATGCAATATTTGCACTCTTATGCTGATACTAGTCATGAGCATTATTACTTTCAATGTTAATTTTTTGAATCATTGATAGAATTGGAGTCCATTGCCTAAGGCAAGTCAGGACTATGCTGATCTCCCAACCTCTGTATTTCAACTTTGGACAGATTATATATATAATATATATTCCGAGCCCGATAAATTCTTGGTCAGCAATTTTCCCTAAATTGGACGATAAATATGAGCCCTATTATTGGCTCTATCACTTAGATGCTGAGAAAATTGCAATCCACAAGGAACTTGCACATATCTAATATGATAAAATAACTTTTACTGTCTGCAAAAGACTTCCAATTTCTTATAAACAAAATATTGTTTTTTAAACTATTTCTCCAAATTGCAGGTATAACATTCCTTTTGTACATAATTGTTATATTGTTATATTAGTTAAAACATTCATAGACCTCTTTGACCGTCAAACTGTTATAATGGTCTGGTCAACCTGCAGATAACCAAATTCATATCTTAATGCCCTGGATGAAATTGTACAACAATAAATTACTGTAATTATGAGTCATCATAACTGGTTCAAACATCACTCTCAACATTAATGAGAACCATGAAGGTCCTGCTACATTTTCATCAGACACTGCCCTATCAGACAAAATGAGGAACATAAAAGAACATCTTTCCTTATGTAATTTAGTGAAATGCATCCACCGCTCCTGCTCTCGGTTTTCCCACGAGAAACATTTGAGAGATCGGTGATTTAATCTGGATACAACCAGATTAATGGTAAGTAATCCATATTACTGACAATGTTTTTCCCCTGATTTGTTGTCTGCGACAACATTGTCTCTTCCTTAGAGATAAACAGCTGAACTAAAACATTTTTAGAATACGCCACTTGATCTTACTTGACTCATGTGATTGATGTATGCCACAGCCGTGGTATTGTTCACCTGATTTGACATGCACACTTTCATAGTAGAACAATAGGTATTTAATCCATAAAAACCTCCTGATACTCCAATAATTAATACAAATGTTTGGAGAAAAAAATTCTTAGGACAATCCATTTGCAATTCCCTGGTGTTATTGTCCGTAGTCCCCTAAACAAGGGACGTATCAAATATTAACTTGATAAGAATAGATATTATACTTATCTTAACCCAAATAATCACAGAAGCTATCCATCATCCGATAATACTTGCTTCAGCTTGCAATGGCTGCTAAGCTTATATATTTAAAGCAGCTTGTGGAACCTTTCCTATCCACCACTTTAATTCTGATAACGTATCCTTTAGTATTTGCATAGGTCTGTCAAAAGGCCTGCATACTCTTATAATGCTTGTGTTTTCCCTTTTTTGGAGCTTTTTTACTCTTTTACCTAAGCTCCTTCTCTGATGGAGGGACAAAGTTTGTCAACAAAGCAATGTGACATATTTGTATCTCGGAAAACATTTTTCCCCCCCATATGGTGCTGAATTACTCCTAAACCCAGAATAGTAATTTAGGAATGTTTATGAAGGCATAAAACATAGTTTTTATTGGATGGGTCAGGACCCTTGAGAGGCAAGACCCTTGCCTCTCAACAAGCTTGTAATTGCTGCACTAATTTGCAGCTGACTCCTGATCAACCTTCCAATTTAAAATGTGATCAAGATAAACCATGACCATGTCCTCGTTAGTGCAAGTGCTGATCTTCTTATCAGTGCAATTGTTGTTCCAGTAATTATGTGAACAGCCTAGAACTGAGTTTAATCCATTAGACAATGTCTTAACTTGCACAGCTGACCCATTCTAATTAATTTCAAGCACCTGTAAATATAATAATAAATTGGTACTAAATACCAATCATTCGAGTCTTATAGTAATGATTAACAATTTGTTAATAACAACTGTTTTTCAATGTTGAAGATGTCCATTTTAATAAAATGTTTTTACACTATAAAAGTGTATTTAAAATGATGTCTTGTATCGCTTTACCACCACATCTTCTATTCCCTGGGGAAATTTATGATACAAATGTACATACCTCTTCTTTATTGAAGATATTTTGGGTGCAAACCTAAAATCAATTTTTAGGTTTTCCTATACAGGTGAACCAATTCCTTCTACAATTTTTTTGTAGATCCTTTACACATTAAAATAAATCAATCCTTTGTTATGCCATATCATTGATCATAACACACCTGTAATCTCCAACAATTGGAGATTTCATCAACTTCTTCTGTAACAAGTTTTTGCACCTCTTCAAATGTACATGAAGCCTTTTCTTCCCAATCATATGGGTTCACATCAGGCTGTGTTGGATAAATATTTATTTATCATACTCCTGCCTTTGTTTTGATCCATTATCAAATCTTTACATTGGATCATAATTTTGCCAAAGTTTAATGACCAATAGTCTTTCCTTTGTAATCAATGTCTTTGATTTATCCTGAGGCAGGTTTACTCCATAATAATCAGGAGTTAACATAACTTGATCTGTTTTGACCTGCAAATCTAAAGTGCAAAAATTGGTCCCAATAACAATTACATATATATATAATTGTTATATAATTACATATTATATATAATATATAATTACTCCGAAGTAAAATAGGAACATAAGGTCATGTAGCTCTTCAAAGCTGGAGTAACTCAGTGGGACAGGCAGCATCTCTGGATACAAGGAATGGGTGACATTTTGGGTCGAGACCCATCCTCAAAATCAGGGGAGAGGGAAATTAGAGATATGGAAGGGTAAGGTGTGAAAACGACAGATCAAAGCAGTCGATGATCAGGGAAATGTAGAATGCTTCATTGTTGGCTGAGGGGAAGGTGACAGCAAGACATACAGTCAACAAGACGTACAAGGCATTAATCAAGAGGTCAGAGAAACTAGTTGGATAACGAGGTTGGGGAAGGGATTGAGAAAGAGGGAAAGCAAGGGTTACTTGAAGTTAGAGAACGGACCCATTCCTTCTCTCCAGAGATGTTGCCTATCCCGCTGAGTTACTCCAGCATTTTGTGTCTACCTTCAATATTCATCCCTCTTGGTTGTAAGCTGCCCACATTCCTACCTGTTTGTTCAACAACAAAGCTCGCACTGTCTGCGGGCATTGACAGCCTGCTGGCTTTCTCGCATCCCACTGTTTGGTTTGACTTTGGGTAAACAGAAAGTATGTCTTTGTGTACCTAACCCATTTGTTTCGAAACTCCCCAACTTCTGATCATTGACCTGTCCTTACACCCCACACCTGACGTGAGTCTCAAACCTGCTTGGGTGTCAGAACCACACAGCCCATAGAACACAGAGCTACACAGCACAGGAACCACAATGTACGTACTGAGCATGTTACCAAGTTAAACTAATCTCCTCTGCCTGCATGTGATCCATATACTACCCCCCCCCCCCTTTCCTCTCTCGCATTCGCAGGTTTATAAACTCATGTTATAGAGCTTTGCCACATCTATTCCCTTCAAGATTCAAGATTCAAGATTCAATTTCATTGTCACATGTACTGATTAAGGTACAGTGAAATTTGAGTTACCCTTTCAGCCATACTAAGTAAAAAAACAAAAATAGACACAGCACATAAATTATTTTTTAACATAAACATCCACCACAGTGGAATCCACATTCCTCACTGTGACGGAAGGCAATAAAGTTCAGTCATCTTCCTCCTTTGTTCACCCGTGGTGGTCGGGCCTGTGAACCTTCCGCACTCGCCGCTGCCGACGGTCCGATGTGCAAGCCTTCTCGTCGAGATGATGGAAACTCCGGCATCGGGATCGATCGGAACATTCCTCAGCAGAGAGCTCCTGGGTCGGCCGCTTCTTACCGGAGACCGCGCTGCTTCACGGTGTTAAAGTCCACAGGCACCCCCGGTCGGAGCTCTGACACTGGCGATCCTCGGCAAAAGATCCCAGGCTCTGCGATGGTAAATCCGCACCGTGCCCGCGGCTTGAAGCTCCGGGCCAGTCTTCAGGGAAGGCCGCACCACTCCACGTTGTACGCCACACGGGGGAGCGGCGATGCGACACGGTGAAAATCAAATCTCCGTCGAGGTAAGTGACTGGGAAAAGATCCCCCCCCCCCCACATAAAACATACCAAGAGATATTAAAACAAACATTCAAGACATACTTAAAATAATAAAAAGAGAAGGGACAAGACAGACTGCTGGCGAGGCGGCCATTACGAGCGCCATTATGATCATATTAACCTCTATAGTAGACGTTTATAAGACCACGAGGGAAATATAAATGGTGAATGAACGGAGGGACATAAAGTGCTCAGCGCATGGGTGTGTTCTACACAAGGTTCCAGCTTCCGTGGTTCCTCATGTCTACCATTTGCTAGGCTTTGTCTGGCCCCCACCTCTCTTTTCCGGTTACTCCAGCACTCTGTGTCTTCTTTAGTGAGCCAGCACCTGCAGTTCCTTGTTCCCACCACGTTTCCGATGGGGCATGGAGTTGGCTGCAGTTCAACGCTTTACTGACGCAGGAGGATATGTTGCGGAGCACAACAGCAGCTCTCTCACAATGGCCACTGTGTGCTGACCAGAGACAACAGCTAGATGCATGGAGGGCCATGGAACAAGCTCGGCACAGCCCTGATTATAGCCGCTTTCATGTCACAATGCTTGCACCATGCCAACCACTGCCACAGATGAGAGGTTTTAGTAACAAGTTCATATCGAGTTACAAGGGGCATATCAGTGGGAGCTACCGCAATAACAAAGGATAGTTCAGGTGTAAAGATGTTGGTGATTTATATACAGATGGTGGTGAATTAAATAGTTTGTTTCACTTCCAGTCATAGTCGTACAGCATGGCACAGGCCCTTTGGCCCAGCTCACCCATGCCGACCAACATGTCCCCTCCACACTAGTCCCACCTGCCCACATCCCTCTAAACCTTTCCTATCCATGTACCTGTCCAAATGTCTTTCAGAGTCATGGAAATGTACAACTGGCCCTTCGGCCCACCTTATCCGTGCTGACCAAGTTGATATAATATAAGTAAGTAGGTTTATTGGCCAAGTATTCACATACAAGGAATTTGCCTTGGTGCTCTGCCCACAAGTAACAACATGACATACAGTGACAGTTATGAATGACTCAGAAAACACTAAATATTAATAATAATAAAACATTAATGATAAAACAACATTGATCAAGCATGTGAACCAACAAAATACCAGATCAAAGGGAGGCTACAGATTGTTGGCTGTTGAGTAGAGCAACTACTCGTGGATAAAAACTGTTTTTATGTCTGGCTGTGGCAGCTTTGACAGTCCGGAGTCGCCTTCCAGAGGGAAATGTTTCAAAAAGTTTGTGGCCAGGGTGAGAGGGGTCAGAGATGATCTTGCCCGCTCGCTTCCTGGCCCTTGCAGTGTACAGTTCATCAATGGAGGGAAGGTTGCAGCCAATAATCTTCTCTGCTGATCGGACGATTCGCTGCAGCCTCCGGGTGCTGTGCTTGGTGGCTGAGCCAAACCAGACCAGATATAGTCCCATTTGCTTGCATTTGGCCCATATTCCTCTGAAACCTTCCTATTCATATATCTGTCCAAATGTCTTCTAAAGTCATAATTGTATCTGCTATACCTTCCTCTGACAGTTTGTTCCAGATACAGATTATTCTCTGAATGAAAATGTTACCCCTGATGTTCCTCTTAAGTCTGTTCCCTCTCACCTTAAGCCTGTTTTGGAATCCTCTACTTGCGAGAAAGACTGAGCGTTCACTTTATCACTACCCCTCATGATCTTGTACACCTCAATAAGGTCACCCCTCAGCCTCCAACACTCCAAGAGAAAAGTCCCAGCCTATCCAAGCTCCTCCTATAACACAAAGCCATAAGCCCTGGTGAATCTGTAAAATCTGAAAAGTGGGATAACATAGAACTGGTGTGAATGGGTGATCGATGGACTGATTTGGTGACCCGGTGGGCTGAAGGGCCTGTTTCCATGTTGTATCTATCAATCAATCAAAAGATTAATTGCAATACCTAAATTATGTCATAAAGAAAAGATTCAGTCATAAATGCTACTTTTACACATAAATCAAAGCAATTTTAATAATCTGAGTGAATGTAGACGATGCTTATCACAAATTCATCATTTAATAAAATCCGTACACTGATATGTTGTGGAATATTAATATACAAAAGATTGTAATTGGAAGAGAGCAGGTAGATTAGAACATACATACTGAATTGCAGGTCCCTTAAAGAGTAGTTTGAAAAGTTTACTAATGGTGAAGATATTCTATAAAGATGTAAAACACAAAGTGCTAGAGGAACTCAGTGGGTCAGGCAGCATCTGTGGAGGGAATGGACAGACACATTTTAGGTTTGGGACCCTTCTTCAGACTGCTGTAGGGGGGGATGAAAGGTGGAAAAGAGAGTTTGGGGCAGGACAAAGCCTGGCGAGTGATAGGTGGATACAGGTGAGGAGGGGGACGAGAGATTGCAGATGAAGGAATCTTGAGCAAAACGCAAAGTGCTGGAGGAATTCAGCGGGTCAGGCAGCATCTGTGAAGGGAATGGACAAGGCGACGTTTCGAGTTTCATGCTCAGCACTCACATTGTGGGCCGAAGGGCCTGTTGCTGTGCTGCACTGTTGAGTGTTAGATAGGCCGGGACAGCTTTAGAAGACTGGTGATCAACAGATTCTGATAACAGTGGCACACTGAGCTGCCCCATGCTCCAGATCATTGATGAATGAAGTTTTCCTTAAGTGGATACTGCTTTCACTGGCCATACACACACTGAGGCATGAAACTATTAAGCCTGAAGAATCTTAACAAACACTCCATCAACATTCTCCAGGTGCACGGTAGAGAGCACACTGACTGGTTCAGTAACTGACTAGTTCAGTAACTCAAACGCCCAGGAACGAAGGAGACTACAGAGAGTGGTGGACACTGCCCGGTCCATCACAGGTACTGACCTCCCCACCATCGAAGGAATCTAGTAATCTAGAGATACAGCGTGGAAACAGGCCCTTTGGCCCACCAGGTCCGCGCCAACCAGCGATCCCGTATATTAATACCATCCTACACCCGCTAGGGACAATTTTTACATTTACCAAGCCAATCGACCTACAAACCAGTATGCCTTTGGAGTGTGGGAGGAAACCAAAGGTCTTGGAGAAAACCCACGCGGTCACCCAAACTCCGTACAGACAGCACCCCGAGTCAGGATCGAACCCGGATCTTCGGCACTGCATTCACTGTGAGGCAGCAACTCTACCGCTGTGCCACCGTGACCACTCAGGAGGCACTGCCTCAAAAAGGCAGCAAAGACCCACACCACCCCGGCCACGCTCTCATCTCGCTGCTACCATCGGGAAGAAGGGACAGGAGCCTGAAAACCGTGACCTCCAGGTTCAAGAACAGCTTCTTCCCAGCAACCATCAGGCTCTGGAACACGATGCACTCCAACTTAATCCAAACTAAGAACAGTCTTGGTTCTACTAGGGACAAAGTCCACTGTCCGCAATGAGGTAGAGGTGAATCTGATAGGTTCATAAGACAAAGGTGCAGAATTAGGCCATTCTGTATGTCTAGTCTGCTCTACCATGAATCGTGGCTGATCTATTTGTCCCTCTCAGCCCCTTTACCCCATAGGACAGTACCCGAGCTTATGATAACAGGGGAAGAAGCTGTTCCTGAGTCTGGTGGTGTGCGCTTTCAAGCTTCTGTACCTTCAGCAGGATGGGAGCAGGGACAAGAAGGAATGAACGTGGAACAAGTCTTTGATGACGTTGGCTGCTTTTCTAAGGCAGTATGAAGTGTAGATGGAGTCGATGGTGGAAAGTCTGGTAATGTATGTGAATTAAGCAGAAATATTAGCTGTTGAGACTTCGAGCTCTGTTAGTACATTACAAGTTAGTTTTCCCAATGTTGGGTATATTGATGGAAAAAATGTATTAATAAATGCGGCTTAATGTTTAATTGAAGTGCCTATCAGCCCCGTTTTGTCTACAATAAAACAAGGCCTTAACCTGTATAACGAAACAGCAATAACACTGACAATCATAGCTTACAGAAATATATTCAGAATTGGATTAAGTTAGTCTTGAATACAATCTAGCTGGAGACAATAACTTGAATATTAAACTTTGTTATTACGTACATTAACTAGTGTTTAATTTTGTCAAACATGTAATGATTTTTTCCCTAAAGTGGATGTGTGTAAAGTGTGTTTGTGTATACGAATATATATTACACATATAAAAGTATATACAGGTACTTTAAAAAAAAAGTATTTTCTAGTTAAATTGGTCCTTATAAAAAGCAAATGAAAGTCGAAGGGGAGTAAATGTAATTCAAATGCTCCATGATGAGTGAGATGTAATGAAATACTCATCACTTTATTGCTTGTGTGATGATTGAGGGGATACTTTCTGTTGAGGGAGGGTTTGCGTGTGAATATGACTGAACACATTTGGTTGCTTCACAGAACAAGGGCCCGGCTGTTTTGTAAACACTCCCTCCCATCTGCTTTATAATGGAACCAGCTCAGGATATTCCCTGTCAAAGCAGGGGCGGTTTGCCACATGATAGACACAATGTGCAGGAGTAACTCAGCGGGTCAGGCAGCATCTCTGGAGAACATGGGACCGATGACATTCGTCGACCCGAAATGTCACCTATCTTTTTTTTCCCCAGAGATGCTGCCTGTCCCGCTGAGTTACTCCAGCATTTTGTGCCTATCTTCGGTATAAACCTGCATCTGCAGTTCCTTCCTTCACAATGTTTGCCTATTGTCAGCTCAATTGACGCTTGGCTACGTGCTTCCCAAATGTTGGGGGAGGTTCATACTGGAAGCACTTTGAACAAAAAAGTTTATCCCAGACTTATCTTCCTCCTCGAAGACGTGAAAGACCTTCATCGAAACAAACACAGAACAAGAAGAAAATATCAAAAACGTTGGCCTGAAGTCTCATGTTCAGCTGGGAATTTCCTGATTTCAAGTCCGATATGGAGCAAGTTCGGTGAGGAGACTTTGGAAAAGTTCCCAGAAGGTATTTTGCTCGTGACGTTACTTCTCCGCAGTTCTCTTGCCCAGATCTGTTTCTCTGCCCTTATTTGGGGGTTTTAGTATGGATACTGTTTCTGTTTCTTGCCAGCGAAGCAAGCTAGCCAAGTGCAGAGAAGCATGGTAACGGCCGCACCTCCTCCAGTACAGTAGAACGCCCATCCCAGCTGACAGGTGCCTGCAACAAAACACAACTTCATCACACTCACGCCGCGACAATGCACAACAATCTTGTCAGGGCTCGCGGATCATATCAGAGAGTCTCACAGCGTGGAAACAGGCCCTTCGGCCCAACGCCCACACTAAACCTGTCCTATCCATGCACCTGTCTAGATGTTTCTTAAATGTTGCGATAGTACCTGCCTCAACTACCTTCTCTGTCAGCTCGTTCCATATACCCACCACCCTCTGTGTGAAAAAGTTGCCCCTCAGGTTTCTATTAAACCTTTCCACTGCCCCCCCCCCCCCCCCCCCCCCCACTTTAAACCTATGTACTCTGCTTCTCGACTCCCCTACTCTGGGTAAAATATTCTGTGGATTTATCTGGTCTATTCCTCTCATGATTTTGTACACCTCTGTAAAATCAATCCTCATCCTTCTGCCGTTCCTGCCTTCTCCTGGGGAAAAGGCAGGAACGGGGTACTGATTGGGGATGATCAGCCATGATCACATTGAATGGCGGTGCTGGCTCGAAGGGCCGAATGGCCTACACCTGCACCTATTGTCTATTGTCACTCCAAGGAGAGTGGTAGACACTGCCCGGCCAGTCTTCACCACCTCAGTCCCCATCTACAGGGGTCCTGCGAGAGCTCAGCATGGAAGGGAGACCTTGGGATAGAAATGTCATGAATGGTGTGGTTTAGCGTATTGCCGACACGCTCTGCACTCTGAGCTTACTGAATAGTGAAAGGCCAGGACAGAGTAGAAGTGGAGAGGATGTTTCCACGAGAGGAAGAGTCCCTGGACTAAAAGTCATAGCCTCAGAATAAAAGGACATCACTTTAGAAAGGAGATGAGGAGAGATTTCTTTAGTCAGAGGGTGGTGAATCTGTGGAATTCACTGCCACAGACGGCTGTGGCGGCCGCAGAAAATACGTGGGTATTTTTAAGGACTTAAGGGCCTGTCCCACTTTCATGACTTAATTCACAACCTTTATTACTCGTGGACATTTTTCATCAGGCTAGAAAAACGCCCCGACCCACTTGATTACCACGAGTAGCTACGACTAGCATCACGACCTACCTACGGCCTTGTGAGGACCATGCTGCGAGTATGAGTCAAGGGCAAACTCGGCAGTGGTCGTGAATTAGGTCGTGAAAGTGGGACAGGCCCTATAAACAGACTTTTGATTAGTACGGGTGTTATGGGGAGAAGGCAGGTGAATGGGGTTGAGAGGCAAAGATAGATCAGCCACGATTGAATGGCGGATGGGCCGAATGGCCTAATTCTACTCCTATCACATTAAATTGTGAGCTATGACATGAGAGTGCACACTTTGACGGACGGTGCATCGGCGTGAGAGGGGTACTGGGTGGATGTTTCGATCCTTACCGAGCTCAAATTGGTCAGAGAGATTGCTGCAGGTCTGTCGCACCTCCTCACTGTTCCAGCCCAGCGGGTAAAGGGCACATCCCGATCCGATCAGCAGACCTGCCCAATGCAAGAATGAAGACCAACATTAAATGATTGCACTGGGGCAGACAAGCAATATTCCTCACAACATCAATTAGACTTTAGACTTTAAAAATGCAGCAAGGAAACAAGGCCCTTCGTCCCACCGAGTCCGTGCTGACCAGCGATCACCCTGTACACTAGCACTATCCGACACTCTACGGACAATTTACAAGTTTACCATAGCCAATTAACCTAGAAACCTGCACGCCTTTGGGAAGTAGGTGGAAACCGGAGCACCCGGAAAAACCCATGCGGTCACAGGGAGAATGTACAAAACTCCATACATACCAGCAGGTAGTCAGGATCGAACCCGGGTCTCTGGCACAACTCTGTGACTCCATGACTCTCAAGGACAGGCCCTTTAGAGTCATGGGGTCACACCGCAAAGAAACAGGCCCTTCATCCACGCAGACCAAGGTGCCCCATCTACACTTGTCCCACCTGCCTGCGTTTGGCGCATATCCCTCTAAACCTTTCCTATTCATGTACCTGCCCAAGTATCTTTGAATTGCTGTGATAGTATTTGCCTCAACTACCTCCTCTGGCAGCTCGTTCCATACACCCGTGTGAAAAAGTTGCCCCTCCGATTGCTATTAATTCTGTTCCCTCTCACCTTACACCTGAGGCCTCTGGGACTGGGTTCCCCGACCTGATCCATGTACATTCAGATCTCCCTTCAAAATCCGGCGTTCCAGGCAAAACAATCCAATTCTGTTCAACTTCTCCAAATCCCTCATACAACTGTTATTATCAGACAGTTGTATAAGATATAAGGAGAGATGGTATAAACGTGGATTGTTTTCACTGGAACGGCAGAGGTTGAGGGAAGAACTGAATGTATATTCAGGTAACATCCAGGTTCAGGAACAGCTTCTTCCCTACCGCCATTAGACTATTTAACACTACAACTTCAAATAAGTTCTGAACTACCTAGACTATTATTATAATTATGGGACTATTATTGTTTGTTCGCATTTTATGTATACATATGTGTGCGTGTGTGCGCAGAGGTTCGACCAGCCCCAACCCGGGGGTCCGATCGCCGGTGCGGGGGAGCTGACATCCCCCCGATGCAGGAGCTGATCCCCCGATGTGGAGAGCTCGAGGTCCCAGATCACGGGAGAACAAAGAAGGGGAGAGATTAACCTTTTTTTCACCTTCCATCATAGTGAGGGATGTGGAGGAGTCACTGTGGTGGATGTTTATGTTAAAATGTGTTTTGTGTGTTCTGTTGTTTTTTATTTGTATGACTGACTTGGAAAATACCACCCTCCCTCTCCTTCCCTACCCCACTCTCACTCCCTCTCTACCCCATCACCCTCTCCCTCTCTACCCCCCCCCCCCCCCTCCCTCTCCCTCTCTAGCTGCACCTGCGCAGTTGGGGGCTATGCATGAGTGGATAGGGCCATGGGTGGGGTAAAAGGAACAAATGAAAATATTAATATAATATCAAGTGGGGGGGTTAGTGTGTGTGTGTGGGTGGGGTGGTTAGTGTGTGTGTGTGATGCCACAGGCCGTGCCTCCCCCCCCCCCCCCCCCCCCCCCCCCCGCAACCTTGAGGGGACAGGAACCAACGGGTCCCACTTGGTCCAGTACTTATTTAAACTCTGATCTTGTACGTGTATGTGGTTGTCTTTACATCTTTGCAACGATAACGATATTCCGGTTGACATTTTTCCCGTCGAGGCCGGGATCACCTTAGATGAACATTTCATGCTTTATTTATCGACTTATTACTGACTAAAATTTAAAAACTTCAAAAGATGAATTTAAAACGATTTTTACTGTTTAAATCATTCCTCACCGCTTCCAACACATTTCGATACAAAGTTGCAAGACAGGAACACGCTGAACTTTTCACCTCAATGGCATATCACAGCAAGTGCACCGAGAATTTGCAACAATGTTGCCATCATAACTCCTGACCGAACAGGAGAGGGAGGGTCAATTGGTATTGCAATTGGGGAAGTGCAATTGGGATTTTCTTTCAAGTCCAGTGCTGGGGGACATTGGGGAGTGCTGGAATCTTACATTCGACAACAGGTTGAGTTGGAGAACCATGCCTCCTGGGGGGGCTACGGGCAGGGAAATGGTGCGTTTGGTGAGCAGACCAACGGGTCTGTACTTGGTCTAGTATATATATATGTATATAATATATGCGTGTAAGTATGTGTGTGTGTATATATGTATATATATATACATATATACACACATATATATATATACACACACACTTATATATATATATACATATATATATATACGTACATATATACAGACACAAACATATATATATATACATACATATACATATATATTATCATATATGTATGTATATATGTGTATATACGTATGTATATATATATGTGTATGCATATGTATATGTATATATATATATGCACACATATATATACACATATATATACACACACATATATATATATACACACATATATATATACACACATATATATATACACACACACACACACACACATATTCACACACACACACATATATACACACACATACACACAAATATTTTTTTTCTCATTTATTATATTGTTCACAGTGTACTATGTTCACATATTCTGTTGTGCTGCTGCAGGTAAGAATTTCGTTGTTCTATCTGGGACATGACAATAAAACACTCTTGGCTCTCTATGTACATGGACTGAACAAAACACAAAGTGCTGGGGGAACTCAGGGGGGTCAGGCAGCATTTGCTCTTTAGAAGGGTCCTGAATCCAAACATCATTTGTCCATTCCCTCCACAGATGCTGCCTGACCCGCTAAGTTCCTCCAGCACTTTGTGTCTTGCTCAAGATTCCAGCATCTGCAGTTCATTGTGTGTGTACATGGATCGAATTTGCTCAGAGAAATCTTTCAAAATGAGATGGATTTTAAAATAAATGTTGATGATACTTTTTTCGAGTTTCACTTTAGATTTTTTTTTGTATCTGTCCCAATCTTTAATACCATCGGTAAAAGGTTTAGATGAATGGGCAGTTTACATTTTATTCTTACAGCGTGGAAACGGGCACTTTGGCCCACCGCGTCCACGTTGGCGAACGATCACTCCTTACACTAGAACTATTCTACACAGCAGGGAAGTCAATTAACCTACAAACCTGTATGTTTTTGGAGTGTGGGAGGAAACCGGAGCACCTGGAGAAAACCCACACGGTCACAGGGAGAACATATTTACCCCATACGGACAGCACCAGTAGTCAGGAACAAAGATCCTATAGCAAGCAAGATAGCCCACTCGACGAATAAAACGTAGTACGGTCATGGGCAGATTCATGGGTAATTTTTGGCCCCATTTCCGTAACCGGCTTCCGTCTCCACACCAAAGATCCCATAGCGGAGCAAAGATACTAGTGCAGAGACGGAAGCCGGTTACGGAAACATCCTCGTAAAAATAAAAGTTCTTTGGTAAAAATCCTCTCCTCATTTTCAGGATTATAATTTCTTAACACAAACTGTTCCCCCGCAACGTTGATTACACTGCGAGTCGGGTCGGGTTACTGAAATGGACGAAATAAAAGGCTCACATTCCGCTCCGTTGCGTACTACACGTCAGCCCATTGCATTTAGAAGGAGTGGTCTATCTTGCTCCACTGTAGGATCTTTGGTCAGGAATTAAGCCGGGTCTCTGGCGCTGTAAGGCAGCAGTCTTACCTGCTGCACCAGTGTGCCTGGATAACGGGGATCCTTTGAACTGACGCTTGATAAGACAGTAAGGTGAGGAGAGGGGGAACTGTGAGCACTCATTGTGGACAATTAGCGTTCAATAACTCTCTGGTCACTTGTTGGTGATGGAGCAAAGATGGAGTGCTTTGTTTAGTGATGTGTTTCCGATATAACTGATGACAGACCAATGGTTAAACAGTCTATCTCTAGTTTAGTCTATTTCTCCCTAAATGTTTGAGGAATTGCTAGTCGACCAACTGCAGATTCATACAGCACCGAAACAAGCCCTTCAACCCAGCTTGTCCAAGTGTGAGAGAATGTATGTGTGTGTGCGTGAGTGTGTGCGAATGTGGGTGAGTGTGTGTGTGTGTGTGTGTAAGTGTATGTAAGTGTGTGTGTGGGCGTGTGAGTGTATGCATGTCAGTGTGTGTGAGCATGTGTTTTTGTGAATGTGGGTGAGAGGGTCTGTGTGTGTGATCGTGTGAGTGTATGTATGTCAGTGTGTGTTTGTCAGTGAGTGTGAGCGTGTGTGTGAATCAGTATACATCAGTCCATGTGAGAGTGTGTATCAGAGCTTGAGAGAGAGAAACACAGAGGGACAGAGAGAAAGACAGGCGGAGAGACAGAGCGTCAGAAGGAGCAAGAGAGAGAGAGAGAGCGAGAGAGAGAGCGAGAGAGAGAGACAAGGCCTGTCCCACGGGCGATTTTTCAGCGGACTGCCTGCACCATTCAAGCTCGCGGCACTCGCCTGAAAAACCGCGAACTGGAACGGCGACCGTCAGAGCGGAACACACACACACACACATCGCAAAGGTGGAGGCCAGGGAAAGCGGGGGAGTGGTGTCTGAAATTCACACGGTGCCGAGGTGATACAAACACACGATGAACAGGAAGGTTACGATGGCTAGCACAGTGTACGGTAAGTTCTTTAAAAGAGTGGGGCTGGGGGAGGGGGGGGAGCTAAGGGGGGGAGAAGGGGAGAAAAGGGGGGCTAAGGGGGGAGAGGTGGGGAGAAGGAGTGGAGACACTTTTAAGAAGCCAGAGATACACAACTGTGAAGTTCGGCGGGCATTTAACATTACCGGTCGGTTATCCTTGGTTCTGAAAACTCGTGCTTACATTTTGTTTCCCCAATGAGCCAATGAAAATGACCAGTCAGCAAAGAAAATTAACTTAAACTACCTACGACGACCTCGACTACCCATAACTACATGGCGACCCCACTACAACTGCACCTACGACTACAAAAGTATCGATTTTCTCCATGGCGACCAATTTTTGCTCGCAGAAAATGTTTCTACATGTTGAAAAATTTGCGGCGACCATACTTAGGCCGTGACTAGTTCCCAGAATGCTGGAACTCCTCGCGACCATGAAGGAGACTCACCAGAGACCACCAGCGACCATGTGGCGACCATTGGCCTAAAAGGTTGCCTAAGTGGGACAGGCCGTACGTATCCTCCCTCTGGCTCCACGCCCACATGAGCAGCTGCCCTGTAAAGCTGGTATCACAGCAGTGATCAGCCGGCCACACAGGTGGCACAAAGCGGGCCAGGGAGAGAGGGAATGTATGTTAACGCCCCCGCTCTTTATTAAACTGCTACATTGCCAACCTATCCAGCTGCTCCCTACCCTGCTGGGAGACTCTCACTGTCACCGGCCAGGCTGTTAGGTGCTACAATGCTGAGAACTATATTCTGCACTCTATCTTCCTATTGTACTCGAGGCAGTGTGAGTTTGACTTGATTGTATTTCTGTATGGTATTATCTGTTTGGATAGCATGCAAAACAAAGCTTTTCACTGTACCTCAGTACACGTGACAATAATAGACATAGACGTGGCACTCAATGAAGCCTTTTATTGACAGACACAAGGAACTGCAGATGCTGGAAATCTTCAGCAAAACATGAAGTGCTGGAGTAACTCAGTGGGTCGGGCAGCATCTGTGGAGGGAATGGACAGATGACGTTTCGGGTCAGGACCCTTCTTCAGACTGACATAGTGGGGGCGGAGGGGAGAAAGCTGGAAAGAGAGGCGAGGGCAGGACAAAGCCTGGCGTGATCGGCGGATACCAGTGAGGAGGTGATATCACAGCTAATCTGCTTTATCCTGACCTCTCGGTGGCTGAGGGGCAGAACAGACTGAGTGTTTAGTTTTGTTTATTGTCACGTGTACAGAGGTACAGTGAAAAGCTTTTTAGTTGCGAGCTATCCAGTCAGCAGAAGGATTATACTGGATTACAATCGAGCCATCCACAGTGTACAGATACAGGATAAAGGGAATAATGTTTAGAGCAAGATAAAGCCCAGTAAAGTCCAGTTATAGATAGTCTCCAATGAAGTAGATGGGAAGGTCAGGACCTCTCTCGAGTTGGTGAGAGGATGGTTCAGTTGCCTGATTACAACTAGGAAGAACCTGTCCCTGAATCTGGAGGTGAGCCTTTTCACACTTCTATACCTCTTTCCTGATGGGAGAGGGGAGAAGAGGGAGTGACTGGGTGAGACTAGTCCCTGATGATGCTGCTGGCCTTGCCGAGGCAGCTTGAAGTGTAGGTGGAGTCAATGGAAGGGGGGTTGGTTTGTGCGATGGTCTGGGCTGCGTCCACAATTCTCTGCACTTTTTTGCGGTCTTGGATGGAGCTGTTCCCAAACCATGCTGTGATGCCCCCTGATGACATGCTTTCTACAGCGCATCTGTAGATGTTGGTGAGAGTTGGTGGGGACACACTGAACCTCCTAAGCCTTCTAAAGAAGTAGGCAAGGTTGAGAAGGTTAACACCTTCCAGCAGCTTGATGGCAATGGCCACATGAGTTAGGACAGGAGTAGACCATTTGTGTTCCTGAGCTTGTCCTACCATTCAGTAATATCACGGCTGATCCAAGGGGAAACTACAATTCAACAAGTGTCTTCTTTCAGAAATCCCTAGCCTCCTGTATTCCAAGGGAGAAGAGGGCGTGACTGAGGTGACTTAAAGCTATGCCCTCTAGCCTTTGACATTTTAACAACAATCTATCAACAGCTAGAGAGCCGTCCTGGCTACCATCTACCTCATTTGAGACCCTTGGACTATCTTTAATCAGACTCTACTGGACTTTATCTTGCACTAAACATTATTCCTTTATCCTGTATCCGTACACTTCGAATGGCTCGATTGTAATCATGTATTGTCTTTACGCTGACTGGTTAGCACGCAACAAAAGCTTTTCACTGTACTTCGCTACACATGACCATTACCAGAAGAGGAAGAAAGGGACTGCCACATATGTACGTAGGCTTCGTTCCTCAATGAGAAACAGACACGCCGTCTCCCAGAGTACCTTCAACGCATTGTTCTATTACTGCTCCAGGAGAGGTGCCACACCACCTGGTTCCAATCTAATTCTCCAACAAGCAGACTAAGTGTATGTTTCATAGGCAGCTCCATACCAGTGCATTCAATTGAATCCAATACTTTGTTGTCACATGTGACAAGTCACAGTGAAATTCTTTGCTTGCATGCCCAAGGTATACAAACAGTCGCCCATAAAGGGCGCTCGCAAAGGTACAGAATATCCGTGCCAGGTTCCCCTTTGTTCCCCCCCTCCTCACGACGGCCCCCCCACGCCGGGTCCCCACGGTTCTTTCCCCTCCCCCACGGCGGCCCCTCTACGCCGGGCCCTCTTTTGTCCTCTTTTGTCCCTTCCCAAACAAATGGGATGTTGTAGCGGCACCTAGTGGTGGGATGGGGAAGACAGAACCCTCGACATTGGTCAGCACGGTCACATGGCGGTGGGGGTTCGCTGGCGGGGCTTTCAGCCATTTGCTCAGCGCTCCTCCCAGCGACAGGAGCTGTGTTTGTCAACTAAGCCAGGCGCGGGGTTTTCACGAGTTTTAGTTCCGCTTTTTCTGTAAATAAAAACCACTTTACTCAACTTGCCTGGTCTCGCTTCAATGTGTTTTTAATTCCCTTTATAACAGTCAATAAGGGTGGTGAATCTGTGGCGTTCATTGCCACAGTACAGATTAGTACAGGTGTCAGGAGGGGTTGTGGGGTTAAGGCAGGAGAATGTGGTTTGGGGGGGTAGATAGATCAGTCATGATTGAATGGCAGAGTAGACTTGATGGGCCGAATGGCCTAATTCTGCACCTATAACGTATGACCTTCTGATTCAGCAGAAAGTTTTAAAGTTGATCTTGGGCCTACTAAGTCCAAACCAGTATCCATTCCAATAGTCTGTAGAAGGTCTCAACCCAAAATGTCACCTATCCATGTTCTCCAGAGATGCCCATCCGTGTTCTCCAAACACGCTAAGTTAATCCAGCACTTTGTGTCCTTTGGTGCATGAACCAGCAGTTCCTAGTTTCTATGTTCTCTCAAACAGAGGGAACTGAACAAAGTTAGGATCAAGGATTTTATCTCACGTGACAAAAGCTTTTCACTGTATCTCAGTACATATGACAATAAATTAAACTAAAACTGAAACTCTGTGATGGTTCAGGAGACGAGATCATTATATCTCATAAGTTCATGTGATTGGCCATTCGGTCGCACGAGTCTACTCTACCATTCAATCACGGCTGATCTATCTCTCCCTCAACCCCATTCTCCTGCCTTCGCCCCATAACCCCTGACCCCCGTACCAATCTCCACTTTTTGCGGGTCATGACCGTTATGGCAATGGTCATCTCGGCTGAAAAGAGCACGGAGAAGTCGGGCCAAAGGGCCTGCTTGTCTGCTGCACAGCTCTCTGTCTATAACTACCATAACAAAAGAAACTGGAAAGAGTGCAGAGAAGATTTAGAGAGGTTGCCAGGACTCAAGGGCCTGAGCTACAGGGAGAGGCTGGGCAGTCTGGGACTTTATTCCTTGGAGCGCAGGAGGCTGAGGGGTGATCTTATAGAGGTGTATACAATCACGAGGGAAATAGATAGTGTGAATGCACGGAGTCTTTTACTGAGAGCAGGGGAATCAGGAACTGACTATAGAGCTGGCTTTTTGCTGGAGTCTCCCAGCCCTAACTCTGGCCCCTAGCACTGTACAGCTCCAGACTAAATTGAATATCTGCCAATTTTCTGAATTCCACAATAGCAATTCATATTTCTTGAAGGGAATGTCGTTATATCAATGCATTTTTACAAGGGAGTGGAGCGAGGGTATTGCTCTCTGCAACGATAGAGGGGACTCACTCAATACCGGGTCATGGAGTGTGGAATCACTTCAGAGTGGGGAACAAGAGAAACAATGATTAACTCTGAAAGGGTGAATGGGTTCAGTCACACCTCCTGCATTCAGCCTCTTTGTATTGTTTGCGATTAAGCCCAAGGGGCGGCACAATGGCGCCGCACTGCCTCACAGCGCCAGAGACCAGGGTTTGATCCTGACTACGCCTGCTGTCTGTACGGAGTTTGTACACTCTCCCCGTGAGCGCGTGGGTTTTCTCCGGGTGCTCCGGTTTCCGCGCACCATAGGTTAATCGGCTTGGTAAAAGATTGTAAATTGGAGCAGAATTAGGCCATTCGGCCCATCGAGCCTCTAGTGGAGAGAAGGAATGGGTGACGGTTCGGGTGGAGACCCTTCTTCAGACAGTCTGAAGAGTGCAGAGAAGATTCACGAGGATGCAGTCTGGGCTCAGGGGCCTGAGCTACAGGGAGAGGTTGGGCAGGCTAGGACTGTATTCCTTGGAACTCAGGAGGATGAGGAGTGATCTTATAGAGGTGTACAAAATCATGAGGGGAATAGATGGGATGAATGCACAGCCTTTTACCCAGAGTTGGGGAATCAAGAACCAGAGGACATGGGTTTAAGGTGAGAGGGGAAAGATTTAATAGGAACCTGAGGGGCAACTTTTTCACAAAAAGGGTAGTGGGTATACGGGTGTAGGGAACGAGCTAGCAGCAGAGGGGGTAATTGAGGCAGGTGGATGAAGGGTGATCTCATAGAGGTGTATACATTAATGAGGGGATTAGATCAGGTAAATAAATGCAGAGTCTTTTATCCAGGTACATTTGAACATGTACATGGATAGGAAAGGTTTAGAAGGATATGGGCCAACTGCAGGTAGGTGGGACTAGTGGAGGTGGGTCAGCGTGGACAAGTTGGGCCGAAGGGCCTGTTTCCGTCTTTTGTGAGACTGGAGTGGGCAGCAAGGTGTGCGTCTCCAGTCTCTGCTCCTTGCCACAACAAAAACCACGAGCAATGACCCTGTGGCCGTGGCGACATACATCCCACACGGGGCTGCGTTAAATTAATGCTTCTCCGAGCAAGCGAGGTAATCCCCGATGACAACGTGGGGAAATAGTGGCGAGGCAGGAGCCAGGGCTGTTGGGGGGGGGGGGGGGAGGGAGCGCCGTGTAACGACAAGCCCTCCGACCCCCGGCTGTTTGTTCCCCCGTTCTCTGCACAGCCCGCTTCAATGTCTGACAGCTCATTTTTTACATCCCTGTAAAGTTCCTCATTACAAAGGCCGCCATCTATCATGCAGACACCAGGAAATTGCACCAGCTTTACTCCAGGCCATTCACACCAGCTTTCTCTTGGCGGCCCGCTCCAGGGATCAGGCGGTACTAACGCAGAGTAGTAACTCCAGCAGTAATCCCCCGAGACCCCCTCGGGAATGCACCGGCTTCCTCCGTGAATAATTCCAGTCAATGTCAATGTGAGAGGGGAAAGATTTAACAGGAAACTTTTTCCGCACAGAATGTGGTCGGTATATGGAATGAGCTGCCAGAGGTGGTAGTTGAGGTAGGTAGGAGGCTGAGGGGTGATCTTATAGAGGATTATAAATCCATGAGGGGAACAGGTTCAGAGTCTTTTCCCCAGGTACACTTGGACAAGTACATGGACAGGAAAGATGTAGAAGGAACCTAAGGGGGACCTTTTTCACACACAGGATGGTGGGAATATGAAACAAGCTGCCAGAGGAGGTAGGGTTACACAAAAATCTGGAGAAACTCAGCGGGTGCAGCAGCATCTAAGGAGCGAAGGAGATAGGCGACGTTTCGGGTCGAGACCCTTCTTCAGACTGGTCAGGGATCAGGGAAACGAGAGATATAGACGGTGATGTGGAGAGATAAAGAACAATGAATGAAAGATATGCAAAAAAGTATCGATGATAAAGGGAACAAGCCATTGTAAGCTGTTTGTGGTGTGAAAATGAGAAGCTAGTGCGACTGGGGTGGGGGAGGGAGATAGAGATAGAGGGAATGCCAGGGCCCGAGGGCTGAGGGAGAGGTGGGAGGGGGAGGAGACAGCAAGGGTTAACAGAATTGAGAAAATTCAATGTTCAAGCCCAAAGGATGCAGACTCCCCAAGCGGAATATGAGGTGCTGTTCCTCCAACTTGCGGTGTTGCTCACTCTGGCCGTGGAGGAGGCCCATGACAGAGAGGTCGGATACGGAATGGGAGGGGGAGTTGAAGCGCTGAGCCACCGGGAGGTCGGGTTGGTTTTTTGCGGACCGAGCGGAGGTGTTCGGCGAAACGATCGCCAAGCCTGCCAGAGGAGGTAGTTGAGGCATGTACACATACAACATTTAAAATACGTTCAGACAGGTACATGGATATGAAAGGTTTAGAGCGATATGGGCCAAACGCGGTCAAACGGGATTACCATAGATGGGGCATCTTGGTCAGCATGAACGAGTTGGGCCGAAGGGCCTGTTTCCGAGCTGGTGACTCTATGCACGAAATTCTATATAGAACTTCTTACTCCCTTTATTTTCTTTTTATGCTTCCATGTACAAATCCCAGTTTAGTTTGGTTTGGTTTAGTTTAGAGATACAGCGTGGAAACAGGCCCATCCTCCCACCGACCAGCGATCCCCGCACATTAACACTACCCTACACACACTGGGGACAATTTTTTTACATTTTGCACCAAGCCTATTAAACGACACACGTGTACGTCTTTGGAGGGTGGAAGGAAACCGAAGATCTCGGAGAAAACCCACGCAGACAGAACGTGCTAACTCCACACAGACAGCACCCGTAGTGAGGATCGAACTGCCGGAGCTGTAGGGCAGCAACTCAATCACCGTGCCATCGTTCTGCCCGTACTGCTGTCTATTAGCCACTAGCAAACCCTCGATGAGCAGTCAACTGGGAAGAGCTAATTCTTTTCACAGACTTGACTCAACATTTTCACTTTTACTCGATTTATCCTTGCTGTGATGACAGCATAAACGGCTTTAAGTCAAAACCATCCATTGCTGCAGGGGGAAAATGGTTGAAAGATCAGCAGTTGAAGGAAGCAATGACATTTTTATTTCATCCCCGATAGTGGAGGCACACTCCGTGAACTGAAACATGTTCCATTAAAGCGCTCAGTCCAGCTGAGAACAGCATCTCAACTTCAGTTCAGATTTTAGACTTTTCTTTATTTTAGACTTTGGAGTCACAGCGTGGAAACAGGCCCTTCTGCCCACAAAGTCCGTGCTGACCAGCGATCCCCGTACACTAGCACTATCCTACACACTGGGAATAATTTACAATTTTTACCGAAGCCAAATTATTAATCTGCAAACCTGCGCATCTTTGGAATGTGGGAGGAAACTGGAGCACCCGGACGAAGCCCACGCGGTCACAGGGTGAACGTGCAAACTCCGTACAGACTCCACCTGCATGGAAACGGGCCCTTCGGCCCAACTTGCCCATGCCAAACAAGATGCCCCATCTACATTAGTCCCACTAGCCCACATCCCTCTAAACCTTTCCTATCCATATAGCAGTTGTGCAAGAATATACAACATAGAACAGCATAGGCCCTTCGGCCCACAACATGATGCCAAGATAGACTAATCTCCTTTGCTTCAACATAATCCACATTTGTCCATTCCCTGTATATCCACGTGCCTATCTAAAAGCCTCACCTACCTCCTCTGGCAGGTACTTGCCCCACAGGTTCCTATTAAATCTTTCCCCTCTCACCTTAAATCTATGTTCTCTGGTTCTTGATTCCCCTACTCTGGGTAACAGACCCTGTGCATTCACCCTGTCTATTCAGCTTGTGATTGTATACACCTCTATAGGATCGCCCCTCAGTCTCCTGTGGTCCAAAGAATGAAGCCCTAGCCTGCCCCCATCGCTCCATGTAGCTTAGACCCTTGGGTCAGGGCAAGAGTCTTGTGAATCTTCTCTGCACTCTTTCCAGCTTAATGGGGTCTTTTCAGGGTGACCAGAACTGAGCACAATACTCCAAGTGTTGGACTCACCCATGACTTGTGGAATTATTTGGTAATTCAAGTAAAGTTTCTTTGAGTGAACAAAAGTACATTGTTCATTCATCTTTTCAACGCTCTGGAAACCCAGTTAACTGACTCATTTAGAAAGTCTCGATCCTATTATAACATTCTTGCTAACATGTTTAAATAGTGCACCACTTCAATTGCTGGCCACACAAGCCCTGTGTGAGTAATGAGTTGCTGGCTACTGTTAGGATCTGCCCTGTGGTTCCCTGATCAAATATCTTCACCAAATAAAGCATCTGTCCCACTGTACGAGCTAATTCAAGAGCTCTCCCGAGTTAAAAAAAAAAATCAAACTCCTGGTAAGCACGTAGAATGTACGTAGCGGGTACGTCGGAGCTCTGGACGTCTCTTAGAGGCTCGTAACGCTAACGGCAGGTACTCGGGAAACGCGGTAAGCTCGTGAAGACTCATGAAGATTTTGCAACATGTTTGGTAATTCAAGCAAAGTTTCTTTGAGTGAACAAAAGTACAGTGAACAAAAGTTCATCTTTTCAACGCTCTGGAAACCCAGTTAACTGACTCATTTAGAACTCGCAATTTAGAACACACAAAATGTTGAAAAATGTCCCCGAGAGCCCCGAGTACCAACGAGCGGCCATTACCGTAATCCTCCGAGTTCGAATCAGGGGAAACTCGGGAGAACATCTTGAATGATCTCGTACAGTGGGACAGCCCCTTAACTTTGAAGATTGCAGGAAATGACCGTTTGTGAACTAGCCTCCAAGCTATGAGGGAACTGGCCAATTCCTAGCATTAGCAATGAACAAAGGACAATGGTTAAACAGATTTTAAATTTGGAAGGGAGAAAGAGAGCTTCTATCCACCCCATCTCGACCGCTATTGAACTTGGCTGGGAGACAAAGTTGATTAACAGCAGTAACCCTCTACTGTCCCCACGTTAGAGTTTATCCAAACTGTCCATTAGTCAGCGAGTCATAGAGCACAAAACAGGCCCTGCGGTCCACTGAGCCCATCCCTGCCAACGGCCTCTGTTTAAGAGACATGTGACTATGAGACTTTTGGATAGGCATGCGGATTACGCAGGGAGTGGAAGGATATGGATCACGTGCAGAATTTATGATCATAAATTCATAAATAGGAGAATTAGGGCATTTGGATTAATCCTATGTTATTCCCATTATATTATTGTGTTTTAGGGGGGAACACCAATAAATGGGGAATTAATTACAAATTTGGCTCGTTGGTTGGTGACCCTCTTTTGCACTCTGCAACAATTTAATGTACTGTATATATTTTCACCAACGCTTGTTTAAAGTCATTGATGATCTCAAATGACGTTCACAAGGCCAGCGTCCTCCTGTAACGATGCTTTGTGGGTCGTGGCCGGGTTGGACCGGCTGATGATCCTGGATTGTCCCTTGACCTGTGGATAGGCTTCAAGCAGGGCAACGCTGCCCAGGTTGTGCTGGGAGAGGATGCGTGAGGAGTGGTGAAGCGGGTAGAGACAACTCATCAGTGCTTTGCGATGGACATTTTATGGTTCACTCCATCCGGCGTGCACCAGCCGTGAAGACCGGGCAGCAGCAGCAGGAAGCAACACGTGACTAGTGAAAGGCCTGGGTAAGAGTGGACGTGGTGAGGATGTTTCCACTAGTGGGAGAGTCAAGGAGCAGGGGCCACAACCTCAGAATAAAAGGATGCACTTTTACAAAGGAGAGGAGGAGAAATTTCTTTAGTCAGAGGGTGGTGAATCTGTGGAATTCATTGCCACAGTAGGCCGTGGAGGCCAGGTCAATGAATGTCTTTAAGGCAGAGATTGATAGATCCTTGATTAGTACGGGTGTCAGGGGTTATGGGGAGAAGGCAGGAGAATGGGGCTGAGAGGGAAAGATAGATCAGCCATGATTGAATGGTGGAGCAGACTCAATGGGCTGCATGGCCTAAAGGACCTGTCCCACTTGGACGACCTAATCCACGAGTTTAGAAGACCCTAGACGAGTTGAAAAAAATGTCAAGGTCGTGTTGAATCGCCAAAGTAAAAGACCTCCTACGACTATGTCTGTGACCTCCTACGACCCCCCTCGACCTCAGTCTTCCACAGCTAAGACCAACCACGACTAGCTACGAGTGGAAAATTATCACATGATAAAATGATGTCATGTTTGCATTTTTTTTCTCCGACCTATGACTACCTACGACTACCATCATGACCTACTACGACCTACCTACGAGTGAAAAGCATCATTGTTTTCCATGCCGACCTTTTTTTATACTCGTGGACATTTTTTATCAGGCTGGAAAAAACGCCACGACTTACTTGAGGCCACGAGTACGCGGAGACCAGTCACGAGCATGAGGAAGACTTACGAAGACCTCCTACGACCTCATGGCGACCATGCTGCGAGTGTGAGTCAAGGCCAAACTCGGCAGGGATTGCCAATTAGGTCGTGAAAGTGGAACAGGGGCTTAATTCTACTCCGAGAACTTACGAACTATCTTAGCACATTATTGCCGCCGCTCCTGGGTCTCATACAATCCAAGCGGCACTGTTATTGTTACCCAGTGTTACAGTTATTCAATTCTTGTATTATTAATGATATCTATTTATCTGTGTGTTATTGTGTATCTTCTCCTCCTGTTGTTCTGTTCAGAAGCCTCTGACTCATTAAGGGGTAGAACACAAAGTGCAAAGAACACCCAGTCTGAAGAAAGGTCCCGACCCAAAACATCACCTATCCATGTTCTCCAGAGATGCTGCCTGACCCGCTGAGTTACTCCAGCACTTTGTGTCCTTTTGTGTGAAGCTGCACCTGCAGTGCAATAGGATTAACGTTCAAAGTCAAAGTCAAAAGAGTTTATTGTCCTGTGTCCCTGACAGGACAATGAAGTTCAAGTTCAAGTTCACATTTATTGCCACATGCACCAATGAGGGTACATATAACACGAACACCCACCACAGTGGAACCAACATTCTTCACTGTGGTGGAAGGCAATAATGTTCAGTCAGTCCTCCTCCAGTGTTCACCCGTGGTCGGGGCCATGAACCCTCCGCAGTCGCCACTACGGACGGCCCGGTTTACCAGCCCTCACGTCGAGATGCTTCAAACTCCGATATTGGGACGGACGGACCCTCCACGGCTTGGAGGTCCCGAATCGGCCACTTCCTACCAGAGACCGCGACTTCACGATGTTATAGGCCGCAGGCCGGCGGTCAGATCTCTTCTCCGGTGATCTCCGGTGAGGGATCCCAGACTCCGTGATGGAAAGTGCACATCGCGCCCGCGGCTGGAAGCTCCGCAGACCACGACTTCAGGATGTTATAGTCCGAGGGCCAGCGACCGGAGGACTTCTTCTGGCGATCCCCGGCAAGGGATCGGCCGGCTCCGCGATGGAAAGTCCACCCTGCGCCCGCTGCAGAAGCTCTGGGCCCAACTCTGGGAGAAGCCACACTAAACCAAGCTGTTAGGCCGCGAGGGAAGGTAAAAATGCGACTCGGAGAAAAGTTGCATTCCACCGAGGTAAGTGACTAAAAAACAGTTTCCCCCCCCACCACCACATTAAAACACACTTTTGGACATACTAAAAACAAAAAAAAGTATTGTCAATTAGTCATAAGCATAGAACAAAGTACAATAGCACTGAGCCGTCCTCGTGGATACATTGTCACCTCACCCGAGTCTCCCCCAATCCAAGTGGCACTATCAGTATTACGGTTATTAATTACATATACGTATTCGTGTGTTGACACTAAATGCCGGAGTAACTCAGCTGGTGAGGCAGCATCTCTGGAGAGAAGGAATGGCCGACGTTTCGGCTCGAGACCCTCCCTCGCGACCCGAAACGTCGCCCATTCCTTCTCTCCAGAGATGCTGCCTCATCTATAGGGTCTATTCCTGTGCTGTACCGTTTTAAGTTTAAAAGCACCTCATTGCTATTTGATGGAAAATAAAAACCTCTACTGGCACAGTTGCTGCAGTTCGAATGGCCTGTTCCTATTTCGAACAGGCCATACGCTGTCCTACGCTCTATAACGGGACCCAGTTACAGCACTAATACATAACAATGTCTGAACTGCCTTGCGACTCTAATGGCAAATCCTAATAGAATACAGAACAAATCCATTGTTTGTCTTCTGCCGATGATGGAGTTGTCTGTATTCACTCCCAGAGGGAACATTGGGATGTGTTGTAAGTGAGAGAGAGAGGCCGTGTCCTGGCGTTATACAACCGTGACACCTGTTATGGCAGCACGCAGTGGAACAGAGGTAGAGTTGCTGCCTCACAGCGAGCGCCAGAGACCTGGGTTCCATCATGACTACAGGGTGCTGTACGTGCAGAGTTTGTACCTTTTCCCTTTGACCGCATCGTTTCACACCGGATCCTCTGGTTTCCTCCAACACTCCAAAGACGTACAGGTTTGTAGATAAAATGGATTCGGTAAAAATTGTAAAGGGCCTGTTCCATTTAGGCGATTTTTTTCGGCGACTGTTGCAGTTGTAGCAGGTCGCCGAAAAAGCGGCGACTGGACACACCCCCCCCATGCGACAATGTATACGACAAGCTATGACAACCTACCGCCTGGTCGACATCAAGCTACAGCACGCTACTGACAACCCATTAGGACGTCAACCTATGACCACACAGGCGACAACCTACGACAACCAAAGTCAACCTACGTCCACACGCGACAAGCAACGACCCTGTCGGCGACAACTGAAGACAATTCAGTCGCTGGTGCCTGTCGCTGGTCGACGTAGATTGATGTAGGTAGTCGCCAATGGAATTCACCGGTCAGCACCCGGCGACAACCAACGTCACCTGGCGACAACCTGCGTCATCCTGGCGACAACCTGTGACAGCACCTTCGACAGGAGAAGACAAGCTATGTCAAGCCCACAGTAGCCGAGAAGTTTTGAACATTTCAAAATCCAGCGGTGACCAGAAAAACGTTACGACTCTTTAGGAGACTACTCACGACCACGTGATGCCTAGTCGCCTGTAGTCACCGAGAAAATCACCTAAGTGGGACAGGGGCTTAGATTGCCCCTAATGTGTGTAGGATAGTGTTAGTGTGTGGGGTGGTCATTGATGGGTGCAGTCTCGGTGGGCAGCAGGGCCTGTTCCAACGCCGTATCTGTAAACTAAAGCCAGTCTGCTTTTCTGTGTGGAGCCGTCCCCAACAAGACAGTGCTGCGTGGAGACCATAAATGGGCAAGTTATTTGCAAACGGAGCGGTTGGCAGCCTTCGTTGTCCTGGGACCAGCGGCCAAGTAGAAAAAGGCGCTCGGTCTCGCCCTCACTGACTGGGAGGTCGAATGGCGCCCGTTGTCCCGGAGGGTATGGCACACTAGCCCCTCCCACCCTCAACAGTCTGCAGTGTTAATTATTGTCAAATGTACCAAAAACCGAGCAAAGAAATTCTTACACTGCGGCAAATTTGTAGATGCAGCACTCAAGAGATTGCCTTGTTTATTGAATTTTCTCAATGTTTTGCTGTCTACCTCTCCCTCAGTTTTCCCTCTATCTCTATCTCTCCCCCACCCTAGTTTCTCATTTTCACACCACGAACAGCTTACAATGGCTTGTTCCCTTTATCACCGATACTTTTTTTGCATATCTTTCACTCATTGTACTCTCGTTTCCCTGATCCCTGGTCTGAAGAAGGGTCTCGGTCGCCTATCTCCTTCCGTCCTTAGATGCTGCTGCACCCGCTGAGTTTTTCTCCAGCTTTTTGTGTACCCAAGAGATTGCCTTCACGCGTTACGGTGAGAAACTTGTTGCGTGCTATCCAGCCAGCTGTCCACAGTGTATAGACAAGGATAAAGGGAACAACGTTTAGTCCAAGATAAAGCCCAGTAAAGACCAAGTAAAGATAGACTGGGGGTGTACAATGAGGCGGATGAGAGATCATCACCGCTCTCCAGTTGGTGAGAGGACGGTTCAGTTGGCCGACAACAGCTGGGAAGAAACTGTCCGTGAATCTGGAGGTGTGCGTTCTCACATTTCTGTGTCTCTAGTCTTGTGGGAGAGGGGAGAAGAAGGAGTGACTTGGGCCACACCGGGAACCAGAATGAACAATGAGATAGTGTAATAAACAAACAGAAAAAATCAAGTTTTTTTAAAAAATTTAAAAATTAAAAAGCGAAACGAGTGCAAAAGCAAATCTGAGCTCTACCATCCACTGGCCAGGACTCAAGAGGCCAAACAAAATTAAAAACATGCCTAGTGTATAAAACCATAGATTGGGTAAAAGACTTCACCCCGAGTAGGGGAATCAAGAATCAGAGGACATGGGTTTAAAGTGAGAGGGGAAAGATTGAATAGGAACCTAAAAGGCATCTTTAACATGCAGGGGGTGGTGGGTGTATGGAACGAACTGCCAGAGGAGGTAGTTGAGGCAGCGACTAAAGCAACATTGAAAAGACACTTGGACGGGTGCATGGACAGGAAAGGTTTAGAGGGATATGGGCCAAACGCAGGCAAGTGGGTCTAGTGCAGATGGGGCATCTCAGTCGGTGTGGGTAAGTTGGGCCAAAGGGCCTGTTTCCACGCTGTATCATCCAACAGGAAGATCATCATAATTGTTAATCCTGAGGATTTTATGAACAGAGGAATAATACCGGAAAGGCATTTTCTGTTTTCTGGATGGAGGCTCTCAGCGCAGACATCGTTTCGGATTAAGATGAGCAATGTTCCAGCTAGTGATTCCCACTGTGTACTGCTCAGCTTGCCAGCAACTTGTGCAGCAACCCTGGGCTTCTCATCAGCTCTCGTTCCCAGAGATTGTTTGGATGACCCCTTTTGAACTTTGTCCCAATGCCACCCACATATAAGGAATGGATCTCCGGGGATACATCCAAACTACTTCCCTATTCCACAGACGGGCCACATAAAGCACACTGTTGGGTTACATCACAGCTTGGATTGGGAACAGCTCTTCCCAGGACCGCAAGAAATTGCGGAGTTGTGGATGTAGCCCAGTCCATCACACAGACCAGACTCCCCCACCATTGACTCCATCTACGCTTCACGCTGCCTCAGAAAAGCAGGCAACACAATCAAACACTTGTCCCACCCCAGTCATCCCACCTTCTCCCCGCTCCCGTCCGGCACAAGGTACTGAAGCCTGAAAGCACGCACCACCGGACTCGGGAACAGCTTCTTCCCCTCTGTTATCAGGCTTCTGAATGGTCCTTCCATAAACATAGAAAATAGGTGCAGGAGTAGGCCATTCGGCCCTTCAAGCCAGCACCGCCATTCAATATGGTCATGGCTGATCATCCAGAATCAGTACCCTTCCTACTTCCTCCCCATATCTCTTGATTCCGTTAGCCCTAAGAGCTCTACAGACACTCCCCGATTTTCGATGCTTCGATTTACGATGTTTCGACTTTACGATGGTGCATACGCTGGGAAACGGCAGTGAACTGCAGCTCACTTCCGGTCCCGTGATCAAATTGTATTAAATGCGTTTCTGACTTACGATATTTTCGATTTACGATGGGTCTATCAGAACAAAACCCCATCGTAGGTCGGGGAGCAGCTGTATCTAACTCTCCTAAGCTAGGGTACTGTCCGATTCACCTCTACCCCATTGCGGACATTGGACTTTGTCTCCAGAACTGATGTGCTACTATATTCTGGTCCATATCCCTCTAAACCTTTCTTATCCACGTACGTGTCCAAATGTATTTCAAATGTTGTTAATGTGAGCACAGGCCCAGTGCTGCCAAACGCTCATCATACGCTAACGTTTCTGTTATAGTGAGGAAGTATTTGGTGTGTTGTGACCTTATGTTACAGAAGTACAAGGCGTTGGCGAGGCTGCACTTGGAGTACCGCGTTCAGTTTTGGTCACCCTGCTGTAGGAAGGATGCCGTCAAGCTGGAAAGAGTGCAGGGAAGATTTACGAGTGGATGAGAAAGTGGGAAAACATAGAACTAGTGTGAACGGGTGATGGATGGTCGGCATGGACTCGGTGGGCCAGAGGGATTGTTTCCACGCTGTATCTTTTAATCAATTCCATCAAATACAAAGCCTCTTTGTGGAAGTGAGTGAGAAAATGGCTTCTACACTGAGACACTGCGCAGGCAATAAGTCATCAGCGGGAATGAGCTGGCAGCCGTGTTGACACGTTGAGATAATTAGTTCCTGCACAGGACAGTTACTGTCTAGACTCGCTGTAAAGAGTTCATTCCATGTCAGCTCACTACAATTCCCAGGATCCAACCTCACGAGTCCTGTGTTTTATATTGTCATGTCCTGAAGTGGAACATGACATTCTTACTTGCAGCACCACAACACATATGTACACGTAATACTCTGTGAAGCCCATATTAAACAACAACAAAAATAGCCCAAGTGTAGAAACAAGGAACTGCAGATGCTGGTTTAGGCCAAAGACAGACGCAAGGTGCTGGAGTAACTCAGCGGGCCAAGCAGCATCTCTGGAGAAAACAAATGAGTGACGTTTCAGGTCTGAAGAAGGGTCCCAACCCGAAATATCACCCTGTCAATGTTCTCCATAGATGCTGCCTGACCCGCTAATGTTACTCCAGCACAGGGGTGGGGAACCTGCGGCCTACTAGGCCATTAAGTGCTGCCTTTTGAATGAATCCAAACTTTGTAGAACAAATCCTTTTATTTTTATTAATATATTTTTGTTTGTCTTTTATTATTTTTATTTTAATCTTAAAATGAACGTATTTAAAATACCAAAGAGTAAAAGAAGATTCAACAAAATAATCCTTCCCGACTGACGGCCACAAGTAAAACATTAGTAAGTCTATTTTAACAAAATAATGTACATTTTGAAGTATATATAATTAAAGTTTCTTGGATTAGGCCTTATTAGATTACAGCTAACTTAATTCGAACATGAAAGGCTCCCCACCCCTGCTCCAGCACTTTGTGTCTATCTTTAACAAAATAAAGTTCAGTACATGCGCATATATATTTTTTCAACTGTTAAACTATTCTGTGGCCTCATTAAATGCTTAAAAATAAATCTTGTAATCCCAACAAGACGACAGAGCAGCAGTTGAATGAATGGGCAGGCCGGGATTTTTGAAGGGCAGGAGGGGTGATTATTATAGAGGTGTATAAAATCATGAGGGGAATAGATATGGGAAAATTTTTGAGGGATATGGGACTTACTTAGATGGGGCATCTTGGTCATCATGGCCGATTTGGGCCGAAGGGCCTGTTTCCGTGTTGTATGAATCTGTGAGATTACTTGAGAACACTTTCCAAATGCCAGCTCGAATAAGGATCTGAGCACAATTTGGGATGGTGTGTATGGTTATAATTGAAAGCTTGATAGATCTGAGATTCCTACAACTGGTACAAGGGTGACTATCATTTCATAAGTTCATGTGATAGGAGCAAAATTAGGCCATTCAGCCCAATAAGTCTACTCTGCCATTCAATCATGGCTGATCTATCTCTCCCTCCTAACCCCATTCTCCTGCCTTCTCTCCATAACCCCTGACACCCGTACTAATCAATAATCTATCTATCTCTGCATTAAAAAGATCAATTGACGGTTTCCACAGCCTTCTGTGGCAATGCATTCCACAGATTCACCACCCTCTGACTAATGAAATGTCTCCTCATCTTACTAAAGGAACGTCCTTTAATTCTGAGGCTATGACCTCTGGTCCTAGACTCTCCCACTAGTGGAAACATCCTCTCCATATCCACTCTTTCCAAGCCTTTCACTATTCGGTAAGATTCAATGAGGTCCCCCCCTCATCCTTCTAAACTCCAGCGAGTGCAGGCCCAGTGCCAACAGACACTCATCATATGTTAGGCACTCATTGCAGGGATCATTCTTGTAAACCTCCTCTGGACCCTCTCCAGAGCCAGAACATCCTTCCTCAGATATGGGGCCCAAATTTGCTCACAGTACTCCAATTGCGGCCTGTCCAATGCCTTATAGAGCCTCAGCATTACATCCCTGTCCACATTCATTTTGGCCGCAAGTAAGACATGGTCAATACTGCAAGGTGATCAACTGGCTGCCTCTAATTTTATGGGCGTTAGTGCGGCAGAGATAATTGATGTGAAGCCACGTGCTGCTGCAGCCACTGATATATTTGCAATTGCATATTAAAGTCTAAGGCTTCATAAATCAATACCATGCATAATTTAAAATAGGAAAGATTATGGCAGAGTGAATCGATTGTTAAGATGATGATGCTTAATTTGTTAACTATTTATCATCCATGCCTTCCTCTCTTCTGTATTATTTCCATTCTGTGGGAAAGTCTCGTATCTGTATCTAGTTGTTGCAGAAATCAGGAGGTCAAACACAAGGAACTGCAGGTGCTGGAATCATGAGCAAAGCACAAAGTGCTGGAGGAGCCGAGTGGTTCAGGCAGCATCTGTGGAGGGAATGGGCAGATGATGTTTCGGATCGGGACCCTTCTTCAGACTGATGGGGTAGGAGGGAGAAAGTTGGAAAAGAGAAGTGCGGGTGGGACAAAGCCTGGCAAGTGATCGGTGGATACAAGGAACTGGTTTATACCAAAGATAGACACAAACTGCTGGAGTAACTCAGCGGATCAAGCAGCATCCCTGGAGAACATGGATAGGTGATGTTCCAGGTCGGGACCGGTCTTCAGACTCACAGAGGGGCAGCAGTGAGAGAGGGTCTCACAGAACTCCCATCGGAGAGAGGAGGAGAACTTCTTCAAAGCAGATAGCAGTGGAGCAGTAAAAGGTAGACACAGGAACTGCATGTGCTGTTAATACGCAAACAACACCAAGTGCTGGAGTAACTCAGCAGGTCAGGCAGCATCTCTGGTGACGTTCTGGGTCACCCGCCTGACCCACTGAGTTACTCCAACACTTTGTTTTTGTAAACCAACATCTGCAGTTCCTTATGTCTACTAATCTCAGCAACTGCGATCTTCTATGCGTCTTTGGATGCACTTCGCCCTTTAGCTTTAAAGTCATGAATGTATCGTATTATTTATGACTATATATTTATCTGTGTGTTAGTGTGTCTACAGCATGTCGAGCTGCAGCAAGAATGTCATTGTCCTGTTGCCGGTACATATGACAATTCAACACTCTTGACTTTCTTTTCTTAACAGATTGTGAATAAAAACAAAACATCTTGCAGGATTCTCAGAGAACGAAGCAGTACAGCACAAGAACAGGCCCTTCGGCCCGCATTGTCCGTGCCGAACATGATGCCTCTATCTGCACGTGATCCACGTGCCTATCTAAAAGCTTCTTAAACACCACTATTTTATCTGCCTCCACAGCACGTTCCAGGCACTCACCACTAGGGTTGCCAACTGTCCCGTATTAGCCTGGACATCCCGTATACTGGGCTAAATTGGTTTGTCCCATACGGGTCCCGAACCGAAATGTCACCTACCCACGTTCCCCAGAGAAGCTGCCTGACTTGTTGAGTTAATCCAGCACTGTGTGTCCTTGCACCATACAATAGAACTTGACTTATCCCAGCAGAGAAATTAATTTGCCAACAGTTATAAAAAACACAAAATATATGAAACATGAAAATAAAGTGATGAGTGGTAAGGCTTTGGGGATGTGCGAAGATTGAGGAAGTGGGGTGTGGGAATCCTTCTTCCCTGAGGCTATCAAACTGTACAACTCCTCCCCCTCAGTCTACCCCACGACAGAAGGGGGAGGAGTTGTACAGTTTGATAGCCACAGGGAAGAAGGATCTCCTGTGGCGTTCCGTGCTGCATCTTGGTGGAACCAGTCTGTTGCTGAAGGTGCTTCTCAGGTTGACCAGTGTGCCATGGAGGGGGTGAGCTGTATTGTCCAGGATGCTCTGCAGTTTGAGGAGCATCCTCCCCTCCAAGACCACCTCCCATGAACCCAACTCCGCCCCCAGGACGGAGCCAGCCTTCCTGATGAGTTTGTTGATCCTGTTGGCGTCCACGGCCTTCGCCCTGCTGCCCCAGCACACGGCAGCGAAGAAGATGGCACTGGCCACCACCGATTGGTAGAACCACCTTCTTTATCTGTCTATCTACTTGCGTTGCCACTTTCAGGGAGTTGTCGTATTCAGCTTCATGCTACAGCCATCGATCTTCTTGACTTCAGCTGCTCCACACAGTCCCATAGTAAAGGGCAGAGTGAAGGGTCCCGGCCTGAAACATCACCAATCCTGACTCGCGGAAACAGGCCCTTTGGCCCACCAGCCAAAGCCTCTGCCCAGGCCATGAAGGACTGTTGAGCAGCCAAATACAGACGAGTCTCTCATCACCTTTCACCCAGGTACATTCGAGCTCCCCGCTCTGGAAAAAGCCGTACTTCCCAACCCCAAACCACTTCATGTCCAACATCCCCACACCATTGGAGGCACGAGGAACTTTAATTTAGTTTAGTGTAGTTTAGAGATACAGAGTGGAAACAAGCCCTTTGACCCACCAAGCCCGCACCGACCAGTGAGCACCCTGTGAACAAGCATGGCCCTGCACACTAGGGGCAATTTACAATTCTTACCAAAGCCAATTAACCCATAAACACACACGTCATTGAAGCGTGGGAAGAAACCTGAGCACCCGAAGAAAACCCGCGTGGTCATGGGGAGAAGGTACAAACTCCACACAGACAGCACCCCTAGTCAGGATCAAACCTGTGTCAGGCCGCTGTGTCACTGACCCGCTGGGTTACTCCGTCAAGCACATTCCACGATGGCTCTGCCCGGTCAGTCTTTAGCTAAGCCGTTAGTCCTGCATCTGCCAGGGATGTATGCATGACTACATTATGCATGTGGACTGCTGAATGCAATTCATCCTCTCGCCCTTAACATCCTCCGTCACATTTCTCCCTGCCCTCAGCTTCAAGAAGAGCGACGGGCCAGCAGCCACTCATTCTCCCTTGATGTTTGCGAGTTCCTCGAGACACAGTCATACAAGATCATAACATGACAGCAGACTATCTGCATTCCTGCCTTGCCCTTAATCTCACTGGAGATCTCCCTCAAGGAAAATGCAGCTCAACTTTTCCATCCCAGTTAAAGAACCATTGCAAAAGTACCTCACCCACCCCCTCCCCCCCTCCTGTATCCACCCCACCCCACGGTGAAAAATCGAAACTTTAAAGAATCTGTTCCCTGCACCTGGGCTTGCGGGCTTGGGTTACAGGGAGAGGGTGGATAGGCTGGGACTTTTTTCTTTGGAGCGTAGGAGGCTGAGGGGTGACCTTATTGAGGTGTACAAGATCACGAGGGGCACGGATAAAGTGAACGCTCACAGTCTTTTCCCCAGGGCAGAGGATTCTAAAACTAGAGGGCACAGGCTTAAGGTGAGAGGGGAGAGATTTAAGAGGGACCTCGGTGCAACTTTTCCACTCAGAGGTTAGTCCGTATCTGGAACGAGCTGCCAGGGGAAGCTATAGAAGTGGATACAATTAAGACTTTTAAAATACATTTGGACAGATATGTATATGGATGGGAAGGGTTTGCAGGAATATGGGCCAAATGCTGGCAAATGGGACTAGCCTAGTCAGAAGGAGGGTCTCGATCCAAAACGTCACCTATTCTTTTTCTCCAGAGATGCTGTCTGACCCGCTGAGTTATTCCAGCTTTTTGTATCGATCCGGTTTAAACCACCATCTGTAGTTCCTTCTTACACAAACCAGTATACCACCTTGGTTTAGTTTAGTTTAGTTTAGAGATACAGCGCGGAAACAGCCCCTTTCGGCCTACCGGGTCCGCGCCGACCAGCGATCCCCGCACATTAACACTATCCTATAGCCACTGGGGACAATTACATTTACCAAGCCAATTAACCTACAAACCTGTACGTCTTTGGAGTGTGGGAGGAAACCGAAGATCTCGGAGAAAACCCACGCAGGTCACGGGGAGAATGTACAAACTCCGTATGGACAGTACCCGTAGTCGGGATCGAACCCGGGTCTCCGGCGCGGCATTCGCTGTAAGGCAGCAACTCTGCCGCTGCGCCACCGTGACTGCCCATAAATGGCTGGCACGGACAAGGTAGGCCGCAGGGCCTGTTTTCACGCTGTACAACCCTATGACTCCTCCAAGTCCATTCACATGCAAGATGGAGGCGAAAGGAACTGCAGCTGCTGGTTTACAAAAAAAGGACAAAGTAACGCAGCATCTCTGGAGAACATGGACAAGTCCAAGTCCGGAACCTTCTTCAGACTGATTGTGGTGGTGAGGGGTGGGGGAGAAAGCTGGAAGAGAGGGGGGGCATAACAAAGCCTGGCGACTGATAGGCAGATGTAGGTGAAAGGTTCAATAGGCAAATGGGCGGACAAAGAGTAGAGCTGAGAAACAAAAAGTGTAATATGGTGATAGAAGACGCACAGATCGTGAAGCTAGTGGAATCAGAGAGTCATCCAGTGTGGAATCAGGCCCTTCTGCCCAGCTTGCCCACACCAACCAACATGTCCCATCTACACTAGTCCCACCTGCCTGTGCTTGGCCCATATCCCTCCAAACCTGTCCTATCCATGAGACCTGTCTAAATGTTTCTTACATGTTACGATAGTACCAGCCTCAACTACCTCCTCCGACAGCTCATTCCATACACCCACCACCCTTTGTGTAAAAAAGTTACCCCTCAGGCTCCTATTAAAACTACCCCCCCCCCCCACCACCTTAAACTTATTTGTTCTCAATTCCCCTACTCTAGGCAAGACTCTAGGCGTTGACCCAATCTATTCCTCTCATGATTTTGTACACCTATCCTTATCTCACACTTTATGTCTTTTCATCTCTGGCCTTTCTCCAATTGTCTGACTATCACCCCCCCCCCCCCCCCCCACACCAGTATGTACCTATCACTCACCTACCTTCGTATTAACCCCACATCTCTTCCAGATTTCTTCCACTCACCCCCACCACAATCATTCCCGACCAGAGATGTAACCTATCCATGTTGTCCAGAGATAGAAGTCGGAAAACGAGGAACTGCTAGTTGACAAAAAAAAGACACATAGTGCTGGAGTATCTCAGCGGGTCAGGCGGCATCTCTGGAGAACATGGATGGATCACGATTTGGGTCGAGACTGTTCTTTGGAAATTTCCAGAGATGCTGTCTGACCTGCTGAGTAAAAGGCCTGTCCCACGATACGAGTTTACCCAAGAGCTCTCCCGAGTTTAAAAAAAAATCAAACTCGTGGTAGGTACGTAGAATGTACGTAGCGGGTACGTCGGAGTTCGGGACGTCTCTTAGCGGCTCGTAACGCTAACGGCAGGTATTCGAGAAACGCGGTAAGCTCGTGAAGTTTTTTCCAACGTGTTGAAAAATGTCCACGAGACCCCGAGTACCTACGAGCCGCTATTACCGTAATTCTCCAAGTTCGAATCAGGGGAAACTCGGGAGAACTCTTGAATTAACTCGTACAGTGGGACAGGCCCTTTACTGCAGAACTGGGTGTCTACTGTTAAGGCCTAATGAGAGGCTGGGAGGCAGTCTGTGGAGATCTCAGTGTTAGAATGTCCCTGGAATTAGCAGAGCAAACATTTAGATTTGCTTTAGTTGTGGGGGCTGTCAATAACAGTTCCCGCAGCTATGGAAGAATAAGCTGTTCTGAATCAGAGTTGGGACGCTGATTAATTGGTCTGTAACGAGGCCTGACAATGAATGGTTTTACTGTACAAACCGGAAGCAGGTCCTGCAACACAATGTTATTGCTGTGTAAGTGAATGTGCTGATCCAACCCTTAATTAAACCTCAATAAAGCACCACAGATCCTCTGGTGCTCACTCTTTGGAACTCGTCTGACTGGCCTGAATTATTCCCTGAAGGCCCTTCTATTTCTCACCTTGACAAGGCAGTCTGTCAGAACAGTCGCCGTTTTCTAATCAGGGCAGGATTTACAGTGCGGTCTGGAGCACGAGAAGGCAGTCATTTCCCAAAGCTGTTGGAAGGGACTAGGATCAGCACGGTGGCGCAGCGGTAGAGTTGCTGCCTCTCAGCGCCCGTGACCCGGGTTCGATCCTGATGACGGGTGCTGTCTGTACGGAGTTTGTACGCTCTCCCCGTGATCACCTGGGTTTTTCCCTGGTGCTCCGGTTTCCTCCCACACTCCAAAGACGTGCAGGTTTGTGGGTTAATTGGCTTCTGTAAATAGTCCCTCGTGTGTGGTATAGTGCTGACGCAGGGGGTGACCACAGATCAGCGGGACTCAATGGGCCGACGGGGCCTATTAACGTATTGAATGGCTAAACTAAACAGAACAAATATTAACTCGAGCCTCACCCTCCTCAACGAGACATAACGCAAAACACAAAGTGCTGGAAGAACTCAGCGGGTCAGGCAGCATGTGTGGAGGGAATGGACAGGCGACGTTTCGGGTCAGGACCCTTCATCAGACTGGTGGAGTAGGGGGGGGGAGAAAGCTGGAATAGAGAGGTGGGGGTGGGACAATGCATGGCAAGTGATAGGTGCATACAGGTGAGGGGGGTGATGGGTGAAGAAAGTAAAAAACCCAACTACTGGTGCTGACTGTATGGAGTTTGCATGTTCTCCCTGTGACCGCGTGGGTTTTCTCCTCGTACTCTGGTTTCCTCCCACATTCCAAAAACATACGGGTTTGTAGGTTAATTGCCCTCTGTAAGATTGTAAATTGTCCACAGCTTGGAGGATAGTGCTAGTGTATGGGGTGATCGCTTGTCGGCGCGGATTCGGTAGGCTGAATGGACCAAAGACTAGTTTCTAAAGACTAAAGTCTCTCGTGCTGACTGACCACGAGTTCTGGCTCCATGTTTGCTCGCGCAGAGAAAACATGTTCAAGTCATTCCAAGCTACAAACAGGAAGAGTGTTAGCGCATGTTAAACAAACACCAAAGCAAGCACAGCAATAGCAGTGCTGGGTAACCTTCTGTCCACTTGGCACCATCTCTGCCGTGCCACCCTGCCAAGAACCATAGCAGAGTTAAAGCATTTTCTGCTACAATGGAGCGCTGGTGTTAACCAGTCAGCCACTGAAACTCTTCAAAGGGAAATTGTAGAGACAAGCCAGGACCCCTGTCACAAGCACATAAATCATAGAAGCAGAATTTGGCCATTCGGCCGAAAGCGCCTACTCTGCCATTCAATCATGACTGATCCATCTTTCCCTCTCAACCCCATTCTCCTTTCCTCTCCCCGCGACCACTGACACCCATACTAATCAAGAATCTGTCTATCTCCGCCTTAAAATATCCAATGACAGCCTCCACAGCCGTCTGTGGCAATGAATTCCACAGATTCACCACCCTCTGACTAAAGAAATCCCTCCTCATCTCCTCCCTAAAGGCATGTCCTTTTATTCTGAGGCCGTGCCCTCTGGTCCTAGACTCTCCTACTGGTGGAGACATCCTCTCCACATCCACTCTCTCCAGGCCCTTCACTATTCATGAAGTTGTCACCATGTTTGCAAATAATGCAGTGATTGTAACATGGCTGCCCTCACATCAGAACCTGCCAAAGTGTCACAGAGGCATGCAGCACAGAAACAGGCCCTTCGGCCCAACTCGTCCATGCCGACCAAGATGCTCCATCCACACTAGTCCCACCTGTCCATGTTTGACACATATCCCTGTCCTATCCATGGATCTGTCCAAATGTCTTTTAAATGTTGTTATAGGACCTGCCTCAACTACCACCTCCGGCAGCTAATTCCATATACCCACCACCCTCTGTAAGAAAACGCTGCCCTCCGGGTCCTATTAAATCTTTCTCATCTCAACTTAAAACTATGTCCTCTGGTTCTTGATTCCCCTACACTGGGTAAATGACTATATGTACATAAATGTTCGATTAATGCAAGACATAACTTAATTAAATTAAAAATGTTACATAGATTATATTACTCGAAAACCAGATTGAATAAAATATTTCCAAATGTTTCCCCCATTTGTGACAAATGTCGAACTCAAAATGCCACTATAGCACATTCCTTTGTCTCCTGTACAAAACTTCATAAATTTTGGACTGAAATCTTCGGAACTTTTACAAAACTATTCAACACAAAACTGAACCCCAATACAGAACTGATTATCTTCGGATCAATGGAAGAGGGACGTAAATTAACTAAGTTCCAAGAATCTCTCATTAATTACGGTTTAATAACAGCAAAAAAAAGTTATACTTAAATTTTGGAAAAACGCATCCACGCCAACATTCAAAATGTGGATTTCAAATATGTCAGAAACGCTACATCTTGAAGAAATGAGATTCCTCCTATTAGGCAAAGTTAACCAATTCTTAAAGATTTGGTCTCCTTTTATCAACTTTTTACAAGCATATGATGCAACATAACACAACCTTAGAAATTAAATGGTTCAGAACGGGTGACGGATGGGTAAAGATATTAAATAGGTATATCTCTCCTAATTTCTTCTCTTTCCATTTTCTCTTTTTTTTTAAAAATCTCCTTAGCTTCTTATCTCTGCTCTTTGTCTCTCTCGCTATCTGTTTCTACTCTCTTGTCGATCTATCTTGACACTCTTTATTTTCCTTTTTCTATCACTGCTCTTTTATTATTCAATTAAAAATAAGAATTTGTACAAGAATGGTAACGTGTATGTATGTATGTATCAGGTACCCACACCACTGTACTTACTTCTAACAAAAATAAAATTTAAAAATAAATAAAATAATAAAAAATAAAGATATCCAATGACGGTCTCCACAGCCGTCTGTGGCAATGAATTCCACAGATTCACCACCCTCCAACTAAAGAAATCCCTCCTCATCTCCTCTCTAAAGGCACGTCCTTTTATTCTGAGGCTGTGCCCTCTGGTCCTAGACTCTCCTACATCCTCTCCACATCCACTCTATCCAGGCCTTTCACTATTCATGAAGTTGTCACCATGTTTGCAAATGATGCAGTGATTGTAACTTGGATGCCCTCACATCAGAACCTGCCAAAGTGTCACAGAAGCATGCAGCACAGAAACAGGCCCTTCCGGCCCAACTCGTCCATGCTGACCAAGTTGCTCCATCCACACTAGTCCCACCTGTCTGTGTTTGACACATATTCCTTTCCTATCCATGGATCTGTCCAAATGGCTTTTAAATGTTGTTATAGTACCTGCCTCAACTACCAGCTCTGGCAGCTAATTCCATATACCCACCACCCTCTGTAAGAAAACGCTGCCCTCGGGTTCCTATTAAATCTTTCTCCTTTCACCTTAAAACTATGTCCTCTGGTTCTTGATTCCCCTACACTGGGTAAAAGACTGTGCATTTACCCTAACAATTCACCTCATGATTTTCGACACCTCTATAAGATCACCCCTCAGCCTCCTGCGCTCTTTACCCCTCCCACCCACATACCTCTCTCCAGCTTTACATTTCACCCCTCCTCTTCTCTCCTTATCTGACAGCCTTTTGTCTCCTTTTCACCTCAAGCCTTTGTCACTCACTCCATCATTGCATGGTTAGCAAGCAAGAAAATGCTTTTCACTGTACCTCGGTACACGTGACAATAACGATGAACTCAACATCTGCCAATCACTCCCCTCACCTGTATACACCTATTAGTTTAGTTTAGTCAGAGATACAGTGCAGAAACAGGCCCTCCGAGTCCACACTGACCAGAGATCCCCGCACACTAACACTATCCTACACACATTAGGGACAATTTACACATTCACCAAGCCATTTAACCTACAAACCTGCATCTCTTTGGAGTGTGGGAGGAAACCGAAGATCTCGGAGAAAACCCACGTGGTCACGGGGAGAACGTACAAACTCCGTACAGACAGCACCCGTGGTCGGGATCGAACCTGGGTCGCCGCTGCGCCGCCGTGACTTGTGTAGAAAGGAACTGCAGATGCTGGTTTATACCGAAGATAGAGTAACTCAGCGGGTCAGGCAGCAACTCTGGAGAAAATGTTTGGGTGATGCTTCAGTTTGGGACCCTTCTTCATTCTGACCCGTAACGTTAGCCATCCTTTTTCTCCACGGATGCTGCTTGACCCACTGAGTTACTCCAGCACTGTGTGTGTACCCACCATTCTGTCACTTGCCAGGCTTTGTCCCGCCCCCACCTCTCTTTCCCAGCTATCCTCCCCCCCCCCCCCCCACTCCATCAGTCGGAACAAGGGTCCCGACACAAAACGTCGTGTGTCCATTCCCTCCACAGATGCTGCCTGACCCGCTGAGTTCCTCCAGCACTTTGTGTTTTACTCCAGCCAGCTTTGTGTCCTTGTTCTGGCAACAATTCCAAAACCCACAATGTGTTGCTTGCCCGAGGAAGGTAGTTGTGGCCGTCAAACGCAGACAGGCAGCTCATTAGCACTCTCATTTTCCACGAGTTCATCTCTGGACACACTGCCGTAAACAAGTTTAATGAGGCTTCAGTGCAGCCCAGAGACACAATACCTCAAAAAGAATTACTTTCTTACTTCTGGTTTCTGGATTTTGTTTAAGAGTCAAGAGAGAATATGATGCTGATGTAATGCTGAGGCCTTATGACACTTCTTCGACACTTTACTGACTGAAACGTTATAAGACCAGAGGAGGCAGTTGAGACAGGCACAACAACAGTATTTGAAAGACATTTCGACGGATCCATGGATAGGAAAGGGATAGGAGTCAAACATGAGATTTTCCTCCCACACAAGTACAGGTTTGTAGGTTAATTGGCTTGGAAAAATTGTCCCCAGTGTGCGTAGGATGGTGGTAATGTGCGAGGATTGCTGGTCAGTGCAGGCGCGGTGGGTCGAAGGGCTTGTTACCCGCTGTATCTCTAATCTAATCTAAACTAAACCACCAGCCTGACTGGATTTGGAGTATTGTGAGCAGTTTTGGGCCCCGTATCGGAGGAAGGATGTGCTGGCTTTGGAGAGGCTCCAGAGGAGGTATACGAGAATGATCCCAGGGATGATTGGGCTAACGCATGATGAGCGTTTGACGGCAGCTGAATGGAGGTGCCTCCCACTGATGCAAACGGGAATGTTTGGGATCGCTGACAATGTCGACATAATGCCCAAAGTATGCGGCAGGGCCTGGGGACTGTCAGTCCGCAACACACATCACGCCGTGCCCAGCACTCTCTGACCAGCTCCATCCAAGACCGCAAGAAATTGCAGCGAATTGTGGACGCAGCCCAGACCATCGCACAAACCAACCTCCCTTCCATCGACTCCATCTGTACCAAACGCTGCCTCGGCAAGGCCAGCAGCATAATCGAGGACGTCTCACCCTGCCCACTCCCTCTTCTCCCCTCTCCCATCAGGTAAAAGGTGAAAACGCACACCTCCAGATTCAGGGACTGTTTCTTCCCAGCTGTTAGCAGGCAACTGAATCATCCTACCTCAACCAGAGAGCAGCGCTGAACTACTATCTACCTCATTGGTGACCCTTGGACTATCTTTGATCAGTCTTTGCTGGCGTTACCTTGCACTAAACGTTATTCCCTTTATCCTGTATCTGTACACTGTGGACGGCTCGATTGTAATCATGTATTGTCTCTCCGCTGACTGGATAGCACGCAACAAAGGCTTTTCACTGTACCTCAGTACACGCGACAATAAACTAAAGTGATAAACTGACTGTACAGACTGCAGCACTCCTTCATTTTACCATGCACTTGACATCCAGTGAAAACACATCAGTGTTCTCTGCGTTCACAGCCAAGGTTACATTCCTGCTGGTTTGATTTATGAATTCCCAAGCCAGCCTTTATGAAATGCATGACTCATTTGTCCTCTCTCACACAAACACTGTCAGATCCAAACCGTTCGATTCTGGGACAAAGCTGGTGAAGTGCAGCATTTATAAATGAGCTGGTTTATTCACAGAGAATCCCAGAGCAGATCATCAATTATTTAATAATCATGCACTTCAGTTCCTGTTTCCTTGTATTTCCCCCCCCCCCCCCCCCCCCCCCCCCAAGAGTCTCAAAGCCAGACTTGATCCTGGTCCACACAACATTCGGTGTCTGGTCTAGTGTGTGTCCATCACACAGACCAGACTCCCCACCATCGACTCCATCTTCTACACTTCACGCTGCCTCGGGAAAGCAACCAACATCATCAAAGATAGACACAAAGTGCTGGAGTAACTCAGCTGGTCCGAGAGAGAAGGAATAGGTGGTGTTTCGGTTCCAGACCCTTCTCCAGGGGAGAGGGAGACTAAAGGCATGAAAAGGTTCAGAACAAATCAGAGCCTCCACCGATGACCCAGAGCCCACAACGGTCCATTGTTCCCACCCCGGTCATTCCTTCTTCTCCCCTCACCCGTCCGGCAGAAGGTACAGAAGCTTGAAAGCGCGCACCACCAGATTCAGGAACAGCTTCTTCCCCTCTGTTATCAGGCTTCTGAACAATCCTTCCATCAGGTGGGGTTCAGTCCGATTCACCTCTACCCCATTGCGGACATTGTCCACAGATGCTGCTCGACTGACTTGACTTCATCTGGCATTCCTGCTTTTGTAACATCTCCTTGCTGATAGCACTGAAATACATCATTCTTTTTGCATAAAATTGCTGAGAAATATTTTATGGAAGACAAAAATGCTGGAGAAACTCAGCGGGTGAGGCAGCTTCTGTGGAGGGATGTAAATAGGCAACATTTCGGGCCGAAACCCTTCTTTAGACTTGATGTGAGGGTTGGGGGGGGGGGCGGAAGAAGAAAGGAAGAGGTGGAGCCAGTGGGCTGAGGGAGAGCTGAGAAGGGGAGGAGAAAGCAGGGACTACCTGAAATTAGAGAAGTCAATGTTCATACCGCTGGGGATGCAAACTGCCCAAGCGAAATATGAGGTGCTGCTCCTCCAATTTACGGTGGTCCTCATTCTGGCCATGGAGGAAGCAGAGGACTGAAAGGTCGGATTCGGGAGGGGGAGTTGAAGTGCTGAGCCACCGGGAGATCAGGTTGGTTATTGCGAACCGAGCGGAGGTGTTCGGCGAAGCGATCGCCAAGGCTACGCTTGGTTTCACTGATGTAGATTGATATTTTACGCTATTTTAAGCCTTGAAATAAAATAAGTTCACCTGTGAACGTTGAGCTCATTTTGCATCAGGCAATAAATGTCTTCAGGTTACTGACTATAACCTTCAACTCAAGCACTGTGACTCATTATCCCTGCACACAGTAGCAAAGTAATCGGATGGCAGTACGACCTGTAGTCTTAAATCAATTCAAAGTGTGCATGAACAATTGACAGCAACTTCGAGGATGTTGCCAGGACTCGAGGGCCTGAGCTATAGAGAAAGGTCGGCAAGGCTAGGATTTCACTCCTTGGAGTGCAGGAAGATGAGGTGTGATCTGTTGGAGGTGTATAAAGTCATGAGAGGAATAGATGGGGTGAATGCACAGAGTCTTTTACCCAGAGGAGGGGAATCAAGAACCAGAGGACATAGGTTTAAGGTGAGAGGAGAAAGATTTACTAGGAATCCAAGGGGTAACTTTTTCTACACAGAGGGTGGTGGGCGTGTGGAACGAGCCGCCAGAGGAGGTAGTTGAGGCAGGTGCTACAACAGCATTTAAAAGGCATTTGGACAGGTACATGGACAGAGAATAGACAATAGGTGCAGGAGTAGGCCATTCGGCCCTTCGATCCAGCACCGCCATTCAATGTGATCATGGCCGATCATCCCCAATCAGTACCCCGTTCCTGCCTTCTCCCCATATCCCCTGACTCCGCTATCTTTAAGAGCCCTATCTAGCTCTCACTTGAAAATATCCAGAGAACTGGCCTCCACCGCCCTCTGAGGCAGAGAATTCCGCAGACTCACAACTCTCTGTGTGAAAAAGTGTTTCCTCATCTCCGTTCTAAATGGCTCACCTCTTATTCTTAAACTGTGGCCCCTGGTTCTGGACTCCCCGAACATCGGGAACATGTTTCCTGCCTCTAGCGTGTCCAAACCCTTAATGATCTTATGTTTCAATAAGATCCCCTCTCGGCCTTCTAAACTCCAGCATATACAAGCCCAGCCGCTCCATTCTCTCAGCATATGACAGTCCCGCCATCCCGTATAGGAAAGGTTTGGAAGGATATGGGCCACATGCAGGCAAATGGCAATAGCTTGGATGGGGCATCTTGGTCGGAATGGACAAGTTGGGCTGAAAGGCCTGGTGATGTGCTGTGTGACTCGATGACTAAACTAAAGTTCTGGGACATGATGCCAGAACATTTCTGGTAGGTTTGCTTGCAGCATCGCTCCCCCTTCAGTTAGACTAAAGATGCCCGGGGCAGGGAAACAGGCCCTTCGGCCCATCGAGTTCGCACTAACTAACGATCACCCGTTCACACTAGTTCTATGTTATCCCATTTTCACATCCACTCCCTTCACACTAGGGGGCAATTTACAGAGGGCCAATTAACCGACAAACCCACATGTCTGTGGGATGTGTGGGGAAACCGGAGCACCCGGAGGAAACCCACACTGTCACAGGAAACTCCACACAGGCAGCACCCGATTCATGCATTCATCATCGATGAAAACATGAGCGACGCAGCGGTGCTGGTTTCCGACGGGAACGGTGACGGACGCACCACACGTCTCTGTCCTCCAGTTCCAGCGGACTTCCGCCGCTGGAAGTAAAGGATTTTAGTGTGCGTGCTTTATCATCGTTCCTTACAATGCTGTGTACGACAGTGATCGCAACATCTACTGAAGTGTGGATGGCCGTTGATAGGTCTTGTTTTAGTTCTGCTGGGGGTCCACAGCCCCCTCCTCACCTGGCAAACCAGGTGGGGGAGACGGTTTAGTCGCCGGCTATCCGACCATGGAGCAGGTAGCACGGGATCACATGGTACCCGTGGCGGGGGGAACTCTCCCCCGACCTGGCCCGAGGTCAAGATCTAACCCAGGTCTCTGGCGCTGAGAGGCAGCAGCTCTACCCGCTGCACCACCGTGTTGTTCCGTCACCTTGATCATAATGAGGGTAGTGAGTGTAGTGCAGACGAAAATATATTTCGCAACGTGGCATCCCGTTCCCAGCCTCTGTTTAAATACTTCATGGGGTCCAGATGAGATGCAGCCATTGGCAAAAGTTTCAGAGAACTGTAAACCCCGGCCTATCATCCCACACCAGCGCTGACAGAACTAACAGGATATTAATACTGCGCGTCCGTCCCACACATTGGAACAATACTCTTCGCTTAAGTGATAACCACTTCACTTTGTGTTTTAAGATGTAGATTCACGGGTTGTGTAAAAAGCTTAGTTTAGCTTATTATTGTCACGTGTACGAGGTAGAGTGAAGATCTTTTCTTTCCGTGCTGTCCAGTCGGCGGAAAGACTGCACATGGTTACAATCAAACCGTCCACAGTGTACAGATACAGGATAAAGGGAACAGCATTTAGTGCAAAGATATATTACATTAAAGTCCGATTAAAGATAATATATAGGTCTCCACTGAGGTAGATAATATTCAATCATATCTTAAAACAGAGTTTGCGAAAGAGATTTGGAGGGTTCTGACCTGAAACGTCACCTATCCATGTTTTCCAGAGATGCTGCCTGACCCGCTAAGTTACTCCAGCACTTTGTGTCTTGCTTTTGTAAGCCAGCATCAACAGGTCCTTGTGTCTACATTTTACCAACTTGCTGCTTGGGTTAGAGGGTATTGGCTGCAGGACGCGTTTGAACAACATTTTTGGGTGCTCCGGTTTCCTCCCACATTCCAAAGACGTGCGGATTTGTAGGTCAATTGTCCCTTGTGTGTGTGTGCAGAGTGGATGGAAAAGTGGGGTTATGTAAAACTACCGTGAACGGGTGAACGATGGTCGGCATGGGCTCGGTGGGGAATTTTGGGAAAGCTCGCCCAGTTTGGTTAAAAGATACGTGGATCAGAAAGGTTTGGAGGGATATGGGCCAATCACAGGCCAAATGGGACTGGCGTAGATGGGACATCTTGGTCGGCATCGAAGAGTTGGGCCGAAGGGCCTGCGTCCTTGCTGTTTGACCACGACTCTGCCCGACAGCACCAGAAACCAGAGTTAGATCCTGCTGTGTGTATGGAGTTTGTACGTGCTCTTTGTGACCGAGTGGATTTTCCACAAGTTCTCCGGTTTCCTCCCACATTCCGAAGGTATACAGGTTTGTAGGTTAATTGGTTTGGTAAAATTGTAAATTGTTCTTGGTGTGTAGGATAGTGCTAGTGTGCGGGGTGATCGCTGGTCGGGGGGGACTTGGTGGGCCGAAGGGCCTCTATCCTCTCTAAACTGTTTCTCTAAACTAAACACTTCAGGCAATAAAGGGAACACTTGAGTTTTTAACCACGTTCTCCGAGGGGTAATTATAGAACAGCAGTTTGGAAGTACAGAAGGTTTAGGAGATCGGAGGAAAGAGACTGTGACAGTGCAGTGGGCCGGCAGGACAGTTTCTTCCCAGCTGTTAGCAGGCAGCTGAGCCACAACCAGAGAGCAATGCTGAACTACTATCTACCTCATTGATGGCCCTCCGACTATCCTTGATCGGACTTTGCAGGCTTTAACTTGCACGAAACGTTATTCCCTTATCATGTGTCTGTGCACTGTAAATGGCTCGATTGCAGTCATGCATTGACTTTCTGCTGACTGGGTGACACGCAACAAAAGCTTTTCACTGTACACGTGACAATAAACTAAACTAAAACTATTTCCATGCTGTATCTTTTAATGAATCAATCAAATGCACCTCCTGTATTAAAGAGAACACTCAGCCTTTTTCCCCCGGGGTGGAGGAATCTAAAGCTACGGTGAAAGGGGAGAAATTTAAGAGGGACCTCGGGGGCAACCTTTTCCACTCAGAGGTTAGTCCAGATCTGGTACAAGTTGCCAGAGCAAGCTATCTATATAATTAAAAGTCTCAGCTTGACCACTTCCTGTTTGCACTGTGCTTTGATTTTAGAAAAAAGCACTACCATATATGGCTGTGATTTTTTGGCCATCTTACTCAGAGTCCTCCTCCGCTGCGCAGGCCTCGAGGATTTTTCCCATCGAATAAAAATAAAACACTTTAGTGTTTAAAAGATCTTGAGATTCTCTCTCCTGTCAATCACCGCCAGTGAGGGCCACGCCCCTTCCGGTGGAAGGGGGGAGAGACTATAAAAACCGGAAGTGTGGGCGTGGCTCAGTCTGTCTGCAAGATGGCGAGGGAGAGGTCACGACTCTCTGTCTGAGCTGGGAAACTACAGAACACTGTTAGTATGCAGTGTACATGAATAAATAATTTGTTAGCCCTTAATGAAAATGAAATGAGTTGTTTGGCCTGCCCTGTGCTTGAAACTGCAATGGCAATGGAAATGAAGTGAAAATGCAATGACCTGTTTGGCTTGGGCCTGCCCTGTGCTTGAAACTGCAATGGCAATGGAAATGAAGTGAAAATGCAATCAGCTGTTTAGAAACATAGAAATTAGGTGCAGGAGTAGGCCATTCGGCCCTTCAAGTCTGCACCGCCATTCAATATGATCATGGCTGATCATCCAACTCAGTATCCCATACCTGCCTTCTCTCCATACCCCCTGATCCCCTTGGCCACAAGGGCCACATCTAACTCCCTCTTAAATATAGCCAATGAACTGGCCTCAACTACCCTCTGTGGCAGAGAGTTCCAGAGACTCACCACTCTCTGTGTGAAAAAAGTCTTTCTCATCTCGGTCTTAAAGGATTTCCCCCTTATCATTAAGCTGTGACCCCTTGTCCTGGACTTCCCCAACATCGGGAACAATCTTCCTGCATCTGGCCTGTCCAACCCCTTCAGAATTTTGGCTTGAGCCTGCCCTGTGCTTGAAAGTGAAATGGCAATGGAAATGAAATGAAAATGCAATGAGCTATTCCGTCTGCCCTGTGCTTGCAATTGGAAATGAAATGAGTTGTTTGGCCTGCCTGAAACCACTAATTTCGGCCCACGAGGCCCCTATTAGCCGAGAAACTAGGCCCCTTTGCCCCAAATGCCCATATTAGCCCTGGAGGAGCATTTTGGCCCAAATCGCCCATGCCAGGTAAAGTCCAGAGAAAGTGCTTCACTAAGATTTTTTTAAATGTTCTTTTTAATAAAAGATCCCCATTCGGCCCATCAGGCCTGTACTAGCCCAGGAGTCCCCTTCGGCCCATCAGTAAGTATTCCCCCTGCAAGTATTAAACCTCACTCCAGTATTTTTCTCCCTCCCTTCATTTGCTCCCTGTGAGATCCAGGCCAGGATAGACTTTCCTCCTTCATTGCTGTGATCTGCAGAATAAAATGTCTAAAATTGATTCTCCACCCTCTCCCCCTTCTCTCTCACACAGTCTCTCACCTGTTTTGGGCAGAATTTCTTGCTGTTTCTGAGCTGCCAGCCCACCAAGCCTGAGTGACTGAGCTGCCAGCCCAAGAATCCATTCGGCCCATAATGTCCATACTAACCCTCTGGAAACCAATCCCTTCGGCCCACAACACCCTCCAGTAAGCCCTCCCCCGGCCAGCAATATTGGAGTTGGTGGAGAGGTGGAAAATTGCGTTGGGGGACCGGCCCTCCCGTGTGAAGCAGGGGCCCAACGGGTCCCACTTAGTCTAGTAGCTGATACAATTAAAACATACATGGTAAACTAAAATGGGCCAAATGGCCCAATTCTGTTTCTATGTCCTGAGAAGACATTTGGACAGATATATGGTTAGGAAGGGCTTGGGCCAAATGCAACTAGTTTCACGAGGGACAATTCACGTAAGCCAATCGACCAACAAACCTGCACGTCATTGGGATGTGGGAAGACACCGGAGCACCCGGGGAAAACCCACGCGGGCACAGGGTGAACGTACAAACTCCATACAGACAGCACCCGTAGTCAGAAACAAACCCAGGTCTCTGGCGCTGCGAGGCAGTAACTCTACCGCCGCACTACTGTGCCAAACCTATGCAATCATGTCTGGTCTTTCCACTGACTGGATAGCACACAACAAAAAAACGTTTCACTGCACCTCGGAACACGGTACAAAAAACTAAACTAAACTGTGATTCACATGTTGAGCAATTTTCATTTCAGTCGGGCGAAAGCCTTCCGGATATAAATGAGATAATCTAATCTTTGAAATGAGCATGCTAATCTACAGTAATCTCAATGGAGTCGGTACATTCACATGAGTGATCACACTACTGCTCTTGTTAGTACTTAACTGTTTTATGATTATGGGAGCTTCACAAAAGCCTCTGTCCCCAGGGGACAAGGAGACAAAATTGTTCATCAAATTATGAAAGCCACTTCATCTTTATTCCATCGTAACAGCACGGGAAAGCACTTTGGCACGTCGTACACCAGAAGGGAAGTCTTCAAATAGTTTGTGCTCTCTTCTATTTTCCCTTGCTTCACAGTCATCTATGGAATTCATTGCCACAGGCGGCTGTGGAGCCCAGGTCAATGGATATTTTCGAGGCGGAGATTGATGCTCTTAATTAGGAAGGGAGTGGTGAGGTTATAGGGAGAGGAAGGAGAATGGGTTTGAGAGAAAGATAGATGGTCGTCGACTGGGCTTGTATTCACTGGAATTTAGGATAAGAGGGGATCTTATAGAAACATAAACATTTCTTACGGGATTGGACAGGCTAGATGCAGGAACATTTTCCCGATGTTGGGGGAGTCCAGAACCGGGGGTCACAGTTTAAGAATAAGGGTTGGGCCATTTAGGACTGAGATGAGGAAAAACGTTTTCACCCAGAGAGTTGTGAATTTGTGGAATTCTCTGCCACAGAAGCCAGTGGAGGCCAATTCACTGGATGTTTTCAAGAGAGAGTTAGATAGAGCTCTCAGGGCTAACGGAATCAAAGGATATGGGGAATAAGCAGGAACAGGATTTTGGATGATCAGCCATGATCATATTGAATGGCGGTGCTGGCTCTAAGGGCTGAATGGCCTACTCCCGCAACTATTGTCTATGTTTCTATCAGCCATGATTGAATGGTGGAGTAGACTTGATGGGCCAAATGGCCTAATTCTGCTCCTATAACATAGACATATTTACAAAGAACAAAGAACAGCAAATGCCAGTTTACGCAAAAGGACACAAAGTGCTGGAGTCAGGCAGCATCTCTGGAGAAAAAAAAAGATGGGTGACTTTTCGGGTCGGAGCCAGTCTGGGGAAGGGTCTCGACCCTAAACGTTAACCATGGACAGGTGACTTCTCGGGTGGGGAGCGTTATGTCCCTCTGGGTCATTGTTTACAACATTAACGCTTAATACCTAACGTCAACCTAATGCCGTTGTTAATATTTCAGCACAAGAACCAAAGGAATGTAGTTTTATTCCCCACTAAACCATCTGGCCGGATGTCTCTAATTGTTTGATGTGGAGCAAAATCTCTAGGGGGTGGGTGGAGGAAACGAGCTAAAGACTGAGGCGTTTAGACTGGGAACAACAGACCTGGGTGTGTTGTGTGCTGACACTGGCCTGCTTAAACATGGAATACAATCGCTGTAGAGAACTACTAACTAATGGCAGGTGCGGCAGGGCTTTGAACAGACAGAGCTCTACAACACTGCAGGCAGAGGTCCCTGAAGCCCTCGCTTCAGGCTACCTCTATATTGCTTTAGAGTCACAGTCACAGAGTGTGGAAACAGGCCCTTCAGCCCAACTTGCCCATGCCGACCAACATACCCCATCTACACTTGTCCCACCTGCCTGCGTTTGGCCCATATCCCACTTTCTCATCCATTCCCTACAATTAACCTACAAAACCGCACATCTCTGGAGTGTAGGAGGAAACCGGAGCTCTCTGCTGATAACCTGATGGAGGAGGTGATCTGGGTCCATGGCTCGATGAGATAGTGCCAGAATTGCTACTTGCCTTCGGATCCCTGCAGGCGGAATGCATGCAAGTATAGGGAGCTGCTCGACTGGAGTAGGTTGAAGGCACCCAGCGATGGTTCACAAGGTGCTGTTCAGGCTCGTGTCTACCAGGCTACTATGCCTGCTTCTACTCCATGCGGATATGCAGTACACAGCTGGGGCATATACAAGAGCTAAGGCAGAGGTGCGAAGAGTTGATGGACTGGCTCCCCAACTTGTTCCCGCCAGGCGTCGGATGAGGCCGCTACAAGCCATGACCTTGTCGCGGAGACTAGCCAGGGACATGGGCAAATGGGACAGGTGTAGATGGCAGCATCTTGGTCGGCATGGACGAGTTGGGCCAAAGGGCCAGTTTCCATGCTGCGAGACTCTATGACTCAAATTAGTTACAGGCAGTTTAATTGCAAAAGATTTTTTTAATTCTTTGGAAGATGATGAATGTGGTTGATTTTCAATGAGCCTATTTGTCACATTGATCAGAGAGCGGGGCTCACTGTGGAAGGTGCATGCAGGAAAAACAGAGCATCCCGCATGGGTGAGCTTATTGCTGGGTCTAATCCGTTACACTCACCGCAGAGAAGACATTACTACTGTCAGGGCAGTCCTCATGCAAACACGTTCACCTCACATCCCTGTGTAAGAAGGAACTGCAGGTGCTGGTTTACACCCAAGATGGACCCAAAATGCTGGAGGAATTCAGCGGGACAGGCAGCATCTCTGGAGGAAAGGAAAGGGTGACGTTTCGGGTTGAGTCCCTTCATCAGACTGAGAGTCAGGGAGGGGGAACACCAGAGCCTTGGTATGGGAAGGTGCAGACTAAAGCACAGCCTGCATCGTTCACTCAGGAAAGGTGGAGCCAACAATGTTGCATTGTTGGCTGGGGACGAGGCGAGAACGAAGGAATACAATCGGTGAAATTAGCAAGAAGGCCGGAGTGGGAGTGGGAGTGGGGATGGAGAAGGAATGCAAGGGTTATTTGAAGTTAGAGAAATCAATATTCATACCGCTGGATTGCAAGCTGCCCAAGTGAAATATGAGGTGCTGTTCCTCCAATTTGTCCTGGGCCTCACTCTGACAATGGAGGAGGCCCAGGACATAAAGGTCAGCGTGGGAGGGGTAGCTAAAGTGTTTCACAACTGGGTGACCTCACATTCCTTCTTGCTCTTTCAGTGTCACTGTGCCATAGAGTCATAGACAGGCTTCAAACCACACCGGAGATTAGAAATCTCCAGATTCAGGGCCAGTTTCTTCCCAGCTGTTATCAGGCAACTGAACCGTCCTCTCTCCAACCAGAGAGCAGTCCTGACCTCCCGTCTATCTCCTCGGACTATTTTTAATCGGACTTTATCGTGCACTGAACATTACTCATGTTACCATCTATCTGTACATTGCGGACGGCTCGAATATAATCACGTATAGTCTTTCTACTGACGGGTTAACATGCAACAATAGCTTTTCACTGAACATTGGTGCACACGTGACAATAAACTAAACTGGAAAAAGATTTTTGTGGTAAATGCACCTGGTGGAGCCCGCAAATAATAAAATCATAGTCACACTGCACGGAGATAGGCCCTTTGGCCCAACTCGTCCACGCCAGCCAGGATGCCCCATCTGCACGTCCCACATGCCCGCATTTGGCCCATATCCCTCGAAACCTTTCCTATCCATGTCCTTTGATTGGGCTGGCTGGGACTATTCTTTGGAGTGCAGGAGGCAGAGGGGTGATCTTGTAGTGTATAAAATCATGAGGGGATTAGACAGGGTGGATGCACACACTTTTACCCAGGGAAGGGGAATCCAGAACCAGAGGGCATAGGTTTAAGCTGAGAGGGGAAAGATTTAAATAGGAACCCGAGGGACAACTTATTCACACAGAGGGTGGCGGGTATATGGAATGAGCTGCCAGAGGAGGTAGTTGAGGTGGGGACTTGGAAAAAACATTTGAAATATATTTGGACAGGTGCGTGGATAGGATAGGTTTAGAGGGATTTGGGCCTAAAGCGGGCAGGTGGGACTTGTGTAGATGGGGCATCGTGGTCTGCATGGATGGGTTGGGCCGAAGGGCCTGTCTCCATGTTGTGTGACTATTGTTTGCTGGCTTCCGCAGGCATGCGTTTATCACTGCCAGGGACCATTCTCTGCTAATCTCCAGTGTTGGTTGAAGCCTGTCGGCTCTGAAGCCATTCTCCAAGCCCTCTATTTAACTCTCACAAACGCCACCTGGACAACTTCAGTGGACAGGTGAAGCTCTGGAAGTGGAGCGAGCATGCGCCTGCTCTCGGGGTGCTGGCCAAAGAGGCAGCCCTCCCCTGTCCTCACTTGCACCGTAAACCCAGGACATCAAACGTTCTCCGGCAGAGATATCGTTCCCGGGACTGTGCCAGCACTTGCCGCGAGGCCGTTGGGAAAGGGACTTGGGAGTGCTGGTGCAGGATTCCCAAAAGGTTAATTTGCATGTCGAATCAGTTGCAAGGACAGCAAATGCAATGCTGGCAATCATTTCAAAGAGGGCTACAATACAAAAACAGGGATACAATGCTGAGGCTACATAAGGCACAGGTCAGACTGCATTTGGAGCATTGCGAGTGGTTTTGGGCCCCATATCAGAGGAAGAATGTGCTGGCTCTGGAGAGGGTCCAGAGGTTGACGAGAATTATCCCAGGAATGAGTGGGTTAACATAAAATGGGCGTTTGATTGCACTGGGCTTGTACTCGCTGGTGTTTAGAAAGATGAGGTGGACCTCACTGTAACTTACCGAATAGTGAAAGGCCTGGATAGAGTGAATGTGGAGAGGATATTTCCACTAGTGGGAGAGTCTAGGACCGGAGGTCATAGCCTCAGAATAAAAGGACGTATCTTTAGAAAGGAGATGGAGGAATTTCTTTCGTCAGAGGGCGGTGATTCTAACATACAGGTTTGTAGGTTAACTGGCTTGGTATAATTGTAAATTGTTCCTACAGTGTGTGGGATAGTGCTCACGTATGGGGATCACTGATCGATGCAAACTCAATGAGCTGAAGGGCCTGTTTCCGCGCTGTGTCTCTAAACTAAACTAAAAACTGAACTCCCCAGTCTGAACCTCTCGGGCTGTCGCCAAGTATTGAGTCTAACACTGTGGCAGCCAATTCTTCCTTTACACAGTGCGCACACACACAGCCACCCCTGGAAACCGGGTTTGGTGATGCTGCTTGAACCCTTCGGACATTCAAGGCCGTTTGGAGATTCCTCTGCCAGCTCATGGAACTGCTGTCTTTGCCCAGCTGTGTACAGATGTTCACGTTCAATCCGTGACAATTGAAGATATAAACTGCCCATTTGCAATTGCAAATTTAACCCTCATACACTTAGGAGTCTCACACAGTGTGTTTTACATTAGTCTGGCACGCCAAGCGCATTCTATGTTGTTTAGTTTGGTTTAGTGATGCAGAGCCTGCGGCCCACCGAGTCCGCACCGACCAGCGATCCCCGCACATTAACACTATCCTAATCACACGCGAGGGACAACTTTACATTTATAACCAAGCCAATTAACCTACAAACCTGTACGTCATTAGAGTGTGGGAGGAAAACGAAGATCTCGTAAAAAAACCCACGCCGGTCACGGGGAGAATGTACAAACTCTGTACAGACAAGCCCTCTGGAGCTGTAAGGCAGTAGCTCTACCATGATGCCATCATGTTGCCATAGTTTGATGGCAGTTTCAACAGTCAAGAGTGTTTAATTGTCACATGTACCATCAATGGAACAAAGACATTCTTACTTGCTGCTGCTTGCAACTGTTAATGCAATAACATACAGATAAATATATAATAATACAATAAATTAATATCTGCCATACTAGGTAACCATATAGTGCAAAATCGATATCTGTAGTGCAACCAAAGACACAGTCTATAGTTCATCATCATTTTGATAAATTGAAAGACACAGCATGGAAACAGGCCCTTCTGCCCACGCCGACCATCGATCTACCGCCCACTCGTTCTATGTTGTCCCACTTTCTCATCCACTTCCTAAACACAAGGGGCAATTTACAGAGGGCCAATTAACCTACAAACCCGCACGTCTTTGGGAAGTGGGAGGACACTGGCGCACCTGGAAGAAACCCACACGGTCACGGGAGCGTTGCAAACTCCCCGCAGACAGCAGCCGTGGTCAGGATTGAACCAGGGCCTCGAGTGCCGTTTGATTACTCCTTAATCGAACAGTACAGGACAATAAAAGACCCTTCGGCCCACAAAGTCCGTGTTGCACCTGATGTCAAGACCGGCTCTTATCTGCCTGTACATGATCCATATCCCTCCATTCCCTACATATCCATGTGCCTATCCAGAAGTTTCTTAAACACTTATGGTATCTGCCTCCGCCACTACCCCCGGCAGCACATTCCAGGCACCCACCACCCTCTGTGTAAAAAAAAAAAAAACTTGCCCCACACATCTCCTTTAAACTTTTCCTCTCCCACCTTAAAGCCATGCTCTCTAGTCTTTGATGTTTCCACCCTGGGGAAAAAGGTTGGGACTGTCTACCCTATCTACGCCACTCACAATTCAACACACTTAATGTTGAAAGGAGTTGTATGGAGCAGTGGAAACCACAAGTACATTGCTTCCAGACATTACAGTCTCGGAGGGGGAGGGGAAATCTTGGAATACCATCTTAAACATCCACACATGCTTCCCACGAATAGCAGCGGTTTTAATATTTCCCATTGGTGCGCGAGGGGCCGAGGCAGGGGCGCCACGACAGAGCCACACTGTGAGAGCAGATGTTTCCAAACGCCAGACTCCATCCTTGCAGGAGCGGCGACCATCAGAGGTTTCCGGCTGGCTGGCGCGACGCTGAGTGTGCAGCCGTCGCCACTTTGTCTGAAGAAGTGTCCTGCCCCGAAACGTCACCCATTCCCTTTCTCCAGAGATGCTGCCTGAGCCGCCGAGTTACTCCAGCACTGTGTGTCTGTCTTTGAAATAACATTGTCAGTTCGCTGTGTGGGAAGGAACTGCAGATGCTCTTTTAAACCGAAGACTTACACAAAAAGCTGGAGTAACTCAACTTGGTCAGACAGCATCTCCGGAGAAAAGGAACGACCCTCTGAGTTACTCCAGCTTTTTATGTTTAAGAAAGAACTGCAGATGCTGGAAAAATCGAAGGAGGACAAAAATGCTGGAGAAACTCAGCGGGTGAGGCAGCATCTATGGAGAGAAGGAATAGGTGACGTTTTGGGCTGCCTCACCCGCTGAGTTTCTCCAGCGTTTTTGTTTACCTTCCAGCTTTTTATGTCTACCTTCTATCGTCAGCTCCCCTGTCAGAGAGGAAGATCATCCTTGCCATTTCCCACAAAGAATCCATTCAAAGATGGGAATATGGATCAGAAGCCACGGAGGATAAAGATGTCAACACAGGAATGCTGGCTTACAAAAAATATATAAACTTTGCCTCTGTCTCTTTAAAGCTATGCCCTCTAGTATTTGATTTTTCCATCCTGGGAAGGTTATGCCTCTGTTAAATTTTTTTTTTTTTTTAAATCCTTTCATCTGCCTCAACACAAATTTAATGATGCAAAATTGCGACTGTGATGTATTTTTAATGAAGCAGGAGAAGCAGCCGCAGCCTGCGACAGTTGCATTATCTCCAATTACAGAGACGGGCATGTCTCACGCATTGACTCGGGAAGTCAGTGAATGCGATCCCATTATTCTTTCCCCAGGTGCTTCAGGAAGATGTATCAAACAGCAAAGACAGCAGCCTGCTCATTCAAGCTGCGTCTCAGCTAAACGTGTGCGGAATAAATAAATCACGGCTCACAACATAAAGGCGGCTGCAATTGGAATGAGGCTCAGGAAAACCCCAACAGGTGGAAACACACAGAAATACAAGGAATCGCAGGAACCTTGCTGGTCAACCAAAGAAAGATGCACAAAGTGCTGGAGTAACCCAGCGGGCCAGGCAGCACCCGGCTGCCAAACGTCACCTATCCATAGGTCGAAGAAGAAAGGAAGAGGTGGAGCCAGTGGGCTGAGGGAGAGCTGAGAAGGGGAGGAGAAAGTAAGGACTACCTATCCATGTTCTCCACAGATGCTGCCTGACCCGCTGAGTTACTCCAGCACATTGTGTCTAACATAGAACAGTACTGCAGAGAAACAGGCTCTTTGGGGCACCATGTCTACATTGACATATCTGCCGGACATTGTCCACATTTCTCCATTCCCTGCATATCCAAGTGCCTATGTAAAAGTCTCTTATATAACACTGTCCAATCTGCCTCCACCTCTGGCAACGTGTTCCAGGCACCCACGTTAAAAAAAACATCTCATTTAAACTTTGCCCCTCTTATCATAAAACTATGCCTCTGGTAAATTTGATATGTCCATCCTGGGAAAAGGTTCTGACTGTCTACCTTACTTATGCCTCTCATAATTTTATACACTTCTATCCGTTCTCCCCACAACCTCCGACGCTCCAGAGAAAACAATCCAAGTCAGTCCAACTTCTCCTTCTAACCGAACCCCTCTAATCCAGGCATAATTCTGGTAAACCTCCCCTGCACCCGCTCCAAGATCACCACATCCTTCCAGTAATGGGGTGACCAAGGTTAAGAATTGGGCTCTCTAGTTAAAGACACAATGCACCAAGGAGTCCCTGATCTGGTTTTTAATTCTTAAAAAAATAATACGGTGAGAGGGTCATAAATTCATAAGTGATATTGATGGGCGATAAGTGGGTGGTCACAGTGGCACAACGGTAGAGTTGCTGCCTTACAGCGAATTCAGCGCTGGAGACCCGGGTTCGATCCCGACTACGGGGGCTGTCTGTACGGAGTTTGTACATTCTCCCCGTGACCTGCGTGGGTTTTCTCCGAGATCTTCGGTTTCCTCCCACACTCCAAAGAAGTACAGGTTTTTAGGTTAATTGGCTTGGTAAATGTAAAAATTGTCCCCAGTGGGTGTAGGATAGTGTTAGTGTGCGGGGATCGCTGGTCGGCGCGGACCCGGAGGGCCCAAGGGCCTGTTTCCGCACTGTATCTACAAACTAAACAAGAGCAGAGAAGTAGGCTATTCGGCCCATCAAGTACTCTGCCATTCAATCATGGCTGATCTATCTGTCCCTCTCAACCCCATTCTCTTGCCTTCTCCCCATAAACTTTGATGTCCTTACTAATCAAGAACCTGTCAAAAACACACAGACAGCCTCCACAGCCGTCTGAGGCAGTGAATTCCACAGATTCACCACCCTCTGGCTCAAGAAATTCTTCCTCATCTTTCTAAAGATAACTCCTTTTATTCTGAGGCTTTGCCCTGTGGTCCTAGATTCTCTCATGAGTGGAACCATCCTCTCCACACCCACTCTATCCAGGTCTTTCACTATTCGGTAAGTTTCAATGAGGTCTCCCCTCATCCTTCCAAACCCCAAGTACAGGCCCAGTGCCGTCAAACGCTCATAACTGCAACAATAGTTGTTTCACGGAGAGCAGAAAGCTTGTCTTTGAGACAGAGCTTCCCGCCATGAGATCAGAATGTTTGAACCTCCCATGGTTTCATAGTTTAACGATGGCACAAACATCTGCAGTCAAGTGAGAAATTCCTTTCATTCCGACCTAGAGATTAAGACCGTTGGAAAACCTTTCCCACCCTAGCTTCAGAATTGGCACCACGTACTTTAGCAATATCTATTTAAAAACAAACTCCTTGTATCATCAAAGGCCCACACCACCCTGGCCACGCTCTCATCTCGCTGCCACCATCGGGAAGAAGGTACAGGAGCCTGAAAACCGTGACCTCCAGGTTGAAGAACAGCTTCTTCCCAGCAACCATCAGGCTCTTGAACACTGCACGACACTAACCTCAGCAACTGTGATCTTCTGTGGACTGTGTCTTTGGCTGCACTACGGGCTTGAACTATTATGGTTACCTAATATCATGATTATTAATTTATATTATCGATTGTTATGTATTATGGTGTGTTTATGGGCCTGTTAAGCTGTGACAAGTACGGATTTCATTGTTCCGTTGCCAGTACATGACAATTAAACACTAGTCACCTTTTTTTATTATTGGTGTTTATAGCATTGTCACATGTGCCATGATGCAGGGAAAGTATATCTTTTGGTACTATCCAGGCACCCTTCAACAATGAGAAATGTGACGTGGACTGCGATAGTTTAGTTTAGAGATACTGTGTGGAAACAGGCCCTTCGTCTCACCGGGTCTGCGCCGACCAGCGATCCCCGCACATTAACATTATCCTATACTCACGAGGGACAATTTTACATTTATACCAAGCCATTTAACTTACAAAACTGTACATCTTTGGAGTGTGGGGGGTCATGGGGAAAATGCACAGACTCTGTGCAGACAGCACCCATAGTCGGGATCGAACCCGGGTCCCTGGCGCTGCAAGGCAGCAACTCTGCCACTGCGCCACCCTGCCGCCTTTGGTCGACACCATGTCCCCGGCCTCAAACTCTTCTCTGGAACACTTAGACAACAAGAACCTCTACATTAGATTCCTATTTATTGACTATAGCTCAGCCTCCACCATCATAATCCAATGTAATCTCCAAAATCCTAGACAAAATGTGTAGGAAGGAACGGCAGATGCTGGTTTACACCGAAGGTAGACACAAAATGCTGGAGTAACTCAGCGGGACAGGCAACACGTGTGGGGAGAAGGAATGGGCATTCTCCAGAGATGCTGCCTGTCCCGCTGAGTTAGTCCACCATTTTGTGTCTATCTACAAAATTCTAGACCTGGGAATCAGCTCCCCTCTCTGCCACTGGATCGTGATCTCTGACCTACAGATCTCAATCAGTGAGGACAGGCGACAACACCTCCTCCACAATAAAGGGCCTGTCCCACTTGGGCCGTCACTTACGCGACAGGTCCCGCGAGAGTCGCGATCGCCATCATATGGCCGCACAGCCGTCTGGAGCGCGTGACGTCATTTGAAGATAGACACAAAATTAATGGATGGCTGATGTTTCGCGTCGAGACTCTTCTTCAGTCTGAAAGAAGGGTCTTGACCCGAAACGTCACCCATTGCTTCTCTCCAGAGATACTGCCGGTCCCGCTGAGTTACTCCAGCATTTTGTGCCTATCTTCAATCGTCTTGGCCATGCTCTGGGAGTAGGAATGGGGGCGGATCGGGAGCCGCAACGGTCGTGAGCCCCAGGCCGAGCTCGGCGATCGTTTGCCTGCTTCTGCTGATGTTGGAGGTGAGATATTGCGCTGCGCCAAGGTTTTGGGCCTATCCCACTGTGGCCGTTAGTTAGGCGACAGGCCGGTGGCGGGCGAAGATTTCATTCAGGACGAAGTCCACACTCCTCCACGCCACTCCATACTCCTCCACACCACTCCATGCGCCCGCCGCGTGCTACCCACACACTACCCACACGCTAGCAGGTCGCGTAAATGGCGCGAGAAGGACAGCCACGTGGGACAGGCCCTTAACTCTCTACACCGGTCCCCCGCAAGGATGCGTTCTCAGCCCCCTGCTACACTCCTCTTACACTCATGCCTGTGCGGCCAGATTCAGCTCCAACTCCATCAACAAGTTTGCCGATGACACCAGTGTGTGACTCAGCAGGTGACGAGACGGAGTACAGGAAGGAGAACAGAGAACAAGTGGGCTGAAGGACCTCTTTGCCTGCGCTATGACTGGGACTTCAAGATGCTGCTTTGTGGGAACTCGCAAGTCGCTCGCTACATTTACTTTAGACTTTTGAGATACAGCACGAGAAGAGGCCGTGCGACCCACCGAGTCCACGCTGACCGGCCATCATCCCACACACTAGCGCTATCCTACACACTGGGGACACGTTACAATTTTACAGAAGCCAATTAACCGACAATCCTGCCTGTCTTTGGAATGTGGGAGGATCCCAGAGCACCCAGAGGAAACCCTCGCGGTCGCGGGGAGTACGTGCAAACTCCGCACAAACAGCACCGGTAGTCAGGGTCGAACCTGGGTCTCTGGCGCTGTGAGGCAGGAGCGCCACTGTGCCACCCCGTCAACAGTGAACACACTGCCAACTAACTTCATTAGCGGGACACCTTTTTGGGATGTCCTGCAATTGGTCAAGAAAGGTGCTCAGTATACACAAGTCTCAGCTTCACATCGCACCGAGCCAAGTCCAGTCATGAAGAACAAAGGAAAGATAAATTGCCAGTGTCGGACTCCAATATAACATGAAACGGCCTGTCTTATGTACTGGCAACAGCAAATGAGGTCGTAGGCCATATTAATGCCATTGATTTCTCTCCCTAAATTAGACATAGATCTTGCAGGAAATAGTTTTGGACAAGAAATCAATGAAGTTAGTGCAGCATGTTGTCAAGGAACTGACATGTACTTCCTTCTGTAAGGTAAACATAGAAAATAGGTGAAAAGAGGAGGCCATTTGGCCAGCACCGCCATTCATTGTAATCATGGCTGATCGTCCCCTATCAACAACCCGTGCCCGCCTTCTCCCCATATCTCTCGATTCCTCTAGCCTCTAGAGCTCTATCCAACTCTCTCTTAAATCCATCCAGTGACTTGGCCTCCACAGCCCTCTCTGGCAGGGAATTCCACAAATTCACACCTCTCTGGGTGAAAACGTTTTTTCTCACCTCAGTCTTAAATGGCCTCCCCTTTATTCTAAGACTGTGGCCCCTTGTTCTGGACTCGCCCAACATTGGGAACATTTTTCCTGCATCTAGCTTGTCCAGTCCTTTTATAATTTTATATGTTTCTATAAGATCCCCCCTCACCCTTCTGAACTCCAGTGAACGCAAGCCTAGTCTTTTCAATCTTTCCTCAAGTGACAGTCCCACCATCCCAGGAACACCTCGCCTGGGTGGATGGTAAGCTCTGAGATCTCACCACATTGATAACTTAGATGGAGGCTCAAGAAACTGCAGATGTTGGATTTAGGCTTTGGAGATACACCGCGGAAACAGACCCTTCGGCCCACTAAGTCCGTGCCGACGTGCGATCGCCACGTACTCTAGTACTATCGTTCACTCTACTCAAGCAAGGCGACTGTCTGCATGATGGTCACTGAAACGGAACAGAAATCACTCATTACAATCGCTCGTCTCTTCCAAACGTCTACTCCAAATCCGTACACAGTGGACGGCTCGATTATAATCATGTGTAGGATTTCGGCTGACTGGATAGCACGCAGCAAAAAGCAACAAAACCCGGGTCCCTGGCACTGCAAGGCAGCAACTCAACAGCAGTGCCACTGCCGCCTAAAATATTGGAATATTGGACAAAATAAAAAGTGCCGGAGGAACTCAGCGGGTCAGGCAACGGCATGGGGTGAGAATAACCTGTTAGCAAGAGAAGCAAAGAACACAACAAATAATGGTCTGTCTGTCCTGTTTGTCGGAGCTGCAGAATAAATAGTGCTCCTTCAGATGAGTACGTTAGAATGTTGGAACGGAGCAGGGCAGCACAGGAACAGGCCCTTCAGCCCACAATGTCCGCGCCCAACATGATGCCAAGATAAACTAATCTCCTCCGCCTGCACGTGATCAATGTACAGTACCTCCATTCCCTGTGATTCCATGTGCCTTTTCCAAAATACTCTTAAACACCACTTGCTGCCCCACAGCGCCAGAGTCCTGGGCTCGATCCTGACCATGGGCGCTGTCTGCACAGAGTTTGTATGTTCTCCCTGTGACCACGTGAGTTATCTCCAGGTGCCCTGGTTTCCTCCCATGCAACAAAGACGTGTGGGTTTGTAGGTTAGTAGATTTGTAGGTTAATTGGCTTTGGTATTGTAACTTGTCCCGAGTGTGTGGGATAGTGCTGGTGATGGCTGCTCGGTGTGGACTCATCTGGCCTGTTTTAACAGTGTATCTCTAAAGTCCAAAGTCACTATCATATCTGCCTCCACCACACACCTCCTGCCAATGGAAGAGAGATCGAGCTGGCTAACAGGGATCTCGACCCATAATAATGTTACAATGAACTCCAAAAAATGCAGGTGTAATTTGCAAACTTGAGAAATTTATCAACGCGAGCAACTATTTTGTAACATGTTACTGAAGGACAGTTTTGAAAAATGACTTTGTTTGGGAAGGGCATATAGTTTAGAGATACAGCGCGGAAACAGGCCCTTCGGCCCACCGGGTCCGTGCCGACAAACGATCCACGAAGATTAACACCATCCTACACCCTAGGGACAATTTTTACATTTACCAGGCCAATTAACCTACAACCCTGTACGTGTTTGGAGCGTGGGAGGAAACCGAAGATCTCGGAGAAAATCCATGCAGGTCACGGGGAGAATGTACAACAGAACCTGCAGTCGGGATCGAACCCGGGTCTCCGGCGCTGCATTCGCTGCAAGGAGCAACTCTACCGCTGCGCCGCCGTGACTTCTGAAGTTACAGAGAACATTCCCAAAAACCGACAATGTTACAGAGTGGATATGCTCCGTGCTTGAAACTCAGGACATTCCAAGTCATACGAGTTCACATCATTCTATACAAAATACTCCAGCTGTTTACAAACTATATTGGAATTTGACAGCTAGAGATCCTGAGATCCTTGGGACAAGATCTAGAGACATCATGGGCCTATGACCATCTGGTTTAGCTGTCAAAGAAAACAGAGAACGCCAAATGGCATGTTTCCCAAGTGCTGTACAGTTGGGAAACAGGCCCTTCAGCCCACCTTCTCCATGCCAACCAAGTTGGCATACCAGGCTCCAATTCTAAACCCTTCCTATCCATAAATCTGCCCAAATGTCTTTTAAAAGCCGTATTTAGATACACTTCTATTGCTGCTCTTCTGGCAGCTCATTCCCTCTGAATGGAAAAATTGCCCCTGAGGTTCCTCTTAAATCTCCCCCCTCTCACCTTAAGCCTGTGCCCTCTTGTTTTAGAATCCCCTACCCTGGGGAAAAAGACTGTGAGTCTTCACTTTATCCGTGCCCCTCATGATCTTATACACCTCAATAAAGTCACCCCTCAGCCTCCTACGCTCCAAAGAAAAAAGTCCCAGCCTATCCAACCTCTCCCTGTAGCTCAAGCCCGCAAGCCCAGCTAACATCCCGGTGAATCTGTTTGGAGTAAGAGCAGCTACAATAAATGGGATTGAGGGCATCACAGTAGGGTAGCTGCGATGCCCATGCTCTCCATGGACCCAGGTTCCATCCCGATCTCTGGTTCTGAAATCAAAACTAAATACATCAATTTGCTCCCATTTTAATAGATTCTCACCAAATTGTCCAAGAGCCCAGCGTGTGCACGCAATCAGACAGTGCGCAGTGACAGGTATGTATTATAAACAGAGAAGGTGCCCATCACAGGTACTGACCTCCCCACCATCAAAGGCCCATCACAGGTACTGACCTCCCCACCATCGAAGGGATCTACAGGAAGGCAGCCAGCATCATCAAAGTCCAACACCACCCTGGCCACACTTCCACCGGGAAGAAGGTACATGAGCCTGAAAACCTCCAGGTTCAAGAACAGCTTCTTCCCAGCAACCATCAGGCTCTTGAACACAACACTCACCTCAGCAACTGTGATCTTCCATGGACTGTCTTTGGCTGCACTACGGACTTTGGTTTTGTATTATTACTTTTACTGGGTAGTACTGATTATGAATTAATAGTTCTGTTGATTATTGTACATTTACATGCGTGTTATTGTATTTACGGACTTGTTCAGCTGCAGCAAGTAAATTTTTAAATTTTAAATTGCTCCATGGCAGGACATATGACAATTAAACACTCGTTTTTCTTGGTTAGTGAAGCCATCTCTGTCCTTGCCGGATTCCCATGCATATTTTCACAATGATTCACCAGGCAAGCAGCCATCCACAATCGCAATGAACAAGGACTGGCCTTTGCCTCCCTCACCCTGGCGCAGGGGAAGAAACTCTTCCCAGTCTCCTTCACCACACACCCACACACAGACCCTCAAGAATCACTTGTGTCCTCATTATATGTATAACACCGAGCCCACAGCCAACGATGGACCTTTTCCTAGATCACCGTTACTTCTTTGCATATCTTTCACTGTCTATATCCCTTGTTTCCCTTTTCCCCGGACTCTCAGTCTGAAGGGTCTCGACCCAAAACGTCACCCATTCCTTCTCTCCAGAGATGCTGCCTGACTGGCTGAGTTACTCCACCTTTTTGTGACTATGTTCAGTTTAAACCAGCATTTGCAGTTCCTTGGAGAGAAGGAAAAGGTAATATTTCGGGTCGAGACCTTTTCGTCAAACCAGCATCTGCAGTTCCTTGCTATATATACACATCCTGGTCTCTGTGAGTCACCGGCTCAGGAGATAAGTGGCGATGCTGGATCATCCTCAATGACTCGCTGAAGCTCGGTGCAGACAAAGCCAATGCCAAGGCCCTGTGGAGGAGGACCACAGTCTCGGGACCTTCCACTGCTGGACATTGAGGGACATTGTGGGCTCACCCCCTCAAACAAGGGAATGGAGATCACCTCATGCGACCACATGGGTGGCAAGGACACTTGGTTTCAGGATATAGGGAGAAGGCAGGAACGGGGTACACTGTTGTGCTGAAGCAAAGCAAGAATTTCATTGCCCTATCTGGGACACGTGACAATAAACTCTCTTGACTTGATTGCAGATTATCAGCCATATTCTGAATAAAGTTGACTTTTGAAAATCAGAAATGTTAAAATATTTTTATTCTGAATAAAGTTTATTTTTGGGGGAAAAAAAATTGAATGTGTGCTTTGGACTTCAGCATCTTCGCTTTTGACAAACAAACCAATTTAAAATTCTCAAGGGCAGAATTCACTTTTTCCTCTGTTTTCCCGATAAATTAAAGATTCAGTATTTTGTTAAATGTCAAATGTTGGCTGTGGACGAAATCAATTGCTGACCTAACAATGGAGACACAAGGATGCCGTAATCTTCAGCATAACACAATGTTTTAAAGCACAAACCCAGCGGGTCAGGCAGCATCTGTGGAGGGAATGGACAGACAACGTTTCAGGGCGTGACCCTTCTTCAGACTGATGGAGTGGGGGGGGGAGAGAGAAAGCTAGAAAAGGGAGGTGGGGTGGGGGGGGGTGGGGAATAAAACCTGGCAAGTGATAGGTGGATATAGGCGGGGGGGTGGGGGGCAGGGGCTGAAAGACAGATGGTTGGACAAAGGGCAGAGATGAAAAGACAAAAAGTGTGGGATACGGGAGGTAAGAGATCCATAACGTGAAGCCGGGTTATGGAAAGGGAGGGGGCAAGACTACGGAACTGTGGTTGCCTCTCTTCCAGCTTTCTCTCTTCTATCTTTCCTGTATTGTCTTAACAAATAGTCTGCAGAAAGGCCCTAACCCAAAACGTCACCAATTCATGTTCTCCCGAGATGCTGCCTGATGCACTGAGTTACTCCAGCATACTGCGCTTTTATTTTTGTAAGCCAGCACAAAGCTCCCTGTATCCCGGGCAAAAAGGAACTGCAGGTGCTGGTTTATGCCGAAGATCGACACGGAGTTCTGGAGTAACTCAGTGGGTCAGGCAGCATCTCTTCAGAACATGGAGAGGTGACGTTTTGGGTTGGAACCCTTCTTCACACTAGGTAAAAAGTTAGATCAGACAGCTCCCTTTATCCTGTGTAGGAAGGAACTGCAGATGCTGGTTTAAGACACAAAATGCTGGAGTAACTCATCGGGACAAGCAGCATTGCTGCAGAGTGAGTGAACGGCTGTATGTTCAGACAGGGTGAGGTTAGAGTAGGTAAGGGGAGTGGAACAGTATGAAGAAGGGTCTCGATCCGAAACGTCACCCACTCCTTCTCTCCAAAGATGCTGCTTGTCCCGCTGAGTTACTCCAGCATTTTGTGTCTATCATTTTATCCTCTATCTGATCACTGTGGATAGCAGGATTGTAACCATATATAGTCTTTCCCGTGAGTGGATAGCACCCTACATGAAAGCTTCTCGCTGTACCCCAGTACACTAGACAATAATAAACTAAACTGCAATGTCAGTCCCACTCTGTGATCAGTCAGACATCAAAGCCCACACATCCTGGCCCTCCTCCCCTTCACTAATCACCCCGTGGTGACCAAGGGACTCTCTGTACAGACAAAGAACTATAATCAACACCATGTGTTTCTGCAATTCACAGTGATTTTAGTACAAACAAAACAAGAGGGCCTCTTTTATAAATTTGTTGCCGTGAACTCTCACAATGGCCACCACCCATTTAGAGAGCACAAGATGGATCTAATTTGTAAGCAATTTAATCATCCACCATCAGTTAGGGCAGCCATTAGAGTTGCTGCCCTACAGCGAATGCAGCGGTTTCCGGTTTCGATCCCGACTACGGGTGCTGTCTGTACGGAGTTGGTACCTTCTCCCCGTGACCTGCGTGGGTTTTCTCCGAGATGTTCGGTTTCCTCCCACACGCCAAAGAGGTACGTGTTTGTGGGTTCATTGGCTTGGTAAATGTAAACATTGTCCCTAGTGGGCGTAGGATAGTGTGAATGTGTGGGGGTCGCTGGTCGGCGCACTTCGGTCGGGTGGGCCGAAGGGCCCGTTTGTGCACTGTATCTCGAAACTAAACTCAACAGCTTCTTCCCCTCTGTTATCAGGCTTCTGAACGGTCCTTGCATAAGCTGGGGTACTGTCCGATTCACCTCTACCCCATTGCGGACATTGGACTTTGTCTCTGGAACTGATGCGCTGCAATGCTTCTGCACTCTGTATCTCCCCCTTTGCTCTACCCATTGTACTGGAGTTTGACGATTGTATTTATGTATAGTATTTTTAGATTAGCTTCGTTTTGAGACACAGCGTGGAAACGGACCCTTTGGCCCATCGAGTTCGGCACCGACCAGCGATCACCCCTACACTAGTTCTATTCTACACACGTAAGCAAATTAACCCTAAAAAATGCACGACTTTGGAGTGTGGGTAGAATCTGCAGCACCCGGATAAAATCCACGCGGTCACTGGGGGAAGATGCAACCTCTGATATAGACAGCACCCGTAGTCAAGGTCCAACCCAGGTCTCTGGGGCTGTAAGCAGCAACTCTGCCGCTTCGCCACCGTACTGCCCACTATTCGATCGGCTTGAACAGCACACAAAACAAAGCTTTTCACTGTACCACAGTGATAATAGACGATATGTGCAGGAGTAGGCCATTCGGCCCTTCGAGCCAGCATACACGTGACAACAATAAACATAAAGATTGTATTCCACTATAGATAATTATTCAAGGTTAACGTCACATGGTTTCAGATGCCCATAACCAAACTCGCTGGTATTAATCGGTAGAGCCTCTGATCTGTTCTGCTGGACTATCAGGTGAGATATTAAAATAACACAGCTGTCGCTGGTGAGACCACACTTGGGGCACTGTGTATAGTTGTAGTCACCCAGCCACAGGAAGGATGGCATTAAGTCGGAAAGGGTGCAGAAGAGATTCACCGAGATGATACCTGGGCTTGCGGGCTTGTGTTACAGGGAGAGTTTGGAGAGGCTGGGACTTTTGTTTTTCTCTGTGCACCTGTGGAAGTTCAAACTCACCCACCAGAGGTGGGTGTTGTGGGCGGCACAGTGGCGCAGCGGGTGGAGCTGCTTCCTTACAGCGACAGAGACCTGGCGTTCAATCCTGACCATGGGTGCTCCAACGACGCAGAGGTTCGACCAGCCCCGACGCGGGGTCCGATCACTGGCGCGGGGGAGCTGAGAATCCCCCCAATGCAGGAGCTGATCATCCCGATGCGGAGGCCCCGATCGCCAGCCACGGGAGTCAAGATCGTCCCGTCAACGGAGGGCTCGAGGCCCCCGACCGCGGGAGCACAATAATAAAAAGATTTTTCCTATTTTCCCCCTTCCATCACACTGAGGAATGTGGAGGAGTCACTGTGGTGGATGTTTATGTTAAAATGGGTTTTGTGTGTTCCGTTGCTTTTTATTGTTTGACTGACTTGGCAAATGAAATTCCTCGTATGTTGCAAAACATACTTGGCTGATAAAGTATTATTGTGATTGTCTGTACGGAGTTTGTATGTTCGCCCTATGACCGCACTCCAAAGATGTACAGGTTTGTAGGTTAATTGGATTCATTAAATATTGTAAATTAACTCTGGTGCGTAGGATAGTGCGGGTGGTGGCTGGTCAGTGCGGACCCGGTGGTCGAAGCGCCCGTTTCCACACTGTATCTCTAAACTATAGCTAAATTAGAGGTGCCAATGAGCTGTCTTTCTGAGTGAACATATCCTCCCTGTAGTCTCCTTTGTTGGGATAAATATGACTGACCTGCTCAATTTGCCGATCCCTTGCAGACAGTATCCGAAATGATGATGTGAATCATTATGTTAAACCCTTTGTTTAACCACATCGAGTGATTCAGCTGTATGATGCCATTGGCCAGGTGCATGCAGGCCAGACATTAAAGAAACCACAGACACGAGGAACTACAGCTGCTGGTTTACAAAAAGACACAAATCGCCAGAGTAACTCGGCGAATCAGGCAGCATCTCTGGAGAATGAACCGTTCTACATTTTCCTTAATCATCTTCCCCTGTGATCTGCGTTTTCACACTTTACCCTCCCATATGTCTACGTCACGCTCTCCCCTGACAGTCTGAAGAAGGGTCTCGACCCAAAACGTCACCCTTTCCTTCTCTCCAGAGAAGCTGCTTGTCCCGATGAGTTGTTAAAGAAGGAACTGCAGATGCTGGAGAATCGAGGGTACACAAAAGGCTGGAGAAACTCAGCGGGTGCAGCAGAATCTAAGGAGCGAAGGAGAGGCGACGTTTCGGGTCGAGACCCTTCTGAGTTACTCCTCTCTCCGAAGACAGTTTAGCAACCTCCTCTCTCCGCCTGTTCCTTTCTTCCCCCCCCCCCCCCCCGACAACAGTCTGAAGAAAAGTCTCGACCCAAAACGTCGCCTATTCCTTCGCTCCATAGATGTGCCTCACCCGCAGTTTCTCCAGCATTTTGTCTTATTTTGGGGGGGGGGGGTTGATAGCAGATGGTTGGCCAGAGATGAAAAGACCGAAGGTGTTGGCCAAAGGGATTGAAGTGTTGCGAATTGTCAATAAAGAAGCTGCAGTTTTACAGCCACGAACCACAAGGAAAATCCAGTCAACCTAACATATTCTACAATCTTCAGATACATGATCATAGTTTCAATTCTATTTCTAATGTTGAACGAATTAGCAACTGACTAGGGATTGCTCTTATTTAATATTTATTTTGTCCAAAAGACGCTTTCTCTCAAAATTCCTCAGCTAGTACATGTATGTGTGTAGGTGATGACTATACGGCTACAGAGGCATTGAATGCCCAGACACAAAGCATGCCCTCCCTTTCCAAGCTCTATACAACATTAGGGCCCATTGAAAAAAATTCAATTAACCGCAAAGCAGTGTCTGCTTTTTAAGTAAAAAAAAAACGGATTAACCCCTTGTATACCCAATGCAAAATGACTGAGAGTGGGGCACACACCAAAGCAAATTGCTTTTCGCCTATTGGGAATATTTTAATGCAATTCTGTTCATTAGCACACAGAGTAGAACAGCTCAGGAACAGGCCCTTCAGCCCACAATGTCTGTGCTGAACACGATGCCATTATCAACTCCTGTCCGCCTATACATGATCCATATCCCTCCATTCCTTGCATATCCATTGCCTACCTGAAAGCCTCTTAAACCCCACTATTGTATCTATCACCACCACCACCCCTACCCCTACCACCCCCCCCCCCCAACAGCACATTCCCCAGGCCCCCACCACCCTCTGCAAAAAAGAATTTACTCCGCACATCTCCTTTAAACTTTACCCCTCTCACATTAAAGCTGCTTTTCTCCCGTCTTTGACCCTCCCGTCTTTGACTTTTCCATCCTGGGATAAAGGTTCTGACTGTCTACCCTATCTATGCCTCTCATAAATTTACCATGTCTCCCCGCAACCTCCATCATGCCAGGGGAAACAATCCAAGCAGCCTCTCCCTGTAGCTAATGCCCCTATTCCAGGCATTGTCGAGTCTGAAGAAAGGTCCTGACCCGAAAACATCACCTATCCACGTTCTCCAGAGATGCTGCCTGGCCCGCTTTGAGTTACTGCAGCACTTTGCAACATGCTGGAAAAAACTCGTCTGCACCCTCGCCAAATCCTCCACATCCTTCCTGTAATGGGGGGGAACCATGACTGCACGCAATACACCAAATGCTGCCTGACCAAAGCGCTATAAAGCTGCATCATGACTTCCCAACTCTATATGCATCTTGACGTGTAATCACCATCACTGGTTGTCGCATGTGTGGCAGGGTCATTTGCAAAGTTGCAATTGTTAACACTATCCTACACCCACTAGGGACAATTTTTACATTTACCAAGCCAATTAGCCTACAAGCCTGTACATCTTTGGAGTGTGGGAGGAAACAGAAGATCTCGGAGAATACACCCACGCAGTTCACGGGGAGAATGTAGAAACTCTGTACAGACAGCACCCGTAGTCAGGATCGAACCCGGGTCTCCGGCGCTGCGTCTCCAAGCGTATATGTTTCCACTAGTGGGAGAGTTTAGGACCAGAGGGCACAGCCTCAGAATAAAAGGACGTACCTTTAGAAAGGAGACGAGGAGGAATGTCTTTGCCAGAGGGTGGTGATTTTGTGGAATTCATTGCCACAGACGCAGTGGAGGCCAAGTCAATCTGTGCTTTCAAACTATCCATTGACAAGGTCTTGATTAGTAAGGGCGCCAAAAGGTTATGGGGAGTAGGCAGGAGAATGGGGCAAGCCAACCTTCTTCCTATCGAATACCATCTACACCTCACGCTGCCTCGGAAAGGCCAGCAGCAAGAGGCACAGAAGCGTGAAAACGCACCACCTCCAGATTCAGGGACAGTATCTTCCCAGCTGTTATCATCTGAACCATCAACTGAACCATCCTATCACCAACTAGAGAGCGGTCTTGAGGTACCATTTATAGGATTACCATTAATTGGACATTACCTTGCACTAAACGGTATCCCGTTTATCCTGCATCTGTAGACTGTGGACAATTGCAATCATGTATAGTGTTTCCGCTGACTGGATAGCACGCAACAAAATATCTTCATTGTACCACGCTACACGTGACAATCAGCTAAAGTAAAGGTGCAGGAGGAGGCCAATCGGCCCTTCGAGCCTGCACCGCCATTCATTGTGATCATGACTCGGCCATGATTGAATGGTTGAGCAGAATTGACCACAGATCCTATAGTGGAGCAAGATAGACCACTCCTGCCAAATGCAATGGGCTGACATGTAGTACGCAACGGAGCGGAACGTGGGCCTTTTTTCCATCCATTTCTGTAACCCGACCCGACTTTGGTTATCCCACTCACAGTGTAATCAACGTTGCGGGGGAACAGTTTGTGTTAATAAATTATAATTCTGAAAATGAGGAGAAGATTTTTTTACCAAAGAACTTTGATTTTTACGAGGATGTTTCCGTAACCGGCTTCCGTCTCTGCACTAGTATCTTTGCTCCGCTATGGGATCTTTGGTGCGGAGACGGAAGCCGGTTACGGAAATGGGGCCCGAAACTTACCCGTGAATCTGCCCGTGACCGTACTACGTCTTACTCGTCGAGTGGGCTATCTTGCCTGCTATACGATCTTTGCTTTTGTCTTCCTTTGTCTTATAGCCCGGCTGTTTGAACACAATCAGCGGGCACTTCAAATAATTCGGCGCTACACTGTCCCAGCTTTTTCCCCCCGCTCAGCTGTTGCGACAGACGTGATAATGAAGTCTCACATCTCGTCTCCCTGCCATGCATTATGTGAGAGGTTGTACAGATCACAGCTGCACTCTGCTTCCCATCTCCCTCGAGACACTCCACTCCCAGTCAGGTAACACCCTCATTGAAAACCAATTATCTTTTTTTTTTACAACCACCAAGCCTAGAAATAATTATTTTCACTCAGTTAGCCTCTGAACGCTGAAACTGCTTATGTGATGATAAGCCTTTGCCCACTCTTTAAGTAGAATTATGCACCGTTTACTTTAAGTGGCGTACTTCATCCCATTAAAACATCCATTAAAAAACCTCATCCAAACATAATGAGACCAAAACTGGCGATCGTTTCTGGACCGGTGCTTTTAAATGAGTATCTGTGGTTCGTGCTAAAACTAAATCCATTGGCACCAATCACAATTATATACAACAAATCTCTTTAAACCAGTAACTGGGGATATAAAGTAGTTCCATTTAATTTAGAAATACACGGTGGAACAGGCTTTTCGGCCCACTGTGTCCATGCCGACCATTGATCACCCGTTCACACTAATTCTATGTTATTCCACCTTCTCATCCACGCCATGCACACTAGAGGACAATTTACAGGCGGCCAATTAACCCACAGACGCGCACATCTATGGGTGTGGTTTGTAGGTTCACTTCACTGCCACAGGGAGAACGTGCAAATTCCACACGGTCTGCACCCGAGGTCAGGATCAAACCTGGATCTCTGGTGCTGTGAGGCAGCTGTTCCCACCCACCCACTACTGTTGTTAGTATGTGCAAGGATGAAGAGTAGGTTTGGAACTCATAAGTTCGAGGAGCAGAATTTGGCCATTCGGCCCATCAAGTCTACTCCGCCATTCAATCATTGGCTGATCTATCTTTCCCTCTCAACCCTATTCTCCTGCCATCACCCCACACCCTGACACCCGTACTAATCGTAGTTTAAAAACACCCAAACCTTTTCACTGTACCTCGGTACACATGACAATGAACTAAACTCTCGACCCTAAACGTCACCCAACCCTTCTTTGCAAAGATGCTGCCTGACAAGCTGAGGTACTGCAGCTTTTTGTGTCTGTCTAACATAAACAATGCCTTGGCCACCATCGCAGTCTGTGATGCAATGAATTCCACAGATCACCACCATCTGACTAAAGAAATTCCTTCTCATCTCTTTTCTACAGGTACGTCCTTTCATTTGGAGGCTATGCTTTATTCTGAAGCCTTGACTATTGCCAATGAGGAAAGTCAGAGATAAAGCAACTATCATAAAGTAACATCACAAGACAGATTCCGGGACCTACCCAAAAGATAAACAAGTGCCAGTCCCTTGATGTTGGTGTCCACGGAGGATCATTGTCCTACAATGCAAGACTGCGTACTCTCTCCTCTCCTCTCCTCTACTCTCTCTACACCAACGACTGCACCTCTACTGTCACCTCTGTCAAGCTTCTCAAGTTTGCGGACGACACAACCCTGATTGGACTGATCCAGGATGGGAAGGAATCTGCCTACAGGCAGGAAGTGTCACAGCTGGTGTCCCGGTCCCATCGCAACAACCTATAGCTCAATGCTCTTAAGACAGTGGAATTGATTGCAGACTTTAGGAGAGCTCCCCATCCCCTCCCCCCACTCACCATCAACAACACCACAGTCACATCTGTGGAGTCTTTTAAGTTCCTGGGAACCATCATCTCCAAGGACCTTAAATGGGGGGCTACCATCGACTCCACAGTCAAAAGGGCACAACAGAGGATGTACTTCCTGCGGCAGCTGAGGAAACACAATCTGCCACAGGCAATGATGGTCCAATTGTATACGGCCATCGTAGAGTCTGTCCTCACCTTCTCCATCATGGTCTGGTTTGGCTCAGCCACCAAGCACGACATCCGAAGGCTGCAGCGAATCGTCCGATCAGCTGAGAAGATTGTTGTCTGCAACCTTCCCTCCATTTATGAACTGTACACTGCAAGGGCCAGGAAGCGAGCGGGCAAGATCATCTCCGACCCCTCTCACCCTAGCCACAAACTCTTTGAATCACTTCCCTCTGGAAGGCGACTCCAGATTGTCAAAGCTGTCACAGCCAGACATAAAAACAGTTTTTATCCACGAGTAGTTGCTCTACTCAACAGCCAAAAATCGTAGCCTCCCTTTGATCTGGTATTTTGTTGGTTCACGTGCTTGATCAATGGTGTTTTATCATTAATGTTTTATTATTATGTTTAGTGTTTTCTGAGTCATTCGTAACTGTCACTGTATGTCATGTTGTTACTTGTGGGCGGAGCACCAAGGCAAATTCCTTGTATGTGAATACTTGGCCAATAAACGTACTTACTTACTTATAAGCTGTTCACGCTGTTTATGGTCTCATCGCTCAATTTAATTAAGAATTTTGTATTTTATCTTTAGTCATCTTTTAACAATAATAAAAGATACCAACATTTTGAAAATTTAGTTTTAGTTTAGAGATAAAGAGTGGAAAAAGGCCCTTTCAGCCCTCCGGGTCTGCGCCGACCAGCGATCCCCGCACATTAACACTATCCAACACCCACTAGGAACAATTTTTACATTTACCAAGCCAATTAACCAACATACCTGTACATCTTTAGAGTGTGGGAGGAAATTGAAGATCTCCGAGAAAACCCACGCAGGTCACGGGGAGAACGTACTAACTCTGTACAGACAGCGTCCGTAGTCGGGCTCGAACCCGGGTCTCCGGCGCTGCATTCACTGTAAGGCAGCAACTCTACTGCAGCGCCACCGAGCCAATTGCAACTCTAAAACTTTTTAGAGTTACCAGCCTACACGATCACACAAACATGTCTGAAGAAGGGTCCCGACCCAAAACATTCCCTTTTCGCCAGAGATGCTGCCTGACCCGCTGAGTTACTCCAGCACACTGTGTCTTTGTTTAAGCAGAAATAAAAACCCCACTGCCCAACTGTCTGCTGGTGCAAGCTAGAGTAATTCAGCGGGTCAGGCAGCATCGCTGGAGAGAAGCAACCGGTGACATTTTGGGTCACCTCTGTATCTCTGGAGAAGGTGATCCAGAGATGCTGCCTGAACGGCTGAGTTGATCCTGAATTCTGTATACCTTCGGTGTAAACCAGCATCCGTAGTTCCTTCCTGCACATCTTGCCTGCTGCAGCAAAGTAGTCCAAAAATAGAAAGTTAAATAATTATCTGGAAAAGCCAAAATATATTGAACGTTTCTTTTGACAGGGGAAACACACATCCGTGCGGCAAAAGTTGTGATCTTGGGGACGTTCTGTTAAATGTTGAACACATTCCTCAAAAGGGCCCCAAACTGAAATGCCGCCTGTCCATGTTCTCCAGGGATGCTGCCTGACCTGCTGCGTTACTCCAGCCCTTTGTGTCTATCATATAGGAAGGAACCGCAGATGCTGGTTTAAGCCGAAGATAGACACAAAAAGCCGGAGTAGCTCAGCGGGTCAGGCAGCTTCTCTGGAGAAACGGAATGGGTGACATTTCGAGTCGAGACCCGTCTTCAGAAGATTCTGAAGAAGGGTCCCGACCCGAAACATCAACTATTCATTTTCTCCAGAGACTTTGTGTCTATCGTCAGATTTGCCAGAGTGCTTTCCCAAATGAGATTCCCCGAAGGAGTACAAACACACGGGTCACAAAGGCTGAAGTAACATCAGGGCGCTAAGAAGTGAGAGCTAACTCCAATCGAATCTAATGAGACCTGCCAAGCTCCGAGATCACGGTCTGCCAACATGAATTAAAGACAAGGCGACGACGCAGGAGGGGGCTGTTCAGTTCGCAGGACATCACTTTGTGGATGAACAATAAGAGAGCGAAGTCAAGGGTACATGCTGCGTCTTCCAGCTCTGCCCCAGACTTTCATGCCGGAGATCAGACCTCCAATATGCACATATCCTGTTTCTCCAGTAAATCCCCTGCTGATACGTGACCTTTGTTACCGAGCGCTGACAAGAATCTCCCTTCGCAACACAAGATCTGTCCCGTCCCGGCTCTCTCAGTTCTTTCAAACATTCCTGAACGCAGCTTAGCTGAAAATAAATGAGGCGGCCAGCACTCACCAGTGTTTGCAATGGATCAACTTGTGGGATGCAGCAGGGAGAACACTGAATATTACTGCTCATATAAAATCACACACACACACGAAAAACACTAGATATTACTGCTCATATCAACACACACACACACACACACTGGATATTACTGCTTGTATCAACACCCACACACAAACAGACACAATAAGCCCACAAAACCACACACCATTATTTAATTAGATTAAATACACCATTATCAAAATAGATCTTCTCTACTAAAAATGATGGCAAACCATCAAGGTGACAAAAACCTCCTTAAGCACACTGCATTCATCTTTTGCCCTGATGGCGTAGGGGAAGAATAATAAAAATCACAGGAACAGAAGTTGACTGGCGAGCACTATTGACCTTTGTTCTATATCTTCACAATACAGAGTTTGAATGGATTGACCTCCCCACCATCGAAGGTCTGTCACAGGTACTGACCTCCCCACCATCGAAGGGATCTACAGGAGGCGCTGCCTCAAAAAGGCAGCCAGCATCATCAAAGACCCACACCACCCTGGCCACGCTCTCATCTCGCTGCCACCATCGGGAAGAAAGTACAGGAGCCTGAAAACCGTGACCTCCAGGTTCAAGAACAGCTTCTTCCCAGCAGCCTTCGGGGTCTTGGACACTGCACAACACTAACCACGACTCTGAACTATGTAGACACAAGGAACTGCAGATGTTAATTTACAAGAAAAGAGTGCTGGAGTAACTCAGTGGGTCAGGCATCATCTCTGGAGAACATGGATAGGTGTCGTTTCAGGTCATTTAATCATTAGTTTATTGTCATGTGTACAGAGATACAGTGAAAATCTTTTGCTGCGTGCTAACCAGTCAGCGGAAAGACTATACATGATTACAATCGAGCGCCCACAGTGTACAGATACACGGTAAAAGGAATAACTTGAATAGCACTTAGTGCGAAACAAAGCCAGTAGAGTCCCATCAAAGATAGTCCGAGGGTCTTCAATGAGGTAGATAGTAGATCAGACTGCTCACTAGTTGCTGGTAGGACGGTCTGAAGAAGGGTGGCCACCCAAAATGTCACCTATCTATGTTCTCCAGAGATGCTGTGTGGCCGGCTGAGTTACTCCAGCATTGTGTGAATTTCTATTGCAGAGATTGCACCAAGGAATTTGAGGTTGTTGTTTGCACTCGTGTTGTGGTTATTCATTTATTGACTTTTTGCGTCTTATATATTTATAGAAACATAGAAACAGATCTGTGCATTATCCGTGCATTATTGGGATAATGAGGCTGCTATTTTAGTTTAGTTTAGAGAAACAGCGTGGAAACAGGCCCTTCGGTCATCGAGTCCGTGCCGACCAGTGATCACTCTACACTGGCACTATCCTACACACTAGCAACAATTTACAGAAGCCAGCTAACCTACAAACCTGGGACGTGGGAGGAAACCGGAGCACCCGGAGAAAACCCACAGGGAGAACGTGCAAACTTCACACACAGCGCCCGTAGTCGAGATCAAACCCGGATCTCGGGCGCCGTAAGGCAGCAGATCTACCCGCCGCGCCACCCTGCTGCCTGGAAGAACGTGGTTGTCCTGTTGATACACGTGACAATTAAACAATCTTGACTCAATCTACCACGGCAGTGCATGAGGTTGCAATTTTCCTAATATGAGCAAGACAGATTTTCCTGTAGTGTGGGAGAAATCAAAAGCACAAACAAGCAGGACTCGCACCAACCCGGCCGAGATGATTCATGCAGACATACGTTCAAAGCCAACAACAGCTGTTAAACTGCTGGCCGAGGTAAACATGCAGGAAGCAGGAATGGAAACGGAAGACTCTGCAACAGACTGAAACTCAGCAGTGCACCAGGCAACAAATCACTCACTGTTGCGTATATATCTGTGTAATACCTCCCTTCTTTGAAGTCAGACTTCACACAGAGCAGGTGTAAGTTGTCCTAATGAAAACCTCCTGATATCCTCCGTCGCAAATCAAGAGCCACAGTACGTTGCAACGTTTTAAGTTTTGTTTGAGTTTAGTTTATTCTCAGGTGTGCCGAGGTATCGTGAAAAGCTTTTGTTGCATGCTCACCAGTCAGCGGAAAGACTATACCCGATTATAATCGAGCATCTCTGGAGAAAAGGAACAGGTGACGTTTCACGTTGAGGCCCTTCTTCAGAACAGAAGAACGTCTGAAGAAGGGTCTCGACACAAAACCAGAGATGTCCGACCTGCTGAGTTACTCCAGCACTTTGTGTCTATCTTTGGTTTAAATCAACATCTGTGTTTCCTTCCTACACAAAGGACACAGGGCGCTGGAGTAACTCAGCGTGTCAGGCTGCATGGATAGGTGACATTTCTGATCAGGACCCTTCTTTAGGCTGATTGTGGGGCAGGGGGAGGAAAACTGGAAAAAGGAGAGAGACAGTACAAAACCTGGCAGGTAATAGGTCGACACAGGCGAGGGGGGTGGTTTGGGTAGGCAGATGGGCAGATGGCTGGAACAAAGGCCAGAGACAAGAAAGGAAGGTGTGAGACAGGTTGTGGATTGTGAAGCCAGAGGGTGGAAAGTAGATGAGAGTCCAGGTGGTCCAGAGAGTTGTCTCCCTACTATAGGAAAAGAGTGCAGAGAAGATTCATAAGAATGTTGCCAGAACTCGAGGGCCCGAGCTTTCGGGAGAGGTTGGGCAGGCTAGGGCTTTATTCATTGAAGGATGATGGGTGATCTTACAGAAGGTGTATAAAATGATGACGGGAATATACAGGGTGAACGCTCTTTTTTTCCAGGCTCGAACCAGAGGACATGGCTTTAAGACGAGAGGGGAAAGATTGAATACAAACCCGAGAATAACATTTTTTCTGCACAATGGGTGATGGGAGTATGGAACGAGCTGCCAGAGGAGGTAGTTGAGGCAGGTACTGTAAGACACTGGGCCAGGTACATGGATAGGAAAGGTTTTGAAGGGGATAAGCCAAACGCAAGCAGTGGGACTAGTGTAGATGGGGCATCTTGGCCAGCGTGGGCAAGGGACTGTTTCCGTGCTGGGCGACTCTTTGACTCCGTTGCCACGGACAACGTGGTACAATGGGCCGTGGGGTAAAACAAATGCATGCCTAATACTTGCAGAGCATGTGTAACTAAGACAGGGAGGGTCTGGGCAAAGACATGTGCAAGTCATTTATAAATAACTCACATGTGGTTGGCATTTTCCTCGTTTAGCAGCAGAGTTCCTGAGCTTCCTTAATCTGGGGTAGATGTCTCCAGGCTACAGCTGTCCCTAACACTGGCTATAAATACATTGGAAGAAACTAGCAGACTGCTGATTCATCCTATTGTACTGCCTACTGCGGTCAAATCCAGAGATCCTATAGCAAGCAAGATAGCCCACTCGACGAATAAGACATAGTACGGTCATGGGCAGATTCATGGGTCATTTTTGGCCCCATTTCCGTAACCGGCTTCCGTCTCCGCACCAAAGATCGAGCAAAGATACTAGTGCGGAGACGGAAGCCGGTTACGGAAACATCCTCGTAAAAATAAAAGTTATTTGGTAAAAATCTTCTCCTCATTTTCAGAATTATAATTTATTAACGCAAACTGTTCCCCCGCAATGTTGATTACACTGCGAGTCGGGTCCGGTTACTGAAATGGATGAAAAAAAGGCCCACATTCCGCTCCGTTGCGTACTACACGTCAGCCCATTGCATTTAGCAGGAGTGGTCTGTCTTGCTCCGCTATAGAATCTTTGGTCAAATCCATCTCAGACTTCCAGCCCCATGGCATTGTGCAAACTGAATGTGACATTCCCCACATGGTTTAACCATATAACAATTACAGCACGGAAACAGGCCCTCTCGGCCCTTCCAGTCCGTGCCGACCATTTGTTTTTCCCTAGTCCCATCTACCTGCACTCAGACCATACCCCTCCATTCCCTTCACGTCCATATACCTATCCACTTTACTCTTAAATGTTAAAATCGATCCTGCCTCCACCACTTCTGCTGGAAGCTCATTCCACACAGCCACCACCCTCTGAGTAAAGAAGTTCCCCCTCACGTTACCCCGAAACTTCTGTCCCTTAATTCTCATGTCATGCCCTCTTGTTTGAATCTTCCCTACCCTCAATGGGAAAAAACGTACCCACGTCAACTCTGTCTATCCCTTTCATCATTTTAAAAGACCTCAATCAAGTCCCCCCTTAACCTTCTGCGCTCCAAAGAATAAAGACCTAACTTGTTCAACCTTTCTCTGTAACATAGTTGCTGGAACCCTGGCAACATTCTAGTAAATCTCCTCTGTACTCTCTCTATTTTGTTGACATCCTTCCTATAACTAGGCGATCAAAATTGTACACCATACTCCAGAATTGGTCTTACCAATGCCTTGTACAATTTTAACATTACTTCCCTACTCCTATATTCAATGCTCTGATTTATAAAGGCCAGCACACCAAAGGCTTTCTTTACCACCCTATCTACATGCGATTCCACCTTCAGGGAACTATGCACAGTTATTCCTAGATCCCTCTGTTCCACAGCATTCCTCAATTCCCTACCATTTACCATGTACTTCCTATTTTGATTTGTCCTGCCAAGATGTAGCACTTTACACTTAACAGCATTAAACTCCATCTGCCATCTTTCAGCCCACTTTTCCAAAGGTTTATGTGGAAGGCTTCGTTTAGTTGGATTTCGATACGGCGTGGAAACAGGCCCTTTGGCCCACTGAGTCCGTGCCCACCATCGATCACCCTTACACGATTTCCATCCTACACACTGGGGACAATTTACAGCAGCCAATTAGCCCACACTTCTTTGGAACATGGGAGCAAACCGGAGCTCCCAGAGAAAACCTACACGGTCACAGGGAGAACGTACAAACTCCACACAGAGAGCAGCCGAGGTCATGATCGAACCTGGGTCTCTGTCACTGTGACTGACTGAGCTGCCCGGTAATAGAAATAAGTAATGTTGTATTTCACACACTCCATTTTGCAAATACATTTTCAGAATAAGCACAGAGGATTACTGTCATTGCAATAACACAATCTACAATAATTCATATTAGCTGTCAAAACGAACTAAATTATTGAAAACAATTAGCACTAAATCATAACAAACTCAAACATTGGTTCAAAAAGAATTAACATTTATTTGTAGCTCAAAGTTATTGAAAAGTTATGGAACACCACCTGATATTATTTTAATGTACACCTTCTTTAGATTTCATGCAATGTTCCCAAATCTTCATTCCTCTATAAATCACAATTATTTCTCTTTATTCTGCATTGTGCGCTAGATTTTGCATGAAATCACCAGAAAATAACAGGATAGGAAAATGATATTACTGAATCGCACAGGGAGGTAATCGTACAGGTCTGAAGAAGGGCCTCGACCCGAAATGTTGCCTATTCCCTTCGCTCCATAGATTCTGCCTCACCCGCTGAGTTTCTCCAGCATTGTTGTCTACCTTACTGAACCGTATAACTGCTTGCCTGGTCATTCCTGGCAAGTTCATTAACCCAGTTAAACATTTACGGACAATCATATCACAACAGTCACATAGCGTCATACAGCACAGAAACAGGCCCTTCGGTCAAACAATCCCACGACGACCAAGATGCATCATCTACACTGGTCCCATCTGCCCGCGTTTGGCTCATATCCACTACAATAGGTTCAGGCAGCATCTCTGGAGAACATGGACAGGTGATGTAACGGGTTGGGACCCTCTTCAGACCATCCTACCAACAACGAAAGGGCAATCAAATCTACTACCGACATTCCTCTAAACCTTTCCCAAACATGTACCTGCCCAAATGTCTTTTAAATACTAGTAGCTCCTCATCAACTTCTTCTGGCACCCACCACTCTCGGTGTGAAAAGGTTAGGGCTAATCTTATCAATACTTTGAAGATTCATTGTAACTATCCCACGACTTTGACACTTCTGTGCTTTATAGTCAGCTTGCCGTGTGGTAATGCCTATCAAATCCTTCATTCAACACCCAAGGAGAAGCTGTCACTATTGTTTTGGAAAAATATTCATCACTTACATTAATAGTAATCCTGATCTTTTCAAATCTTTGACAGTCTGCCCAAAAGAAAAAAAAATACACAGCACATAGAACAGTACAGCACAGGAGCAGGGCTTAAATATCTGTGCTGAACATGCCAAGTTAAACCAATCTCCTCCGCCTGTACAAGATCCATACCCCCCTCCATTCCGTGCCTTTCTAAAAGCCTCTTGAACACCACTATCGTATCTGCCTCCACCACCACCCCTAGCAGCGCGTTCCAGGCACCCACCACCCTCTGTGTAAAAAAACTTGCCCAGCACATCACTTTTAAACTTTGCCCCTCTCACCTTAAAGTTATATGCCCTCTAATCATTTGACATTTCCACCCGGGGATAAAGGCTCTGACTGTTTACTCTATCTCTGCCACAGTTTAGCTTATCTTGGCCACAGATAGCGATAGATATGCCATATACAAACTCTGTCACAGTCTGTTGTAACTGGTGCATAACCCTCAATAGGTTGTACAATTTCATCATTTATCGCACACTTGTCTTCCCTTAAAATGCTGATGAAATCCAACATAATGAAAGTTGCTGTCAAATGTTACGACAACACAAAACGGTCCCTTGCTCCATTGATTTTCAACGTCCAACATCACCCAACGCCCAAAGGTCAATATGCATGTTTTCCGAATCACAACTCAGTTGCCCAGAAGCAACTCTCAGAACCAGTTAACAATCTAATATTCAGTCTGACCACATCAGTTCATGCCTCATAACCTTTCGTGCCATTATTTCCAGCTGCCAAAGCAGGCATGCTTCACACAATAGAAAGTTGTTGCTTGTATCTTCCAAAATCATTCTCAATTAAATTAGAGCCATAGAGCTGCTGAGCCGGGAAACAGACCCTTCAGCCCACCTTGTCCATGCTGACCAATTTGAAATTCTTCCCAGCTGTCATCAGGCAACTGAACCATCCTATCACCAACTAGAGAGCAGTCCTGAACTACCAACTAACTAATTGGAGACCCTCAGACTATCTTCAATCAGACTTTGTCTTGCACTGAATGTTATCCTGTATCTGCACACTGTGGATGGCTGCAATGTAATAGTCTTTCCGCTGACTGGATAGCAGCTGACAAACGCTTTTCACTGTACCTTATTACACCTGACAATAACCTAATTTAGTCCTATTTCCCTGCATTTGGCCCTTTTCCCCCTAAACTCTTCCTATTCAAATATCTGTCCATTTAATAGTCATAAATTCCAAGTATCTGCTTCCAAAACTTCCTCTAGTAGTTTGTGAAACAGGGTCGTTCTGAAGTCTCTCCCCTCTCAAATTAAGGAAAACATTTTTATAAAATGCACCACCCTCTCAGGCTACCATGGACTGCTCCAATAGCTGTTGAATTAAATTTGAAATATAACAACTTATAGACTGTGGCCAAAAGGTGGGAGAGAAAATGTGTACATAGTGAAGTTAAACAACAGGGCGATAGCTAATCAGGGAAAGCTTGTTTTAATAGTGTGGGCAAGGCTAGCCGTCGGCAAAGACACTGGACATTTCTGGGATAGCGCCTTTCATGTAAATCTGGCAAGTGATTTAAAAAAAGACACAGTGCTGGAGTAACTCAGCAGCTCAGGCAGCATCTCTGGAGAACATGGATAGGTGACGTTTCGGGTTGGGACCGAGTTTGAAGAAGCGCCCCGTCACCTATCCATGCTCTCCGGAGATGCTGCCCGATCCGCCGAGTTATTCCAGCACTTTGGGTCCTTTACTGTAAGCCAGCGTGAGCAGTTCCTTGCATCTAGACGAGAGGTTGTGGGCGGGACAAAGCCCGTCAAGGTTTGTATCTCTAAATGCATGTTACAGATGCATTCACCGCAGGCGCTGGGTGGGCAGGGAGGTTCGCTGGGAGTTTCAGTGGGCAAGGAGGGTGGGCACTCTCTCTGGCAGCTGCCCGACCTGTGGTGTAGTTAGATCGGCAGGCAGACAGCTCGGTGACGCCAGCGCATCAGCCGCCTGTCTGTCCGGGGCTGCACACTGCATGGGAAACTCTCACTGCCTGGAACTAACTCCTTCCTGATTCCATCTGTCCAAGCATAGAAGTTGGGATGTCATGTTACAGTTGCACAAGACGGCGGTGAGGTTCGGGGTACCGCTATCATATCTGTCTCCACCCTGTGTGACAAAACTTGCCCCGCACATCTCCTTTAATAATTGACCCTCCCACCTTAAAGTTATGCCCTCTGGTCTTTGAATTTTCCATGCTGGGGAAAAAAAAAAAATCAGACAAGCTTAGATAGGGTGAAGAAGAGTCTCGACCCAAAACGTCACCCATCCTTTCTCTCCAAAGCTGCTGCCTGATCAGCATTCTGTGTCTGTCTTCGGTATGAAGCAGCATTTGCAATTCCATCCTGCACAGGCTAAGATAGGGCGTTGGATACGGGGCAAATGGAACTTGCTTTGAAGGTCAGCGTGGCATGCAGTTCCTTCATGGGCTGACTCTACAACTCCTCGTCACCGTTCTAAATGGCTTACCCCTTATTCTTAAACTGTGGCCCCTGGTCTGGACACCCCCAACATTGGGAACATGTTTCCTGCCTCTAGCGTGTCCAAACCCTTAATAATCTTATATGTTTCAATAAGATCCTCTCTCATCCTTTCACATTCCAGTGTATACAAGCCCAGTCGCTCCATTCTATCAACATATGACAGTCCCGCCATCACAGGAATTATCCCTGTGAACCTACTCTGCACTCCCTCAATAGCCATCTTTGATGGTGCATTGGATTTTGGGCAATGGGGCTGTGATGGAAATAGAACTAGATTTAATGGGCAGTGTAATGGGGGAATGGAACTATCTTTGATGGGACAAACAGGACTTGCTCTGCTGGTCAGCATGGAGAGGTTGACTAGGACACGGACACACACAACCATGACCGGACATTGTACGGAGAAGGAGGGTGGGGGGAGGGGGAAAAGGGGGGGGGGGGGTTTAGGGGATGAGGGGGAGAGAGAGAGAGGGGGAGTGAGGGGAGAGAGCGAGGGGGGGTAGGGTAGAGAGAGAGGAGGGGAGAGGTAGGGGAGAGAATGACGGGGGTAGGGGAGAGAGTGAAGGGGGGTAGGGGAGAGAGAGTGAGGGGGGGGTAGGGGGGAGAGAGAGTGAGGGGGGGGTAGGGGAGAGAGAGTGAGGGGGGTAGGGGAGAGAGAAGAGGGGGGTAGGGGAGAGAGAGTGAGGGGGGTTAGAGAGAGGTGAGGGGGGCGGAGAGAGTGAGGGGGTTGGGGAGGGGGGGGTAGAGAGAGGACGGGGTAGGGGAGAGAGTGAGGGGGGGTAGGGGAGAGTGAGGGGGGGGGTAGGGGAGAGAGTGAGGGGGGTAGGGGAGAGAGAGTGAGGGGGGGTAGGGGAGAGAGAGTGAGGGGGGGTAGGGGAGAGAGTTGAGGGGGGGGGGTAGGGGAGAGAGAGTGAGGGGGGGTTGGGGAGAGAGTGAGGGGGGTAGGGGAGAGAGAGTGAGGGGGGTAGGGGAGAGAGAGTGAGGGGGGTTTGGGGAGAGAGGTGAGGGGGGTTGGGGAGAGAGAGTGAGGGGGGGGGGGGTAGGGGAGAGAGAGTGAGGGGGGGTAGGGGAGAGAGTGAGGGGGGGGGGGAGAGAGAGAGTGAGGGGGTAGGGGAGTTGGGGGGGGAAGGAGAGAGGGGGGGAGGGGGAGATTGGGGGGGAGGGGGAGTTGGTCTGTTTTTTCCTCTAGACTTTCTCTCAAATTTTTTGTTTTCCTTCGTCCTCAATTTTTTTCTTTGGGTGTTTTCTTGTTCTAATTTTGTTACTCTCACTAGTTTTCTTTCTCTCCAGTTTTTTCTTTCTATGAACTCATGGCTCCGGCGCAAATCTCCCTGGCCAGGGGTGCGGGAGAGGAGGTGGGAAATGCAGCAACCCATGAGGGCGGTGAGGGCGACGAGGAGGAGCAGGGCACAGCCGAGGCCGGTGAGGAGGCAGCAGAGACGCCAGGCGAGGCTGGGGATGCCGAGGAAGGAGGCGTAGCGGCCGCACTGCTGCACCATGCGCAGCCCGCGGGGGGCGAGCGGAGCCGGGTAGGAGCAGCGGCGAAAGACGCCGAAACTCACCGGCGTGTCCAGCTGGCGGCCGAGCAGCCAGTAGGGCAGGAAGAAGCCGGCACAGCACGCCAGCGCCGACACCAGCGACACGGCCGCCCACAGCTTGCCCACCCAGCCCAGGCTCGACGCCATCCCCCCCTGCCCCACTCACTCACTCACTCCCCTCTACCTGCCTGCCCGCCTGTTGCCCACTCACTCCCTTCCCCGGACTCTCACACTCCCCCTATCCTCTCTCTCCCCACTCTCCTCTCTCACACATCCCCCCTCCCTCGACTCTCACACACTCCCCCTCTCCTCTCCACACTCCCCCTCTCCTCTTCACACTCCCCCCCTCTCCTCTCTCAACACTCCCTTCCCCGGACTCTCTCACTCCCCCTCCCCAGACTCTCACTCCCCCTCTCCCTCTCCCCTCTTCTTCCCCAATCCTTCCCCCCGGACTCTCACTCTCCTCCATCCCCCTCCCCAGACTCTCACTCTCCACTCCACCTCCCCCTTCCCCCCTCACTCACTCTCTCTCTCTCTCTCTCACTCTCTCTCTCTCACTCCCTCTCTTTCCTCGGACTCTCACTCTCTTCCCCCTCTCCTCGGTCCTCTTTCCACTCCCCTCCTCGGACTTTCACTGCCCCTCCGCTCCCCTCTCCTCTCACTCCCCCCGACGACTCTTCACTCCGCTCCCCTCTCCCCGGACCTCACTAAATCCGCTCTCCTCCGATCCCAGGACCCTCTGTTCCCCCTCGCTCCGATTCCCAACACTTTCCCGGACCTTACACTCGATCCCGGGACTTCCACCTCACACCCCTCTGCTTCCAACACTCCCCGCCACTCTTTCCTGACCCTCCCACCGCTCTCGGATCGCACACGCCACTCTGCGGTAATAATCGCGCAACGGACAAGCACCCACCTAGGGGGGGTGTCCCGCAGTACTCGCCGTCTCCCCGTCCCTCTCTGCCCGGCCCTCGCTACCACCGCTCCCGCGTCGGAATCTTCCCCAAACTCACTCTCTCCCCTCCGCTGCTCTGGGGGGGGTGGGGAGCACTCCGGGTCCGTCCCTCTTCCGGGGGGGGTCCTCACGCCCGTTCCCCGTCCCCTTCTTCCCCTCACTCCCCGTCTCTTCCCCTCACAATCCCCGTCTCCTCCCCTCACTCCCCGTCTCCTCCCCTCACTCCCCGTCTCTTCCCCTCACTCCCCGTCTCTCCCCTCACTCCCCGTCTCCTCCCCTCACTCCCCGTCTCCCACAGACCTCCCTCGCCGCTGCTGAACACTCGTAGTCCCCCTCGCTCAGCCCTGCTCCCTTCTTGTCACTCCCCCCGGTCACTCCTGGTCGCTCCCTCCCCCGCTTCCCTTGTACAAATCCCCACTCCCCTCTGGTCTGTAATGATTCCAATCCTGGGTGGATGTTATTCCGGGATTAATTCCAGCCGACTCCTCGCTGGCGCGGCGCCTGTCTGTGAATGCCTGCAGAGGGGGGAGGCGAGGGGGCAGAGTTAGGGGTTATCTCCGACACACTCCTCGGACGGGCGACTGCTCCGTTGCGGGGACGGCGAGGCGAGAAATGGTTCTCCCCTCTCCCCCTCCCCCCCTTCTCGCCCTCCCCTATTCTCTTCTCTTCTCTTCTCTCTCTCCTCTTTCCCTCTCCGCTCCCCCCACCATTGGCGGGGAGACGGTTTAACCGGGGCGCTGGCAGAGATTTTAATTCCGTTTCTGACAACAGAACCCCCTCTCTCGCTTATAAAGCCATCTCGCCCCCCGCCCGGCCTCCCCCGGTTCAGATGCAGCGACCCGGTGCTTTGTTCCACGCTGCTCTTTGTCATCATCTCATTCTGGGACACGTCTCGATTTAAAAAAAAAGTTAATCTGCAATTATTTTCCAGATTAATTATTTGGGTCTGAAGAAGGGTCTCGACCCGAAACGTCACCCATTCCTTCTCTCCAGAGACGCTGCCCGCCCCGCTGAGTTACTCCGGCTCTTTGTGTCCATATTCGGTTTAAACCCTCCTTCCTACATATTTGCCCATCTGTAACGGTTCTGTTAGACTATTAGTCGGGGTTTGCACTGAGGTTAAATCCGCTTCCAAACGTTAAACTGACTTCAGAGATGCTACTCACATGTGCCTGAAATCAGGAGGGAGAGAGCGCGTCGAGCATGCAGTGTGCGGCTCCGGACAAGTAGACGGCTGATGCGCCGGCCACGCCAAGCTGTCTGTGCTCGCCGTCCAACTGCACCACAGGTCGGGCAGCTGCCAGAGAGAGTGCCCACCCTTCCTACCCACTGAAACTCCCAGACAAGCTCTCTGCCCACCCAGCCCCTGCAGTGAATGCATCTGCAACGTGCATTTAGAGATGCAAACCAAAGATCCTATAGCTATAGGATCTTTGAGAGAAACCTCCACGGGGCGTTGCCCCGCGCACAACCTCTCTTCTGGAAACAAGGAACTGCAGATGCTGGTTTACAGAAAATGATGCAGAGTGCTGGAGTAAGTCAGTGGGTCAGGCAGCATCTCTGGAGAACATTGATAGTTGACCTTTCGGTTCGAGACCCTCCTTCATTCTGATCTATCTATCTATCTATCTATCTATCATCTATTATCTATCTATCTATAATATATATATATATATATATATATCTTATTCTATATATTAAAACTGTGTGTGTGTGTGTGTCGGCATTGTGGGTGTGTGTGTCACATTCATTCGATTTTCTCCATTCCATTTTTTTTTCACATAAACAATTTTTGTTTTTTTTTTTTTTTGGCCCTTAGATTCCATGGTCCTCCCTCCCCGTTGTCCCTCCACTCCCTCCCGCCAAACCAAAACCATCGCGCAAATGCGCCAAAAACGAACGATTTTTTTTTATTTTTTTTTTTTTTTTTTTTTTTTTTTTTTTTTTTTTATTTCCATTTTGCTAGACAAGATAACGCTTTTACAATTCACTACTCTTTACACTTCGCGAAATACTCCTGGGCTCCATTACATTTAGACATTTTTACGTACACATTTTTAATAAAACCCATCCCCCCCCCACCCCCCCCCCCCCCCCAAATATATTTGAAATTTCAAAATGTTAAAAAATCAAACTGCTCTCTCACCCATAGAATGTTGGTGTACATTCCATCGTGTGATATCACAAATGCCCAATGCTCACAGATTGTCCAATCGGAATGGATCTCATTTTACATCCGCCCTTGCCCCGCCCCCCCCCCTCCCCCCCCCCCCCCCCCCCTCCCCCCGCAGCCTGTGTCGAAGAAGCGTGTGATCACGTGTGTGGGAATGAGAAAGAGGATTGGGGGTGATAGGGAGTGGGAATAGATGGACTGCCCTACCCCTCCCTCTCTACCTCCCCACTCTTTCCCCCTCCCTCCCCCCACCCCCTCTCCCCACCTCCCCTCTCACAACTCTTGCCCCTCCCTCCCCTACCCCATCTCCCTCCTCCCCGCCCTCCCGGCCCCCTCCCCCACACCTCTCTCACCCTTCCTTCCCCATCCCTCTCTCCGCCCCACCCCTCTTTCCGCTCACCCCTTTCCCTACCCTCCTCCCCCACCCCCATCCATCTCTCCCCCCACCCCTTCCCTCTCCCCCCCCCCCATCCCAACTCACTCTCCCCCCACACTCTTCCCCTCTCTCCCCTACCCCACCTCCCTCCTCCCCTCCCTCCTCCACACCTCTCCCTCCCCTATCCACCCCCTCTCTCCTCCCCCCTCTCCATCTCCCTCTCCTCACCCCTCTCCCTCTCCCTCTCCCCCATCTCCTCCCACCCCATCCCTCTCTCCCCCACCCCCCTTCCCTCTCGCCAGCCCCCTTCCCCCTACCCCTCTGTCCCCTCCTTCCACCACTCCCCCTACCCCATCCCCCCTACCATCCTCCCACTTTCACCACTCCCCCCTACCCCTCTCCCCTTCCCCCTCCCCACTTTACACTCCTCTCTCCCCATTCCCCCACCCCCCCTCCCTCCCCACCTCTCTCCCTCCCCCACCACCCTCTCTCTCCCCCTCCCTCCCTCTCTCACCCACCCCTTTTTCCCTACCCCCTCTCCCCCCTCTTTCACACCACTCCCCCCCCCCACCACTCACACACCTCCCTCCCTCCCTCTCCACTCTTCCACCTCACTCCCCCACCCCCCATCTCCATCCCCCATCCCCCACACCCTCTCTCTCCCCCTCCCTTCCCTTCCTCTCCCACCCCACTCTCTCCCCTCTAACCGCTCTCCACCCCTCCCTCCCCACTCTTCCCCTCTCTCTCTCTCCCTTAACCCATCACTGCCTACCCCTATCCCCCTCCCTCCACACTCTTCCCCCTCTCTCTCCCCTTCCCCCCCTCTCCCCCTCTCCCTCCTCCCTCCCCTCCCTCCTCCCCCTCCTCCCCCCCCTCTCCCCTTCCCACCCCTCTCTCCCCCCTACCCCCCACCCCTTCTCACACCCCCCCCGAAACCCTCTCTCACCCCCGTCCTCTCTCACCCCTCTTCCCCCCCCCTTCCCCCTCCCCCTCTTTCTCCCTTTTTTTCTCTTCCTTTTCTCTTCCTCTTCTCCCCCTCTACATCTCCCTCTCTCCTCATCCCTCTCTCTCGCTATCCCCTCCCACCCCCTCTCTCCCCCCCCTCCCCACCCCACTTCACCCGCCATCTCCCCCACCCCCATTCCCCCTCTCTCTTGCACCACTCCCCTGCTACCCCAAGCTACCTCCCCACTCCCCACTCTTAACCCACCTCGACTTCCTCCCCCTCACCCCTACTCTCTCCATCCATTTTCTCTCATCCCCTCTTCGCTCCCCTTCATCCACTCCGCCATCTCTCCCTCCTCTCTCTCTCCTCTCCCCTCTCCTCTCTCTCCACTCTCCTCTCTCCCCCGTCCCGACTCTCCGCCTCTCCCTTCTCCCTTTCTCCCCCTCCCTCCTTTCTTCCTTTTCCTCTTCTCTCCTACCACTCTCCCTACCCCCCCTCTTTTCCTCTCTCACGTCCCCACCCCTCTTCCAAACTTCCCCTTTTTTCCTCACCCCCCTTCCCCCACCCCTCTCTAACCCCCTCACCCACTCTCCCCCCCCTCTCCCTCCCCCACCCCCCACATCCCTACCACTCCCCCCCCCCTTCCCCCTACCCCTGTCCTCCTCCTTTATAACCCTCCCCCGCTTCCCCTCCCCCATCCTCACCACATCCCCCCTCCCTCCTCTCGTCCTCCCTCCCTCATCCCTTCCCCCTCCCCCCTCCCCCCCTCCCCCTCCCCCTCCCCACTCTCTCCTCCATCCCATCTCCCTCATCATCCACTCCTCCCCCTCTCTCGTCCCCTCTCACCTCTCTCTCCCCTCCCCTTACCATAACCCCTCTCTAACAACCCCTCACCCACCCTCCCCATCCTCCACTCCCCCCCCCCTCCACCAACACACCCCTTTCCCCCTACACACTTCTTACCTACCTTTACCTCTCCCCTTTACTTTTAACCCCTCACCTGCTTCTCATCCCCCTCTCTCCTCTCCCTCCTCTCCTCCTGCTTCCCCCTCCCCCACTCTCTCATCTCATCTCCCCTCCTCCCCACCCTCCAACCCTCTCTTCTCCTCTCCACTCCCTCCCCTCCTCTCTCTCTCTCCCTCCTCAACTCCCTCTCCTCTCTCTCCCACTCTCATTTCCCCCCCCTCCTCTCCTCTCTCCTCCCCTTCCTTTCACGCTCACAGACCTCCCCATCTCCTCCTCCCCTCCACCCCCCTCCCCCTCCCTTGCCTCCTCTCTCCCTATCTCTCTCTCGCTCCTCTCTCCCCCCCTCTCCCCTTCTCCCCACCCTCTCCTAAAATACATCACTCACCTCCCCTTCCACTCTCTCCCTCCTCTCTCCTCCACCACTCCGCCCTTCCTCTCCCTCTCTCTCCTCCCCTCTCCAGCCACCCCGCTCATTGGCCTCTCACCTCCCCCTCTTGCCCCTTTCTGTGTACTCTCCCTCTGTGCCTCGCCCCTCTCTCCTCGTCCCCACTCTCCTCCCCCTCACCCCAATTTCCCACCCTGTTTTTTCTCCCTCCTCCTTTACTCCTTCCTTCCTCGCTCTTCCCCCTCCCCCCTCCTCCCCCTCCCCAGTCTCTCCCCACTCCCTGCTTCACCCCCCTCTTATTCCCTCTTCTTACTTTTCTCTCTTCCTTTCCCTCTCTCTCTCTGTCACTCCTCTGTCCCCATCTCCTCTCCTATTCTCTCTCTCTCACCTTCTCTCTCTCCCCTCCCTACCCCCTCTCTCTGTCTCCCCCTCCCCTTACTTCTCTGTTCTCTTCCTTCCCCTCACCCCACTGTCTCTCCCCCCCCCTCCACCACCCCTTTCCCACTCTCCCCCCATCTCGCCCTCCCTCCTCCCCACCCTCTCGAAAACCCTTCATCCTCCACACATGAGGAGTTCTAAAAATAAACTAATAACTCCTCCTGACCCCACTCCACCCCCCTCTCTAAAACACCTCTGTCTAACTTGCCCTCTGTCTCTGCCCCTCTCTCTCTACTAATCTCTAACCCTCTCCACTAAAATAACTTCTCTGCCCTCAACTCCTCTACCCCCCCCCCCTCTAGACGCCGCCTGCGAGTTGGGGGCTATGCGTCGGTGGATAGGGTGATTATGGGGTAAAAGGAGCAAAATAATAATATTAATATAATATCAAGGGGGTAGTTAGCATGTGTGCGGGGTGGTAGTTAGCGTGTGTGCGGGGTGTTAGATAGTTAGTGTGTGTGACGCTAATCACATGTCCCGAGTCAGGGGAAACCCAGGCACAACAGGTGCAGCTGGATCGGCTGACGGACCACCTCTACGTCGGGGCTGCGCGACCACCACCGGGCTGTCAACGTCCACACGAGCAGGCTTGAGCCGGGCAACGGAGACGATCTCTTCCCGGCCCCCCATGTCCAGAGTAAATGTTGCGATGCCAGAGCGCAACACCAAACAAAAAACCCGTCATACACACCAAAAACAACAGAAACAACAACGCAACCATCAAACAACACACAATACCAAACAACAACAAATAAAGCAACACAACAACAGAAAACACACAAAAAATAACAACAAACTGAGGAACAAACAAAAACAACAACAAGAACAAATACCACAAAACAAAAAAAACAACATAACAGGACTAAACACCAACCAAACACACAACAACCAACAAAAACTAAAAAAAATACAAAACAAAACAAAAATACCCCCCTCTTAAGAAGGGGGGGGGGGACTGTTGGTAACCCATAAACGGTTGCCAAACCGGGGATCGGTGAGCATCCCTGCGACGAAACCACACATACAGTCCTTGCAGGACCAATGGTATGTGAACCGCGTCAGCCCGTGCCACACGGTAGGCACCGGAGCCAGCCCTGCGCCTCGCTCCGCGCTCACGAAGAGTTACCAGTAAAGCCGGGCAGAGTCCACCCCTGCCCTCGTGACGGCAGGAAGAAAATCCCCAGGCAACCCGCAGGGCCACAGCCGTAAACACTGGGCTCGGCAGATGACGTGTTTTTGAATCCACCTGGGGGCGGTGCGGATGCCGAGCGGCACCCATGGCAACTGCTCTAACCTACCAACGCCAGACTCCGGGCCGGGCGCCGTGAGCCGAGCCTTCGACGCTGACTTGAGGTGGCGGGGGAAGCACTTGACGAGCCCGTTGGCCTGTGGGTGGTAGGCGGTGGTGTAGTGCAACTGCGCCCCGTATAACTGAGATAGAGAAGTCCACAAAGATGATGTGAATTGGGCCCCCAGGTCGGTGGAGATATCCGATGGGACGCCAAACCGGGCAATCCAGTTTGCTGCCAGAGCCCGAGCACAAGACGCGGCGGAGGTGTCCGAAAGCGGGATAGCCTCTGGCCACCACGTGAATCGATCCACGACTGTAAGTAAGTGAGTGGCGCCACGGGATTCGGCAACGGACCCACCAAGTCGACGTGAACATGCAGGAAGCGGGCCGAAGGGACGGCGAAATCCTGCACCGGGGGCCGCACGTGCCGCTGGACCTTGGAGGTCTGACGGGGGAGGCAGGCATGGGACCAGGCCACCACCCGCTTGCGGAGCCTGTGCCAGACAAATTGGTCCGCTACCAGTGCGGAGGTTGCCCGGATGGATGGGTGGGCCAGACCGTGGATGGAGTCAAAGATCCGGCGGCGCTAACGTACGGGGACGATGGGGTGAGGTTGACCTGCGGAGACATCACAGAGGACCATCGTGTCCGAGGGCCCGCACAGGACGTCGACTAACAGACACAGCAGTGCGGTCGTCCGCCATCCCAGCATCCTTGCGCTGCGCTGCAGCCAGCTCCTTGTAGTCCATGCCGTGGTCTACGGCCGAGATGGAAGGAAAGGCAGGACGGGACAGAGCGTCAGCGACTGTGTTGTGCTTGCCTGCGGCGTGCTGCATGTCCGTGGTGAATTCGGAAATGAAAGCGTGGTGTCGCTGCTGGCGTGCAGACCGGTGTCGGACACCTTACCCGTGGCGAAAGTTAAGGATTTGTGGTTGGTGAACATGGTGAAAGGGCGGCCCTCTAAAAAGTAACGGAAATGCCTGGTGCCATGTACATGTAACGGAAATGCCTGATGCTCCCTGTCGAAGGCGCTGCAGTTGCGCTCGGGGATGTAGTTGTCCGAGCCGGTCAAAACCCCAAGTCAATCCCCGATTGAGCCACCATGAGCTCCTCCCGGGGGGACCCCGATGCGGCGATGTCAGGTGGATTTGACCGTGGAAGACGGCGTGCCCGGGCATGCACAGGTGGGCCCACGGTGGGGAAGTGATGGACGATCCCGTGCTTGGGGGCCGCCGTGCTGAAATGGGGAGTGAGGAGCTCCAGGAACCGGGTGAGGAGGGAGGCATAGGGGCTTCAACCTGGGCGATGGCACTGAGCTGTGGGCCGGGTCAAGGCGGGGTCGGTGGGAGGATGCTCTCAACGAGAAAATGGCGGCCGGAGTGACGGTCGCGGACGTAGTGGCAGTTGTTTGGGCCGATCGTAATCGCCTGTACAGACGATCGGCTGAGGCGTTTCCCTGAAACGAGCAGAGTTGCCGGCAGCGTCGGGCCTCAGCACCCCAGCGGAGATGGTGGAAGCACCATTTGCGCTTACCCCGGTTGCCGGCGCGTGGCCGCAGATCTGCGATGGAAGCAGCGGGCGTGACGTACCCGTGATTCCGCCGCGGACGAGGAGACCCGGCCGACGAACTCTTGCTGCTTTGCGAGCCAGAGTTTGTCGGCTCTCTTGGCGAGCTGCAGGGGTTCGGTGAAATCGGCACCGGCGAGCATGAGGTGGATGTTGTCAGGCATCTGATCCAGGAACGTCAATTTGCAAGAGGCAGGCCGCGCGGTTCCTGTGGCTGAGCCCGAACGTACGAAGAAGGAGGGCTTTAAGGCCCTCGTATTTCGCAAGCGCCGGTGGGTCCTGCAGGAAGGGTATCAACCGCAAGACCATCTCCTGCGTTAGAGCGGCGACGACGTGAACATATTTTTTGTCATCGGCGACAATGTTCTGGAGGTGAAACTGCGCCTCCACGTGCACGAACCAGACCTGCGGTTGCTCAGACCAGAACACTGGCAGCTTGAGGCCGACGGCATTTTGCTGGGCATCAGGAACGGCGGCAGCGTGCATGCTGGCGTCCAATACTCGGTTGGGCGTGTCGGGGTCACCAGTTTGGTGAGTCGAGACAGTGAGTGAATTTAAATTGTTTTATTTTAGAACGTGAAAACAACAAATTTACTCAGGTCGATAAAACAGGCAAAATCGCGATGCTACTTCCACAAGTGTGGAGCTAGAATGCCACAACACCGTAAAAAGTCCGCGAATCTCACCCCCCATGCTCACGTGATCCGTGCAGCCAATCCAAGGGTTTAACTAACCAGAGCCACCACCAGGTGTCGCTACACTACCATATATCGCTATGATTTTTGGCCATCTTACTCGCAGTTTTCCTCCGCTGAGCAGGCCCCGAAGATTATTCCCATCGATGAAAAATAAAAAAGTTATGAGTGTTTAAAAAACCTTGAGATCCTCTTGCCTGTCAATCACCACGATGAAGGAAATGCCCCTTCCGGGGGGGGGGGGGGGGGTGGGGGAGGGGGGGCAGGACTATAAAGCCCCGGATGACTGGACATGACTCAGTCATTCAGCAAAATTGTGAGGGTGAGGCCACGACTTTCATTCTAGGTTGTGAATCAACTGAACTGTGAGTCTGCAATGTACTTGCAATAAATGATTTGTTGTCAATAAATGATAAATGATTAGTGAAATGAAAATGCTATGAGCTGTTTGGCTTGGCCTGCCCTGTGCTTGAAACTGCAATGGCAATGGAAGTGAAAATGAAAAATGCAATGAGCTGTTCGGCCTGTCCTGTGCTTGAAACTGCAATGGCAATGGAAGTGGAATGAAAATGCAATGAGCTGTTCAGCCTGCCCTGTGCCTGAAACTGCAATGGAAGTGAAATGAAAATGCAATGAGCTGTTCGGCCTGCCCTGTGCTTGAAACTGCAATGGTAATGGAAATGAAATGAAAATGTATTGAGCTGTTTGGCCTGCCCTGTGCTTGAACTTGAAATGGAAATTAAATTAAATGAGTTGTTTGGCCTGTCTGAAACCACTAATTAGCTGAGAAACCAGTCCCTTTTGCCCAAAATGCCCCTATTAGCCCAGGAGGAGCATTTTGGCCCAAAAAGTCCGTGCCAGGCTAGGAGAAGTCCAGAAAAATTGCCTTTCACTGAGATTTCACTAAGATTGATTTTTTTTTTTTTTAAGATCCCCTTTGGCCCATCAGGCCTGTCCTAGCCCAGGAGGTGTCCCTTCGGTCCATCAGTAAGTATTCCCCCTGCAAGTATTAAACCTCACTCCAGTATTTTTCTCCCTCCCTTTATTTGCTCCCTGTGAGATCCAGGCCAGGATAGACATTCCTCCTTCATTGCTGTGATCTGCAGAAAAAGAGAAAACATGTCTAAAATTGATTCTCCACCCTCTCCCCCTTCTTTCTCACAGAGCCTCTCACCTGTTTTGGGCAGAATTTCTGGCAGTTTCTGAGCTACCAGCTCACCAGGCCTGAGTGACTGAGCTGCCAGCCCACCAGGCCTGAGTGACTGAGCTGGCAGCCCAAGAATCCATTCGGCCCACATTATCCATACTAGCCCTCTGGAAACACGTCCCTTCGGCCCACAACACCCATACTAGCGCTCCAGAAAGCCAGCCCCCCCCCCCCCCCCCCCCACCTCACTGGCCAGCAATATTGGAATGGTGGAGAGGTGGAATATTGCATTGGGGGACCAATAAAAAGTCCCCCCCCCAACGGGTCACACAGTCTAGTATATTACCAAAACTCTCATTTTGACCACTTCCTGGCTGCGTTGTATTTAAATTTGCGCAAAAACGATCCTCCATAGTGCTACGATTTTTCGCCACCTTACTCGCCATTCTCCCGTGCGGCAAGTCAAAATAAGTTTGTTCCGTACAGTAGCTATGACGGTTTTGAAGGTTTTTCCCCCTCGCCCCCACCACCCACACACTCTCCCCCAACAACCCCTCCCCCCACACCTCCCCCTCTCCCCACACACCCTTCCCCACACCCCCTCACCCCCCCACAGCACTCCCCTCCCCATCCCCACATCCCCCTCCCCCCACCCCACACCCCCCCGTTTCCCCACACCACACCCCCTCCCCACAACCACCCTCCCCCACGCCCCCTCCCCCACAACCCCCTCCTGAGTGGTGGAACATTGCTTTGGGGGAAAGGGTTGCAAATTGGGGGTACAGGTGAGTGGTGGAATATTGCGTTGGGGAAATGGGTTGCGTTGTTGGGGGGGACCAGGCAGGCCTCCCATGAGACTGGGACCCACCGGATCCCACTTAGGCAGTTTTTTGTATCAGATTTATCCTAAGAAATTGTGGGAAACTAGTGAGAGGAAATTGGGGATCCCTGGTTGAAATAAGGAAGTTAGGTATTCTGACTGCACATTGCCCAGGGTCATAGGTCACAGCTATAAAACAATCTCGCAACGCTGGTGCTGCACTGTATGCAGGCTTGTGTTTCGTCCCTGGTCAGGGTCAGGGTCGGCTCTCCGTCCCTGCGGCTGCTGTTGAGTTGCTGCTGGGCCATCCCCGTCCACTCCCCGGTGTCCCGTCCCTGTCCGGAGGTGTCCAGGGTGGCCCTGGGCCGGCGCAGCCCACCACCCCCACTCCACCTCCACCCCCGTCCCCTCAGTCTGACACCGAGATCCTGCTGAAGTTGGGCGATTCGGAACCGCTGCTGCTGGAGCCGTCCTGGTCGGGGAGAGAGTCTGCGGACCAAAGTCCACAATCAGTTCCTTGGTATTGTGCTGGCACCTTTAGGTCAATCGGTCGATCTCACTTCTGTACTCTGACTCATCATCATCAACGATTCGTCCCACAACGGTGGTGTCGTCGGCGAACCTGATGATGGAGTTCGCACTGTGTCCGGCTACACTGTCATGAGTATAGAGTGAGTACAGCAGGGGGCTGAGCACGCAGCCTTGAGGTGTTCCCATGCTGATTGTTGTCGAGGATTACATTTATCCACCAATACGGACAGACTGTGGTCTGTGGATGAGGAAATCGAGGATCCAATTGCAGAAGGATGCGCAGAGACCCAGATCCGAGTGCTTGGTAACCAGCTTGGAGGGGATGATGGTATTAAACGCCGAGCTGTAGTCTATGGACCACAGCCTGAAATATGAGTTTTTGTTGTCCAAGTTGTGCAGAGCGGAGTGGAGAGCCAGTGAGATTGCATCCACTGTTGATCTGTTATGGCGGTAAGCGAACTGCAGTGGGTCGAAGGTTCTTGTCGAGGTATGAGTTGATATGCGCCATAATCAACCTCTCAAAGCACTTCATCACCACAGACATTGGTGCCACTGGTCGATAGTCATTGAGGCACGTCACCTTGCTCTTCTTGGGCACCGGTATTATTGATGCTCTCTTAAAGCAGGTGGGAACCTCAGACCTCAGAAGTGAGAGGTTGAAAATGTCCGCAAAAACACCCGTCAGTTGGTCTGCACAGGGTTTGAGAACTCGACCGGGTATACCATCAGGTCAGGGGCTTTCCGAGGGTTCTCCCCTCTGAAGGATCTTCTGACATTGACCTATGTGACTGTGACTGAAATACCATCACGGCGAATGGGGGCTCAGGAAGGCACATCAGTGTGCTCCCTATCAAAGTGTGCGTAGAACGTGTTGAGCTCGTCAGGGAGTGATGCTTCGCTGTCATTCGAGCTGCCTCCTGATTTCGCCTTGTAGCAGGTGATGGCATTCAAGCCCTACGCCACAGTTGCCGAACATCCGTCTCATCCTCCAGCTTAGAGCAAAAGATTCCCTTTTGGCCTTACCAAGGTCGTATCTGGACTTCTTGTAGACCTCTGCATCGCCAGACCTGAATGCCCGGGATCTGGTCTTCAAAAGAATGCAGATCTCATGATTCATCCAAGGCTTCTGGTTAGGAAACACTCGGTAGGTATTTGTTGGGACCCAGTCCTCCACACATTTCCTTATGAATTCTGTAACGACTGTGGCGTATTCATTCAGGGATAGGTTATACAGGCATTTGGATGGGCAAGGGCTGATTAGGGATCGTCAGCAAGGTTTTGTACATGGGAGGTCGTGTCTCACAAATCTGATTGATTTTTTTGAAGACGTGACCAAAAAGGTTGATGAGGGCAGAGCTGTAGATGTTGTGTACATGGACTTCAGTAAGGCGTTCAACAAGGTTCAGCATGGTAGGCTGCTCTGGAAGGTTGGATCACATGGGATCCAAGGAGAGATAGCAGAATGGATAGCAAATTGGCTCCATGGAAGGAAGCAGAGGGTGGTGGTGGAAGGCTTGCTTCTCAGACTAGATGCCTGTGACTAGTGATGTGCCTCAGGGTTCGGTGCTGGGCCCATTAATGTTTGTCATCTACATCAATGATTTGGATGAGAACATACAGGGCAAGATTAGCAAGTTTGCTGATAATGCAAAGGTTAGTGGTTTTGCAGACAGTGAAGATGGTTGGGAAAAATTGCAGCAGATCTGGACTCGATTGGCCAGGTGGGCGGAAGGGATGTTATGGAATTTTAATACAGAGAAGTGTGAGGTGTTTTCATTTTGAGACGTCGACGAACAAGAGAAGACCTACACCTTGTGAAATGTAGGCCTCAGGGTTAGTGTGTAGAGCAGAGGATCTAGGAGTACAGGTTTCATGGGTTCTTGAAGTCGAGTCACTGGTAGATAAGTGGTCACAAAGGCTTTCGGCACTTTGGCCATTCATCAGTCAGAGTATTGAGTATAGAAGTTGGGAGGACATGTTGCACTTGTATAAGACGTTGGTGAGACCGCATTTAGAATATTGTGTTCCGTTCTGGGCACCATGTTATAGGAAAGATATTGTCAAGCTTGAAAGGGTTCAGAAAAGATTTACAAGGATGTTACCAGGACTAGAGGGTGTGAGCTATAGGGAGAGGTTGAGTAGGCTGGGTCTCTATTCCATGGAGCGCAGGAGGATGAGGGGAGATCTTATAGAGGTGTACAAAATCATGTGAGGAATAGATCAGGTAGATGCAGAGTCTTCTGCCCAGAGCAGGGGTGCAGGTAAAGTAATTCACATACACGACCCACGTTGTGTCCCTGTCTTTCACTCTCTCCCTCCCTCCCTCTCTCTTTCTTGTGCACTCTCTCTTCCGCTCCCCATCTCGTCTCTCTTTCGCTCTCTCACTCCCTCCCTCTCACCCTGTCGCCTCGGCAATCCCGGAATCATTTGGTGTTTTGCGGTGACGGCTACATCTGCGGTTCCTTTCTGTTGGGGGGGGGCGGAGCGACCCCTGACCCTGACCCTGGCGGCTCCTGTCCGTTCCGTTCCATCTGCGTGCCACTTTGCCCGCGGATTTCCTCCGCACTCTTGTCTTTTTTGCTTATTTGTTTGCTCTGAGAAGTTGAGACACAGGGGGCAGGACGGCTCAGCGGGACAGGCAGCGGCTCTGGGGAGAGGGTTGCGTTTCTGGACGAGAACCTTCTCCAGACAATCACAAGTACTCTCACCGACGAGAGTTCAGTTCAGTATGAAGAAGGGTCTTCTCTTCAGAGTCGCTGCGCTGCCTGTCCTGCTGAGTTACTCCAGCTTTATGTCTGACTTCAATTTCAGAATTAAATACATTTTCTCATGAGGGGCTTATAGTGTCTACCCCCCCCTCCCCTTCCTTCCCAACCTCAGCCTCACGGACTTTGCGTACCTCTAGTTCCTAAAACCCATATCCATCACAGATTGCAATATATATGTAACACCACATTCCCCGCAATGGAGACGCTATTTTTTACCCCAAAATAAGGCATGAAAATGTACCTGCATCTTGGAGGCCGAAGGTTAGGTTGTTAGCCAAGATAGATAGATGAAGAACGATGTTGCTGTACTGCGGGATAGCCAAGTCTACCCCTCATTGCTAGCAGATGATGGGCAACAACTGTAAAGTGGGAAGCGGCTGTAAAAGGACAGCGCTACTGGGGGGGGGAAGGAAGAAGAGTTCCTTTCAGAGCATGTGGGGAGTTTGGCCAGGGGTAAAGTTGCGGGGAGGGCAGGAGCGTTAAGAAGGAGGGGGTCGGGGATCATGCCAGCATCCAGCTCGAGCGGGTCAGCGGGCAATGGATAACAGAACAGCGGGCGGTGGAGCTTACTCCATATGTCAGTGCGTGTAACCTCAATTGGTCCCTGGTTCGCGCTGACGCAGGAGTAAGCTCCACTGCCCGCTGTCCTGTTATCCATCGCCCGCTGACCCGCTCCACTCTATGATCTTTGCTCTTGTGCTGGTCCCCTCACTGTTCAGACGGAGAGCACTGCCAGAGGTGAGCGGGCAGGCAGAAGGTGCTGAGGTCCCGGCGGCCATTCACCGCCACGTGAGCTGCATCCCTCCCTGGCCATAACGCGGTGGATCCGCGCCCGGAGCGCTGCGGCAGCGGTGGGTGAGTTACTGGCATGATCCTCGACCCCCTCCTTCTCAACGCTGCTGCCCTCACCGCAACTTTACCCCAGGCCAGACTCCCCACACGCTGCGAAAGGAACTCTCCCCCAATTGGTCCTTTGAACAAGTATTGTCATTCAATAAGATGACAACTGATTCAACTTGTCCCGGTGTGCTCCCGTTTTTCCCACCATCTCTCCACCTGCCGTCACCCCCCACCCCCTGATCACCCCCACACCCAAACCTCGGTCAAAAACCCTTTCCAAAATGAAGGCGATTTGGAAGCCTTGGGAAAATTGAATTGTTACTTTCTTTATTTTTATTTTTTATTTTTACACAGAGGGGATCAATCTGCTCATGCGCGGTTTAGGATTTTTTTAAAGCCGACTGGCTGACTGCCTACCCTGAGTAATTACTCACGGCACGTGCCTGAATATGACTCATTTATAATTATATATTTATATTTCTGTGAAAATTGTTCCCAATTGGGAATAACACACAGATAAATATACAATCAGCAATAATACCATCAATTGGTAGTCAGTAATACTAGGTAACCAGACTATAACAATACAAATCCAAAATACACAGTGCAGCCAAAACAAAGTCCAAGTCAGTGTTGCTGAGGTAGGAGATGCAAGGAACGGCTGATGCTGGTTTACAAAAGTACAAAGTGCTGGAGTAACTCAGCAGGTAAGGCAGCATGTAAGGAGAACATGGATAGGTGATGCTAAGGGTCGTGACCCTTCTTCATGTGATGGCGCTGAGTTGGTGAAGGTCCTGTTGTGTAAGGGCCTGATGGACACTAGAAAGAAGCTTTAGAAATACAGCATGGAAACAGGCCCTTCGTCCCACTAGTCTGCTAGCCTGCGCCGACCAGCGATAACCCTATACGCTACATAGTGTGAACGTGTCTGTGTATCCATGTGAGTGTGTATGTGTTTGTGTATCTATGTGACTGTAAGTGTGTGTATGTGTATTATGAGTGTGTTTGTGTCTGAGTGTGAATGCATTTGTATCTATGTATATGTCTGTGCGTCTATGTGTTTGTCTGTGTTCTGTGAATGCTCTGTGTGTGTTTTTATGTGTGAGTGCATGTCAGTGTGAGTGCGTATTTGGTGTGTGTGTATCTATGTGTGTATATCTGAATGTGTGTTTCTGTGTATCTATGTGTGTGTGTGTGTGTGTGTCTGAATCTGTGTGTGTCTCTGTGTCTATGAATGTGTGTGTCTCTGTGTATCCATGTATCTATATGTGTGAGTGTTATATCTGTGTGTGTGTGTCACTGTATATCTATGTATGCTTGTCTCTGAATGTGTGTGTGTCTCTGTGTATCTGTATGTATGAGACTTATATCTCTGTGTGTGTGTGTCTGTGTATCTTTGTGAATTTTACTTCGGAGTCACGCGAGTGACTACATGAAGACCCCGCCAGCACGCATGCGTGACATATTGTCTACCGCATTGCGCATCGACAGGCTGTGGAAGCGCTGCTCCACCAGCGGTAAGTTTGAAACCTGAAGGTAAGTTTTTCAACTTCAGATCTGCTTTTTCTCCTTGCAGGCAGCTCTGATAGAGTTCCTCCTGGAGATATCGCGGATTCCCCCTACACTGCGGAAAAATCCCGGCTGCGAGAATCGCGGGGATGGGGGGGGGGTGGGAACCCGGGGGGCGGGGGGAACTTTTTTGCGGGGAATCCCGTCTCCAGGGACCGCGAGGGAATCCCGGCTGTGGCAAACCGCGGACTGGAATTTGCGGGGAACCGGGAACGAGGAGAATCTGGCCGCGGGGTGAACCTGGCTGGAGGGAAAACCCGGCCGCGGGGATCGCGGGAAGATTCTGGCCGCAGGGTGAACCCGGCTGGGGGGAAAACCCGGCTGCGGGGACCGCGGGGGAGAGCCAAACCACAGGGTGAACCCCTCGGGGGATCCAGCTGCGGGGACCGCGGGAAGGCAAACCGCGGGGTGAACCCGGCTCGGGGAAATCCGACCTCGGGGACTGCGTGGAAAAACACAAGCTGCGGGATGAACCCGGCTCGGGAAACCCGGCTGCGGGGACCGCAGGAAGGCAAAACCGCGGCATGAACCCTGCTCGGGGAAAACCCAGCCCCGCAGGGACCGCGTGAGGGGACCGTGTGAAGACACGGCTGCGGACGCAGAAGTGCGGATAGCCGGCGGCATTTTTCAGATTTCCAGCGGCGCAATAGAGTCTGAAAGGCCTGGGCAGGCCAGGAGGGTCCCCTCCACACGGGTACTTTCTTGGCCGTTTGCCCCATGAATGGCATGGATAGCGTCAGAGAGCGCTCAACCCACTAATGCTCCTTCCTGATACGGTCCTGTGTGGCATATCAGTAGAGATATACCGCCGACGGTAAGCCCAGAGACCTGGCAGGGTCCGGGCTGCGAATACCCCTCCACCTCCCTCTCTCCCCCCCCCCCCCCAACCCCCCCCCCCCCACCCCCCCGGCGGAATGAGCCCGTAGACTCGGAGGGTCCTGGCTCTAAGATTCAAGATTCACCCGCCTGCCAAGGAATTTCCCCTCCGATGGGATAACCCCGGAGACTCAGCAGGGTCCGGCTGGAAGGCCAGCGTACGTATCCCGCATGAAGCGGAAGACTCGGAAGTATTGTCCAGGGAACATTCTGGAGTACAAGCGTGAGGTTCCAGAAAATTCTGGCATGGCATCAAGACCTTCGCTAACGAAGAAACCTGACGGCCAGTGTTCCCTCGTGAAGGAGCAGCCACCTAGCGCCACATCATTACTAAGGACAGGTGCCCGGCGGTGGGGGATACCATACACCTGAAAAATTGTCCCTGAAAGGACCAGCATTGAACAGCGCTATGTGGGGGTACAATGCACACTTCAAAATGAACTGCTTCCAAAAGAACGCCATCGGACCTGCCTTAAACTCCAAATCTAGGTTCAACTGAGGCCAGCAATGTCCAGCCACCGAATTCTCTCTTCAGGAACCTGCCCAAACAGGTAAGACCCGATGAAGAATTAAAATGCTGTCCGGCTTATCAAGGTCTCACGGCAACACACCCCACGCCGCTATCGACAGCAAGCGTTTCACTGAAGCTGGTGGCAGCTTCAAAGCTGGGCGCAGGCCTTTCAGGCCAAGGCCCAAACCGGCCCTCAGGGAATTGGGTCCACACACCCCAGCAATCCTACTCTCCAAATCTGGGACGGAATTAGAACCCGCACCAGGGGCCTTTGGGCTTACCACAAGACCACCATTAACCATGAAGGTAGGTGGGTCTGGTTCTTTCCGAAATATGAGGTATGTGGACCATTTACAAGTGGGTAAATTTACACTTGTTTTATGCAAGACGGAGTTGCCTTTCAAGACAGACCGCAGTTACGGGCCGCTCATTGTCACTATGAAAGGTACCGGTTCAACTCGCATATGCAGTATAGACTCTGAATAGAAAACTTCATTACTGTCTCACAACAGGGGAACAGTTTCCACTCACTGGGCTTACCAAAGATATTTGAAATTTAGCCGGATGGAACAATGTTATAGTCAAAAGCATTGCAATGTGGGCAAACTTCAGCCCCAGGCTATCTACCAAATTATTAAAACCAGTGCTTGGCTGCTCAGAACCAAAGCTATTATTATGGGCTATTTGGATGATGTTCTAAAACGCTGTATTTTGCCAAATCAGCGATATCAGCCACAGACTTTCGTGCAGAAATTGCATTCTCATCCATCCAGTTAAATTTAAGTTGATGCCAACTGAAATTATTGAGTATTAGGATTACCTTTAACTCTATTAAATTATCTGGGATTGTCAATATATTGGGTTCAGCTGCGCTACTTGTGCCTTTTGCACCATCCGAGCTATATGGCGTGCAAAGGATCAAGTTCACAGTTACCATGTAGGTCATTACTACCAGACTTATGCTATTCCAGCTGAAACTATCAAAGTCACCATGGTGGACAAACAGTATTCAGCATTGCCCCACTAACCTTCATCAGTACTCGTCAGTTAATTACTAACTGATGCTATGCTTAAAGATGGATAATTACTAAATACTATCTTCAGTTACGGAAGGGGTTGGGGTTTGCATGAGTTACCAATTATTCAGTTATATGGTATCAACTACCTATTCACATTAGGTGCATTCTGTGGATTAAAGGTTTGTGCGAATTGCATAATCTGCATGCTCAAGTCTAACTTGATACACTCTGGTGCTGTTATATGTAAATCACATGGTGCAATCATATCAAAGTATCCGGTAATAGTTTACCTAACTTCATTGCCATTGGCGTATCATCATGTAAACGCAATGACAACACAGAATGGATGTGGAATCGCAAGGATTCAAGGACATTAAGGCTCGATGAAACACCTAGATCAAATGTTTGCATCCAGACTCAACACGGCAGTTGCAAAATACGTGGACAATCAGTGGCGATGGATGTTATCTCGCTACAACTGAGGAAGGAATATTAATTGTGTCCCTCCATTTACCTTACCAGACTGGGTCTTGCAAATTGAGCCCCCCAATTCCGCTTCAGGCATTTTCGGAGTGCCTGACTGGCCCAAATGCCATGATTCCCGCTGATGTTGGAATGGTGAATAGAACCTAATATGGTATTCCAAACCGCCATGGCTAGTTAGCCGAATGCCCGGAAACCATCCTCTGCGTACATAAATCAATTCATTGACTTGCAGACTGGGAAGACCGCTTCCTGTGGCTAGGAATTGTCAAACCAAAGTTAACATAAAGTTGACACGGATGATTGACATCTTGAAGTTCAGTTCCAATGGGGTTGACAATCATTACAAGGAGTGCCATTACTGTGCCGCACGTGCTTCTCAGCATATTGGCTGCGAGGAGCAGGATCCACTCTGTCGGGTCACCTTCTGATATCTAGATTATGAAGGGTATCTTCAACTCGACACCCCCCAGGCCAGGTACACAGAGATTGGGAGTCAGCACTACGGGTTCAGTTTTGCATAGCAGTGACTGGACAAGATGATTATTCTGCAGGGAAATTACATTTATGTTATGACTTAATCAGCAGAATACGCCAGGGACATTAGGTCTCAAACTCGAATTGCTGGCATATCCCATGGACCTTCAGTTGTATGTGGCCACACATCTACACCAGTATGTTAAGGTCACTAGAGCCTTAGGGACTCTGGACTAGCAATGATTGTTAGTCACGTGAAGCCTCACTAGAGTATTTACTATAGACCATCGCCCGGTGGGTAATATGGGTTCTGGGATACAGGAGTGAACACTGACATACAATTCACTCCACCCAGGCTGCAACTATATCAGCAGCAGTGGATGGACGTTCACGGGACCACATCCTGGCGGCTGCAGGATGGTCTAACGAATGATTCCAAACATTTAGAAATACCCTTTGCCAGACCAGAGGTATTGACCAACTCTTTTTAGGTCTGTGTTATAGTCCTCCTGGATGAAGGAGGTTACTATTATCACTATATGTCCATTAATAGCATCAACATGTCTATACCTATGTCATGCCTGAATGCATTATTAAAATTAGCTCTTTACTGATGCAGTGTGTGATGCATGGACTCGTCTCCACGGCATGAAATCACAGAGCTTTGAAATCTTCACGTAGTCACTCACGTGACTCCAAAGTAAAATAGTAAGATTAAATGAGAACTTACCAGTTTGAAGTTTGATCCTTATTTCATGAGGAGTTACGATGAGGGATTACATGCCCTCCGCTCCCAACCCTCTATATAAAGATCAACTGGTATTTTAGTTCTCTTATCTTACTATACATTCAGTCAACTTCTGTTATCTGTGATTTCACACCGCTGCTTTGAAGAATGTCGTGCATGCGTGCTGGCGGGGTCTTGACGTAATCCCTCATCGTAACTCCTCATAAAAATAAGGATCAAACTTCAAACTATTAAGTTCTCGTTTAATCTTGCTATTAGTGTGCATCTATAATTAAAAGTGTCATCTTGACCACTTTCTGTTTGCGTTAGTTTTTGATTTTAGAAAAAACGCATGTATGGCTGTGATTTTTGGCCATCTTACTCACAGTCCTCCTCTGCTGATCAGGCCCCGAGGATTTTTCCCATCGATGAAAAATAAAAGAGTTAATAGTGTTTAAAAAATCTTGAGATCCTGTCGCCTGTCAATCACCGCCATGAAAGTCACGCCCCTTCCGGGGGTGGGGGCAGGATTATAAAAGCCCAGATTCTGGGCGTGGCTCAAGTCTTTCTGCAAGATGGCGAGGGAGAGGCCACAACTCTCATTCTGCTGTGGATCAACTCAACTAAACTATGAGTATGCAATGTACTTGAATAAATGATTTGTTAGCCCTTGATGAAAATGAAACGAGTTGTTTGGCCTGTTGCCCTGCCTGTATTTGAAACTGCAATGTTTTATTTATTAAATCCGAGTGTGTTTAGTTCAAAAGTCCCGCTCATTTCGTGACTGTGTGTGTGTGTGTGTCTGTGTGTGGTGTGAGAGTGTGTTGTGTGAGTATTTGTCTGTGTGTTTGTCTGTGTGTGTCCATTTGTGAGTGTGTGTGTGTGTGTGTGGTGGAGGGTGTGTGTGAGAGTCTGTGTGTGTGTGAGATGGAGGGTGTGAATGTGTGAGGTGGAGGGTGTGTGTGTGAGTGTTCAATAAGTAACAAATAGTACAAATAATATAGTCTTTTGTCGTTCAGAGCTTATCCGCTATGTTTAATAGCCTGATGGCTGTCAGGAAGAAGCTGTTCCTGAATGAGTGTGTGGCTGCATGTGTGTGTGAGTCTCTGAATGTGTGTGTGAGTCTGTGTGTGTGTAAGTCTGTGTGTGTGTGTAAGTGTGTGTGAGTGTATGTATGTGCACTCTGCTTGAAATGCTGTGAAATTGGATTTGCTGGTCTGTACTCCGCTTGAAGTGCTGTGATGTTGCTGTGAGGTTAGACTTGCTGCCTGCACTCTGCTTGGAGTGCTGTGAGGTTAGACTTTCTGATGGCACTCTGCTTGAAGTGCTGTGAGGTTGGACTTGCTGCCTGCACTCTGCTTGGAGTGCTGTGAGATTGGATTTGCAGCCTGCACTCCACTTCAAGTGCTGTGAGAATGTATTTGCAGGCCTGCACTGACTGATGACTTTTGAGGTAAATTCTCAGATTTTCTTTGTGAAAATTTGACCGCTCACTCTCTATGTTAAAATTGTCTTTATTTTTATCAACAGCAAAGAGACATCAAGAAGCAGTGAGCAGCAGAACACAACAAGAAAGTTAATAAATCTCATCTTTAACATGTAAATTGTTGTTATATTTTAAGAGCCATTCACATTTTAAACTTTAATAAATCCTTTTTCACTTGCCATGCCTGTGTGTTCTTCATCACATTGGGAACCCATTGGGAATGGCTGTGCTGTCAGAGAGCCACTAAGAGTGCTTGGGGGGGGGGAGGTTGAGGGGAGATGGACTGAATCCGTGGGGGGAGGGGAATGGCAAGGAGGCAGTGGGGCAAATGAAGGGTGAAGTGGTGAAGGGAGGAGGGGTGACTGAGTGAACTGCCACCACACCGCCGTGAGTGACTGGACAGCCAGCCCACCAGCCATGAGTAAGTGAACTGCTAGCCCACCAGTTATAAGTGACTGAAGTGCCAGCCCACCAGCCATGAATTAGTGAACTGCCAGCCCACCAGTCATGACTCACTGAACTGCAAGTCCAAAAATCCATTCAGTCCATAATGTCCATACTAGCCCTCTGGAAACCGGACCCTTCAGCGTATAACACCTATACTAGCGCTCCAGAGATTCACGCAAGGATAGACTTTCCTCCTTCATTGCTGTGATCTGTAAAAAAAGATAAAAATTTCTAAAATTGATTGTCCACCCTCTCCCTCTTCTCTCTCACAGAGTCTGTCGCCTGTTTTCGGCAGAATTTCTGGCAGTTTCTCAGATGCCATTCATCCAGGCCTGAGTTACTGAGCTGCCAGCCTGCCATGCCTAAGTGACAGCTGCCAGGCCTAAGTGACTGAGCTGCCAGGCCTGAGTGACTGAGCTGCCAGGCCTGAGTGACTGAGCTGCAGGCCTGAGTGACTGAGCTGCCAGGCCTGAGTGACTGAGCTGCCAGGCCTGAGTGACTGAGCTGCCAGGCCTGAGTGACTGAGCTGCCAGGCCTGAGTGACTGAGCTGCCAGGCCTGAGTGAATGAGCTGACCAAGGCTGGAGTTGACTGACTGCAAGGCCTGAGTGACTGAGCTGCCAACGGGTCCCACTTAGTCTAGTGTGTATCTATGTGTGAGTGTTATATCTATGTGAGTGTGTCTCTGAGTGTGAGTGTTATATCTATGCGTGTGTGTCTCTGAGTGTGCGTGTGTGTTTTATATCGATGTGTGTCTGAGTGTTATATCTATGCGAGTGTGTCTCTGAGTGTGTATGTGTTATATCTATGTGTGAGTGTGTCTGTGTGTTATATCTACGTGTGAATTTCTGTGTGTGAGTATTATACATGTGTGAATGTGTGTGGGGTCTGTGTGTGAGTGTGTCTGTGTGAGTGAGTGTCTTTGTGTCAATGTGACTGGCTGTATGTGTGAGTGTGGCTCCGTGTGTGTCACTGAGAGTGTGTCTCTGAGTATGTGTGTGAGCGTCTGTATGTGTGTGTGTGTTATATCTATGTGTGTCTCTGAGTGTTATATCTATGTGAGTGTATCCATGTGAATGTGTGTTATATCTGTGTAAATGTGTGTGTGTCTGTGTGTGTGTTATATCTACGTGTGAATCGTGTGTCTCCCGTGGAAGTGACTGTGAGTGGAGTGGTCTTTGTGTGGAATGTGGGTGTGAGGGTGTGTGGTATGGCGTGAGAGAGTGTGTGTGTTGTGGGGTGTGTGTTGTGTGTTGTGTGTATGTGTTGTGGGGGGTGTGTGATGAGAGGATGTGGGGAGGTGGGTGAGAGTGTGTGAGTGAGGGGGATGAGAGTGTGTGTGGTTGGGGGAGGGTAAGAGAGTGTGTTGTGGGAGGGGAGGTGGACAGTGTGTGTGTGTGGGGCGATGGTGACAGTGGTGTGTGTGTGTGGGGTGGGTGACAGTGAGTGTTTGTTGGGGAGGGGAGTGACAGGTGTTGTGGGGGGGGGTGACAGTGTGTGTGTGTGTGGGGGGGGGCCGTGACAGTTGACGTGGGGGGAGTGACAATGTGTGTGGTGTGTGTGGGGGGGGGTGACAGTCGTGGTGGGGGGAGTGAGTGTGTGTGTGGGGGGGGAAGAGCATGTGGTGTGTGTGTGGGGGGGGGTGGGTGGACAGTGCGTGTGTGTGTTGGGGGGATGACAGTGTAGTGCGTGTGTGGGGGGGGGGGTGACAGTGTGTGTGTTTGCGTGGGGGGTGACCAGTAGTGTGTGTGTGGCGTGGGGGATGACAGTATGTGTGGGGGGGGGGGTGACAGTGTGTGTGGGTGTGGGGGGGGTGACCCGGGTGACAGTGTGTGGTTTTGGGGGGGGTGACAGTGTGTGTGTGTGTGTGTGTGGTGGGGGGGTGACCGTTGTGTTGTGTGTGTGTGTGTGGGGGGGGCGGAGGGGGACTGTGTGTGTGGGGGGGGTGAGTGTGTGTGTGTGTTGGGGGGGGTGACAGTGGGTGTGTGGGGGGAGGGGTGACAGTGGGTGTGTGTGTGGGGGGGGTTGACAGTGTGTGTGTGTTGGGGGGGGAGGACTGTGTGTGTGTGTGTGGGGGGGTGACAGTGGCTGTGTTGTGTGTGGGGGTGACAGTGTGTGTGTGTGTGTGGGGGGGGGTGACAGTGTGTGTGTGGGGGGGGTGTGAGTGTGTGTGTGTGTGTGTTGGGGAGGGGTGTGACAGTGTGTGTGGGGGGGGTGACGTGCGTGTGTGTGTGTGTGTGTGTGTGGAGGGGGGGGTGGTTGACAGTGCAGTGTGTGTGTTTGTATGTGGTGTTGTGGGCGGGGGTGGACAGTGCGTGTGTGTGTGTGTGTGGGGGGATGACAGTGTGTGGTGTGTGGGGGGGTGACAGTGGTGAGTGTGTGTGCGTGGGGGGTGACAGTGTGTATGTGTGCGTGGAGGGTTGAACGTATGTGTGGGGGGAGGGTGACAGGTGTGTGTGTGTGTGTGATGGGGGGGGGGTGGCAGTGTGTGAGTGTGGCGGGGGGTGACGCGGTGACAGTGGTTGTGTGTGAGTGTGTTGTGGGGGGGGGGGTGACCGTGTGTGTGTGTGTGTGTGTGGGGGGGGGGTGACTTGTGTGTGTTGGGGGGCGTGAGTGTGTGTGTGTGTGTGGGGGGGGAGGTGACAGTGTGTGTGTTGTGGGGGGGGGGGTGACAGTGTGTGTGTGTGGGGGGGGGTTGACAGTGTGTGTGTGTGGGGGGGTGACTGTGTGTGTGTGTGTGGGGGGGGGTGACAGGTGAGTGTGGTGTGGGGGGGTGACAGTGTGTGTGTGTGTTGGGGGGGGGGGGTGACAGTGTGTGTGTGGGGGGGGTGAGTGTGTGTGTGTGTGTGGGGGGGGTGATGACAGCATGTGTGTGGGGGGGGGGGGGGTGGGGGGGTGACAGTGCGTGTTGTGTGTGTGTGTGTGTGTGTGGAGGGGGGGTGACAGTGCGTGTGTATGTGTGTGTGGGGGGGGGGGTGACAGTGCATGTGAGTGTGTGGGGGTCACAGTGTGTGTGTGTGTGTGGGTCACGGGAGGTGACAGTGTGTGTGTGTTAGGGGGGGGGGTGACAGTGTAGGTGTGGTGGGGGGTGGACTGTGTGTGGTTGTGTGTGTGTGTGTGGGGGGGCAGGTGACAGTGTGTGTGTGTGGCGGGGTTGACAGTGTGTGTGTGTGCGGGGGTGACAGTGTGTGTGTGTGTGTGGGTGGGGGGTGACAGTGTTGTGTGTCTGTGTGTGTTTGGGGGGACGTGACAGTGTGTTGTGTGTGTGGGGGGGTGGGACAGTGTGTGTGTTGTGGGGGGTGACAGTGTGTGTGTGTGTGCTGTGGGGGAGGGGGTGACAGTGTGTGTGTGTGGGGGTGACAGGGTGCGTGTGTGTGTGGGGGGGGGGGAGGAGGGGGGGGGGGGGGAGTGACAGTGTGTGTGACAGTGTGTGTGTGTGGTGGGGGGGGTGACTGTGTGTGTGTGGTGGGGGGGGTGACAGTGTGTGTGTCAGTGTGAGTGTGTGTGTGTGTGGGGTGTGACAGTGTGTGTGTGTGTCGTGGGTGACAGTGTGTGTATGGGGGGTGACAGTGTGTGTGTGTGGGGGGGGTGGGTGAGGTGACGGTGACAGTGTGTGTGTGTGTGATGGGGGTGACAGTGTGTGTATGGGAGGGTGACAGTGTAGTGTGTGTGGGGGGGGTGGACAGTGTGTGTGAGGGGGTGGAACAGTGTGTGTATGGGGGAGGTGACAGTGTGTGTGTGTCCGTGGGGGGGGGCGGGTGACAGTGTGTTGTGGGGGGGGGGGGGTGACGTGTGTGGGGGGGGGTGACATGTGGGGTGTGTGTGTTGTGTGGGGCGTGACAGGTGTTGTGTGTATGGGGGGGAGGTGGACAGTGTGTGTGTGTTGTGGGGGGGGGTGACGTGTGTGTGGGGGGGGGGTGACAGTGTGTGTATGGGGGGGTGACAGTGTGTGTAGGGGCGGTGTGGTGTGTGTGGTTGGTGGGGGCGACTGTGTGTGTGTGTGTGTGTGGGGGGGTGTGACAGTGTGTGTGTGTGGGGGGGGGGTGACAGTGTGTGTGTGTGGGGGGAGGGGGTGACAGGTGTGTGTGTGTGGGGGGAGGTGACAGTGTGTGTGTGTGGGGGGGGAGTTGGACAGTGGTGTGGGGGGGGGTGGGTAACAGTGTGTGTGTGGGGGGGGTGACAGTGATTGTGTGTGTGGGGTGGGGGTGACCAGGGAGTGTGTGGGGGGGGGGTGACAGTGTTGTTTGGGGGGGGTGACAGTGTGTTTATGGGGGGGGGTGAAGTGCTGTGTGTGGGAGGGGTGACAGTGTTGTTTTGTGTGTGTGGGGGGGGTGACAGTGTGTGAGTGGGGGGGGGGTGTAGTGTGTGTGTGGGGGGGGGTGACAGTGTTGTGTGGGGGGGGTGATTGTGTGTTGTGACAGGTGTGTGTGACAGTTGTCAGTGTGTGGGCAGGGGGTGACAATGTGTGTGGGTGGGGGGTGGACAGTGGTGTGTGGGGGGGGGGTGACAGTGTGTGTGTGTGTGGGGGGGGGGGTGACGTGTGTGTGGGGGGGGGGTGACCGTGTTGTGTGGGGGTGGTGACAGTGTGGTGTGGTGGGGGGTGGTGGACAGTATGTTGTGTGGGGGGGGAGGGGGACAGTGTGTGTGGTGGGGGGGTTGACAGATGTGTGTGACAGTGTGTGTGTGGGGGGGGGGGGTGACAGAGTGTGTGGGGGGGGGGGGGGGTGACTTGACAGTGTGTGATTTGTGTGGGGGGGGGGTGACAGTGTGTGTGTGTGGTGCGGGGGGGTGACAGTGTGTGTGGGGGGGGGGCGGTGGGTGACAGTGTGTGTGTGTGGGGTGGACGGTGACAAGAGTGTGTGGGGGGGGTGACAGTGTTGTGTGTGTGTGGGGGGTTGACAGTGTGTGGGGGCGGGTGCAGTGTGGTTGGGGGGGGGGGGGTGACAGTTGTGTGTGGGGGGGGTGACAGTGGTGTGTGGGGGGGGGGAGTGACAGTGTATGTGTGGGCGGGGGTACAGTGTGTTGGGGGGGGGTGACAGTTCTGTGTGTGACAGTGTGTGTGTGGGGGGGGGGTGACAGAGTGTGTGGGGGGGTGACAGTTGTGTGTGTATGTGTGGGGGGGTGACAGTGAGTGGTGTGGGGGGGGGGGCGGGGGGGGGTTGACAGTGTGTGTGTGGGGGGGCGCTTCCGCGCGAGTGACAGTGTGTCCGTGGGCGGGCCGGGTCGGTGACACTGTGTGTGGGGGGGGGGGGGTGGACAGTGTGTGTGTGTGGGGGGGGGTGACAGTGTGTGTGTGTGTGGGGGGGTGAACAGTGTGGGTGTGGGGGGGGGGGTGACAGTGTGTGTGGGGGGGGGGTTGGTGACAGTGTGTGTGTGGGGGGGGGTGACAGTGTGTGTGGGGGGGGCGGTGACAGTGTGTGTGTGGGGGGGGGTGGTGGACAGTGTGTGTGTGGGGGGTTGACAGTGTGTGGGGGGGGGGGTGACAGTGTGTGTGGGGGGGGTGACAGTGTGTGTGGGGGGGTTGAGGGGTGACAGTGTGTGTGGGGGGGGGTGACAGAGTGTGTGGGGAGGGGGGGAAAGTGTGGTGTGGGGGGGGGGTGACATTGTGTGGTGGGGGGGGGTGTGGTGACAGAGTGTGTGGGGGGAGTGACTGTGTGTGTGTGTGTCGGGGGGGTGACAGTGTGTGTGTGGGGGGGGTTGACAGTGTGTGTGTGGGGGGGTGACAGTGTGTGTGGGGGGGGTGACAGTGTGGTGTGTGTGTGTGGGGGGGTGACAGTGTGTGTGTGGGGGGGGTGACAGTGTGTGTGGGGGGGGTGACAGTGTGTGTGTGGGGGGGTGACAGAAGTGTGTGGGGGGGGTGACAGAGTGGTGTGGGGGGGGGGGGTGACAGTGTGTGTGTGGGGGGGGGGTGACAAGTGTGTTTGTGGGGGGGCATGACGTGTGTCGTGGGGGGGGGGTGACAGTGTGTGTGTGGGGGGGGAGACTGGGTGTGTGAGGGGGTTGAACAGTGTGTGTGGGGGGGTGGACAGTGTGTGTGGGGGGGGGGTGACAGTGTGTGTGGGGGGGTGACAGTGTGTGTGTGGGGGGGTGGGGGGTGACAGTGTGTGTGTGGGGGGGGGTGTGACAGGTGTCTGTGTGGGGGGGGGTGACAGTGTGTGTGGGGGGGTGACAGTGTGTGTGGGGAGGGTGGCCAGTGTGTGTGTGGGGGGGTGACAGTGTGTGAGGGGGGGTGACAGTGTGTGTGGGGGGGGGTGACAGTGTGTGTGGGGGGGCGGGGTGACAGTGTGTGTGTGTGTGGGGGCCCGGTGTGTGTGTGTGTGGGGACGTGGGGGGTGACAGTGTCGTGTATGGGGGGGGGGTGACAGTGTGTGTGTGTTGTGGGGGGGAGGTGTGTGTGGTGTGGGGGGGGGGGAGGGTGACAGTGTGTGGTAGTGTGTGGGGGGGGGTGTAGTGGTGTGTGGGGGGGGGTGTGTGTGTGTTGTGTGGGGGGGGGTGAAAGTGTGTGTGTGTTGGGGGGGGTGAAGTGTGTTGTGTGTGTGTGGGGGGGGGGTATGTGTGTGGTGTGTGGGGGGGGGTTGACGTGTGTGTGTGTGGGGGGGGGTGTGTGTTGGTGTGGGGGGGGGGTGTGTGTGTGTGTGGGGGGGGGTGGAACAGTGTGTGTGATGTGGGGGGGGTGTGTGTGTGTGTGTGTGGGGGGGGGGTGGGTGACAGTGTGTGTGTGTGGGTGGGGGTGTGTGAGTGTTGTGTGTGGGGGGGGGTGTGACGTGTGTTGTGTGTGGGGGGGGTTGATGTGACAGTGTGAGTGTCCGCTCTGTTCCCGGCCGTGACGTGTTGTGCCGTGCCGTGTGTTGTGCGCGGCGGAAAAGGGTTGTGCCGCGGCGCGGGTTCGGGCGATGGCGATGGCGAGTCGGCGGCGGGCGGCGCGGAGCGGGGGGGCGGCGGGCCCCACACCCACAACCCGTGGCCAGGGAAGCCTGCTAACAAGATCCTGGAGACGAGGTCTACTTCTGGACATGCGACAAGGTGCAGAAGCCCGCATTCGCCTCCCCCCATTCTGGCCCAGTCCCCCCCGCCACTTCAGCATTAACTGGCGCCCGTCCCCCCCCCCACCAATACTGCCCCCCCACCCCCCCACTCCATAGGGCCCGTTACCCCCCATACAGGAACCGTCTCCCCCCATTCGTCCCGTTTTCCCCAATTTCTTGCCCCTTCTCCCCCCATACTGGACCCGGTACCCCCCCATACAGGACCTGTCCCCCATTCGATTCCCGTTCCACCATTTGGCCCGTCCCTCCACCATTCTTGCCCGTCCCCCCGATACTGGCCTGACCCTCCATACTGGCTCAACCCCCGCCATTCAGCCCATCCGCTCCATTCGGGACCGTCTCTCCACAACCAGCGCCATGCCCTCCGTTGGCCAGTCTCCTCCATTACTGGCCCACCCATCCATCTCTCGCCCCCTAGCCCATATATGTGCCAGTTCCCATCTCTGCCACGCCTCCCCTCCCATACACACTCCCTTCCTCATCTTCCACCCACCACAGATGTCTCCTTTCATCACCCTTCGTCAAGGCTATGAAATTAACTTTATCATTTCCTTATTTAAGTTGACATTTTTCCTGTAAATGTCAGAGGTTAAGGGTAACCCGACAAGCTACAGTGTAAACCCCTGTTTTTAGATGACCTCTTTTATAATGATTTTGGTTATAGTTGGAGCAGACCTACCCGACCTTCAAACCGCCAGGCCAGAGCCAGGCCAGGCCGTTGATGTCACCCCATGCTCTGCCACTCCTCCCTGGCGCTTGTCCAGGCTATTCCTGCCGCCCCACACCGCTAACCCTTGTCTGATTCCGGCCACCTGGGTGACCATCGACTCCGCCGATCCTCGCCTCCACCACAGCAGACCGGGCCCGTCAACCTTCGCCTGCATTCCAGGCCCACTTCTAAATGAGAGTCAGAAGAAGGGAAGTACAACGGGATCTGGGGGTCCTTGTAATCGGGTCTATGAAAGTCAAACAAGCAGCACAGCAGGCAGTGAAGAAAGCGAATGGAATGTTGGCCTTTATAACAAGAGGAAGAATATAGGAACAAAGAGGTCCTTCAGGCAGTTTGTATAGGGCCCTAGTGAGGACCACAACCTAGAGTATGTGTGCGTTTTTGGTCCCCTTTTAAATTTGAGGAAGCCACATTCTTGCTATTGAGGAGTGCAGAGTAGGTTCAACAAGGTTTAATTACCAGGATGCCGGACAGTCATATGCTGAACAGAGGAGACAGCTGGGCTTGTACACTCTGGAGTGGTATAAGGATGAGTAGGGAAATCTCATTGAAACATATGAACATTGGTTAAGGGTTTGGACCCGATAGAGGGCAGGAACATGTTCCCGATGTTGGGGAGGTCAGAAAAAACCATGGTGCCACTGTTTATGACTAAGGAGTAAGCATTTAGACGGAGAGAGGGATACACTTTTTATCTACAGGGAGTGGTCAGTCATGTGGAATTCTCTGCCTCAGAGTGCGTGGAGGCAGTTCTCTGGATGCTTTCAAGAGAGAGCTAGATAGGGCTCTTAAAAATAACGGAGTCAGGGGATATGGGGAGAAGGCAGGAACGGGGTACTGATTGTTGGGTATGATCAGCCTATGTTTACATTGAATGGTGGGTGTGGCTCGAAGGGATGAATGTCCTAATCCATGACCATTGTCTATTGTCTCTACCAAAAACGTCCTCTATCCATGTGTACCAGAGATACTGTCTGCCCCGCTGAGTTACTCCAGCACTTTGTGTCTTACTTATACAATGATAACCCCTTACTCGGTTATAGCGGACAAACGGCAATAACTCACTGAGCCAAGGTTTTATCAAGATGGTGACGAAGGCTTTTGGCACACAGGCTTAATCAGGTCAAGTCAGGGAACATTTTGGGTCAAGAACCTTCTTCAGAATTTTTAGTCCTCACATGCTGCCTGACCCATTGAGTTCTTCCAGGACTTAGTGTTTTGCTGAAGACTCCAGCACCTGCAGTCCCCAGTGTCTCCATAGAAGTTGGACGTTATGCTGCAGTTGTAAAAGGCAAGGATGAGGCCGCTTTTGGAGTATTGTGTTCAGTTTTGGTCCTGCTGTAGGAGAGAAGGCATGATGCAAATTGAAGCTGGGGAAAAAAGTGCAGAGAGGGTGTTTGTTATGAGGATGATTTGCAAGACCAAAGATCGAGGGCTCTGGGCATATGCCAAGGACGTTATTCCTTGGAGCGCTGGGACGATACTTTAAGCCTGCCTACCCCTCTCTGTAGTACAGGCCTCCAGAGGACGTTATGGGTACTGATTGTGTTTGAGAAAAAAGGAATGGTAAATGCTGGTTTATTACCAAAGATGTGAAGTACTGAAGTAACTCAGATGAGTGATACTTTTTTGTCACATGTAAAGTTCTTTATTTTGCATACCAAAGTATGAAAATTAGTTAATAGACAATAGGTGCAGGAGTTGTAACCGGCCATTCGGTGCCCTTTCGAGCCAGGAGCACTGCCATTCAATGTGATCATGGCTGATCATCCCCAATCAGTACCCCATTCCTGCCTTCTCCCCATATCCCCTGACCCCGCTATCTTTAAGAGCCTATCTAGCTCTCTCTTGAAAGTATCCAGAGAAACCGGCCTCCTCCCACCCTGTTGGCCTCCACCACCCTGTGAGGCAGAGAATTCCACACACTCACAACTCACCACATAAAGGGTGCTAACAAACATAAAAACATAGAAAATAGGTGCAGGAGTAGGCCATTTTTGGCCCTTCGAGCTTGCACCGCCATTCAATATGATCATGGCTGATCATCCAACTCAGCATCCTGTACCTGCCTTCTCTCCATACACCCTGATCCTTTAGCCACAAGGGCCACATCTTAATCTCCCTCCACATTTCTAACTCCCTCGATGACAAAGTTACAAACTAGCCCACACGAGTGGTCGCCTTTTGTTCTCTACCCCCCCCCCCCCCCCCCCCCCCCCCCCCCCCCACCCCCCCCCCCCCCCCCCCCCCCCCCCCCCCCCCCCCCCCCCCCCCACCACCCCACCCCCCCTCCCCCCCCCCCCCTCCCCCCCCCCCCCCCCCCCCCCCCCCCCCCCCCCCCCCCCCCCCCCCCCCCCCCCCCCCCCCCCCCCCCCCACCCCCCCCCCCCCCCCCCCCCCCCCCCCCCCCCCCCCCCCCTCCCCCCCCCACCCCCCCCCCCCCCCCCACCCCCCCCCCCCCCCCCCACCCCCAGAGGTTCCCCCTTGCCGGGTCCTCCTTTGGCCTTCCCATCCCCCACTCCTCACGGCAGGTCAGGCTGACTGATCCTCTGAGTTACTCCAGCACTATGTAGGTAACAACTTTGGTTAGCTAATTGATTTTTTTTCGCGGAGGTATGAAACAAGGACATTGGGTGCATGTTTGAAAGTCGTGGTGACCATTGCAGTTACCCTCACCTTTAAATGATGACATAGTCTACATGGATCCTGTTTACATCAACGTATAAAGGGTCAAGAACTTCAAATTCCTAGGCGTGCACATTTCCGAAGATCTTTCCTGGTCCCAGCACACTGATGCAATTATAAAGAAAGCACATCAGCGCCTCTACTTCCTGAGAAGACTACGGAGAGTCGGCATGTCAAAGAGGACTCTCTCGAACTTCTACAGGTGCACAGTAGAGACCATGCTGACTGGTTGCATCGTGGCTTGGTTCGGCAACTTGAACGTCCAGGAGCGGAAAAGGATGCAGAAAGTTGTAACCTCTGCCCAGTCCATCATCGGCTCTGACCTCCCCATCATCGAAGGGATCTATCGCAGTCGCTGCCTCAAAAAGGCAGCCAACATAATCAAGGACACACACCATCCTGGCCACACACTCATCTCTCCGCTACCATCGGGCAGAAGGTACAGGAGCCTGAAATCTGTTACATCCAGGTTCAGGAACAGCTTCTTCCCCACAGCCATCGGGCTATTAAACTCGCCAACAAACAGACTCTGAACTGTAACAGCCTATTGCACTTTATCTCCTTATTTATGTGTATATTGAACGGAACTGTTCTGTATTTTTGTTTACAATATTCTGTCGTGCTGCAGCAAGCAAGAATTTCATTGTCCTATCTGGGACACACGACAATAAACTCTCTTGACTTGACTTGACTTGGATTTTTGCAATACATGGAAGTTTCTGCATTACAAGCCGGTCAAAACAGCAAGGATACATAAAGTTCCTTTAAGTGGTAAACTATATCCAAAATTGGCAGCAGCAATAGGGTGATTAAGAAGTCTTTCGATAACCATGGGTTTGTTCAATGCCCAGTATAGACCGTTTGTTTTTTTTGTTGGTGTGTTTTTGTTAATGCATGCGATGTGGTCATGCTGGACTGTCTGGTATTCTGGAATATTAGATACTATTCTGATTAATAGCTGAATATACATTTATTTCACTTATTCCAACCGTTGCGCAGTATAATACATTTACCAGTACACACTGAAGGTAGAGGCATGCAGGGAAATGGGGCCCTGGTGAGTTTTCAGTAAGCATGAAATCGGGCCCCAGTTGGTTCAAAGGGAGTGTGGGTCCTGGTGATCAAAAAGAGCATGGAAAGTAAAGTACGGTTGACTAGTACGGATGCACGGGTTATGGGTAGAAGGCAGGAGAATGGGATTAGGGGGAAGAGATAGATCAGCTATGATTTAATGGCAGAGTGGACTTGATGGGCCGTATGGCCTAATTCTACTCCTGTCACTTATGAAACATCACTGAGCGAACTGGATAATCGGATTGTTAGGATTGCCAAATAGTTGGATAACAGATGTTTGGTGTTTTACTAGAAATTTAAATTTGTTGGTTTCAGCGGGAATGCAAGACATTTTCACGTTGGCCAACGACCCCATTGCAGATATTGGAGTTTGGAACTAGTGCGCTACTGTGCAGAGACCTATGTCCTGCACTCTGTATCCTTCCCTTTGCTCTGCCTATTGTACTTAGGTTTGGCTTGATTGTATTTATATTTATGTATCATATTTAATTGGATTACATAGAAACATAGAAAATAGGTGCAGGAGGCCATTCGGCCCTTCGGGCCATCACCGCCATTCATTGTGATCATGATCCCCAATCAATAACCCGTGCCTGCCTTCTCCCCATATCCCCTGATTCCACTAGCCCAGGGGCAGGGGAACCTTTACATGATGAAATGCCGCATTAAGTAAGATGTAATCTAATAATGCCGCATCGAAGAAACCTCAATTAGATATACTTCAAAATGTACATTGTTTAGTAAAAATCTAACTACTATGTACTAACTTAAAGAAAATGAAACAAATTTGTTTATTCCAAAGTTAACTAACCTTTTAATGACTTTGTTATGACTCCTTTTTGTGGGAGGTTAACTTACATTCTAGCATCGCATTAGAACTAAATCATGTTCATGTTCTGTTATGTTCATGTGTTAAAATAGCCCTCATGACTTACTAATGTTTTAATTGTGTCCGTCAGTCGGGGAGGATTATTTTGTTGAATCTTCTTTTACTCTTTGGTATTTTAAATACGTTCTGTAATGATGTGACCCGATAAGATTAAAATTTAAATAATAAAAGACAAACAAAAACATATTAATAAAATAAAAATAAAATAATTTGTTCTACAAAATTTGGATTCATTCAAAAGGCTGCACTTAATGGCCTAGAAGGCCACAGGTTCCCCACCCCTGCACTAGCCCCTAGAGCTCTTATCTAACTCTCTCTTAAAACCTTCCAGTGATTTGGCCTCCACTGCCCTCGCTGCACTGTCTGCAAAACAAAGGTTTTTCTCTGTGCACGTGACATTAATGAACCTAAGCTTCGAGTCATACAGCGTGGAAACCGGCCCTTCAGCCCAACTTGCCCATGCTGATCAACATGCCCCATCTACAATAGTCCCACCTGCCTGCAATTGGCCTATATCCCTTTAAACCTTTCCCATCCATGTACCTGTCCAAATGCCTGTGAAATGTTGTTATTGCCAAATAAGTAGACAATTGACGTGAAACTTGGATGACATTGAGAACAGCCGTGCTTAAAGTGAGGAGCTGTGTGGTGTTCGGATAGAAGACCAGATGGAAGGATGTGATGGGTGGAGTGAAGATGTGGGAAGTGACAGCTCATGGAGAGACGACAGATGGAAGGGGGCACTGAGGGGAGATTGTGTGAACGCTAGTGGAAGGGGCACACAGAGAAGGGTGTGAACGCTAGTGGAAGGGGGCACACTGAGAGAAGGGTGTGAGACACACTAGTGGAGGGGGCACTGAGAGGAGAGTGTGTGACACACCAGTGGAAGGGGGCACACTGAGGAGGGTGTGAGATGCTAATGGAAGGATACACTGAGAGGAGGGTGTGAGACACGTTAGTGGAAGGGGGCTCACTGAGGAGGGTGTGAGATGCTAGTGGAAGGGTGCACTGAGAGGTGGGTGTGAGACATGCTAGTGGAAGGAGGCACACTGAGGAGGGTGGGAGGGTGGCTGCAACCCAGAGAACATTCTGTGTTAATTGGTTGTGCATTGGTAGTTTCAAATCAGTCAATCAAATTCAATTTGTACGTTTCTAAAGCTGTTTGTCGTCTTCAAAAAAATGTGTGCTCCTTGAGGCCAGATTTGCAACTTTTTTCAGCTTGCTCAGTAATTTTAATTCAATCAAAACATGAATCAAACAATATCAAAGCAGCCTATATCGGCAAGACCAAGCGCAGGCTCGGCGATCGTTTTGCTGAACACCTCCGCTCAGACCGCCGAGGCCTACCTAATCTCCCATTTGCTAATATCTTTAACTGCCCCTCCCATTCTCATATTGACCTTACTGTCCTGGGCCTCCTCCACTGTCAGAATAAGACCGAATACAAATTGGAGGAACAGCACCTCATATTTTGCTTGTGCAGCTTACAACCCAGTGGTGTGAATATTGTTTTATCTTACTTCAAGTAACCCTTGCTTTCCCCCTCTCTCCGTCCTCCCCCATCCCAGTTCTCGGACTAGTTTCACCGTCTTCACTAAGGAGGACACAAACAATCTTCCTGATGTACTAGTGGCCATAGGATCTGGGGTGACGGAGGAACTGAAGAAAATTCAAATTAGGCAGGAAATGGTGTTGGGTAGACTGATGGGACCGAAGGCTGATAAATCCCCAGGGCCTGTTGGTCTGCATCCCAGGGTACCTAAGGAGGTGGCTCTACAAATTGTGAGTGAAAGATATGCAAATTGTGGATGCATTGGTGATCATTTTCCATTGTTCTATAGATTCAGGATCAGTTCCTGTGGATTGGAGGGTAGCTAATGTTATCCCACATTTTAAGAAAGGCTCTACAATTTGGAGCAAAGAAAACATGGAATTATAGACCAGTTAGCCTGACATCGGTGGTGGGGAAAATGCTGGAGTCAATTATAAAAGATGAAATAGCGGTACATTTGGATAGCAGTAACAGGATCGGTCCAAGTCAGCATGGATTTACGAAGGGGAAATCATGCTTAACTAATCTTCTGGAATTTTTTGAAGATGTAACTAGGAAAATGGACAAGGGAGAGCCAGTGGATGTAGTGCACCTGTACTTTCAGAAAGTATTTGATAAGGTCCCACGTAGGAGTTTAGTGGGCAAAATTAGGGCACATGGTATTGGGGGTAGAGTGCTGACGGATAGAAAATTGGTTGGCAGACAGGAAACAAAGAGTAGGGATTAACGGGTCCCTTTCAGAATGGCAGGCAGTGACTAGTGGGGTACTGCAAGGCTCGGTGCTGCGACCGCAGCTATTTACAATATACATCAATGATTTAGATGAAGGGATTCAAAGGAACATTAGCAAATTTGCAGATGTGTGTCACAGCTGGGTGGCAGTGTGAACTGTGAGGAGGATGCTATGAGAAAGCAGGGTGACTTGGACAGGTTGGGTGAGTGGGCAGATGGATGGCAGATGCAGTTTAATGTGGCTAAATGTGAGGTTAACCACTTTAGTAGCAAAAGCAGGAATTATCTAAATGGTGTCAAGTTGGGAAAAGGGAAGTACAACAGGATCTGGGTGTCCTTGTTCATCAGTCAATGAAAGTAAGCATGCAGGTACAGCAGGCAGCGAAGAAAGCGAATGGCATGTTGGCCTTCATAACAAGAGGAGTTGAGTATAGGAGCTTCTATCCTATTTGGTCCCCTAATTTGAGGAAGGACATTCTTGCTATTGAGGGAGTGCAGCATAGGTTCACAAGGTTAATTCCTGCGATGGTGGGATTGTCATATGCTGAGAGAATGGAGCGGCTGGGCTTGTATACTCTGGAATTTAGAAGGATGAGAGGGGATCGTATTGAAACATATAAAATTATTAAGGGTTTGGACACGCTAGAGGCAGGAAACATGTTCCCGATGTTGGGGGAGTCCACAACCAGAGGCCACAGTTCAAGAATAAGGGGTAAGCCATTTAGAACAGAGTGGGGAAACACTTTTTCATACAGAGAGTTGTGAGTCTGTGGAATTCTCTGCCTCAGAGGACAATGGAAGCCGGTTCTCTGGATACTTTCAAGAGAGAGCTAGATGGGGCTCTTAAAGATAGCGAAGTCAGGGGATATGGGGAGAAGGCAGGAACGGGGTACTAATTGGGGATGATGAGCCATGATCACATTGAATAGCGATGCTGGCTCGAAGGGCCGAGTGGCCAACACCTGCACCTATTGTCTATTGTTCTTCTGATAAAATGTTACCGATTGTATGCTTCCTTGTCGCGTGCCCCTCAGCTAACAATGAACAATTCTACATTTCCTTATGTGTAGAAACGAACGGCAGATGCTGCTTTACACCATAGATAGACACACATAGTTGGAGTAACTTAGCGGGACAGGCAGCATCTCTGGAGAGGAGGAATGGGTGAAGAAGGGTCTCGACCCGAAGCGTCACCCATTCCTTCTCTCCAGAGATGCCGCCTGTCCCGCTGAGTTACTCCGGCATTCTGTGTCTACCTTCTATTTTAATGCTGGTGGCTTCTGCAAAATTCTGTAAAGTTTCACTTTTGATTCATTACATAAGCGCACAATTCTGAAAGTTAGCAAAGAGAATAAACTAGGACAATAAACTAAACCACATTTCAAAAGTCAAGGGTGTTTAATTGTCTCATGTACTGGCAAAGGAACAATGCAATTCCTTGCTGCAGGTCTGTAAACTCAATCCACACAGATAGGTATAGGATAGCCCAGGGGTGGGGAACCTTTTCATGTTGGAATGCCGCATCAAGTTAGCTGTAATCTAATAAGGCAGCATGCAAGAAACTTCAATGAGATATACTTCAAAATGTACATTATTTTGTTAAAATAGCCCTCATGACTTACTAATGTTTTAATTGTGGCCGTCAGTCTGGGAGGATTCTTTTCTTGCATCTTCTTTTACTCTTTAGTATTTTAAATACGTTCATTTTAAGATTAAAATAAAATTAATAAAAGACAAACAAAAACCATACTAATAAAAATAAAAGGATTCATTCATTCAAAAGGCCGCACTTAATGGCCTAGAAGGCTGCAGGTTCCCCACCCCTGGAATAGCCGATAATACAATGAATTAGTGACCAGTAGAACCATAATAGTCCGAAACTAAGCCACAGACACACTACATAGTTGATCACAGTCACTAGTTATTATTATTTTTGGGAAATGTTTCCAATAAATGCTGCTCTAACTTGAATGTCTAGTTGTAGCTCATCAGTGGATGGACATTTTTTTGCAGTAGATGATTTTTATGACTAGTACCTTCCCCCAGCTCATGTTTAGCTTAGAAGTTCATCTTTTGGTGTATATAACTCATCTTCAGCGTTTGTCAACTCAAACCAGTCCAGAGGCCTGCTTCAGTGCCGCCTTATACTATGGAGTTAAGTTCTTGATTCAACCATGAGGACGCTCCAGTTATTAAATTCAGATATAAAGTTATCCAGAACAAAATAAACACTGAAGTGCAGCCGGTAGAATCCCTATTGCGTGTTTCCAACTAAATAAGTGGAATCTGTCACACTTTCGTTTATTAGATTGATTCACAGCAATTCCATTTCTGATCGGCATTTCCCAAGAAATAACACTTTGTCAATAATCCATGACAGATTTTCCCACTCCCTTTTCCCAAACGGCCTAAATCTTGACCGGCTTGTATCCATATGTACTCACATCAGTTTCTTAGAGATGTGGCGCAGTTGATTGAAACTAAGTTGCTGTAGAGTCTCAGGGATAGGCAGCACGGTGGCGCAGCGGGTGCATCCACCGCCTCACAGCGCCAGAGACCCGGGTTCCATCCTGACCTCGGGTGCTGTCTGTGTGGAGTTTGCACGTTCTTACTGTGACTGTGTAGATTTGTTCCGGGTGTTCTGCTTTTCTCCTCCATCCCAAAGAGGCGCAGGTTTGTAGGTTAATTGGCCTTGTAAATTGTCCCTAGAACGTCGGGAGTGGGTGAGAAAGTGGGTGATCATTGGTTGGCGTGAGCTTGGTGGGCCAAAGGTCCAGATTCCATGCTGTATCTCTAAACTAAATCAAATGGTCATATTGCTCTTGCTTCACATAAAGGTGTGCTCCACTCCCTTGCTCAAATCTGGGAGACTGAAGATTCAAGTTCTTCATTTAACGCATCTCACGTATTGAACCTTAATATCTAACCAAACCAAATGACCTTCGCTCCATAGATGCTGCCTCACCTGCTGAGTTTCTCCAGCATTTTTGTCTACCCTCGATTTTCCAGCATCTGCAGTTCCTTCTTAAGCATTTACAGTATTGGGTCCTTAGGAATTTCAGACTGATCAAGAATGAATGGAATGCCGTTCTGCAATATATTTATGATTTATTATGTTCCTTGCTTTTCAGTGCAAATTTGGAACATCAGATTGCATTATCTCATTGATTTATGGTGGTTTCTTTATAATTTCTTGTCTTACACAGTCAACAATACAGTATGGAAACGAGTCCTTAGGCTTATCAAACATTAATCAAGAGATTTAGCTCAACAGCTTATTATTTAACATTTCTAGAAGTTATGGGGGACATAAATAGGGTAGACAATCAGAAACTTATTTTCCCAGTGGAGATATGCCAAGACTAAAGGGCGTGCTTTTAAGGTGAGAGGGGCAAAGTTGAACGTAGATGTGGCGGGGCAAGATTTATGACACTGAGAGTGGTGGAGGCAGATACAGTAGTGGCATTTGAGTGCCTTTTGGATAGACACAAGGATGTACAGGGAATGAAGGGATGTAGGTCATGTGCAGGCAGAGGAGATTAGTTGAACTTAACATCATGTTTGGCATAGAAATTGTAGGCCGAAGGGTCTGTTCCTGTGCTGTACTGTTGTATGTTCTATGAGTGTGCAATCAAAATAAAACAATCCATTTGCTATTAAACTGGAAGATTCAAAACACGCCTCTATCACCAACAGGACATGCTTGAGGCGCTCAAAGCCTTGTCCGTGTTCTTCACCGAAAATAGCCTTCGTACCAGAAGAAACTTGCGAGGTGATATAGAGAGACGTAGCCTGTCCATTAATGAGGAATTTGTACGTGTGTTCAAAGAAGTCAAAGAGGTACGTACTCTATCATTATATCGTCTGTTGTTTTAATATCGTTAAAACTAAGCTATGATCTGAAATGTAGATGTTATTAGATTGTTGGGTAATTGTGAAATAAGATCTTGTTAAGCAACAAAATACAACGAGCTGAAAGTGAATACAAGGTTACATTTTATCAGCAGAAATTGGACTTGCCAATGTTTATTAGGAAATTGTACTTATTTTTAGCAAGACTGGCTAACGGAGCCTGTGCTGGTGTTGGAGTTCACACACAAAAGTTCATTTCACTGCACTTTATTGTCTATGTGATGAATAAAAACTGATTGGTTGATTGATGGCGGGAGTTAACCAGGCCTGATCTTTCCGTTTTCAGCCTGATGATTATAATGAAGAACGTACGAAAAAAGGCACAGAGTGCTGGAGTAACTCAGTGGGTCAGGCAGCACTTCCGGAGAACATGGAATAGGTGCCATTTCGGGTCGGGACCCTTCTTCAGACTGATTCAGTCTGTAGATCTACAGGGGTGTAAATCAGTGTGAAAAAGGGTCCCAATCTGAAACATTCTCTGTCCATTTCCTCCACAGATACTGCCTGCCCCGCTTGAGTTCCTCCAGCACTTTGTGTTTTGCTCAAAATTCCAGCATTGCAATTCCTTGTGCCTGGAGGCAGGATTGGAGGAGACTTGAGTGGGGCATTAACGACAGCATGGGCTGGTTGGGCAGAATGGCCTCTTTCTCTGCTGTAAATCGTACGTTGAAAAACCTGGGTTTGTCTTTTTCGTAATGCAACAACTAATTGTAAAGTTATTTATTGTTGCACATTGCATTTTGCTTTGCAACAAGTATATAAAATGGCGTGTTGCTTTTTCTCTCTCCCAGGATCTGGAGAGTGTTCATGAAGATGTTCAAGCAATGAGTGCGTGCTGTCAGGATATGACCAGCCGTTTAAAGGTAAAGAGCAAGAAACGGTACCTTCCACGGAAGATGTGAGTGGATAGATGTGGAGCGGTTTGACTGTGCTGTCATGTTGTGCAGCCGCACCAGCACCGTGGGCAGTTCTGGTCGCCCAGCTACAGGAAATATGGAGCGTAGGAGGCTGAGGGCTGACTATATTGAGGTGTACAAGATCATGAGGGGCACGGATAAAGTGAACACTCACAGTCTTTTTTGCCCAGGGTAGAGGATTCTAATACTAAAGGGCACGGGCTTAAGGTGAGAGGGGGCAGATTTGAAGGGCTTCAGCGGCAGTTTTTTCCATTTAGAGGGTAATCGGTATCTGGAATGAGCTGCCAGAGGAAGCTACAAGTGGATACAATCACGACTTTCAAAAGACATTCGGCAAATATGTTGATAGGAAGGGTTTAGTGGGTTATGGGCCGAATGCAGCCAAATGGGACTAGAAGATGCTAGACCTTATCCCATGAACATGACAGATACATTAATAATAAAGACCTAAAGAATAATAAAGACCCTCTCTGCAGCTTTTTACATCTGAAAACTAATCTCAACTTCAGAAGCAAACAGATTCAGAGCATTATTGGGCTTAGTAAGTTAACACTGATTTAAGATTCATTTCCACTTGCTTTTAAACAGCGCTTTTCAAGTGTTTGGTTTCTTAGTAGAAGTGTTGGAAAATGGCGATTTGATGAAGAAAACTGTAATTACAATTAGCGTCATCAAGGGGGTGATGGAAAGAAACATTTGGAGAGAATATTCCAGAGCTTGGTGCCTTTAATGTCCAAAGGCAGAATTGTCACTATAGGATGAAGGAACTGAGATACATAAAGGGCCATGGAAAAATTCACCACGGAAACAGGCCCTTCGGCCCAACTTGTCTTGTCCCATTTGCCCACGTCTGGCCCATATCCCTCTAAAACTTTCCTATCCTTGATTGTTTATTAGTACAGGTGTCAAGGGTTATGGGGTGAAGGCAGGAGAATGGGGTTGAGAGGGAAAGATAGATCAGCCATGGCGGAGAAGACTTGATCGGCCAAATGGCCTAATTCTGCTCAAGTGTCTTTAAAATCTTGTTATTGTACATGCCTCAGCTATCTCCTCTGGCAGCCTGTTCATTATAGTCAAGTCAAGTCAATTTTATTTCTATAGCACATTTAAATACAACTCTCGTTGACCAAAGTGCTTTACGTCAGTGCAGGTACTAACATTCTACAAACAGTGGTACATAGATCTAACAATACATACATAAATACATACATACAGCGCTCCCTCAGAGGACCTCAAGAAACGCTTGTGAGTAAAAATAATTTTTAAGTCTAGACTTAAAACAGTTGATGGAGGGGGCAGTTCTGATGGGAAGAAGGATGCTGTTCCAGAGTCTAGGTGCTCCAACCGCAAAAGAGCAGTTGCCCCTGAACTTTTGCCTGTACCGCGGGATGGTCTCTGTGTGGTTCCCATTCCTTTCCTCCCTTACTTTAATCCGACACCCTCTGGTTCTTGCTTCCCCTACTCTGGGTAAAAGACTGTGCATTCAGGTAGAAATAGGAGTAAAGTTGCCTTGTTGAAGAGAGCAAGACCTGATAATGCCTTGACCAGACTGTTACTCATCCTGAGTGGGCAGTAAATGGCTAAGCTATTTGCCTGCTGAAAACATTCAAGACCGTCTTGGACTTGCAGGAGAAGGGCTGAGGGACATTACAGAGGAATAAATGTGAAAGAAGGGTAATATTTATCAAGACACAAATACCGAAGATTGAGATGAGCATGCGGTAAACATATCAGAAATGGAAGGTAGGTGCACTGCAGATGTTTGTTAATACACAAAAGGACACATAGTGCTGGAGTAACTCAGTAGGCCAGGCAGCATCTCTGGAGAACATGGATTGGTGATGTCTGAGGAAGGGTCTCGACCCATCCATTCTTTCCAGAGATGCTGCCTGTCTCGCTGAGTTACTCCAGCATTTTGTGTCTATCTTCGATGTAAACCAGCATCTGCAGTTCCTTCCTACACATGGATAGGTGGTGTGAGAAGGAGCTGCAGATGCTGGTTTAAATCGAAGGTTTAAATCGAAGAACATGGATAGGTGATGTTTCAGGTTTGGACCATTCTTCAGCCTGATTGGTCTGAAGAATAGTCCCGATCCGAGACGTTGTCTATGTTTTCCAGAGATGCTGCCTGACCTGCTGAATTTCTCCAGCATTTTGTGTCCTTTTGCAGCCTAAAGGCTAGCGATGGATTGTGGAGTTTATTGCAAGGGACTCTGGGGAGAATGATTTCAGGGATGGACTCAGAGGGAAATGTGGTTTAAAGCTGTGGGTGATGAATTGTGCTCCTGTAAATTCCAAAGCTTGATCGTTTTGATCTTTCCCTCTTTCCAGTTCGCAAAGGAACAGACACAGGACCTGATTACCAAAACTACTAAACTTCAATCTGAAAAGTAAGTTTATCCCAGGGTGCCTTATTTCATGTCATGCAGGCTATTGAATCTCTTGTATTTAGTCTAGCCACTTAAAAAATGTAAAATAGTGCAATAGGAACAAACTCTTAAACACACAATGTGTGTTTGATCCGGGTTCGATCCTGGCCTCGGGTGCTGTCTGTCACCGTGTGTGGAGTTTGCACGTTCTCCGTGACTGCGTGGGTTTCCTCCAGGTGCTCTGGTTTCTTCCCATATCCCAAACACGTGCGTTTTTGTATGTTAATTGACCCTTTTTAAATAGTGTGTCTGGAGTGGATGAGAAAGTGGGATAACATCGATCTAGGTGAACGGATAATGGATGGTCGGTGTGGAGTTGGTGGGCTGAAGGGCCTGTTTCCATGTTGTATCTTTAAACACCCTGGGAAAAAGGTTCTGACCGTCTGCCCCATCTATGCCTCTCATAATTTTATATGGTCTGCATTGCCAGACTGGGTTGCTCTGAGCATCCAGTAAATACCTAAGTCCATCTTAATTTCTTTCAATCTCTGAATCTTGGATGTTGGTCACTTTCAACAATAAACATGTTAGTGATCATTAATTGTGCTCACATCAGTGCTATTGGAGATGGCAGTCTTGACGGGTGGTAGTTCTGCAGATTAAATGACATGCTGGCAATTGTCCTAACTTTGGGTAGAAATGATTCATGTCTCTGGATGTATGAGCAATAGCACAGCAGTATCGCCATGAACTACCATCTGCTGCAATTGTGTTCCTGGCTCTGCTCTTTAGTTCCTGAAATATGAATGACCCAGATAAACAGTAAAACTTGTATCGTAAACTTGATACAAAGCCTTGTCTTCAGACTCTTGAAAGGTCCCAACCCAAAGCGTCACCTATCCATGTCCTCCAGAGATCCTGTCTGACCGGCTGAGTTACTCCAGCATTTTGTGTCTTTCTGTGAACAAGCATCTTTACTTCTTAGAGTCAGAGAGTGATACAGCGTGGAAACAGGCCCTTTGGCCCAACTTACCCACATGGCCAACATGTCCCAGCTACACTAGTCCCACCGTTGGTATATGTGTTTGGTTCATATTCTTTGAGTTTGTATCTGAAACAGTTGTACAATGAGGCAGAAAATAGAATGGTACATCTCTTACTTTGCCAGGGATGCGATTGTTTTCCGGATTGTATCTCCGGTCGCTCTGCGGCCTAACATCGTGGAGCTGAAGGCTTTGCTCGGGACTGACTTTGAGCCCCATCGCGGGGCCTGAACTTACCATCGGAGCCGATTCCTTGCGTGGGATCGACGCTCCAACCGCGGCCTGCGGACTTTAACATCAAGGAGCTCGCAGTCTCGGGTTGAGCCCGTCGACGGGAAGTTCCAAAAGCCGCACGACGTTCGACTAGCCCCGACCTGGGGTAGATCGCCCGGCGCGGGGAGCTGAGATTCCCTCCCGGTGCAGGAGCTTGATCGCCCCGACGAGGAGACTCGCCGTTGGCTACGGGAGTAAGATCGTCCTGTCAACGGAAGGTTAGAGGCCCCCGGCCGCTGGTGGACAAAGAAGGGAGAGATTGAACAATTTTTTTGCCTTCCATCACGGTGTGGAATGTGGAGCAGTCACTGTGGCGGATGTTCATGTTAAAATGTATTTTGTGTGTTCTGTTGCTTTTTATTGGTATGACTGTATGGCAAATCAAATTCCTCATATGTTGCAAAACATACTTGGCATACAAAGTATGATTATGATTAATACTTTGGTAACATGCAGGGAATGGAGGACTGAGGATGATATGCAGGCAGAGGAGAATAGCTTAACCTGGCTTCATGTTCAGCACGGACATTGTGGGTCGAAGGGCCTGTTCCTGTGTTGTACTGGTCTATTTTGGGCAAGAAAATATCGATGTTCTGTTTAGACTACCTTTCAGATTGCTCATTGGTTCCATGATTATGATTAAGAACCAACAGTTCTGGCAGGTTTGTACGTAGCTAATGTAGCAATGCTGTTTATGAAATGAAGGAAGGGGTTTAAAATGGAAGGAGTTATACACCAGTTAATTTTACATGGTGTTAACAAAATGCAGGAATTCACCATGGAGGATGAGCGAACAGGTGTTTAGAAAATTATAATGTTATTAACTAGCGTCATCATGCTTTTGAATGGATGGCACTAGTTTGGAAAGGAGAGAGATTCACCAGGATGTCACCTGGGCTTGCGGGCTTGAGTTATAGGGTGAGGTGGGATAGGCTGGGACTTTTTTCTTTGGAGCGTAGGAGGCTGAGGGGCGACCTTATTGAGGTGTACAAGATCATGAGGGCATGGATAAAGTGAACGCTCACAGTCTTTTTCCCAGGGTAGAGGATTCTAAAACTAGAGGGCACAGGCTTAAGGTGGGAACGATTTAAGAGGGACTACTACTTATCAGCCATATCTGAGATGTAATAACGAGGAACTGCAGGTGCTAGTTTATACCAAAGATAGACACAAAATGATGGAGTAACCCAAAGATAGACACAAAATGCTGGAGTAACGTAATGGGTCAGGCAGCATCGCTGGAAAAAAATTGAGATTTTCTCCATTTGGGTGACATTTTGGGTTAGGACCCTTCTTTACTCTGGACAAGATTTCTTCTAGTCTGAAGAAGGGTCCCGACCTAAAATGTCACCTGTCTCCAGAGATTTTCTCCAGAGGATGCTGCCTAACCCACTGAGTTACTGCAGCACTTTATGTCTATCGTAGCCATTTTCTGAGCATTGTTTTGGCCTTCTACTGCCACTTGACCTCGGGAACTCAACTCATTAGCCAACATTTTGATCAAATTTGCCATGAGACCAGGAAGAGAGTGGCCTGCAGAACCTTAACTCAGCATCACTGAGTGGGTTATGTGTAATTGTGAAGAAGAAATGGTCCTAGTGTGATTTTGGATCGCTTTTCTGACCTCCCGTCCATAGAGGGGATCTATCACAGTCGCTGCCTCAAAAAGGCTGGCAGCATCATCAAGGACCCACACCATACGGGCCATACACTCATCTCCCCACTACCTTCAGGTAGAAGATACAGGAGCCTGAAAACTGCAACGACCAGGTTCAGGAATAGCTGCTTCCCCACAGCCATCAGGCTATTAAACTCGGCTCGGCCAAAACTCTGAACATTAATAGCCCATAATCTGCTATTTGCATTTTATCAGTTTATTTATTTTATTCTGTCTGTACGGAGTTTGTACGTTCTCCCCGTGACCTGCGTGGGTTTACTCCGGTTTCCACCCACACTCCAAAGACGTACAGGTTTGTAGGTTAATTGGCTTGGTAAATGTAAAAATTGTACCTAAGGTGTAGGATAGTGTTAATGTGTGTGGATCGCTGGTCGGCGCGGACCCGGTGGGCCGAAGGGCCTGTTTCCGCACCTTATCTCTAAACTAAACTAAACTAAACTAAAAAGAGTCCTAGCCCAGAACATCACATATCCATGTTCTCCAGAGATGCTGCCTGACCCACTGTGTTACTCCAGCACTTTGTGTTTAAGAAAGAACTGTAGATGCTGGAAAAATCAAAGGTAGACAAAAATGCTGGAGAAACTCAGTGGGTGAGGCAGCATCTATGGAGCGAAGGAATGGGCGACGTTTCGGGTCTTCTTTTGTGAACCAACATTTGTAGTTCCATGTACATCCTAATACTAGTTGACCCCGATTATTTGTGTTTTTTCTAAAATCACTTCTACCACCGGATAACTAAATAATTTGTTTACTGTTTTGGATTAAGTAAAGTGCCAATTTCAGAATTGCCTTATTGAAATGCATAGATTCTCCGCAATCTTTCTCTCCAGAAATAGTTCGCCCTGTGACACTTCTGGGTTAAATAACGATCCTTCATTTTTCCTCTCAGCAAACATAGTTGGTGAAGCTGACCGCAGTTTGCTGAGATTGCTAGGACCTGCTCCAGAAAGGAAAAGTTCTGCTTCAGCTGATTTGTGACTGTCAGTGTCAAACTCAGCAGGTCCTGCAGTGCAGGCATGGGGCATGTGTGAGGAGCAGCTGGTATCGCCTGCTGTAGTCAACTAAATGTAGGGTTCAGAAGTTTATTGAGAAAGGCAAATGGTCAGTGCTATTCCTATTTTTCACTATTGTAGAATATTACAGGTTTACCAGAATGCTGCCTAGATTAGAGGGTATTAACTATAAGGAGAAGTTGGCCAGACTTGGGATTGTGTTTTTCTGGAACGCCGGAGGTTGAGGGGAGGCCTGTTAAAAGTATATAAAATGATGAGAGGCATCGATAGGGTAGACAGTCAGAACCTTTTCCCCCAGATGGAAGTCAAAGACGAGAAGGCAGAGCTTTAGGGTGAGAGGGACAAAGTATAACGGCAATAAGCGGGGCAAGGTTTTCACACTGGGACTGATGGGTGCCTTGAACCTGCTGCCGGGGGTGGTGGTGGAGGCAGATGCGATAGTGGTTTGTAAGAGGCTTTTGGACAGGCACATGGATATGCACGGAGTGGAGGGATACGGATCACGTGCAGGCAGAGATTAGTTCACCTTGGCATTCTCTATGGCATGGACATTGTGGGCTGAAGAGTTTGTTTCTGGGCTACATGACTATGATTAGCACTATTTTACCAACCATATCTGAATAATTGGCATTTAAATTGCTAATCAGTATGGTAGTTCTTTTGGAATTTGTATTGCACACAATAAGTTCAAAAATAAAAAAATATATTTAAAATTGATTGTGAAAGTTCCGTCAGCTGAATCCCAGAGGTCACCATGTTCATTAACGTTTAGTTTAGTTTAGAGAAACGGCGCGGAAACAGGCCCTTCGGCCCACCGGGTCCGCGCCGACCAGCGTTCCCCACACATTAACACTATCCTACACCCACTGGGGACAATTTTTACATTTACCAAACCAATTAACCTACAGAACCAGTACGTCTTTGGAGTGTGGGAGGAAACCGAAGATCTCGGAGAAAACCCACGCAGGCCACGGGGAGAACGTACAAACTCCGTACAGACAGCCCCCGTGGTCGGGATCCAACCCAGATTTCCGGCGCCGTATTCGCTGTAAGGCAGCAACTCTACCGCTGCGCCACCGTGACTGCCCAACTATGTAATTTGGTTCCTCCAAAGACTCGGTGTGCCAAGGCCTGCTGGATATTCTGGTTGCTAACCATTTACATCCCCTTCCCATTCCCGCAGTGACCTGTCTGTCCTGTCCTGTCCTGCCTCTACTGCCAGAGTGAGGCCACACGCAAACTGGAGGAACAGCATTTCATATTCTACCTTGTGTACAACCCACGGTATGATCACTGAATTCTCCAATTTCAATTAAGTAACCTGCAAACAACTCTTCCCCCCCCCCCCCCCCCCCACCCTCCCAACTTCCCCTCCCCCCCCCACCCCTACCATGTGTCCCAGGTGAGCACCCATTTTTCACCTTCCCCACTCTCTGCCTTATGTTCTTGGGCAGTGCGTTCCCAAACCAAGCTGTGATGCAACCTGACAGTGCTTTCTATGGTGCATCTGCAGAAGTTTGTAATGGGCCTGTCTTCACTTAGGCGACTTTTTAGGCGACTGCAGGAGACTATGCAGTCGCCACATGGTTGCCACATGTTCGCGGGTGGTTGCCGGGGAGTCGCCTTCATGACCGTGAGGAGTTCCCGCATTCTGGGAACTAGTCATCCGCATTCTGGGAACCTCATCATGGTCGCCGCTAATTTTTTAACATGTTGAAAAATTTGCGGCGACTAGAATGAAACCGTCATGGAGAGTAGGGAGAATTCTCGTGCCGTAGGTGGGTCGCCAGGAGGTCCTGGTGAGTTGCCAAGATCAAAGGTTCTCGTAGGTTGTAGCCGGTGCTGACCGGTGAATTTCGTTGGGGAAAAAAAACGTAAGCAGTAGTTTTGAGAAACAAGGATAACCGACCGTCAATGTCAACCAAACTACACAGCCGTGTATCTCTGGCTTCTTAAAAGTTATCTCCACTCTTTCTCCCCCCCCCCCCTCCTCTTTTAAAGGACTTACCGTACACTGTGCTTTGGCCATCTTAATTACAGCACCAACCTTCCTATTCATCGCGGTGTGTGTCTGTATCACCTTGGCTTTGCACCGTGGGAATTTCACTCAGACAGCGCTCCCCCACTTGCCCTGTCCCCTGCCAGCATAACGGGCTGGTGAAGGAAGCGATGTGTTTGTGTGTGTTCCACTCTGACAGTCGCCGTTCCAGTTGCTGGTTTTTCAGGCGACTGCCGGCAACTTTGCAGTCGCCTGAAAAATCGCCTAAGTGGGACAGGCCCATAAGAGTTACTGGAGACATGCCGAATATCCTCAGTCTCCTGAGGAAGTAGAGGCGTTGGTGAGCCTTGGCTGTGGTATCAATGTGGTTGGTCCACAACAGATTGCTGGTAATATTAACGGCAAGGAACTTGAAACTCTCGTCCATCTCCACTTCCGCGAAAATTGGTGCTGATTGAGACGTACTCCACGCTATCTGAAGTCATAGAGTGATACAGTGTGCAAACAGGCCCTTCGGCCCAACTTGCCCACATTGCCCAACATGTCCCAGCTACACCAGTCCCACCTGCCTGCATTTAGTCCATATCCCCAAACCTGTCCTGTCCATGTATCTGTCTAACTGTTTCTTAAACGTTTGGACAGTCCCTGCCGCAACTACCTCCTCTGGCAGCTTGTTCCATGCACACACCACCCTTTGTGTGAAAAAGTCACCCCTCAGATTCCTATTAAATCTTTTCCCTTTCACCTTCAACCTATGTCTTCTGGTTCCCGATTCCCCCACTCTGGGCAAGAGACTCTGCATCTACTCAATCTATTCCTCTCATGATTTTGTACACCTCTATAAGATCACCCCTCATCCTCCTGTGCTCCAAGGAATAGAGTCCCAGCCTACTCAACCTCTCCCTATAGCTCACACCCTCTAGTCCTGGCAACATCCTCATAAATCTTCTCTGTACCCTTTCCAGCTTGACAACACCTTTCCTGTAACATATTGCCCGGAACTGAACACAATAAGTCAACAATAAGCTCCTTCATCTTGTTGACCTTGAGGGAGAAGGTGCTGTTCTGCCACTAAGTTCTCTATCTCCTTCCTGTACGCCGCCTCGTCATTGGTCATGATCTGGCCCACCACACTGGTGTCATCTAAAAACTTCCAGATGGAGTTGGAGTCAAACTTACATGCACAGTCATGAGTGTAAGGAGAGTATAGCAGGGAACTGAGAACACAGTCATATCTCTGCATAAAGGCACATAAGATCAAATCACAGAAACCAATAGATTGAGTGTAAACAATCAGCCTGCCCACGCTTTGAAATATATTGTGATTATGCTTTATTTTTACTTAAGCTTTTGGTGTAATGGCTTTGGTTAAGTGAATGTTAGGATCCAAGGGGTTTAATTAGCGTGGTGCCTGCAATCAGCAGATTAATGGGCACTTGCATTTAAACACTGGAGAACAAAGTGGATGGCCTGGGCTGCGATTAGATTCTGAAGAACAAAAAAGTCCTCCACCAGTTGTATTTAGACAGCAGCTGGCAGATGAAGGAGACGTGGTATTATTTCCATTTGAAAAATGTGAAAACAAATTGTCAGCACTGTAGAGTGCAGCATAGTGGCGCAGCGGTAGAATTGCTGCCTTACACTGCCAGAGACCGGGGTTCAATCCTGACCTCGGGTGCTGTCTGTGGAGTTTGTACGTTCTCCCTGTGACTGCGTGGGTTTTCTCCGGGTGCTCCAGTTTCCTCCCACACTCCAGCGATGTGCGGGTTTTCCTGCCTACTGTTTGGCGACAGGCAGGGGATAGGAATGTTCGGCTTTGTCAGTACCAAAACATGTAGGTGAGGTCTGCTACATGATTTTACTGAGTTGGATGCAAAACTAAGCGTTTCATTGCACCAAGGTACATGCGACAATGAAGTATCATTGAATCAGTAAGGTTTCTAGTTTGATTGGCTTTTGCAAATTGTCCTTCGTGTGTAGGATAGTGCTCGTATATGGGGGGTGATCGATGGTTGGCATGAACTTGGTGGGCTGAAGGGCCTGTTTCCACACTGTACCTCCACAGACTAAAAATATGGAGTAAATTTAAAAGTATTATGATCTCCAATAATGAGACAATGAAACTCAACAGAACTGATTTTCCTTTTTCTGATTGCTAAGAAAAATGTCGTAAGTAGTTTCACAGTTATGTGCTTTAATTTGCATTCTGGCTGACAAAACCCAATGCCTTCCTGCTTCAGACTAATTTTTATTGCTTCCATTAGTGACTTTTCATTAGTGGGAGAGTCTAGAACTAGAGATCAGAGCCTCAGAATTAAAGGACGTTCTTTTAGGCAGGAGATGAGGAGAAATTTATTTAATCAGCGGGTGGTGAATCTGTGGAATTCTTTGCCACAGAAGGCTGCGGAGGCCAAGTCAGTGGATATTTTTAAGGCAAAGATAGATAGATTCGTGATTAGTACGGTTGTCGGACGTTATGGGGAGAAGGCAGGAGAATGCGATTAGGAGAGAGATAGATTTGCCATGATTGAATGGCGGAGTAGACTTGATGGGCCAAATGGCCTAATTCTACTCCTGTTCCTTATGACCTTATTACTTTTCATTTTGGAATCTACATGGATTTTAGAAAGGCGTTTGATAAGTCTCCCGTGGTAGGCTGATCCAGAAGATTAAGATGCACGGGATTAACAGTGACTTGGTCGTATGGATTCATAACTGGCTTATGTGTGTTGTGCTGGAAAGACGATAGTCAGGCTGGAGGTGACCAGCAGGGATCAGTGCTGGGACCTCTGCTGTTTGTGATATGTAGAAATCACTTTTATATAAACATCGATGGGTTGGTGAATAGGTGTGCAGATGGCACCAAGATTATTGGAGCCACAGACTGAGGCAGGCCGTCAGAGCATAGGCAGGGATATAGACCAGCTGCCAAAATAGGTGGAGAAATGGCAGATGGAGTTTAATCCAAGCAACTGTGAGGCGTTGCACTTTGGAAGGTCGATTGTAAGGGGAAAATATACAATTAATGGCAAGTCTCTCAACAGCATTGATATGAAGAGGGATCTTGGAGTCCAAGTCCACAACTCCCTGAAAGTGGCAACACACAAGATGGTATGCCTTCATTAGTCGGGGCATTGAGTATAAGAGTCAGGAAGTCATGATGCAGCTTTATAGGACTTTGGCCAGGCTGCATTTGCAGTATTGCATGCAGTCCTGGTCGCACCATTACAGGAAGGATGTGGAGGCTTTGGCGAGGGTGCAGAGGAGGTTCACCAGAATGATGCCTGGATTAGGGTGTATTAGCTGCAGGGAGAGGTTGGACAGACGTGGATTGTTTTCTCTGGAACTTCAGAGTTGTGGGAGATCTGATAGAAGCATGTAAAATTATGAGCGTCATTCAGAAAATTAGAAGATAGACAGTCAGAAGATTTTTGGCAGCTTGGTAATGTTAAAGTCCAGAAGGTGTTGCTTTTTATTGGGTATGATTTTTATGCAGTAGGTGGTGGGTGCCTGGGATACTCTGCCAGAGGTGTTTGTGGAGCATTGAAGAGTTTTGAGGATAGGTGCATTGATATTCAGGGAATGGTGGGATACGGATCACTCGCAGGTAGATAAGAGATGGTCTAGGCATCATATTCAGAGCAGACATTGTCGGCTAAAGGGCCTGTTCCTGTGCTGTACCATTCTATATTCTAAGAATCTGGGTGTATTTCTCATAACTTGGAGGCTAGTTTCAAGTATTTTAGCTGAGTATGATTATAATTAATGAACAGTTTTCCTAAAACCATTTCCTTCCAGTTCTGCCAATAAAATAGAACAAACCGCTTGTTCATATTGCAAGGACTGGTTGGCGTGATATCTCTCACACTGGAGATGACGCAGAAAACTTACAAATTTGCTGTCTTTTTCTGTACACAGGATGAATATCTTTGTAATTTTGGAAAATTTAGTTCTGTCTTAGTTGCTTCCTTGTGTGCCATGTTCCTGGGAGGATACTCTCTGATACTTTTTAGCTGACAATCTTTAACATGCAGGAATGTGTAGGAAACAGGCCCTTCAATCTAACCCATCCTTGACGACCAAAATGCCCCATCTAAAGCTAGTCCCATTTACCATATTTGGCTCACATCGTTTTACGATACGATAGAACTTTATTCATCCCAGGAGGGAAATTGATCTGCCAACAATCATAAAACACAAAATACATGAAATACTAAATTAAAGTGACGAGTGGAAAGGATTGGGGATGTGAGGAGATTGGAAGAGTGGTCTTGAATCACCAAGCATTGGAAAGCTCATTTGCCTTCTTGGTTGAATAGCTGAAAGTTGAGTGGTCTGGAGGCAGGCTGGAGAGTTGCAGATAATTCAAAAGTGTTAAAGGGACACGGGAGGTCAGGCAGCGTATGTGGAGGGAACAGACAGGCGACATTTCGGGTCGGGCGGCGGCAGGACTGGGGACTCGCCTGGAGTGGGATTCTTGTCCGTAGGCTCATCTCCTGCTTACCCCCCCGAGGTCTTGAGAAGCCGAGAGGAGGGTGGAGGGAGTCAATGATACTGGACAAAGGGCCGGTAAGAAGGAACCAGGGGTCTTACCTCCCCCGACCCAAGGTTAGCTGAAGGAAGAACCACCTGGGGCGCGAAGGCTGAAGGTAGTTGGGCGAGGAGAGGAACGATGGTTCTCGGGACGATCCGGATAGAGGCGACGGCTGCAATGGGGATTTATGCCAGCTACATGGCTGTGGAAATGTCACCAAAACCTGGTAACTTGCATATAGGCTAAGTGGGCGATTCCTATGAATTATGCACTTAACCTGGGAATGTGCTTATGTATGGAAATATTACTGATCTGTATACAAAAAAAAGAATTTCACTGCACCGTGGTGCATGCGATAATTAAGCACCACTGAACCTTGCACAGCTTAAACAACTTATAAGACCTCCCCTCAGTTATCAGGCTTCCGAATGTTCCCTCTATAAGCTAGGGTACTGTCCGATTCACCTCTACCCCATTGCGGACATTGGACTTTGTCTCTGGAACTGGTGCGCAACAATGCTGAGAACTGTATTCTGCACTTTGTATCTTCCCCTTTGCTCTACCTATTCTACGCGAGATTGACTTGATTGTATTTATGTATAGAATTATCAGATCTGATTGGAAGCATGCAAAGCAAATCTATTCACTGCATCTCGGTACACGTGACAATTATAAGCCTAAACCTAAACAGCTTATAGAACATCAATCTGCCACAGACATCAACACAAGATCAACATGCACACTGGAACCTTTCTGCCTACATAAAGGCACTGCTTAGAAATAACACGTCAAATTCAGTTTTTGTGGTGGTCCAGGTGATATTCGGAACCATGAGTATTCAACATATGATATACCTTTGTCACAATGTTATCAGATCCGGACAGATATTTTATTCTAGCTCAAATTATCATCAGAATGTAAAACAAATGTTCTTACCTTCATTGCTTGAATTCCTATAATCATTCCCCTCCTTTGGAGGTTATCAGGGATTTTCCAATCATTTCTTCAGGCTGGATTTTGTCATGTCAATTTGCAAGCAGTAAGGTACAATACTTTAACCTGCTACTTTAATTCACCGTGACATGATCGAACTTCACAAAGCCATATTTGTTGCAGCTTGCCTGTCCCATTTTCTTGAGAGTTGTAAAGTAGACAATGGACAATAGGTGCAGCATTCGGCCCTTCGAGCCAGCACCGCCATTCAATGTGATCATGGCTGATCATCTACAATCAGTACCCCGTTCCTGCCTTCTCCCCAAACCCCCAGACTCCAGTGATTCCTTGACTCCCGGAAATCTGCAAGAACGGCGATGTGGCACCCTTGTTAGATAGTGAGAAATTTGCCTGTGACAGTCGAAGTGTGATAGTCTGCTATTTATACCATTGGAAACAATCAGTGAAATTATTAACTGCTCATAATACCTAGAGCACGGACTGGACTTTGAAAATGGTTCCAAAACATGGCGCATCTTGCATGCAGGATCGGTAGATTATTTCTATATACTTTGCTAATCGGAGATGAGCTTGAGTATGACAATTTACTGGACTGTTTGTAAGAAAATAATTTCATTGGACGTATGCACTTTGCTCATGTGACAATAAAAAGCACCATTGAACCATTGATGATGGAGATACAGGAACTGCAGTTGCTGGTTTACACAAAAAGACACAAAGTGCTGGAGTAACTCGCCGGTCAGGCAGCATCTCTGGAGAAAAGGAATAGGTGACCTTTCTGGCCAGGACCCATCTTCAGATTAAATCTAATATTTTCCAATATAGCAGTCTGAAGAAGGGTTCCGACCTGAAACATCACCTATACCTTTTCTCCAGAGATGCTGCTTGACCAGTTGAGTTACTCCAGCATTTTGTGTCGATCTTTGGTATAAACCAGTGTCTGCAGTTCCTTCCTACAACCTTCTCCAGTCTACCCTTGGATACACTGAATACTAATCCACCCACCTGAATGTTTCCCTATGTCTGCAGTTTGCTGTGACTGGAAACCAGGGCAGAATATTTTTGGTGGCGCAGCTGTAGAGTTGCCGCCTTACAATGCCAGAAACCGGGGCTCGATCCTGACCTCGGATGCTGTATGTACGGAGTTTGTACGTTCTCCCCGTGACCTCCGCGAGCTCCGGTTTCCACCCACATTCCAAAGATGTACAGATTTGTAGGTCAATTGGCTTGGTAAAATTATACTTTTTTCCTCGTGTGTGTTGGATAGTGTTAGTGCGTGGGGAGCGCTGGTTGGTGCGGACTCGGTGGGCTGAAGGGCCTGTTTCCGCGCTGTATCTCTAAACTAAACTAAACTCTGTAGCTGTAGACTTTACCACGGGGGTTCTTCAGACTACCTCCACCATGAGCAGAAATCGGTTTGTTTGGCAAACTCATCATCAGTGTTGTACGACGTTCAATGCATCTCATTTTGTGCAGCACCTCCAGCCGCCACAGCTATCTAATGTCGGAGCTTGTGGTTATAAGTTAGACATCCCTGCTACCCCAGCGTTGGACTATGGTCAACTTCAACGCAGGAGACCTAATCTCAAGTTAGTCAGTTGCAGTACCATTGCTGAAACCCTCCCACAATCAACGTTTGTGGCAATGTTATCAATGTTGAGGAAGGGAGAGGACAACAACCTCTCTCTCCCTATCTCAGCATAATGAAGGAGCCAGTTACTGACTTCATGAAGCGCAGTGGAGTACATGTCCTAGTCAGCATCAATGGTGCAGACGTGGAAATAGCTGGGAACTTGACATTAATGTTACCAATGATCTGTCATAGACCAACCATATAGAAACATTAGCCAAGAAGGCAGACCACCTCTAATTCCTTCGGGACTGATGAAATTCAGCATGTCTCCATTGCCCCTTACAAATGACTATGGATGCACCACAGAAAGCACACTGTTGGGTTGCGTCACACCTTGGTTTGCAAACAGCTCTGCCCAAGAACGCAAGAAGTTGCAGAGAGTTGTGGGTGTAGCCCAGTCCATCACGCAGACCAGACTCCCCACCATTGACTCCATCTACACTTCACGCTGCCTCGGAAAAGCAGCCAACATTATCAAAGACCTGACCCACCCGGTCATTCCTTCTCTCCGCTCCCGTCCGGCAGAAGGTACAGAAGCTTGAAAGCGCGCACCACTAGACTCAGGAGCAGTTTCTTCCCTTCTGTTATCAGGCTTCTGAACAATCCATCCAGAATCTAAGGTACTGTCCGATTCACCTCTACCCCATTGCAGACATTGGACTTTTGTCTCTGGAACTGATGCGCTACAATGCTGAGAACTACTTGGCTTGATTGTATTTCTGAATAAGTTTAGCTGCTTTTGGAATGGAATGCGAGTGTCGTTCTGCGTTACCCATTCAGGCACTGTATTGTAGATCTCTGTCGCCCTTTTCTGAAGGAGATCTTCCTCAATTTCTGGATACACAAGGAACTGCAGATGCTGATTTACAGAAAAAGACACAGAGTACTGCAGTAACTCAGTGGTTCAGGCAGCATCTCTGGAGAACATGGATGGTTGATGTTTTGAGTTGGAACTCTTGTTTTTGAAGAAGGGTCCCTACCCAAAACGTCGCCAATCTGTGTTCTCCAGAGATGCTGCCTGAGTCGCTGAGTTACTGCAGTACTTCGTATCTGTTTTTCTAAACCTCACTAATTATGCTAATGGTAATAGATAATTCCTGTTCTACTCACTCAGGTGTGGTCGCAATAAGGTTCATACAATTTTATAGAGATGAAAGACTAAAGGACTTGTTTCCATTTACCACTTCTCATCCTACCTGAATGCTCATTCCAACTGATTTAATATCCTCGGTCAAGCTACCTAACGACGATATTAAATTAAACTTTGCCAAGTACAGGTCTAAGTGCACTTGAAATCCCACCTCCTGGAAATCCGCCCAAAAATGTGGCGCCTAGGCTGGGTGAAGCGGCCGATCTCATCCTCATTGGGACTTCCGCAGCCGATCGGCGTGGAATTTGCCCCCTGTGGCCGGGGCTCTGGAATTCCGGCCCGGCCGGAGCCAGCAGATCCGTTCCCACAGCCGACTTCCGAAACCAACTTTGCAGCCGGTATCTCGTCTTCTCGGCGGCCAAGGCAGACCGCTCCGGTACCATTGCAGTCCTCTCAAAGGCCTCGACCTCGGTTGGACTGGCAAAACGGATAATCCAGAAAGGCTCTGGAACCAAGGGTGCCGGGAAATCAGTGATAGACCTGTACTATGTATCTTTGCTTAGTGCTATAACAACATTTAAAAGACATTTGGACAGGTAGATGGATAGGAACGGTTTAAAGGGATACGGGCCAAACACGAGCCGGTGGGATGTGTAGATGCTATCATGGTCGGCATGGGCAGTTTGGGCCGAAGGGCCTGTTTCCACGCTGTGTAACTATATCGGGGAATTTATTCTCATGGAGGTTTGTGAACCTATAGAATCGTCTGCAACAAAAAACAAAATACAGAAAGAACTCAACCAGCTTTTACAGGAAGGGAATACAGTTCAAGTTCTAGATTGAAGATCTTGCTCATCATTTTGTTTGATCCAGAGTCCAGTATTTCCATTTTGATCCAGTCTTTTAAATCATGATTCAAAAGGCGCTAGAGCAAAAAATCAGCTGGAAGAACGTCCAAAGATGTACAGGTTTGTAGGTTAATTGGCTTGGTAAATGTAAAAATTGTCCCTAGTGAGTGTTAATGTGCAGGGATCGCTGGTCAGCGAGGACCCGGTGGGCGAAGGGCTTGTTTCCGCGCTGTATCTCTAAACTAAACTAAACTCAGTGGGTCAGGCAGAACGTGTGCAGGGAATGGGCAGACAATGTTTCGGGTTGAGATCCTTCTTCAGACTGATTCCTCCACAGATGCTGCCCGACCAACTGAATTTTACCAGCACCTTATGTTTTACTCAGGACTCCAGCATCTGCAGTTCCTTATTTCCCATTGCAATGACTAAATTGTTAACTGCAAAATAAAAGTACAGTTAAACAACACTGAGATAATTGGATATAAAGCTTAAAGGCTAACAGTCCTCAGATCAAATGGATCTTCTCCATGATGAAACTTGAGTCAGGAGTTAATGAACATTTGCTTTGGTGAGTTCTGTAGCATCTATAATAATTTATGAAGACTATTTATCATTCAGAACCCGTACTGAAACTGTTTGGCTTCCCAGAAGACAAAGATGACAAGCCAGCATTTTCAAGCTCCATCGACTCATTATTAGAGCCAGGATGTTTAGGCACTAAAACACACTGGAATCGGCAGGCAAAAAGGCATAATAAAATTACAAAAAAGGCACGGAAAAGTAATTTATTAACAAAAAAAGGGATAAAAAGGCATTTATTTCCATCACCAAAATATGGTTAAAATGATAATATAAAGGTATACGACATTAAATTACCAAAGTTGCCTGGTTACGCATAATTACCAGCATTTTATTCAAATTATCTGGTGTTAAACTATGCCGTCTGTCAGACAGAATATGCTTCAGTTGTGAAAAACTTCTATTTACCTCAGCTGAGGTCACTGGTGCATACCCGAAACAAGCTACAGACTCTATATTCATGTCGATGTCTTGTGCATTACAACTACCTTTGAGAACTTTAGCTATGTTTTGTATTTCTTCAAGATCTTTGTTAGCTAAAATCACTCCCTCACATTTTCCTTGGATGCCTTTACTGACATCAACAGGAACTTTATGAATATTGTCAGTTACTTTGTTGAAAACCTGCAAGTTATTCACTAATGTTTCACCACGTTTCTCAAGGGAAGTAATAGCTTGTGGGAAGTGTGCAAAATTGGAAGCAATAAGCTCAAGATCGCGGTGGAGGGACTTTTTCTGCATGATTTAATTGACGATCCTGACTGCAGCAGATTCTTCTTCAAAACAGTTGACGATTTCATTTATCTTTTCAAAATTTGCAGCATAGTAAAGTACAGCAGCGAGCCATGTACCCCACCTAGTCAAAACTGGCTGAGGAGGCAGCGAAATCTTGGGTGCCATTTCCTTGAACAGCTGTACTTTGAGGAAGATTTTGTTGACATTGGAAACTAGGCGATCGACATTTGGAAACGAGCTACATATGTGCTTGGCAATTCTATGAAATCCTTGAGCTAAGCATGTCAAATGCAACATTTTGTGGAATAAAACTTTAAGTCACAAACAGAAGAACATTCTCGTGTTTTATACCTTCTGGCCAAAGTACAGCAAGTGAAGATGTAAACAACTGAGCAATAGTTGACCTGTTTGACTTCTCCAATATTTCCGATGTCAACAAATACTCCTTTGATGGTTGACCTGCCTCCAGTGTACTGATGACCACATTGGCAACATATCATTAAACTTACAAAATTCCACAGCATTGGTTGTCTCGTCTATTGAGATCCATATTTTGTTGCATGCAACTTAATCTCTAATTTTCTGCACAACAATGTTGAAGTTGCTGTCAACATAATTTTTCCGTAATGATGACTTACTTTGTATGTGTTCCTCTGTGTATTCCTCAAAAAGACCTCCGAGAGATTTGTTTTCTAATTTCCACAGTGGAATTCCAGCATCAATGAATGCCTTGCACAGATCACTCGAAAACTCAGATTTGCGACTGGAGCCAGCAGTAAATGTAGTTTGGAGACAAGCTTGGGTATTTCACTTGGGTAGTCTACACCCCAGCGGTATCAACATTGACTTCTCTAATTTTAGAGAGCCCTTGTCTTCTCCCTCCTCCCCCTCCCCACCCTACTGTTTTTCCGGCCCCCCACCATATCAGTCTGAAGAAGGGTCTCGACCCGAAACGTCGCCTATTCCTTCTCTCCATAGATGCTGCCACACCTGCGGAGTTTCTCCAGCATTTTTGTCTACCTTCGATTTTTCCAGCTTCCGCAGTTCTTTCTTAAATAGATCATGGGGAATTCTGAACCACCGGGCAGCGGCACGAGCGAAAGAATGCCCGACGGTGGCGCCCCCGGTTTCGCCCCGATGGTGGACGTTTTCTTGTAAGTTATACTTTGTTAACACGTTAATAATAACATTAATATTAACGTGTTAACATAGAAAACATCATTGTAATCACAGTACAACCAGAGAAAATAGCACAACCTTTTAGCAAAACGGCAAAAAAAGGCTGATTTAGGCACGATCGTGAAAAAGGCATTATCCTGGTGAAATCATCAAAAAAGGCACATGGCATTTATGGCAAAACCCACTGCAAGATCTTGCTAAAATCTATATGGGTGACATTGAATAAGATTCAGGAAGAGATAATTATAGGATGAATAATTTGTATTAAAGTTCGTATGCCTTCCTATCCTTATATCTTTGGTAAGTCAGTATTGTATCCGCTTCTATAGCTTCCTCGCAGCTCACTCCAGATACGGACTACCCTCTGAGTGAAAAGGTTTCCCCTGAGGTCCCTCTTAAATCTATCCCCTCTCACATCTAGCCTGTGCCCTCTAGTTTTAGAATATTCCACCCTTGGAAAAAGGCTGAGTGTTCACTTTATCCATTCCCCTCGTGATCTTGTACACCTCAATAAGGTCACCTCAGCCCCCTGGATTCCCCCCCCCCCCCCCCAAATGTTGCAGTCTATCCAATCTCTCCCTGTAAGGGGCCTGTCCCACTTTCACAACCTAATTCACGACCTTTTTTACTCGTGGACATTTTTCATCAGGCTAGAAAAATGCCCCGACCTACTTGATGCCTAAGACTAGCATCACGACCTACCTACGACCTACCTACGACCTCCTACGACCTTGTGACGCCCATGCTGCTAGTATGAACCAAGGGCAAACTCGGCAGAGGTCGTGCATTAGGTTGTGAAAGTGGGACAGGCCCTTTACTCAAGCCCGGTTAACAACCTTCTGTGCATTGTATGCATAGTTCTCTTGACCGATAGAGACGTGTCACGAATCCTAACACTGTAAATAAATTCAACAATGTAATGATGCAATTGGTATTTGTAGGAAGAAATAGAATTTACATCTAAAATCTAAATGAAGAGGTTTATATTTCCATGGCATATCTTCGATACCTTCTGATAGGGCATTAGTGAGAGTTGTTGAGTACTGTATTAGCAAAAGTGCAGAAGGCTGTTTGAGGCCAAGTTAATTGCAGTGAGCGTAGTTGTCAGGGTGAAGCATAGTCCCGTCAGATAACAAGTGTTGGTTTAATAGCCCTTCATTATCACTGACAGCTGTGAGGAATTGCTAGTGCCAATGCTCTATGCAAACAGCACGGTGTGAATTAAAGAGCAGTCCATCAGGCTTTTGTCTCATTGCTGATCTGAGTGCATCACAAAAGACGGGAATGTGAGTTAGTGACACTATATATGCAAGGGCAGTCATGTTCATGAAATCCAATCAGTGCGTTTATGATTGGAAGCCACGCAATATTGGAATCCAACCCATTAGATTTGACATTATCAATATATCATCAGGTTACAAACGAGCAGAAGCGAGGAGATGATGGTTTAATAGGTCACTATACTTCAGTCCATTCTCCCGCAGGTTTGGGTTAAGAGTTCAATCCCAGCTGATGAAATCAAAGACTCAACTCTCAAGAAGTATGTACTTGTCTGTTGCATCATCTGTGTATAAATCAAAGGTCTTCACACTTTCATGAGCACAAAATGAGTATGAGAATGTTATATTTCTGAGAACTGATGTTTAATTGAATTCAGTTGGAAGAACATACTATAACATAATAAATAGGGACAAAAGGCCATGTAGCTCTTCAAACCTGGAGATACTCAGCAGGACAGGCAGCATCTCTGGAGAGGAGGAATGGGTGATGAAGAAATGGGGACATCACTATCCAGAGATGGTGCCTGGCCCACCAAGTTACTCCAGGATTTTGTATCTATCTTTAGTGTAAACCAGCATCCGCTGTTACTTCCGACACAGCACTTCAAACCTGCCCGATTCACCTCTACCCCATTGCGGACATTGGACTTTGTCTCTGGAACTGATGCACTACAATGCTGAGAACTATATGCTGCACTCTGTATCTTCCCATTTGCTCTACCTATTGTACTTGAGTTTAACTTCAATGTATTTATGTATAGTATCTGACCTGTTTGAATAGCATTCAAAACAAAACTTTTCACTGTACCTCAGTACACATGAAAATAATAAACCTAAACACACGTCAGAACATAGTGGCAGAGGAGATTCATTTAACTTGGCATCTCGTTCAGCCAACACATAAGCCACAGTCATTGTGGGCCTGAGGGCCTGTTCCTTTGCTGTACTGCTCTATATTGACAGCATGGAAAACAAAGCTGTTCACTGTACCTCGGTACACGTGACAATAATAAACCCAAACCTAGTCGAGATAATACTTAATCTGATCGTCGGCCTCAACTACTCCTCCCTGCCCATTCCCCGTTGCCACTAATATTCTCTCACTGAAAACTTCTGTCTCAGCTTTGAATTTATTGAATGAGAGCGCTGGAGAATTGTGGGAATATTTTGGTGATTTATTTTAAATTACCAGCATATTCAATGTGTTAATGCTGCTTAAAGAAGTAACAACTTCTCTTCTGAGAAGCAAGGAGAGGGAGAATTACTTTTCATGTTTTTCTTCATCCTTACAATGCTTTGTACGACAGTGATCGCGACTTCTAATGAAGTGTGGATGGCTGTTGTCTAGCTAGGAGCTCATCCTCCCTTTGACAGGTCTTGTTTATGGTCCATGGCCCCCTCCTCACCTGGCAAGCCAGGTGGGCGGAGACGGTTTAGTTGCCGACTAACCGACCATGGAGCAGGTAGCACGGGATTACATGGTACCCGTGCTTAAAAGTGCAATGAATTGTGTAAGAACATCATGTGTAACGTTCAGAAAGTCGGAGTGGCCCGACTAATCTGTCCTTACTACAGAGTCATAGAATAATACAGCACGGAAACAGGCCATCCGGCCCTACTTGCCCATGCTGAGCAAGATGCCCCGTCTACACCAGTCCCACGTATGGCCCATGTCCCATCACCCGCTGGGTGAAAAGGTTGCCCCTTAAATCTTTCCCCTCTCACCCCAAACCTATGTCCTCGGGTTCATGATTCTCCGACCCTGGGTAAAAGACTCTGTGCATTCACCCTATCTATCTAGCAATGTTACAAAATTTTGAGATTTTAAAAATCAAGTCTGCAATATATCCCATCAGATAAAGCATAAAAATAAGTTTAATTTGACACCTAATTCACTTTCATATCTTCAGTATTAAAAAAGTTATGGCCATTTTCATACTTGGAAATTAGCACCTTGTTCTCTATTGCCTTTCCATTGACTTAACACAAAAGTTGTGATCGAGGACAGTCAAAAGCCCATAACTTTCTTAAAAATTAAGAGAACTGAAAGAAATTTTCAGTTATTATAGATTGAAGCATTCTGAAACTAATATGATACAATCTTACTTGGATGACCTGAAATTAAAGCATATAATTAGTTGGTTACCCAATTGTAGCTAATTACAAAATTCAATTACTAGATCTAAACATCTATCCATTTCTTAAGAAAATATTAACATTTTTTTTAAAGCCTAAGTGTCCAAATAACATTCACACAAGAATTCACAATATAACATGATTTTTAAATCTCATTGTTATGAATTTAAAGGTCAAATTGAAGGAATTTAGTGTTTAATGCCCGTAAATTAATGAACATTTTAAACAGCTTGCGAGTGGGATTTTCTGGAACGCGATGTATTGGAACGTTGCGGTTGCGGTGAATGTAAACCCAATATTGGCAGGAAAAGCACTGCCGGTTCATATGGGGAATAAATCACCGTTTCGCAACATGAAATATTGATTAAAGTCACCTAAACAAGCAAGTTTATATGAAAAAATAAACAGCTTTCACTTACCTGTCCCCTACGTAAAACCTGCCCCCGTTGTCGGCGTTCACGGCATTAGGAGCTATTTTTTATTTTACTGCAGCGCTGAAATAGTCGGGCGATTAAAAAAAAAATTTAACTTACCGGCAGTCGGAACGAATCTCCAGAAATAGCTCGCACTCCGAGAAAGTATAATTCCGGTGGCAAGGGAAAAAACGCATTTTAACCCCGCCCCCCCCCTAAAAGCGCCAAAGTCGCGCACACGGCCAGCGGCAGAACTGCAGCACCGCTAAAGGTAAGTTTTGTAACATACCTAATCTATCCCACTCAGATTTCATATACCTCTTTTAGATCAACCCTAGTTCCACTGTTCGCATCCTTGTATCCCCGTCGTTATCGCATCTTCCCCAAGCAACAATGGACCACCCTTCCTGAGGTTATGTGTTTTGTTCCGGCACTCATTTGTTCCGGCCTTCTCTGTCTTTCAGTCTGAAGATGGGTTCCGACCCAAAATATCACCTATTCCTTTTCTCCAAAGATGCTGCCTGACCTGCTGAATTACTCTGTTTAAGAAGGAACTTCAGATGCTGGAAAAACCGAAGGTAGATAAAAATGCTGGAGTAACTCGGTGAGGGAGGCAGCATCTATGGAGCGAAGGAATAGGTGACGTTTCGGGTCGAGACCCTTCTTCAGACTTTATGCTGAATTACTCTAGCATTGTGTGTCTATAGAACAGTACAGCACAGGCCCACAATGTCTGCACCGATCATGATGCCAAGACCGACTCTTACCTACTTGCAGATAATCCATATCCCTCCATTCCCTGTATATCCATTTGCTTGTCCAAAACTCTTTACAGGGCACTGAAGTATCAACATCAACCCCCTGAATCAGGTTCCAGGTACACACGACCCTCTCTGTAACAAAAAACCTTGCCCCACACATCTCCTTTAACCTTTGTCCCTCACCTTAAAGCAATGCCCGCTAGTGTTTGACATACATCTACGTAATTGCCTTCAGAAGAAGAGAGGAGGATATGAAGAAAATAGGAATTTAAGAATTGAAGGCTTATCTCGGTGAAAGTTCAATTTTGTATGTGATACTTTGGACAAATGATTAAGAGTGTTCAGTATGTACTGACAAACAATGAATTTCTCACTTGCTGCAGCCAAACAGCCAAATAACTCTATGTTATTTCGTCAACAAAATAACATACAGATAAATATATAATTAACAATAGCACAATAAATAAATAATCATGATATATTAGGTAATCATAATAGTGCAAACGGAAGTCTGTAGTGCCGCCAAAGACACAGTCCATAGAAGATCACAGTTGCTGAGGTTAGTGTTGTGCAGTGTTCAAGAGCCTGATGGTTGCTGGGAAGAAGCTGTTCTTGAACCTGGAAGTCGCGGTTTTCAGGCTCCTGTACCTTCTTCCCGATGGTGGCAGCGAGATGAGAGCGTGGCCAGGGTGGTGTGGGTCTTTGATGATGCTGGCTGCCTTATTGAGGCAGCGCCTCCTGTAGATCCCTTCGATGGTGGGGAGGTCAGTACCTGTGATGGACCTTCGATGGTGGGGAGGTCAGTACCTGTGATGGACCGGGCAGTGTCCACCACTCTCTGTAGTCTCCTTCGTTCCTGGGCGTTTAAGTTACTGAACCAGGCCCTGATGCAACCAGTCAGTGTGCTCTCTACCGTACACCTGGAGAAGTTCAATTGAGTATTTGTCGACATCCTGAATCTGCTCAATCAATGTTTTGTTTAGGAGAATTAATGGTGATGCGCTGATTGTTGCTGCCACCTTTTGGAATCTTTACGCCCATACATGTTATAAGTCAACACGCAAGCCAAACCAGTCTGATATTCTGCTGTACACAGTGCTGGCTATTCCCAGTGCTCTACAGTCATTTACAGTCAGACACTCACTCAGCCAGACAGTATAGGACGTTGGCGAGACCGCATTTAGAGTATTGTGTTCAGTTCTGGGCACCATGTTATAGGAAAGATATTGCCAAGCCCGAAAGGGTTCAGAGAAGATTTATGAGGATGTTGCCAGGACTAGAGGGTATGAGCTACAGGGAGAGATTAAGTAGGCTGGTTCTCTATTCCATGGAGCATAGGAGGATGAGGGGAGATCTTATAGAGGTATACAAAATCATGAGAAGAATAGATCGAGTAGATGCGCAGTCTCTTGCCCAGAGTAGGGGAATCGAGGACCTTGAGGACATAGGTTCAAGGTGAAGGGGAAAAGATTTAATAGGAATCCGAGGGGTAACTTTTTCACACAGAGGGTGGTGGGTGTACGGAACAAGCTGCCAGAGGAGGTAGTTGAGGCTGGGACTATCCATCGTTTAAAAAACAGTTGGACAGGTACATGGATGGAGGGATATGTTTGGAGGGATATGGACCAAGCGCAGGCAAGTGGGATTAGTGTAGCTGGGACATTGTTGGCCGGTGTGAGCGAGTTGGGCCGAAGGGCCTGTTTCCACACTGTATTACTCTATGACTCGGTAATGGCTGCCTTCAGTATTCATATTCATATTCTGTCAATATTGAAAATAGATAAACTATCCATTTTATTTACCGTTTGCTGCCATAATTTCAACGTTTATTTTACTAGTCCTTCAAAATATATTTAGATCATCTCACAAGAGTCATACGTCTTTCTCCTCTCACCTTATGCCTATGCCCTCTAGTTCTTGATTCCACAACTCTGGGTTAAGAACTCTGCATTTACCCTTTCTATTCCCATCAAGATTTTATACACCTCTATAAGATCTCTCCTCGGAGAACTGCGCTCCAAGGAATAAAGTGCAGGCCTGCCTAACCTCTCCCTGTTGCTCAGGCCCTCGAGTCTAGGTAATCTGTTGTTTATTTGTGTGGCAATTGTGCTGAAGGCTTGATGTATTAGAAACAGAAACAGAAAATAGGTGCAGGAGGAGGTCATTCGCCCGTTCGAGCCAGCACCGCCATTCATTGTGATCATGGCTGATCATCCACAATCAGTAACCCATGCCTGCCTTCTCCCCATACTCCTTGATTCCGCTAGTCCCAAGAGCTCTGTCTAAAGTTTAGTTCAGTTTTGTTTAGAGATACAGTGTGGAAACAGGCCCTTTGGCCCACCGAGACCGCACTGATCAACAATCACCGGCGCACACTCGAGATAATTTACAGAGCCAATTAACTTACTCTCCTCCACGCCTTTGGAGTGGGGGAGGAAACCAGAGCGCCCTGGAGAAAACCACCCCGTCGCGGGGAGAAAGTGCAAACTCTGTACAGGCGGCACCTGTAGTGAGGATCGATCTCGGGTTTCTGGCGCTGTGAAGCATAGGCTCTACCGCTGCGCCACCGTGCCTCCCCTACATAGTATGCCTAATCTCTAGGAAATCATAGATCGTGTTGTCTGATTGGGCTTTTCATTTTAATTTGCAGTCAGCGTTTGGAGATCCGATCTGAGGTGGTGGACGCTTTCTTGTCCAAGTTTCAACTAAATGCAGATGAGCTGAACATCCTTCGAGGCCCAAGAGAGGGTCCCATTACAGAGGTAACCTAGATGCCATAAGCATCCTGATATTTAGCAGAGGCACTGCATGTACACTACACAACACCTACAGGTCAGGTCGGGGGGCGTTCCCCCCGCCACGGGTACCATGTGATCCCCTGCTACCTGCTCCATGGTCGGATAGTCGGCGACTAAACTCTCCCCCACCTGCTTTGCCAGGTGAGGAGGGGGCTGTGGACCCCCAGCAGGACCAAAAACAAGACCTGTTAAAAGGCAGATGAGCTCCTAGCGAGCCAACGGCCATCCACACTTCAGTAGATGTTGCGATCACTGTTCTACACAGCATTGTAAGGAGCGATGATAAAGCACGCACACCAAAATCCTTTACTTCCAGCGGCGGAAGTCCACAGGAACTGGAGGACAGAGACGTGTGGTGCGTCCGTCACCGTTCCCGTCGGAAACCAGCACCACTGCGTCGCTAATGTTTTCAACGATGATGAATGAATGAATTATGAAACGTACAAAATTGTGCTACATAAATGTTTATATACTTTTAGGATTTCTTCAAAGCACTGGGAAAAGTGAAGCTAATTCACAACGATGTGAAGGTTCTGTTACGAACAAACCAACAAACTGCAGGGTAAGGAGTATTCTTCACCGTTCCTCCAGGGGAATCTTGAATTGCCAAATGACTTGGTGCACTCTGGTTTAATTTGAGGAAGTATAGGGAACAGTCAGACAACATTGCACCTGAACTGGGAACCTTTGAGAGATGTAAATCCCGCTTACGAACTGTGGAGCAAAGTGACAAGAGACAAAATTGCCAGAGGGCAAAACATAAAGCGCTGGAGGAACTCAGCGGGTCAGGCATCACCTGTGGAGGGAATGGACAGATAATATTTGGAGTTAGGACCATTCCTCAGACCGATGGGGTGGGGGGGGGAGGGAAATGAAAGATGGAAAACAGGGGGGGGGGGAGCGGGACAGAGTCTGGCTAGTGATGGGTGGATACAGGTGAGGGCGTGATCAGCAGATGGGTGAAGTGAAGGGGCTGTCCCACTGAGGCGACCTAATTGACGAGTTTAGAAGAGTTTGCCCTCGACTCATACTCGCAGCATGGTCGACACGAGGTCCTAGGAGGTCTTTGTAACTCTCCTTCATGCTCGAGAGTAGTCCCCACGTACTCAAGGCCTCAGCGGTCGAGGCGTATTTTTAAATGAAAAATGCCTACGAGTAAAAAAAGGTCGCCATGGAAAAAATCGATTATTTTTTTTATTCGTAGCTTCAATCGAAGTAGGTCGGCATGTTATTAGTAGGTAATCGAGGGTAGTCGAAGATAATCAAAGGTAATCATAGATAGTCTTCAACATAGTCGAACGGAGTTCGAAGATCGAAGGAGGTTGTCTTCACTCTCCACTATTCGGTGTCCAATTTTCCTGAAGCTGGTCGAAGCTAGGCTTCAACATAGTCGAAGGAGGTCTTCTATACATAGTCGAAGGAGGTCTTCAACATGACACTTATTCAAACTGTCCTAAACTCTTCTAAACTCGCCAATCAGGTCGCCGCAGTGGGACAGCCCCTTAAGTGACAAAGGCCGGAGTTGAAGAGACAAAAGGGTGTCAGATAAGAAGAGAGGAGGAGGAATGGAATGCAAAGCCGGAGGGATGGATGTGGGTGGAAGATGACGTCGGGGAGGGTGAGCAGAATACAGTCTCTGGTTTATGAACAGAAAGTTTTAATAACATTAACCACTTTCCCACTAAACTATCAAACACCACAGATTAATTTTCAATAAGGATATTCAAGGTATCTCACCTCTGAATAATGCAATATGAGAAATTACTGACAATATTGAAATTTTATTCTTTGAATTTCACAATTTGTCAATTTTAGTCATCGTGAAAATTGTCGAGTGCTTTAGGTTTAAATTTATTATTATTATCACGTGTATCAAGGTACGGTGAAAAGTTTTGTTTAGCATGCTATCCAATCAGAACAGATAATACTATACATGAGCCAAATTCAAGTACGATAGGTAGGGTGAAGGGGGCGATACAGAGTGCCCATCATTCATGTAAAATTCTTAAGCGATTGGACAGGCTAGATACAGGAAAAATATTCCCAATGTTAGGGAATCCAGAACCAGGGTCACAGTTTAGGGGTAGGCCATTTAGGACTGAGACGATGAAAATCTTTATCACACAGAGAGTTGTGAATCTGTGGAATTCTTTGCCACAGAAGGCAGTGGAGGCCAATTCACTAGATGTTTTCAAGAAAGAGTTAGATGTAGCTCTTAGGGCTAACGGAATCAAGGGATATGGGAAAAAGCAAGAATGGGGTACTGATTTTGGATGACCAGCCATGATCATACTGAATGGCGGTGCTGGATCAAATATAATTGAATCAATTATTAACAATAATATTTAGTACAAAATAAATCAAAAACAAAATCAACACCACCATAATACAAGACAAACAAATATATTAAATAAACTACTATACAACTATATTACAATCCTTATTGAGATGACTTCCACTGCCGGCGGAGCCCAGCGCACGGAAATCCCCCAGGGATTTGTGGATAGTGCGTTATCCCTCTCCAGTACCACCCAGGCGCGGAGGTAACCCCGGAGTAGGGGCAGGCAGCCAGCTCGGGCAGAGCCCTCTTCCGCCTGGTGCCGTGACCCGCATATGGCCAGCTTGGCCAGGCCCAGGAGCAACCAAACCAGGACATGTTCGGCCCTACACAGGGTGTCCAACGATGAGGATGGTGGGTGTGAAGTTCAAACAGAAGGCAAGGAGCAGCCCCATTAGATATTGGATTAGGGGCTGCAACCTCACACACTCCATATACATGTGGAACACAGACTCTTCCAGCCAGATCCAATGGTGGGGAGGTCAGTACCTGTGATGGGCCTTCGATGGTGGGGAGGTCAGTACCTGTGATGGACCGGCCAGTGTCCACCACTCTCTGTAGTCTCCTTTGTCCCTGGACGTTTGAGTTATCATGCAGTGAATGTTTTTGCATGATAATGTTGTGCTTCTCCGGCAGTACTGTGTCCGTAGAATAGACAAAGTTTAAAAACATAATATCAATGATTGTTAATTCCTTTCTGTGTTTTAAAGTTTGGAAATTATGGAACAGATGGCCCTTCTCCAAGAGACATCATATGAAAAACTCTACAGATGGGCACAAGGTATGTCTGCTGTTGGAAGGTATTTCTGAAGTGAAGAATGGCTTTTGATTTAAGTAAACACAATCCATCAAGAACATTGATGTCAGAGATTTGTAAAGTGATTGCTATTTAATGCTTTGACATAAAGATTAATTTGAACTTTGCATTAAAGGCTTTTTTTTCTTTTAATGCTTTAATTAATTTGTTTTATTCCAGCTGGCCCTTTTTTGGATTCAGTTTGGGGTAACTGTTTATGTGCCTGTGGCACTCAGCAACCATATAGGCGACCCCTTGGCGACATGTCGCGGGAGTCATCCCACGAAACCCATGACATGTCGCCAGGGTGTCACCTGTATGATCGTGAGAGGTCTCCTAGTCACCCAAAGAGTAGTAGCGTCTTTCTGGTTGCCGCTGAATTTTCAACATGTTGAAAATTTTCGGTGACCTATGACGGGTGCCGGCAGTCGCCGAAAGGTCGCGTAAGTGGGACAGGCCCTTTAGCACTCTTGGAAAGTATACAGACATAGAACAAGACAGCATGGAAATGAGACCTTTAGCCCAACCCATCCTGTGCTGACCAAGATACCCCATCTAGGCTAGATGCTTTGCCCCTATCCCTTTGAACCTTTCCTATCAACACACCTGTCCAAAATGTAGAAACAACGAACTGCAGATGCTGGGTTTATAGCAAGGTTTGACACAAAGTGCTGCGTAACTCAGCAGGCCAGGTAGCATCTCTAAATAAATAGGATAAATGACGTTTTGGGTCGGGACCCTTCTTCTACCTCCTGACCCGAAACCTTGAGCCATCCTTTTTCTCCAGATATATTACCAAACCCGTACTCCTGCACTGTGTGTCTATCTTTAGTGCACGTGTCTAAATGTATTTTAAATATTGTTACATATGTACATGCCTCAACGACTGCCTTTGGCAACTCGTTCCATATACCCTGCACCCTCTGTGTGAAAACTGCTCCTCGGGTTCCTCTCACCTTAAACCTATGTTCCCTGGTTCTGATTCCCCTACTCAAGGTGAAAGGCTCTGTGCATTCACACTATTTATTCCTTTTGTGATATTATACACCTCCCTAAGAGAACCTTTGAAGATCACCCTTCAGCCTCCTGCATTCCAAGGGTAAAGTCCTACCCCGCCCAACCTCTCCGTATAAATCCCTAAATCACTGCTCTCTAGTTCTTGATTCTCTTATCCCGAGAGAGAAAAAATCTGTGCATTCAAAATGTATCCATAAATTCAGAAAATGTAAGCATGGGTAATAAAACTGGGAATATTCCTTTTGTTTTTTTCCAGCTGAATGCAGAACTCTGACACAGGAGAGCTGTGATATTTCTCCAGCACAAACACGAGCAATGGAGGCTCTCCAAGACAGACCTATACTCTACAAGTCAGTGCGCAGGAAGGGACCCCAGATGCTGGCTTACACCAAAGATAGACACAAATTGCTTGAGTAACTTGGCAGGACAGGCAGTCAGAAGAAAGGTCTCGACCCGAAACGTCATCCATGTCCCCGCTCCAGAGATGCTGCCTGTCACGATAAGTTACTCCAGCATTTTGTGTCTATCTACGTCAGTGTGGTCTTCACCACATGACTCTGCATCGAGGCTTTAGAAATGCAATCTAAGCAAGATCGCTCATTACATAATTGCACAGTGTTTAATAACATTTTAGGTTTTCATCCATTGGTCTAGGCATGAACCTAGAATTATATTGTCTCTTCTTTTATCTTTATCAATCTCTCAATTTCTCTCTCCAATTCACTATTTATTTATGCATAAAGTTATAGAGCTGTACAGCATGGAAAAAGTCCCTTTGGCCCACCTCCATGCTGACCAAGTTGGCATATTAGGTAGTCTAACCACTAATTATACCTCACCAGGAGCGTAATGACTTCTAATTCAAATCAGATCTTGGGTCCTTCTGAGATAAGAATAGCATTTATTGTTTAGTTTAGTTACAGAGATACAGTGCGGACACAGGCCCTTTGGCTCACCGGGTCCGCGCTGACCAGCGATTCCCGTATGCTAACCCCATCCCACACACACACACACACTAGGGCCAATTTTACAATTTTTTTAACCAAAGCCAATTAACCTATGTCTTTGGAGTGTGGGAGGAAACCAGAGCACCCGGGGAAAACCCACTCAGGCCATGAGGCGAACGTACAAACTCTGTACAGACAGCACCCGAGATCAAGATCAAATCTGGGTCTCTGGTGTTGTAAGGCTGCAACTCTGCCGCTGTGCCACCTGTTCGATGCAATGAGTGGTAACATTTTGACAATATACTGTTAGCTTCTTAGAGAGTCTAGAATGATTGAGTAATACAGCATTGTAATAGGCTCTTTGGCCCAACTCATCTATGCTGACCTAGATGTCCCATCTTGGCTGGACGCATTGCATTTGGCCCATTATCTTCAAATCCTATCTTATCCATGTTCCTGGCCAAATGTATTCTAACTGTTGTTATAGCCTCTGCCTCAATACCTCCTCGTTGCCAGCTCGTTCCATGTGAAAAAGTTGCCCCTCAGGTTCCTATTACCTTCAACCTATGCCCTCTGGTTCTTGATTCCCCTCCCCTGGGTAAAAGGCTCTGTGCATTCACCCTATCTTTTCCCATCGACATATTATACACCTTTATAAGCTCGTCCCTCAACTTCCTGCACTCCAAGGATTAAAGTCCTAACCTGACCAACCTCTCCTTGTAGTTCAGGCGCTCAGTCCTGGCAACATCCTTGTAAATCTTCACCGCGCTCTTTGCAACTCAATGGCATCTTTCCTATACTTTATGAATGTGACTTATAATTCAAATATATTTCAATGTACTGCGGATTTCAAAATGATTCATGCATGTTTAAACCGTTGTTAGAATATGATATGTATATTTGTAAGATATTTTAAATATCAGTAATGGTTTTACTTAAATTTGCTCTCTGTCAGAATCCCTCAAGGTGATTAAGTGCTGATCTAGTTTGCCTGACACCAGGAATCTTACTAACCAATGGGGAGTACAGTGGGAAGAGGACATCCATGCCATGGGATTTACTGAAGTTTGAGTGCAGCTTTCTTCAAATTGTTATCGAGCATCATTACCTCAAGGCCGGTCCCAAAACCCAGGCCAGTCCCAGTGTTTACGCACTGAGCAGTGAGCAAACTCAACACAAAATGCTAGAGCAACTTAGCGGGCCAGGCAGCATCTCTGGAGAAAAGGAATGGGTGACCTTTCACCTTTGACTTCAGCTGAGCAGGTCCATGTGACCACGAGTGACTAGGTTCATAGCAGTGCTTGTGGAATAAAAGATGTGAAGAGTAGCTATTGGGGAAAAAACTCAGCAGGTTGGGCAGTATCTGTGGAGGGAATGGAATGGAGGGGACTACCCTTCCACAGAGTCTTTTTGTGTTGGATAGAGAGGATGTACCATAGGTCGGGGTTGGGCCTGAACTGGGAGGCCTGGGACTGGGGATGGAAGCCACACGGGGCTTGAAGGAGGCGCAGGCAAGTGTTGAGGAAACACACGTGGCTGTGGTAGCAAGTCAGGGTCAGAACATGGTCATAGAGCAGGACAGTAGCAGGAATCTCAAGAGGGGGAGCTGTGAGCGAGGGTCTCACAGAGGGGCAGCAGGGTAGCGCAACGGTGGAGCTGCTGCCTTACAGCGCCAGAGACCTAGGTTAAATCCTGCTGTCTATACGGAGTTTGTCCTCGCACGGGTTTTCTCCGGGTGCTCCGGCATCGCCGGTCACCGCAGACTCGGTGGGCGGAAAGGCCTGTTTCCATGCTGCGTCTCTAAACTAAGAACTCCCGTCAGAGAGAGGAGGAGAACTTCTTCAAAGTAGGCTTACCTTGAGGAGATTTAGCAGTGAAGCAGTAAAATAGGGACACAAGGAACTGCAGATGCCGGCTTACAGAAAAAGGCACAAACTGCTGCAGTAACTCAGTGGGTTAGGCATCCTCTGTGCAGAACTTACATAAACACACGTGGCCGCGATAGTGTCTGGGTCAGAACATGGTGGGAGAGCCGAATAGCAACAGCAATGAGTGAGGGAGGGTCTCACAGATAAATGTTATGTTTAAAGTGAAAACAATTGTTCCAAAAGTTAACATTTTGAAATATATATGGTACCACAAAGTAACTCTGTAAGTGGGATCATTCAGGAAGCTAATCCGTTGTGAAATAACTACTCATTTAACATTAAGTGACTGAATGTAAATTATTTTCTGCCTTTTCCATTTTCCCATTGCTGTTTGTCATTTTGTGTGTGTTTACTGCTCCAGCTACACACTGGATGAGTTTGGAACGGCGAGGAGAAGCGCAGTGGTGCGGGGTTTCATAGACGCTCTCACCAGAGGTGGGCCTGGCGGGACCCCTCGGCCCATTGAAATGCACTCCCACGACCCTCTACGGTACGGAACTCAGCGCAGGAGCAGGTCCACATGCACGTGATCCATATCTCACCGCCCCCTGCATATCCATGGGCCTATCTAAAAGTTTCTTATCGTATTTGCCTCCTCCACCACCCCTGGCAGCACATTCCAGGCGCCCACCATTCTCTGTGCGTAAAAAAAAAAACCTTGCTCCGTACATTTCCTTTAAACTTTGCCCCTTTCACCTTAAAGTTATGCACTCTAGTCTTTGACATTTCCAACCGGGAGACCTGGATCCCTCATCATTTTATATATTTTTCGCTCCTGTCTTCCCGCTCATCTTCCAACATTCCAGAGAAAACAATTCAAATTGTCAGGAGGAGTTTCTTTAGTCTGAGGGTGGTGAATCTGTGGAATTAATTGTCACAGCCGGCTGAGGAGGCCGTCAATGGACATTTTTAAGGCGGAGATTGACAGATTCGTGGTTAGTACGGGTGTCAGGGGTTATGGGGAGAAGGCAGGAGAATGGGGTTAGGGCAATCGACAATAGGTGCAGGAGTAATCCATTCAGACCTTCAAGCCAGCACCGCCATTCAAGGTGATCATGGCTGATCATCCACATTCCTGCTTTCTCCCCCTATCCCTTGAGTCCGCTATCTTTAAGAGCGCTATCTAACTCTCTCTTGAAAGCATCCAGAGAACCAGCCTCCACCGCCCTCTGAGGCAGAGAATTCCACAGACTCACAACTATCTGTGTGGAAATGTATTTCCTCATCTCCGTTCTAAATGGCCAACCCCTTATTAGAGGGAGAGAGAGATCAGCCATGATTGAATGGCGGAGTGTACTTGATGGGCCGAATGGCCTAATTCCGCTCCTATAACTTAAGAAATTTGTATGCCACTTGTATTGTCAATTGTATTGAACATATTTAATTGTGTTTGTTAATCCTAACTCTGCTAAACCTCGTGCTTACAGATATGTTGGAGACATGTTGGCGTGGTTGCACCAGGCAGCTGCTTCCGAGAAAGAACATCTTGAGGCTCTGCTGAAGCTCGTAACTTTGCAAGGTAATTGTTCACACATTGCAGTGGACGGTCCCCCCTTGGGGCTTGGCAGCAACGTCATACGATTGGAGTCTCTAAAATGTAACAGTTTGTGGCGGCACAGTTGCGCTGCTCCCCTTACAGCTCCAGAGACCCGGGTTCGATCCTGCCCACGTGTTCCGTCTGGATGGAGTTTGTATGTTCTCCCTGAGACTGCCTGGGTTTTCCCCAGGTGATTTGGTTTCCTCCCACCAAGAACTTGCGGGTTTTGTAGATTAATTGGCTTCAGAGCATTATTTTGTACGGCTATAATTACGCAGAATTACAATTACATGGTACAATTCCTCCTCTCAATCAGGTTTATCCTGCTCCCTGTTGATGATGGAACAGTCAAACCTAGTACACCAGGTGGCAGTCTATACCTAGTCTCTCCGAGTGTGAATAGAAATGTCCATTATAACAAGCCTGGCCGTAAAGTCCAAGTCACTGCTCTATATTCAGGCGTATAACTCTGAATCAACTCTTGCTGTAATAGACCATGGGTGGGGGGGGGGGGGGGGTGTCCGTTATTGCTGATTGTCCGCTATAACCGAGTGAGGAAGGGTAAATTTTAGCCCAAGGCCGGGAGAGAAGAAACGTGGCATCGGAAGGGGGCGGGGGGTTAAACAAGCGGGGATTCACAAGCTGGGAAGCTGCCGAGCCCCCGGCCTCACGCGCGATGCTACAGGGACGTGCCGGATACTCACGACACCTTCATGCTGCTCGCTCTCTCCGCTCCTGTGACTGGAAGCTCCCACCAAGGGGTAACCTGGCGGAAGTGGGGGGACTGTGCATCGGGAGCCTGGGTCTGCTAGAACCAAAATCTGTTATATCGGTCTGTTATTGCGATGGTTTACTGTACTCTGGGCCACTTGCGTATGGAAGATAAACCTTGATAAGGGCAGATCTCTGGCAGCTGTTCCATTAATTGATGAGAGAATGCAAAAATCTGTCTGGAACGTGAGAATTACATCAATGGTAACTGGATTTAAACATGTTAAGACCCTTAGTACATGTATGTACTTTTCTTAAGTACGGAAGCATTGGCAAATCCACTTTTAAAAGTGATAAAAGCTCAGAACAGCTTTTAATATAATATAGACACACAGTGCTGGAATAATTCAGAGGGTCAGGCAGCATCTCAGGAGAAACGGAATAGGTGATGTTTCATGCCGGGCCCTTCATCAGAAAACAGTATTTTCTTACAGCTTTTTATATCATTCTGCTGTAACTATCTAAAAATGTTTTGCTCAGAAATGTATTTTTATAATATTTATGAAATAGTGAATCTCCCCACAAGACACTCTGTGACATCACTAACTCTTGTGTTAATTTTAAGTAATATTGTTAGTTTTAACCAGAGCTGCAACTAAATGTTGTCATTTAAACTATTCTACCATTCACATCAGCATACTCTCGGTCCAGTTACTCTTTCCAATTACAAAGTTAACTGCACTTCCCAAAGACATTATTTAAAAAATCACAAATTGGCCCACTGTAAATTGTCAGGAGTGGATGTGAAAGTGGGATAACAGTGTGAACAGGTGTTCGATGGTCGACATGGACTTGGTGGGCCGAAGGCCCCGTTTCCATGCTGTGTCTCTAAACTACACTAAAAAGTGCATTGTTTTGAAAGTATTGCAACAACTGTGTTAAGCTGTACTTCTCTGTAAAGCCCAATGTTATGATTGCAGGTGTGGAAGAGAATATCCAGCAAATAGTGGGACACGTCACTGAAGGAGTGTGCAGACCTTTAAAGGTAACGGCCGGAGGCAGAAGAGTTTGATCTGACATTAAGTAGAACTACCCCCGCGGACATAACATTCAGTGACGCTATTGGCTTTGGGATGCCTTTCAGTTTATCCACACAGATTAGAAACAAATCCTGCTTCCTTTATGGTTGAAACACATGTTAGTATGTCCATAGTGGCTCCACATGTGTTGATATGGTCATGCTGTCTCCACATATGTTGATGTGGTCATGGTATCTACACATATGTTGGTCTTTACGGTGTCCCAACACGTGTTGGTATAACAATGGTGTTTGGGACAATGGGACTGAGGCCAAACGTCCAGCAACCACATACACGCCGACCGTAAAATTTGGATAGAAAAGATTTCACTTATTTTCCATTTGTTACTCTGTCCATGCAGGTCCCCAACGCAATATTCCACCTCTCCACCAATGCACCGATTCCAATATCAGTGGCCAGTGGGGGGGGGGGGTTCTGGAGTGCTAGTATGGGTGTTGTGGGCTGAAGGGACTGGTTTCCAGAGGGCTAGTATGAATATTGTGGGCCGAATGGATTCTTGTGCTGGCGGCTCAGTCACTCAAGCCTGTTGTGCTGGCAGCTCACTCACTCACAGCTGGTGGACTGGCAGTTGACTCACGGCTATTCCTTAAAATTCCATTTCAAGCAGGGTGCAAGGCCACCAAATTCAAGAGCAGTTTCTTACCATTTCAAGCAGGATGCAAGGCCACTAAAGACAGCGAGTCGTGACCTCTCCCTCCTCCATCTTGCAGAGACTGAGCCACGCCCACACTTCTGGGTTTTATAGTCCCTCCCCCTTGCACCAGAAGGGGCGTGGCCTTCATGGCGTGATTGACAGGAGAAAGAATCAACATTTTTAAAACACTAATAACTCTTTTATTTTTAATCGATGGGAAAGATCCTCAGCACCTGATTAGCGGAGGGGGACTCTGAGTAAGATTGCCAAAAATCACAGCCGTATGTGGCAGCGTATCTTCTAAAATCAATATAAAGTGCAAACAGGAAGTGGTCAAGATTAGACTTTTAATTATGTAGAAGGCAAGGCAACTTTAATTAGGCAACAGCTTTAGCATTTCCAAACCAAAGGCAACACAGCTTTAGCATTTCCAAACCAAAGGCAACACAGCTTTAGCATTTCCAAACCAAAGGCAACACAGCTTTAGCATTTCCAAACTATGTTCTCAAACCACATTAATGGCACTGACAGGTCAGTAAAACCACTCACAGTTTAGTAGACATGTGTTCAGTGTTATTCACAGTTCAGACAGAGACATGACCTTCTCACTCCCCCCATCTTGCAGAGACTGATTGAGGCAGTCAACACTTCCGGGTTTTATAGTTCCTCCGGAAGAAGCGTGAGCTTCATGAGAGAGAATCTTAACATTTTTTAAACACTAATTACTCTTTTATTTTTAATCGATGGGAAAAATCCTCTTGCCCTGCGCAGACTCTGAGTAAGATGGCCAGAAATCACAGCCCGTAAGTGGCAGCAGAACAGCAACAGAAAGTGGTCAAGATTAGACTTTTAGTTATATAGATTAATGGAATAGATAGGCGTTTACAGAAGGCAGAAGAATCAAAAGAAGAGGACATAAGTTTAAAGTGAGAAGGGCAGCACAGTGACATAGCAGTAGAGTTGCTGCCTTACAGCGCTTGAGACTCGAGTTCGATCCTGACTACGGGTGCTGTCATAGAAACATAGAAAATAGGTGCAGGAGTAGGCCATTTGGCCCTTCGAGCCTGCACCACCATTCAATATAATCATGGCTGATCATCCAACTTGGTATCCTGTACCTGCTTTCTCTCCATACCCCCTGATCCCTTTAGCCACAAGGGCCACATCTAACTCCCTCTTAAATATAGCCAATGGACTGGCCTCAACTACCTTATGTGGCAGAGAATTCCACAGATTCACCACTCTCTGTGTGAAAAATGATTTTCTCATCTCCATCCTAAAAGACTTCCCCCTTATCCTTAAACTGTGACCCCTTGTTCTGAACTTCCCCAACATCGGGAACAATCATCCTGCATCTAGTCTGTCCAAACCCTTAAGAATTTTGTAAGTCTCTATAAGCTCCCCCCTCAATCTTCTAAATTCCAGCGAGTACAAGCCGAGTCTATCCAGTCTTTCTTCATATGGAAGTCCTGCCATCCCAGGAATCAGTCTGGTGAACCTTCTCTGTATTCCCTCTATGGCAAGAATGTCTTTCCTCAGATTAGGAGACCAAAACTGCATGCAATACTCTGTCTGTACAGAGTTTGTACGTTCTCCCCGTGACTTGTGTGGGTTTTGTCCGGGAGCTCCGATTTACCCCCACACTCTAAAGACATACAGATATGTAGGCTAATTGGCCTGGTATATATATCAATTGTGTGTGAAGGATAGTGTTGACGTGCGGGGATCGCTGGTCGGCGTGCAGAAGGGCCTGTTTTCGCGCAGTATCTCAAAAGTACTTTCACCACTCACCCATTCCCCCAACGCAAGCCGTTCCCCTGACGCAATATTGCACCACTCACGCATAGCCCCCAACTGCGCGGGCGCGGCTCATTTCACCTCATCCCCAGCTCCTCCTCCTCTTCACCCTCCCTCCAATCCCCACTAAGGGAGGGGTGGTAGCGTGAGAGGGGCGTAGAGAGGGAGGGGGATGAGGGTAGAGAGGGACAGGGAGGGAGGGGGTAGAGAGGGACAGGGAAGGGGTAGAGAGAGAGAGAGAGGGAAGTGAGGGGATAGACAGGGAGGGTAGAGGGAGGGGGTAGAGAGGGAGAGGGAGGGGTAGAGAGGGAGAGGGAGGGGGTAGAGAGAGAGAGGGAAGTGAGGAGATGGACAGGGATGGTAGAGAGAGAAGGGTAGAGAGGAGTGGGTAGAGTGAGAGAGAGGGAAGGGATGGGGTAGACAGGACGGGTAGAGGGAGGGGATAAGGGGCAGGGAGGGGGTAGAGAGAGAGAGAGAGAAGGAGGGGGATAGAGGGAGTGGGAGGGGGGTAGAGTTGGGGGGAAGGAGGGTAGAGAGGGAGAGGGGAAGGAGAGGGAGGGGGTAGAGAGGGAGGGGGTAGAGAGGGAGGGGAGTAGAGAGGGTGAGGGTAGATAGGGAGGGGGCATCTCTCTCCACCCCTCCCCATCTCCCTCCTCCACATCCCTTCTCCCCACCTCCATCTACCACCCCACTCCCTACCCCATCTCCCTCCTCCACTTTTCCCTACTCATCCTCCCCTCACTCCCATTCCCTGCCCCAGGACCCACCCAGGTCGTAGAGCAGCACCAGCGCCTGAAACTCGGCCTGGTTCTTGTACTCGGCCCGGACCTGGCTGTAGACTCCAGCCGTCAGCTCGGCCGCCGCCTGGGCCTTAGTGCAGGCTACGACTTAATCTACAGGCTAGTCCCTGACCATAGACTCAGGCTCGTCCTTTGTTCCAGTGGCGGCTACCTTTTTGGACCTGGTCACGGCCCCATCCCAAGCCCCGGACTTGGCCCTCGCTCCAGCTCCAGCACCACCCTCCCTGTCGGGCACCGGCAGAGGCTGCCACCGCGAGAGCTGGAGTGCCCTTCCCTCCCGGAGTGACCTGTCTTGCCTTGCGAGTCCATTGTAACGTCACTTGGGTTGTTTTTCCCGAAATGGGCTGTTTTTAAAACTTTAAATGATTTAAGAAGTTCGGAAATGTAGGTGAGAATGCGACGGGAAGGTGTTTATCACCTCGACAGAAGAAATGTGAGTACAATGTGTGAAAATGGGTAGGCTATGGCCTAGCGTTTGGAGGAAAATAGGAATTAACTTGATTGTGCCCAGATGACACACAACACACACACACACATATACATACACACAAACAAGAGAAGAGTTTTAGTAATATAGATGGGCAGGCAAATAAGACTAGTGTAGATGGAGCATCTTGGTCAATATGAATGAGTTGGACCGAAGGACCCATTTCCATAATGTATGAAGTGTTAAAGAAGGAACTGCAGATGCTGGAAAATCGAGGGTACACAAAAGGCTGGAGAAACTCAGCGGGTGCAGCAGCATCTAAGGAGCGAAGGAGATAGGCAAGGTTCCGGGCCGAAACCCTTCTTCAGTTTCTCCAGCCTTTTGTGTACCCTCCATAATGTATGACTTTGACTCTAGCTAGGAACCTGGGCATAATTTCAGGCTAATTTGTCAGCCAGTTGAGAATGAGCTGAGGAGAAATTGTCTATGTGTGAGTGGATTATAAATCTGCAGAATTCCCTGGCCCAGAGTTATGCTTCAATGGACATGAGTGCAGGGATTTAAGAGGATGTTGCCAGGACTCGAGGACCTGAGCTACAAGGAGAGGTTTGGCAGGTTAGGACTTTATTCCTTGGTGCGCACGCGGATGAGGGGTGATCTTATCGAGGAATAAAAAATCATGGGGTATAGATAGGTCGGTTACCCAGGGTAAGTGGATCAAGAACCAGAGGGCATTGCAGCAAAAATGGAATTACTTTGGCTCAGTTGCAATCAAGACCAACAAAAATACTGCCTTCCTAACTACTTGCTGTTCCCACTGGAATCCTTTTGTGAATTGTCAGTGGTTGGCAGAGCTAAAAATAGTTGCATTCAATTTAGTTCCACATTTTTAATGTGATTGTTTAATAGTTTTGTTTTGCTCCTGCTGACTACCCAGCTGGTTACTTTAGTTTTCTTTGTGATTAGAATATTTGTTAAAGGAAGGAACTGCCGATGCGGGTTTACACCAAAGATAGAGGCCACAGTTTAAGAATAAGGAGTAAGCCATTTAGAATGGAGACGAGGAAACACTTTTTCTCACAGAGAGTGGTGAGTCTGTGGAATTCTCTGCCTCTGAGGGCAGTGGAGGCTAGTTCTCTGGATACTTTCAAGAGAGAGCTAGATAGGGCTCTTAAAAATTGCAGAGTCAGGGGATATGGGGAGAAGGCAGGAACGGGGTACTGATTGGGGATGATCAGCCATGATCACATGCTTTCTTTCTGACTATATTTTCACATTTTTAGATTTTTTAATATTATAAAAGCAGGAGGAAAGCCATGGAAGTCACAGAGAGAATGTCTTAGTTTAGTTTATTGTCACCGAGGTGCAGTGAAAAGCTTTTGTTGCTTGCTATCCAGTCAGTGGAGAGACAATGTATAATTACAATCGAGCTATCCACAGTGTCCAGATACAGGATAAAGGGAATAACGTTTCGTGCAACTCCACACCGACAGCACCCGAGGTCAGGATCGAACCCGGGTCTCTGGTGCTGCGAGGCAGCGGCTCTGCCAGCTGTACCAATGCTTGCCGGTGCATTTTACCTACTTACAAAGACCTCGTAGAGTCATAAAGCATGGGAATAGGCCGTTCAGCCCAACTTGTCCATACTGACTAGGATCTAGTCCCATCTGAACTTGCCCCATCTGCAAAATCTTCTGGAGTGTGGTTTGGGCGTCTTGCATTCCGCGGTTGGACTCAAAATGCTGGAGTAACTCAGCGGGACAGGCAGCATCTCTGGAGAGAAGGGATGGGTGACGTTTTGGGTTGAGTCCCTTCTTCAGACTGATGTCATTGATAAGGAAGTGTACAGAGAAGGATGTGTAAGGTGTGAAAACAGGACAAAGGGAATGGAGATCAATGAAAAGGTAGAATAGATCATTGTCAGTTGGGAGAAGGTAACAACAAAACAGAGATAAAATGTAGTCGGAGACAGTAAGTCTGGTCGGAGAGCTGGAAAGGGGGAGGGAATTTAGAGAGAGGGAAAGCAAGGGCTACTTGATTTTTGTCATTTTACTTACATTTTGTGGTAGTACATTGATTTAATATTTGTCTACTACATCATTATGTTACACTGGGGCATAAAATGTGGACAAATTCAGTAACCCATTCTCAGTCCTCCCATTTATTTTAATTTCAAATCTTTGTGTTTATGGAGCAAAGATGAATAATGCGCCATGTTTGGAAATGAGTTCACTCACAACCATCGGCACACCTTTACACTGTACCTTGGTGCACCTGACGATAAACTGAACTGATCACAGTTGCTTAGTGTTGCTGCAAAGGGGAGCGGTGGGGGGGGGGGGGGGACGGGGACGGAGAACAGGGGTGGACCCAGCAGGAGGGGGATGGAGAACAGGAATGGATCTAGCGGGACGGGGGGGGGGGGTCAAAGAACAAAGATGGACCATCGAGTCTTTAATGAGTACTTTGTAACTTTGTCTGCGCCAGATACGTGGCGACTCTTTACGTACTTGTGCTTCATATGTAAAAACAAATATTTTTCACTGTACCTAGGTATATGTGACAATAAAGTATGGCTGAAGTTATAGAAAGCTGATGTGCTGGGAAGTGACTGTGTTGAGCGTTGGTGTTGTTTCAGGTCCGCATTGAACAGGTCATAGTGGCAGAGCCGGGTGCAGTGTTGTTATACAAGCTCTCCAATCTTCTCAAGTTTTATCACCACACCATCAGGTAAGGCAAAAGTTATTCAGTTATTAATACACCATCGTTTTATTGATATCTCAAGAGTCAGGCACTTTATTAGTTAGGCTGTCAGCGGTTATGGGGAGAAGCCAGGAGAATGGGGTTGAGAGAGAAAGATGGATCATCCATGATGGAATGGAGGAGTAGACTTGATGGGCCGAATGGCCTACTTCTGCTCCGAGACCATTTGAGCATAGAAACAGTTCTATATCTCTCTATAATCACCGTTTATATGTCTCGTTTCCCATTCCCCTGACTCTCAGTCTGACGAAGGGTCTCGACCCGAAACCTCACCTGTTCCTTTTCTCCAGAGATGCTGCCTGACCCGCTGAGTGACTGGAGCTTCTTGTGTCTATGCCAGTAACCGTTTGCCTGAGTTTAGCTCATGTCCCTCGAAACCGTCCATGTATCCATGTACCTGCCCAAATGTCTTCTAACAGTGAAAAGCCTTTTGCTTGCGTGCTATCCCATTAAATCGGATCATACAACACATGAGTCCAATCAAGCCAGACGCGAGTACAGCAGGTAGAACAAAGGGAAAAGCCAGCGTGCAGAGTATAGTGTTACAGTGTTGTGGCGTTACAGTTACAGAGAATATGTCCAAAGTCCACAGTGAGGCAGGTTACACTTGCCGTGCTGGTAATCTTTTCCTTTCCTCTTCCCACAGTGGAATTGTAGGAAACTGTGCCGCCACTCTGCTGACCACGATCGAAGAAATGCATGTTCTAAGCAAGAAAATGTTCTTCAACAGCCTGGGGCTTCACGCCAGTAAATTAATGGATAAGGTGATTTGTTGACCTAACATCAATCTTTGCTGCTACCTTTGTAGATCTTCGTCCAGTATAAATTAACTGACGTTGAACGAAAATAACTAACCATATTGCACCTTGGAATATTTTCAGCTTTTTTTAAAAAAAACATTCGTTTTACTCCTGTAGCCAAAATACACACTTTTGTAAATGGAGCTGCTGGAAGACTAGTTTAATGTATTATTGTCACTTGTACCGAGGTGCAGTGAAAAACATTTGTTTGCTTGCTATCCAGTCAAAAAGAAGAAACTGCAAGCGGTGCTTAAAAAACAACCTGCAGCAATCTCAGCTGCACGTACAGTAGACATAATCGTGGTTCACCGAGAGGTCTGAAGTATGTTTTGGACAATGCCTAGTTTTCATTTCTACTCTTTTCATTTTGAAATGAACAGGGTCCAATGTATTCAAACCATATTCTTGAACACACCGCACCAATAGTAATGGACCACACACGTTTGAGCCAACACACGCTGACGTCCTGTACCGCTGTTTGGAATCCAAGTCATTGGCTCCAACTAATGAGCTGATTTGTACAAAAGTCCAGTTTAGTTTATTGTCACGTGTACCGAGGTACAGTGAAAAGCTTTTTGTTGCGAGCTCTCCAGTCAGGCCACACAGGATTACAGTCAAGCCATCCACAGTGTACAGATACAGGATAAAGGGAATAATATTTAGCGCAAGATAAAGTCCAGTAAAGGTAGTCCGAGCGTCTCCAATGAGGTAGATAGTAGCTCAGAACCTTAGCAGGACGGTTCAGTTGCCTGATAACAGCTGGGAAGAAACTGTTCCTGAATCTGGAGGTGTGCGTTTTCACACCTGTATTATTAAAGATGTGATTCTGAAATGCTAAATGCTTTTATTTAATTGTTCTATGAATATAAAGATAAATCTGGATGAGACACTTTTTTTTGTGAACTCAAACAGATAGAATATTAATCAGTTACAGCATGTCGAGAGTGTTTAATTGTCACGCATACCGGCAACAGAACAATGAAATTATTACCTGCTACCGCTTAAAAGGTCCATTAGCACAACATACTGCTAAATAAATAATAATTAGTAATACAATTTATTAATAATCATAAGGACATGATCCATGGATGATTGTAGTTGCTGTTAGAGTTACAATAAATTAATAATCAGTAATACTAGGTAACCTGACCGTAATAGTCTAAAACCGAAGTCCGTAGTGCAACTAAAATCGTCCTTACTAAATCATAGCTGCTGGGTTGTCTTTATTGTTGTGCAGTGTTCTAGAGCCTGCTGGTTTCTGGGAAGAAGCTGTTCATGAACCTGGAGGTCACGGTTTTCAAGGCTCCTGTACCTTCTTCCCGATGGCAGCAGCGAGATGAGAGCGTGGCCAGGGTGGTGTGGGTCTTTGATGATGCTGGCTGCCTTTTTGAGGCAGCGCCTCCTGTAGATCCCTTCGATGGTGGGGAGGTCAGTACCTGTGATGGACCTTCGATGGTGGGGAGGTCAGTACCTGTGATGGACCAGGTGTGGCAGCTGTGATGGACGTGGGGGAGGTCAGTTTGTGGGCACTCTATATGGACCAGGCAGTGGGCTTTGTTCTATATTATAACATGTTCTATACATAACACAGTATATTGTCGGCGGGTTGTACTCATGCAAATATTTTAATGAACGCTAATAAGTCTACACGGTCCCAGATACCGACTCTAGGTGGCATGGCAGGGTTCGTAGTGCTTTATCAGTTCCATTCGTTATTTACTTTGCTTCTGGGTATTCCCTCCTGGCCCACAGTCCAAAATGTCTATGTTCAGATCCAGTCAGAGTAGAAGTGGAGGCCATTCAGGGGGAAGGAAAGATGTGGGTCATTAATGATGGTGAAGGTTGGAACTAATGGTTGGGTTTTAATCCCTTAGGTTGAACTGCCTCCTCCGGACCTGGGACCTACCTCGGCCCTGACCCACACACTGTCCCTCCTGCGTGAAGTGCTTTCCTCTCACGATTCATCTGTCGTGCCCATGGATGCAAGGCAAGCGGATTTTGTCCAGGTAAACTGAAACTTTACAACTTTACACGATTCATCTGTCGTGCCCATGGATGCAAGGCAAGCAGATTTGTCCAGGTAAACTGAAACTTTAATTCCTTTGGCCGTTGGCCCTTGGTCATATGCCAGTCATATTTGTGGTCTTTTTCCTGCTTGGCTGAATGCCAAGTCCTTGGTTTGAAAAATATCAACGCTCTTTCATAAGTTTGAACAACCTGAAGAGTTTCATGGTGACAAAATTACTTCATTGAGGGATTTTTGTCTGTATAGTAGGGACTTCATGTTATGGTTCATTTAATTTCATTTATCTTTTAGTTTAGTTTATTATTGTCACGTATACCGAGGTACAGTGAAAAACGTTTGTGTTGTGTGCTATCCAGTCAGCGAAAAGACTATACGTACTTACAATCAAGCCATCCTCAGTGTACAGATACAGGATAAAGGATAAAACATATACAAGATAGTCCCATTAAATAGTCAGAAAAAGTTGGAGTACCTCAGCGGGACAGGCAGCATTTCTGGAGAGAAGGAATGGGTGAACTTTCGAGTCTGAAGAAGGGTCTCGACCCGAAACATCACCCATTCCTTCTCTCCAGAGATGCTGCCTGTCCCTCTGACTTACTCCAACTTGTTGTGTCCACCTTAGGTTTAAACTAGCATCTGCAGTTCCTTCCCACACAAAGTCCCATTAAAGATAGCTTGAAGGTCTCCAATGAGGTAGATAAAAGGTCACATATCTAGCTGGTGAGAGGACGGTACAGTTGCTTGTCCAAGGAAGCCCTACTATATTCTGTTTTCATTGTATATTGTATTGTGATTTGAGTTTTGTTGAATTTCATGGAGCTTTTTAAAATCAGTTCTGGGCATAGTTTATGGATACATTCTCAAACGGGAGATCAATGTGAGTTGGTATCACGGTTAAACCAGTTTGAGTGGGCATCTATTCAAAGTGGCCCTGAAGATGGCGAGAGGGAACAGGTTTAAGAGGGACCTCAGGTGCAACCTTTTTCACTCAGAGGGTAGTCCGTATCTGGAATGAGCTGCCAGAGGAAGCTGTAGAAGCGGAAACAATTACGACTTTTAAAAGACACCAGACTAAGTGGGACCCGTTGGGTCCCATGTTCACATGGGAGGGCTGGTCCCCCAACGCAATATTCCACCTCGCCACCAATTCCAGTGGGGGGGGGGGCTTTCTGGTGCGCTAGTATGGGTGATGTGGGCTGAAGGGACTGGTTTCCAGAGGGCTAGTATGGACATTGTGGGCCGAATGGATTATTGGGCTGGCAGCTCAGTCACTCAGGCTTGGTAGGCTGGCAGCTCAGTCACTCAGGCCTGGTGGGCTGGCAGCTCAGTCACTCGGGTCTGGTGGGCTGGCAGCTCAGACACTCAGGGCTGGTGGGCTGGCAGCTCAGTCACTCAGGGCTGGTGGGCTGGCAGTTCACTCATGGCTATTCCTTGAAATTCCATTTCAGGCAGAGTGCAGGCCACCAAATTCATTTTCATAGCATTTCAGGCAGAGTGCAGGCCACCAAATTCAGTTTCATAGCATTTCAGGCAGAGTGCAGGCCACCAAATTCAGTTTCATAGCATTTCAGGCAGAGTGCAGGCCACCAAATTCAGTTTCATAACATTTCAGGCAGAGTGCAGGCCACCAAATTCAGTTTCATAGTATTTCAGGCAGCGTGCAGGCAGCCAAATTCAATTTCATAGCATTTCAAGCAGAGTGCAGGCTGCCAAATTGCCAAATAACTAATTACATTGTTATTAAGGGCTAACAAATCATTTATTGCAAGTGCATAGAATTGAAATCAAAATTGCAAAAGGAAGTATTAAAGTAATTAAAATTCCATTCAACACACAGACATTTAAAAATTGAACTTCATTTTTTTCCATCAGTATTTATTTTATAGATATAAAACTGCCGGCATGCGTATCAATTAAAAAACTACATTTATCTACAATCATTTTCCATCATTGTGCCCCCTGTGTAAAGGTTTAAAACCAACATCAAAAATTGAAAAGTTATTAAAATAATATACAATTATTCACTAAAATAATTGAAAGAATGTGAAATCTTGTTTTTAACTTTTGACTTTTTTAACTTTCAACAAATTATCGGTATCTGCAGTCTACCCTGAATATTTATGATGGTACGGTAGCACCCGGACAAAACTGAGATTGGTCACCATCATGTTCATAAGTCGTAGGAGTAGAATTAGGCCATTCAGCCTAACAAGTCTATTCCGGCATTCAACATGGCTGATCCATCTTTCCTTCTCAACCCCATTCTCCTGCCTTCACCTCATAACTCCTGACACTCTTATGGCCCTGTCCCATGATGCAAGTTCATTCAAGAGCTCTCCCGAGTTTTAAAAAAAATCAAACTCGTGGTAAGCACGGAGAATGAACGTAGCGGGGAGGTCGGATCTCGGGGACGTCTCTTAGCGGCTCGTAACGCTAGCGGCAGGTAATCGGGAAGACTTGCTAAGGCAGGTAAGCTCGGGAAGACTCGTGAAGATTTTTCAACATGTTCAAAAATGTCCACGAGAGCCCCGAGTACCAACGAGCGGCCATTACCATAAATCTCCGAGTTCGAATCAGGGCAAACTCAGGAGAATTCTTTGAATTAACTCGTACAGTGGGACAGGGCTTTAGCTAATCAATAATCTGTCAACCTCTGCCTAAAAAATATCCATTGACTTGGTCTCCACAGTCGTCTGTGGCAAAGAATTCCGCAGATTCACCACCCTCAGACTAAAGCAATTCCTGTGGCTATGGTGTCTGGTCCTAGACTCTCCCACAAGTGGAAACATCGTCTCCACATTCACCTTATCCGGGCCTTTCACGATTCGGTAAGTTGCATTGAGGTCCCTCCTCATCTTTCTAAACTCCAGCGAGTACAGGCCCAGTGCCGACAAACGCTCATCATGTGTTAACCCAATCATCCCTGGAATCATTCTGGTAAACCATCACAAGGACACTGACCGTAATAATTCGCAAATATGCAGGTTATATTGCGGATACCAATCATTTCATAGGGTGATTTCATGTGTAATCTGCTTGCTGGCTTAACTTAGTTCGCAGGTACCAAGCTGAATGGTAATGATTGTGCTTTTCTCAATTGCTTCCATCCACGGAAGGCAAGGACACTCCTCTTGGAACAACTCAGAACTATTCCAAGTGGAATGTCTGTTATCTGCAGTGGATTAATTTATAAAACAAACTATTCACAATGTTTCTGAAGCTGGATGGTACAGTGGCAGAGCTACCTGAGCTGCTGCCTCACAATGCTAGAAATGGAGATCTTGACCTCGGGTGCTGTCTATGTGGAGATTGCATGTAACCCTGTGACCGCGTGGGTTTTCTCCAGGTGCTCGGGTTTCCTCCCACACCCCAAAGACGTGCGGGTTTGTAGTTTAATTGACTTTTGTAAATTGCTCTTAGTGTGTAGGGAGGGGGTGGTTGCGAAAGTAGGATAACATAGAACTCGTGTGAACGGGCGATCGCTGGTCAGCGTGACTCGGTGGGCCACACGGCCTGTTTCCATGCTGTGTGTCTAAGCTTAGGCGAATGTTACATTGCATGGGGGCTGGGTTGGTGACGATGTCCAATGGACTTTGAACACATTGAAGACTGGGGATGCTGTAAGTATTGCTCAAACTGTGAAAAAAAGACTGTGGCTCTTGATTCAATGCATGATGAAATACTTTACTCTCCACTACCAGGTGCTGTCGTGCATAATGGACCCACTGTTGCAGTTGTGCACTGTATCTGCCAGCAACCTTGACACAGCAGACATGGCGACCTTCATGGTGAACTCGCTGCACTTGATGAAGACAACTTTAGCTCTCTTTGAGTTTACTGATAAACGTCTGGAGATGCTGCAGTTTCAGGTACTCAGTGCTCACAACTATGCTTGCTCTATAGTAGCTGCAAACTATATGGTATTATATTATGTTTATATTATATTTATATTATTTTCATTATGTACTAGACTAAGTGGGACCCGTTGGGTCCCTGTCACACAGGAGGCTTGGTCCCCCAACATAATATTCCACCACTCACGCATAGGCCCCAACTGCACAGGCGCAGCTCTTTTCCCCTCATCCCTCTCTCCCCCTCCTCTTCACCCTCCCTCTTTCCCCTCTCCTCCTCCCCTCATCCCTCCCTCTCTCTCCCTCTCCTTTCCCCTATCCTCAGTCACTACCTCCCTGCCTCCATAACTCCTCTCCCACCCTCCACCCCTCCTCTCCTATCCATCTGTCCTCCACCTCCCCGACTCCTCACCTCCCTCTATCCCCCCTCTATCCCTCCTCACCTCCCCCACTACCCCCTCCTCTACTCCCCCCTCCTCTCCCTCTATTCCCCCTCCTCCTCCCCCACTCTCCCTCCTCACCTCCCTCTTCTTTACCCTCTCCTCGACCCTCCCCCACTCCCTCACCTCTCCTTTTCCCTACCCTCAGTCACTCCCTCCCTTCCTCCATAGCTCCTCTCCCTTCCCTACTCCCCTCCTCTCCTTCTATCCCCTCTCCTCCCCCACATCACCTCCTCACCTCCCCAGGATCTCGATGTTGCTGCTCCTCTACCTTCTTGCGTGGCCTGGAGGGGCATCAGCCGTCAGCGCCCTTAGAGCCAGGCCACGAATCCTCGGCTCGGAGGCGCCAGCAGCTACGGCCGGGCCGCTTCCGGTCCCTCCAAAAATGGCGTCCAGTTGGAAACCTCCACCCGCCACCCGCAGCATCCCTCAGCTCCAGTAAAGACGCGATGGCACAGGAAGGGGCGGTCCGTCCCGGAGAGTGACAGGAGAAGAGACCAATCCACGCAGCACTGACTGGCAGGAGAGGAGATCGATCTGCGAACACGCGTTTTTAATGATTTTTAAACCTCGCTAACTTTTACAATATTCCACCGATCGGAACTCAACTTGTTGTACTCTGAGCACAGGAGAATGGCGAGGGAACTGACGAAAAATCGTGACACTATCGCGTACCGTTTTTGCACAAACAGAAAAACCGCGCAAACCAGAAGAGCACAAGATCAGCGTTTTAGTTATGTATCGATAGATATAGATATTATATTATGTTATATTAATTGCATTATGTTATATTTTATTATATTGTATTTATTATATTATTGTATTATGTTCTCTTTGATTATATTCTACTTAGATTATATTATATGAATATGATATTTAAATTACATTTAGATATATTACATTATATTGATTATATTATATTTACATTATATTGCATTTAATTGCATGTGATATTTATATTATATTTTTATAATATTATTTTATTAAATGTAATATAATGAACCAGAAGGACACATCCAAAACTTTGAACATCAGCTTTTCCTTTTCCTTTGGTGACTATTGATTGACGTAGTTCATGTCTCAAGCGTGTGCTGTTTTGATCTTATTCTGCGATTTGTTTTCTAAACTAAACGCTTGATGACTTTCAGAAGTGTAGGATATGTTCCCCTATCCCCATTAGCGTTTCCTGCTGGCTACTTCACAATATATCTATTTTACAAAAGATTAGGTTAAGGTTTATTATTGTTGCCTGTACCGATATACAGTGAAAAGCTTTGTTATGCTGGCATATCAAGGAAAAGTGCTGGAGTAACTCAGCGGATCAGGCAGCATCACTGGAGAACATGGATAGGTGACATTTTAGGTCGGGACCCTTCTTCAGACAAAACCATTCAGTTTTTGCAAGCAGGCCTCTGTGCCAATGCACCGGGTTGGGTTGCCACGGGCGCTGTTTGTAACGTTAGTGTTATTGCACTGACAGCACTGACAGTGGTTTGGTACGGAAAGCCCATCCAGCGGAGAACATAGCCGCGATTCCCAGATTCCTACAACCTGCACACCAGAGTCCACTGACTCCCTCGCTGTTACTTCACCAATCTCTAGTGAAAGTCAACCACTCCATTGAAGTGAAAGGGACCAAGCCATGCTGGGATAAAAGCGAGGGAATGAGTGGACTCTGGTGTGCAGGTTGTGGGAATCTGGGAACCGCCAATACGAGCTCCGCTGGCTGGGCTTTCTGTACTAAGCCACGAGATGCTGTCTGTGCAATCAGCAACATTACAAACGGAGTCCGTCGCAGCCCTACGTGGTGCATCACCAGGGACGCCTGCTTGAAAACGCTGAACGGTTCAGTCTGAAGAAGGATCCCAACCCAAAACATCACCTATCCATGTTCTGCAGAGATGCTGCCTGACCTGCAGAGTTAATCCAGCAGTGAGTGCCTTTCCTAGCTACACCACCATCTGCAGTTCCTTCTGTCTACCAAATGGTCTAGTTCCACACCACTGTGCTGCAAAGTGTTATTTGGGATGTTTTTTTTGCACCGCTCCTCTTCACGTGATCGGTTAGAAAAGGTGACTATTCCAATATCAGCAACCTCTCCCATCAGGCAAGTGGTACAGAAGTGTGAAAACACACACCTCCAGATTCAGGGACAGTTTCTTCCCAGCAGTTATCAGGCAACTGAACCATCCTCTCACCAACTAGAGAGCAGTCCTGACCTCCCATCGACCTCATTGGAGCCCCTCGGTCTCTATTAATCGGACTTTACTGGACTTTATCTTGCACTTAACATTATTTCCTTTATCCTGTATTGTACACTGCAGATGGCTCGATTGTAATCATGTACAGTCTTAACGCTGACTGGATACCGCACAACAAAATAACTTTTCACTGTCCTCTGTACATGTCGCCAATAATAATTGTCAACTATACTAACTGAACTGAAGTAAACTTGACACAGTGTTGTGAAGGAGATATGGATGCTAGAAAACAAATCTTTACTGTGTTCTATGTTGCCTTCTGCAGATTGAAGCCCACCTGGATACACTAATAAATGAACAGGCCTCCTTTGTACTAACCAGGGCAGGGCTAAGTTATATTTACAACAGCATCCAGCAACACAAGCCCGAGCAGGTAAGCATTTACCCGCAGGGTTGAGTATTAGTCAGGGGGTCCAAGCATGTCATATCCCTCACCTCTCTTTTGTTCCATGTGTAGGGCCCCTTGTCCATACTTGCCAACATGGATGGTGGATCCTTGAAAGCTGCCATGGTAAGAGTCTAAACCTCTTCTAAACATTCATGAACAATACATTAAGGCATGATGTTGCATTTTGCAAAATAATAGTGTCAACCAAAAAAAATCAAACTGGTTAAGAACTCAGTGGTTCAAACGTCATCTGCCATTCCCTCCACAGATGCTGCCTGACCCGTTGAGTTCTTCCAGCACTTTGTTTGTTTGCTCCAGATTCCAGAGTCTGTTGTCTCTTTTGCGTCTGTAATTGTAACCTACTCTGATACTCAACCTATTTTGATTTAGTTTAGTTTAGTTTGGGATTTTTGTCTCCAAAGTAGGGACTTCATGTTATAGTTCATTTAATTTCATTTATTTTTTTTGTTTAGTTTATTATTGTCAGGTGTATCGAGGTACAGTGAAAAGCTTTTTGTTGCATGCTATCCAGTCAGTGAAAAGACTCCACATGATTACAATCAAGCTACCCACAGTGTACAGATACAGGATAAAAGGGAATAACGTTTAGTGTGAGATAAAATGCAGCGCAGTCCGATTAAAGATAGTCTTAGTTGTGATAGGATGGTTTAGTTATCGGATTCTCCATTGACTGAAGTGCGTTTTTTGTGTAGTACTGCAAATCGTCTGCATGGTGATCCGGAGCATTGCCTGCCCTTTCCCTCCTCAGATGCCACTTGTCCTGCTGAGTTCCTCCCTTTGCTTCAGGTTCCAACTGCAGTTTCTTGTGTCTCCTCAAAACTGATGACGTGATAGAGGGCGGCTGCGGAGGAACGCAGTGTGCCAAGCAGCACCTACGGGGCAATTCCTTTCCCCGCACAAATACTGCTCTATTTCCTCCAGCCATGGTTTGGTGCACTTGTTTGAGGGACGTGTGGGGGCCAGAAACTTTGATTTTGTATTTCCAGCAGCTGAAGCTTTTTTTTCATTGAAAGATACAACATGGTTTTCAGGCTCGTGTATCTTCTTACCGATGGTAGTTACGAGTTGAGAGTCATGGCACTGATTTTAAGTCAAGCTTGGTGGATTCTTGTAAACCATTTTAATCTGAAGTGTGAGATGATTGTGGCGATTGGAGGGAGGGAGGGAAGCAGGGAGGGAGGGAGGGAGGAAGGGATGGAGGAAGGGAGGGATGAAGGGAGGGAGGGAGGGATGGAGGGAGGGATGGAGGGAGGGAGGGATGATGGGAGGGAGGGAGGGAGGGATGGATGGAGGGAGGGAGGGATGATGGGAGGGAGCGAGGGATGGAGGGAGGGATGGGGGGAGGGGGGAGGGAGGGATGATGGGAGCGAGGGATGATGGGACGGAGGGAGGGGTGAAGGGATGGAGGGAGTGAGTGAGTGAGTGAGGGGAGGGAGGATGAAGGGAGGGAGGGAGGGAGGGAGGATGGATGGAGGGAGGGAAGGATGGATGGAGGTAGGGAGGGATGGATGGAGGGAGGGATGAAAGGATGGAGGGAGGGAGGGATGGAGGGAGGGAGGGAGGGATGATGGGAGGGAGAGATGATGGGAGGGATGGATGGAGGGAGGGAGGGATGGATGGAGGAGGGAGGGATGGGATGGAGGGAGGAGAGGGAGGGAGGGTGAGGGGAGAGGGGGATGGAGGGAGGGAGGGAGGGATGATGGGAGAGAGGGAGGGATGATGGGATGGAGGGAGGGAGGGAAGAAGGGAGGGAGGGAGGGATGATGGGAGGGAGGGATGGATGATGGGAGGGAGGGATGGAGGGGGAGGGAGGGAGGGATGGAGGGGGGGAGGAGGGATGGATGGAGGGAGGGAGGGAGGGAGGGAGGGATGGGGGAGGGAGGGGGGATGGGGGATGGAGGGATGGAGGGGGAGGGAGGGATGGATGGATGGAGGGAGGGAGGGAGGGATGGAGGGAGGGATGGGGGAGGGGGAGGGAGGAGGGATGGAGGGATGGAGGGATGGAGGGAGGGAGGGGGAGGGAGGGATGGATGGATGGAGGGAGGGGGGGGAGGGATGGAGGGAGATGGAGGGAGGGAGGGATGGGGGAGGGAGGGATGGATGGAGGGATGGATGGAGGGAGGGAGGGATGGAGGGAGGGGGGAGGGAGGAAGGGAGAGAGGGGGGGGTTGGAGGGATGGAGGGGGAGGGATGGAGGGAGGGGAGGGATGAAGGGAGGAAGGGATGAAGGGGGGGATGAAGGGAGGAAGGGATGAAGCGAACAAGCTGGTGAGAGGACGGTTCGGTTGCATGAGAACAGCTGTGATTGTGTGATATGAAAATAGGTAGTATTTATTTCCAATTGCCAGCACTTGTTTGCAATGGTCCGTATTGGGTACGGTGTACCAGCACCTCTGAAAATTTAATAACTAGATATTCAAATCTTTAGAATTTTTAATATAACAAAAAGATCCCAAAGTTAAAAAATAGTACTGAGTATATTAGGTGGTCTAGCTCTGAAGCAGCTTATAGGACGACAATCCGCCCTAGACATTGACAGCAAAGATCGATATGTGCACCCGCACTATTTCTGCACAAAAACGCACTGGCCGTCTCTAATGCTCCAACATTATATATCCTTGTGAACCATATCTGACATCATTATGCGTCAGCCACTTTATTTGCACGTTTCCAGTCAGTACTGGAAGAATTGTGTGACAACTATTTAAAAACCCAACTCCAAGTCTGTTCACAAAATGGCCAGCTTCCAATTCTCCCGATGAGCCATTTCATCGTGCATCAACTGCAGTAGATTTGACTTCCAATCTTTTCCACTCTCTGCCATTTCCTGAAAGGAGTTCAGACACAAAGCGGTTTCCACCTGGAAAAAAAAACCGGCAGGAAATCTGACCAAAAACAAGAAGCAAAGCACATTCCTGTGTTAGCCGGGTCCGTGTATCAGTGCAGTGACGAGAATGTGCTTCCTTTGTGTTGCGACAATCTTCCATCTCTTCCACTCTTGAACAACACGGAGAAAACAGAATCAATGAATCATTTTCTTTGGCAATCACGACTGACGTTTAAAAGGGGAATGTTGGCACGATGCGTGTAAAGTATGTTTCTCTTCCCACTTCTATCATAAATCTAGCCTGGCCTCACAGCGTGTACAGAAAGCGCTTGCCCAGTCATTGTGGGGAGGAAATGGCCTCAACAACTGTGTTATGCCATGTGAGGCCGCTTCCTTCCTGACGCCCTGCCATTTCAGAGCGTCGACATGAAAACATTGAGGGGAAATCTGAGTTAACTCAGGTCGTGTCTTTGCTGTGTTTCTATGGCAGAGTTACACTTGTGAACCCTGAGCCCCGAAATAGACTACATTGTCTCTTTCATCTTTTACTAAGTTTGGAAACACAGGCATTTTCTTGCAGGGTTCAGATTTTTTCCCATCAGTCAGCTGACTTCTTGAGCAAAAGCGAAACAAGAGTCAGAAACTGTGATATCTTGCAAGAGCCTGGCTTTGAGATCAGAATAAACCTGGTATTTGGCCGACCCGCCAAAGGATGCCATCAAGGGCAACATAAGATGTTGTCACAGGGAACTGCAGATGCGTAGAACACAATGTGCTGGCGTAACTCAGTTTCGGGTCAGTCAGCATATGTGGAAAGAATGGACGGATGACGTTTCGGGTCAGGACCCTTCTTCAGCCTGATGGAGTAGGGGGCAGAAAGCTGGAAAAGAGGCTGAGGAGGTGGGACAAAGCTTGGCAAGTGATGGGTGGATACAGGTGGGGGGGGGGGGGGGGGGGGTGATTGTCAGATGTCTGGACAAAGGCCAGAGATGAAAAGACAATAACTGTGAGGTAAGGTTAGAAGAAACGTGAAATGTGAAGCCAGAGGAAGGAATATAGGTGAAAGGGCACCGAGAGAAATGGGTAGATCCTAGGGGCATTGGGAAATGGGACACAGGGAAGAAAGGGGGAGAAAAGGGAAAGGGGGTGTTTTTTTGTGGATAAGTTACCTAAAGTTGGATAATTCAATGTTTGTACCGTTGGGTTGTTAGCTAGCCAGGTGGAATATGAGGTGCTGTTCATCCAGCTTGCACGGGGCCTCACTTAGGCATCGGAGGAGGCCCAGGCCAGGAGTCAGCATTGGAATGGGAAGTTTTGGGTCAATAGACAATAGGTACAGGACTAGGCCATTCAGCCCTTCGTGCCAGCACCGCCATTCAATGTGATCATGGCTGATCATCAGTACCCCCTTCATGCCTTCTCCCTATATACCTTGACTCCGCTATCTTTAACAGCTCTGTCTAGCTCTCTCTTGAAAGCATCCAGAGAACCAGCCTCCACCGCCCTCTGAGGCAGGGAATTTCACAGACTCACAACTCTCTGTGTGAAAAGGTGTTTCCTCATCTCCGTTTTAAATGGCTTACCCCTTATTCTTAGTTTATTAGTACTGGAATGAAATGTATAAAACCTTACCACAATAAGCATAGAGTCATACGGCATGCAAACTGGCCCATCGGCCCAACTTGCCCATGCCAACATAGATGCCCCATTTAAGTTGATTCCATTTACCCTTATTTCCCATATCCCTCTAAACCTTTCCTAACCATGTACCTGTCCAGGTCCGTGGACAGGTACAGTACAGTTTGGCGGCCTCCAGCTTTGCAGGGCCTCCAGCCGTCGCCTCCAACCAGATCGTCCAGTGGGCCATCATCCCTCTCCTCGCCCGACCACCTTCAGTCTTTATGCCAAGGGGGCACCTCCCACAGCCGACCTTGTGGTCACGTTAGGTGAGATCCTTGGTTCACTCTCTTTGCACCTTTCGGTGCAAACTTGGGAGAGCTCTTGGAATGAACACGTACCGTGGGACAGGGCTTGTACTCTTAAATGAAGAAATGTTAGTGCCTCGTCGCAATGATTATACACTTGTGGAGTCTTGTCCTGTGAAAGTAATCGTGTGTGAGTGATGACTAACAATTGCACGCTTGTGTTTTGTAGGTGCAGTTTGATAGGTACCTGTCTTCACCTGATAGTCTATTAATGCCGCAACTGAATTTCATTTTGAGTGGAACACTAAAGTAAGTGTACGTGGAAAGATGCATTAAAAATGTAACATGATTCTGCTCATGACCCGAAAACTTTTAGTGCTGCTGGCAAACGCCCAAGTGGAAACAGATTTAAGTAGATAGTATTGGTTCGTTATTGCCACGTGTACCGAGATACTTGTATGCAGGTCACACCATACATGAGTACAGCACGTGTTTGAGGCACCACAGTGGCACAGTGGGTAGAGCCACTGCTTCACAGTTCAATCCTCCTGACCTCGGGAGCTGTCTTTGTGGAGTTTACAAGTTCTCCCTGTGACAAAGTGAGTTTTCTCCTGATGCTCCAGTTTTATAGTCGTAGGGTGATACGGTGTGGAAACAGGCCCTTTGGCCCAGCTTGCCCATACCGGCCAACATGCCCCAGCTATACTAGTCCCACTTGCCTGCACTTGGTCCATATCTCTCCAAACTTGTCCTATCCATGTACCTGTCTAACTGTTTCTTAAACGTTGGGATAGTCCAGGTCTCAACTACCTCCTCTGGTAGCTTGTTCCATACAACCACCACCCTCTGTGTGAAAAAGATACCCCTCAGATTCCTATTAAATCTTTCCCTCTTCACATTGAGCCTGTGTCCTCTGGTCCCCGATTCCCCTACTCTGGGCAATAGATTCTGTGCGTTTACCCGATCGACCTATTCTTCCCATGATTTTATACACCTCTGTAAGATCACCCCCTCATCCTCCTGCGCTCCAAGGAATACAAGCCCAGCCTACTAAACCTCTCCCTATAGCTCAGACCTTCTAGTCCTGGCAACATCCTCGTAAATCTTCTCTGAAATCTTTCAAGCTTGACAATATCTTTCCTATAACATGGTGCCCGGAACTGAACACAATACCCTAAATGCAGCCTCACCAACGTCTCATACAACTGCAACATGACCTCCCAACATCTTTACTCACATCCCAAAGGCATCAGGGTTTGTAGGCTAATTGGCCTCTGTAATTTGCCCCTAGTACGTATAGAGTGGATGAGAAAGTGGGGTAACATAGAACTAGTGTGAGCGTGTGATGCTGGTTTACAAAAAAAGACACAAAGTGCTGGAGAACGCAATGGGTCAGGCACCATCTCTGGAGAACATGGATAGGTGACGTTTTGGGTCAAGCATATCAATGTTCTCCAGAGATGCTGCTTGACCTGCTGAGTTACTCCAGCACTTTGTGTCTTTTTTAGCATGTGAAGGATCTGATATCAGCAGGGAGATGCTGTTCCTGGATCTGGCGGAATGTGCGGTCAGGATGTTGTACCTGCAGCCCAGGGGGGAGAGGGGAGATGACTGAGGTGAAAATGGTAAATGGAAACAAAAAGCTGGAGTAACTCGGCGGGTCAGGCAGCATCTCTGGAGAAAAAGGAATAGGTGACATTTTGGGCCGAGACCCTTCTTCAGCCTGAGAGTCGGGAAAGGGAAACGAGAGATATAGATGGTTGAAGAGCGAAATAGAACAAATGAATGAAAGGCATGCAAAAAAAAGTAACGATGATAAAGGAGACAAACAATTGGTAGCTGTGGCCGCAGTGAAAACGAGTTACAAATCATGAGATTGAACAAGACGACTTTGAAGCTGATACGACTTGGGTGGGGAAGCGACGGAGAGCGAGGGGATGCAAGGGTTACTTGAAGTCAAAGAAATGAATGGGTTGTAAGCTGCCTAAGCACTCAGGCGACCTCTCCTCATAACTCAAGCCCGCAAGCCCAGGTAACATCCTGGACAGGCACGTGCCATGAGTAATTACTCACGGTAGGCAGTCAGTCGGCTTTAAAAAAAAAACTTAAACTGCGCATGCGCAGATTGTTCTCGCCGTAAAAATAAAAAATAAAATAAAGACAGTAACCATTCAATTTGTCCAAGGCTTCCAAGTCTACTTTCACAGCGCGTGGAGAGTCTGTAAAGTTACCAGGGGTAAAGTTACGGGGAGGGCAGGAATGTTGAGAAGGAGGGGGTCGGGGATAATGCCAGTAACTCACTCACTCACCGCTGCCGCGGCGCTCCGGACCTGGAGCCACCACATTGTAGCCGGGGATAGAAGCAGCTCAGGTACCTGCGAGCGGCCGCCGGGACCCGACAGCAGAACTGGCCCCCACTCCAGCGCCTTCTGCCGGCCCGCTCACCTTTGGCAGTGCTCATCGACTTCGCTCATGTCAGTCGCTTCCTGCAAATCCTTAAATTCTCACAGCCGAGTAACCTCAATCGCGATATCGGAATTTAAAGATTTGTGGGAAGCGGCTGACATGAGTGAGGACAGCGAGCGGTAGGAGAGAGGTTTTTAGACGGAGAGCTGGCAGAGGTGAGCGGGGGCCGGCAGAGGGTGCTGAGGTGGTGGCCGGTTCCGCTGTCCGGCCCGGTCGACCGGTCACAGCCACCCGAGCTACTTCTCCCCCCCCCCCGCCTCAATGCAATGACTCTGTGCAAGGAGCGTCGCATGTGGCATGATCCCGATCCCCTCCTTCACAACGCCCCTGCCCTCCCCGCAACTTTACCCCGGGCCAGACTCACCACACGCTGTGAAAGGAACTTTCCCCCCCCCCCCCCCCTCCACCCCGGGAAATACGGTATTTAAAAACATATAGCAGCAAGAAATGTACTTACCACATTATTGGTACACAAACTCCATTCTTCTCCCTTTGTTTCCTAAGATACTCTTCAGATAATGGCAATCAATATTTGAAAAATCACAGCAAGAAACTAGCGCTGCGCAGACGGCTGCTGCACCTGCGCAGTACAGCAAAGGCAGAATTCCAGCCCCGCATGTCATTGACGGCTTGAAGCAGCGCTGACGGCACGTGGGCTGCACAGACCTTCGCGTGCGACAAGTGCTGAGGATGAAATGCACGGACCGATCTCTTAGATGGGCATAATTCTCCCATGCCTTTACTATTTATATTTGCCTACCCTGACGGCACGTGCCTGATCCTGGATTAGTAAAATCAGCCTTTGCAGAGGAAAGGTGTTAATTGTCAGAGAGCTGTTGTTGTGACGGTGCAGGGAGTGAGACAGTGTTCAGCTGTGGGACTTCTCCTCTTATTCCAGTTTTCTTGTCCTCCAGGGAGAAGATATTCAAGCGGTCCACGGAGCTGGTCTGTGGAGCCTACAGTGACATCCACACCGCAGTTATGAGTCCCACCAACGATTACAAAGAACCAACAGCAATTTTGCAACGCTCCCCACAACAAGTGCAGACACTTCTGTCCTAACAAATCCAGGCTGCTCTTGCATATCCTGATCACTATACAATTGGTATTTAGTTCTCACTTTCAAATTAACATTGCATTTGGCTTTGGTTTATTGCTTCGATTATGAATTTTTGTTTTAATTTGATCTGTGCCTTGAACTATGTTAGCTCTGATCAAAAACTAACTGCAAAATTTGCAATCGGGCAGTTATTTTGTATGTCATTTATTTACAGCGTAATGGGAAAGACAATTAAAGAATAAAATATTTTTCAGAACAAAGGATCTCGACCCAAAACGTTTCCTGTCCATTTCCTCCACAGATGCTGCCTGACCCGCCGAGTTCCTCCAGCACTATGTGTTTTCCTCAGGGTTCCAGCATCTGCAGAATCTTGTGTCCCCTCCTCACCTGCATCCACCTATCACTCTGTCCCGCACCCACCTCTCTTTTCCAGCTTTCTACTCCAGCAGTCTGAAGAAGGATCCCGACCCAAACGTCGTCTATCCGTTCCCTCCACAGATGCTGCCTGACCTGCTGAGTTCCTCCAGTACTCTGTTGTCACCTTGCCCGTATCTCTGCCAACGGAAAGGATTTAACATTTCATGATGTGATTAGCATATTGCCTCTTCAGAGGGTGATGGAAATATCATTATCTGAAAGACAACGTTTGTGATGTTGCTGCTGATTTTCTGTAATTGTTCTACTGGGTGAGGGCTAAATCTGCTCTCGGCTAGCAGTTAGCAGTTATTGATCAGTCCAATAAATGTTGTATATTGCTGTCGAAGGCATGAAGGTTTGCTGCTGTCAAGTTGGTAACAATGTTCTGGGCAACCACCTTTCCAAAAGCAGTGCCAGCCCTGGTAATGCTGGTGGAGGAAGTGGGCCCTTTGTTTCCCCTCTGTCACTTACGCCAGTTCTACTGTCAAAAATTGGAAGAGAATCTGTTTGTAAAAAATAAATTGCAAATAATATCCAATGCGATCCATAATAGTCTTGTCGTTGACATTTCTTTTCATTGGTTACCGAACTTTCAAAACATGTAGCACTGTGTATCACTGGACTAATGAATCTTCCTGGATGATTGGACATGTCACCCCCAACTCTCACCAACTTCTACTGATGCACCGTAGAAAGCCTTTTATCAGGATGCATCACAGCTTGGTTTGGGAACAGCTCCATCCAAGCCCGCAAGAAATTGCAGTGAATTGTGGACACAGCCCAGACCTTCACACAAACCAACCTCCCTTCCATTGACTCCATTTATACCTCATGCTGCCTCATCAAGGCCAGCAGCATAATCAAGGATGTCGCATTGTGGCCACTCCCTCTTATCTCCTCTCTCATCGGGCAAAAGGTATAGAAGTGTGAAAACGCACATCTCCAGATTCAAGGAAAGTTTCTTCCCAACTGGTATCATGCAACTAAATCATCCTACCATAACTAGAGATCAGTCCAGAACTACCATCTATCTCATGGTTGATCCTCGGACTATCTTATACGGACTTTACTGGCTTTATCTTGCACTAAAAGGTATTTCCTTATCTTGTAACCATACGCTGTGAATGCCACGATTGTAATCACGTATTGTCTTTCTGCTGACTGGTCGCAAGCAACGAAAGCTTTCCACTGTGCCTCGGTACACCTGACAATAAACTAAACTGAACTGAAACTGAACCTCTTCTCCATTCTCCCACTCCCTCCTCCCGCAAACATTCACAGCACAAGAGCGGAGATCTGGACCGATCAACCTGGACTCTCACTAGGATCCTCGAGTACCAGTAGGATTCAACGGTTTGGTTGGCAGAAGTTAGTTTAGCGACTCAGCGTGGAAACGAGCCCTTCGGCCCACCAAGTCCACACCAACCAGCAATCACCCATTCATGCCACTTCTATGTTACCCCACTTTCTCATCCACTCCCTACACACAAGGGGCAATTTGCAGAGGGCCGATTAACCTACAAACCCGCATGTCTTTGCGATGTGGGTCAGAACCAGAGCACCCGGAGGAAACCCACGTGGTCACATGGAGAACATGCAAACCCCACACACAGACAACGGCCAAGGTCAATGTCCAACCTGGGCTCTGGATCTGTGAAGCAGTGCCTTTGATATTCTTCAACCTGTATCTTCAATTTTAGGTTCACGTCTGACCAGCCAGGTCGAATGCCTTGAAGCAACTTTTGAATCAGGTGATAATCATCATTTAAAGATGGAATTAAATTTAGGAGAAACACACCTAATGGCAGCAGAGACAGAAGAAACTGCAGGCGCAAGACACAACGTGCTGGAGGAACTCACCGGGTCAGGCAGTCTATCCTCTGTTCATTCCCTCCACAGTCTGAAGAAGCATCCCGACCCGACCCGAAATATCATCTGTCCATTCCCTCCAGAGATGCTGCCTGACCCGCTGAGTTCCTCCAGCACTTGGTATTTCCCCAATAGAACTTGTTTAATATGAATCCAACCCGAAGCAGGTACTGAAACACTCAGGAGTGTTGGACCTTTCAACATGTCCGAAACAATCTCATTCAACTAATCTCTGCAATCGTTTTGTACAGTTGGTACTGATTTAATTATTTCATGCAAACCTAGATTGGAAGGGTGCGAGGAGGATAGGAAGTAATTGATGTTGTCAGCATTTGCTTCCAGACTCTTGTTCATCCTCAGCTTCCAACATGTCTCACAAAGCTGCCTATATATTAAGGTAAGAAAGATGTAAAGAGGAATGTGTCCCAATAAACACTGAAAGTGGGATCAACAACAATGAAATGGGGAACTTATATTTTTCTAAGAATTTCAAAGGAAGGATACAAGTGGGCGTCACAGTGATGCAACGGTAGAGTTGCTGCCTTACAGTGCCAGAGAACCGGGTTCCATCCTGACTCCGGGTGCTGCCTGTACGGAGTTAGTACATTCTCCCTGTGACCACGTGGGTTTTCTTCTGGCGCCCAGGTTTCCTCCCACGTTCTAAAGATGGGGAGGTTTGCAGGTTAATTGGCTTCTGTAAATTTTCTCTTGTGTACAGCCTCGGTGAGGTGTACTCTTTTTACCTACAGTTGTTGCACTCTTGTTATGTAAAATTGTGCATATGTACCGTGTGATTTTACGGGATTGTAGGCAAAAAGAAAGCATCTCACTGCATTACCAGGCACGTGTGACACTAAAGTATTATTGACTAACGCAAAAAGGTGCCAGCCTATCCAACCTCTCCCGATAGCTCAAGCACACTAGGTGGGGATATCAATGGGGTTGTTGACATTTCTTCACAGATACTTTGAGTACGTGCCTTTAGTCTTTGTATTTTGGAGATGATACAGCATGGAGACAGGCCCACTGAGTCCGCACCGACCAGCGATCATCCTGCACACTAGCACTATGATGCACACGAGGGACAATTTACAATTGTAACCAAAGCCACTTAACCTGCAAAGCTGTACATCTTTGGCGTGTGGGAGGATACCGGCGGTCCCGCACAAAACCCACGCGGTCACGGGGAGAATGTACAAACTTCGTACAGACAGCACCTGTGGTAAGGATGGAACCCGGGTCTCTGGCGCTGTGAGGCAGCAACTCTACCACGGCGCCCCCGTGGCTGCCATGAATCCTTTCCTCCATCCATCGTGTAATCCCTTCCCAAAGTGGATGTCTTGACTGGGAGGTGAGTGTCGGGGATGGTCAGCACAACAGCCTCAGTAACGAGGCCTCAACATTGGGGACTTTGGCTCGGGAGAGAGTTCTGGCTTTGCTCGTTGCTCCATTCGATTTGAGGGAAGGCAGAGTTGGTGATAGCTTTCCATCGCCCGAGACGTTTTTGGTCTCAGGAGCGTATAGTAGAGAGGGGTCACTGGTTGGCCCATCAGCCCAGCTCTGAGGCTTTGATCTACCAACATCCTTTTCCACCAGTGCCCGGGGCTGTGCTGGCACCTTGAAGGCGGCGGGGAGTTTCATTGTTGATGATCCTCTGGCAAGATGGAGCTTCTGAAATTATGGGAAGTGATGGACACTGCCCAGTCTAACACAGGTAAATCTCGCCACCATTGATGGGATCTATAGGAGACGCTTCCTCAGGAAAGATCCATCACTAGAACATATGACAATTAAACACTCTTGATTCATGAGTAGCTGTAGCACTTAAAAACACAAACACACAAATAATTATCTGAATATAGGTATATAAATATACATTCATTGTACTGCACAATCTAAAGATGCATCTGACTTAATAATCACGGATCATATATTAATAAGCTGTGCTTGAAGTACTGTGTAATATACCATACGACGATCGGTACTTTAAATGAAATAGATGCCGGTGACTTTTGCAACCAGTTTTTCTAGCTGTATGTCACTAGAGGGCACTGGGTAGATGCATTCTGTCTCTTACACAAGTTGTTTTGCACAACATCATTCAGAACGTGGCGTTCGTTCTATGTATAGCTTTAAATGTGCCATCCTTTCCGATGTAAAAAAAGACACAAAGTGCTGGAGTAACTCAAGAGAGTCGGGTAGCTTCTCTGGAAAATATGGATAGGCGATATTTCGGGTCAGGACCCTTCTTCAAACAGTGACATTTCCTCCAATCCTTCAATCCTTCTACCACTGACTTTAAACCTCTGCCCCATGGTTCTTCACTCCTTTGCTAAGGGGAAGAGTTTTTCTGATTGATATGGGCACCTCGTGATTTCACACAACTCAATTAAATCTCCCTCAGCTGCCCCTTGTCACTGAAACTGGTCTGATGCAAGAAATCGGCATTGGGTTTGGTTCAACAATGTCACGTGTGCTGTGACATGCTTTGGGTCGAGGCCCTTCTGCAGACTAATGGAGTAGGGGGGGAGAAAGCTGGAACAGAGAGGTGGATACAGGCGAGAGGGGGAGAGGAGTAGTGGACGGCTGGTGTAAATACAGGTGAGGGGGGAGGCTGGAGGACGGATAGATGCACTTCTAGCATCACCTCCTATTATATTCCACAACATTGCAGCTTCAGGAAAACATCCTGAAGGTTTTTTTAACTGTCCTATTTTCAATGTTTGTGGTCACACACTGCAAGGTCCCTCAGCTCACCCACAGCTCTGTATCCCCATGTATTGTCCACTTTCCTGACGTTGCCTCTCTGCAGATACCTCACACCTCTCTGGATTATATTCCTCCTGCCAGTCATCGGCCCACAGACCAGCCCATCTCTGATTGTTTATTATTTTAGGGCGTCACCGAGGCAAACGGTATGGTTTCAGCCTTGCACCCGCACCCGACAGCCGGGTTCGACCTTGACCACGGGTACTGTCTGTGTGGAGTTTGTGCACTCTCCCTGTGACCGTGAGGGTTTTCTCTGGGGGTGCTCTGGCTTCCTCGCGCATATGAAAGACATATAGGTTTGTAGGTTAATTGGCAACGGTAAGAATTGGAAATTGTCCCAAATGTGTAGGATAGTGCTAGTGTACAGGGTGATCACTTGGTGGGTTGTATAGCCTGTTTTCATGCTGTATCTTTTAACTAAACTGCGCTAAATATCCTTCTTTAGTCCAGAGTTGTTCTCATCGCTGTCAAAACACAGCCAACTTTGTATCGGCCCGAAACATCGCCTATTTATTTTGCTCCGTAGATGCTGCCTCACCCGCTGAGTTTCTCCAGCATTTTTGTCTACTGCCAACTTTGTTTCGTCTGGAAACGTTTTTATTTTGTGTGTTTAATTCTAAACCATTGAAATATATTACAAGCAATAGACATGATACTGATTTGTGTCTGTGTGGGTGAGACTATTGTTGACTGTTGACTGTTTCCAGTTGCAGAAACTTTCAGCAACTATTCTTCCCTTTCTCTCACGAGTCTTTTGGAAAGAAGGAATGGGTGACTTTTCGGGTCGAGACCCTTCTTCAGACTGATGCCAGGGGAGGGGGCGGGACAAAGGTAGAATGTAGTCGGAGACAGTAAGACTGGTGGGAGAACTGGGAACGGGGAGGGGATGGAGAGAGAAAGGCTGATGGGGTGGAAGGTGAGGACAAGGGTGAACTGTGTCCTTGTTACGAATGGGGGGAGGGGGAGCAAGAGCGGAGCAGGATATCGGGGAGACCCTAGTGAGAACCTCATCTATATGTGGAAGAGGGGAGATTCTGTACCAGGGCATCGAAGATGTCCTCATTCTTTAGGAAACGGAGCGTCCCCTCTTATAGATTAGGCTCTATTATAGATGAGACTCTCACTAGGGTCTCCTTGATATTCCACAGCTCCACTCTTGCTCCCCCTCCCCCCCCCCATTCGCAACAAGGATAGAATCCCCCTTGTCCTCACCTTCCACCCCATCAGCCGTCACACACAGCATATAATCCTCCAACATTTTCGCCACCTCCATCGGTATCCCACTACTGGCCACATCTTCCCATCTCCACCCCTTTCTGCTTTCCACAGAGACCATTCCCTCCGAAACTCCCTGGTCAACTCGTCCCTTCCCATCCAAACCACCCCCTCCCCAGGTACTTTCCCTTGTAACTGCAGGAGATGCAATACCTGTCCCTTTACCTCCCCCCTCGACTCCATCCAAGGACCCAAACTGCCTTTCCAGATGAGGCAGAGGTTCACCTGCATCTCCTCCAACCTCATCTGCTGTATCCGCTGCTTCAGGTGTCAACTTCATACCAGGTGTCAAACTCAAACCAAACGCAGACTCGGAAATCGTTTCGCTGAACACCTCCCCTCAGTCCTTCTTAACATACCTGATCTCCTAGTTGCTCAGCACTTCAGCTCCCTCTCCCATTCCCAATCTGACCTTTCTGTCATGGGCCTCCTCCATTGTCAGAGTGAGGCCCAGCGCACATTGGAGGAACAGGACCTCATATTTCGCTTTACACCCCATTGAATTCTCTAACGTCAGATAGCCCTTGCTTTCTCTCTCCATCCCCTTCCCCTTCCCAGTTCTCCCACAAATTCACACTGTCTCCGACTACATTCTATCTTTGTCCCGCCCCCTCCCCTGACATCAGTCTGAAGAAGGGTCTCGACCCGAAACATTGCCCATTCCTTCTCTCCAGAGATGCTGCCTGGCCCGCTGAGTTACTCCAACATTTTGTGTCTACCCTGTCACAGAGATACTTTATTGAGACATTTGGAAGAAAATGCATCTGTGGCAGATTGAAATTTATGTGGAACTTTATTTTCTCATTAAATGAGATGAAAGCATAATTTGCCGAATATATGAAGTTGGAATTCAAGAGAGTTGAGACGGTTTAATGGTCATATGTGCCAGCAAAGCAACAGTGAGATTCTTGCTGCAGCTTTAGTTTAGTTTAGTTTAGTTTAGTTTAGTTTATTGTCACGTACCGAGGTACAGCAAAAAGGTTTTTTTGTTGCGTGCTATCTAGTCAGCGGAAAGACTATACATAATTACAATCAAGCAGCCCACAGAGTACGGATACAGGAGACAGAAAATAACGTTTACTGCAAAATAAAGTCCAGTAAAGTCTGATTAAAGATAGTCAGACGGTCTCCAATGAGGTAGATAGTAGTCTACCTGACGTCCTGATGGTAGTAGCTCAGGACTGCTCTATAGTTGGTGATCGGATCGTTCAGTTGCTTGATAACAGGTGGGAAGAACAGCTGGGCTTTACAGGCCCATAAATAAAATACACACCAATAAAGATATATTAATCATAAAGCAATCTTAATAACCCTAATACTAGGTAACCATAATAGTGCAAAACTGAAGTCCGCAGTGCAACTAAAGACACAGTCCGTAGAAGATCATAGTTGCTGAGGTTAGTGTTGTGCAGTGTTCAAGAGCCTGATGGTTGCTGGGACGAAGCTGTTCTTGAACCAGGGGGGTCACCGTTTTCAGGCTCCTGTACCTTCTTCCCGCTGGTAGCAGCGAGATGAGAGCGTGGCCAGGATGGTGATTCAATCCAGGCTTTAGTTATCCCGGCTGCAGCTGATTTTGTAAACCATTTCAGTCTCTGAGTGTGAAATGATTTGTGTTGGTCCCAGGACAATGCTGCTCATTCGAGAACAGCAATTGAATTGAGTGATTGATTGGTTGGTTGGTTGATTGATTGAAAGATGCATGGAAACGGACCAAGTCAACGCCAACCAGCGATCACCCGTTCACACTAGGGGGCAATTTACAGTCAGTTAACCCTCGAACAACCTGCACGTCTTTGAGTGTGGTAGAAAACCGGAGCGCCCGGAGAAAACCCACGTGGTCACAGGGAGAACGTGCAAACTCCACACAGACAGCGCGCGCGATTAGAATCGAACCCGGGTGTCTGGCGCTGTGAGGCAGCCGCTCTACCAGCTATTTCAATTCAGATTTGTTAAAATTAACGACAGTCTTTACTCTCAGTTAAATAATCATAATCATTCAACATTTAAACACACAATTGGATTAAAAATTAAGTTTATTATTGTCACGTGTACTGAGGTACAGTGTAAAGCTTTGTTTTGCATGCTATCCAATCAGGTCAGATACTACAATACATAAATCCTAGGCCTCCTTCGGTCATGGCTGACCATGGGTGTCTCCATGGTGTCATTCCCTATATGGAGGACGCCTGTGCGTGACTTTGTTTAACGTGGGGAGACAGCCACCCCATGGTACTTGACTGATCTGGGTCGGGATCCAGTGGCATGGGGTCCAAGACGACTGGAGACCCATTTCTGCCGCAGCCTTCATCCGCCTTCCCAGCTGTTGTGACGCTCCACTAAGGTCAGCCATCGTCCTCCGCCTGTTCCACCATTGAGGTCTTGGTTGGATTGTTCTTTGTCAGAGACCTCCCCCTCGACCTTACCGCCATGGGTGGCCCTACCAGGAACATAGCTCCAGACGGCATCGCTCTCAGGATCTCAGGTCCACACAAGCTTCTCCTCCCTGACAAGGTGACAATCTACGGAGAAATACAATCAACTTAAAGTCAAGTACAATAGGTAGAGCAAAGGGGAAGGTACAGAGTGCAGAATATAGATCTCTGCATTGTAGAATTACTGGAAAGACATGAAGAGAACCTTAAATAAGTTTACTTGGAAGGGTCCCGACCTGAAACGTCACCTATCCATGTTCTCCAGAGATGCTGTCAGACTCGCTGATTTACTCCAGCATTTTGTGTCTTTTTTTTTGTAAACCACAATCTGTAGTTCCTCGTTTCTACATCTTGTCTCTCAGCTCCCCGCAGTTAACAAAATGGATGTCACCATCACAACAAATGCTATTTCAGAATCATTCTGAATACACCCTCTCTGCAGTTGAACCACCGGTAATTGTTCTGAACACTCAGCACAATCTCTGTTGCTGTTCTCGAATGAGCAGCATTGTCCTGGGACCAACACAAATCATCTCGCTCATTCATTCCTGGGTTGAACCGTGAACAATACGGAGAGAGATTCACTGCAGCCAGAGAACATACTGAAATATTCCCGTTATTCACTGTGTTAAAAGGCTGTCTACTGATCTAACATCATCCCTTTATTCTAAAAGTCCCGCAGCGCTCAAACTTTGCAAGATGTCACTAAACTGGAAAGACTAGAGAAGATTTGCGAGGATGTTGCTGGGAGTTTAATGCAGATATGCGCAAGGTCTTGCATTTTGGGAAGTCTACCATGGGCAGGACCTCCATAGCGAATGGTAGTGTCCTGGCGAGTGTTGTAGAGCAGAGGGATCTAGGAGCGCAGGTACATAGTTCCCTGAAAGTGGCATCGCAGGTAGATAGGGTGGTCAAGTAGGCATTCGGTACATTGGCTTTTATACGCCATGGTATTGAGTAGAGAAGTTGGGATAATACGTACAGTTGTACAAGACGTTGGCGAGGCAACTAAGCTCGAAAGTGTACAAAGAAGATTCACAAGGACTTAAGGGCCTGTGCAACAGGTAGAGGTTGAGCAAGTTAGGACTCTATTCCTGGGAGTGCAGGAGGATCAGGGGTGGTTTTATGGAGGTGTATTCATTCATGAGGGGATGGATAGGGTGAATGCACAGAATTCTTTACCCAGATTAGGGAATTCAAGAACTAGAGGGCATGTTTACAGCGAGAGTGGTATATGGAACGAGCTGCCAGAGGAGGTAGGTACTATCACAACTACTGCATATTTAAAACACATTTGGACAGGTACATAGATAAGATAGATTTAAAGGAATATGGGGAAAATGTGGGCGAGTGGGATTAGCTTAGATGTGGAATGTTGGTCGGCATGGAGGAGTTGGGCCGAAGGGCCTGTTTCCGTGCTGTATGAGTATGTCTCTTCAATTAAAAGGCAAAATTTGACAAAAGCCAACCATAAAGCTTGATTAAAGAATAGAAAAAGTTTGGGATGATGATGAGTAATGCACCTATTTATTTTTATTTTCTTGGGTGTAACGTATCAAGTTCTGGAGATTTGTCTAAAAATTTGGTTTGGCAACAACTCTGCCCAAGACCCCAAAAAATTGCAGAGAGTTGTAGGTGTAGCCCAGTCCATCACACAGACCAGACTCCCCACCATCGACCCCATCTACACTTCACGCTGCCGCAGAGAAGCAGCCAACACAAGTAATTCCTAGTCGTTCCCTCTTCTTCCCTTTCCTGTCACTCAGAAGATATAAAGGTTTGAAACCACATAACACCAGCTTCAGGAACAGCTACTTCCCCTTTGTTATCAGAATATAGAAACATAGAAACATATAAAATAGGTGCAGGAGGAGGCCATTCGGCCCTTCGAGCCTGCACCACCATTCATGGCTGATCGTCCCCCATCAATAACCCGTGCCTGCCCCCTCCCCATATCCCTTGATTCCACTTGCCCCTAGAGCTCTATGTAACTCTCTTAAATCCATCCAGTGACTTGGCCTCAACTGCCCTCTGTGGCAGGGAATTCCACAAATTCACAACTCTCTGGGTGAAAACTTTTTTTCTCACCTCAGTCTTAAATGGCCTCCCCTTTATTCTAAGACTGTGGCCCCTGGTTCTGGACCCACCCAACATTGGGAACATTTTTCCTGCATCTAGCTTGTCCAGTCCTTTTATAATTTTATATTTTTCTATAAGATCCCCCTCATCCTTCTCATCTCCAGTGAATACAAGCCTGGTCTTTTCAACCTTTCCTCATATGACAGTCCCGCCATCCCAGGGATCAATCTCGTGAGCCTACGGGTCACTGAAAATACTGAATGGTCCTTCCATAAGGCAGGGTGTAGTCCCGATCTTCAAACTTCCTCGTTGCAGTTCTTCTCGGTAGTTTTTCTCGGTAACTAACTGTACAATGCTGTAACACTATCTACTGCACTCTGGCCTATTTCCTCTTTGCACTACCTGTTGTACTTGCGTATGGCATGACTGTACTCATGTGCAGAAGCCAATACTATAATAGTGTTTCAAGATTCCCCACTGCACCCTAAAACATTCACGATAAGTTCTCCTTTTGCACTCTGTCCCACTTACGCGAATTTTTTTGGCGACTTGCCGGCACCCGTCATAGTCGCAGCAGGTCTCCGAAAATGCTCAACATGTTGGAAATCCAGCGGCGACCAGACACATATAGGGTCGACATGTCGCGGGGTGACGCCTGTATGGTCGCGAGTAGTCGCCCAAAGAGTCGTACCTGTTTCTGGTCGCCGCTGGATTTTCAACATGTTGAAATTTTTCGGAGACCTGCTGCGACTATGACGGGTGCCGGCAAGTGGCCGTAATAATCGGGTAAGTGGGACAGGCCTTTAAAGCTCTCATTCTGCTGCCTCTAGCATCTCTTACGCTGCTACCAAGAGTGTGTGAGGGTTACTCATGTTTGATATGAAGTCATTGGGCAAAGCAATAATTTCAGGAATACAATGAACTTTTTTTTTACCAGAATGATGCCTAGAAGAGCATATGGTAGACAAAAATGCTGGAGAATCTCAGCGGGTGAGGCAGCATCTATGGAGCAAAGGAATAGGTGACGTTTCGGGTCGAGACCCTTCTTCAGACTGATGTGGGGGTGGGGGGGGGGGGCGGGAAGAAGGAAGGATGGGGGAGACGCAGTTGGGCTGTGGGAGAGCTGGCAAGGGGAGGGGAAAGGGGGAGAAAGCAAGGGCTACCTGAAATTGGAGGTCAATGTTCATACCGCTATGGTGTAAACTACCCAAGCGAAATATGAGGTGCTGCTCCTCCAATTTGCGGTGGGACTCACTCTGGCCATGGAGGAGGCCCAGGACAGAAAGGTCGGATTCGGAATGGGAGGGGGAGTTGAAGTGCTGAGCCACCGGGAGATTGGGTTGGTTATTGCAAACTGAGCGGAGGTGTTCGGTGAAGCGATCGCCAAGCCTACGCTTGGCCTCACCGATGTAGAGCAGCTGACACCTAGAGCAGCGGATGCAATAGATGAGGTTGGAGGAGGTGCAGGTGAACCTCTGCCACACCTGGAAAGACTGCTTAGGTCCTTGGATGAAGTCAAGGGGGGAGGTAAAGCGAAAAGTGTAGTATTTCCTGCGGTTGCAAGGGGAAGTACCAGGGGAGGGGGTGGTTTGGGTGGGAAGAGACGAATTGACCAGGGAGTTACAGAGTGAGCGGTCTCTGCAGAAAGCCGAAAGGGGAGGAGATGGGAAGATGTGGCCAGTGGTGGGATCCAGTGGAGGTGGCGAAAATGTCGGAGGATTATCTGTTGTATGTGACGGCTGGTAGGGTGGAAAGTGAGGACAAGGGGGACTCAGCCCTTGTTACAAGTGAGGGGACGGGGAGTGAGAGCAGAGTCATGGGGTACAAAAGAGACCCCGGTGAGAGCCTCATCTATAGTAGAAGAGGGGAACCCCCGTTCCCTAAAGAATGAGGACATCTCCGATGCCCTGGTGTGGAACATCTTATCCTGGGTGCAGATGCGGCGTAGACGGAGGAATTGGGAGTAGGAGATAGAGTCCTTACGGGAAGCAGTGTGGGAAGAATTGAAGTCCAGATAGCCACGGGAGTCAGTGGGTTTGTAGTGGATGTTGGTCAGTAGTCTGTTACCTATGATGGAGATAGGTCTAGAAACGGTCGGGAGATGTCGGAAATGGTCCAGGTGAATTTGTGTGCCGATGGAAGTTAGTGGTGAAATGAATTAAGTCAGTGAGTTCTGCATGGGTGCAGGAGGTAGCACCAATGCAGTCGTCAATGTAGTGGATGTAGAGTTCGGGGATAAGGCCACGGTACACCTCGAACAAGGATTGTTCGACGTACCCTACAAAGAGGCAGGCATAGCAGGGGCCCATGGCTACGCCTTGGATTGGGAGGAAATGGGAGGAGTCAAACAAAAAGTTGTTGAGGGTAAGGACCAGCTCCGCGAGACGGAGGAGTGTATCGGTAGAAGGGGATTGGTTGGTTCTGCCGTCCAAGAAGAAAAGGAGGGCTTTAAGACCCTCCTGGTGGGGGATGGAGGTGTAGAGCAACTGGACATCCATAGTGAAGATGATGGAGCGGGGGCCTAGAAAACTGAAGTCATGGAGGAGACGCAGAGCGTGTGAGGACATAGGTAGGGAGGGATTTAACCAGGAGGGTTTAGGAACAGAAACTGGCAGAGCTGTGGGTGGAGGGTTCCAGGATTTAGGTCAAAGGATAAGGAAGGAAAGATTATGCATCCTGTATCTAGTCACCCCAGTAGAGGATGGGTCTGGAGGCTTTGGAGAGGGTGTAGAGGAGGTTAACCAGGAGGCAAGGAAAAGACGCAATCAGCTGGAGTAACTCAGCGGGTCAGGCAACATCCCTGGAGAACGGATCGGTGACGTTTCAGGTTGGGACCCTACTTCAGAATCAATGCTCCCTTTACCCGAATGCTCTCTGCATTATAACCATATAACCATATAACAATTACAGCACGGAAACAGGCCCTCTCGGCCCTTCCAGTCCGTGCCGACCATTTGTTTTCCCCTAGTCCCATCTACCTGCACTCAGACCATACCCCTCCATTCCCTTCCCGTCCATATACCTATCCACTTTACTTTTAAATGTTAAAATCGATCCTGCCTCCACCACCTCTGCTGGAAGCTCATTCCACACAGCCACCACCCTCTGAGTAAAGAAGTTCCCCCTCACGTTACCCCTAAACTTCCGTCCCTTAATTCGCATGTCATGCCCTCTTGTTTGAATCTTCCCTACCCTTAATGGGAAAAGCTTATCCATGTCAACTCTGTCTATCCCTTTCATCATTTTAAAGACCTCAATCAAGTCCCCCCTTAACCTTCTGCGCTCCAAAGAATAAAGACCTAACTTTTTCAACCTATCTCTGTAACATAGTTGCTGGATCCCAGGCAACATTCTAGTAAATCTCCTCTGTACTCTCTCTATTTTGTTGACATCCTTCCTATAATTAGGCGACCAAAATTGTACACCATACTCTAGAATTGGTCTCACCAATGCCTTGTACAATTTTAACATTACTTCCCTGCTCCTATATTCAATGCTCTGATTTATAAAGGCCAGCACACCAAAGGCTTTCTTTACCACCCCATCTACATGCGATTCCACCTTCAGGGAACTATGCACAGTTATTCCTAGATCTCTCTGTTCCACAACATTCCTCAATTCCCTACCATTTACCATGTACGTCTATTTTGATTTGTCCTGCCAAGATGTAGCACTTCACACTTATCAGCATTAAACTCCATCTGCCATCTTTCAGCCCACTTTTCCATATGGCCCAAATCTCTCTGTAGACTTTGAAAATCTACTTCATTATCCACAACACCACCTATCTTAGTATCATCTGCATACTTACTTATCATTAGGGGGTGTTAGCTACAGGGAGAGGTTGGACAGACTTGGATTGTTTTCTCTGGAACATCGGGGGTTGTGGGGACACCTGATATTAGTATATAAAATTATGAGAGGCATAGATAGGGTAGACAGTCAGAAGACAGACACAAAATGCTGGAGTAACCCAGCGGGACAGACAGCATATCTGGAGAGAAGGAATGGATGACGTTTCGGGTCGAGACCCTGATGTCAGAGGAGTGGGCAGAATGTGAGAGATAAAATGTAGTCGGAGACAGTAAGACTGGTAGCACTGCATAGTCACAGTAAGAAATAATCTTCATTTAATTCATTCATAGAGACACAACAGGCCCTTCGGCGTAACTGGTCAATGCTGACTGAGATGCCCCTCTATATGAGTCCCATCTGCCCGTGTTTGGCCCATATCCCTCTCAACGTGCTCTATCCATGTACCTGTCCAAATGTTGTTTAAATGTTGTTATGTGACTGAGATGCCCCTCTATATGAGTCCCATCTGCCCGTGTTTGGCCCATATCCCTCTCAACGTGCTCTATCCATGTACCTGTCCAAATGTTGTTTAAATGTTGTTCTAGTATCTGTTTCATCTACCTCGTCCATCAACTCGTTCCAGACACCCACCATACACCCTCTTGTGGAAAGGTTGCCCCACAGGTTGCTTTAAATCTTTTCCCTCTCCCCTTAAACCCATGTCCTCTGGTTCTTGATTCCCCTACTCTGGGTAAAAGACTGTGAATTCACCCTATCAATACCCCTCATCATCTGATACTCGCATTTGTATAAGTTGTGAGTAATTTATCTCAAATCATCCCGCACTTTCCAGTGCATTGTCATAGATAGACCCAATAATAAATGATTTTCATTTTAATGTACTCCTTGGAATTACACATAGCAATATACAGCACGGAAACAGGCCCTTCGGCCCAACTTGCCCATGGGGACCAATTCTAATAAAAGGCTTCCTTACTAGGGTCTGGGTTGGTTAAGTTAAACGACCTTGGTTGATCAAACACCAACAGCTAATGCACTTGGCAATACTTTATTTGTTAAAACAGCTCTATGCAGAATGCTGATGTAAGTACTCAGCCTCCAATCCTGATCTTTGCTCGATGCAAGATTTGCTTGTTTGCTCGGCTAAGGTAAAAGAAAATTGCCAGAGCTAATAAATGGTAGTCTGCTAACTTGCCTTTAACTGCAGAACCAGGTGGAGCCTGTTAAACCGACCAGTTGCCCAGAAAGTATGAAATAAAATGGGGTTGGCAGCTCCAGAGACCATGGAGTTGGCTGGTCAATGCAGAGAGAGTGGGAGGGAATTCTATACTGACTATGAATAGCAATTCTCCTGAGAATCGTTATTTGCCTGTTTATTGTGTTATGAATTAAGGCCCGGGTTTTCTGCTTGGCTTGATGGCATGCCTCCAGTGGAGCGGAGCGGGGAATTTATTCATTACCACTCCACCTGCTCCCCGCTCATTTCCACCACTTGTGGGATTTTCCATTGGAAGTAATTCCAAGCAGACTGCGTACTTGCTCCAATATGAGCACGTGCGCTTGGATCTTCACAGGCCAGGACGCAGGGGAGTTGAGAGGTCATAGGGGCAAGAGTCAAGGAGCCAAGAATCAAGAGATGGGAGTCAAGAGATGGGAGTCAATCATAATCATAATCATACTTTATTAGCCAAGTATGTTTTGCAACATACAAGGAATTTCATTTGCCATACAGTCATACCAATAAAAAGCAACAGAACACACAAAATACATTTTAACATGAACATCCGCCACAGTGACTCCTCCACATTCCTCACTGAGATGGAAGGCCGAAAAAAAGTTCATTCTCTTCTTTGTTCTCCCGCAGTCGGGGACCTCGGGCCTTCCGTTGTCGGGCGATCGTGGCTCCTGTACCGGCGGCGTTTGGGCCCTCCGCGTCAGGGTGATCAAGCTCCTGCATCAGGGGGGATCTGAGCTCCCCCGTGCCGGGTGGGTCGGGGCCGGTCGAACCTTCTGCGACTTTGGAGCTTCCCAACATCAGTCTCTACCCAAGACTGCGAGCCCCTCGATAGTGAAATCCGCAGGCTGCAGTTGGAGCATCGATCCCACACGAGGGATTGCAGGCTCCGATGGTACATCCACGGACCCGCGGGGGGGGGGGGGGGGGGGGGCCCAAAGTGAGTCTCAAGCAAGGCCTCCAGCTCCATGATGTTAGGACGCAGAGCGACCGTAGATACGATCCGGAAAACAATCGCATCTCCGGCAAGGTAAGATATTGAAAAAAAGTTTCTCCGACCACCCCCAACATAAAACAAACCGGAGAACATTAACACAAACTTTTTATTACTAAAAATAAGAGAGTTAAGTCCAGGAGTCAAGATAGTGAAGGCAGCTTAACAGTCCCATGAATGCAATAAAATATATAATATATATATTGCAAATCAATATATAATAATCAATAATACAATAAATTAATAATCAGTAATACTAGCAACTAAAGACACAGTCCATAGAAGATCACAGTTGCCGAGGTCAGTGTTGTGCAGTGTTCAAGAGCCTGATGGTTGCTGGGAAGAAGCTGTCCAAGCAACGTGATGCATTTTGCAACAGTTTGCCTTGTTGAGAGTCGCTCTCTTTAAAGGCGTGACATGTTAGCAGTGGCAACTCCCGGAGTGAGGTCATGAAGCAGGGTGTTCCCAACAACTCCGATGGATTTGTGTCTGGAGGTCAGTAAATGCTGGAGGGAAGGAGGTGAGGAGCAGCCAGAACATGGCTCATCCAAGGAGGAAGGCAAATCAGAAGTCACGTCATCACGGACTACCCCTAATTAGGTCATAGCTTTCATCCAACAATAATATATGCCATGCTGATCATGCAGATACTCAAGAAAGGGGACTACAGAGAGTGGTGGACACTGGCCGGTCCATCACAGGTACTGACCTCCCCACCATTGGATCTGGTTGGAAGAGTCTGTGTTCCACATGTATATGGAGTGTGTGTGAGGTTGCAGCCCCCATTCCAATATCTAATGGGGCTGCTCCTTGCCTTCTGGTTGAACTTCACACCCACCGTCCTCATCTTTGGTCACTCTATGCGTAGGAGAGAGGGTAGTCCTGGTGGGGTTGCTCCTGGGCCTGGCCAAGCTGGCCATCCGCGGGTCACGCGCCAGGCAGAAGAGGGCCCTGCCGGAACGGCTGTCTGCCCCTTTTCCGGGGTTATGTCCGCGCCCGGGTGGTACTGGAGGGGGACTACGCACTGTCCACCGGCACCCTGGGGGATTTCCGGTATCGCTGGGCACTGTGTGGGGTGGACGTCATCCTCAATAAGGATTGTAATATAGTTGTATAGTAGTTTATTTAATATATTCGTTTGTCTTATATTATTGATTTAGTTTTGATTTATTTTGTACTGTAATTATTATTGTTAATAATTGATTCAATTATTTTTGGTTAAAAAAAAGAAGGGATCTAAAGAGAATGTTAGAGACTGCCCGGTCCATCACGGGCACTGACCTCCCCACCAGTGCACCCTCCCTCTGTGACTGTAATGCTACAAATGCTGAGAAACAGCGTTGACACTTTTCTCTATGCACTACCTGTTATACGTGTGTTTGGCTTGTATGTATTTATTTACAGAACGAAGATAGACACAAAAAGCTGAAGTAACTCAGCATCTCTGGAGAGCCATTTCGGGCCGAGACCCTTAGTTCCGATTTGACTGGATAGCACACAAAACAAAACAACACTTTTCACTGTACCTCGGGATACGTGACATGAACAAAGCAACAACAGTACCTATCTACAGTAGTGACCGGGCTCCTCAGCTAATGTGGAATATATTTTGGATATATAGACTCAGTTGTGTAAGACATGTGGTGTAAGAGGTTTAAGGTGAGGGGAAAGATTTAATAGGAATCTGAGGTGCAACCTTTTCACACAGAGGGTGTAAGTACATGGAGCGGGCTGCCAGTGGCGGTAGTTGACACGCACTGGAACAGTACTTAGCTGCATGGATAGGAAAGGTAGAAACAAGGAACTGCAGATGCTGGTTTACCAAGGAAAGACCAAAGTGCTGGAGTGACTCAGCGGGTCAGGCAGCATCTGTCGACAACATGGATAGGTGATGTTTTGAGTCGGGACCCTTCTTCAGACTGATTGCAGGAGTGGGGAAGGAAAGTTGGGAAGTGTTATCGCGGGTGGAGTGGAGAGCCAAGGTTTGGTTTATGATTGTCATTATACTGAGGAGGTAGTTGAGGCAGGTCCTATAACAACATTTAAAAGACATTTAGACAGGAAAACGGGAGAGGAAGGATTTAGGGGGACATGGGCCGAACACAGGCAGGTGGGACTAGCGTAGTGGGGCATGTTGGTCAGCAAGGACGAGTTGGGCTGAAGGGCCTGTTTCCGTGCTGTATGACTTTGTGACTCTGAGTTGTGGTTCAATCTTCCAAAGTGCGAGCGGGTTTCAGATTTCTACTTCTGACCACATCCCTGTCCGTTCCCACAGGGCAAAGGTTTGCCGTTTTGTTTAAAGGCTCGGAGCATTTGCATTCACCTAACTACCTGTGGTGATGACGCAGGAGTGTCATTCTTAGCCGGCACAATTGTTCACTGAGGCATCCATGATGTCTTTACAAAGGGAGCTCGAGGTGTCGGGGAGAGAATTCAGCCAGCGGTGACGTTGTTCCCTCAGGGCAGAGGGATCATCAGCAAATAACACCGTGTGCTTATGTGACAGCCATGTACGGAGTAAAGACTCCAGCGTGATTCCCAGTGGTGTGGCCATGCATGTGTTTGGACAGGCGACATAGAGTCATAGAGTGATACAGTGTGGAAACAGGCCCTTCGGCCCAACTTGCCCACACCGGCCAACAATGTCACAGCTACAAGAGTCAAGAGTCAAGAGAGTTTTACTGTCATGTGTCCCAGATAGGACAATTAAATTCTTGCTAGTCCCACCTGCCCGCGCTTGGTCCATATCCCTACAAACTTGTCCTATCCACCATCTGAGGTGGATTATAAATGTACGTCGCCAAGACCAAAGGTAGACCCGGCGACCGTTTGGCCAAACAACTGTGATACAGTCACATGGCACACACCTAAAGGAGTTTGCTGATCAGCTCCCTTTGTGAAGACATCATGGATGCCTCCGTGAACAATTGTGCCGGCTAAATGACACTCCTGCGTCATCACCCCGGATAATTAGGTGAATGCAAATGCTCTGAGGCCTTTGACAAAACGGCAAACCTTTGCCCCGCGGCAACGGCCAGGGATGTGGTCAGAAGTAGAAATCTGAAACCTGCTCGCACTTTGGAAGATTGAATCTGTGGAATTCACCACCACAGACGGCTGTGGAGGCCAAGTCAATGGGTGCTTTTAAGGCAGAGATTGACAGCTTCATGATTAATAAGAGATCCAAGGTTTATGGGGAGAAGGCAGGAGATGGGGTTGAGAGGGAAATATAGACCAGCCTTGATTGAATGGTGGAGGAGACTAGACGGGCCGAATGGTAGAACTTATGAACTAATGAGCATGGATACAGGCCCTTCAACCCAACTCGTCCATGCCGACCGAGATGCCCCATCTAAGCTAGTCCAACCTGCCTGTGTTTGGCCCATTTTCCTCTGAACCTTTCTTATCTACAGTATGTACCTTTCCAAGTGTCCAAAACATCACCTATACATGTTCTCCACATATGCTGTCTGAGCTCAATGGGATCTCCTGGTTGCTAACCAATTGAACTCCCCTTCCCAATCCCACACTGACCTTGTCCCAGTAAAGGATTCCTCCCATATTCCAAAGACGTGCGGGTTTGTAGATTAATTGGCTTCTGTAAATTGTCCCTAGTGTGCAGAGAGTGGATGAGAAAGTGGGGCAAAAATGCTGGAGAAACTCAGCGGGTGAGGCAGCATCTATGGAGTGAAGGAAATAGGTGACGTTTCGGGTCGAGACCCTTCTTCAAAAAGGGGGGACAACATAGAACTAGTGTGAACGGGTGATCGATGGTCGGCTTGGACTTGGTGGGCCAAAGGGTCTGTTTCCATGCTGTATCTCTAAACTAAACTAAAACTAATGCTCAACCTTTGTTGAAAGGAAGACACAAGGAACTGAAGTTGCTGGTTTACAAAAAAAGACACATAGTGCTGGAGTAACTCGGCAGGTCAGGCAACACTTCTGGAGAACATGGATAGGTGACGTTCCGGGATGGGACCCTTCTTCAGACTGATTGTGATGCGCGGGGGGGGGGGGGGGGGGGGGGGGGGGGGGGGGGGGTGAAGAAACTGGAAGAGATGAGGGGCAGGACAAACCCTGCTGAGCGATAGGTGGATAAGGCGACGGGATTTTGAAAGGCAGATGGATGGACAAAGGCTAGAGATGAGCAGACAAAAGGTTGTTGTTGATGTAGCAGTCTAAATGTCTTTTAACCATTATAATTGTAGCCACCTTTATAGCTTCCTCTGGCTGCTCATTCCATCGACCCACCACCCTCTGAGTGAAGCAATAAAAACACTAATTTCTATTCATTTAGACAAAGCTGCAGGTAAAATGAGTTTTGCATCTTGTTTTTGGCAAAGAGCCTTCTCTTCCTCACCACTGTGAATGTGAGTAGTACATTTGGTTTTGCAAAATGGCAACAAATCAAGCATGCACTCTCATAGTAAATTGTTTTTTTTGGTGTCACCGCTACATCTTGCTAATGTGGCATGTTTAATGGCTAATGGAGTGGCTGTACTGAGCACTGCGCTCACTTTAGTTTTAAAGCCTTGTTATTCAATTGATGGAGATTGCTCAATTGATGAACAATGTCGGGATGTTGTCATCCTTGGAACCTGCAGCTCCACATCCCTGCGTGAACATATTACATGTCACGTTCAAAATGTCAGCAGCTCTTCATCAAGGCTGCATTAGCATCTCTCCTTTCAAGAAAAAAAATCGATGTTGGTTGTGCGGATAATATTCCTAATTCAGAGATCAGTTTAAACATTTTAGTTTAATGATATAGTTTAAAACTGCAGCATCCATTTCGAGAGGATTCTTGATTAGCACGGGTGTCAAAGGTTATGGGGAGAAGGCAGGAGAATGGGGTTGAGAGGGAGAGATCGATCAGCCATGATTGAATGGCAGAGTGGACTCGATAGGCTGCCGAACGGCCTAATTTTGCTCCTATGTCTATGAATTTAGGACTAGGATATAAAAGCAGGGATGTAATGCTGAGGCTTTACATGGCATTGGTCAGACCATATTGTGAGCGGTTTTGAGCCCCATATCCGAGGAAGGATGTGCTGGCATTGGAGAGGGTCCAGAGGAGCTCAGTTTAGTTTATTGTCAGGTGTGAAAAGCTTTTGTTGCATGCTATCCAGTCAGCAGAATCGAGCCATTTACAATGTACAGAGATCATGATAAAGCAATGACGTTTTATCATGTATCGATACACTGTAAATGGCTCGATTGTGGCTACATCCCTGCTGAGGTTAACCAAGAATGATCCAGGGGATGAGTGGGGATGAGGGGGGACCTCATTGAAACTTACCGAATAGCGAAATGCCTGGATAGAATGGATGTGGAGAGGATGTTTCCACCAGGGGGAGAGTCTAGGACCAGAGGGCACAGCCTCAGAATAAAAGTACGAACCTTGAGAAAGGAGATGAGGAAGAATTTCTTTAGCTAGAGGGTAGCGAATCTGTAGAAAAACAATACTTGACCACCCTATCTACCTGCGACATCACTTTCAGGGAACTATGTACCTGCACTTCTAGACCGTTCCCTCCGCAACTCCCTGGTCAACTTGTCTCTTCCCACCCAAACCAGCCCCTCCCCAGGTACCTTCCCCTGCTATCGTAAAAGATGCAACACCTGTCCCTATACTTCCTCCCCAAACTCCGTCCAAGGACCCCGACAGTCCTTTCAGGTGAGGTTCACTTGCACCTCCTCCAACCTCATCTACCGTATCCGCTGTTCCAGGCGTGGACTCCTATATATCGACCAGACCAAGTGCAAGCTCGGCGATCGTTTCGCTGAACACCTTCTCTCAGTCCTCCTAGGCCTACGTGATCTCCCGGTTGCTAAACACGAGGTATGTTACAAGACGTACCTTCAGCGGCGCTGCAGTTCTGCCACTGGCCGTGTGCATGACTTTGGCGCCTTTGAGGGGGGGGGGGGGGCGAGATTAAATGCCGATTTCTCCTGCCTCTCGAAGATATATTTTCTCAGGCTACTACCTGATGCTGAAAAATCATTCCGACTGCCGTTCCCGAAATTTTTGTTTAAAAACCGCGGGACAATTTAATCCCTGGAGTAAAATAAAAATCTACTTCTAACGCCGTCAACGCCGTCAACGGGACGGATCACACGTAGGCGACAAAACAAAATGTAGGTCGTTTATTTTACATATAAACTTGCTTCTTAGGATTATTTTAATCAACATTTCATCGGCAAAAATGTGATTAAGGCCCCTATACGAACCGGCAGTGTTTTTCCTGCCAATCTGGGGTTTAAATTCACCGCAAACGATTGCGTTCCACAAAATCTCACTCGCAAGATGATTTAAATGGCCATTAATTTACGGGAATTAAACACTAGATTCCTTCCATTTGGCCTATAAATTCATGACAATTAGATTAAAAATCATGTTATATTGTGACTTCTTGTGTGAATGTTATTTGGACACTTAGGCTATTTAAAAATGTTAACCTTTTCTTAAGAAATGGATAGATGTTTAGATCTAGTAATTGAATTTTGTAATTAGCTACAATTAGGTAACTAACTAATTATATGCTTTAATTTCAGGTCATCCAAGTAAGAATGCCTCATATCTGTTTCAGAATGCTTCAATCTATAATAACTGAAAATGTCATTCAGTTCTCTTAATTTTAAAGAAAATTATGGACTTTTGACTGTTCTCGATCACAGCTTTTGAGGCAAGTCAATGGAAAAGCAATAGGGAACAAGATACTAATTTCAGAGTATGAAAATGGCCATAACTTATGAAAGTGAATTAGGTGTCAAATTAAACTTATTTTTATGCTTTATCTGATGGGATAAATTGCAGACTTGATTTTTAAATTCTCAAAATTTTGTAACATTGCTATAAACACTAACTCATCCTCCCACTCCCACTCCCACACTGACCTTCCTGTCCTGGGCCTCCTCCACTGTCAGAGTGAGGCCCAGCGCAAATCGGAGGAACAGCACCTCATATTTCACTTGGGTAGCTTATGAATTTTGATTTCTCTAACTTAAAGTAACCCTTGCTTTCCCTCTGTCTCCGTCCCTCCCCCACCCTAGTTCTTCGATTAGTTTCACTGTCCCCCTGTTTAATTTTACCGTTTACATGCCTCGTTCTCACCTCCCCCCAGCCAGCAATAAACATTTCCTTGACCATGGTCTGCAATGATCTGTCCTCTTCACACCTTACATTCTCTTTGTACACTTCGTATATGTCCAGTTTCTTTTTCCCCTGACTCGCAGTCTAAAGAAGGCTATCAACCAGAAACATCACCTATTCCTTCTCTCCAGAGATGCTGCCTGTCCCGCTGAGTTACTGCACCATTTTATGTCTATCCTAGATCCCCTAGCTCTTCAACAACAATCCCTATCTACCTGTGACGTCACTTTCTGGGAACTATATGTCCGCACTCCTCGATCCCTCTGCTCTACAACACTCCCCAGGGCCCTGCCATTCACTGTGAATCCTCCCTCTATCCTCCACACTGCCAGCACCGCCTGGTCTTATGGCCCCAGGGTCAGACCGGTAGGGAAATGGCTCAGTCCAGAGTCACCAGAATCCCTGAGCTTGGTTCCATTGCCCATTCCTCTGTGTCTCTCTTTACTGCACAGGCTCAGTGTTATTGGCCCAAGCTGTGTTAGTAATTCCAATTGCAGGATAAAAGATGCAAACATTTAGTGTGAAGGTGGATTCATTTATTCTAAATGGATTGGATGCACTGTTTCCCTCTGCCGCTCATTGATGTGTGATTTGCAGTGAATCACAGATGCTGGGCTCAGTCACAAACAGTGCGTACATGACCTTTTGTACACATTTGCTTTGTTGTTGAAAACACGGTTTGGCAGAACGTCATCTATAAAAACAAGAGGCCGAACAGTCTCCCTCCAATGCCAGCCACTTGAGAGAGAACACCTTGCAATCGACACCGAACGCTCCTCAACACTGATCTTTAATATCAGTCTGAGATTAGATGTCGCTCCATCTAGTTTATCTATAGAAACATAGAAACATAGAAAATAGGTGCAGGAGTAGGCCATTCGGCCCTTCGAGCCTGCACCGCCATTCAAAATGATCATGGCTGATCATCCAACTCAGTATCCTGTACCTGCCTTCTCTCCATCCCCCCTGATCCCTTTAGCCACAAGGGCCACATCTAACTCCCTCTTAAATATAGCCAACGAACTGGCCTCAACTACCTTCTGTGGCAGAGAATTCCACAGATTCACCACTCTCTGTGTGTGAATCTGTGTTCTCTTAGAGACATTAGACATTAAAGAACATAGTTCTCTATGTCACTTTATACCAGTGAGGGATTTTATCTTCCCTCACTGGTCCCCTCAGCTCGAGTCTGAGGGAGCTCATTGATTGAATGGGATAGGCCCCATGCATAGGTTTCCTAAAATTTTAAGCTCATAAGTTAATGTGATAGGAGCAGGATTAGGCCATTCAGCCCATCAAGTCAACTCTGCCATTCAATCATGGCTGATCCAACTCCCCCTCTCAGCCCCATTTTCCTGCCTTCTCCCCAAAATCCTGACACCCGTTGCAATCAGTAGTAAACACACTTGCATCAACAGCCATCCAAAGCAGTGGCTGTTTCTACATTTGCTACTAACAGGGCTGAAGTACTGTTAATACCCAAGGAGTTGTAGAACTATGTAACACCCCAGTGTTGCCCAGAGAAATCACCTATATCTCCCTCCACACCCAACTCCACCATCAGCTACGGAAACAGGCGGACAAATGCTCGATGGAGTTTATCCGAGCAAGTGTGAGGTGTTGCACTTTGGAATGTCAATTGTCAGGGGAAATTATACAATTAATGGCAGGACTCTTAACACATTGATGTACAGAGGGATCTTGGGTCCATAGCTCTCTGAAAACAGAGTGGGAAAGGAGGTGTATGGTATGCTTATAGGCCTGTAGACCTATAGACCTAGACCTATAGATGACATATAGACAGAACTATATACCTATAGACCCATAGACATAGACCTATAGATTAGACCCAGACCTCTAGACATAGTGAGACCTTTAGACATAGATCTATGGACAAATACACCTAGACCCATAGACCTCATAGACCATAGACTGACCCATAGACCATAGACGGACCCCTGGACCCATAGGTCTGGACCCATAGACCTAGACCCATAGACCTAGACCCATAGACCCATAGACCCATAGACCTAGACCCATAGACCCATAGACCTAGACCCATAGACTCATATACCTAGACCCATAGATCTAGACCCATAGATCTAGACCCATAGACTTAGACCCATAGACCTAGACCATAGACCTAGACCCATAGACCTAGACCCATAGACCTAGACCATAGACCCATATACTAGACCCTAGGACCCATAGACCCATAGACCATAGACCCATAGACCTAGACCCATAGACCCATAGACCTAGACCCATAGACCTAGACCCATAGACCTAGACCCATAGACCCATAGACCCATAGACCTAGACCCATAGACCCATAGACCTAGACCCATAGACCTAGACCCATAGACCTAGACCCATAGACCCATAGACCCATAGACCTAGACCCATAGACCCATAGACCTAGACCCATAGACTCATATACCTAGACCCATAGATCTAGACCCATAGATCTAGACCCATAGACTTAGACCCATAGACCTAGACCCATAGACCTAGACCCATAGACCTAGACCCATAGACCTAGACCCATAGACCCATAGACCTAGACCCATAGACCCATAGACCTAGACCCATAGACCTAGACCCATGAACCCATAGACCCAGAGACCTAGACCCATGGATCCAGACCCATAGACCTAGACCCATAGACCTAGACGCATAGACCTGGACCTAGACCCATAGACCCATAGACCATAGACCCATAGACCTAGACCCATAGACCTAAATGCATAGACCTGGACCTAGACCCATAGTCCCATAGACCTAGACCCATAGACCATAGACCCATAGACCTAGACCCATAGACCTAGACCCATGGACCCATAGACCTAGACCCATATAGCTAGACCCATAGACCTAGACGCATAGACCTATACCTAGACCCATAGAGCCATAGACCTCGACCCATAGACCTAGACCCATAGACCGAGACCACACAGGAGGGCAGGTTCCCCAACGCAATATTCCACCTCTCCACCAATGCACCAATTCCAATATCGGTGGCCAGTGGGGGGGGCTTTCTGGAATGCTAGTATGGGTGTTGTGGGTTGAAGGGACTGGTTTCCAGAGGGCTAGTATGGACATTGTGGGCCGAATGGATTCTTGGGCTGGCGGCTCAGCCACTCAAGCCTGTTGTGCTGGCAGCTCACTCACTCACGGCTGGTGGGCTGGCATTTTTTCTAAAATCAATATAAAGCACAAACAGGAAATGGTCAAGATTAGACTGTTAATTCTATAGAAGGCAAGGCAACTTTAATTAGGCAAGGCAACTTTAATTAGGCAAGGCAACTTTAATTAAGCAAGGCAACTTTAATTAGGCTACACAGCTTTATCATTTCCAAACCAAAGGCAAACACTGCTTTAGCATTTCCAAACCAAATACAACACAGCTTTGGTAGGTGTCTGCCATGTGGTCCTGATAGGGATGCCCGGCTTCTACAGGGATTTGTTGAGAGTCTGGAACCTGGTTGCCGTCGACCAGGCCCCCCCTCCGCCGGTGGAGGGCGACGGCCCGGGCGTGAGAGCAGCCGGTCCTTGTCCCGCCACACCGGGTGTCGGGGGGGGGGGCTCAAACGTGTCGAGTACCTGTGGTTGAGCAAACCCCCGCTCAGCCGGAAGTATTAATCGGACCCAGGCACCGTAATCCTTCCCGGGAGCCGGCCCCACACAATTTGAGCCGCCTTTCCTCAACACCCTTCATCTCCCTCCGAGACGCAGGGAGGCGTGTCCTGTACGGGCTCCTCCTCCACACCCTGCACTTCCTCGCCCTGGTCCACCGTCCAGACACTAACTGGCGGTCGGTGTTGCCTTCCGGTTGCGAGGGGGGCCCGGAAAAAAAGAGACAACACAGCTTTAGCATTTCCAAACTCTATTTTCAAACCACATTAAGAGCACTGATAGGTCAGTAAAACCACTCACAGTTTAGTAGACATGTGTTCAGTGTTATTCACAGATCAGACTGAGAGACATGACCCTCTCGCTCCCCCATCTTGCAGAGACTGACTGAGGCACTCACTCAACACTTCCGGGTTTTTATACTTGCTCTGGAAGGGGCGTGGCCTTCAGGAGAGAGAATCTCAACATTTTTTAAACACTAATAACTCTTTTATTTTTAATCGATGGGAAAAATCCTCTTGTCCTGCGCAGCGGAGGGGGACTCTGAGTATGATGGCCCAAAATCACAGCCGTAAGTGGCAGCGTTTTCTCTAAAATCAATATACAGAACAACAGGAAGTAGACAAGATCAGACTTTTAGCAATATAGATTACATAGGCCTTTTGCGCTGTTGAAAGTTAAGAATATCATCGTTTTGCATTATCAGTTTATATGACAGTTAAATGCTCTCAACATTTACATCGGCCAGTTTTCTTTCTCAATGAAATATTTGACTTCTGACTTTGCCATTTTTCTGTACCACTCAACATGTAACAATTTCAAGTGATCAACCTATTTCTGAAGAATCTATAGTCTGAAGAAGGGTCTCGACCCAAAACGTCACCCATCCCTTCTCTCCAGAGACGCTGCCTGTCCCGCTGAGTTACTCCAGCATTTTGTGTCTACAATCTATTTATGAAACTGCGTTCTTTCAGCCGTTGGTTTAACATCTGCTGGGTGACAAGCAAAGCAAATAGCAAGTACAAGAGACCGCTTCTCACCTCACTGAATGTTATCTAAAAATAAATAAATGTAATTAAGTAGATTATGAATTTGCAATATTAGTAATTGTTTGGATGTAAAATAAAGTAATAGCAGTAAAAGCTCAAGATAACGACACAAGGAGACAGCAGGAATTGCAGCTATTGGAATCTTGAGCAAAACACAAAGTGCTGGAGGAACTCAGCAGGTCAGGCAGCATCAGTGGAGGGAATGGGCAGGTGATGTTTTAGATTGCGACCCTTCTTCAGACCATAGAAAAACATAGAAACATAGAAATTAGGTGCAGGAGTAGGCCATTCGGCCCTTCGAGCCTGCACCGCCATTCAATATGATCATGGCTGATCATCCAACTCAGTATCCCGTACCTGCCTTCTCTCCATACCCTCTGATCCCCTTAGCCACAAGGGCCACATCTAACTCCCTCTTAAATATGGCCAATGAACTAGCCTCAACTACCCTCTGTGGCAGAGTTCCAGAGACTCACCACTCTCTGTGAAAAAAGTATTTCTCATCTCAGTCTTCACCATCTGAAGAATCCCACCATCAGATCATCACCATCTGAAGAAGGGACCTGACCCAAGATGTCACAATAAAATCATAAGACTTAAGGAGCAGAAATAGGACATTCGGCCCATCGAGTCTGCTCTTTCAATAATATCCAGTCATGTAATGATGTGTAATGTCATATTATCTAGTCACCCTACATTCAATCTCCACAACATTAGAGTTGTGAGTGAGTGATCTTTAGAAGGACTTGAAAGCTTCTCAAGAGTCAACGGAGAGTGAAGAATGTTTAATTGTCAGATGTACTGACAACGGAACACTAGCAGTCTTATTTGCAGCAGTAGAACAAACCTGTAATGGAATACTCATAGAAAATAGATAGTAAACAAAATAAATAAATAATTAAGAACCCCAATACAAAGGGGCGCCACTATGGCGCAGTGGTGGAGCTGCTTCCTTACAGCACCAGAGACCCGGATTCGTCCCTGACTATGACTTCTGCTGGAAGGAGTTTGTACATTCTCCCCGCGACCTTAGTGGGTTTTCTCGGGTGCTGCGGTTTCCTCCAACACTCCAAAGACAGGTTTGTTGGTTAATTGGCTTCGGTAAAAATTATAAATTGTCCCTAGTGTGTACGTTAGTGCTATTGTAAGGGGTGATCGTTGGTCGGCACGGACTCGGTGGGCTGAAGGCCCTGTTTCCACTCTGTAAGTCTAAAGTCCAGTGCAGAAATCGTGGTCCATAGTGCAACCAAAGACACAGTCCACAGAAGATCATAGATGCTGAGGTTAGTGTTGTACAGTGTTCATGGTTGCTGGGAAGAAGCTGTTCTTGAACCTGGAGGTCACGGTTTTCAGGCTCCTGTACCTTCTTCCTGATGGTGGCAGCGAGATGAGAGCGTGGCCAGGGTGGTGTGGGTCTTTGATGATGCTGGCTGCCTTATTGAGGCAGCACCTCCTGTAGATCCCTTCGATGGTGGGGAGCTCAGTACCTGTGATGGATCGGGCAGTGTCCACCACTCTGCAATCTCCTTCGTTCCTGGGCATTTGAGTTACTAAACCAGGTCTTGAGGTTCTGGGCACATGTCAAAAGTCAGGGGAGTTCTGCGTATTATCCTGATCCAAAATATTTGCTGGCCAATGTTGCCACGTGAGATGGTTTGAATGTGAGCATACATTCATCAATGGGAGCCTACTGTGCAGATATTGGCTACCAGTCACATCACAATAACAGCTGTACCTCAGAGGTACTTCAATGAAAATATGCTTTGGGGCAGCCTCATATTGCTGAGAGGTACCATTATATTCTCTAGGAAGATAGAGAAAATTTGGAATGATAATGTTTGACTTTGTTAAAAGTAAACATAGAAACATAGAAACATAGAAAACAGGTGCAGGAGTAGGCCATTCGGCCCTTCGAGCCTGCACCGCCATTCAATATGATCATGGCTGATCATCTAACTCAGTATCCTGTACCTGCCTTTTCTCCATACCCCCTGATCCCCTTAGCCACAAGGGCCACATCTAACTCCCTCTTAAATATAGCCAATGAACGGGCCTCAACTACCTTCTGTGACAGAGAATTCCAGAGATTCACCACTTTCTGTGTGAAAAAAGTTTTTTTTCTTCTCAGTCTTAAAAGACTTCCCCCTTATCCTTAAACTGTTACCCCTTGTTCTGGAGTTCCCCAACATCGGGAACAATCTTCCTGCATCTAGCCTGTCCAACCCCTTAAGAATTTTGTACGTTTCTATAAGATCCCCCCTCAGTCTTCTAAATTCTAGCGAGTACAAGCCAAGTCTATCCAGTCTTGCTTCATATGAAAGTCCTGACATCCCAGGAATCAGTCTGGTGAACCTTCTCTGTACTCCCTCTATGGCAAGAATGTCTTTCCTCAGATTAGGAGACCAAAACTGTACGCAATACTCCAGATGTGGTCTCACCAATACCCTGTACAACTGCAGTAGAACCTCCCTGCTCCTATACTCAAATCCTTTTGCTATGAATGCCAACATACAATTTGCTTTCTTCACTGCCTGCTGCATCTGCATGCCTACTTTCAATGACTGGTGTACCATGACACCCAGGTCTCGTTGCATCTCCCCTTTTCCTAATCGGCCACTATTCAGATAATGGTCTACTTTCCTGTTTTTGCCACCAAAGTGGATAACCTCACATTTATCCACATTATACTGCATCTGCCATGCATTTGCCCACTCACCCAACCTATCCAAGTCACCTTGCAGCCTCCTAGCATCTTCCTCACAGCTAACACTGCCCCCCAGCTTCGTGTCATCCGCAAACTTGGAGATGTTGCATTCAAGTCCCTCATCCAGATCATTAATATATCCTAATAGAAAAAAAAGACCAATTCTTAATGAGTTGGTCTCCATTTATTGACCTTGTGGATTTATGTGGAGCAATAGTATCGTAAAATTAAAAATTCTGGGTTTGAGTGAAAAATGATTAAGAATATAAAAAAAACATCAGCTTGTGGCGTGGGAGAATCTCCTTTCTGCTTCACTTTCTCACTTATTGCTTTCTTTACACCTCACTCACTAGACTATTCTTTACTCTTCACTACTTCTCTATTTCTCCTTTCTTTCTAAAAAAAAAGAAGTTGTACAAATAATGTTTTAATAATTCTGGGAACCTGTAAAAAGGTACCATTAAAATGTAAGGTACTTCTAATTAAAAAAAAAAAAAAATTTAAAAATTTTAAAAAAAATAATCTCTTATGTAGTATCAGTAGTATCATTAAAGATGTCATTGCAAATTAGGAAAAAATCTCTAAAAATATCATCTGAAGGTTGCTCTGGAAGCTCATCCTAGATACGGACTACCCTCTGTGAAAAAGTTGCTCCTGAGGTCCCACTTTAAGGGCCTGTCCCACTGTACTAGGCAATTCAAGAGTTCTCCCGAGTTTACCCCTGATTCGAACTCGGAGAATGTCCGTAGCGGGTCTGTAGGAGTTCGTGGATGACTCGTAGCGGCTCGTGTGAGTAACGGTAGGTACTCTGGAAATCCTGGAAACTCGTGACATTTTTTCAACACTGTGAAAAATGTCCACAAATAAAAAAAATACTTGTGATGAAAAAATGTTTTATTTTATACTCGTACGAGCCACTACGAGACATCCACGAACTCCTTCGGACCCGCCACAGACATTCTCCGAGTTCGAATTAGGGGAAAACTCGAGAGAACTCTTGAATTACCTCGTACAGTGGGACAGGCCCTTAAATCTCTCCCCTCTCACCTTAAGCCGGTGCCCTCTAGTATTAGAATCTTTAGGCTTTAGAGATTCAGCATGGAAACGACCGAGTCCGCGCCGATCAGCGTTCACCCTGTACACCAGCACTATCCTTCCTACACACTGGGGACAATGTACAATTACATAATCAAACCTGTACATCTTTGGAGTGTGGGAGGAAACCAGAGCACTGGGATGAAACCCACGCGGTCACCAGGAGAACGTGCAAACTCTGTGCAGACAGGGCCCATAGTCAAGATTGTACCCGGGTCTCTGGCGCCGTAAGGCAGAGTTAATAGCGGCACGTGGTGTCCAAGGAAGGAGATGGCTGGAGGCCGTGGGGAAACCTGGGACTTGCCTGGAGCTCATAAGAACTGGACAGTGGACTTTGAAAATGGCGGCAAAATATGACGCCCCTTGCAAGTGGGTTCCGTAGACTATCTCTATACAATTGCTAATTGGGAATGATATGGTAATACTCTACTGGATTGTTTGTAAGGAAAACATTACACAAAACATTACACTGCGCATTTGCACGTTGCACATGTGACAATAAAGCTCCATTGAAACACGAACAGGGGTTTGAGCCTTTCAAGTTCAAGTGAGTGTTGTCATGTGTCCCTGATAGGACAATGAAATGCTTGCTTTGCTTCGGCACACAGAACATAGTAGGCATTGTAGGTTTAATAGCCTGATGGCTGTGGGGAAGTAGCTATTCCTGAACCTGGTTGTTGCAGTCTTCAGGCTCCTGTACCTTCTACCTGAAGGTAGCAGGGAGATGAGTGTGTGGCCAGGATGGTGTGGGTCCTTGATGATGCTGCCAGCCTTTTTGAGGCAGCGACTGCGATAAATCCCCTCGATGGAAGGAAGGTCAGAGCCGATGATGGACTGGGCAGCGTTTACTACTTTTTGAAGTCTTTTCCTCTCCAGGGCCCTCAAGTTGCCGAACCAAGCCACGATGCAACCGGTCAGCAAGCTCTCTACTGTGCGCCTGTAGAAGTTAGAGATAGTCCTTGACAAACAGACTCTCCGTAATCTTCTCAAGAAGTAGAGGCGCTGATGTGCTTTCTTGATAATTGCATCAGTGTTCTCGGATCAGGAAAGATCTTTAGAGATGTGCATGCCCAGGAATTTGAAGTTCTTGACCCTTTCAACCATCAACCCGTTGATATAAACAGGACTGTGGGTCCCCATCCTACGCCTTCCAAAGTCCACAATCAGTTCCTTGGTTTTGCTGGTGTTGAGGGCCAGGTTATTGTGCTGGCACCATATGGACAGTTGCTCGATCTCTCTTCTATACTCTGACTCATCCCCATCAGTGATACGTCCCACTACAGTGGTGTCGTCAGCGAACTTGATGATGGAGTTCGCACTGTGACCGGCTACGCAGTCATGAGTATAGAGTGAGTACAGCAGGGGGCTGAGCACGCAGCCTTGAGGTGCTCCCGTGCTGATTGTTATCGAGTCTGACACATTTCCACCAATACGAACATACTGTGGTCTGTGAATGAGGAAGTCAAGGATCCAATTGCAGAGGGCCCAGTTCTGCGAGTTTGATAACCAGCTTGGAGGGGATGATTGTGTTAAATGCTGAGCTGTAGTCAATGAATAACAGCCTGACATATGAGTTTTTGTTGTCCAAGTGGTCCAGAGCGGAGTGGAGGGCCAGCGAGATCGCGTCCACCGTTGATCTATTGTGGCAGTAAGCGAACTGCAGTGGGTCCAGGTTTTTGTCAAGGTAGGAGTTGATTTGCGCCTTGATAAACCTCTCAAAGCACTTCATCACCACAGGCGTTAGTGCCACAGGTCGATAGTCAGTGAGGCACGTCACCTTGCTCTTCTTGGGCACTGGTATAATTGATGCCCTTTTAAAGCAGGTGGGAACCTCAGACCTCAGAAGTGACAGGTTGAAAATGTCTGTAAAAACTCCAGCTAGTTGGTCCGCACAGGTTTTTAGAACACAACCAGGTATACCATCAGGTCCAGGCGCTTTTCGAGGGTTCATCCCTCTGAAGGATTTCCTGACGTCGGCCTCTGTGACTGAGACTGAAATACCATCACAGCGAATGGGGGCTCGGGAAGGCACATCGGTGTTCTCCCTATCAAAGCGTGCGTAAAACGCACTGAGCTCATCAGGGACTGATGTTTCGCCGACATTTGAGCTGCCTCCTGATTTCGCCTTGTAGGAGGTGATTACATTCAGGCCCCGCCACAGCTGCCGAGCATCTGTCTCATCCTCCAGTTTGGAGCAGAAGTCCCTTTTGGCCTTTTTGATGGCCTTACCAAGGTCGTATCTGGACTTCTTGTAGACCACTGTATCATCAGACGTGAATGCCCGGTGTCTGGTCTTCAGAAGAGTGCGGATCTCAAAGTTCATCCAAGGTTTCTGATTGGGAAACACTCGGAAGGTTTTGGTGGGGATGCAGTCCTCCACACATTTCTTAATGAAGTCTGTAATGACTGTGGCGTATTCGTTCAAGTCCGTTGCCGAGTCCTTGAACATTGCCCAGTCTACAGACTCCAAACAGTCCTGTAGTTGTTCCTCTGCCCCCCACAATGTGTGTGCCGAATATGATGCCAGGTTAAACTGATCTAATCTGCCTGCACGTGGCCTGTGTCCTTGCGTATCCACGTGCCTGTCCAACAGTCTCTTAAACACCACAATCGTATCTGCCTCCATCACCGCCCCTGCCAGCGAGTTCCAGGCACCCACCACCATATCTGGAATAAAAACTTGCCCTGCTAAAGTCTAAAGTCTAACGTAGTTCAAGTTAACAACTCAAACACGGCCTTCGCAAGAGGAATAAGGGATCGGCAACGAATGTTCGTAAGTCATAGGAGCAGAATTAGGCCATTCAGCTCATCGAGTCTACTCCACCATTCAATCATGGCTGATCTATCTCTCCCTCTCAACCCCATTCTCCTGCCTTCTCTGCCGTCTATGACTCTTGGCCAGCTGAGTTTACTGTTTGTATCAAAGAGGAACGGACCACAGCGATGAGGAGCAATAAGCGAGTTCGGTATTCCGAAAAACACAAGGTATCATGGGGTTTCTCAAAGGTCACTCGCGATAAACACCCTCGGCAACCATGCTGCCGCATGCTCACAGACCCACGTTCCATCCGCAGCCAGGATCGAACCCGGGCCTCTGACGCTGCCGAACCGCCACTGGACCGCCACGTCCTCCCGTCCCCCTCCCCCCCCGAGCTCCCCATCCCCGTCAGGAGATGCCAGGGGCGACCCTGGACCAACGGGACATCGGCCCGCTGCAGCCGTGGCCCAAGCCCACAGCCAGCACGGAGAAGAAGCACCAACTCCAGCTCAACTCTGCCTGCCCCGCCGGGTTAACCGACAGCCCTGGACTGTCGGGACACGGGCCCGGAGCAGTGGAGCTAGTCAGCGCTTCTTTTCCACGCCGGCTGCTAGTCCGGGCCGCCACCGCAACGTGCCGACACCCCGTCGGTCCAGGGCCCATCCCGGACATCCCCGGACAGGGACGGGACACCCGGGAGGGGATGGGGACAGCCCAGCAGCAACTCAACAGCGCCCGCAGCGCCGGAGACCCTGTCCCATCCCGATCCCGATCCCGATCATGGACAGAACGCAGCAGCACAGCCGCCGAGGATTTATATCGCGAGTGATCCATGACCTGGGCAGGCGCAGTCGGAATACCGAACTCGCTTATTCTCCTGTCTAACTTGAAAGCACGGGAGAACGAGTAATAAGGACACAACCAACAACCCCACTCTGAGAGTTAAGGAAAGTTAGGACATCAAGCCGTACAAGATGGTGGTGAGACCACACTTGGAGCACTGTGTGCAGTTGCAGTTGCCCAGTTACAGGAAGGATGTCATTAAGTTGGAAAGGGTGCAGAGGAGATTCACCAGGATGTGAGATGTCTGAGGAAGGGTCTTGACCCGAAGACATCACCCATCCTTCCTCTCCAGGGATGCTGCCTGTTCTGCTGAGTTACTGCAACATGTTGTGTCCATCACCAGGATGTTAGCTGGGTGTGGGGGCTGAATTCCACAGATTCACCACCCTCTGACGAATAAATTCCTTCTTATCTCCTTTCTAAAGGAACGTCCTTTAATTCTGAGGCTATGACCTCAAGTCCTAGACTCTCCCACTAGTGGAAAAAGTGTCTAAAGTGAATGCTCACACTCTTTTTCCCACAGGGTAGAGGATTCTAACCCAGCATGGGCTAGGTGGGCCGAATGGCCTGTTTCCGGCTGTATAGCTGTATGATGGTGACTTTGGTCTGTTTTTTGACTCACACCATTTGAACCAAGTTTCCGTAACCATGACAAAAACATATTTAATCGTTGTGATCAAAGACTGACATTAAGGGGAGTTTTGACTAAAGGCAGAACAATCAACTGTGAGATCTCTTCATGTACGACAACAGATAACATTTCTGCAACTTGGGAGTGTTACATTTTTTGTTCAGTAAAGATTATGGAGATACATTTGACCTTTGACATTCGCCATTCACTCCCGCAATTCATTTACTTTAGGGATCCAGCATGGACGCAGGCCCTTCAGCCCACCGGGTCCGTGCCGACCAGCGATCATCGCCTACACTAGCAATTTCCTACACACTAGGGACAATTTACAATATACTGAAGCCAATTAACCTACAAGCCTGCACGTCTGTGGAATGTGGGAGGAAACCAGAGCACCCAGAGGAAACCCATGTGGCCACAGGGAGAACGTAGTAACTCCACACAGACAGCAGCTAAGGTGAGGATCGAACCCGGGTCTCTGACGCTGTACGGCAGCAACTTTACCGCTGCACCACCCCACGCCACACACTTCTACGCTACAATCAGCATGAAGAAAGGTCCCGACCCGAAACGTCACCCATCCGTGTTCTCCAGAGATGCTGCCTGACCCGCTGGGTTACTCGAGCACTGTGTGTCTTTATTTGTAAGGCAGTTCCTTGTCTCCAGCACGTACAGAGAGCAGCTCTGAGCTCCATACCCAGCTCACAGAGTCTCACAGCATAATCCTCCCCCTCTTCCTCCACACTCTCTCAATTCTCCCTCGTTCAGAGTTAACAATCAAAGGCAAAAGCAACTGGCATGAGTCATTTGAGGAGGTTTGTGTAGGAAGAGTATTGAGAACCTGGGTGGCAGCACTGTTTCAGCTATGACTAAAGCGTACTTTTACAATGAGAGTTTATCTGAAAGGGGCATTCCCTAGCTCCATCACGTTGATCACAGCTACCTGCAACCACCGCCTTGTTTGGTGCTTCATCAACTTGACTTGTTCCTTCAACCACACCCAGGGATTATGGGATCATTGCAATTGCTTAAGTTCTGTCAAAGATATCTTTTTTAATGTGGCAGCATGGACAAGGAGGGCTGAAGGGCCTATTCCCGTACTATGACTCTCTATAACAGATATTGTGTGTCATATATAGTGTGGAACAGGCCCCTTCAGCCCACCTTGTCCGTGCTGACCGTTAATAGACAGGGATAATAAATAAAACAAAGTGCTGGAGTAATTCAGCAGCCAGTTTATCATCCCTCCGTAACGTGCAGGGATTGGATGAGAAAGTGAGATAACAAAGAACGAGTGTGGACGGGTGATCGATGGTCGGCCTGGACTCCGTGGGCCGAAAGGCCTGTTTCCATGCTGTTTCTAAACTAAGTGTATCTTTGCTCCACAATTCAACAACTTTCTATTTATCAAATAAACCTGATTAGCCTGACTAACACTAACAATGATTTTGATTCCAAATTTGTGTTCTGAAAGATGTGATTAAGCTGGAGAGAGTGCAGAGAAGATTTACGAGGATGTCGCCAGGACTCGAGGGCCTGAGCTACAGGGAGAGGTTGGGCAGGTTGGGACTTTATCCCATGGAGCGCAGGAAGCTGAGGGGTGATCTTATAGAGATGTATAACATCATGAGAGGAATAGATAGGGTGAACTTTTACCCTGAGTAGGGGAATCAAGAACCAGAGGTCACAGGATTAAGGTGAGAGGTGACATTTAATATTAACCCAAGGGGCAACATTTTCACACATGGTGTGGTGGGTGTATGGCACGAGCTGTCAGAGGAGGTAGTTAAGGAATGTTCTGTAACAACGTTTAAGGAAGATTTGGCCAGGTAGATGGATAGTAAAGTTTAGAGAGACATGACGAAACACAAGCAAATGGGACTAGCTCCGATGGCCTCTTGGTTGGCGTGTACGTGTTGGGCCAGAGGGCCCATTTCCGTGTTGTGTGCTCGCTCCTCAGCCCTTCTCCGGGTGATGTGGTTGGCACCAGCCTTCATGAGAAGGTCCATGGCCACCGAGGGTAGACTTGCTGTGAGCACCAGTCAGTAGGGGGTGCAGCAGGTCAAGTTGTGGAGGAGCTGCATCACTGTGGGACATGCGGCCAGAATCCTCACTCGGTTCAAATTGAAAGCAGTGCCGTGGCAACTGAACCTGACCCCTCCTGGTGTCCACAGAGCGATCTCTCCTGATTAGAGTCTTTCCATCCATGTACATCTGCAACCCTGAAGAACACTCTTCTTTATTCGCTCCACGTTCTCCACAGATGCAGCCTGGCCCGCTGAGCGACCCCAGCACTTTGCATCCAGCTTTGGTATAAACCAGCATCTGCAGTTCCTTATTTATTAGCTCTATAGGGTGGTGTGGGTCTTTGATGATGCTGGCTGCCTTTTGAGGCAGCGCCTCCTGTAGATCCCTTCGATGGTGGGGAGGTCAGTACCTGTGATGGACCGGGCAGTGTCCACCACTCTCTGTAGTTTCGTTCGTTCCTGGACATTTGAGTTACTGAACCAGGCCGTAATGCAACCAGTCAGTGTGTTCCCTACATTACCCCTGGAGAAATTTGATAGATTATGCATTTACATAGCGAACATACACATTGGATGAATGAGACAATGCATCACCACTGTAATTTACTATTTGAGACATAATGTGGTAAAATCCAACATCTGGCCTCTTCAAAACCCCTGCAGTGATATTTTGTGGAATTTTACGATCACTATTACTTTTAAGGAACTAATAGACTTTCAGTTCTTTGGGGAGTCTATAATGGGCCTGTCCCACTGAGGCGATTTTTTTAGGCAGCTACAGGCGACTAGTTTGTCGCCACCGGGAAAAGTCTCTTCAGTCGCGCAAAATGTAGTGGCGTCTTTCTGGTCACCACTAAATTTTCAACATGTGCAATTTTGGGCGCCAGTGGGTTTGACTCCAATGAGCGCAGTTTGCTTGACTTCTCCTGACGTAGGTGCTGTCGTGGTTGGCGCCAGGATGACGTAGGTTGTCGCCGGTTTTTCGGCGACTTGCTACGACTATGACAGTCGCCGGCAGTTGCCTAAAAAAATCGGCAAGTGGGACAGGCCCATGAGGATCTGAGAAGAGTGCAGCAAAATCCTGCCAAGATAAGCGATGAGCCCTGATTCTATTGAATGGTGCACCGACCATAAAGCAAGCTGCAGTGTGAAGAAGGGTCCTGAATTGAAACGTCACCTACCCATGTTCTCCAGAGATGCTGCCTGACCCGCTGAGGTACTCCAGCACTGTGTGAAATGTCACCCACCCATATTCTCCAGAGATGCTGCCTGACCTACTGAGTTACTCCAGCACTGTGTGTAGAGCCGCATCTATCAGCAGCTCCTTGTATCGTGGGGCCACTACATCTCGTGTTCTCCACATCTCGTGCTGATGAACAGAAGCCACTCTAACGAGCAAACTCTTAACAAAGGTAATGATGCAATATGGACCGATTAGTGTGTTGAACTCCAAACTCCACATTGCCACAGGTTATTCAGTCCCGCTGGAACTTCTGACTCAGATAGTATGGGACATTAGGTGCAGGACTTCAGCCCTTCGAGCCTGTTTATGATCATTGAGTTTAGAGATACAAAGGGAAATAAGGAACTGGCATCGTGGCCCAGAGACTCGAGCTTTCCATCTCGCACCGCTGTGACCCCTTGTCAACGATTCCCGCATAAATGGGCCTGTCCTCACTCCTGGCGAGATTTTTTTAGGCAAAGACCCTGTATCAGGTCACTGGAAAAATTTGCCGCGTAAATCCGGTGTGATGCGGACGCGACGTCACCTTGTGACACGGCGTGGTGAAACGTATGACACACGGTGTTCCTTCAAGTGTCGCACCATTTATTTTGTCGCCACTGGATTTTGAAATGTTCAAAATCTTTTGGCGACCCTGATAGGACGCCGGCATTCGCTGATAAAATCGCCAAGTGGGACAGGCCCAATTAACCTACATCTTTGGAGTGTGGCAGGAAACCAGAGATCTCGGAAAAAAACCCACACAGGTCACGGGGAGAGCGTACAAACTCCATACAGACAGTGCAGCACCCGTGGTCAGGATTGAACCCGGCTCTCTGGCGCTGTAAGGAAGCAGCTCTACCACTGTGACTCCCTAAGCCACCGAGCGCCCGGGGCAGCTTAAGGAAATAGACAAAGGAAATCCTGTCCCTCTTCAATTATTGTTGCTTCAAAGTTGTTATCAATCTTTAGCAACTCCAGTGAGCGCTCTATGTTTGGTGGTTTTTAGGGTGCTCTTCAAAAACTGTTGGAAATATGCAGCAAAGTCCACTAAGGCCGAGGCTGGCTCGGACTTTAACTTTTTTTGTCGCAGTTATATCTTCAAGTGACTCAATTGGGAGAAGGGCTGTGGAAGTACAATCTGTGAATTTGTCAAATTCACCAGCGACTTTAATTGTTTAGGCTGTAGTCCGATAGTTGCGAGTGAAGAGTGTTTAACTGTCATATGTACCAACAACAGAACAATAACATTCTTACTTGTTGCGGCTTTACAGGCCGATTAAAGCAATAAAGCTCAGATAAATATAATAGTCAATAATACAATTAATTAATAATCATAATGCCAGGGAACCATAATAGCACAAAACTGAAGTCCGTAGTGCAGCCAAAGACACAGTCCATAGAAGATGATAGTTGCTGAGGTCTGTGTTGTGCAGTGTTCAAGAGTCTGATGGTTGCTGGGAAGAAGCTGTTCTTGAACCTGGAGGTCGCGGTTTTCAGGCTCCTGTACCTTCTTCCCGCTGGTGGCAGCGAGATGAGAGCGTGGCCAGGGTGGTGTGGGTCATTGATGATGCTGGCTGACTTTTTGAGGCAGTGCCTCCTGTAGATCCCTTCGATGGTGGGGAGGTCAGCACCTGTGATGGCATAATGTAGCAACATTCTTGAACACCTTTAACTCTTTAACATTAAGGTTTACATCTTTAAGATTTGCATCCTTAGCAGATCTTAATACCATTTCTTTGTCCATCCTAGATGACCTTGGTAAGAATGGAATCAAATCTTCCTCCACAATCTTTCACGTTCATAGGACATTGGAGCAGGATTCGGCCATTTGGCCCATCGATCATGGCTGATTCTGCCATTCAATCATGGCTGGTGTTGTTATAGTCATGGAGCTGTACAGCACCAAGGCAGGTCCTTCGGCCCACCTTGTCCACACTGGCCTAGACCCATTTGTTACCTGGACCTGTGGGCTTGAGTTACAGGGGAAAGTTGGATCGGCTGGGAGTTTTTTCCTTAGAGTGTCGGAGGCTGAGGTGTACAAGATCATGAGGGGCACGGATAAAGTAAACACTCACAGTCTTTTTCCGCAGGGTAGAGGATTCTAAAACTAGAGGGCACAGGCTTAAGGTGAGAGGGGAGAGATTTAAGATGGACCTCAGGGGCAACTTTAGTTTTTCTCATATTTAGTTTTTACACTGTGCTCTCTCTGTATGTCTTTTTCTCTTTTCCATTTTTTATCTCATTTCCATTTCCATTTTCCTATTTTTAATAATGTTAATCTGTATTATCATTTTTAACCAAAAGCCCTACTCAGGGGCAAGTGTTGCGAATTAGCTTTGGCTAAAAGCACTATGATGCATACATCAGATGACTGCTTCAAGTGTATCTATGTTTTTGTATCTGTCCCTATTTAAATAAACCTTAATCAATCCATCAACTTTTCCACTCAGAGGGTAGTCCGTATCTGGAACGAGGAAGCCAGAGAAAGCTGCAAGTGGATACAATTATGACTTTTCAAAGACAGATATATAGGAAGGGTTTAGAGGGATATGGGCCAAGTATACCAACTTGGTCGGAATGGACAAGGTGGGCCGACTGGCCTGTTTCCGTGCTGTACAGCTTTATGACTCTACGGCACTATCTGTGAAATAGATTTACCATCTGCACCAAACTACGAAGAATTCAAAACAAATGATCATGAGACTAGGAGTCAATTAATACAGGCTTAGATTTGCAGTGTTACAGTGCATTAGAGCGAAACTCTAGACAAAATGTTCCCACCAACTTGTTAATAATTGTTGTGTCTGTCTGCATGGGTTTAGTACACAGTGTCACACACATATTCTAAACACATGCTTTCTAGGAAAAGAACCCGTGCTGAAAGTGATCCTGACGCATACCGAGCAAAGTGGTAGGTCCAATGCCTTTCCTATAATAGCCCATGTCGCCAGGCCTTGAGGCACGCAAAGACTCCTGCAGTAGCAGCAGGTCGGGTTACCTCAGCGAAGCTCATTCCCGGACCGCGGTGGTCCGCGGGCGAGGAGTGTTTATGGTGTGAGGTGTTGCTTCTAGAGCCCGCAGCCCTGCATTCACGGTGTTCACATGACTCGCAAGGCAGACAGGAACTGACCCTGAATGTTCCAGCGTTCATCAGACAATTCACAATCCGAGTCCACGCTTCCTGATTTTGTTGTTTGCTTGTGGCACGGATTCTCTGGGGAGCCTTGGAGTGCAAGCGATTGTATTAAAATGAAACCCATTCACTTGAATCAGTTCGGGCCCAAACAGGAGCTCAGGTCCCAGACGCCATCCACCAGTACTCCTTGCATGCCCTGCGGCCTACACTCTCTGCCATCTGCCTCCACCACCACCCCTGGCAGCTTGTTCCAGGCACCCACCACCCTCTGTATAAATAACTTGCCCCGCACATCTCCTTTAAACTTTGCCCCTCACCTTAAAGCCATGCCCTCTAGTCTTTGACAATTCCACCCTGGGAAAAAAGGTCCTGACTGTCTACCCTATCTAGGCCTCACATAAGTTCTTCTATCAGGTCTCCCCTCAACCTCTGGAATTCCAGAGAAAACAATCCAAGTCTGTCCAAGGTAGCATTCTGGTAAAACGCTGTCATTTATCACAGCTCATGTCCAACATAAACATTGCTTAGTTTAGTCTTAGTTTAGTTTTAGTCCAGTTGAGTTTAGTTTAGTTTACTTTATTGTCACGTGTACCGAGGTACAGTGAAAAGCTTTTTTGGTTGCGTGCTGTCCAGCTGGAAAGACTATACATGATTACAATCGAGCCAAAGGGCCTGGTCCTGTGCTGTAATGTTAAGGGCCTAGTCCCAATTGGCCGTCATTCGTGCGCCATTTACACAACCTTTTACACGCCATTTACAACGTGTGGGTAGTGTGTGGGTAGCGCGTGGGTAGCTCGTGGGTAGCGCGGGAGGAGTATGGACTTCGTCTGCACAAAATCTTCACGCGCCACCGGCCTGTCGCGCAACTGACGGCCAAAGTGGGACAGGCCCAAGACCCTGGCGCGGCGCAACGTCTCACCTCCAACAGCAGCGGAAGCAGGCAAACGATCGCCGAGCTCGGCCTGGGGCTCACGGCCGTTGCGGATCCGGATCCGCCTCCACTCCTACTCCCAGAGCAGGACCAAGACGATTGGAGAGAGACACAAAATGCAGGAGTAACTCAGCGGGACCGGCAGCATCTCGGGAGAAGAGACAGACTGAAGAAGAGTCTCGACCCGAAACATCGCCCATTCCTTCTCTCCAGAGATGCTGCCTGTCCCGCTGAGTTGCTCCTGCATTTTGTGTCTATCTTCAAATCACGTCACGCTCTCCAGACGGCTGTGCGGACGCATGATGACGCAAGCGACCGCCACGCGTCAATCACTACCGGCCTGTCGCGTAAATGTCCCAAGTGGGACAGGCCCTTAACAGTACAGTACTGTTACTGTACTGTTAGAAATACTACGGTCTTCTATGTAATATTACAAAAAGGTGATAATATAATCCTATGTGATATTTTGACACTATTTTAAAGATGTAAAGGAGAGTGAACTCCATCAACCCAATTAATTTATGTTTCCCAATCAATATTTGATCTGAACGTTAGCTAGAGTTAAGAGCTGGTGGAACAGGCAAATGGATGGCGGAAATGGGAAGGGTTACATTCACAGTGTCATGGAAGGCTACAGCATGGAAACCGACTGAGACCATTTTGACGATCAGCTGCCCTTTTTTACACTAGCCCTTTATTTCCCCATCAACTCGCCCACCGCCTCGCAGTTTCTACCACTCGCCCTCAACTCAGGGACAAGTCACGGTGGGCATTCGGCCCACAAGCCGGCCGGCCCACGTTAGAGACCGGAGCAGCCAGCTGAAACCCATCGTGGAAGGAAGAGGGAGAGAAGGTAGTGTAGTTATACAGCATGGAAGCAGGCCCTTCAGCCCAACTCATCCATGCCGACCAAGATGCCCCATCTCTGGGCTTCAGAGATACAGCGGGCCACCGAGTCCTCGCCGGCCAGCAATCACCCCGTACTCTAGCACGATCCTACGCCCTGCGGACAATTTACAATTTACAGAAGCCAATTGACCTACAAGCCTTCATGTCTTTGGAGTGTGGGAGGGAACCGGAGCAACCAGAGAAAACCAACGTGGTCACCGGGAGAACGTACAAACCCCGTACCGACAGCACCCGTAGTGGGGATTGAACCTGGGTCTCTGGCGCTGTGAGGCAACAACTCTACCTGTGCGCCACTGGGCTGCCCACCTAAGCATCAGGAATGGCCTCTCTGTGATTCATCACTATCTGTGGCACCTTGCGTGGTGCAAATGATAATTCCCTAATACCACAGTGGCATTGTTTGACGCTGTGGGATCTTGCAATGAGTTTCTCACAGTTAGTACGGAAAATGTAATTTAACTCATGGTTCTCAAACATGAATCAAACACACTTCATGCTGGCCCTGCATGAATAGATTTTCTCCAGCCCTCAGATATTTCCCACTCCCATCACTCCATCAATCTCGTTCCTATCTCATAGAACATAGAACAGTATAGCACAGGAACAGGCCCTTCGGCCCCCAATGTCCCTGCCCAACAGGATGCCAAGTTAAACTAAAGGGCCTGTCCCACTTGGGCGACCTAATCTGCGAGTTCTGGCGAGTTTGCCCTCGACTCATACTCGCAGCATGGTCGACACGAGGTCGTAGGAGGTCTTCGTACCTTTCCTTCATGCTCGAGAGGGGTCTCCGCAGTCGAGGCCTCAGCTAGGTCGCAGCGTTTTTTTCAATATGTTAAAAAATGCCTGCGAGTAAAAAAAGGAAAACATTGATACTTTTTTTACTCGTAGGTTTAGTCGTAGCAGGTCATAGTAGGTCGGCATGTTAGTCGTCGGTAATCGAGGGCAGTCGAAGGTAGTCGTAGATAGTCTTCATCATAGTCGAAGGGAGGTCGAAAGGAGCTCGAAGGAGATTGAAGGAGCTTGTCTTCACTCTCCACTATTCGGTGGCCAGTTTTCCCGAAGTTAGTCGTAGCTAGTCGTAGCTAGTCTTCTACATAGTCGACGGAGGTCTACAACATGTCATTTAAAAAAAACTCTTCTAATCTCGCCAATTAGGTCGCCCAAGTGGGACAGCCGCTTAACTTCCTCTGCCTGTATGTGATCCATATCATCCCATTCCCTGCATATCCATGTACCTATCGGAAAGCCCGTAAACACCACGATCACATCTGCCTCCACCGCCACCCCTGGCAGCGCGTTCCTGGCACCCACCGCCCTCTGTGTAAATAAAAATTGCCCCGCACATCTCCTTTAAAGTTTTCCCATCTATGCCCTCTAGTCTTTGACATTTCCATCCTTGGTCTGTCTCCCCTATCTCCCCTATCTATGCCTCCCCCAATTTTATATACTTCTATGTCTCCCCTCAACCACCAACGTTCCAGAGAAAACAATCCAAGTCTGTCCAACTTCCCCCTGTAGCTGATATCCTCCAATCCAGAGAGCATTTAGGTAAAGGGAGCATTGATTCTGAAGTAGGGTCCCGACCCGAAACCTAACCGATCCATGTTCTCCAGGGATGTTGCCTGACCCACTGAGTTACTCCAGCAGATCGTGTCTTTCCCTTGCATCCTAGTTAACCTCCTCTGTACCCTCTCCAAAGCCTCCAGACCCATCCTCTACTGGGGTGACTAGGTACAGGATGCATAGTCTTTCCTTCCTTATCCTTCGAGCTAAATCCTGGAAGCCTCCACCCACAGCTCAGCCGGATTCTGTACACAAGAAGGAATGCAATAAAAATCAACATGGCTGTTAGCAGCTGGCTTGTCAAGGAAATTTCGAATGACAAATGATGGGTGGCACAGTGGTAGAGTTGCTGCCTCGCAGCGCCAGTGACCCGGGTTCGATCCTGACTACGGGTGCTGCCTGGGCGGAGTTTGGACCTTCTCCATGCGACTGCGTGGGTTTTCTCCAGGTGCTCCGGTTTCCTCCCACACTCCAAAGACGTGCAGGTTAATCGGTAAAATTGTAAATTGTCCCTAGTGTGTGTAGGATAGTGTCAGTGTATAGGGATCGCTGGTCCGTGTAGACTTGGTGGCCCAAAGGGCCTGTTTCCACGCTGTATCTCTAATCCTAAAATAAAAACTAAACCAACCGTCTGAAGAAGCGTCTCCACCCGAAACGTCACCGATTCCTTCTATTCAGAGATGTTGCCTGTCCCGCTGAGTTACTCCAGCATTTTGTGTCTGTCTTTGGCATGAGATCAACAGCTGGCAAAACTCTGAACAGTTAAGTGAAAAAACCCCACTAATTTGACAAATTATTGAACAGAGTCCAAATAACTTTGATAAGTTTTGCATTCTTTAGTCTTTTAAAATTACATGCTGATCCCGCATGTCAGAATGTAGCTAGGTTTCCGCACAGCCACAGAGCTGTACGGCATGGAAATGGGCCCTCCTTGCCCAGATTGTCCAGAGTTCTACTCTGATAGACTGTAAAGGGGCTGTTCCACTGCGGCGACCTAATTGGAGAGTTTAGGAGAGTTTGAAAAAGTGTCATGTTGAAGACCTCCTTCGACTATGTAGAAGACCTCCTTCAACCTCCTTCGACTATGTTGAAGACCAGCTACGACTAGCTACGGGAAAATTGGACACCGAATAGTGGAGAGTGAGACGACCTCCTTCGACCTCCCTTCAACCTCCCTTCGACTATGATGAAGACTATCTACGACTCCCTTCGACCACCCTCGGTTACCTACGACTAACATGCCGACCTACTACGACCAAACCCACGAGTAAAAAAAATATTGATTTTTTTCCATGGCGACCTTTTTTTACTTGCAGGCATTTTTCAGCATGTTGAAAAATACGCTGCGACCCAGCTGAGGCCTCGAGTACGCGGGGACTACTCTTGAGCACGAAGGAGAGTTACAAAGACCTCATAGGACCTTGTGTCGACCATGCTGCAAGTATGTCGAGGGCAAACTCTTCTAAACTCGCCAATTAGGTCGCCCAAGTGGAACAAGCCCTTTACACCTTCAATCCATACCTGTATTAATTGACTCCCACTCCCATGTTGATTTATTTTGAATTCTTCACAGTTTAGAGCAAACAGTAAAACAATTTCCCCGATAGAGCCAAAGAATCATAAAGTTGGATAGCGTGAAAACAGGCCCTTCGGCCCAACCTGTCCCTGCCAACCTGTCGGCATACTGGGTTAGCCAAGGTTGCCTACATTTGGCCCTTTTCCCTCTAAACCCTTCCTATCCATATATCTGTCCAAATGTCATTTAAACGTCGTAATTGTATCTGCACATTATGTGCAGTTCTGGTCACCCCATTGCAGGAAGCGTGTGGAGAGGGTGCAGGGGAGGGTTTGAGGTAGAGTTGATGTGTGTGCATTTGGAGGGAGGTTGTAGACATGTTGGGTGTTTGAGAGCACCGGTCTGATGCAAGACCCAGAGAAGGGAGGGATGGGAGCAGGTGCCAGGGAGCAGGTTCTGCAGCTCTGTTGGGCCACACTATTCCAGAACGTTCCTTGAGACCCCTTGTGTCTCTGAGGTCAGGAGGGTGACAGCTACATTATCACCATAACATTTCTGTAAACAGTTCCTCTCCAATCTAACCTGCCGCGTGAATGGACAGCGACAGGTGTGACTGATCAAACATGGAACAATACAGCACATGAACAGGCCCTTTTAGCCCACAATATCTGTGACCAACATGATGCCAAGTTAAAGCAATCTCCTCTGCCTGCACATCAGAGAGTCGTTGAGTCAGTCAAACAGCATAGAAACAGGCCCTTCGGCCCAACTTGCCCACGCTGGCCAACATGTCCCATCTCTGCTAATCCCACCTGTCTGCATTTGGCCAATATCCCTCCAAACTTGTCCTATCCATGTACCTGTCTAAATGTTTCTTAAAGGGGCTGTCCCACTTGGGCGACCTAATTGGCGAGTTTGGAAGTTTGAAAAAATGTCATGTTGAAGACCTCCTTCGACTATGTTGAAGACTAGCTGCGACTAGCTTTGACCAGCTTCGGGAAAAGTGGACTCCGAATAGTGGAGAGTGAAGACGACCTCCTTCGATCTCCTTCGACCTCCCTCAACTATGTTGAAGGCTATCTATGACTACGCTCGATTACGTCCGACTACCCTCGATTACCTACGACTAACATGCCGACCTACTACGGCTGAACCTGTGAATAAAAAAATTATCGATTTTTTCCATGGCGACCTTTTATACCCGTAGGCATTTTTCATTTAAAAATACGCCGCGACCTAGCTGAGGCCTTGAGTACGCGGGGACTACTCTCGAGCATGAAGAAGAGTTATAAAGACCTCCTTGGACCTCGTGTCGACCATGCTGCGAGTATGAGTCGAGGGCAAACTCATCTGAACTCGCGGATTAGGTCGCCCAAGTGGGACAGCCCCTTTAAAGTTGCTATAGTCCCTTCCTCTGCTACCTCCTCCAGCAGCTCGTTCCATACACCCACCACCCTTTGTGTAAAAGCGTTACTCCTCATGTTCCTATTAAATCTCTCCCCCCCTCACCTGAAACCATGTCCTCTGGTTCTCGATTCCCCTACTGTGGGCAACAGTGTGCATTTATCCAATCAATCCGCTCATGATCCGTATCCCTCCATTCCCTGTTGTATTTCCTAGTTGAGAGAAAACTGGAACCGATCCACATACAAACTGTGAGATAGCCTTTAAATGTTTCCGAAGGAACTGCAGATGCTGGTTTGACTGAAGATAGACGCAAAATGCTGGGGTAACTCAGCGGGACAGGCAGCATCCCTGGAGAAAGGAATGTGTGACTGTTCGGTGATGAGACCCTTCTTCAGACAGGGAGGCGAAAGACTAGGGATATGGAAAGGTTAGGCGTGAAAAGGACAAATCAAAATGGACACAGATTAAGAAAAAAGTGGAATGGTTCATTTTTAGCCCAGGGGAATGTAACACCTAGGCAACCAATCCGTGAATTTTAATCAGCAGGGCAGTGGAGCTAGGATGGGGAGGGATGGAGAGAGAGGGAAAGCAAGGGTTACTTGAAGTTGGGGAAGTCAATATTCATATCACTAGGGTGTGCTGCCCAAACAAAACATCTGATGCTATTCCTCCAATTTGCATTAGGCCTCACTCTGACAGTGGAGGTGGCCCAGGACAGAAAGGTCAGTGTGGGAATGGGAGGGGGAGTTAAAGTGATTAGCAACCGGGAGATCACGTAGGCCTAGGCAGACTGAGCGGAGGTGTTCAGCGAAACGATCGCCGAGCCTGCGCTTGGTCTCACCGATAGATAGGAGGACGCAGGCCTAGGCAGACTCCCTCTTCCCTGAATCTCAGTGTGAAGAAGGGTCTCCCGAGATGTTCCCTGTTGAGGTTGAGATAACCTTTAAATGTTACTCGACAAATTATCGTTAATGTGAGTTATTCTGGGAGCCGTTCGGGGATGTGAGCCAAAATGAGTCAAGGTTCAGTTTGCGGTAAAGCCACTTTATTGCTTGTTAATGTGCACATTGGGTGCAATTATCTCCAATAAAGCTCTTGTGGAATTGTGTCATCAGTGTGCCTTGGAGTACAAGTTGAGGACATATGTGGGAGAGGAAATCTGTGGAACTTAGTGCTTATTGGACCTAACAAACCCTTTGATAAGGTGCCACACGTGAGACCACTAAAGAAAACGAGAGCCCATGGTATCATTCTGATGCTAGCATGGATAGCAGGTTGGCTGGAGGGCAGAAGGCAAAGAGTGGCAAGAAGGGGGCTTTTTCTGGTTGTCTGCCAGTGACCAGCAGAGGTCCGCAGGGCTCGGTGCTGGGGCCGCTACTCTTCACGTTGTATATTAATGATTTGGATGAGGGGATTGAAGGTTTTGTGACCAAGTTTGCGGGTGATACGAAGATAGGTGGAGGGGCAGGTAATGTAGAGAAAGCAGGGACTCTGCGAAAGGACCTGGACCAGTTGGGAGAGTGGGCTGAGAAGTGGCAGGTAGAATACAGTGTCGCAAAGTGTGGAGTCATGCATTTGGTAGTAGGAATAAAGGCGTAGATGATTTTCCTAATGGGGAGAGGATCAGAGGTACAAAAGTACTTGGGAGTGCTGGTGCAGGATTCCCAAAAGGTTAATTTGCAAGTTGAATCAGTAGTAAGGAAGGTGAATGTAATGTTAGCATTTATTTCATGAGGGCTACAATACAAAAACAGGGATGTAACGCTGAGGCTTTATGAGGCCGTTGTCAGACGGCATGTGGAATATTCTAAGCACTTTTAGGCCCCATATATGAGGGGGGATGTGCTGGCATAGGAGAGGGTCCAGAGGAGGTCTACGAGAATTATCCCCAAGAATGATTGTATTAACATATGATGAGCGTTTGACGGGCATTGGGCCTGCACTCACTGGAGTTTAGAAGGATGAGGGGGAACCTCATTGAAAGTTACCAGATAGTGAAAGGGCTGGATAGAGTGAACGTGGAGAGAATGTTTCCACTCGTGGGAGAGTCTAGGACCAGAGGCCACAGCCTCAGGATAAAAGGAACGTACTTTTAGAAAGGAGATGAGGAGGAATTTCTTTAGTCAGAGGGTGGTGAATCTATTGCCACGGACGGCTGTGGAGGAGGTCAATTGATATTTTCAAGGCGGACATTGACCGATTCTTGATTAGTCAGAGGATACGAGGAGAAAGCGGGAGAATGGGGTTGAGATGGATCAGCCATGTTTGAGTAGACTTGATGGGCCGAATGGCCTTATTCTGTTCCTAGAACTTTTGAAAACCCTGTTTGCGATGCTTCTCTTTCCATCTGATATCTGGGAATGTGAAGCTCCATGCTAGGAACGTGAGTTCATCAGATTTCCACTTGAATAATATCTTCAATCCTGTTGACCTTGTTTACGTTACATAGAACACAGATCACTACAGCACAGGAACAGGCCCTTCGGCCCACAAAGTCCGTGCCAAACATGGAGCCAAGACCATCATTATCTTCTCAATCCCTGCTTATCCATGCGCCTATCAAAAAACCTCTTAAACACCACTATAGTGGGACTATCTGCCTCAACCACCACCCCCAGCAGCACGTTCCAGGCACCCACCACCCTCTGTGTAAAACACATGCCCCGCTCATCCCCTTCAAACGTTCCCCCTCTTACTTTAAAACTATACTGATTTGATATTTCCATCCTGGGATAAAGGTTCTGACTGCCCACCTTCTATTAGATCTCCCGAAAACTTCTGGCGTTCCAGAGAAAGCAATCCAAGTCTGTCCAACCTCTGCCTATAGCGATCAACCCCCAACCCAGGCATCATTCTGGTAAACCACCTCTGCACCCTCTTCAGAAGCCTCCACATCCTTCCTGCAATGGGGTGACCAGAATTGCACGCAATGCCCCAAATGCGGCCTAACCAAAGTGTTATAAAGCTGCATCGTGACCTCCTGACTCTTATAGAAAGCCCCGACCTATGTAGCCTTCTTTACCGCTCTATCCATTTGTGTTGCCAGGGAGCGAGGGATTTTCAAAGGTTTCAAAGGTCTTTTATTGTCACGTGTATCAATGAAGGTACAAGTGATATATGAATTGCCATACAGCCATACAACAAAAAAGCAACAAGACACACACCGACATAAAACTTAGCATAAACATCCACCACAGTGGATTCCCCACATTCCTCACTGTGTTGAAAGGCAATAAAGTCCAGTCTTCATCGTCTTTATTCTCCCTTGGTCGGGGCAGTCGAACCATCCGTCGGGGCGATCAAAGCTCCCGCAACCGGTGGTCGAAGCCCCTGCATCGGGGCAATCGAAACTCCCACGTCGGGGCGGTCGAAACTCCCGCAGCTTGGAGTTCCCGAAGTCGGTCCCTAACCAGAGACCGCGGGCTCCACGACGTTAAGTCCGCAAACACCCATGGTTGGTGCTCCGAGGTCGACCCCTGCCAATGGGATCGCGAGCTCCGCAATGGTAAGTCCGCGATGGTAAGTCCGCAGGCGACCGCGGTGAAGCTCTCAAAATCGGTCTCCAGCAAAGGCCACCAATCCCACGATGTTGGGCCGCAGTGCGGACGGAGATAAGAAACGCTCGCGGTAAGAGATTAGATAAAGTTTCCCCAAACCCCTCCACCCCGCACACTCCCCACATAAAACAAGCTAAAGAACACTAAAAATATACATTTAACACATACAATTAAAACACAAAGAAGGAAAGGACAGATAGACTGTTGACGAGGCAGCGATGGCTGGCGCCACCCGGTGGACATAGATGCCAAGATCCTTCCGCAAATTAAGGGTTTACCAATAAATCGTGCATTTTCCCCTCACATTTGACCCCCCCCCCCCCCCCCCCCAACTCCATCTGCCTTTTTCTCTGCCCATTGCTGCAGCTGGACTGTCGACTGTTATTCATTTTGCCGTGCATGTCCCCATGACTATGTGTGAAGATGACAAAGGGTCTTAGCCCTAAAACATGAAAGGTGTTTCTTCCTCCACAAAGTCATAGAGCTGTAAATCATAGAAACTGACCCTTCGGTCCACCTTGTCCATTCCAACCAAGTTGGCATACTGGGCTAGTCCCATTTGGCCCATATCCCTCTAAACCCTTCCTATCCATATATCTGTCCAAATGTCGTTTTCTAATTGTAATTGTATCCACTTCTATAGCTTCCTCTGGCAGCTTGTTCCAGATACAGACTACCCTCTGAGTGAAAAGGTTGCCCTTGAGGCCCCTCTTAAATGTCTTCCCTCTCAACTTAAGCCTGTGCCCTCTAGTTTTAGAATCCTCTACCCTGGAAAAAAGACTGTGAGCGTTCTTCACTTTATCCGTGCCCCTCATGATCTTGTACACCTCAATAAGGTCACCCCTCAGCCTCCTACGCTCCGAAGAAAAAAGTCCCAGCCTATCCAACCTCTCCCTGTAACTCAAGCCCGCAAGCCCAGGTAACATCCTGGTGAATCTCTTCTGCACCCTTTCCAACTTAATGACATCCTTCCTGTGGCTGGGCGACCACAACTGTACACAGTGCTCCAAGTGTGGTCTCAGCAACCAGATGATACACACTCTGTAGTTCTTGATGCCGACTATTGGAGGTGTGCTTAGCTATGAAGAAGGTCATTCTTCAGGCCCAGGCAAATCTGCTTTTCTCTTCAGGGTCTCTGATCATTAATTGTGCTTCTCTCCACAGATGCTGCCTGGCCTGCCGAGTGTACCCAACATTTTGTACTCCAGCATGTGGTGTCTATCTTCGGTGTAAAGCAGCGTTGGCAGCTCCTTCCTACACACGTTACCAACACTTAACGCCTTCACCTCTGCAGTCTTTGGCTTGTTGATTTAAAACTGGTTCCTCTTGCACTCAGTCATAGAGCCATAGTGTCTTGCGGTAGGGAAACAGGCCCTTCGGCCCAACCCATCCATGCCGACCAAGATGCCCCTTCAACACTAGTCCCGTTTATCCATAGTGGGTCCACATCTAAACCTTTCCTATCCATTATTTAATAGGTCAGAGCATGGAATATATATCCTTGTTTTATTTACATTTTATCAGGATCGTGCTGGTGTGCTGGTCGGCACGGACTCTGTGGGCCGAAGGGCCTGTTTCCACAATGTATCTCTGAAGTCTAAAGCAGGTAAAAATATGCCAAAATCTCTTTAAACGTGCGTGGTTATGTCTGCGTGACTTAAACAATATAACGCCATGATCATTCTGGGTGAGAGAGGGTGTGCATTCTGTAGTGGAAAAAAATATACTCTGATGTTTGTTTCCAGGAAAACATTTTGGTGTGTTTTACAAATGAGAACAATTTGGACTCAATCTGTCACACGGGTCTTTGCATATTCACCGAGCCAGCCGGGTTATTCACTGGGCTGTGACGAATGCAAGTCACTGCACACGGCAGCCTCTCCGTCAAGGTGCAGCCCTGCAGATGGTGGGCAGCTCACACCAAGTAAATAGGCACAACCAGGCAACGCAGCGCGCCAATGACTCACTCCAGCAGAACACACTGTCGGCGGCAAGGTGGGGTGGCATCGGTGAACCCCCAACGCGTTCACTTTTGGCGTACAAGTGTGCCACGAGCTGCCGGGAGAGGTCGTTGAGGCAGAGACGATCGCAACGTTTAAGAATTTTAAGAACGTTAATGTATCACTGTAAATGGCTCGATTGTAATCACGTTTTGTCTTTCCACTGACTGGATCGCAGGCAACAACAAGCTTTGCACTGTACCTCGGGACACGTGACAACAAACTAAACTGAAGAAACTGTTCATGACGGGTACATGGATAGGACAGGTTTGGAGGGATATGGACCAAACGCAGGCAGGTGGGGCTTGTGTAGCTGGGACATGTTGGCCGGTGTGGGCAAGTTGGGCAGAAGGCCCTGTTTCCACACTATGCCTTTGAAGTGCTGCAAAATAGCTAAAAGGTCTTTGATGATAATTAAAACTGAATATGAGCTGTGGTTCTTTATCTTTGTGTACGGAGTTGCAGATGCTGGTTTAAACTGAAGGTAGACACAAAAAGCTGAAGTAACTCAACGGGACAGGCAGCATCTCTGGAGAGAAGGAATGGGTGAAGTTTTGGGTCGAGACCCCTCCTTATCTTTGGTTTTACCTTATCAATTGTTTAGATTTGGGTTTATTATTGTCAGGTGTACTGAGGTTCAGTGAACAGCTTTACCTGTTGATCCTGTAGATCCCTTCTACAGTGAGGAGGTCAGTAGCTGTGATGGACCTTAGATGGTGGGGAGGTCAGTACCTGTGATGGACCGGGCAGTGTCCACCACTCTCTGTAGTCTCCTTCGTTCCTGGGCCAGGCCGTGATGAACCAGTCAGTGTGCTCTCCACTGTACACCTGGAGCAGTCCAATAGAGTGGTTGTCGACATCCTGAATCTCCTCAATCGTCTAGGGAAGCATTTTTTGAACATTGCTCCAGCACCCGGGTGTCCATTCTCAGCTCTCATTTGGAGGCAATGCATGGTATGTTTGGCACGGTGGCCCTACTCCGTGTTAGTGCTGCCTCGTTGGTAGTTGGTCTGTGGTACAGGGTGTTGTTTGTTGCCTTGTTTATGCTTCATGGCCAGATGGTGCAGGAACATCTGTGGAGGGAGAGTAATCAGGTGTCACACCACCTCCATCATAACAACAGAAATAAATATATAATATATACATATTAACAGCGACAGCAAACCATAAATCACATATGCATGTGTGGATCCACGGGCATCATTTTCAATCAAGATATCCCCACAATGTAATGCTATGGATTTACCAAGTTGGGATACTTTCTTTGGAATGTGGGAGATTGAGGGGAGACCTGCTAGAAGTAATTAGAGTAATGAGAGGCATAGAGAGGGTCGACAGTCAGAATATACCCGTGATGCCGCCATCATGGAACTATGTCGATCAACTCCTAGATCCCTCTACTCTACAACACTCCCCCGAGCCCGACCATTCACTGCCTTCTCCGTGGATTGTCACCTTGTCGTGGTGGAGAAGCTTGTGTGGACCTGAGACCCTGAGAACGATGCCGTCTGGAGCTTTGCTCCAGATTGAGGGGGGATCTTATAGAAACGTACCAAATTCTTAAGGGGTTGGACAGGCTAGATGCAGGAAGATTGTTCCCGATGTTGGGGAAGTCCAGAACAAGGGGTCACAGTTTAAAGATAAGGGGGAAATCTTTTAGGACCGAGATGAGAAAAACATTTTTCACACAGAGAGTGGTGAATCTGTGGAATTCTCTGCCACAGAAGGTAGTTGAGGCCACTTCATTGGCTATATTTAAGAGGGAGTTAGATGTGGCCCTTGTGGCTGAAGGGATCAGGGGGTATGGAGAGAAGGCAGGTACAGAATACTGAGTTGGATGATCAGCCATGATCATATTGAATGGCGGTGCAGGCTCAAAGGGCCGAATGGCCTACTCCTGCACCTATTTTCTATGTTTCTATGTTTCTATGCCCCTGGTAGGGCCACCCATGGCGGTATGGTCGAGGGTGAGGTCCCTGACAAAGAGCAATCCAACTGAGAGTTCAACGGTGGAACAGGCGGAGGGCGATGGCTGACGTTGTGACGGAGCGTCACAACGGCTGGGAAGGCGGATGAAGGCTGCCGCAGAAAAGGGTCTCCGGTCGTCTTGGACTCCATGCCACTGGATCCTGACCCAGATCTGTCAAGGACCATGGGGGTGGCTGTCTGTGCACCAGCCACCCCTCTGTAAAACAAAGTCACGCACAGGCGTCATCCCAACAGTGGGCAGTCAAGTGACCGCCGATGATGATGATGCCCGTTCACTGTGAAGGTCCTGCCCTGGTTTGACCGCCCAATATGCAACTCCATAAACCCCATTAACCATTCCACAGTCCACTTTTCCCGACTGATCAGGATCCTGCTGACATTTTTGATAACCATCTTGGCTATCTGTGATTCCACCGTCTTTAGTATCATCCGCATACTTGCTAATCATTGTAGATCTCCAACAGCAATGGGGCCAACACTGAACCCTGAGGCACACCACTAGTGCACACCGCCAGGCATGCATTCAACACAAAACCCTAGGCTCAAATTCCTTTCCAAACTCTTCTCACCCGCCTTGTCCCTGTCATCATTTGTGACTTCCTGATTCCTACCCTTTCGATTATTTGTCCTCCACTTTTTGGTCCTAAAGGGGCTGTCCCACTGTACGAGTTAATTCAAGAGCTCTCCTGAGTTTAAAAAAAAATCAAACTCGTGGTAAGCACGTAGAATGTACATAGCGGGTACGTCGGCGCTCGGGACGCCTCTTAGTGGCTCGTAACGCTAACGGCAGGTACTCGGGAAACGTGGTAAGCTCGTGAAGACTCGTGAAGATTTTTCAACATGTTGAATAATGTCCACGAGAGCCCCGAGTACCTACGAGCTGCCATTACCGCAATTCTCCGAGTTCGAATCAGGGCAAACGCGGGAGAACTCTTGAATTAGCTCCTACAGTGGGACAGGTCCTTTACTCTTTGTTTGCCACCGAAGGCTGTGGAGGCCAAGTCAGTGCAGAGAGAGATAGATTCTTGATTAGTACGGGTGTCAGGGTTTACTGGGAGAAGGCAGGAGAATGGGAGAATGGGTGGGAGAGCTAGATCAGCCATGGTTGAATGGTGGAGTAGACTTGATGGGCCGAATAGCCTAATTATGCTCCTATGACTTATGAATTTTTGAAATGATGAACTTATTATCACCAAGCTAGAGATAACGTTAACAGACACAAAGGAAGAGTGGGTGGTCTTAGTACAGGACCTGATACCCACTGATGAACGTATGACCAGTAATAGAGTTGGTAGACCATTCTCCAGGCCCATTCTGGTGGAACTGACCAGAGTGAATCACTGGATTCACTGTGATGAGCTGCAGTGAGCACACATCTCCGGGTTCCTGCTGAGATCTCCAGCACTTTGTGCTCTATGCAAGAATCCAACATCAGCAGTTCCTTGTGTCTACAGAATAATGTTCTTATTTACTGCAGCTTAACAGGACCATAAAAGCAATAACATGCAGATCAATATATGATAATCAATAATACTATCAATTAATAATCTGTAATAACAGATAGCCATAAATAATGCAAAACCGGGCATTATATATGGCAAATAATGCAAAAGGTCCGTAGTGCAGCCAAAGACGCAGTCCACTGAAGATCATCGTTGCTGAGGTCAGTGTCGTGCAGTGTTCAAGAGCCTGATGGTTGCTGGGAAGAAACTGTTCTTCAACCTGGAGGTCACGGTTTTCAGGCTCCTGTACCTTCTTCCCGACGGCAGCAGCGAGATGAGTGCGTGGCTCATCTTCAGATTGATGTGGTGGGACTCCCACTCAGTTCTCAGACTTTCTAGTCATTGAGACATCCAGAGCTGAAGAGGTGCCAAATCTGAGATTGCAATTCTTCAGTGTGGTAGTCACGGTGGTGCAGGTGCTAACAGTCCCAGCAGTGATCTAATAGTCTGAGTCAAGCATGTAACCTTTACATTCTCTTTACAATATAAATTGTGCAACAGTGATCTCAATGCAGGATTAATTGGGTTGTACACCAGTTGGAGTCATTATAAAAGTACTACAGCATGGTTTTTATACAGTCACAGAGTCATACAGCGTGGAAACAGGCCCTTTGGCCCAATTTGACCACACCGACCAACATGCCCCATCTACAACAGTCCCACCTGCCAATGCTTGGACCCATATCACTGCACACATGTACCTGTCCAAACGTCTCTTAAATGTTGTTATGGTACCTGCCTCAACTACCGCCTCCGGCAGCTTGTTCCATACACCCACCAGTCTCTGTGTAAATAAAGTTACCCCTCAGGTTCTTATTAAATCTCCCGCCCCCACCTTAAACCTAAGCCCTCTGGTTGTTGATTGCCTTACTCTGGGAAAAAGAATGAACCTGATCTTATCCTTTTGTGATTTTGTGCCCCTGTAAAAGATCACCCCTCATCCTCCTGCACTCCTGTTTTCCCACCCATCAACCCCGCATCTCTCTGAAGCTATCAAGTCGCCTGCGGTGCATCTATTGAATAAACTGGGCTGCCAGCACCATGTGCTTCCCCTCTCGCAGTGGCAGGCTTTTTATTTTTTCTTCTTCTCCTCCTCCCTAAGTGAAGAGTGGAGCTGGTTGTCACGGAGCGTGAGAGGCCGCAGCGGGGCCAGTCGCGGGCAGCCGGAGAAGGTGGCAGCGGCGTCGGCAGCCCGCATGGCCTGGTGCATCCACCCTGGTGCTGCATCCACACTGCACGCCTGCCTCTGAACAACAGCTAGACTGCGCTGTCTCGGGGGACGAGTGGGGCTGCATGCCCTGTGGCACCCAGAGGTGGAGCGACCAGTTTGGGCATGCCGGGGTGAAATCAGCTCCCTGGGTATCGTGCACTGATGGCTATATTTAGCCAGGTAGTTAAAATGTCCAGGTAATATAATTAATGCGAGCAGCTGGTACAAGCACTGTGTCACAGTTCAGTGTATCCAAGTCAAATGTAACCAGCACTGATTGTGTTATTTAATTCCCCTTTAGCTTCGAGCTACATTGCCAATTCTAAGGTCTCATTAAGGTTGGCACTGTCAGAATTATTTTGCTTAAATTAGGTTACCTGTTAAATGTACTTAGCGCTGATATGTGATGTCACTGGCTGTCAGAATGATTAAACTAAGACACAAAGTGCTGGAGTGACTCAGCGGGTCCGGCAGCACCTCTGGAGAACATGTATAGGTGACGTTTCGGGTCGGGACCCTTCTTCACTCTGAACCAATACATCCTGACCCGAAACGTCACCTATCCGTGTTCTCCAGAGACGCTGTCTGACCTGCTGAGTTATTCCAACACTTTTTATTATCAATCCTATGTTTCAATGCTTTTCTTATATGTCATTAATGCTGGCATTATAAGAATTCTTTCATATAAATACGGGTATCTGTTAAATGCATTTAGTACACTAGTACGCAATATTAGAATAGGCCCTTCGGCCCACAGTATCTATACTGTACCGTACTGAACATTCACTGTCAGAATAATTAAACGCTTCATGAAAACACAAAGAAACTGCAGATACTGTTCACAAAAAAAAACACAAAGTGCTGGAGTAACTCAGCTGGTCAGGCAGCTTCTCAGGGGAACACGAATAGCTGATGTTTCGGGTCAGGAGCCTTCCTCAAGAACCAGATAGCAGATAGGTTTAAGGTGAGAGGGGAAAGATTTCATAGGAACCTAAGGGGCAACTTTTTCACACAGATGGTGGTGGGTGAATGGAACGAGTTGCCAGAGGCATTTGGGCAGGTACATGAATAGGAAAGGTTTAAAGCCGGGTGGGAATCCTGCGGCCTTAAGGCCACATGCAGCCTTCTAGGCCATTAAGTGCGGCCTTTTGAATGAATCCAAATTTTGTAGAACAGATCCTTTTATTTTTATTAATATGTTTTTGTTCGTCTTTTATTATTTTTATTTTTATTTAAAAATTAACGTATTTAAAATACCAAAGAGTAAAAGAAAATTCAACAAATAATCCTCCCCGACTGACGGCCACAATTAAAACATTAGTAAGTCATGAGGGCTATTTTATTGCTACGAAGAGTAGTAGCCCTGTCCCACGGTACGAGTTCATTCCAAGAGCTCACCCAAGTTTTAAAAAAATCAAACTCGTGGTAAGCACGGAGAATAAACGTAGTGGGTACGTCGGAGCTCGGGACGTCACTTAGCGGCTCATTACGCTAACGGCAGGTACTCGGGAAGATTCGCTAACGGCAGGTAAGCACGGGAAGACCCCTGAAGATGTTTCAACAAATGTCCACGAGAGTCCCGAGTACCAACGAGTGGCCATTACCATAAATCTCCGAGTTCGAATCAGGGCAAACTCGGGAGAGCTCTTGGAATGAACTCCGTGGGACAGGGCTTTTACATGCTTTGGGCATTCTTACGGGTAGAACACGAGGAATAGATTTCTTCAACAACTTTCAAGGTAAATGTCGTGAAGTATATCTAATTGAAGTTTCTTGCATGCTGCCTTATTAGATTACAGCTAACTTAATGCGGCATTCCAACATGAAAAGGTTCCCCACCCCTGGTCTAGGGGGATATGGGCCAAATGCGGGCAGGTGGGACTAGTGTAGATGGGGCGTCATGGTCGGCATGGGCGAGATGGGCCGAAGGGCCTGTTTCCGTGCTGTGTGACTCTCTGGCGTGAGAATCGCAAGTAGGATAAGAGGAGGGTGGGTGCAGGTTCTTGCTAAAGATCCTCAGCGGTTCCCCAGTGAGAGACTAATCCCGGGGGAAGGACAAGAAGCGAGAACAGTTCCTGGAACAGTGTGCCCTGTAAACAGGTTCCCCCCGGAGGGACCTACCCCTGTATGTGGCACCAGACACTCAACATTGCTGTCAAGCACCACCTGCCATGCCTTGATTCTATTTCACGTTTCATACACTGCTTCACTTACCAATCTTGGAGGTGGTTGTCAAAACTAAAAATAGAGGGCGCAGCCGTAAGGTGAGAGGGCTTGAGTTACAGGGAGAGGTTGGATGGGCTGGGACTTTTGTCTTTGGAGCGTAGGAGGCTGGGGGCGACCTTATTGATGTGTACACGATCATGAGGGGCACGGATAAAGGGAACACTCAGTGAATCCAACAGCAGGGGAGTTAAAAACTAGAGGGCATTTGATCTGTACACTGCAGACTGCTTGGTTGTAATCATGAGTAGTCTTTTTTTTTGACTGGACTTCAGGCAGACAAAAGCTTTTCACTGTACCTCAGCACACGTGACAATAGTAAAGTTAACTAAACTACAAATAGCTCCAGTGATGGGTCTACCCTCTGGGTGAAACAGTTGCCCCCGAGGTGAGAGGAGAAAGATTTAATAGCAACCTGAAGTAGGTAAGTAAGTAAGTACGTTTATTGGCCAAGTATTCACATACAAGGAATTTGCCTTGGTGCTCCGCCCACAAGTGACAACATGACATACAGCGACAGTTACGAATGACTCAGAAAACACTAAACATTAATAATAATAAAACATTAATGATAAAACACCATTGATCAAGCATGTGAACCAACAAAGTACCTGATCAAAGGGAGGCTACCGATTTTTGGCTGTTGAGTAGAGCAACTACTCGTGGATAAAAACTGTTTTTATGTCTGGCTGTGGCAGCTTTGACAATCCGGAGACGCCTTCTAGAGGGAAGTGATTCAAAGGGTTTGTGGCCAGGGTGAGAGGGGTCAGAGATGATCTTGCCCGCTCGCTTCCTGGCCCTTGCAGTGTACAGTTCATCAATGGAGGGAAGGTTGCAGCCAATAACCTTCTCAGCTGATTGGACGATTCGCTGCAGCCTCCGGGTGTCGTGCTTGGTGGCTGAGCCAAACCAGACCATGATGGAGAAGGTGTGGTCAGACTCTACGATGGCAGTGTAGAATTGGACCATCATTGCCTGTGGCAGATTGTGTTTCCTCAGCTGCCGCAGGAAGTACATCCTCTGTTGGGCCTTTTTGACTGTGGAGTCGATGGTAGCCCCCCATTTTAGGTCCTTGGAGATGATGGTTCCCAGGAACTTAAAAGACTCCACAGGTGTGACTGTGGTGTTGTTGATGGTGAGTGGGGTGAGGGGAGGGGGAGGGGGAGCTCTCCTAAAGTCTACAATCAATTCCACTGTCTTAAGAGCATTGCGCTCCAGGTTGTTGCGATGGGACCGGGACACCAGCTGTGACACTTCCTGTCTGTAGGCAGATTCCTCCCCATCCTGGATCAGTCCAATCAGGGTTGTGTCATCCGCAAACTTGAGAAGCTTGACAGAGGTGTCTGTGGAGCTGCAGTCATTGGTGTAGAGAGAGTAGAGGAGAGGAGAGAGTAGACAGCCTTGCGGTGCTCCTATGCTGAGGGGCTGCGGGTCCGAGATGTGCTTTCCCAGCCTCACATGCTGCTTCCTGTCTGTCAGGAAGCTGGTGATCCACCGACAGAGGGGTTCAGGCACAGTCAACTCGGAAAGTTTGGAGTGTAGTAGCTCTGGCACAATGGTGTTGAATGCAGAGCTAAAATCAACAAACAGGATCCTCGCATAGGTCCCCTGGCGGTCTAGGTGCTGTAGGATGAAGTGCAGGCCCAGGTTGACTGCATCATCCCCAGATCTATAGGCCCGATATGCAAACTGCAGAGGGTCCAGCAGTGCCAACTTTTCCATGCAGAGTGTGGTGGGTGTAGGGAATGAACTGTCAGAGGAGGTGGTTGAGGCAGGGATTATGACAACACTGGTGTAGATGGGGCATGTTGGTTGGCATGGACAGGTTGGGCTGAAGGGCCTGTTTCCGTGCTGTGTGACTGTGACTGTGACTCTGACGGTGCATGGGCTGGTTTCTAGTTGTGTTGTGCAGACGGCTCTGCCCCACACGAGTGTGAGATGCGTCAGGACGTGGGAGTGAGGAGGCAGACACATTACTGCGGGCTAGACACAGAATGCTGGAGTAACTCAGCGGGACAGGCAGCATCTCTGGCGAGAAGGAATGGGTGGCGTTTCGGGTCGAGACCCTTCTTCAGACTGAGACGTTGGTGTTGTGAGTGTGAGGTGCTTTGGGCTAGGTTCTTTGCAGGGTCAGATCCACAGAGATGATGGGTGGTGAAGCTGCCCGCCCACAGCCCAGCACGGACTCATTCCAAAAGCATCCTCCCACTGCACTCCCATGTGCGTGGGTGTCTTCACACGGACCGACCGAGGCTGCAATCTAACACTCGGATATCACCGCAAATCTCTCCCGTTGCTGTCACCTTGAACGCTGCTTAGCCCCGACACCCATCGGACCGAGTCTCAATTCCTTCACACTTCTGCCCCAGTGAACTCCCCGTGACCCCCTTCTCATGACCCCCATGACCCCTTCACAGCCTTCTTCCTCCTCCCCTCAAGAAGCGAGCGGGCAAATTAAATGCAAATTCTGACGATTCCTGATGTCATTCATTCAGCCTCAGGCTGTAGAACAGCACAGTGCAGAAACAGGCCCTTCGGCCCACAATGCCCATGCTAGAAATTATGTTAAAACCAACTCTTATCTGCCTGTATATAGTCCATGACCCTCCATTCCATGAATATCCGTGTCTATCTATGATATGATACAATACGATAGAACTTTATTGATCCCAGGAGGGAAACTGGTCTGTCAACAGTCATAAAAAACATTTCCCTCCTGGGATAAATGGTTCTAAAACTCAGAACGCCATCTGAAGAAGGGTCCCGCCCCGCCTCACCCGTCCCGAAGTAGTGCAGCCCATGGAGTGCAGCAGCAGCGCCCCGCCCGTGGCCCCGTCGGTCGGCAGCCCGGCCAGCTGTCCAACCTTCGGACCTTCGCTTACTGTCGGCAGTTCACGAGTTGGATGGGGCGCCGGACTTTGCGCGCGACGTCGCGTGGGCCGGGCCACAACTCCTCAGCTGGCCCGCCGGCTGGGTTTTGTGTGCAGTCCAGCTCCCGGGCCAACATCATTCACCCAGCCATGGCCGAGTCGGTCAACGAATAGCCATCGGGAATTTGTCCCTTATTTTGACCTTTGGCCCCGTATTTGGGAGTGCGAAAGTTGGCAACCCTAGTCCCGACCGAAAACGTCACCTGTCCATGTTCTTCAGGGATGCTGCCTGATCCGTTGAGTTACTCCAGCACTTTGTCCTTTTTTGCCTATCACAAAGCCCATTCAACATCTTTGTCATGTCTGTCTCCACCACTGCCTTTGGCAGTGCGTTCCAGGCACCCACCTTCTTTAAACCTTGCCCCTCTCACCTTAAGAGTAGGCCCTCTACTCTTTGATATTTGCATCCTGGGATCAAGGTTCTGAGTGTCTATCCTATCTATGCCCCTCGTGATGTTATATACTCCCCGCAACCTCTGGATTCCCAAGGAAACAATCCAAGCCTGACATGGTGGGCCACAGGACATGTTCCTGTGCTATACTGTTTTGTGTTCCATGTTGATTCGGGGGGGGGAGCAGGGTGAGGGTAATCCTGCCCATAAAGTATATCACCAACCCAAATTATAAGGCATCGCGGCAGAATTAGGCCATTCAGCCCATCGAGGCTACGCTGCCATTCGATCATGGTTGATCTATCTCTCCCTCTCAACCCCATTCTCCTGCCTCCCCCCCCCCCCCCCCCGTGATCTTTGACGCCCTTACCGATCAAGAACCTGGCCAACTCCGCTTTAAAAATATCCATTGGTCTTGCCTCCACAGCCGTCTGTGGCAATGAATTGCACAGATTCACCACCCTCTGGCTGAAGAAATTCCTACTCATCTCCCTTCTAAAGGTATGTTCTTTTAGCCTGGGACTCTGCCCTCTGGTTCTAGACACTCCCACTAGTGGAAACATCCAAGCCTTTCATTATTCTCTGGGTTTCAATGACATCTCCCCCCTCATCCTAAATTGCTCTTGAAATGGTAGTTTAAATGCCTTGTGCAGATCTCTTAATGTATTTACAAATAGCAATCCACATTGGGTTCACTTTGACAAGTACACTCTGCCTGCGTGTTCTGTTGGGGTAATTTACCAGTTGGCATGCAACCTGTTCACTGTTGGCCATCTTCCACCTGGCACCGGTCTCACTGCTCCCTCCTCTCCCTGAGATTTGCCAGTCATGAGCACAGTAGGTTCAGCTGACGCAAGGATAAAATGTTGAAGCTACATTGCATCTGGTGTCCCACAAAACTCTTCTTCCCGGAATTCACCAGATCCCGTGGACATGCAAGGAACAGCAGATGCTGGCAAAACACAAAGTGCTGGAGGAATTCAGCGGGTCAGGCAGCATCTGTGGAGGGAATGGGAAGACGATGCTTTGGGTCGGGACTCTTCTTCAGACTGGCGGAATGAGGGGGGGAGGGGGGGGAGAAAGCTGGGAAACAGAGGTGGGGGCGGGACAAAGCCTGGCGAGTGATAGGTGGATACAGGTGAGGGGGAGGTGATTGTCCGATGGGTGGAGTAAGTGAGAAAGGCTGGAGGTAAAAAGGAGACAAAAGGGTGGCGGATCAGGAGAGAGGAGGAGGAGTGAAATGTAAAGCTGGAGGGAGGGATGTACGTGGAAGGAGACGGGGAATGACGGAGGGATAGCGCAGGAAATGGGTGGGAGAGACACAGGAAAGAGAGAGGGGGAAGGAGTGGAGGGGGGATAATGCAAGGTTGCAGCTTGAATATAGCTTTTTGTTGGTGGTGGGTGGCTTGAACGTGCTGCCGGGGGTGGTGTTGGCGATTGATACGTATGACAGTGATGTTTGGATAGGCACGTGGATATGCATGGAATAGGGCATATGGATAATGTACAGGCAGATAAGAGTTTATCTTGACATCATATCTGGTACAGACATTGTGGGCCGAAGGGCTGAAATTCTAAGGATGGGTCCCGACCCGAAACATCACCTATCCATGTTCTCCAGGGATGCTGCCTGACCCGCTGAGTGACTCCAGCACTGTGCTCGCTCTGATGGGCTGAAGGGCCTGTTCTTGTGCTGTACTGGTCGACGTTCTGTACTATAGATCTCATCAATTACTGTATATCTGGGCATGCCTGTCTAAATTAACTGTTTAGGAAGGAACTGCAGATGCTGGTTTAAAGCGAAGGTCGACACAAATTGCTGGAGCAACTCAGCGGGACGGGCAGCATCTCTGGAGAGAAGGAATGGGTGACGTCACAGGTCGAGACAGTTCCTCAGGCCGTTTCATTGTATTAGTTCGGATATAGTAGCTATTCTAGGAACTTGCTGATGTTGTGTTGAAGAGGCCAGAAGCCAGTTCTAAAGTTATTTGACAGTAAGCTGCCGCTTCATTGAAAATCTCATTACAAACCCGTCAGTTCTGCTTATTGCTCTGGGCCAAGCCCGCAGAGGTGCCGAATGTAATCGGATTGGAATTTACTAAATGCATCGACTGTTACTGTTTGGAAGGGTGACAACAAAAACTGACAACGTATCACCCTGTCTCCGGAGTTGAACAGAATAAACCTGGTTGCATTTTGGAAGGAGGCGTTTAAAGGCCTAGATAGAGTGGATGTGGCGAGGATGTTTCCACTCGTGGGAGAGTCTAGGAACAGAGGGCACAGCCTCAGAATAAAAGGATGTTCCTTTAGGACAGACACGACGAGGAATTTCTGCAGTCAGTGGGTGGTGAATCAGTGGAATTCATTACCACAGAAGGTTGTGGAGGCCAAGTCAGTAGATATTTTTAAGGCAGAGACTGATAGATTCTTGATTAGTACGGGTGTCAGGGGTTATGGGGAGAAGGGGTTATGAGGGAGAGATAGATCAGCCATGATTGAATGGCGGAGTAGACTTGATGGGCCGAATGGCCTAATTCTGCTCCTAGAACCTACGAACTTATAAGTTGCCAGAGGGACCTTCGGGGTGTTGTTCAAAAGTGTGACTTCATCTGAAGCAGCGCCTCTTGACAGCGTGCCAGCGACATGTTTGGCTATTTCTACTCTGAAGAAGACAAGATGACCTTCCACTCACTCTGGTTTGCCCACCCTGCCTTGAGATGGAGAGGCCTGTGTGTGTTCACCGGTCCCGGGCATTGAACTCAGCTATAAAGCAGGATGCTGATTGCCTTTTGGCCCCCATTGATTGCTGCTCCAGCATCTCAAAGTCCACGTTCCCGGCACTTGTTTCTTTGAGCATAACTCCAAACAGTGGGATGTGTAGGAAGGAACTGCAGATGCTGGTTTAAACCGAAGATAGACGCAAAAAGCTGGAGTGACTCAGCAGGTCAAACAGCATCTTTGGAGAGAAGGAATAGGTAGGTGATGTTTTGGGGTCAAGACCCGAAACGTCACCTATTCATGTTCTCCAGAGATGCTGTCTGACCTGCGGGGATAGTCCAGCGTTTTGTGTCTAAAGGGCCTGTCCCACTTAAGCGTCATTTGCGTGTTACACAGATGGCCCGCAAAGATTTTGCACATCCCAAAAACCTGGGGCACCGCATGCGACCGCACGTCGTGCATCGTGACGCGTAAATGATGTCGCGTAAATTACGCGCAAATGACGGCCAAGTGGGACAGGCCCTTAACTCCAACCAGTGATCAGGGCAAGGTCTGAACAAGTGTCCCGATGTGAAACATCATCTGTCCATTCCCCCCCACAGGTGCTGCCTGACCCACTGAATTTAGTTTAGTTTTTGTTCAGAGACATGCCATGGAAACAGGCCCTTCGGCCCATTAAGTCCACGCTGACCATCGATCACACGTTCACACTAGTTCTATGCTATCCCACTTTCACATCCACTTCCTACACACTCGGGGCAATTTACAGAGGTCAATTAACCTACAAACCCGCACGTCTTTGGGATGTGGGAGGAAACTGGAGCACCCGGAGGAAACCCACGCGGTCACAGGGAGAACGTGCAAACTCCACACAGACAGCACCCGAGGTCAGGATCGAACCTGTGTCCCTGGCGCTGTGAGGCAGCGGCGTTACCCGCTGTGCCACTGTGCCGTCCACTTTGTTCCTCCAGCACTTTGCATTTGAATCCAAGCAGTGATCTGCTCTGACAGGTCTAACAGTGACATGTTATCCTTGCAGTGCTTTCTCTGACAAGTTTTACAGACATCACTGTAGGAATTCTAAATCAATTTACTTTTCTTTTTAATGTGGAAAAAAAAGACATATTTTGCTTCTGTCAAGCCTGTTTTTGAAAAATAATCATTATTATTTAAATAAATGATCAGCTTTGGGGCAGCACTGTTGTGCAGCGATAGAGTTGCTGCCTTACAGCACCAGGGACCCAGGTTCAATCCTGACGACAGGTGATGTTTGTATGGAATTTGTACGTTCTCCCTGTGACCGCGTGGGTTTTCTCTGGGTGCTCCGGTTTCCTCCCACATTCCAAAGACCTGCAGGTTTATAGGTTAATTGGCTTTGGTTAAAAAATATTATCCCTAGTGTGTGTAGGATAGAGCTAGAGTACAGGGATTGATGGTTGCCGCAGACTCAATGGGCCGAAGGGCCTGTTTCTCCGCTGTATCTCGAAACTAAACTGAACTAAATGCTTCCACTTTATCTTTTATGTTAATGTAAACATAACGTATTGCCCGCTATTCCCAGACTTTCTGGACACTTTTCGCACATTCCATGCCTTGAGGCTGAGGCTTAGATGCCAACTGCTTCCCACCACATCCTAAAACCCCTGTCCCACGGTACGAGTACATACCAAGAGTTCTCCCGAGTTTGCCCTGATTCGAACTCGGAGATTTACGGTAATGGCCACTCGTCGGTACTCGGGGCTCTTGTGGACATTTTTCATCATGTTGAAAAATCTTCACGAGTCTTCCCGTGCTCACCTGCCGTTAGCGAGACTTCCCGAGTACCTGCCGTTAGCGCTAAGAGACGTCCCTGAGCTCCGACGTACCCGCTACGTTCATTCTCCGTGCTTACCACGAGTTTGATTTTTTTAAATCTCAGGAGAGCTCTTGGAATAAACTCGTACTGTGGGACAGGGCTATTACTCTTTCCACTGCTCACGGCTTTCAACATCTTCGTGGAAGAGCAAGCTTTAGAAACGGATACACTTCCCACTTTAAAAAGACAGATATACAAGACATATACAAGAAATACAATTATGAATTTTAATGCATTCATCACCAGATTCAGAAAGAGCTTCATCCCCTCTGTTATCAGACTTCTGAACGGTCCTCCCACGAGATAGGGTGTATTCCCCGATCTTCCAACCTACCTCATTGCGGGCATTGCATTTTTTCTCTGTAACTGTAATGTTACAATGCTGCAGCACTATATTCCTCTCTCTTGCATTTTCTCTTTGCACTACCTGTTATACGCGTGTAAAACTGGATTGCATCATGCAAGGTATGATCTGACTGCGTTAGCACTCAGAACAAACATCCCATTGTATCCCTCTACACACGACATGAAATAAAATAAACTAATAGTGTTGCTGAAAACCTCTGACAGGTTTTAAGCTGGAGAGAGAGCAGAGAAGATTCATGAGGATGTTGCCAGGACTTGAGGGCCTGAGCTACAGGGAGAGATTGGGCAGGCTGGGACTTTATTCCTTGGAGCGCAGGAGGATGAGAGATGATCTCATAGAGGTGTAGATATGGTGAATGCACAGAGTCTTTTACCTGGAATAGGACACAGGTTTAAGATGAGAGGGGAAAGATTTAATAGGAACCTGCGAGGCAACCTTTTCACCAAAGTGGGTGTATGGAACGGGCTGCCAGTAGGTGAGGCATGATTATAAGGAAGAGTCCCGACCTGAAAACTGGCCATTCTTTTCCTCCAGAGATGTTGCCTGACCCTCTGAGTTCCTCCAGCACTTTTAAAGGACACTTGGACAAGTACATGGATAGGAAAGGTTTAGAGGAATTATGGGCCAAATGCAGGAAAATGGGACTAGTGTAGATGGGTCACCGTGGTCAGCATGGACGGGTAGGGCTGTTTCCGTGACTCTATGACTCTGTGTTCACCTCCACTGGTGGTCAGACAGAACTCTCTGGTTCCTCTGAAAGCCAGCGTGTGGGCAAATATTTTAAATTCACCGTTCTGCTTTATTGTGCACCAATTTCAGCAACTTTCTGATTGCTTTAATCTCAACCAACTTAATCTCAACCAACTTCTATACGATTCTGTCAGTAAAGTATTTATTCATTCCATTGCAGTCCCTGATAATTCCTGATCTTAATCAGATCTGTAATCAGGCTCGTTCCAGATGACAACATACCTTATGTACCCATGTTGCAGTTATAGAGTCAGGTGGCATGGAAACGGGCCCTTCCGCCCAACTTGCCCGCGCCAACCAAGATGCCCCATCTACACTGGTCCCACCTGCCCACTCTTGGCCCATATCCATCTCAACCTTTCCGATCCATGTACCTGTCCAAGTGTTGTCATAATCCCTGCCTCAACGACCTCCTCTGACAGCTCATTCCATATTCCCACCACCCTCTGTATGAAAAACTTATCCCCTATGAACCTCCCCCCTTCTCACTTTAAACCTATGTCCACTGGTTCTTGAATCCCCCCTACTCTGGCCATTCACCATTTCTATTCTCCTCATGATTTTATACACCTCTGATGATGTACCCGTCTCTTCTGGCAGCTCCATCCGTCCAGTTTTTGGCATGATTTTTTCCTCCCTCAACCTTCCACAGCTGCAGTTTTGTTTATTGTCACGTGTACTGAGTGAAAGGCTTTTGTTGCGTGCTACCCAGCCAGCAGAAAGACAATACATGATTACAATCGAGCCACTTACAGTGTGTAGATACATGGTAAGGGAATAACGTTTTAGTGCCAGGTAAAGCCAGCAAAGTTCGATCAAGGCTAGTCCGAGGGTCACCAAAGAGGTAGATAGTCGTTCAGCTCTGCTCTCTGGTTGTGGTAGGATGGTTCAGTTGCCTGATAACAGCTGGGAAGAAACTGGAGGTGTGCGTTTTCGCACTTCTATACCTTTCGCCCGATGGGAGAGGGGAGAAGAGGGAATGGCCGGGGTGCGACACGTCCTTGATTATGCTGCTGGTCTTGCCGAGGCAGCGTGAGGTATAAATGGAGTCAACAAATGGAGTCAATCGGTGGTTGGATGTTGCCCGGCGATATTATTTTTCTTTCGTGCTGAGAGGTTGGGCGTTGAAGTGGAAGAGTAGGCTGCAAAGTGAGAGCTCAGGTGAGGCCAGGATGGCAGGTGGCTGGGGCTGATTTGTCAGCAATTACTTGTATAACTCTTTGATTAGCCTTCTGGGAATGGGGCCATTAGCAGCCGTGCACGGTCCGACAGGCTTATCGCTGCCTCATTAACTGCAGGGCTTATTTCACATTACGCAGACGGAGTGTGTTGTCCAGACGATGACAGTGGATGCATCAGGAAGGCAGGGGCTGAGGTCAGCATTTTCTAGATGGTTCCGCACGTCCAGATGAGTTTTCCATTGCTTGAATAATAGAAGAGGAAAATGGAAAGCGAACCACCAGAATTATTTGATATTTCAATAATTCCAGTAACATCATTTCATCTCATAGTTATAGTCATAGAGTCTTACAGTGGGAAAACAGGCCCTTCGGCCCAGCAAGCCCGCACCGGCCAACATGTCCCATCTAAACTAGTCCCACTTGCCTGCATTTGGCCCATATCCCTCTAAACCCGTCCTAAATGTTTCGTAAATGTTGCAATAGAACCTGCCTCAACTATCTCCTCCAGCAGCTTGTTCCACACACCCACCATCCTTTGTGTACTCTGGGCAAGAGATTCTGTTTGTCTACCCGATCTGTTCCTCTCATGATTTTATACACCTCTATAAGATCAACCCTCATCCTCCTGCACTCCAAGGAATAGAGTCCTGGCTTGCTTAAACTCTCCTCAAGTCCTGGCAAAAAACCTTGGAAATCTTCTATGGACCCTTTCCAGGAACCGAATTAGGCCATTCAGCCCATCCAGCTGTTGTGAGTGTGTGGAATTCTCTGCCTCAGAGGGCGGTGGAGGCAGGTTCTCTGGATACTTTCAAGAGAGAGCTAGATAGGGCTCTTAAAGATAGCGGAGTCAGGGGATATGGGGAGACGGCAGGAACGGGGTACTGATGGGGGATGATCAGCCAGGTGCTGGCTCGAAGGGCCGAATGGCCTATTCCTGCACCTATTGTCTATTGTCTATAAGCCTACTCTGCCATTCAATCATGGCTGATCTATCGTTCCCTCTCAAACCCATTCTCCTGCCTTCTCCCCATAACCCTTGACACCCGTACAAATCAAGACATCCGCACCTCCCATCCGGCAGAATGTACAGAAGTTTGAAAGCACGCACCACCGCACTCAGAAACTGCGTTTAAGGTTTAGGTTTGTTATTGTCACGTGTACCGAGGTACAGTGAAAAGCTTTGCTCTGCATGTTATCCAATCCGATCAGCTAATGTGCAGGAAGCAACTGCAGATGCCGGAATGAATTTGGGGTTGAGACTATCTGAAGAAGGGTCTCGACCCGAAACGTCACCCATTCCTTCCTTCCAGAGATGCTGCCTGTCCCGCTGAGTTACTCCAGCATTTTGTATTTTGCTCAAGGTTCCAGCATCTGCAGTTCCTGGTGTCAGCATTATTTGGTGGAAGTGGCCCTTCCTTTTGAAAATGAAAACTGTCATTATGATAATTATGAACATTACAATAATGCAAACTGCTTAATAATGCCAATTACGGGAGCACTAATTGCCTTAATGAAGGTTGGCGCTGGTGTCTGCTCAGTGTAATGACGACCCTGGGCTGTGATCTGAGCTGCAATTAGCTTTTCTCAGGGTAGGTGAGTGTGCTGGTAAACCACACAGTAAAAGTAAGACACAAAGTGCTGGAGTAACTCTGCAGGTCAGGCAGCATCACTGGAGAACATCCCTGGAAAACAGAACTCCTTTATTCCATGGAGCGCAGGAGGCTGAGGGGTGATCTTACAAAGATGTACCTATATAATCGTGAGGGGAATAGATAGAGTGAATGACAATGGACAATAGGTGCAGGAGTAGGCCATTCGGCCCTTTGAGCCAGCACCACCATTCAATGTGATCATGGCTGATCATCCACAATTAGTACCCCGTTCCTGCTTTCTCCCCTTTTCCCCTGAATCCGCTATCTTTAAGAGCCCTATCTTGCTCTCTCTTGAAAGTATCCAGAGAACCGGCCTCCACCACCTTCTGAGGCAGAGAATTCCACAGACTCACAACTCTCTGTGAAAAGAAGTGTTTCCTCGTCTCCATTCAAAATGGCTTTCCCGTCTCCATTCTAAATGGGAGGGAAATCTAGAACCAGAGGTCATAGGTTTAAGGTGACGGGGGAAAGATGTAAGAGGAACTCGAGGAGCAACTTTTTCACACAGAAGGTGGTGGGTGTATGGAATGAGCTGCCTGAGGAGGTAGTTGAGGCAGGTACTGTAACAGCATTTAAAGGGCATTTAGACAGGTACATGGATAGGAATGGTTTAGACTGATATGGGCCGCACACAGGCAAATGGGACTAGAAATAGATGTGGCACCTAGTTCAGCGTGGTCCAGCAGGGCTGCTTCCATGCTGCGTGACTCTATGACTCTTGATGACTAAATTTAAAAGCCAATTGGACAGGTACGTGGATACGATAGGTTTTAGAGGGATGTGGGCCAAACGTGGGCAAGTGGGACTAGTGTAGATGGGGTATCTTGGTTGGCGTGGCTGAGTTGGGCTGAAGGGCCTGTTTCTGTGCTGTGTAACTTGGAAGAAGATTGAAAAAATAGTGCTAGCTGCAGGCTGCCGTCCAAGGGTTAATAAAATATAAAACAGGAGAGGCTAACATTGCAAAATGTGAAGGAGCAGAGAACGTGCCTGGACAAAGCCCGCCAGCGTGCTGGAAATTCCAGATTTGAACTTGTACACCCTGGGAGTTTGCGCATAATTACCCTCAGCACCATGTTCTGCCCATGTCTCCTCATCCCGACTCTCCCATTCCACTGCCGTTTTCCATTCCCAACCTCTCGCGTTGGGTCGAATGCGGATAAACGTGACTGCACTCTCAGTGCAATATCTTCGCGTGTACCACGAGGGGGGAAAATCAGCTCGAGAATCGACGGGAAGGTGTTCCCCATTATCCCCGGCTCTTCTGGCTAATGTCCAATTGCGAATAAATCAACACAGCTGCTGGCTGAAGACCAGGAGCTGGGCGCCTGGCAGAGTTGCCAAGTCCGCCCTTTCATTACACGTTACCTCACTGACAAATGGTGCCATTGAAAGTGGCCAATTGACCCATTCACCGCACTCCCTGTGTACAGCAGGGCGTAGCGGTAGCGTTGCTGCCTTGCAGTGCCAGGGACCCGGGGTTGATCCTGACAACGGGTACTTGTCTGTACGGAGTTTGTACATTCTCCCCTTGACCTGCGTGGGTTTTCTCTGGGATCTCTGGTTTTCCTCCCACTCTCCAAAAATGTACAGGTTTGTAGGTTAATTGGCTTGCTATAATTATAAATAGTCCCTTGAAAAATTGGCTGACGGGCCTGTTTGCATGCTGTATCTAGGGTTGCCAACTTTCTCACTCCCAAATAAGGGACAAAAGGTCAAAATACGGGACAAATTCCCGACAGCAGTTCGTTGACCGACTCGGCCGTGGCTGGGTGAATGATGAGTTGGCCCGGGTGCTGGACTGCACACAAAGCCCAGCGGGCGGGCCAGCTGAGGAGTTTTGGCCCGGGCCGCGCGACGTTGCACGCAAAGTCCGGCACCCCATCCAACTCATGAACCGATGATCGGCCATGAGAAGGAGGGGCGTTGGTGTCTGCGGTAAGCGAAGGTCTGAAGGTCGGACAGCTGGCCGGGCTGCCGACCGATGGGGCCACGGGCGAGGTGCTGCTGCTGCACTCCATGGGCTGCACTACTTCAGGCGGGGACGGAAACGGCGCTCCGACCAGACAGTCCCCTCGACCCGAGTCAAATACGGGACAAGGGCGGTCCCTTATTGGACAAACCAATTTAGCCCTATAAACGGGATGTCCCGGCTAATACGGGACAGTTGGCAACCCTAACTATATGTCTAAACTAATCTCATTGCCCCTCTCACCTTAAAGCTAATGTATGCCCTCTAGTCTTTGACTTTTCCATCCTGGGATAAAGTTTCTGACTGTCTACCCTATCTATGCCTCTCATAATTGTCTATACTTCAATCAGGTCTCCCTGCAACCTCCGATACTCCAGATATTATTGGTGATGAACTCATTAGAGCCATGGAGTCATATAGCACGGGATATATATATCATCCCTCAGAGGTTAGGCTCAATGATCTTCCAGCAACATTGAAAAGACATTTAGACAGGTATGTGGATCGGAAAGGTTTCGAGGGATATGGGCCAAACTAGCCTAGATGGGGCATCATGATCGGCCTGGGCAAGTTGGACCGAAGGGCACACATTGTGTCGTGGTTTCGAAAAATAGAATCATAGTTTCTTACGCACAGCAACAGGCCCTTTTGCCCAACCAGCCTGCCTAATGTTCGGACTGTCTAGGTGGACTATAGGTAACACTCTAGGATCACTGAGGAAGGATGGATGGATGGATGGATGGATGGATGGATGGATGGATGGATGGATGGATGGATGGATGGATGGATGGACGCACGCACAAAGTGCTGGAGTAACTCAGCCGGTCAAGCAGCATCTCTGGAGAACATGAATGGGTGATATTTCGGGTCGGGACCTTTCTTCAGACTGGAAAAGGGCCTCAAACAGAAATTTCACCTATCCACGTTCTCCAGAGATGCTGCCTGACCCACTGAGTTACAACAGCACTTTGTGTCCTTACCTTTTTGGAAACCAGCATCTGCAGTTCCCTGTTTCTACAAGAGTGCAGAGAAGATTTACGAGGATGTTGCCAGGACTCACGGACCTGAACTATAGGGAGAGGTTGATCTATTCTACATTTTCTGTGTCTTCCTCCCCTTTGTTTTCTCGTTGCCCTTCCATATCTCTGTGTCTCCCTCTTCCCTCAGTCTGAAGAAGGGTCTCGACCCAAAACATCACCCATTTCCTCTCTCCGGAGATGCTGCCTGTCCCGCTGAGTTACTCCAGCATTTTGTGTCTATCAGTCTATTCTATGCTCAATACTCTGACTGTCGAAAGCCAATATGCCAAAAGCCTTTTTGACCAGTTCTCACGTATCTTATATACACTAGCTCAAACTACTTAGTAAAGATAGACACAAAGTGCTGGAGTAATTCAGCGGGTCAAGCAGCATCTCTGGAGCAGAGGAATGGGTGATGTTTTGGGTCGAGACCCTTCTTCAGACGGGGGCTGTCGTTGTCCAATCGTAGGATCTCACAGGCACAAGGAACTGCAAGTGCTGGAATCGAGCAAAACGCCAAGTGCTGGAGGAACTCAGCAGGTCAGGCAGCATCCGTGGAGGGAATGGACAGGCAACGTTTTGGGTAGGGACCCTTCTTCAAATTGAATGACGGTTGGAGGCAGGACCCTTCTTTAGACCCTGTGCTGAGGAAAGGTCATGGCTGGAAACAACAGCTGTCTATTCCCTCCACAGATGCTGCCTGAGCTGCTGAGTTCCTCCGGCACTTTGTGGTTTGCATTACGTTAAGTGGCTTTGTTCTTTCTGTGATATCTTGGATGAGATATCTTCAACTTCAAACATTAACTCTCCCACTCTACCCCAGATGCAGGCTAACCTGCTGGGTATTTTTTGTGTTTGTTAATAATGAAACATCGAAGATGTTACGAGGGTGTTGCCAGAACTCGGGGGCCTGAGCTACAGGGAGAGGTTGGGCAGGCTAGGACTTTATTGCTTGGAGCGCAGGAGGATGAGGGGTGATCTTATAGAGCTGTATGAAAGCACGAGGGGAATAGATAGGGTGAATGCACAGAGTCTTTTACCCAGAGTCGGGAAATCAGGACTCAGAGGACATAGGTTTCAGGTGAGACGGGAAAGATTTAATAGGAACCTGAGGGGCAACTTTTTTACATGGAGGCTGGTGGATATAATGAACAAGGTCATTGAGGCAGGTACTATAACAACATTTAAGAAACATTTGGACAAGTACTGAGAGAATGGAGTGGCTGGGCTTGTACACTCTGGAGTTTAGAAGGATGAGAGGGGATCTTATTGAAACATAAGATTGTTAAGGGTTTGGACAAGCTAGAGGCAGGAGACATGTTCCTGTTGTTGGGGGAGTGCAGAACCAGGGGCCACAGTTTAAGAATAAGGAGTAAGCCATTTACAACGGAGACGAGGAAATACTTTTTCTCACAGAGAGTTGTGAGTCTGTGGAATTCTCTGCCTCAGAGGGCGGTTCTCTGGAAACTTTCAAGAGAGAGCTAGATAGGGCTCCTAACAATAGCAGAGTCAGGGGTTATGGGGAGAAGGATGGAATGGGGTACTGATTGGGGATGATCAGGCATGATCATGTTGAATGGTGGTGCTGTCTCGTAGGGCCGAATGGCCTACTCCTGCACCTATTGTCTATTGTCTATTGAAAGATTTTGAGGGTTATGGGACAAACACAGGCAGGTCAGACTAGTGGAGTTGGTCGGCATGGGTAATTGGGCCGAAGGGCCTATTTCCACGCTGTGTGACTGTGACTTGAGGAATATGAATCACTTACAACATGCCTGAAGTATATCAGGTAACTCCCAATGTGAAAATGCCTAGTCATCATTTCTTTGACAAAGTAAAACTAACCGTTGCCACCTCTTGCCTGAAGTGCAGGAAGGTTTGTTAATTGTTCGAACAATGAACCAGTGTTGTACCTGGAATCGCTGCGGGTCAAAAGTAGATATTGCACACAAGCCTATTCTGCGTGAATCCATGTTCCACCTCCAGCTGTTCCTGTGAGAACTCACCGAGCTGGCAGTAACCTCAATTTAAACGGAGGTGAGGCCAATTGAAACAGACCACAGAACCAAGACATTCAAGACCTTGGAGAGACTGAGACAGACACAAAAAGCTGGAGCACCTCAGCAAGTCAGGCAGCATCTTTGGGGGAAAAGAATGGGTGACGTTTCGGGTCGGAGCCCTTCTTTAGACTAAAAGTAGGGGGTGGAGGGGGGAGAACTGGAGGTAGGAAAAGGCCAGAACAAATCAGGCCCGGCTGCAGATTGCCAAGACCCAAAAGATCACCCTTCCTTTCTCTCCAGCGACACTGAGTTACTCCAGCATTTTGTGTCTGTCTTGGTGTAAACCAGCATCTGCACATTCCTTCCTATGCAAACCCTGGTGAGGTCGCACTTGGAGTATTGTGTATCCCTCTGGTCACCCTGCTCATGATATCATTAAGCTGGTAAGATTCACGAGGATGACGCCAGGACTCGAGGGCATGAGTTACAGGGAGAGGATGGGCAGGCTAGGACTTTAACCCTTGGAGTGCAGGAGGACGAGGGGTGATCCTTTAGAGTGTACAAAATAGATCGGGTGAACGGGCCACTAGTCATTTACCTCGGGTCAGTGAATCAAGAACCATAGGTTTAAGGTGAGAATTGAATAATTGAATTAATGAAGTTTATTGGCCAAGTATTCACATACAAGGAATTTGCCTTGGTGCTCCGCCCGCAAGTGACAACATGACATACAGTGACAGTTAAGAATGATACATTAATAATAAAAGATTATTGATTAAACATGCAAATTAAATAAAATACCAGAGCAAAAGGAGGCTACAGAAGGGAAAAATGTAAGAGGAACTTGAGGGGCAACTTTTTCACACAGAGGGCGGAGGGTGTATGTAACAAGCTGCCAGAGGAGGTCGTTGAGGCAGGTACTATAATAACATTTAAAAGATATTTGGACAGGGACATGGATTGGAAAGGTTTCGAGGGATATCATTCAATTGCAGGCAGGGCAGATGTAAATGGGACATCTTGGTTGGCCTGGACGAGTTGGGCTGAAGGGCCTGTTGCCATGCTGTACGATTCTATGACCCTGAAAAAGGGAAGACATTGGAAAGCCAATGCAACTCGAAATCCAAGTCTTGCTCCTACACAAGCGAAGGGGGCAATATCATGGGACCAGCCCCACACCAATGAGTAACAGTCGTAGAGTCCAGCAGCACGGCAACAGGCCCTTAGGCCCAACTTGCCCATGCTGACCAAGATGCCCCATCTAAGCTAGTCCCACCTGCCCATGTTTGGCCAATTTCCCTCAAAACCTTTCCTATCCAAGTACCTGCCCAAGTGTCTTTAAAATTGTTATATTTCCTGCCTCAACTACCTCCTCCGGCAACCCGTTCCATACACCCACTGCCCACCGAGTGAAAAAGTATCCCCTCGGTTTCCTATTGAATCTTTCCCCTTTCACCTTAAACCTATGCCCCCTGGTTCTCGATTCCTCTACTCTTGGTAAAATACTCTGTGCCCTCACCCTATGTATTCCCCTCATGACCTTATACACCTCTATAAGATCACTGCTCATCCTCCTGCGCTCCAGGGAACAGCGCCCCAGCCAGCCCAACCTCTCCCTGTAGCTCAGGCCCTCGAGTACTGGCCACATTCTCATGGTTTGAATTCAACAGTCTAGGGTCACAAACAGGTACTTGGAGAGAGAAGCACCGTGGATGTGCAGCGCTGTGTTCATCCCAATTCCCCGAGCCTCATTGTATCCGGAACGTTAGCCAAGCTCACAGCTGGAGCACGGCGAGCGGAGTATTTGCAGGAGGTCCCCACTGGCTGGACACCCAGTGACCAGAGAGCACGGCTTTAAGCTGATCGGCACCGGAAGCAGCCAGCGTGGAGCAGCTTTCACATAACAATGTGCAATTTGTACAATCTGACCTCAGCAACTACAGGATGGTTCAGTAATGGAAAATTGAAAATGTGAACGTTGAGAGTATTCGCTCAGTTTAGTTCATTTATTGTCGCGTGTACAGAGATCCAGTGAAAAGCTTGTCCCTATGCTAGTCCCACCTGCCCGCGCTTGGCCCGTATCCCTCTGACTAAACCTTTCCTATCCATGTACCTGTCCTGGGCACGGGGAGAACGTACAAACTCCACACAGACAGCAGCCAAGATCAGGATTGAACCCGGGTCTCTGGCACTGTAAGGCAGCAACTCTACCGCTGTGCCCAATGAACCACAGAAATGGATGAAAATCTACACTACCAGCTGATGGTCGGTGTGGAGTCGGTGGGCCGAAGGGCCTGTTTCCATGCAATCAATCAAAAGAACTGCAGCATACGAAGAGGCCCTTCGACCCACAATGTCTATGCTGGACATGATGCTGAGATAGACCAATCTCCACTGCCTGCATGTGATCCAGATCCATACACTCCCTTCATATCCATGTGCCTATCCAAGAGTCTCTTAAACACCACTATCGTGTCTGCCTCCACCATCCCCACACATGATCCAGATACGTCCAAATCCCACCGTGAGAGCTGGAGAATTTGAATTCCAACAATGACACAAATCACAACTTTAAAGAATCTGCTCCCTGGACCTGGGCTTGAGCTACAGGGAGAGGTCGGATAGGCTGGGACTTTTTTCTTTGGAGCGTAGGAGGCTGAGGGGTGACCTCATTGAGGTGTACAAGATCATGAGGGGCACGGATAAAGTGAAGAACGCTCACTGTCTTTCTCCCCAGGGTAGAGGATTCTAAAAGTAGAGGGCATAGGGTTAAGGTGAAAGGGGAGAGATTTAAGAGGGACCTCAGGGGCAACTTTACATTCAGAGGTTAGTCCGTATCTGGAACGAGCTGCCAGAAGAAGCTTTTGAAGCTGTTACTGTCACGATTTTAAGACATTTGAACAGGTACATGGATAGGAATGATTCAGAGGGATATGGACCAAATGCAGGCAGATGGGACTATCTTACTTGAGGCAACCTGGCATGGAGGAGTTGGGCCGAAGGGTCTGTTTCCTTGTAGTAGAACACAATGAGTCTAAATACCTTTTACCTGATTAAACACTAGACTCTGTATCTGGTGGCTCCATTACACCACTATTTGACCGTTCTCATCAATCTAGTGGGGTTTTATAATGTCAATTGTACGTGCAGGCATTTTATCATTGTTTTACCATAACAACAACTGAATGGCTTATCTATCAAACCCGCCCCTCACCTGTGTTCACCTATGACCTGCCAGGCTTTGTCCTGCCCCACCTCCCTTCCAGATTCTTCACCCCCCCCCCCCCCCCCAATCAGTCTGTAGTAGGGTCCCAATCCAAAACATCACCCACCCATGTTCTCCACAGATGCTGCCTGACCCGCTGAGTTACCCCAGCACTTTGTACCTCTCCATGTTCTCCACAGATGCTGCCTGGCCCACTGAGTTACTCCAGCACTTTGCATCTTGTAAAGTCGGACATCCAGATTTGAAAAAGGCCTGAGATAGACACAAATGTGGCAGATTATTATCTCAATTGTGTTAGGTTAGGTAAGGGGGAGGTGCAGCGAGACCTGGGTGTCCTTGTACACCGGTCACTGAAAGTTGGCGTGCAGGTACAGCAGGCAGTGAAGAAAGCTAATGGCCTTCATAACAAGTGGATTTCGGTATAGGAGTAAAGAGGTTCTTCTGCACCTGTATAGGGCTCTGGTAAGACCACATCTGGAGTATTGTGTACAGTTTTGGTCTCCTAATTCGAGGAAGGACATCCTTGTGATTGAGGCAGTGTAGTGAAGGTTCACGAGATTGATCAGGAGGATGGCGGGTCTGTCATATGAGGAAAGATTGAAAAGACTAGGCTTGTATTCACTGGAGTTTAGAAGGATGTGGGGGAATCTTATAGAAACATATAAAATTATAAAAGGACTGGACAAGCTAGATGCAGGAAAAATGTTCCCAATGTTGGGCGAGTCCAGAACCAGGGGCCGCAGTCCTAGAATAAAGGGGAGGCCGTTTAAGACTGAGGTGAGAAAAAACTTTTCCACCCAGAGAGTTGCGAATTTGTGGAATTCCCTGCCACAGAGGCCAAATCACTGGATGGATTTAAGCGACAGTTAGATAGAGCTCTAGGGGGCTAGTGGAATCAAGGGGATATGGGGAGAAGGCAGGCACGGGTTATTGATGGGGGACGATCAGCCATGATCACAATGAATGGCGGTGCTGGTTTGAAGGGCCGAATGGCCTCCTCCTGCACCTATTTTCTAGGTTTCTAAAACGCTGGAGTAACTCAGCGGGACGGGCAGCATCTCTGGCGAGAAGGAACGGGTGACGTTTCGGGTCGAGACCCTTCTTCGGACTGACCATTCCTTCTCTCCCGGGATGCTGCCTGTCCCGCTGAGTTACTCCAGCATTCTGTGTCTTTCTCCTTGGTTTAAACCAGCACCAGCAGTTCCTTCGGACACACCTTGAGAAAGGCCTGGTGCAGCTTGTGGTGCAGTACAAGCCTTGTGACTATTGCGAGCCCTTAATTTCAACAAAAGCCTCCATAAAATCACACAGTGCTCTTTATGCAGCATATCTTTCTCTTTAGAAGAGTTGTTGTTTTGTGTACCAGCATGTGTGTGTCCTGGTGCCTACTTGTACATGTAAATACGGCTTGGCAAACAGTGTGGACCTTTCTGATAATGTGACTTTACAACAGCGAGCTGATCCACTCAGTGGCGGCATTAATAGATTGAACAAACTTACAACACCACCATTTGTTCACTTTTAAATTTCGGAGGCATCTTATTCATTCAGAGGCTACGTGCCTGAACCACAGGAATGTGTGAGTCACAGGCACGTCACATGCAAGGCGTCATGGGTTCATTATTGCAGGGCGACCACCCAGTGCTACCATTCAGCTCCGCTCCTTCCCCTCGCCACCATGAGTCGGGACAAAGTTCAACAAACCCACGTCCACGGCTGCAAAACCCACGGGGAGAACATGCAAACTCCACACAGACAGCACCTGTAGCCAGGGACGAAGTTGTAAAGGGCCTGTCCCACCAGCATGCGGTTGCATGCGTCTCTGCGCGACCAAACGTGGTCACTTGAGGCGTACGGCCTCGCGGGGCCGGTCCCACTTCGATCGGCGGAGGCGTATGGAGTTGTGCGGGGCTGGTCCCGGCATCGTGCGGGGCTCCGAAAATCTCGCTCCGTCCGAAAATCCCGCGCGCCAACGCCCTGTCGGCCCGCAGGCGCATTGAGGGCGTTCGCAGCATCGCGACGGGCGTACTCAAGTGTCTTGACGGCGTACGCCTAGCGCGTGGCGTTGCGCAATGGCGTCACTGCCCCGCGTGCCGTTGTGTGATGACCGACGCCGTGCGACGTCCAAATTCAGTCGGCCCGCCTCCTGCCCAGCTGATTGGTGAGTAGGATGTCGGGACCAGCCCCGCACAACTCCACACGCCTCCACGGTTCGAATTGGGACCGGCCCCGCGAGGCCGTACGCCTCCAGCGACCACACTTGGTCGCGCTAGACACATGCAAACGCATGCTGGTGGGACAGGCCCTTAAGGCAGCAAATCTACCGCCGCACCACTGTGACAATTATGTGGCAACAATTATTGCTAAAATGGAGGCACAGAGTCATACAGTACGGAAACAGGCCCTTCGGCCCAACTTGCCCACGCAGACCACCATGCCCCATCAACTCTAGTCCCACATCCCTCTAAACCTGTCCATGTACCTGTCTAACTGTTTCTTCAACGTTGTGATTGTACCTGCCACAACTACCTCCTCCAGCTGCTCATTCCATACACCCACCACTCTCTGTGAGAAAAAGTTGCTCCTCGAGTTCCTATTAAATCTTTCCCCATCCCCTTAAACCTATGTCCTCTGGTTCTTGATTCCCCCTCCCTGGGTAAAAGACTCTGTGCATTCATCCTATCTATTCCCCTCACGATTATACAGGTACATCTTTGTAAGATCACCCCTCAGCCTCCTGCGCTCCATGGAATAAAGGAGTTCTGTTTTCCAGGGATGTTCTCCAGTGATGCTGCCTGACCTGCAGAGTTACTCCAGCACTTTGTGTCTTACTTTTACTGTGTGGCTTACCAGCACACTCACCTACCCTGAGAAAAGCTAATTGCAGCTCAGATCACAGCCCAGGGTCGTCATTACACTGAGCAGACACCAGCGCCAACCTTCATTAAGGCAATTAGTGCTCCCGTAATTATATACACCTCTGTAAGATCACCTCTCAGCCTCCTGCGCTCCACGAAATAAGAGGGTGCTGGGTGTATGGAACGAGCTGCCGGAGGAGGTAATTGAGGCAGGTACTATAACAACATTTAAAAAGCATTTGGTCAGGGACATGGATAGGGAAGGTTTAGAGGGATATGGGCAAATGGGACGAGCTTAGATGGGACATTTTGGTCAGCATGGACAAGTTGGGCCGAAGGGCCCGTTTGCACGTGGTGTTATTCTATGGTGGAGTTCACGGTGGCGCAGCGGGAGAGCTGCTGCCTCACAGCGCCAGAGACCCAGGATCGATCCTGACTACGGGTGCTGTCTGTGCAGAGTTTGCACCTGTGACCACGTGGGTTTTCTCCGGGTGCTCGGGTTTCCTCCCACACTCCAAAGATGTGCAGGTTTGAAGGTTTGCTGGCTTCTGTAAAAATGGTAAATTGTATAGGATAGTCCTGGTGCACAGGGTGACTGCTGGTCGCCATGGGCTTAGTGGGCCTAAGGGCCTGTTTCCACGCTGTGTCTAAAGACACAAACCCCGAGAGTTTGCAGCTATTGCATCTCAGAATCAACGTTGAATGTCACTAAACTGTGTTGTGAGATGGATACATTACCTGGATTTCGAAGATAAGGTATAGCCAAGACCTATCTGATCCATTCCCATGAGGTGATTAGTTTTGCTGAGATTACTTTTCTGTAGTGATGCAGCGTGGAAACAGGCCCTTCGGCCCACCAAGTCCGTGCAAACCAACAATCACCCAGTGCACACCCTCAATGCATTTGTGGATGCTCTAGGGAAAAGATGTATGGACTTGGCAGCCAGGGTGGTGCAGCGGTGGAGTTGCTGTCTTACAGCGAATGCAGCGCCGGAGACCCGGGTTCGATCCCGACTACGGCTGCTGTCTGTACGGAGTTTGTACGTTCTCCCCGCGGCCTGCGAGGGTTTTCTCGGAGATCTTCGGTTTCCTCCCACACTCCAAAGACGTCCAGGTTTGAGGGTTAATTGGCTTGGTAAATGTAAAAATTGTCCCTAGTGAGCGTAGGATAGTGTTAATGTGTGGGGATCGCTGGTCGGTGGGCCGAAGGGCCTGTTTCCGCGCTGTATCTCTAAACTAAACTAAACTAAAAAATGAGTAGGAAACTGAGGGGCAACTTTTTCATACAGAGGTTGTTAGGTATATGGAACGAGCTGCTAGAAGAGGTAGTTAAGTCAGGTACAATAGCAACATTTGAAAGACACTTGGACAGGTACATGGACAGGGGATGTTTGGAGGGATATGGGCCAAATGCGGACAGGTGGGACTAGTGTAGATGAGGCCCCTTCAGTTGGGTGGAAGGGTCTGTTTCCATGCTGTACGACCCGGTGACTTTGTGCTTTCTTTACTGGTCCGATTTTGTGGGGCAGAGTATGTGAGGGGGGAGGTGAAGACGGGGTCATGAATAGTTGCAGCAGAGAATCGGTGAAGAGGCAGGCGGGAACACCAGCAGTGTGTGGAGACACAGCAAACAGGTTTGGGCTGAGCGAGGGCCGCTGGCTGTCGGCCACGACTGACGGGATCTCCACAATACACATGTAGAGGGACCCACCCTGAACAGAACACACTCCCTCTGTGTCACACACTGGAACATTAGCTGCTCACCTGCCAGAATCACAGCACTTAAGCAATTCCCAGCTTGTCACTACGCTGATGACTTGGGTGATTGCCGATTTACACACACAGCATGGCCTCAATCATCACCTCTGTGTCTGAGAGGCAGAACAGTAAATCTCCTCACCTCCCTCTCCTTTCAATCCATTTCCTTTCCGTGAGAAGCTCAGGAACGTCATATGTGGGAAGGAACTGCAGATGCCGGTTTACACCGAAGAGGGACACAAAATGCTGGCGTAACTCAGCGGGACAGGCAGCATCTCTGGAGAGAAGGAATGGGTGACTTTTCGGGTCGAGATCCCTCCTTCAGTCTGAAATCTGACCCGCTGAGTTACCCCAGAACTTTGTGTCTATCTTCAGGAACATCACGGCCTGGTTCAGTAATTTGCACGCCCAGGAACGAAGGAGACTAACAGGGAGAGTGTTCAAGAGCCTGATGGTTGCTGGGAAGAAGCTGTTCTTCAACCTGGAGGTCACGGTTTTCAGGCTCCTGTACCTTCTTCCCGATGGTGGCAGCGAGATGAGAGCCTGGCCAGGGTGGTGTGGGTCTTTGATGATGCTGGCTGCCTTTTTGAGGCAGCGCTTCCTGCCGATCACTTCAATGGTGGGGAGGTCAGTACCTGTGATGGACCGGGCAGTGTTCACCACTCTCTGTAGTCTCCTTCGTTCCTGGGCGTTTGAGTTACTGAACCAGGCCCTGATGCAACCAGTCAGTGTGCTCTCTACCTTACACCTGGAGAAGTTTTGCCGAAAGTTGGGAGAATTGTTTAAAGGAAGGTGAGAGTTCTACTCTGGACAAAACACAAGTTAGAGCCAGTCACTGCAAAAAGAACCATTTACTTGGTAGGCCATGAGGACAAAGTCAAAATAGTTTACGTTCCACTACATCATGAGTTTGAGTTAGTCATTAACACAGACATGGTCTGTTATTGTCTGCCAACACATCCTACTTTCATTGAAAGAATCTCTGATTTTGTACCTATCGGTTTTCTGATTCCATTTGAAGATGGTATTACGAGGGTATTACAAGTTTACTGATCTTAAGTATGAACAGAAGATAGACACAAAAGCTGGAGTAACTCATCGAGACAGGCAGCCTCTCTGGAGAGAAGGAATGTGTGACTTTTCGGGTCAAGACCCATGAACAGTGTAGTTACCTCTGTCCCCCGCATTCTCGCTGGAATCGGCCTGCCAAGTTGGAAGCGAAGCCTTTGCAAGTTTAGTTTCATGATCATTGCTTAAAAGTCGCTTGAAAGGTTTGCATTGTCTGGCTGCTGCAGATGTCTGAGTGAGTATAAAGGGCATGCATCGTGCAAAGGTGCAGAGATACGGAGAGAGTTAGTGAACTTCCTGTGTGGTTGTATCTGGATCTATTGGCGACACATCACCCTGCACCCTGCACGGACCCTTGCAGACAGAGTGAAACAGCACGCACAGTACCACAGGATGCACATTGGCCATTCCACACCCAGTCAAACCCGGGCTAGACTAACACTAGGGTTGCCAGCTTTCTCACTCCCAAGTATAGGGACAAAAGTCAAAATACGGGACAAATTCCCGACGGCAATTCGTTGACTGACTCGGCCGTGGCTGGGTGAATGATGAGTTTGCCTGGGTGCTGGACTGCACACAAAGCCCAGCCGGCGGGCCAGCTGAGGAGGTTTGGCCCGGGCCGCGTGACGTCGCGCGCAAAGTCCGGCACCCCATCCAACTCATGAACAACCGATGATCGGCCATGAGAAGGAGGGGTGGTGGTGTCGGTAGTAAGCGAAGGTCCGAAGCTCGGACAGCTGGCCGGGCTGCCGACCGACGGGGCCACGGGCGAGGCGCTGCTGCTGCTGCACTCCATGGGCTGCACTACGTCGGGGCAGGCGAGGCGGGGCCGGACGCGGCACTCCGACCCGACAGTCCCCTCGACCTGACTAGTAGCAGTCAAATACGGGACAAGGGCGGTCCCGTATGGGACAAACCAATTTAGCCCAATATACGGGATGTCCCGGCTAATACGGGACAGTTGGCAACCCTAACTTACACAGTAAATGGTGGAGCCCTTAGAGCATTGTAGAAATCTGCTGGCTGGTTAGCACGCAACAAAAGCTTTTCACTGTGCCTCGGTACACGTGACAATAAACAAAACTAGCTAAATAACAGAGAGATCATGGGGTACAGGTGCACGGTTCCTTAAAAGTGGTGAGTCGGGTGGACAGGGTGAAAATGCAAGCATTTGGCATGCTTGTCTTCATTGGGAAGGGTATTGAGTTCAAAAGTCGGTTCAGGTCAAGGATTAGGTTTATTATTGCCACGTGTACCGAGGGACAGTGATCCACTGTGTTTTGCAGCTATCCAATCAGATCAAATAATACCATGCATAAATACAATCAAGCCAAACTCCAGTACAATAGGTAGAGCAAAGGGGAAGATACAGAGTGCAGAATATAGTTCTCAGCATTGTAGCGCATCAGTTCCACAGCCAAAGGCCAATGTCTGCAATGGGGTAGAGGTGAATCGGACAGTACCCCAGCGTATGGAAGGACCGTTCAGACGCCCGATAACAGAGGGGAGGAAGCTGTTCCTGTGACATCATGTTGCAGCCATACAAACCATTGGCGAGACCACACTTGGAGTACTGTGTGCAGTTCTGGTTGCCCAGCCACTGGATGGGAACTCAGGAACACCTTTTTCCGCCCAGTGGGTAGTCCGTGTCTGGAACGAGCTGCCAGAGGAAGCTATTGAAGCGGATACAACTACGGCTTGGACAGAAATATGGATGGGAAGGGTTTAGAGGATATATGCCAAATACAGCCAAATGGGGCTAGTCTGGTGTGCCAACTTGTTTGGCATGGAGAGGTGGGCTGAAGGGCCTGTTTCCCTGCTGTACAGCTCCATAACTATGATTCCATAAGATTTCTTTCTTAGCTTCTCCTTCAAAACAATCAGAACCTTGTTCGATAGCAGTGGCGCAGCGGTAGAGTTGCTGCCTTGCAGCGCCGGAGACCCAGGTTCGATCCTGACTACGGATGCTTGTCGGTACGAAGTTTGTACGTTCTCCCCGTGACCTGCGTGTGTTTTCCCCGAGATGTTCATCTTTTTCCCCCGCACTTTATTGATTGGGGACCATCAGCCATGATCACAATGAATGGCGGTGCTGGCTCGAAGGGCCGGATGGCCTCCTCCTGCTCCTATTTTCTGTGATTCTATGTTTCTACTCCAAAGACACACAGGTTCACCTTTATAAACAATGCACACAAAATTCGCCAGCAAGGAACTATTCTTAAGCCCCTGTCCCACGATGCGAGTTTACCCAAGAGCTCTTCCGAGTTTAAAAAAAAAATCAAACTTGTGGTAAGTACGTAGAATGTACGTGGCGGGTACGTCGGAGCTCGTGGATGTCTCGTAGCGGCTCGTAACGCTAACGGCAGGAACTCGTGAAACGCGGTTTTTTTCAACAGTGTGAAAAATTTCCAAGAGTAAAAAAATACACGTGATGAAGTACCACGAGTCTGATATTTTTTTAACTCGGGAGAGCTCTTGGGTAAACTCGCATCGTGGGACAGAGGCTTTAGGAACAGTTCCCAAGACAGAGAGAAGGCAAAACGAGAGACACAAGAGCTGACTGTTCTGTTCAGATAAACAATGCCCAGATATTATTACCTTCATGTTTAAATGTCTTTAGTATTTATTTTTATTTTACACTTGTGATGTAGCTGCTGCTTAACGCCATGAGTATTAGAAGGACAAGGTGTGTGAAGTAAATGGGTGGAGATGGAGTCATGTGATGTGTGGTCTGCCACAGAGGATGCTGAGGTGAAGAACTAATTGTTGCAAAGACCTTACGCACATTCAGTGTGATTGCACGCTGGTTGTCGTGCTGCATTACTGGAACTGACTGCAACATACAGGAAACCAGGTTCCTGCAGAAGGATCTTGACCCGAAACGTCGCCTATCTCCTTCGCTCCTTAGATGCTGCTGCACCCGCTGAGTTTCTCCAGCCTTTTGTGTACCCTCCACTGAATTTACTACAGGTTCCCAGTTAATTAGAGTCACGCAGCAAGCAAGTCCATGCCGACCCATCTACACTAGTCCCACCGTTTTAGTTTAGTTTAGTTTAGAGATACAGCGCGGAAACAGGCCCTTTGGCCCACTGGGTCCGCGCCGACCAGCGATCCCCGCACATTAACACCATCCTACACCCGCTAGGGACAATTTTTACATTTACCAAACCAATTAACCTACAAACCTGTACGTCTTTGGAGTGCGGGAGGAAACTGAAGATCTCGGAAAAAACCCACGCAGGTCGCGGGGTGAACGTACAAACTCCGTACAGACAGCGCCCGTAGTCGGGGTCACACCCGGATCTCTGGCGCTGCATTCGCAGTAAGGCACCGTGACATGCCTGCGTCTGGCCCATATCCCTCCAAGCCTTTCCTATCCATGTTCCCATCCAAGTGTCTTTTAAATGTTGTTATAGTGCCTGCCTCAACTACGTCCTCTGGCAGCTCGTCCCATACACCCACCACCCTCTGTGTAAACGTTGCCCCCAGGCTCCTATTAAATCGTAAATCTTCCCCCCCCCTCACCTTAAACCTATGTCCTCGTGATTCCCCTACCCTGGGTAAAAGACTGTGCATTCAATCTATCTATTCCCCTCATGATTTTATACATTACATACTATAATTAATTATCTTTATTCTATCTGCACCCCTTATTAATCTAAACTGTGGATAAGGAACCACAGGGAGCATGCATAATCAACAAGCCTCTTGCAAGGTTGTTGGTGAGAAAGAATTTCCACTTAGTGACATTCAAGGGGTTTTTATGTAGACATATGGATATGCAGAGATTGGGGGAATATTTATCATGTGCAGGTAGAGGAGATTAGTTTAGTTTATTATCGTTACATGTACTGAGGTACGGTGAAAAGCTTTTTATAGCGCACTATCCAGTCAGCAGAAAGACTATACATGATTACCATCGAGCCGCCCAGTGTACAGATACAGAATAATTGCTATAGTGTTTAGTGCAAGATAAAATCCAGTAAAGCCCGATTAAAGATAGTCCGAGGGTCTCCAATGAGGTAGAGTGACCAGCGATCCCCGCACATTAACACTACCCTAGGGGTCAAGGAAAGAGCGCTCAGGTCGCGGCCCTGTTTCCACCAGTCTTTCCACCTCCACACACAAGAAGCACATGAAGCGACAAGACACACACCGTTGTGTGCAGATGCCGAGACGTGTGTTCATCTCTGGCTGAACAACCTCTAATCGTGTGTGTGAACTCGATAAGAAGAAAAAGGGCGCTATCTTACGCACACTAGGGACAATTTACACTTACAGGTATACCAAGCCAATCAACTACAAACCTGGACGTCTTTGGAGTGTGGGAGGAAACCGAAGATCTCGGAGAAAACCCACGCAGGTCACGGGGAGAACGTACAAACTCCGTACAGACAGCACCCGTAGTCGGGATTGAACCCGAGTTTGCGCTGCTGCAAGCGCAGTAAGGCAGCAGCTCTACCGCTGCCTGACAATAGCTGGGAAGAGACCGTCCCTGAATCTGGAGTAGTTCATCTTGACAGGATTTCTGGCACAGACATTGTGGGCCGAAGGGCCCTTGGTAATGGTATGTTCTCCATCTGACCAGCCCTGCAAACTAACGGAGCTCCTCTCTGTCAATCACTCTCTACCTGTTTCTCTCATCTCTCTCAGCAACCAAAGCCCCTCGTTCCTGAACCACCTCTTCTGTGTCATCCTCATGGCCCCAACAGGACGGCAGGGTGGCGCAGCGGGTAGAGCTGCTGCCTCCCAGCACCAGGGACCCGGGTTGGACGCTGACCTCAGGTACTGTCTGTGTGGAGTTTGTACACTCTCCTGACCGCGTGGCTTTTCTCCGGATGCTCCGGTTTCCTCCCACACTCCAAAGACGTGCGGTTTGTAGGTTAATTGGCTTTGGTGAAACTGTCTCCAGTGTGTAGGGAGTGCGAGTGTACAGGTGATTCATGGCCAGCAGGGACTCGGTGGGCCGAAGAGCCTGTTTCCATGCTGTATGCAGTGTGTAGGCAGTGCGAGTGTACAGGTGATTCATGGTCAGCAGGGACTCGGTTGGCCGAAGAGCCTGTTTCCATGCTGTATCCCTAACCCGTCAATTTAACAAAAGGGCATGTGTTCAAAATTGGACACCAGGAACTGCAGATGCTTGAATATTGACCAAAGAGCAAAGTGCTGGAGGAACTCGTAAGATCAGTGAATCCTCAAATTCCAAGTAATAGCCGGTGACGTAGGCAGTGGCGTGCGGTCACGCACCACGCACCAGGATTTCGCGATGTACAAAATCTTCGGGCACCATCTGCGTGACACGCAAATGACGCCCAAGTGGGACAGGCTCTTTGCTCCACCCATCTGCCGATCCCCCCCCCCCCCCCTTCACCTGTATCCACCCATCGCTCGCCAGGCTTCGCCCGCCCCCACCTCCCTTTTCCGGCTTTCTGCCCAACTCCACCAGTCTGAAGAAGGGTCATAACCCGAAATATCACCGGTTCATTCCCTCCACAGATGCTGCCGGTCCCGCTGAGTTCCTCCAGCACTGTGTTTTGCTCAGGATTCCAGCATCTGCGGTGGAAGTGGCCCTGCACTTTGAAAATGAAAACTGTCATTACAATAATGCAAACTGCTTAATAATGCCAATTAAGGGAGCACTAATTACCTTAATGAAGGTTGGCGCTGGTGTCTGCTCAGCGCAATGACGAACCTGGGCTGTGATCTGAGCTGCAATTAGCTTTTCTCAATTATATCCCTGGGTTTTAAAGGGGGGGGGGGGGGGGGTATAAAACCCAATAAGTGGTTCAAAATTAGGATTCAGCCGTTCAGAGTAAAGACAAGAAGAAATGTCTTCACCCAAAATGTCGTGAACCCAAGGGTCTTCTACCCTGGGTTGTGAAGACTCACTTACTGAGTAGATCGAACAGAGAGATCAATTTAGATGTAAAGAGAAGCAGAAGCAGTTAAAGATAGTCCGAGGGTCTCCATGGACATATCTTCAGTCCATGGAGACCCTTGGACTATCTTTAATTGGACTTTACTGGACTTTATCTTGCACTAAACATTATTCCTTTTATCCTGTGTCTGTACATGGTGAATGGCTCAATTGTAATCATAGAAACATAGAACATAGAAAATAGGTGCAGGAGGAGGCCATTCGATCCTTCGAGCCTGCACCGCCATTCATTGTGATCATGGCTGATCGTCCCCAATCAATAACACATGCCTGCCTTCACCCCATATCCCCTGGCTCCGCTATCTTTCAGAGCCCTATCTAGCTCTCTCGTGAAAGTATCCAGAGAACCTGCCTCCACCGCCCTCTGAGGCCGAGAATTCCACAGACTCACAACTCTCTGTGAGAAAAAGTGTTTCCTCGTCTCCGTTCTAAATGGCTTACATCTTATCCTTATTCTTAACCTGTGGCCCCTGGTTCTGCAATAAGATATCCTCTCATCCTTCTAAACTCCAGAGTGTACAAGCCCAGCCACTCAATTCTCTCAGCATATGACAGTTCCGCCATCCCGGGAATTAAACTTGTAAACCTACGCTGCACTCCCTCAATAGCAAGAATGTCCTTCCTCAAATTAGGGGACCAAAACTGTTCACAATACTCCAGGTATTAACCGAAGATAGGCACAAAAAGCTGGAGTAACTCAGCGGGTCAGGTAGCTTCCCTGGAGAAAAGGAAAAGGTGACGTTTCGGGTCGAGACCCTTCCTCAGACTGTCTGAAGAAGGGTCTCGACCAGTAACATCTATGAATATACAGGTGTCACAGATCAGCAGCAGTCTAAGATTGCCCTGATACTATTGTGGAAAGCCTCTGGTTTTCTGTCCTTTGCTTCCCCTGCTAGAAAGAGACATGGAGAAAGCTAACTCAGGTTCCATGTATTACTGAGGTGTAACTTTTACTTGCTAAGGTCCATGTTTGTGAGTGAGACTGTGGTTCTAGAATGGCTTTAGGGCCGCGTTGACACTCGTCCCATCAGAGACAGGTTTTCATCTACCTCAGCCTACCTGATCTCCTGGCTGCCAAACACTTTAACTGCCCCTTCCCTATATCCACACTGACCTTTCTGTCCTGGGCCTCCTCCATTGCCAGAGTAAGGCCTAATGCAAATTGGAGGAACAGCACCTCGTATTTTGCTTGGGCAGCTTACAACCTAGTGGTATGAATATTGATTTATCTAACTTCAAGTAACCCTTGCATCCCCTCTCTCTCTATCCCTCCCTCACCCAAGTCGTTTCAAAGTCATTTTGTTGAGTCTCATTGTCTGGAACTCATTTTCACCTAGCCCACAGCTAATAATGGCTTGTTTTATTTATCATCATTAACTTTGTGCATTTCTTTCATTCATTTGTTCTATATCTCAATTTCATTGCATCGCTGTGGGCAAATTCATTTAACTTGCGCTTTATGCGCAAGTGATGAATAAAACTGATTGTATTGATTGTATCTCCTACATCACCGTCTATATCTCTCGTTTCCCTTTCCTCTGGCTCTCAGTCTGAAGAAGGGTCACCACCCAAAACGTCGCCTATTCCTTTTCTCCAGAGATGCTGCCTGTCCCGCTGAGTGTAAATGAGCTTTTTGTGTCCAGCTTCAGTGTAAACCAGCATCTGCAGTTCCTTCCTACACGTGGTCAGGTTTTAGATGGATAGGCAACACCAGGCTGTATTTAGTAACATCTTGGGAAAGAAATGTCACCGATATCTAGTTACAAATATGATTTGAGGATAAACATAGATGGAGATCAAATATTGCATGAAATATAATATTTCCTGTTGCTAGCGATATAACATGCCAAAGATAGGTACCGCAGTCGGATTAAGCATGCCCCGTCTAAGTGACATGCCAGAGTGGACACTGAGAAATGTTTTCCAGTTCCACTTCTGGGAAATGTAACAGTTTAGGCAGCAAGAATAGATGCGACATCAGGGTCCAGGGATGGGAGCTTCACTAGTCATGGGGTCTGAGTCAGCTAGAGTGCAAACCTCTCTGCAAACTCCCTGAAGGCAGCCAGCATCGTCAAAGACCCACACCACCCTGGCCACGCTCTCATCTCGCTGCTACCATCAGGAAGAAGGTACAGGAGCCTGAAACCCGTGACCTCAGGTTCAAGAACAGCTTCTTCCCAGCAGCCACCAGGCTCTTGAACACTGCACAACACTAACCTCAGCAACGATGATCTTCTGTGGACTGTGTCTTTGGTTGCTCTGTTTTGTGCTATTATGGTGACCTAGTATTACAATTGGTAATTTAATGTATTATTGATTATTGTACATTTATCTGTGTGTTATTGGGTTTCCAGGTCTGTTGGGACTTAGTGTTAAAGAAGGAATGGCTGATGCTGGAGAATCGAGGGTACACAAAAGGCTGGAGAAACTCAGCGGGTGCAGCAGCATCTAAGTCTGAAGAAGGGTCTCGACCCAAAACGTCGCTTATCTCCTTCGCTCCTTAGATGCTGCTGCACCCGCTGAGTTTCTCCAGCCTTTTGTGTACCCTGTTGGGACTTAGGGTCTGTTTCCGTGTTGTACAACCTTATGCCTCCAACACGCTGCACTTCATCAGCCAGACGGGGCATTGAATCATCTTGATGTGGTAACCGGTTCGATTTTCTTTTGCCTCTACATCATAAATACTTTATTACCCATTTTGCGATTCCATTTTATCTTTTCTCGTTTCCAACTTTCTCAATTATTTTTTTGCAAGGCTTGTCTTTGGCTCACCATAATCCACGTTGATACTCTTTGCAGACTCCTCTGAACTTGTTGCTCAGTATTGATTCTTTGTAAGGTTAATGCAATTATTCATTAAATCTATTTGACCTGGCCTACGTGAAGAATTGTTTAGTCTGACTTTAACTTGCAATTGAGTTCAAGTCATTCATACAGTCGGGCTCATTAGGGTTTTTTTAATTCCAAGGTGTTATCTGCACCCAGATTAATGTGAATCCCTTGTTCAATTGGGCAACAGGCAGAGGAATGGTAGATGGAGTTTAATGGTGAGGTGTTGCATTTTGGGCCTGTTCTATGCCCCATGACCACGCCTGTATAATCGTTTATTTTACAGCAGCTGCAAACTTCGAGCTTCGTTGCGATATTCTAACCAAAGTTTCACATACGGCGGCACAGTGGTAGAGTTGCTGCCTTAAGGGCCTGCCCCACTTAGGCGATTTTTTAGGCGACTACAGGCGACTAGGCTGTGGCCACATGGTCGCCGGGGTGTGGCCTGTATGGTCGTGAGTCGTCTCCTCAGTCGCCCAAAGAGTCGTAGTGTCTTTCTCGTCATCACTGGATTTTCAACATGTTGAAAATTTTTCGGAGCCAGTCGGCGACAGTGGGCTTGACGCCAACGAGCGTAGCTTGACTTCTCCTGACGTAGGTGCTGTCGTAGTTGTCGCCAGGTTAACGTAGGTTGTCGCCAGGTGACGTAGGTTGTAGCCGGTGTTGACTTTGGGTTTTTTTGTTGCTGTTAAAGTAATGATTCTATTTCAAATTTTATGTTGAAGTCGCTGGTTTTTCGGCGACCTGCTATGACTACGACAGTCGCTGAAAAATAGCCTAAGTGGACAGGCCCTTTACAGCGCCAGAGACCCTGGTTCGATCCTGACTATGGGTGTTGTCTGTACGGATTTTGTACATTCTCCCTGTGACCACGTGGGTTTCCTCTGGGCCCTCTGGTTTTCCCGCGACACTCCAAAGACGTGCAGGTTTGGTGGTTAATTAACTTCTGTAAAATGTAAATTGTCCCTAGTGCGTGTAGGATAGTGCTTGCGTGCGGGTGATCGCTGGTCGCGCAGACTCGATGGGCCGAAGGATGTCTCTGAAGTCTAAAGCCTGAAGTAATGTGTTATTGAAAAGGGAGGCAATGACCGTTCTCGAATAATTTCCAATGTTAAGTTGCCAAAATACTTCAAAAGTTGTTGGGAATTGAGTTACAAATTCACAAAGAGCCTTCAGAGCGACTGGACTCTGGTCCGGGTGGAAGTGTACAGCATTTCTGTGTAAGTTCCACTTACATCTGTAAACACCACATTCCAGACATTCCACCCAGTTGATCTTGTGGGACGCGACAAGTGGAGGGAAGAGCTCCGCGGAACAGGAAGGCGAGAAGTTTCCACAGTGCACGTTATTCATTCAACTGAAACAAGCCACTGCTCTCTCCCAAACCTGACTCTATGTGAAGATCAACCAACTCATCATCAAGCCTGGCTCCCTCCTGGGGGCGGAGTAGGAGTCGGATTCATGGGAGGTGGTCTTGGAGTGGAGGGCGCTCCTCAAACTGTGGAGCATCCTGGACAATCCAGCTCACCCCCTCCATGACACGCTGGTCAACCTGAGGAGCACCTTCAGCAACAGACTGGTTCCACCAAGATGCAGCACAGAACGCCACAGGAGATTTGTTTTCCCTGTGGCTATCAAACAGTACAACTCCTCCCCCTTCTGTCATGGGGTAGACTGACTCTCTCTCACCCCCCCAAATCTTTGCACATCCCCCAATCCACCCGTCACTTTAATTTCATGTTTCATGTATCTTGTGTTTTTATCACTGTTGGCAGATCAATTTCCCTCCTGGGATAAATAAAGTTCTGTCGTTATCATATCACGGGCCGTTACTTTTGTCCGCTCCCTCACTCCTGTAGTTGAGTTTAGTTTAATGTCACGTGTACTGAGGTACAGTATAAAGCTTTTTTGTTGTGCTCCACCAGCCAGCGGGATAGTGCACAGCTACAGGGCAACGGGGATAACGTTTAGTGCAGGATAGAGTCCAGTAACGTCCGATGAAAGGTAGTACAGGAGCCGTGACCTCCAGCCTCTTCCCAGCGACCATCAGGCTCTTGAACACTACAACACTACAAACTACCAACTGTCTTGGTTGCTCTAGGGGCTTTGCGCTTACACACTTTGCACTAGTATTGTGGTTTTTTTTTAAATTTACTGTACTTTTGTTTTGTTTGTTATGTTATCCATGAGTTTTTACAGACAAAAATGTAACTGGGTACATTTGACAATTAAATACCCTTGATTACTTATCTAGATCAGACTAAAATCTTCCAAGTTTTTTTGAGAGCATAAACTTTCAGTGTATCATGAACAAATTTGCACCGGGCATTAGTTACCAAGAAGGAAATAGTGCTTCTGAGAAATGCAAGTTAGTCAGTGGTAAGATAAGGTAGAAAGTTGAATAGCAGACATATGGAATGAGTAAGTACAGGAGGCTGAGCCAGAATAAGCAAAGAACAGCTTTGAAGAATTAGATTCCTACTCGAGTTCTGGAGAAAATCCTTCTGACTGCAAACAAGTGGACCAAAGTTCACGTCTCCAATGGAAATATAAAGTCTCCATACTCCATCCCTGCATTGGTTATAGAATAGACGGCGAGATCACTCAAGGTCATAAGTTCTAGGAGCAGAATTAGGCCATTCGGCCCATCAATAGACAATAGACAATAGACAATAGGTGCAGGAGTAGGCCATTCGGCCCTTCAAGCCAGCACCTCCATTCAATGTGACCATGGCTGATCATCCTCAATCAGTAACCCGTTCCTGCCTACTCCCCATATCCCCTGACTCCGATATCTTTAAGAGCCCTATTTAGCTCTCTCTTGAAAGTATCCAGAGAACCCTCCTCAACCACCCTCTGAGGCAGAGAATTCTTGGAGAAAACCCACGCACGTCACGGGGAGAACGTACAAACTCCGTACAGACAGCACCCGTAGTCAGGATCGAACCCGGGTCCCCGGCGCTGCATTCGCTGTAAGGCAGCAACTCTCCCCGCTGAGCCATCGTGACCGGCCTTACCTCAGAGGTGAGGGAAGATCTCAATGACACGCCTGCCTGAACAGGCATGATCTTACTCATAACAATCTTCCCCAGAGTGCAAATGTCAAAGGCTAGAGGGCATAACTTCAAGGTGAGAGGGGCAAAGTTTAAAGGAGATGTGCGGAGCAAGTGTTTTTACACGGTGGTTGGTGGGTGTCAGGACTGTAGGCTTGCCAGGGGTGGTGGTGGAGTCAGCCTACTCTCCAAGGAATAAAGTCCTCGCCTGCCCACCACCTCCCCGTCTATCCTTACAAAGGAGAGCAGCAGGAAGCGACATTGTCAAATTTGAAGACAATTAGTCCATGGCTTGGTAAATGTAAAAATTGTCCGGAGTGGGTGTAGGATAGTGTTAATGTGCGGGGATCGCTGGTCGGCGCGGACCCGGTGGGCCGAAGGGCCTGTTTCCGCGCCTTATCTCTAAACTAAACTAAAAACTAAAAGGAAAGATGATGATTTTAGTCATCACTAAATATTAACCCCAGACTCTGTAAACGAATTGAGCCCAAAAGCAAAGAGTCAGCCCCCGAACCCAATGCGGTGATTGAAACAGGTACTGCAACTGCACACAAGGTGAACATTGTAGACGGTCTTTTACTGCGAGTTTCTATATGAATATGCACCAGATACTGATCCATGCACAACTCTTTAATTCCAAATATGAATACAAATGAAGAACTAGGTGAAAGGAGATAGAACAAAGTAGAGGGACAGGCCGTTCGGCCCACAATGTCGGTGTCGTACATTTTATTTTAGTTTAGTTTATTATTATCGCCATGGGTACAGTGAAGAACTTTTTGTTGCGTGCTACCCAGTCAGTGGAAAGACCACACATGATTACAACCAAGCTGTCCACAGCGTACAGATACAGGATTAAGGGAATAACGTTTAGTGCAAGATAAAGTCCAGTAAAGTCCGATTAAATATGTTCGGAGGTCTCCAATGCGGTAGATGGGAGGCCAGGACCGCTCCCCAGTTGGTAGTAGGATGGTTCAGTTGCCCGATAACAGCTGGGATGCCAAGAACATCTCTTATCTGCTTGTGCACGATCCATATCCCTCCATTCCCTGCATATCCATGTGCCCATCCGAAAAGTATCCTAAACACCACTATCGTATCTGCCTCCACCACCACCCCTGGCTGCGGGTTCCACCTGGCACCCACCACCCTCTGTGTAAAAGACTTAGAACATAGAACAGTACAGCACAAGGACAGGCCCTTCGGCCCACAATGTCCGTGCCGACCATGATGCCAAGACCAGCACTTATCTGCCTGCACGTGATCCATATCCCTCTATTCCCAGCTTATCCATGTACCCATCCAAAAGTGTCCTAAATGCCTCCACCGCCACCCGGGCATCTATAAGGGTGTCAAAGGTTACGGGGAGAAGCAGGAGAATGGGGTTGAGAGGGAAAGGTAGATCAGCCATGGTCGAATGGCAAAGTGGACTCGATGGGCCGAATGGCCTAATTATGTTCCAATGTCCAATGGTCTTATGGTCTGAGTATTCTGCATATTTTTAATATTTAACATAAACACTGTAGGTCGAAAATAAGGTCCCTGTTCAGTGTGTTCCAGGCTCCCACCATCCTCTGTGTAGAAAAGGTGCCCTGCACACCTCCTTTAAACGTTGCCCCTCTTCAACCTTCAAGCTATGCCCCTCTAATGCTTTGACATTTCCACCCTGGGGAAAAGGTTCTGACTGTCTACCCTATCTTTGCCTATCATAATTTCATACACTACTCTCAGGTCTTCCCCACAACCAGAGAAAACAATCCAGGCCTGCCCAAGATAGCTTCTATCATTACTCTATATACTTCTACTAAGTACTAAGAAAGCTAAGAACACTGGTATGATAGTTGAACGCCAGGCAATCGGTGTGGTAGCAAACACGTCTCTGGTGAACTGTAGACTTGACTTTACACTATAGAGATACAGAGCGGAAACAGGCTCTTCAGCCCACTGAGTCCACGCTGACCAGCGATCACTAGCACTATCCTACACGCTTTAGATAATTTACAATTTTACTGAAGCCAATTAACCTACAAGCCTGAGCATCTTTGGAATGTGGGAGGAAACCCACGCGGCCACAGGGAGAACGTACAAACTCCGTACAGACAGCACCCGTAGTCAGGATCGAACCGGGTCTCTGGCGCGGTAAGGTAGCAACACCACCGCTGTGCCACCCCTAACCTCCAACTGCTTGGCAAGGGGTAGAGCACGAAGAGTGGAGGCAGGAGTTGTGTAGTTGCATTCCCAGCCCAAACTTGGCACATTAACACTGATGCACCCGTGTTTTTAAAACATAATTTGTACTTGACTTAATAGCCCACCCTAGTATGTTATTGGAGCTGCTGCCTCACAGCGCCAGAGTCCCGGTGTTCGATCCTGACTACGGGTGCTGCCTATACGGAGTTTGCACGTTCTCCCCGGGAACTGCGTGGGTTTTCTCTGGGTGCTCCGGTTTCCCCCCACACTCCAAAGATCTGCAGGTTTGTAGGTACATTGGCTTTGGTGAAATTATAAAACTGTACCTAGTGTCCAGGATAGTGTTAGTGCAAAGGGGATCGCTGGTCGGATCACACTCGGTGGGCCGAAGGGCTTGTTTCCACGCTGTAACTCAAAAAAAAACCTAAGAGTGGTAAGTTGTAGCAGTCTGAAAGGTCAGGAGCAGTTGAACACAGTAAATATCATTCAGCTGTGTCATTGGGGACACAAAATCAAAAAGATCTATAATGAGCAGCTGGTTTCTTTTTCCTTGCTGGGTCTTACTAACAACTCTCTGAATTAAAGGGGATCCATTAGGTTGGAGTCAAACAGAACTGAAAATGCAACTTGGCGTTTCAGCAGAGGTTTAAAGGCATCACTGTGGGAGATACATCCATCATTGCCCCCTGCTTGTATACAGAGTACCCACAAGCAGCTCTGTCTAACATCTCCTACCTGGCAGCCAGCCATTCATCCTGCACGAATCCTCTGGCATCCATACACTTCTCCAGAGTCCAAGAAAATCCCTCCCGAAACAAGAGAGAAACAAGGAACTGCAGATGCTTGTTTACAAAAAGAAAACACAAAGTGCTGGAGGAACTCAGCGGGTCAGGCAGCATCTCGGCAGAACAAAGAAAGGTGACGTTTTGGGTCATTAGACAATAAGTGCAGGAATAGGCCATTCGGCCCTTCGAGCCAGCACCGCCATTCACTGTGATCATGGCTGATCATCCACTACAGGTACCCCGTTCCTGCCTTCTCACCAGATCCCTTGACTCCGTTGTCTTTAAGAGCTCTATCTAACTCTCTCTTGAAAGCATCCAGAGAATTGGTCTCCACTGCCTTCTGAGGCAGAGAATTCCACAGATTCACAACTCTGTGTGAAAAAGTTTTTTCTCATCTCCATTCTAAATGGCTTACTCCTTATTCTCAAACTGTGGCTCCTGGTTCTGGACTCCCCCAACATTGGGAACATGTTTCCTGCCTCTGGCGTATTCAATCCCTTAATAATGTTAAATATTTCAATAAGATATCCTCTCATCCTTCTAAATTCCAGAGTATACAAGCCCAGCCGCTCCATTCTATCAACATATGACACTCCCGCCATCCCGGGAATTAACCTGGTGAACCTACGCTGCACTCCTTCAATGGCAACAATGTCTTTTCTCTAATTTGGAGACCAAAACTGCACACAATACTCCAGGTGTGGTCCCACCAGGGCCCTGTACAACTACAGAAGGACCTCTTTGCTCCTATACTCGACTCCTCTTGTTATGAAGGCCAACATGCCATTTGTTTTCTTCACTGGGCCCCTTCTTTATCTCTGGCCTTTGTCCAACCATCTGCCTATTAAATCTCTCCCTCGCCTGTATCCACCTATCACTTGCCAGGCTTTGTCCCACCCCTCCTCTCTTCCAGTTTTCCTTCCCCTCCCCCACAGTCTGAACTAGGTCCCGACTTGAAACGTCATCTATCCATGTTCTCCAGAGATGCTGCCTGACCTGCAGAGTGACCCCAGCACTTTGTGTCTTTTTTTGCAAACCAGCACCTGCAGTTCCTTGTGTTTAGATTGACTTATTGAATTATATCTAATGTAGGATAATTACTATATACTAATTCTTCATATCACCACCCTTATCATTGCAGCATAAACAAAATGGTGGAAATACCAACTTAGCAGTGGATGCATCCTTGTTCATATATCATCAGAGCAGAATGAGGCCATTCAGCCTTTCGATTCTACTCCGCCATTCAATCAAGGCTGATCTATCTTTTCCTCTCAACCCCAATCTCTTGTCTTTGTCCCAGTGAGATCAAAACACCCCCTCAATTGCCCCCACATCTTCTCATCGAGTCAAAGAATTATCAAGTCAGAAAGCACAGAAGCAGACCGTTCAGCCCAACTCGTCCATGCCGACCAAGATGCCCCATCCTACCCAGTCCCATTTGTCTGCATTTGGCCCATATCCGTCTAAACCTTAGGTAGACACAAAATGCTGGAGTAACTCAGCGGCTCAGGCAGCATTTCTCTGGAGAGAAGCAATGGGTGACGTCTCACGTTCCTTCTCTCCAGAGATGCTGCCTGTCCCGCTGAGTTACTCCAGCATTTTGTGTCTACCTTTATACCAGCATCTGCCATTCTTTCCTACACATGTTGTTCCCTCTACACCTTTCCTATCCATTTTGTCAAGAGTCAAGAGTGTTTATTTGTCATATGTACTGACAATGGGACAATTAAATACTTGGACCTCCATTGCAGGCCTGTAGACACATGGACAATATGTAAATTATTAAACCCCAATACCAGTTCACCAAAAAACTGTCCATTGTTCATAGCTGAGGTTAGTATTGTGCAGTGTTCGAAAGCCTGATGGTTTCTGGGATGAAGCTGTTCTTGAAGCTGGAGGTCACGGTTTTTAGACTCCTATCCAAATGTCTTCAATGCTGTTATAGTCATATCTCAACTACCTCCTCTGCCAGCTTGTTCCGTTCACCCACCACCCTCTGTGTGAACCCGTTGCCCCTCAGGTTCCTATTAAATCTTTCCCCTCTCACCTTCAACCTATGTCCTCTGGTCCTCGATTCCCCTACTCTGGGTAAAAGATTCTGTGCATTCACCCTATCTATTCCCCTCATGATTATATATACATAAACATACTTTGTTTCTTCCTCAGAGAAAGAACGTCAACAAATCAACTTTCATTAGCAGTGGTAGTAAAGTCATTTAGCCAGAATTGTGCCATAGACACTAGTTTAGTTTACAGATACAGCATGGAAACAGGCCCTTCGGCCCACCGAGTCCACACCTACCATCGACCGCCCGTTCACACTAGTTCTATGTTATTCAACTTTCTCATCCACTCCCTACACACTCGGGGCAATTTACAGAGGCCAATTAGAAACATAGAAACATAGAAGCATAGAACATAGGTGCAGGAGGAGGCCATTCGGCCCTTCGAGCCAGCACCGCCATTCATTGTGATCATGGCTGATCGTCCCCTATCAATAACCCGTGCCTGCCTTCTCCCCATAATCCCTTGACTCCACTAGCCCCTAGAGCTCTATCTAACTCTCTCTTAAACCCATCCAGTGACTTGGCCTCCACTGCCCTCTGTGGCAGGGAATTCCACAAATTTGACCTACAAATTGACCTACGTGTTTGGGACGTGTGAGGAAACCGCAGCACCCGGATGAAACCCACGCGGTCACGGGGAGGACGAGCCAACTCCACACTGACTGCACCGGAGGTCAGGATCGAACCCGGGACTCTGGCGCTGTGAGGCGGCAGCTCCCACCCACTGCACCGCTGTGCCACCATATTCTGCCTAGGACATTCCCAACCATTCTGTAGAACGTTTCCAAGACGACCAACAGTGAGGCTCCCATTCAGCAACATTCCTCAACCAGTGATTGAGACAGAGGTTGTAGGAAGTTACTGGCGTAAACGTGGCTTCCACAGCTGAATAACATGAGCAAGAGAGCTGCTCGTACAGATGTAACGGCAACAGTATTTATACCTACTGTTTGTACAAGAGTTAAACAATGCTCATTGGCTTTATCTGTTAGCACCAGGTCCCTTTTTATCAGCCTTTCATGGCAGGGTTAGATTATATATTTTTAGAATAACAATGATTGTAGGAAGCTTATCATTAGTGCATCTGAATTCCTTTACTTGAAGCCTGGTGACTAAGATTGCAAAATGCTGAGAGCTGCCTGCTTAAGAAATGATTTAGAGTCACAGAGCACGGAAACAGGCCCTTAGGCCCAACTCCATGCCAACCAAGATGCCCCATCTACGCTCGTCCCATCTGCCTGCGTTCGGCCCATTTCCCTCTGAACCTTTCCTATCCACGAATCTGCCCAAATGTTTTTTCTAAATGTTGTTATAGTCCCTGCCTCAACTATCTCCTCCGGCAACTCGTTCCATACACCCACCACCCTCTGTGTGAAAAGGTTGCCCCTCAGGTTCCAAGTAAATGTATCCCCCCTCACCTTAATCCCATGTCCTCTGGTTTTTGATTCCCCTCCCTGGGTAAAAGACTCTGTGCATTCACCCTATCTGTTCCCCTCATGATTTTATACACCTCCATTAGATCACCCCTCACCCTCCCAAGGAATAAAGTCCTCGCCTGCCCAACCACTCCCTGCAGCTCAGATGAGAGGGGAAGAGATTTAATAGGAATCTGAGGGGCATCTTTTTCACTGTAAGTGTTCACTTTATCCATGCCCCTCATGATCTTGAACACCTCAAAAGGTCATTCCAGACACAGTCTACCCTCTGAGAGATAAAAAAGATAATTGAATGACAGTCTTTGTTAGATTGCCAGCCTTGCGATCTCTCAGCTCAGGCTCGGTGTCACGCGAGTCACAGGTCTTCACTTTCAGAGCGGATCTGAAAACAACTCAAGTGCACAATATATAATTAGGGCGGTCACGGTGACAGAGCGGTAGAGTTGCTGCCTCGCAACGCCAGAGACCCGGGTTCAATCCTGACCTTTGGTGCTGCCTGTACAGAGATTGTTGTACATTCTCCCTGGGACCTCGTGGGTTTTCTCCGGGAGCTCCGGTTTCCTCTCACACTCCAAAGACGTACAGGATTGTAGGTTAATTGGCTTGGTATAATTGTGTGGGTTTAGCGTATATGTGTGGCGATCACTGGTCGACACGGACCCATTGGGCTGAAGGGACTGTTACCGCTCTGTATCTCTAAACTAAACTAAACTAAACGTTACTGAAAGGTGTCTCTCAGCCTGGGTAAGAGGCTCCTGACAGCGGGGAGTTCAGCTTAACCAAGGTGTAATTGTGTGTGCAGTGGCTGGCATCTGTGAAGGCATTAATTAGGCTGGGAGTGCCCAACCTGGGTGCAAGGTGCCAGCTGCCTTCCCTCACCCTCTGCCCGCAACATCTGGCACAGCTGCAGCTTGCCAGCGGGCATGAAGCACTCCCAACACCACACATCTGCACCCGCACGAATAACAAGCAGGGCTGACCAAGCTTTGGACTTCTCTCACTTTTATCATCATTCTGTCGAGTCACATCATTCCCTTTATCTGTACACTGCGGATCACAATCATGTATAGTCTTTCTGCTGACTGGTTAGCGCACAAACAGAAGCTTTTCACTGTACCTCGGAGCACCTGGGAATAAAACAAACCCGAACGCAAACTCAAACTCACAAGGGTTGATGTCCCATCTACACTAGTCCCACCAGCCTGCGTTTGACCCATGCCCCTCTAAACCTGAGTAACAAGCAACTGCAGACGTAGGCCTGACCTACTGAGCTACTCCAGCATTTTGTGTATTCCCTCTAAACATTTCCTATCCATGTACCTGTCCAAGTGTCTTTTAAATGTTGTTATAGTACCTGCGCCAACTACCTCCTCTGGCAGCTCGTTCCACATACCCATCACCCTCTGTGTAAAAAAGTTGCCCCTCAGATTCCCATTCAATCTTTCCCCTCTCACCTTAACCCTGTGTCCTCTGCTTCTTGATTCCCCTACTCTGGGTAAAAAAAACGTGCATTTACCCTCTCATGATTTTGTACACCTCTATAAGATCACCCCTCAGCCTCCTGTGCTCCAAGGAATAATGTGTTAACCTGCCCAACCTATCCCCATGTTCCTATAATCTCTCCATTGTACAATTAGTGATTTCATGCATGTTAAGATGACCTAATAACCACTACCCGGAGCACTGTGTGCAGTTGTGGTCGCCCAGCTACAGGTATAATGTCATTAAGTTGGAAAGGGTGCAGAGGATATTCACCAGGATGTTACCTGGGCTTGCGGGCTTGAGCTACAGGGAGAGGTTGAATAGGCTGGGACTTTTTTCTTTGGAGCGTAGGAGGCTGAGGGGTGACCTTATTGAGGTGTACAAGATCATGAGGGGCACGGATAAAGTGAAGAACGCTCACAGTCTTTTCCCAGGGTAGAGGGCTCTACCACTAAAGAACACAGGGTTATGGTGAGAGGGGAGAGATTTAAGAGGGTGCTCAGGGGCAAACTTTTTTCACTCAGAGTGTAGTCTGTATATGGAACGAGCTGCCAGAGGAAGCTATAGAAGCGGATACAAATATGATTTTTAAAAGACATTTGGAGAGATATGGATAAGAAGGGTTAGAGGTATATGGGCCAAATGTAGGTAAATGGGACTAACCCAATATGTCAATCGGGTTGGCATGGACAAGGTGGGCTGAAAGGCCTGTTTCCGTGCTATACAGCTTCCCGACTGACTCTGACTACAGTCTTCCAACTGGATAACAATACTGGCAGTGACTCAAGTTGAGGAATTTAAAATTCATTCTAATATAAAAACATTTTCCAATTTGAATTACTACAACCTTGTGTTTGGCTCCAGATCAAAGTTGGAATCTGGATTTGATTACTAATTCTGCTATTCTTGGCCGACGTTCTTTTCTTCCAGCAGGGGAAATAGCTGTGTAGGAGTCTCCAAAATAACAAGGGCCAGGTACTTGCTCCCTGGTAACTTGGGAGATGGGTTCTGCTGTTCTACAGAATGGCCCTTTGATGGTGGGGAGGTCAGTACCTGTGATGGACCGGGCAGTGTCCACCACTCTCTGTAGTCTCCTTCGTTCCTGGGCGTTTGAGTTACTGAACCAGGCCCTGATGCAACCAGTCAGTGTGCTTTTCATTTGGCGGTTGATACAGTATTCATGAACATAGCAAATCTCAGTAATGCCAAGAGTTGTGAGCGCAGCCCAGACCATCACACAAACCAACCTTCCTTCATTTGACTCCATCTACTCTTAACGCCGCCTCGGCAAGGCCACGAGCATAATCACGGACTAGCCTCACTCCGATCACTCCCTCTTCTCCCCTCTCCCAACAGGCCAGAGGTATAGAAGTGTGAAAATGCACACCTCCAGATTCAGAGACAGTTTGTTCCCAGCTGTTATAAGGCCACTAAACCATCCTACCAGCAACTAGACAGTGGTCCTGATCTCCCATCTACCTCATTGGAGACCCTCGGACGATCTCAGATCAGACTATACTGAACATTAACTTGCACTAAACATTATTCCCTTATCCTGTATCTGTACACTGTGGATGGCTCGATTGTAATCATGTATTGTCTTTCCACTGACTGAATAGCACGCAACAAAAGGTTTTCACTGTACCGGGTACACATGACAATAAACTAAACTCAACCCCTCAATCTTCTGAGGCAGTAGAAGTGTATTAGAAACATAGAAACATAAAAAATATGTGGACGAGTTGGCCATTCAATATAATCATAGCTGATCATCCAAAATCAGTACCGCGTTCCTGTTTTTTCCCTATAACCCTCGATTCCGTTGGCCCTAAGAGCCCTAGCCCTATATCTAAAGGGCCTGTCCCACTTCGCCATCATTTGCGCCCCATTTACGTGCCATATGTAAGATAGGTCGGCGCGCCGTTACGCGCAAATCACGTGACATCATGCCTTCTGGTGCGCGTGACGTCATTAGAATACCCTGCGGCGAACAGCGACGCATGGTTATGCATGGCGCATGAGACGTCGGGACGCCAGCGTACGACACCAATGCGTCAGCGTGTATACCCAATGCATCAGCGTGCGTATGCGATACGTCACGCCAGTGGCGCGCGAGGATTCCGTGCAACACGAAATCCTGGAGCGCCGTGCGATGCCGTGCGCAATTCCACACTCCTCCACACCTCTCCATGCGCCCGTCCCGCGTTACCCACACGCTACCCGTGCGTCACAACACGTCTACCACGTTTGTGGAGGTCAGGTACATGGCGCGCAAATGACAGGCCCTTTACTCTCTCTTGACTACATCTATGACCACATCGAAGAACCCTTTTCAGCAATATTCTGGATGAATAGCCAAAGGGCACAGTGGCTTCTCTATGTTCAGCTGGGTGATGTTTACTCGCAAGCTATGAGCATCTCTGCAAGCAAATGGGCCCCAGAATAGCTGAGCTAATCACAGGAACCTCCAAATTATCTCAGAGAAGGCCACGAGATAATGAAGCACTCTGGAATCCGAATGGAGGCAAGGAGCCCTTAATTCGAGCAAATGCTTCTGGAAAAAAAATCCCCAATTATTTACAGCTCTGGAAAGCGTGTACCTTTATTATGAAACTTTAGCTGTTAAATAATTTTCCTTGATTGGCTGTTGAGGTTCAGATTTATTATTGTCAAATAAGACCATAGGTCGTATGAGCAGAATTAGGTCATCGAGTCTACTCCACCATTCAATCATGGCTGATCTATCTTTCCCTCTCAGCCCCATTCTCCGACCTTCTCCCCATAACCTTTGACACCCTTACTAATCAAGAACCTGTTAATCTCAGCCTTAAAAATACCCACTGACGTGGCCTCCAGAGCCGTCGGTGGCAATGAATCCCACAGATTCACCACCCTCTGACTAAAGAAATTCCTCCGCATCCCCTTTCTAAAGGGTTAAGAAGGAACTGCAGATGCTGGAATAATCAAAGGTAGATAAAAATGGTGGAGAAACTCAGCGGGCGAGGCAGCATCTATGGAGCGAAGGAAATAGGCGCCGTTTCGGGTCGAGACCCTTCTCTTGTCTCCCCTCCTTTCTAAAGGTAGTCATTTTATTCTGAGGTTATGGCTTCTGGTCCTAGACATGTACTGAGGTTAAGTGTAAAGCTTTGTTTTGCATGCTCTCCAATCAGGTCGGATAATACTATACATAAATACAAGTCAAACTCACGTACAATAGTTAGAGCAAAGGATCAGACGACTGAACCATCCTCTCGACATCTAGAGAGTGGTCCTGAGTTACTATCTACCTCGTTGGAGACCCTTGGACTATCTTAAATTTGGACTTTACTACTGTATCTTGCAGTAAACGTTATTCCGTTTATCCTGTAACTATACACTTGATCATGTATTGCCTTTCCGCTGACTGGTTAGCACGCAGTAACAGCTTTTCACTGTCCCTCAGAACACGTGACAATAATCTAAACTAAACTAGACTCTGTTTCACAGAGGAAGAGGACTTAACTTTTTGGTGCCTTTCCCCTCAGTGGAAAATTTTGATTCTGCTGTGGGGGGGATGTTCATGTTGAATTCTATAATGTGTTGTGTCATTTTTCTTATTTTTAATTTTTCTATGGATGTACAGACACTTTATTATTTCTTTTATTATTTATTTTATGTAAAGCACTTTGGTTTCAATGCAAGTTGATATAAATAAAATTTACTTACTTACTTACTCAAGGGCCTGTCCCTCTCGGCCGTCATTTGCGCCTCATTTACGCATCATGTGTAAAATAGGTCGACGCGTCGTGACGCGTGGGGTGCACCTGGGTGACGCACGCATTGCGCATGGTGAGGCGTGGAATCGCTTGCAGTGGCGTGCGGTATCGCACGGCGCTCCAAGATTTCGTAGTGTAACCTGCATGACGTATCGCAGTGCGCACGCTGACGCATTGGCGACGCATATCGTGCGGTGGCACATGGTTATGCCACCGTGTGTCAACGTCCGTAACCATGCATTGTCCCGCGCTGCAGGGTATTCTAACGATGTCACAGCGCACCAGACGGCCGTGCTGACGCGTGATTTGCGCGCGACGTCGCGCATCACGACGCGTCAACCTATTTTACATAGGACACGTAAATGAGGCGCAAATGGCGGCCAAGTGGGACAGGCCCTTAAAGATACAGAGTGCAGAATATAGTTCTCAGCATTGTAGCGCATCAGTTCCACAGGCAAAGTCCAATGTCCGCAATGGGGTAGAGGTGAATCGGACAGTACCCCAGCTTATAAAAGGACCGTTGAGAAGCCTGATAACAGAGGGGAAGCGGCTGGTGGTGCGTGCTTGCAAGCGTCTGCAGCTTCAGGTACGGGTCGTGTGTGTTAAAGGGATGTGATTGAGCAGAGAGGCACCAGGCAGGTGCAGATGTTCCTGAGCAGGGCAGCACGTGGTCCTGAGCTGGGACCTGTTGCCGTCCAGGGAGCTGGGTGTTCCTCAGAGATCACAGGCTGGTCTCCTGGAGGTGCCTGCACGCAACCCCGGAGAAATATCCGAGCAACATGCAAACTCAGCTGTGTTATGTGAAAGATCTCCCTTTGAACATTGAGGTTGTCAGCAACAAGCTCGTTGGCAGAGAGGGGGAAGGGACGGACCTGGAATGGCAACCACGTACTTCAAGATTCAAGATTCAAGAGAGTTTATTGTCATGTGTCCCAGATAGGACAATGAAATTCTTGCTTTCCTTCAATACCACAGAATATAGTAGGCATAAATAAATACAGAACAGATCAGTGTGACCATATGCCAATTAATATATATATACACACACACATAAATAAACAGATAAAGTGCAATGGGCTATTAATGATCAGACTTTTGTTTGAGTTGAGTTTAATAGCCTGATGGATGTGGGGAAGTAGCTATTCCTGAACCTGGTTGTTGCAGTCTTCAGGCTCCTGTACCTTCTACCTGAAGGTAGCGGGGAGATGAGTGTGTGGCCAGGGTGGTGTGGGTCCTTGCTGATGCTGCCAGCCTTTTTGAGGCGGCAACTGCGATAGATCCCCTCGATGGTAGGGAGGTCAGAGCCGGTAATGGGCTGGGCAGTGTTTACTACTTTCTGCAGTCTTTTCCGCTCCTGGACTCTCAAGTTGGCGAGCCAAGCCACGATGCAACTGGTCAGCACGCTCTCTACTGTGCACCTGTAGAGGTTCGAGAGAGTCCTCCTTGACATACTTACCATTCAGCACAGGAAGGAAATGGATTGCAACAGAGAGTAGTTCTGAGCTACCGTCCACCTCATTGGAGGCCCTCCAACTGTCTTTGATCAGACTTTACTGGCCTTAACCTGCCCTAAATGTTAATCCCTTAACATGTATCTGTACACTGTGGGCAGCTCGATTGTAATCTTGTATAGTCTCACCGCTGACTGGTTAGCACGCAATAAAAAGCTTTTGACTGTACCTCAGTACACGTGACAATAGACTAAAACTGAAACTGTTGCACAGCCAATAGACACTTACAGCTCGGCCCAACTCCCCATGCCGAGCAAGATGCCCCATCTACACTAGGCCCACCTGCCCACATTGGGCCCATATACCTCTAAACGTTTCCTATCCATGGTACTGTTCAAATGTCTTTAAACTGTTGTTATAGCACCTGCCTCAACTACCTCCCCCGGCAGCAAGTTCCATACACCCGCCCCACCCTCCAGTTAGAACGTAACAAAAGCTTTTCACTGTACCTCAGTACATGTGACAACAAACTGAACTAAACTGTATGAAAAATCTCCTCCCAGAACCAGAACCAGGGAGTCACAGTCTTTGAATAAAGGGGAGGCCATTTAAGACTGAGGTGAGAAAAAACTTTTTCACCCAGGGAGTTGTGAATTTGTAGAATTCCCTGCCACAGAGGGCAGTGGAGGCCAAATCACTGGATGGATTTAAGAGAGAGTTAGATAGAGCTCTAGGGGCTAGTGGAGTCAAGGGATATGGGGAGAAGGCAGGCACGGGTTATTGATGGGGGACGATCAGCCATGATCACAATGAATGGCAGTGCTGGTTCGAAGGGCCGAATGGTCTCCTCCTGCACCTATTTTCTATGTTTCTATGTTTCTATTACTCACTGCAAGCGATGTTTGAGATTCGACTTTTGACATTAAAAATAACAAACTCCCCCAGTCCCACATTTCCCCTTTACCCCCCTCATTTCCCCCCCCCACCCACCCCCCCCCCCCCCCCCCCCCCCCCCCCCACCCCCCCCCCCCCCCCCCCCCACCCCCCCCCCCCCCCCCCCACTCCCCCGTCTCCTCCCACCCAACATCCATCCCCTCCGGCTGTACATTTCACTCCTCCTCTTCTCTCTTTATCCAACAGCCTTTTGTCTCCTTTTCACCTCCAGCTTTTGTCACTTACACCACTCATCTGACAATCACCCCCCCCCCCCCCCCCCCCGGTTTTCTCCTGGTGCCCCGGTTTCCTCCCACATCCCAAAGACGTGCAGATTGCTTGGCTAATTGGCCCTCTGTAAATTGCTCCTGGCATGTGGGGAGCAGGTGAGAAAGTGGGGTCACATGGAACTGAATTTCTATTGAATTGAACTGGTGTAGGGGGTGATCATGGGTCAGCACGGACTCAGTGGGCCAAAGGGTCTGTTTCCATGCTGTGCCTCTAAACTAAACTACATGCAGTTTTTTATTCTATCACCAGAACATGATGGACTACCTCTTGTATTTTGTAATTATGTTTTTTCAGCAATATTTTATATCTTATTTATTCCTGTGAGTTGTCTGCGTCTCTGCCCGTGTGATGCTGTTGCGTGGTAGATTTTCATTGTACCTCACTATACTTGTGTTGATGACAATAAACTCAACTTGCAACGACATAATCGTCTGAAGAAGGGTCTTGACCAGAAATGTCACCCATCCACGTTCTCCAGAGATGCTGCCTGACCCGCTGAATTACTCCAGCACTCTCAGCACTTTTCTCTAATATAATCACTTTAGCAGTTCTAAATCTAAGAAGTAATTTGAGGATGGGTATTCTTGCTATTGAGGGAGTGCAGCGTAGCTTCACAAGGTTAATTCCAGGGATGGCAGGACTGTCATATGCTGAGGGAATTAAGCAGCTGGGCTTGTACACTCTGGAGTTTAGAAGAATGAGAGGGGATCTTATTGAAACATATAAGATTGTTAAGGGTTTGGACACGCTAGAGGCAGGAAACATGTTCCCGATGTCGGGGAGTCCAGAACCAGGGGCCATTTAGAACGAAGATGAAGAAACACTTTTTCTCACAGAGAGTTGTGAGTCTGTGGAATTCTCTGCCTCAGAAGGCGGTGGAGGCCGGTTCTCTGGATGCTTTCAAGAGAGAGCTAGATAGGGCTCTTAAAGATAGCGGAGTCTGGGTATATGAGGAGAAGGCAGGAACTGGGTACTGTTTGGGGATGATCAGCCATGATCACATTAAATGTTTTGTATAATTATTGCCTGCTCCACCCCAATCCTTCCCCACAATCAGTCTGAAGAAGGGTCCCGACCCAAAACATCGCCTATCCGTGGTCCCCAGACATGCTGCCTGGCCCACTGAGCTACTCCAGCACTCGGGGTCTTCTTTAGTAAACCAGCACCTGCAGTTCCTGGTGTCTCTGTGATATTGCCTCTGTTTTAGTACTGGAAAGGGTACAGAGAAGATTTACGAGGATGTTGCAGGGACACGTGGGTCTGAGCTGTAGGGAGAAGGTGACCAGGCTAGGACTCTGTTCCTTGAAATGCAGGAGGATGAGGGGATATTCTAGAGAGGTGTATAAAATCACAAGAGGAATAGATCGGGTAGACGCACAGAGTCTCTTGCCCAGAGTAGGGGAATCAAGGACCAGAGGACATAGGTTCAAGGTGAAGAGGAAAAGATTTAATAGGAATCTGAGGGGTTACTTTTTCACTCAAAGGGTGGTGGGTGTATGGAATGAGCTGCTGGAGGAGGTATTTGAGGCTGGGACTATCGCAACGTTTAGACAGGTACATGAATAGGACAGGTTTGGAAGGATATGGGCCAAACGCAGGCAGGCGGGACTAGTGTAGCTGGGACATTGTTGGCCGGGGGTACACAAAATGCTGGAGAAACTCAGCGGGTGCAGCAGCATCTATGGAGCGAAGGAGATAGGCAACGTTTCAGGCCGAAACCCTGCCTATGGGTTTCGGGCCGAAACGCTGCCCATCTCCTTCGCTCCACAGATGCTGCTGCACCCGCTGAGTTTCTCCAGCATTTTGTGTATCCTCGATTTTCCAGCATCTGCAGTTCCTTCTTTAACGCATTGTTGGCGGGTGTGGGCAAGTTGTGACGAAGGGCCTGTTTCCACACGGTATCATTCTGTGACTGTGTGACTCTCTCTGAGTCCCGTTATCAACGTGATGCTGGTTTACTGTGGAGGCCAGCAGCTTGTTCTACAGTGCCTCAGGGAGCGGACAGTATCGAGGGATTCGATGCATGCCCGCTGCTCTCCCGTGGACGGGCTCCACGCTGGGGGAGCTGGGGGCTGTGCCACACCGATGAGGCACTCACCCACCCACAGGGAGGCAGGGAATACGAAAAGCTGACTCAACCCAGCTATCACCAAGCACTGGAGAACGACACAGAGTGCCGGGGTAACTCAACGGCTCAGGCAGCATCTCCAGAGTAAACAGATGGGTGACGTTTCGGGTCGCGGTCCGTCTTCAGACCGAGCACACTCTGAGTAGCAAGACCTGGCCTCTTCTGCCTTACCCATATAACCATATAACCATATAACAATTACAGCACGGAAACAGGCCCTCTCGGCCCTTCCAGTCCGTGCCGACCATTTGTTTTCCCCTAGTCCCATCTACCTGCACTCAGACCATACCCCTCCATTCCCTTCACGTCCATATACCTATCCACTTTACTCTTAAATGTTAAAATCGATCCTGCCTCCACCACTTCTGCTGGAAGCTCATTCCACACAGCCACCATCCTCTGAGTAAAGAAGTTCCCCCTCACGTTACCCCGAAACTTCTGTCCCTTAATTCTCATGTCATGCCCTCTTGTTTGAATCTTCCCTACCCTCAATGGGAAAAACGTATCCACGTTAACTCTGTCTATCCCTTTCATCATTTTAAAGGCCTCCATCAAGTCCCCATTTTGGCTCCTAATTTGAGGAAGGACATGGAACAATCTTCAGCCAAGCAATGTTTACACACTCTAAAGGAGTCTTTGCTTGCACTTTTACAATTACCTGGTATTACTGTAATTAATTTATAAAGTTTTTTTTTTAAATTATTATGTTTATATTGGGAAACAAGGGAATGGCAGAACAGTTAAACGAGTGCTTTGGTTCCGTCTTCACTAAGGAAGACACAAACAATCTCCCAGAAATACTAGGGGACCGAGGACCTAGTGGGAGGGAGGAACTGAAGGGAATCCACATCAGTCAGGAAATGGTGTTAGGTAAACTGTTGGGACTGAAGGCAGATAAATCCCCAGGGCCTGATGGTCTGCATCCCAGAGTACTCAGAATGGTGTCAGATTAGGAAAAGGGGAGGTGCAACGAGACCTGGGTGTGCTTGTACATCAGTCACTGAAAGTAAGCATGCAGGTACAGCAGGCAGTGAAGAAAGCTAATGGCATGTTGGCCTTCATTGCGAGAGGATTTGGGTTTAGGAGCAAGGAGGTCCTACTGCAGTTGTACAGGGCCCTGGTGAGACCGCACCTGTAGTATTGTGTGCAATTTTGGTCTCCTAATTTGAGGAAGGACATTATTGCTCTTGAGGGAGTGCAGCGTAGGTTCACCAGCTTAATTCCCAGGATGGCGGGACTGACATATGATGAAAGAATGGGCCGACTTGGCTGGTATTCACTGGAATTTAGATGAGAGGGGATCTTATAGAAACATATAAAATCCTTTGGACAGGATTGGACAGGTGAGATGCAGGAGAAATGTTCCCGATGTTGGGGGTGTCCAGAACCAGGGTCACAGTTTAAGAATAAGGGGTCGGCCATTTAGGACTGAGATGAGAAAATAATTTATTTACCGAGAGAGGTGTGAATCTGTGGAATTCTCTGCCACAGAAGGCAGTGGAGGCCAATTCACTGGATATTTTCAAGAGAGAGTTAGATTTAGCTCTTAGGGCTAACGGAATCAAGGGATATGGGGAAAAAGCAGGAACGGGGTACTGATTCTGGATGATCAGCCATGATCACAGTGAATGGCGGTGCTGGCTCGAAGGGCCGAATGGCCTCCTCCTGCACCTATGTTTCTATGTTTCTATTGTATATTTAGCTGGTAGAGCCACTGCCTCCTAGGGACACAGACCCGGGTTCGATCCCGACTACGGGTGCTGTCTGTGTGGAGTTTGTCCGTTCTCCCCGTGGCCTGCGTGGGTTTTCTGAGAGATCTTCGGTTTCCTCCCACACTCCAAAGACCTACAGGTTTGCAGGTTGATTGGCTTGGTAAATGTAAACATTGTCCCCAGAGGGTGCAGGATGGTGTTAATGTGCGGGGATCGCCGGTTTGCACGGACCCGGTGGGCCGAAGGGCCTGTTTCCGTGCTGTATCTCCAAACTGCACGCAATGTGGCCCGACCAAGGCTGCAGGGTTAAACTAATCCCCTCTGCCTGCATGTGATCAATTCCCCTCCATTCCCTCCTTATCCATGTGCCCATCCAGAATCCACAGATACCAGGTAGAAACTGGGGTCAAGGAAAGGGCGTTCAGGTCGCGGCCCTGTTTCCACCAATCCTTCCACCTCCACACACAAGAAGCGACAAGACAGACACCATTTGTGCAGATGCCGAGAACAACTCTGGCTGAACGACTTCTAATCTTGTGTGTGGACTCGATAAGAAGAAGAGGTTTGAAAATGAAGTTTATTTTTAGCGAAGATACGTGGACACTCGGGGAGATAGCAGATGCTAACCCCGTGGGGTCGTTTGGTCTCTAAATGGGATTGTCTGTTGATCTTGCGAAGGGTTCCCCTCACTCTGAGTAAAGGGCCTGTCCCACTGCACGAGCTCTCCCGAGTTTATAAAAAAAATCAAACTCGTGGTAAGCACGTAGAATGTACGTAGCGGGAACGTCGGAGCTCGGGACGTCTCTTAGTGGCTCGTAACGCTAACGGCAAGTCTCTCTCCCTCCCTCTCTCCCCCCCTCCCTCCCTCTCTCCATCTCCCTCCTCTACCCCCCTATCTCTCCCTCTCTCTCTCCCTCTCCCCCCCCATCTCCCCTCCCCCTCTCCCTCTCCAACTCTCTCCCCACTCTCCCCCCATCTCTTCCCCCCCTCCCCCTCTCTCTCCCCTCTCTCTCTCTCTCTCTCTCCCTCTCTCTCTCTCTCTCTCTCTCTCTCTCTCTCTCTCTCTCTCTCTCTCTCTCTCTCCGTGACTATGCGTGTATGGTTGCAGCCAGGAGATGACCTCCTGCCTTGGTCTCTCTGTGCCTCAGGGTGTCCCCTAGGAACCAGTGTGTCCCCACCTGTTCCCCACCTGCCTGCTGTCCCTCAGGCAATGTGTCTGAAAACACCCTGGTAGTTTCCACATGCACATCCCATCACCCCACTGCCATTCCTCCCGAACCACTCGCAAAACAGTGTTGAACAAACAGACACAGGAGCCTGAAAACGGTGACGTCCAGGTTGAAGAACAGCTTCCTCCCAGCAACCATCAGGCTCTTGAACACTGCACAACACTAACCTCAGCAACTATGATCTTCTGTGGACTGTGTCTTTGGTTGCACTACGGACTTCAGTTTTGCATTAATATGGTTACCTTGTCTGTCTGTGATCTCAGGAGCTACGCCAAAACGGTACACAACAGCGCAAATTTTCATTTGCAGACTTTTACTCAGCCTATTCCCATGGTCGTTCATATCAAGTTTCTTTACATTTGATGTTATATTTCACAAGTTATTGATATGTAAATTTAAAAAAAGCCAACTTTTAGAATAATAACTGACTGTGAGAGTGAGACTTTTTTTAGCAGCTTCCAGTGATGATGTCACAATGGCATCTCACACTCCTCCAATCGAAATGGGGTCTCATTTACACCAGCTGCCGTGAACATTCCGACAACCTCATCACCATGACATCACAATGTGATTTCTGCCGCCACTACACAAGCGATGAGAGTTGACGGAGTGGGGGATGGGAGGACAAGAAATGTCATTTAAACATTGTCTTTGGTGGGGGAGTGCGAAAGGGGAGAGGTGAGGCAGGGAGTGACTGAGGGTAGGGAAAAGGAGAGGGAGGAGGTGACAGAGAGACACTGGGATCTGCAGCTCAAGGGGAGTAAGATTCCCCCCCCCCCCCCCCCCCCCCCCCCCACCACACGTCCGAAGAATTGATTGGCTCCAGGGAGTGCCGATGCCGACCCAAAGGTCAAGTCCATTCATTGGCTCCGAGAAGCGCCGACTGCCCCCCCCCCCACCACCACCACGTGGGAAGGATTGATTGCGTTGGGGGAACAGGTTGCGTTGGGGGAACGAGTGAGTGGTGGAATATTGCATTGGGGAAATGGAGCCCAACGGGTCGGGGGGGGGTATGGAGCGGAGAGGGGTTATGGAGGGTGGGAGGGAGTGACTGAGGGTAGGGACTGACTGAGGGTAGGGGAAAGGTTAAGGAGGGCGTGGAGGAGGGGAGGAGGTGAGGGGAGAGAAGAGGAGGGGGAGGGATTGTTGGAGGACGAGGGGAAATGAGCCGCGCCTGTGCAGTTGGGGACTATGTGTGAGTGGTGGAATATTGTGTTGGGTGAACGGGTTACGTTGGCGGAACGGGTGACGGGGGTGATTGGCTCCGGGGGGGCGCCTGTCTCCGGGGTGAGCGCCGACATCGCGTGCAGGGACCAGACCTCCCGTGTGGCACCGCCCCCCCCCCCCGTCCCTCACAGTGGGGGACGGGGCTCAACGGGTCCCACTTGGTCTAGTTTATTATATTATTGATTATTATATATTTATCTGTGTGTTATTGTGTTTACGGGCCTGGATATAAATAAATCAATGAAGACACAAGGAACTGCAGATGCTGGTTTACAAAAACAACGCAAAGTGCTGGAGTAACTCAGCAGGTCGGGCAGCATCTCTGGAGAACATGGATAGGTGACGTTTCGGGTCAAGGCCCTTCTTTGGTCTCAATAATAGCTGTTCGCAGGAGGTTGCGGGGGAGACCTGATAGAGGTATAGAAAATATTGGTGACGTAGATAGGGTAGACAGTCAGAACCTTTTTCCCAGCATGAAAAAATCAAATGCTAGAGGCCACGGATTTAAGGTGAGAGGAGCAAAGTTTAGCGGGGATGTGCGGGGCAAGTTCTTAACACAGAAGGTGGTGGGTGCCTGGAACGTGCTGCCGGGGGGGGGTGGTGGAGGCAGATATGATAGTGGCGTTTAAGAGGCATTTGGATCGGCACATGGATATGCAGGGAATGGAGGGATATGGATTATGCGCAGGCAGATAAGAGTTGATATGATTTTAGGTTTAAGATGAGGTGGGAAAGATTTAAAAGGAACCTGAGGGGCAACTTTCTTTTTCCAAGCGGTGGTGGCGGTCAGGAACAATCTGCCAGAGGAGGCAGTTGAGGCAGGTACTATCACTATGTTTAAAACACATTTGGATAAGTACATGGATTCACATTCGGCAGGAAATGGTGTTGGGTAGGCTGATGAGACTGAAGGCTGAGAAATCCCCAGCGCCTGATGGTCTGCATCCCAGGGTACTTAAGGAAGTGGCTCTAGAAATCGTGGATGAATTGGCGATCATTTTCCAATGTTCTCTTGATTCAGGATCCGTTCCTGATGATTGGAGGGTAGCTACTGTTATCCCACTTTTTAAGAAAGGCGGGAGAGAAAAAACAGAGAATTAGCCTGTGGGGAAGATGCTGGAGGCAATTATAAAAGATGAAATAGCTGCACATTGGGATAACAGTAACAGGCTTGGTCCGCGCCAGCATGGATTTACGAGGGGAAATCATGCTTGACTAATCTTCTGGAACGGGGTACTGAATGTGGATGATCAGCCATGACCACAGTGAATGGCTGAATGGCCTACTCCTGCACCTATTGTCTATTGTCTATTCTCTGTTGGATAGGATAGGTTTAGAAGGATTTGGGCCAAACGCAGGTAGGTAGGTGCGACGAGTGTAGATGGGGTATTTTGTTCGGCATGGGCAAGTTGGGCTGAAGGGCCTTGTTTCCACAATGTATGACTCTGTTACTCAATGTCCTTGGCATCATGTTGGGCACGGGCATTGTGGGCTGAAGGGCCTGTTCTTGTGCTGTACTGTCCAATGTTCATCCGACTAAAACGTTTGATTTCCTTTTTGCTGACGGTCGAATCTGTAGCGGCTGGCCAGGTGATTGTGCAAGCCATCAATCGGCAAGATAAGGGAGATCATCAACTGGTCAGACATTACTTGGACTCATTGATCAGTGCAGGATACTGTGATCAATGGACGGACATACCAAGGATGCGTTTGTCCTCCATTACACCGTGCGTGTGAATGGTGCTGTCAATCATTGACGAAGGATCGCGCTGTCACCATTTTATGTCAGATTATTGGTAAATAAGTCGTGGAATTTTGATGGACTGATAAAGTATACAGCCCCCAGTAAAGTCAACACTGCTTCTCACAGATTGTAGTTGTGTTATTCTCCGGAGAAATAAAGAATGCACAGCAACGGAAAACAGTCGAGCCGCAGTTAAAAAGTGCATTAAGTGCCAGCGATTTAGGTTGGAAGTAAAACAAACCGTTGTACGTGAGACACACAAAAAGCTAACTTGTCAGCACGCAGCGAAAGCCTTTCACTGTAGCCCGCTACACGTGACAATAAACTAAAATGACTACCACTGAAGCAGCTTTTTGTCAGGCCGCACTTAGAGCATTGCGTGCACTTCTGGTCGCCCCCATTACAGGAAGGACGTGGAGGCTTTGGAGAGGGTGCAGAGCAGCTTCACCAGAGTGATCATGATCTATATCGGTGAGATCAAGCGAAGGCTTGGCGATCGCTTCGCCGAACACCTCCGCCCGGTCCGCAATAACCAACCCAACCTCCCGGTGGCTCAGCACTTCAACTCCCCCTCCCATTCCGCATCCGACCTCTCGGTCCTGGGCCTCCTCCACGGCCAGAGTGAGCAACACCGCAAGCTGGAGGAACAGCACCTCATATTCCGCTTGGGGAGTCTGCATCCTTTGGGCTTGAATATTGAATTTTCTCAATTCTGTTAACCCTTGCTGTCTCCTCCCCTTCCCACCTCTCCCTCAGCCCTCGGGCCCTGGCATTCCCTCTATCTCTATCTCCCTCCCCCACCCCAGTCGCACCAGCTTCTCATTTTCACACCACAAGCAGCTTACAATGGCTTGTTCCCTTTATCACCGATACTTTTTTGCATATCTTTCACTCATTGTTCCTTATCTCTCCACATCACCGTCTATATCTCTCGTTTCCCTGATCCCTGACCAGTCTGAAGAAGGGTCTCGACCCGAAACGTCGCCTATCTCCTTCGCTCCTTAGATGCTGCTGCACCCGCTGAGTTTCTCCAGCATTTTGTGTAACCCTCGATTCTCCAGCATCTGCAGTTCCTTCTTTAGAACTTCACCAGAGTGATGCCTGGATCAGGGGTTAGTAGCTGCAGGCAGAGATTGGACAGACTTGGATTGTTTTCTCTGGAACGCCGAGGGTGCAGGGAAACCGGATAAGAGTAGATAAAATGACGAGAGGCCCAGATAGGGTAGACAGTCAGAAGCTTTTACCCAGGATAGAAAATCATATACTCGAGGGCACAGCTTTAAGGGCCTGTCCCACTTAGGCAATTTTTCAGCGGACTGCCGGTGATTGTCAAGTTCACGGCAGTCGCCTGAAAAACCGTGAACAGTCGACTGTCAGAGTGGAACACACACACACACACACACACACACACACACACACGCACGCACGCACGCACGCACGCACGCACGCGCACGCACGCACGCACGCACGCACGCACACACACGCGCACACACACACACACACACACACACACACACACACACACACACACGCGCACACACACACACACACACACACACACACACACACACACACACACACACACACACACACACACACACACACACACACACACACACACACACACACACACACACAGCAAAGATGGGGGCCAGAGACAGTGCGGGACCGCTGTCTGAAATTCACATGGTGCAAAGCCAAGGTGATACAGACACACACCGCGATGAACAGGAAGGTTAAGACGTCTAGCACACTGTACGGTAAGTCCTTTAAAAGAGGGAGGAGAAGGGGGAAAAGTGGGGAGAAGGAGTGGAGACACTTTAAGAAGCCAGACAACTTTTAATAAGCCAGAGATACACAGCTGTGAAGTTCGGCGGGCATTTAACATTACCGGTCGGTTATCCTTGGTTCTGAAAACTCCTGCTTAGGTTTTTTTCCTCCAATGAGCCAATGAAAATGACCGGTCAGCAAAGGCGATGAACTAAAACTACCTACGACTGCCTCGACTACCCATAACTACATGACGACCCCACTACAACTGCACCTACGACTGCAGGATTATCGATTTTCTCCATGGCGACTAATTTTTGCTCGCAGAATATTTTTCAGCGTGTTGAAATATTTGCGGCGACCATACTGAGGCCTCGACTAGTTCCCAGAATGCGGGAACTCCTCGCGACCGTGAAGGAGACTCACCAGAGACCACCAGCGACCATGTGGCGACCAGGTGGAGAGCGCAGAGTCTCCTGCACTCGCCTAAAAAGTCTCCTAAGTGGGACAGGCCTTTTAATGTGAGAGGGACAAAGTTTAAAGGAGATGTGTGGGGCAAGATCTTTATTACACACGGGGTGGTGGGAGCTTGGAACGCCCTGCCGGGGGTGATGGTGGAGGTAGACGTTGGTTTGATAATGGTGTTTAAGGAGCTTTAAGATAGGCACGTGGATATGCAGGGGATGGAAGCATATGGGTCACGTGTAGGCAGAGCAGCGTGTAGGAAGGAACTGCAGGTGCTGGTTTACACCGAAGTAACTGCGGGATGGGCACCATCTCTGGAGACAGGGAATGGGGGATGTTTCAGGTCGTCTGAAAAAGGGCCTGAACCTGAACCGTCCCCCATTCCTTCTCTCCAGAGATGCTGCCTCTCCCGCTGAGTTACTCCAGCATTTTGTGTCTATCTGCAGGCAGAGGTCAGTTGAACTTGGCATCATGTTCGGCATGGACTTTGTGGGCTGAAGGGCCAGTTCCTGTGCTGTACAGTTCTATATTCTGTGCCATCTCACCGTCTGATGCTGCCCTCTCTTTCCGTCGCTGCCATATGCCAGTTTCATCTCCGATGCATCTGCAGCTCCTTCAGTAGCAAGCAGCACATTTTATCTTGAATTCCTTTTGAGTTTGTTAGAGGCTATTTACTGTATCTAACCCGTGGCTTTGCACTTCCTCACGCACTGATATTACTCAGGAGCTGTTGATCTGTATCGATGCAGCGTTCTATATAAGTACTTTACAAAGACACAAAGTGCTGGAGTAACTCAGAGGCTCAGGCAGCATCTCTGGACAACATGGATTGGCAAAGGGTTCTGGTTCCAAGACCCTTCTTCAAACCTGACCAGAAACTTTGCCTATCCATATTCTCCCCCTGCCGAGCTGCTGAGTTACTCCAGCACCTTGTGTTTTGTTTTCTGTATTCCAGCATCTGCAGTTCCTTGAGTCTCTACTTCCTTACAATGCTTGAGATCTAACAGGAGTTCGTAATTATTTGGAAACACAAGAAACCGCAGATGCCGGAATCCTGAGCAAAACACAAAGTGCTGGAGGAACTCAGCGGGTCAGACAGCATCTGTGGAGGGAATGCACAGAGGGTGATTTGGGTCGGGACTCTTCTTCTGACAGATTTATCCAGTTTTTTTAAAGGGCCTGTCCCACTTGGGCGACCTAATCTGCGAGTTCTGGCGAGTTTGCCCTCGACTCATACTCGCAGCACGGTCGACACGAGGTCGTAGGAGGTCTTCGTAACTCTCCTTCATGCTCGAGAGTGGTCTCCGTGTACTCGAGGCCTCAGCTAGGTCGCGGCGGTTTTTTCAATATGTTAAAAAATGCCCGCGAGTAAAAATAAGGTCGCCATGGAAAAAATCGATACTTTATTTACTCGTAGGTTTAGTCGTAGTGGGTCGTAGTAGGTCGCCATGTTAGTCGTAGGTAATCGAGGGTAGTCAAAGGTAGTCAAAGATAGTCTTCATCATAGTCAAAGGGAGGTCGAAGGAGATCGCAGGAGCTCGTCTTCACTCTCCACTATTCGGTGTCCAATTTTCCGGAAGTTAGTCGTAGCTAGTCGTAGCTAGTCCTAGCTGGTCTTCAACATAGTCGAAGGAGGTCGAAGGAGGTCTTCTACATAGTTAAAGGAGGTCTTCAACATGTCATTTTTTCAAACTCTTCTAAACTCTTCTAAACTCACCAATTAGGTTGCCCAAGTGGGACAGCCCCTTTAAGGGCCCAATATTCCACTGCTTGTTTGTGTTAACCTGCTCAGTTCCCACTGCTCTGTCTCCATGGTGCCTCCGTGTAGAGTCCGACATGGAGCCCTAGAACATAGAGCACATCACAAAGGTACAGCACAGGGACAGGCCCTTTGGCCACGTGATGCCCAGACCAGCTCTTATCTGCCTGCACGTGGTCCATATACATCCATTCCATGTGCCCACCTTCTTCTTGTGTATGGTGTGCACAGCCTAAAGTTGTAGATCAGGGGTGGGACATCCAGGCCAGGACAGCATCAGTTACTTGATGCCACCAGGGAAAAGCCTCAGTGAGCAGTCATTCACGATGCACGGGATACAACCTTCACGTGGTCCACCCTGTTTCGACTAATGCCGAAACGTGCACATGTGTCTCTCCAAAAAGCCTCTTAAACACCACTATCTAATCTGCCTCCACCCCCAGCAGCACCTTCCAGGCACCATCCACCCTTTGTGCGAAAAAACATCTACCGCACATCTCCTTTAAACTTTGTCCCTCTCACCTTAAAGCTGTGCCCTCTCTAGTCTTTGACATTTACATTCTTGGAAAAAAGTTCCGACTGTCTCCCCTATCTGTGCCTCTCATCTTTTTATATACGTCTCTCAAGTCTCCCCTCAATCTCCAGGGATGCAGAGAAAACAATCCAAGTCCATCCAACGTCTCCTTATAACTAACACCTTCGGATCCAGGCATCACTCTAGTAGGCCTCCTCTGCACCCACTCCATCGCCTTCACATCCTTCCTGAAATGGGGCGATCAGAACTGCACGCAACGCTCCAGATGTGACCTAACCATTCCTATAAAGCTGCATCATGACTTCCTGACCTGTATTCTCAATGCATTACCAATGGCCTTCTTTACCACAGCATATTAACAGGCCCTTCAGCCCAACTTGCCTATGCTGACCAGAATGTCCCATCTATGCTATTCCTACCTGTCCACGTTTGGCCAGTATCCCTCTAAACCTTTCCTATCCATGCACCCGTCCAAATTTCTTCTAAATGTTGGTATTATTCGTGCCTCAACTACCTCCTCTGGCAGCTCGTCCCATACACACTACACCCTCTGTGTGAAAAAGTTGCTTCTCAGGTTCCTGTTAAATCTTTCCCCTCTCACCTTGAACCTGCCCTCCAGTTCTTATGCAAAAAGGACACAAAGTGTTGGAGCAAATCAGCAATCCTGGAGAACATGGGTCAAGATCGTGGTTCGCCAACTCTGGGTCAAAGTGTCAGTGTACTCACCCCGTCTATTCCACTCACCAATTCATCCATTAACATGAATTTGACAGATGAAGTTTAATGCGGATAAATGTGAAGTTATCCACTTTGGTATCAAAAACAGGAAGGCAGATTACTATCTAAATGGCGTCATGTTGGGAAAAGAGGAAGTACAACGGGATCTGGGGGTCCTTGTTCATCAGTCTATGAAAGTAAGCATGCAGGTACAGCAGGCAGTGAAGAAAGCGAATGGCATGTTGGCCTTCATAACAAGAGGAGTCGAATATAGGAGCAAAGAGGTCCTTCTGCAGTTGTACAGAGCCCTCGTGAGACCACACCTGGAGTATTGTGTGCAGTTGTGGTCCCCTAATTTGAGGAAGGACATTCTTGCTATTGAGGGAGTGCAGCGTAGGTTTACATGGATAATTCCCTGGGATGGCGGGACTGTCATAAGCTGAGAGAATGGTGCGGCTGGGCTTGTACACTCTGGAGTTTAGAAGGATGAGAGGGGATCTCATTGAAACATATAAGATTGTTAAGGGTTTGGACACGCAAGAGGCAGGAAACATGTTCCCGATGTTTGGGGAGTCCAGAACCAGGGGCCACAGTTTAAGAATAAGGCGTAAGCCATTTAGAACAAAGGCAAGGAAACACCTTTTCTCACAGAGAGTTGTGAGTCTGTGGAATTCTCTGCCTCAGAGGGCGGTGGAGACCAGTTCTCTGGATACTTTCAAGAGAGAGTTAGATAGGGCTCTTAAAGATAGCGGAGTCAGGGAATATTGGGAGAAGGCAGGAACGGGGTACTGATTGGGGATGATCAGCTATGATCACATTGAATGGCAGTGCTGGCTCAAAGGGCCGAGTGGCCTACTCCTCCATCTATTGTCTATTGTCTATCGACATATTCCGTGCTCGTGGAATCTGATTGTAGAAACCCTGCTTTCAGCAGGATGAGCAAGGTGCAGACATACCCGCACCTGAGAACTCAATCTCCAAATGTCAGCTGTATTGTGCAGCACCAGGCACCGTCAGCAAAAACCTGCGGTTTGGTGGAAGAAAACCACTTCATATGCATAAACGGAGCATCAGCAAGACTGTCTCCACCCGAAAGGTCAGTGAAGATACATCTGGCATTTCACACCAGTCTGCAGTAAGCTGACATTTGAAGCATGAATTACAGCAAAAGTGCTGGGGAGATTTTAGAACAAGTCATGTTTCCAGTCATGGTTTCAAGTCATCTTTAGGAACCTCTCGTAGCAAAGAAAGGCTTATATTCTCACCTGCGTTCACTTTTAGAAATTGGCATTTTAAAATCCCAACGAGGAGAATAATTTTAATGTATTTTTGATGTTTAGTTTAGAGATACAGCGCGGAAACAGGCCCTTCGGCCCACCGGGTCCGCGCCGACCGGCGATCCCCGCACATGAACACCATCCTACACCCACTGGGACAATTGTTACTTTACCAAGCCAATTAATCTTCAAACCTGTACGTGTTTGGAGTGTGGGAGGAAACCGAAGATCTCGGAGAAAACCCACGCAGGTCACGGGGAGAACATACAAACTCCGTACAGACAGTACCCGTAGTCAGGTTCGAACCCGGGTCTCCGGCGCTGCATTCGCTGTAAGGCAGCAACTCTCCCGCTGAGCCATCGTGACGCCCTTGTTGTTGTCATAGAGACACACAGCATAAAAATACTTCCTTTCACCTTCAGCCTTTGTCATTTAATCCATCCATCTGCCAATTACCCCCTCACCTATATCTACCTATCGCTCCCCAGGCTTTGTCCCGCTCCCACCTCTCTTTTCCAGATTTCTCCCCCCTTACTCCATCAGTGTGAAAAAGGATACCGACCCGAAACGTTGTCTGACCATTCCCTCCACAGATGCTGCCCGACCCGCTGAGTTCCTCCAGCACTTTGTGTTTTAGAGCAGGTGAGCAGGAGAGCAGGAGTGGAGCACATGGTACACGGGTTGGAAGATTAGGCCATCGATGGAACGTTGTCACTAGGGTTGCCAATGCACTCGCTCCCGAATAAGGGACAAGAGGACGAAATAAGGGACAAATTCCCCACGGCAATTCGTTGACTGGCTGGGCGAATGTTGAGTGGGCCCGGGTGCTGGGCTACACACAAAGCCCAGCGGGCGGGCCAGCTGAGGTGTTTTGGTCCGGCACCCCATCCAACTCATGACCCGATGATCGGCTGTGAGAAGGAGGGGTGGTGGTGTCAGCGGTCAGCGAAGGTCCGAGGGTCGGACGGCTGGCCGGGCCGCCCACCGACGGGGCCACGGGCGGGGCACTGCTGCTGCACTCAATAGGCGGCACTCCGACCCGAGAGTCCCCTCGACCCGAGTAGTAGCAGTCAAATACGGGACAAGGGCGGTCCCGTACAGGACAAACCAATTTAGCCCAATATACGGGATGTCCCGGCTAATACGTGAGAGTTGGCAACCCTAGTTGTCAGAGATGTGTCCACGTCACATCATCCTATGGTTGACAAAGTGCAGAGATAACAAGGAACTGCAGATGCTGTTTGATACAAAAAATCAAGTGCTGGAGTAACTCAGCGGCTCAGGCAGCATCTCTGGTGAACATGGATAGGTGACGTTCTTCAGGACCCGTCTTCACACATATCGGTAGACATTGGTTTCTCAACCCTTCAACCCCACTCCACCAAGAAGGGTCCTGACCCCAAACGTCAGCTATCCATGTTCTCCAGAGATGCCACGGTGGTAGGACTGATCAGCGACAACGACGAGTCAGCCTACAGGGAGGAGGTCCAGCACCTGACAACCTGGTGGCCGATAACAACCTCGTCCTCAACTCCCAGAAGATGAAGGAAATCATTGTCGACTTCAGGAAGAACAGAGGGGGCAGACACACCCCCATCCATATAAACGGGACTGAGGTGGAGCGGGTCTCCAACTACAAATTCCTCGGGGTACACATCTCGGAGGATCTGTCCTGGTCCCTCAACACCTCCAAGCTGATCAAAAAGGCGCAGCAGCGCCTTTACTTCCTGAGGAGGCTCAAAAAAGCCCACCTGTCCCCCCAGATCCTGACCAACTTTTACCGCTGTACCGTTGAAAGCATCCTGACCACCTGCTTTACGGTATGGTACAGCAGTTGCACCGTAGCAGACAGGAAGGCACTACAACGGGTGGTGAAAACCGCCCAGCACATCATCGGTGCCCCGCTCCCTGCCTTGGGTGCCCTCCACCGAAAACGGTGTCTGAGACGGGCTGGGAAGATCATCAAGGACCCCTCCCACCCTAACCATGGACTGTTTGCCCTCCTACCATCGGCAGTGCGATGGTGTTATTGTAGAAGCTACTCTTCATCCTGCTGGTGCGGGACCTGAGGCTCCTGTACAGGAGCCTCAGGTCCCGCACCAGCAGGATGAGGAGTAGCTTCTACAATAACACCATCGCACTGCTGAACTCGGAGTCCCGCCGATAGATTCCCACATCTGTATTTATTTATCTGTATTTACCTGTACATTGCTATCACTTCGTACTGTCACTAAACTGCATTTCGTTGTACCCATACTTGTATCTGTGCAATGACATTAAAGTTGAATTGAATTGAATTGAATGCTGCCTGACCCGCTGAGTCACCAGCATTCTGCGTGTCTTTCCACCATAACATAAGATTGGTCTTTGCTTCTCCCTCTCTCTCTCTCTCTCTCACTCTCTCTCTCTCTCTCTCTCTCACTCTCCTTTCATGGACGGCACCTCCACCGTTAGATAATTACCCCGGTTAGATGATTCCAACGATTCATTATTCTCTGAGGGACGGCGTGTGGCTTCCCATCCAAACGGGGCCGCACCTTTGAAATTATTCAGCTTCGTTCTCGATACCCCTACGGGGGAAACATCCGACATCAATCCTTGGTGAAATTATATATTAGAAATTAGTCATGGGCTCAAACAGCACAGAAACAGCTCTTGAGCCCAGCTTGCCCCTGCCAGCCAAGATGCCCCACCTAATCTAGTCCAGATTTGGCCCAGATCCCTCGAAACATTTCAATGTACCTATCCAAATGTCTTTTCAATGCTGTTATCGTTCCTGCCTCAACCACCTCCTCTGGCAGCACGTTCCATACACCCATCACCCTCTGAGTGAAAAAGCTGCCTCTCAGGTTCCTATCAAATCTTTCCCCTATCACCTTGAACCTATACCCTCTGGCTCTTGATTCCGCTAACCTAGGTAAAAGACTGTGCATTTACCCTATCCATCCCCCTCATGATCCTGTACACCTCTATAAGATCGCCCCGCAGCCTCCTCCACTCCAGGTGATAAGGCCCTAGCCTGCCCAACCCTGTCGCTCAAGCCACCCCAGTGAGTACAGACCAGCATCTCATCATTGCAATGAATTAGAGATTCTATTATGTCATGATCTCTCTTTCCCAGGAGGTTCTTTACAATGAAATCATGAATTAATCCTGTCTCATTACACAATGCAAGATCTAAAATAGCCATCTCCCTATTGGTATCTCGAGATATTGTTCTAAATAACTGTCCATTATTAACTGTACACATGCAGCGCTTTAATTACCCGGCCATAGACCAGAGAGCTCAGCTGCAGTTGTGGTCGCCCAGCCACAGGAAGTTGTTGGAAAGGGTGCAGAGGAGATTCACCAGGACGTTACCTGGGCTTGCGGGCTTAAGTTGCAGGGAGAGGTGGGATAGGCTGGGACTTTTTTCTTCGGAGTGTAGGAGGCTGAGGGGTGACCTTATTGAGGTGTACAAGATCATGAGGGGCACGGATAAAGTGAAGAACACTCACAGTCTTTTTCCCTAGGGCAGAGGATTCTAAAACTAGAGGGCACAGGCTTAGGATGAGAGGGGAGAGACAAGAGGCACCTCAGTGGCAACTTTTTTACTCAGAGGGTAGTCTGTATCTGGAACGAGCTGCCAGAGGAGGTTACAGAAGCAGATATAACTATGACTTTTGGACAGATATATGCATAGGAAGGGTTTAGAGGGATAAGGACCAAACGCTGGCAAATGGGACTAGCCCAGCACGCCAACTTGGTCGGTATGGATGAGGTGGGCCGAGAGGCCTGTTCCCGTGTTATACAGCTCCAAGACTCAATGACTACAGTATGTCTCTCTGACTGTGTCTCTGTGTCTCTGTGTCTCTGTGACTGTGACACTGTGTCTCTGTGACAGTGTCTCTGTGACTGTGTCACTGTGTCTCTGTGACAGTGTCTCTGTGTCTCTGTGTCTCTGTGTCTCTGTGTCTCTGTGTCTCTGTGACTGTGACTCTGTGTCTCTGAGACTGTGACTCTGTGTCTCTGTGACTGTGACTGTGTCTCTGAGACTGTGACTGTGTATCTGTGTCTCTGTGTCTCTGTGACTGTGACTGTGTCTCTGTGTCTCTGTGTCTCTGTGACTGTGTCTCTGTGTCTCTGTGTCTCTGTGACTGTGACTGTGACTCTGTGACTGTGTCTCTGTGTCTCTGTGTCTCTGTGACTGTGACTGTGTCTCTGTGTCTCTGTGTCTCTGTGTCTCTGTGACTGTGACTGTGTCTCTGTGACTGTGACTGTGACTGTGACTGTGTCTCTGTGTCTCTGTGTCTCTGTGACTGTGACTGTGTCTCTGTGACTGTGACTGTGACTCTGTGACTGTGTCTCTGTGTCTCTGTGTCTCTGTGACTGTGACTGTGTCTCTGTGACTGTGTCTCTGTGACTGTGACTGTGTCTCTGTGACTGTCTCTGTGACTGTGACTCTGTGACTGTGTCTCTGTGACTGTGTCTCTGTGACTCTGTGACTGTGACTGTGTCTCTGTGACTGTGACTGTGACTGTGACTCTGTGACTGTGACTCTGTGACTGTGTCTCTGTGACTGTGACTGTGCTCTCTGTGACTGTGACTGTGACTGTGTCTCTGTGACTGTGACTGTGACTCTGTGACTGTGACTGTGACTGTGACTGTGACTGTGACTGTGACTGTGACTGTGACTGTGACTGTGACTCTGTGACTGTGACTGTGACTGTGACTGTGACTGTGACTGTGACTGTGACTGTGACTGTGACTGTGACTGTGACTGTGACTGTGACTCTGTGACTGTGACTGTGACTGTGACTGTGACTGTGACTGTGTGACTGTGACTGTGACTGTGACTGTGACTGTGTGACTGTGACTGTGACTGTGACTGTGACTGTGACTGTGACTGTGACTGTGACTGTGACTGTGACTGTGACTGTGACTGTGACTGTGACTGTGACTGTGACTGTGTGACTGTGACTGTGACTGTGACTGTGACTGTGACTGTGACTCTGTGACTGTGTGACTGTGTGACTGTGACTGTGACTGTGTGACTGTGACTGTGACTGTGTGACTGTGACTCTGTGACTGTGTGACTCTGTGACTGTGACTGTGACTGTGACTGTGACTGACTGTGACTGTGACTGTGACTGTGTGACTGTGACTGTGTGACTCTGTGACTGTGACTGTGACTCTGTGACTGTGTGACTGTGACTGTGACTGTGACTGTGTGACTGTGTGACTGTGTGACTGTGTGACTGTGTGACTGTGTGACTGTGACTGTGACTGTGACTCTGTGACTGTGACTCTGTGACTGTGACTGTGACTGTGACTCTGTGACTGTGACTGTGACTGTGACTGTGACTCTGTGACTGTGACTGTGACTGTGACTGTGACTGTGACTGTGACTGTGACTGTGACTGTGACTCTGTGACTGTGTGACTGTGACTCTGTGACTGTGTGACTGTGACTGTGACTCTGTGACTCTGTGACTGTGACTGTGACTGTGTGACTGTGACTGTGACTCTGTGACTCTGTGACTGTGACTGTGACTGTGACTGTGACTGTGACTCTGTGACTCTGTGACTGTGACTGTGACTGTGACTGTGACTGTGACTGTGACTCTGTGACTCTGTGACTGTGACTGTGACTGTGACTGTGACACTGTGACTCTGTGACTGTGACTGTGACTGTGACTGTGACTGTGACTGTGACTCTGTGACTCTGTGACTGTGACTGTGACTGTGACTCTGTGTCTCTGTGACTGACTGTGTGTCTCTGTGTCTCTGTGACTCTGTGACACTATGACTCTGTGACTGTGACTGTGACTCTGTGACTCGGTGTCTCTGTGTCTCTGAGACTGTGACTGGGACATCATAGAAAGCCCATTGTCAAAGGTTTCAAAGGTTCAAAGTCAGTTTATTGTCATGGCTATCAATGAAGGTAGAGTGAAACTCGGATTACCATACAGCCTTACTAAACAAAGCAGCAAGACACACAACTACATAAAACATAAACATCCACCACAGCGGATTCCCCACATTCCTGACTGTGATGGAAGGCAATAAAGTCTAATCTTCTTCCTCTTCATTCTCCCGTGTTCGGGGCAGTCAAACCATCCGCAGTGGTGGCGGTCGAAGCACCCGCGATCGTGGCGGTCGAAGCTCCCGTGTCGATGCGGTCGGAGCTCCTCCAGCTGGGAGCTCTCGGTCGGTCTCTAACCAGAGACCGCGAGCCCCACTATGTTAAAGTCCACGGGCTCCAGCGGTTGGAGCCTCAAGGTCCATCCCCGACAGGGATTGCAAGCTCCACGATGTTAAAGTCCGCAGGCTCCCACGGTTGGAGCTCCAAAGTCGGTCTCCAGCAAGAAGCCGGCAGCTCCTCGATGTTAGGCCGCAGTGTGGACGGAGATACGACACGGAAAATAAATCATCACATCTCCGTCGAGGTGAGAGATTAATAAAAGCTTCCCCCAACTCCCCAGATACCCAGCAGCCTCCTTCTAAGACAGAACCCAAACTAGATCCATCATATACCACTAAATCATAATATCTAAGCCATTTTCTATCAAATGTTTGCCTGAATTCCTTCAGAAATGTCGGTAAGGTTATTATGGGTCCATTTAGTTATTTAGTTTAGTTTAGTTTAGTTTATTGTCACGTGTACTGAGATGCGTTGATAAGCTTTTATGTTGCGTGTTTATCCGTCAGCGGAAGGACTATACATGATCACAATTAAACGTTATTCCCTTTATCGTGCATCTCTACACAGTAGACGACTGTGTACACGATAAAGGGAATAACGTTTAATGCAATATAATGTCCAGTAAAGTCTGATTAAAGATAGTCCGGGTGTCTTCAATGAGGTCGATAGTAGTTCAGGACTGTTCTCTGGTTGTTGGTAGGATGGTTCAGTTGCCTGTTAACAGCCGGGAAGAATCTGACCCTGTATCCATTGTAAACACCTTTAAATTATGCTATGGTTATAATTAGATATTAGAACACAGAACGTGGGGCAGTACAGCGCAGGAACAGGCCCTTCGGCCCACAGTGTCCGTGCCGAACATGATGCCAAGACCAACTCTTATCTGCATTGAATCCATATCCTTCCATTCCCTGCATATCCAGGGGGTTGGAGGAATATGGAGGCAGTACTGGTTTAGAGGGGTAAAGTAAAGACTGTGCAGCTTTAAACCCTAAGCAATAACAATAAGAATGTGCCTGTGCGTTTGAACATGTGACTATAAAGCTCCGTTGAACCACTGACTCACTGGAGTTCAGAAGGATGAGGGGGGATCTTATAGAAACATGTACAATTATAAAAGGACTGCACAAGCTGGATGCAGGAAATATGTTCCCAATGCTGGGGGAGTCCAGAACCAGGGGCCACAGTCTAAGAATAGATTCAAGATACAAGAGATATTGTAGGCATAAATAAAGGGGAGGCCATTTCAAACTGAGCTGAGGAAAAACATTTTCACCCAGAGAGCTGTGAATTTGTGGAATTCTCTGCCACAGAGGGCAGTGGAGGCCAATTCACTGGATGAATTTAAAAGAGAGTTAGATAGAGCTCTAGGGGCTAGCGGAATCATGGGATATGGGGAGGTCAGGCACGGGGTACTGATTGTGGATGATCAGCCATGATCACATTGAATGGTGGTGCTGGCTCGAAGGGCCGAATGGCCTCCTCCTGCACCTAGTTTCTATGTTTCTAGATTTCTATCATTGAACATGAATATGTAGCACTCATTAAGAATAGAATGAGATTTTAGTTAGTTAATATAATTCAAACTAAAACAAGTTAGTGATGCAATATGCATCAAAAATTGGAATTAACAACTCTGGATTTTTCTCTTTTCAGCTCCTTTCAGGGTTTCCTCCCAGTCTCCTGATGGAGCGTTATCCCTGAATAAAATGTGAGGGGGGGAATGAAACGGGATTAATATCCAATCAACAATTAGTTGACGGCATCTCCAAAGTGCTTTGAAGAGTAAAATTGTGCGCGGGCAGCAGTTTGTCCTTTCACAAGGCTGGTAAACAGTGTGTTGATTCGCTGCGGAAAGCCCTGCTAATGGTCCAAGTACTTCACGGCACATCTGCTGAAATCACTCACACTGACCTTTCACCATCATCTTCATAGACATGCCCTTGGATACAGGCAATGTGCTTTTGTTCCAGATTAGTATGCCTGAAGCATAGCATTAGCTGAGACAGCTCCGAGCTGCACGCCTCAGTTCAAAGCCCAGTGACAAAGCAAACACAGCATTGCACAAGGCAGCTCTATCAACGGAGCTGAATTAAGCGAAATAAGTCATCAAAGACCTGCCCCACCCCGGTCTTTCCTTCTCCCCGCTCCCGGCCGGCAGAAGGTACAGAAGCTTGAAAGCCCGCACCACCAGATTCAGGAACAGCTTCTTCCCCTCTGTTATCAGGCTTCTGAACGGTCCTTCCATCAGGTGGGGTTCTGTCCGATTCACCTCTACCCCATTGCGGACGTTGGACTTAGTCTGTGGAACTGATGCGCTACAATGCTGAGAACTATATTCTGCACTCTGTATCTCCCCGTATAGTGAATGAGTTTGATTTGATTGTATTTCTGTATAGTATTATCTGATCTGATCAGAGATCATGCAAAACAAAGATTTTCACTGTACATAGAAAAAAAAACCATAGAAAATAGGTGCAGTGGCCATTCGGCCCTTCGAGCCTGCACCGCCAGGTACCTCGGTACATGTGACAGCAATAAACCCAAAGCATGAAAAAATGCCCCAACTCACCCAAAACTGAACAATGACATTCTTACTGGCAGCAACATAACACATATGTACACGCAGTGCACTGTAAATACTATCATAAATAATAAAACAATCAGAATGTACAGAAAAAAACAAAGACAAATAAATGAACAAATAGCCCCTACTAAATAATAGATAATTATTAACATCTATTAAATTAATAAATAGAGACAAGTAGTTTATTAAAAGTCAAGAGTGTTTAATTGCCATGTGCACTGACCATGGAAGAATGAAATTCTCACTGGCAGCAGCTTCAATACATTACCACATGGAGCACGCGCAGGCAGAGGAGATTAGTTTAACCCGGCATCGTGTTCAGCATGGACATCGTGGGCCGAAGGGCCTGTTCCTGTGCTGTGCTGTTCTATGGTCCATGTTCTGTGTCTAGGTAACCATAATAGTACAAAGCGGAAGTCCGCAGTGCAACCAAAGACACCGTCCATAGAGGATCACAGTTGCTGAGGTTAGTGTTGTGCAGTGTTCCAGAGCCTGATGGATAAGAACCTAGAAGATAGAACAGTACCGCAGGCCCACAATGTCCATGAGGAACATGATGCCGTTAGTCTAATCTCCTCTGCCTGCATGTGATCCATATCCCTCTATATCCATGTGTCTGTCTAAAAGTCTCACAAACGCCACTATGGTAGGACAAAAGTGCTGGAGAAACTCAGCGGTTGAGGCAGCATCTATGGAGCGAAGGAAATTGGCAACGTTTCGGGTCGAGACCCTTCTTCAGGGCACTGAGAGAGGAGGTTGTTGAACACTTTAACAACCTCCTCTCTCACTGCCTATTCCCTTCGCTCCATAGATGCTGACTCACCTCCTGAGTTTCTCCAGCATTTTTGTCTACCTTCGATTTTCCAGCATCTGCAGTTCCTTCTTAAACACTTAAACACTGCTATCATATCTGCCTCCGCCACCACCCTTGGCAGCCCATTTCAGAAAGAAGTTCTTCTCTGTACCTAGAGGTCACGGTTTTCAGGCTCCTGTACCTTCTTCCCGATGGTACCTTCTTCCCGCAGCAACTCCTGTAGATCCCTTCGATGGTGGGGAGGTCAGTACCTGTGATGGGCCTTCGATGGTGGGGATAGCCAAAGACTTCACTGGCAAAAGTGTATCCCAATTTCCGTTATTATAGTCCACACTGTTGGTACTATAACAACATTCAAAGGAAATTGGGCAGGTACATGGATAGGAAAGGTTTAGAGGGATATGGGCCAAACGCAGGTGGGATTAGTGTGGATGGGATATCTTGGTCGGCGTGGATGAGTTGGGACTAAGTCTCTGATCTTCCTGGTATAGTAGAGATGTCCTTAAACTGGAAGCATTGCATTTAAAGATTTTACAACTGGGTTGGAAGGTTTACGTTATAAGGAGGGGTGAGAGCGGATGGATCACTGTTTACCTGGAGTGGAGGTGACCTTATAGATGTTTCATGGGTACACTGCTCTTACACTCTGTGCATTACATGGTGAACCAAAGCGCCTGAGAATTATTTAGCAAAGTAGTTGGCAAGGTGGTGCATCTCAGACCTCGTGTTTAAGTGTTGAGTAGGTAACGCTCGATTGTCTGATGCAGTTATTGTTTTAGTACATCAAATGAAGCACTGTCATAGAGTCATAGAGTCACACAGCACGGAACAGGCCCTGCGGCCCAACTTGCCCACACCAAACAACATAGTCCCACCTGCCCACCTTTGGCCCATATCCCTCTAAACCTTTCCCATCCATGTACCTGTCCAAATGTCTTTCAAATATTGTTCTGGTACCTGCCTCAACTACCTCCTCTGGCAGCTCGTTCCATACACCAACCTCCATCTGTGTGAAAATGTTGCCCCTCAGGATCCTACTAAATCTTCCCCTTCTCAACTTAAACCTATGCCCTCTGATTCTTGATTCCCCTACTCTGGATAAAACACTCTGTGCATTCACCCTATCTATTCCCCTTATGCTTTTGTACACCTCTTTCAGATCACCTCTCAGCCTCCTGCTCTCTAAGGGAACATAGAAACATAGAAATTAGGTGCAGGAGTAGGCCATTCGGCCCTTCAAGCCTGCACCGCCATTCAATATGATCATGGCTGATCATCCAATTCAGTATCCCGTACCTGCCTTCTCTCCAGACCCCCTGATCCCTTTAGCCATAAGGGCCACATCTAACTACCCCTTAAATATAGCCAATGAACTGGCCTCAACTACCTTCTGTGGCAGAGAATTCCACAGATTCACCACTCTCTGTATGAAAAATGAATTTCTCATCTCGGTCCTAAAAGACTTCCCCCTTATCCTTAAACTGTGACCCCTTGTTCTGGACTTCCCCAACATCGGGAACAATCTTCCTGCATCTAGCCTGTCGAACCCCTTAAGAATTTTGTAAGTCTCTATAAGATCCCCCCTCAATCTTTTAAATTCCAGCGAGTACAAGCCGAGTCTATCCAATCTTTCTTCATATGGAAGTCCTGCCATCCCAGGAATCAGTCTGGTGAACCTTCTCTGTACTCCCTCTATGGCAAGAATGTCTTTCCTTAGATTAGGAGACCAAAACTGTATGCAATACTCCAGGTGTGGCCTCACCAAGACCCTGTACAACTGCAGTAGAACCTCCCTGCTCTTGTACTCAAATCCCTTTGCTATGAATGCCAACATACCATTCGCTTTCTTCACTGCCTGCTGCACCTGCATGCCTACTTTCAATGACTGGTGTACCATGACACCCAGGTCTCGTTGCATCTCCCCTTTTCCTAATCGGCCACCATTCAGATAATAGTCTACTTTCCTGTTTTTGCCACCAAAGTGGATAACCTCACATTTATCCACATTATACTGCATCTGCCATGCATTTGCCCACTCACCCAACCTATCCAAGTCACCTTGCAGCCTCCTAGCATCCTCCTCACAGCTAACACGGCCCCCCAGCTTCGTGTCATCCGCAAACTTGGAGATGTTGCATTCAATTCCCTCATCCAGATCATTAATATATATTGTAAATAGCTGGGGTTCCAGCACTGAGCCTTGCGGTACCCCACTAGTCACTGCCTGCCATCCTGAAAAGGACCCGTTTACTCCTACTCTTTGCTTCCTGTTTGCCAACCAGTTCTCTATCCACATCAATACTGAACCCCCTATACCACGTGTTTTAAGTTTGTATACTAATCTCCTATGTGGGACCTTGTCGAAAGCCTTCTGAAAGTCCAGAAATAACACATCCACTGGTTCTCCCTTATCCACTCTACTAGTTATTACTAGGAATAAAGTCCTAGCCTTTCCAAACCCCTCCCTGTGGCTCAGGCCCTCGAGTCCTGGCAACACCTCTGTGGCCAGAATGAGGCCCACCGTAAATTGGTGGAGCAGCACCTCATATTTTGCTTAGGTAGTTTACACTCCAGCGGTATGAACATTGACTTCTCCAATTTCAGGTAGTCCCTGTTTTCTCCCTCTTTCCCCTCCCCTTCCCAGCTCTACCACAGCCCACTGTCTCCGCCTCTTCCTTTCTTCTTCCACAAGTTAACAAATAAGATTATTAAGGGATTGGACACGTTAGAGGCAGGAAACATGTTCCCGATGTTGGGGGAGTCCAGAACCAGGGGCCACAGTAAAAATAATTGGTAAGCTATTTAGAACGGAGATGAGGAAACACTTTTTCCCTAGGGAGTTGTGAATCTGTGGAATTCTCTGCCTCAGAAGGCAGTGGAGGCCAATTCTCTGGATGCTTTCAATAGAGAGTTAGATGGAGCTCATAAAGATAGCTGAGTCAAGGGATATGGGGAGAAGGCAGGAACGGAGTACTGATTGTGGATGATCAGCCATGATCACAGTGAATGGCAGTGCTGGCTCGAACGGCCAAATGACCTACTCTTGTTTAAGCTGAAAGGGGAAAGTTTTTATAGGAATCTGAGGGGTAAGTTTTTCACACAAACGGTGGTGGGTGTATGGAATGAGCTGCCAGAGGAGGTAATTGAGACAAGGACTATCACAACATTTAAGGAGCAATTAGACAGGTACATGGATAGGGCAGGTTGAGGGGGATATGGACCAAATGCAGGCAGATGGGACTAGTGTAGATGGGACATGTGGTTGCTGTGGGCAAGTTGGGCCTGTTTCCGCACTGTAGGTCTGTCCCCATCATTAAGAAAAAAAATCAATTGCGAAGCAAATAATTTGTATTATTAATTATGCTGCTCTATATATACCTGGCACTTTGAGTGGTTCCATTGCAACCCATACCGACAACAACTAGAAGAATCTGTCACTTCTGATCAGACTAATTTGATTTTTAATCATTAAGGTTCAATTAATCTTAATGTATCTCAAACACATTTCATGCCCATCTACACGAGAAGAAAAGTAAAGTCTAAACTTGTACTTGCAATGAAGGTTTGTCATTTTGAAGCACGTTCTCACGTTACCGCTGAGTTGTGCTAACATTGTGTCCTTATAATCATAGTCATAGAATCCTATAGCATGGAAACAGGCCCTTCAGCCCAACTCATCCATGTTGCCCAAGATGCATTACAGTCCCACCTGCCCCATATCCCTCTAAACCTTTCCTATCCATGTACCTGTCCAAATTGCTTTTAAATATTATAGTACCGGCCTCAACTATGCCATCTGACACCTTGTCCCATGTACCCACCATCCTCTAACACTGCACAACACTAACCTCAGCAACTGTGAGTAGACTTTTAGCCTTTTTTAGACTTTAGAGATACAGTGTGGAAACAGGCCCTTCAGCCACCGTCTGTGCCAACCGATGATGCCCCCGGACACTAACCTACACACACGTACCAAACCGATTAACCTACAGACCTGTTTGCCTCTGGAGTGTGGGAGGAAACCGGAGCACCCGGAGGGAAACCCACGCGGTCACATGGAGAACGTGCCAACTCCACACAGACAGCACCCGTAGTCAGGATCGAACCCGGGTCTCTGGCGCTGTAAGGCAGCAACTCTACCGCTGTGCCACTGTGCTGCCCTCTTGTCTGATGGGGGGGGGGGGGGGGGGTGGGAGATTGCAACCTTCACGTGGTCCGCCGTGTTTCGACGAATGCAATCAACCCGGCGTGCACAATCAAATAAGATCGATTTTCCAGCATCTGCAGTTCCTTCTTAAACAAGATCAAGTTGAACAAGTTGTCCTACAACTTTATGCTGTGCATGCCACACGCAAGAAGAAGAAGATGGGAGCGGGGAGAAGAGGGAGTGAGACTGGTCCTTGATTATGCTGCTGGCCTTGCCGAGTCGCGCAGCAGCGGAAATGGGCTGGAATGTCTCCAGTTTGAAGACCAAATTTCAGCCTCCAGTTTATCGCCACAAAATCCCCGCAGTGAAGTGGGGGGGGGGGGGGGGGGGGGGTGGAGAAGCCCCATTTCAAGGGGAAGCAGCATGAGTGGAACCAGTGAATAAAGTAACAACACATCCCAAGTGTTTGTAACAGAATGTATATACATTTATTATGGCTCCATACAATAACAGCAAAGGATTGTTCTGGTGTCCTTAATTGTCCACTATTAGGCACTTGTCTATGGAACAATATATTTAGCTACAGTCTACATTATTGAGACGACGGTGAAATGCAGTGAAACTTTCAAGTAACTGCTAGTTTTGGACAAAGCGTTATGTACATGCGCGGTTGAGGTTATGAGTGGGGCTCGCAACATCCATCATCAGTTGGGTCAGTTTTGATGTAAACCCGTTAAAAGTTTTGGCTTTTTCTTAAAAAAAACCTACACCTACTGCAACTTGTATTTATAACCTGTATCCAATAGATAAGTCACATTTACCTCGATTATAAGTTAATAGATGTAAGTACTTACATTTCATTAATGATTCATAAAAGTATGTTTATTAAAACAGTTAAAGTTTAAGTGCAATTAACTTTCTATATTGAAAAATAATTGGTCCAAGTCATTTCTTTCACTGTTGCCCCGGATGTTGTGCGGATTCTGGTTCGCCCCGTACAATGACCAGTACGTCGTATTTGTTAGTTGTACTCAAGTGTACGTTCATCAAAAGAGTAAAAGTCTCATCGCTAACTTCTAAATAAACTTTATATCACATGGTTGCGCTTACTACATCTGCAACCTTACATCTTTCTGTTACCGATAAAGTATCCAAGGGCTAATCGTATACTTTCAACAGTACATACCAGCATCAAGTTGAAAGTAAGACTGTATGCATAGGTATGGTCTGCTCCTTTCACAGGACCATCGATGGTTTAGAATTAAGGTAGTTCTACTTGAAGCGTTCTGAGTTTCTACTGCAAAGGGCCTGTCCCACTGTACGAGGTAATTCACGAGTTCTCCCGAGTTCTCCCCTGATTCGAGCTTGTGTAATGTACGTAGCGGGTATGTAGGAGCTCGTGGACATCACGTAGCGGCTCGTACGAGTAACGGTAGGTACTCGGGAAATCCAGTAAACTCGTGACGTTTTTTCAACACTGCAAAAATTGTCCACCAGTAAAAAAATACTCGTGATGAAAAAAATGGTTACTTTTTACCCGTACGAGCCGCTGCGTACCCGCTACATACGAGCACGAATCAGGGGAGAACTCTTGAATTACCTCGTACAGTGGGACAGGCCCTTAAGATGGCCATTGAAATACAGCTATTAACCTGCCTGAGCATCTAACCGATAACACGTAACACTTTGTGGTTCTTCAAACTTAGTATAATGTTGAGCTGAATGAAAACTTGTCGAAGAAAAATCTGAGTGTTAAATAATTGATCCAAACAGAAAAAAGTACAGCTTTACACAAATCCCTGCGCAAAAAAAATAATCCACAATAGCAAAAACTAGTTTAGAAAACTCGTGCTTTCGAGTTATGTTGAGTATTTACAAATTAAACAGCAAACACCATTGCTTAATAGCATCCGCTACGATGTAAAAATCTAACATACTACATACAAAAATCTCACTTTATCCAGTTAATATAAAACGTCTGAAGGTGCATGAGGCTCCTCTGTGTGATTCTGTAAACTCGTAATGAACTATTTGCGAATCCCCCAAGCACTTCTGTCTTTATATACACAGGGGATCTTAAAACTAACGTAAATGCAGACCTCCGCAACTTTTCATCCTGAAGCTACTTATCAAATGTGTCAGTTTATGGTCAAATAAAATCCTCCTATAACACTGAATGTCATCTGATCTGCCTATCAATAACGCGCTGCAACAAAGTTACTGAGTAAACGGATATTTAAGCCTTCTGGTTCGATGTGCTGCCAAAACTAAAAACTCTGCAAACAACCGCAGAATTCAATGCTGCATTTTAAAGCGAATGAGTTAATCGTTAAATTCTCTAGTGATTTTGAAACCACATGTCAAATAAGGTTAGCCCATGAACGAGGCCTCCATCAAGTATAGTCATGAATATTTGTGGGGGGTATAGATGCAATCCCATGGGTACAGGGGCTTTCCAGGCTCTGACCTGCCACTGCTCGAAGTGTCCCCCGACCCCCTCAGCTGCGGCTGAACAAGCATTTACTGAGGAGGGATGACGAAATAGGAATATGGATCGTGCTTGGGAAGGAACTGGAAGATGCTGGAGGATAGACACAAAATGCTGGAGTAACTCAGCGGCTCAGGCAGCATCTCTGTTGAGAAGGAACAGGTGGCGTTTTGGCTGGGGACCCTCCTTCAGATCTTGTTGCTCTGCGTAGGAGAGCTGTGTGCGTTTATCGTGGAGGTACGCGGCGAGCGAGAGAGATTATGTAGGAGATCGTGGAGGCCAATATCTCTAGAGCAATTACCAAAAGCAGGTAACTAAATTAATGAAAATATAATCTTGGATGCAAGGAACTGCAGATGCTGGTTTACAAAAAAACGATACAAAGCATTGGAATAGCTCAGCAGGGTCAGGCAGCTTCTCTGGAGAACATGGATAGGTGACGTTTCGGGTTGGGACCCTTCTGTAGAACTTTCTTCAGACAATATAATCTTGTGTTATTATTCTAGGTGGGAGAGTAACAGTAACATGGATGCTACTCTCTCACCGTTCCTTGGAATCTATCTATAGATATCTAAGCATTTAATCTCATATATGTTGATTAATTGGTCTTTTTTGATTAATTGAAAAATACAGCATGGAAACAGGCCCTTCAGCCCACCGAGACCAGGCCAACCATCGATCACCCGGGCACAGTCGTTCTATATTATCCCACTCCACACTAGGGGACAATTTGGGATGTGGGAAGAAACCGGAGCACCCAGAGGAAACCCACAGCGACATAAACTGAGATATACTTGCACCACAGAGGCTGCTTAACAGAACGTTTACAGGTTCAAGGTTGTGGACAGTGAGGAAGGTTGCGGCAGGACACAGCAGGATATAGACCATATCCAAATGTGGGCAGAGAAGCGGCAGATGGAGTTTAATCTGAACAAGACATGGGAACAGGTTGGACAGACAATCCATTTTCTCTGGAATACCAGAGGTTGCAGGGAGACCTGATGGAATTATATAAAATGATGAAAGGCATAGATGTAGTAGACACAGAACCCTTTTCACAGGACAGAGAAATCAAATACGAGAGAGCATGGCTTTAAGGTGAGAGGGGCAAAGTTTAAAGGAGATGTGCGGGCAAGTTTTTTTACACAGAGGGTGGTGGGTGCCAGGAACGCGCTGCCAAGGATGGTGGTGGAGGCAGATACATTAGTGGTGTTTAAGAGACTTTTAGATAGGAACATAGATATGCAGGGATATGGATCATGTGCAGGCAGATAAGGCATGGAGTCTGAGGAAGGGTCTCGACCAGAAATGTCACCCATTCCTTCTCTCCAGAGATGCTCCCTGTCCCGCTGAGTTACTCCAGCATTTAGTGTCCACCTCGGATAAGAGACGGTCTTGGCATCATGTTCAGCACGGACATTGTGGGCTGAAGGGCCTGTTCCTGTGCTGTACTGTTCCATGCTCCACGTGCTAGGTGTGAGGTGACTCGTTTTGGGAGGCGGAATGCAAGAGGAAAGTAGACCATGAAGGACAAGACCCCCAGGGGCATGGATGGACAGAGCAGTCTTTGGGGTGCAAGCCCCTGAAAGTGGTGACCCATGTGGGGAGGGTAGTGAAGTAGGCACGCGGTGTGCTTGCCTTCATTAGTCTGGGCAATGAGTATAAACACTGGCAAGTCCTGTAGTAGCTGTATAAAGGCTTGGTTAGGCCACATGTGGAGTATAGGGTGCAGTTCCAGTTGCTCCAACACGCGTACAGTGTGGACAGCATACAGATGGTGTCTGGATTGGTAATGGGGCATGTCGGCCAGTGTGGGCAAGTTGGCCCAAAGTGCCAGTTTCCACGCTGCATGAATCTTTCTACCTTTGCATGGAGATAGTTCAGTCAAAGCGAACTGCCAGAGGAGGTAGGTGAGCCAGGTCCTATCGTAACATTTCAAATATATTTGAGCAGGTACATGGATTGGAGAGGTATAGAGGGATGGAAGCCAAACATGAGCAGGTCGGACTAGTGTGGGTGGGGCATCTTGGTCGGCAAGGGCAAGTTGGGCCGAAGGGCCTGTTTCCGTGCATTGTGACTCCATGAATCTAAATCTTCAGGATACAAGAATTTTGCCTGGACCTTGTATTTTGATACTGGTGATTAAAGAATATGTTTTCTCAGCAAACGTTTTAAGTAGCAACTTCTTCCAATAGTTATTCCCCAGACTGCAGATACAGGCTGTCTCGGTACTCAATCACTGGCTACTTGTAACCAAGACAAGTTCCCTGATATCAGAACAAAATCACTACGTAAAATATAAGTCACTCTTAACATCGTTAAAACTAGTCAAAAATCACAATGTTTTTTTTGGGTGACGTTACGCATTGGTAAGTGTATCAGCACCTCTGAAAAGTTAAAAACTAAACTTTCACATTTTGCAGAATTTTAATTTTTATGCTCTTCAATTTAAATTTATTTTTTACAGGAAGTTACTAAAGTTTAAAAAATAAAACCGGATTAACTAAATTAGGTGATCAAGCCTTTAAACAGTCTGAGACATAACGTGCTGGAGTAACTCGGCAGGCACACGAGCTGATTCCTGGCGCGCTGAGTTACTCCAGCACTTTTTTTTTGTAAAACAGCATCTGCGGTTCCTTGGGCCTCCTCGAAACGTTGAAGCAGTTTAAAGGATGACAATCTTCCCTAGATACAGCAGCAAGGAACAAAGATGGGAGACTGCAGTTAATGATGCACAGAATCTCTTGCCCAGAGTAGGGGAATTGAGGACCAGAGGACATAGGTTCATGGTGAACGGGAAAAGATTTAATAGGATTCTGAAGGGGTAACTTTTTCACACAAACGGTGGTGGGTGTATGGAACATGCTGCCAGAGGAGATAGTTGAGGCTGGGACTATCCCAACGTTTAAAAAAACAGTTAGACAGGTACGTGGATAGAACAGGTTTGGAGGGATATGGATCAAATGCAGGCAGGTGGGGCTAGTGTAGCTGGGACATGTTGGCCAGTGTGGGCAAGTTGGGCTGATGGGCCTGTTTCCACGCTGCAAGAGTCTGTGTCTCTATAAAAGTTGTTATAATTTCTGCCTCAACTACCTCCTCTGGCAGTTTGCTCCATCTAGCCACCACCCTCTGTGTGAAAAAGCTGCCACCCGGGTTCCTATTAAATCTCTTCCTTTCGTGTAGAAAGGAGAATAGATTGCATGATGTGGTGCAAGAACCTTCCAACTGTGGAATAAGTGTTGAGAATATACGGCTCACTGTAAGGCAGCAACTCTACCGCTGCGCCACCGTGCCACCCTACGGTGAGATTAAAGAAGTTATAGTTTGAACCATATTGCACAAGATCCATTGCTGATCATGGAATTGGTGGGGAAGACGAACAATTATCCAATCTGTCCCACTCATTCACCGAGGCGATCGTATGAAATGGATCAACTCAATTTCCTGAGTTTCGATAAAATACAGTCATCCCCCCTCCTCCCCCCGCCCCATCTTTACTCTCAAATGAAATTTATTTTTTAAACTAGGGATACAAAATCTTTTAAGGGTTGACTTAACAAAAAATCTTCCATTATCTCCATTGGCAATATATACTGTACATTGTTGGATCAATCTCTAAATAATCAGTGGCAGAGCAAAACCAATCCACGCCAAAAACATTTGAATTGTGCAAGCAGTCCATCTTAAGGCTTAACAAATGCGAATAACTAGTGCAATTAAATGTCACTACAGGTCTGCGGGCTTGGACATTGGCCTGTGTCCTAGCTCTAGCTTAGTCTGATGTCTGAGAGGCTGATGGCAATGCTTCCAAACAGGCAGCGAGTGTGTGTGTGTCATTGCATCGAATCTCTCCACAACACGGAGGCAGGAGAACGAGGTTGAGGGGTAAAGATGGGTCAGCCTTGATTGAATGGTGGAATCGACGTGAAGGGCCGAATGGCCGATTTCTGCTCCTGGAACCTACGAACGTACGGACACACCATCGCTGACACTTGCACGAAGGGCCGTCGGGTTTTGGGACCAGAGTTTGTTACCGCCAACGTTGACAACCGAATCAGGCCCGTGGCCGGAAGGAGGGTTGTGAACTGTGCGCACAATGTGCGTGGCATTCTGTAGTGAGTTTGGCACTTCGTCACCAAACAAGTTCCAAATTCCAGAGACCTTGCCCGTAGCAGCACAGACAGCGGGTAAATATCCTGTCCGTGCTGCCGAGTCCGATGAGAGGGGAAAAGGGAGCGTGTGTCGAGAGGATTCAACCAGGGGCGAAGGACATCTTTGGATTGCTTCCCCCAATTCCTGATGTCACTCCAGGCGTGCTGTCTTCAGAGAATCCTGGTGGAATGAGAGAAAGGCGGCATCAAGCATGGGACATAAATAAACATGAACTTGCTCAACTGGCACGGCTGAGGGGATACACATGATAAGTCAGCCAAAGGCCACTGGCCTTCACCCTCATCTTAACGTTTACAACCGCAATTCACATTATTATTATTTCCAGAATTCAGGGAAACCGTCATGTCCTTGAAAGTTTAAATCATTCTAACTATGGCCAGCGTGAGTTCCAGCTCTTGAAATCCGTGCCACAGAAATCCCTGGTAATGACGGATTGACTAATACAAAACTAATCTCATTGCAAACATAGAATATAAAGCAATACAGCACTGGAACAGGCCCTTCGGCCCATCAAGTCTGTGCCAAACCGCAGCCTGTATGTGATCCATATCCCTCCATTCCTTGCATATCCATGTTCCTATCCAAAAGCCTCTTAAACGCCACTATCATATCTGGCTATTTAATAGCCATCAGGCTATTAAACTCAACTCAAACAAAACTCTGATCATTAATAGCCCATTGCCCTTTATCTGTCTATTTATGCGTGTATATATATATTCATTGGTATATGGGGGGTGGGAGATTGCAACCTTCACGTGGTCCGCCCTGTTTCGACGAATGCAATCAACCCGGCGTGCACAATCAAGTAAGAACAAATAGAACAAGTTGTCCTACAACTCTAGGCTGTGCACGCCATACGCAAGAAGAAGAATTGATATATGGTCACACTGATCTGATCGCAATCTGAAAACTGAGCACAATACCCCAAATTCCTCTGACACTTTTACACTTTGATGTAAGCTTTGCAGAGAAATAGAGTCATAGCAAATAGAGAAAATAAGTGCGGGAGTCATGGGCCATTCAGCCTTTCGAGCCAGCACCGTCTTCAATATGATCAGGCTGATCATCCTAAATCAGTACCCCATTCCTGCTTTCTCCCCATACCCCTAGATTACGTTAGCCCTAAGAGCTAAATCTATCTCACTCTTGAAAACATCCAGTGAATCGGCCTCCACTGCCCTCTGTGGCAGAGAATTCCACAGATTCACAACTCACTGGGTGAAAAGGTTTTTCCTCATCTCAGTCCAAAATGGCCTACGCCTTATTCTTAAACTGTGTGACCCCTGGTTCTGGACTCCCTCAACACGGGGAACATTTTTCCTGCATCTATCCTGTCCAATCCCTTCATCATTTTATATGTTTCTATCAGATTCCCTCTCATCCTTCTAAATTCCAGAGAATACAAGCCCAAATATTTGCATATTTGGCAGCACTAACGAAAAGAATGGGATCAATAATATTCAGAAAGGTAGGACATGAATATTGTATGAATTAGGACATGTACTCTTAACTAAACTGTATGGTCACATCATTGGCAACCACAGCATAACATCTTATTTAAAAAGTACATGTCATTAATCTCACCGAACCTTTGGTTTATTATTAAAGTCATGCCAAACCAAAACAAAGTATGTGCCCTCAAGACAGACACAAAATGCTGGAGTAACTCAGCGGGACAGGCAGCGTCTCTGGAGAGAAGGAATGGGCGACGTTTCGGGTCGAGACCCTTCTTCAGACCGAGAGTCAGGGGAGAGGGAGACCAGAGATATGGAAGGGTAAGGTGTGAAAATGACAGATCAAAGCGGACGATGATTAAGGAAATGTAGAATGGTTCATTGTTGTTTAAAAGAAAAGAAAAGAAAGTGTGCTATCATATTTAAATAAAGACCATCATTTAGGAGGTGGTTGTTAATTTATGAGCCTATATTTTGTGGCTGGGCAATTCAAATAAATGTAAAATAATGTCGGGAAAAGATACAGCAACATTTATCTTCCCTGTAGATGTGTTTAGAAGAAGAAAAGAAAGAATACAAAGTCATCCTGCATCCATGCTGGTGTTTTTCATCTCATCAGGTGACCCAAAATCTTCACCACCAAACAAATGATATTTGATGTGGAGGTTTGAGGAACTGCAGGTGTTGCAATCTTGAGCAAAGCACAAAGTGGTGGAGGAACTCAGCGGGTCAGGCAGCATCTGTGGAGGGAATGGACAGACGATGTTTCGGGATGGCACCCTTCTCCGGTGTGAAGAAGGGTCCCGACCCGAAACGCCATCTGTCCATTCCCTCCACAGATGCTGCCTGACCCGCAGAGTTCCTCCACCCACTTTGTGCTTTAAGGGCCTGTCCCACTTACGTGACCTTTTCGGCGACTGCCGGCACCCGTCATGGGTGGCCGAACATTTTTTAACATGTTGAAAATTCAGCGACGACCAGAAAGACGCTACGATTCTTTGGGCGACTAGGAGACCTCTCACAACCATACAAGCGACCCCCTGGCGACCTCTCACGACCATACAGGCGACCCCTGGCAACATGCCCCCTGGTGACACCCCACGACTCTCACGACATGTCGCCAGGGGACATCTGTCTGGTCATGAGAGGTCTCCTAGTCACCCACAGAGTCGTAGCGTCTTTCTGGTCGCGGCTGAATTTTCAACGTTGAACATTTCAGGCGACCTATGACGGGTTCCAGGCAGTCGCCGAAAAGGTCACGTAAGTGGGACAGGCCCTTTACTTTCAAAGTGGTTTGTTTTTCCCTCCTAGGTAAATAAAGTTCTATCGTCGTATCGAATCGTTCACAAGACCCAGGCCACCTACTTTGGAAGTGCCAACTGCTAAAAAAAAAATGACAACGTAGGAACTACAAAGGTTATTCCCTTTACCCCGTATCTGTACACCGTGAACGGCTCGATCGCAATCATGTACTGGACAGCATGCAAAAAAAAAGAAGCTTTTCACTGGAACTTGATACATGTGACAATAAACTAAACTAAACTACTTAAGGGCCTGTCCCACTTTCACGACCTAATTCAGGACCTCTGCCGAGTTTGCCCTTGACTCGTACTCGCAGCATGGTCGTCACGAGGTCGTAGGAGGTCATAGGAGGTCGTAGGGCCGTAGCAGGTCGTGATGCTAGTCGTAGGTACTCGTGGCATCAAGTAGGTCGGGGCGTTTTTTCTAGCCTGATGAAAAATGTCCATGAGTAAAAAAGGTTGTGAATTAGGTCGTGAAAGTGGGACAGGCCCTTTACTGTGACAGTGTTGTAAAACGGTTCCTATCTAGATGAAACCCAATTTGATATCTTATCATGAAACACTAATAATACTTAAACACTACCCTAGCAATCCAACCAGAATGCTGCCTGCAAAAGTGGGTATTAGCTACAGGGCCAGGTTGGACAGACTTGGATTGTTTTCTCTGGAATGCCGGAGGTTGAGGGGAAACCTGATAGAAGTAGATAAAATGATGAGAGGCATAGATAGGTTAGACAGTCAGAAGCTGTTTATCGGGTGGAAATGTCAGACTAGAGGACATTTCTTTAAGTAGAGAGGAGTGGAGTATAACGGAGATGAGCGGGGCAGGTTTTTATTGCACAGGTGGGTGCCTGGAACGTGCTGCCGTGCGCGGGTGGTGGTGGAGGCAGATTTGATAGTGGTGTTTAAGGGGCTTTTGGATAGGCACATGGATGTGCAGGGTGTGGGGGGATATGGATCACGTGACGGCAGAGGAGAGTAGGTCCTCGGCTTCATGTTTGGCACAGGCATTGCGGGCCGAACGGCCCGTTCCTGTGCTGTACTGTTAAACATAGAAACATAGAAAATAGGTGCAGGAGGAGGCCATTCGGTCTTTCGAGCCAGCACCGCCATTCAATGTGATCATGGCTGATCGTCCCCAATCAAAAACCCGTGCCTGCCTTCTCCCCACATCCCTTGATTCCACTAGCCCCCTAGAGCTCTATCTAACTCTCTCTTAAATCCACCCAGTGATTTGGCCTCCACTGCCCTCTGTGGCAGGGAGTTCCACAAATTTACAACTCTCTGGGTGAAAATTTTTTTCTCACCTCAGTATTAAATGGGCTCCCCTTTATTCTAAGACTGTGGCCCCCTTTTCTGGACTCGCCCAACATTGGGAACATTTTTCCTGCATCTTGCTTGTCCAGTCCTTTTATAATTTTATATGTTTCTATAAGATCCGCCCTCATCCTTCTAATCTCCAGTGAATACAAGCCTACTCTTTTCAATCTTTCCTCATGACAGTCCCGCCATCCCAGGGATCAATCTCGTGAACCTACGCTGCACTGCCTCAATCACAAGGATGTCCTTCCTCAAATTAGGAGACCAAAACTGTACACAATACTCCTGATGTGGTCTCACCAGAGCTCTATACAGGTGCAGAAGAACCTCTATACTCTCTTTACTGTTCTATGTTCAGTGTTCTATGCCCTATGGTCATCGCAACTCCTGCAGCAGAAACAGGTTAGGTTTCTTGGTCATGTGTGTACGATAGCTTCACCTGACCAGCATGGACAATGGGCATCTTAACCATCCATGAGACACAGAAAGATGTGACCATGAGGAGTGATACCAAGCAATGGCCCGTTGTGCAAGAGGGAAGTTCAATCTTGAGGAAAGCAGCCATTCCAGCATTGGCAGTTTCTTGTAACTCTATTAAAACCTATTGTTCGATATGCAATAATTTTCCCCATAAGTGTTGCAAGGGTCACTCTCACTTTCCAGGGATATCTTTAAGCAGAGCATCATTGACACAGCACCCAGCCAACATTCTTGGTTCACAATGCCATACCAGTTACAAGTAAGAATGACAAATTGAAAAAACTAACAATAAACCTTTCTCATACAAATCAGGTGCCAGGAAGCAATGAGTAGATTTAGTAGATGCTAATCATTAAAGGGCCTAAAGATGTTGTACCTCCTATAATCCTGAGGAGCTGGGCGTCACCATGCGGGCATTACGTGCGCGTCATCAAGCGTGCGCCGTGCGTCGTGACGCATAAATGATAGTCGCGTAAATGACACCCAAGTGGGACAGGCTCTTTACACTTGCCTTTCCTCCCCAATGACAATTTTGCACAAGGCTCTATCTTTGTTCAGCTTTGCTTCGGAGAGGGTGCAGAGGAGGATGACCAGGATGCTGCCTGCTTTAGGGAATGTTAGCTACAGGGTAGGACGGACTTGGATTGCTTTCCATGGAACGCCGGAGGTTGAAGGGAAACCTGGTAGATGTGTATAAAATTACGAGCGCCACAGATAGGGTAGACAGTCAGAACCTTTTTTTCCCAGGGTGGAAACGCCAAAGACTAGAAGCCACAGATTTAAGTTGAGAGGGACACATTTTAAAGGAGACGTGAGGGGCAAGTTGTTTTACACAGAGGGTGGTGGGTGCCTGGAACACAATGCCAGGTGGGGGAGGCAGATACAATAGTGGCATTTAAGAGGTTTTTAAATAGGCACATGGATATGCAGGGGATGGAGAAATATGGATCACATGACGACAGAGGAGATTAGTTTAGCGGCATCAAGTTCAGCACGGACATTGTGGGCTGAAGGGCCTGTTCCTGTGCTATACTGATCTATGTTCCATGTTCAAAGGGTGGAATTACTATACTTCGAGTCACAGAGTCATTCTGCATGGAAACAGGCCCTTCGGCCCAATTCATCCATGCTGAGCAATATGTCCTGTATCATTTAATTTCAATCTTTGTGTTATTATTGTCTCCACTCGTGGGAGAGTGTAGGACCAGATGTACCTTTAGAAAGGAGATGAGGAGGAATTTATTGAGCCAGAGGGTGGTGAATCTGTGGAATTCATTGCCACAAACGGCTGTGGTGGCCATGTCAATGGGTATTTTGAAAGCTGGGGATTGACAGGTTCATGCTTTGTAATGCCCCTGTCCCACTTAGGAAACCTGAGCGGAAACCTCTGGAGACTTTGCGCCCCACCCAAGGTTTCCATGCGGTTCCCAGAAGTTTTTGTCCTCCGGCAACCACCTTCAACTAGCATCGCAACCGGCTTCGACTGAAAAATTACCGAATTTTAAAACGGAAACCACTTTCGACCATTAGGGAGACCTACAAAAACCTCCGGGAAACCTCTGCACGGAAACCTTGGGTGGGGCGCAAAGTCTCCAGAGGTTTCCGTTCAGGTTTCCTAAGTGGGACGGGGGCGAACATTATCACCAAGCTGGGGATATTGTTAACAGCCACAAAGTAAAAGGGTGTGGTTTTAGTACAAGACCTCGATGGGGCGAGCGGCCTAAAGCCCCTGTCCCACTTTCCAGAGTTACTCACGAATTCTCCCGAATTTTCCCCTTGATTCAAACTCGGAGAATTACGGTAATAGCCAGCCGTAGGTACTCGGGGCTATTTTCCTTTTTCTTTTTCTTTTACTTGTGGACATTTTTCAACATGCTGAAAAAACCATCCCGACTTACCTGATGCCCTGAGTACCTAGGGCTGGCATTACGAGCCTCTACGAAATATCTACGGACTCGCTGCGGTCATTCCCCGAGTTTGAATCAAGGGGAAAACTCTGGAGAATTTGTGAGTAACTCGGGAAAGTGGGACAGGGGCTTAAGTCTGCTCCTATATACGACCTATGACCTATGACCTAAGACCCACCTGTGATGAATATCTAGCCAGAGACCCAGTTGTGAGTGGATGTTTTGCTGTTTGAGTAGCAGTCAAAGTTAAAGTCCAGAGTGTCGCCATCCATGAGGTCGTTGCGGATGATCGACTCCATGTCACAGTCCAGGCTCTCGATGAACATATCGTCCAAGTCACTGGGGAGCTTCTCCTGGCCCATGGCGGCCAGGTTCATCCTTCCGTAGCCCCCGTTGCTGTGGATGGAGTAGGGGTCCATGGCGTTGAGTTGCAAGGACATGGGCATGTGCAGCTGGGTCTTGGGGGCGGTGAGGTGGCGGAGGTTGGCGGGGTGGGCCATGATGCTGACCGTGTGTGGCAGGACGCGGCCGTTCATGGCCAGGGGGTGCGGGCCGTGCACGCCGTGTTGCGGGCCCATCAGCTTGGCGTGGACGCCCGGGTCGGTGTAGGCGGACCTCACCGCGGCGGGCACCATCAGGTTCTGGCCGCCCATCCTGCCGCCCGCTTGGGACGCCACCGCCTCCACCTGGGGCAAGAGGTCGCTGTGCGGGGGCGAGTCAGACGTCAGCAGCTCTTTGAGGAGCCCCGTGGCACAGTTGTACTGGGTGATGGGCCCAAAGTTCTGCTTCTTCTCCTGGAAGGTCTGCATCGGGATCTGGGGCAGGGAACCCATGCTGCTCTGGGTGTACAGGCATTTCCTGTAGTCTGGCGGCTGGGCGCCAAGGGATGGGTTCTGGGGCACAAAGGAGTAGCCGCTGCCAGGCTGCATGAGCGACACTGAGGAAGGCTGTGTCGACGCCACCATGGACGTGTTTGGGGACAAGAGATTCAAATTGTCCAAAAGATCTTCCATCACATTCTCCGTCATGGAACTGTTGATGGAACCAGTCATCTCGCTGAGACTGGGCAAAGTTGACGCCATTTTGCCGGTGTTGCCGGGGTAGACTAAGGGTGACATCTGGTGGACCTCCCCGTCGCCGATGTCCTCCTGCTCTGGCATGATAGGAGATAGCCGGCCACTCAACGTGCTGGCGTTGGAGCCCGTCCTCGTCCGGAAGGTGGTCCAGGCGTCAAAGTCGTCGTTGCTGTGGGAGTTGGGGCTTCCGGGCCATTTGGAGAACTGCGCGCCGGGACTGTCCGCTCCTCCGTCCTGGCCAGCCTGCAGCGCCGCCTTCTTCTTGGCCGCCCGGCCCCTGCTCTTGGCAAACTTGCTGTTGTTGTCCATGGAGGCCGCCCTCCTCCGCGGAGACTTGCCGCTCTTGCCCCCCTCAGGGTTCAGCATCCACCAGGAGCTCTTGCCCGTCCCCTCGTTCTGCACCCGCACAAACTTACTGTGGAGCGACAGGTTGTGGCGGATGGAGTTCTGCAAAAGACAAGAGACATTGTGGTGTCAGAACCTCTGCCTTCACCCTCTGCCATTCCAACCCCACAACAGCACATAGAGCAGCACAGCACAAGGAAGTGCACAAATGCTGGAGTAACTCAGCGGGTCAGGCAGCATCTCTGGGGGACATGGATAGGTGACATTTCACAGAGTGTTGGAGTAACTCAGTGGGTCAGGCAGCATCTCTGGGGGACATGGGTAGGTGACGGTTCACAGAGTGTTGGAGTAACTCAGTGGGTCAGGCAGCATCTCTGGAGCACATGGATAGGTGATGGTTCACAGAATGTTGGAGTAACTCAGTGGGTCAGGCAGCATCTCTGGGGGACATGGGTAGGTGACATTTCACAGAGTGTTGGAGTAACTCAGTGGGTCAGGCAGCATCTCTGGAGAAAAGGAATAGGTGACGTTTCGGGACGGAACCAGCATCTGCAATTCCCTGATTCTACAGCTCACAATGTCTGTGCCCAGCATGATGCCAAGACCAAATGTCCGCTGCCTGCAGGTGATCCATATCCCTCCATTCCCTGCATGGCAACGTGCCAAGCTAAAAGCCTCTTAAACACCACTATCGTATCTGCCCCCGCCACCAGCCCTGGCAGCGCGTTCCAGACACCCACCACCCTCTGTGTAAAGATCTGGCCCGCACATCCCCTTTAGTTCTATGCATTTTCTTCGCAAGTGCATCTGAATTGGTAAGGTGCTGCGGGGAAGAGTGGATAGGACTGAGGGAGAGATGTTTCTAAGTTGACCGATAAAAAACACTGGGTATTCGTTGTCATGTGCAACTTTGAAAAATCGATCATTCCTTCCGAGGGTGGAAATATCAAAGACTAGAGGGCATGGATTTAAGGTGAGAGGGGCAATGTTTAAAGGACATGTGCGGGGCAAGTTGTTTACACCTGGAACGTGCCTGGAACGCGCTGCCAGGGGTGGTGGTGGAGGCAGATACGATAGTGGTGCTTGTGGGATTTTTATGTTGGCGCATGGATCTGCAGGGAATGGGAGGATATGGATCACGTGCAGGCAGAGGAGATTAGTTTAGCTTGGCATCATGTTTAGCATGGACATTGTGGGCCGAAGGGCCTGTTCCTGTGCTGTACTGTTTTATGTCCTACGTTCTACAGAATGCGCCATAACTGTGGAAAATGGTTCCTTACATAATATATAACGTCCTTACAATTATATAACGACTCAGGTGAATTTATTTTTCATATGTACTGTAAAATAATTCCGTTTATGGTTCTGTCTAAGGCTCCCGACCTGAAACGTCACCTATCTTCTTTCTCCAGAAATGCTGCCTGACCTGCTGAGCTACTCCAGCACTTTGTGTCTATCTTCGGTTAAAGTGTGTTTGGCTTCTATTTTATGCTCCACGTTTTTTTTCAAAAGGCAATACCATAAACTGGTTTTAAAATGCGATTACCATGATATAGCCCTAACGCAACACTAAAGATTCACCCATTCCTTCTCTCCTGAGATGCTGCCTCACCCGCTGAGTTACTCCATGAGTTACTTATCTTGTGTCTACTGAAGATTTCGTGCCTATGTGAAATATTGTTCCATTGTCAGCACCTATGAAAATGAAACTCTTCTCGTGAATCTCTTCTCTCTCTCTCTCTCTCTCTCTCTCTCTCTCTCTCTCTCTCTCTCTCTCTCTCTCTCTCTCTCTCTCTCTCGATGTACCAAGTCTCGACTGCAACAGCAGGAAATGCAAGCAGGTTTTGAAGTAAATATGAGAACCAACTTGTGTTTAATTGCTGCTCGGTGCTGAAACCAATAATATCCATCAATTTAGTGACTTCGAATCAAGCGGCAACCCAGTCATTTCTGGCAGAGTGACTACATTCTGCACATCATCTGGCAATACCTCAGTGGGTTTGTATCGAGCCACCAGATACATAGTCAAATGTTTACTATTTAGAGTACACACAGCACGGAAACAGGCCTTCGGCCCAACTCCTCCATGCCGACCGACCAGTCTCATCTACACTAGTCCCACCTGCCCGCGTTTGGTCCTCATCCCTCTAAACCTTTCCTATCCGATGTTGGGGGAGTCCAGAACCAGGGGCCATAGTTCGAGAATAAGGGGCGAGCCGTTTAGAACGGAGACGAGGAAACACTTTTTCTGACAGAGAGTTGTGCGTCTGTGGAATTCTCTGCCTCAGAGGGCGGTGGAGGCCGGTTCTCTGGATACTTTCAAGAGTGAGCTAGATAGGACTCTTAAAGATAGCGGAGTCAGGGGATATGGGGAGAAGGCAGGAACAGGGTACTGATTGGGGATGATCAGCCATGATCACATTGAATGGCGGCGCTGGCTCGAAGGGCCGAATGGCCTACTCCTGCACCTATTGTCTATTGTCTATTGTCTACTCTCTCCACATCACCTTCTATATCTCTAGTTTCCCTTATCCCTAACCAGTCTGAAAAAGGGTCTCGACCCAAAATGTCACCCATTCCTTCTCTCCATAGATGCTGCCTGCCCTGCTGAGTTACTCCAGCTGTTTGTGTCGATCGACCTGTCCAAGTGTCTTTTAAATGTTGTTATAGTACCTGCCTCAACTATCTCCTCTGGCAATGGACACAAAGTGCTGGAGTAATTCAACGAGTCAGATAGCATCTCTGGAAAAAAAGGATAGGTGACGTTTCGGTTCTTCAGACCGGAGAAGGGTCCCGACCCGAAACAGCACCCTTTATTTTTCTCCAGAAGCGACCCGACCCGCTGAGTTACTCCAGCACATAGTGTCTATCTTTGGTATAAACCAGCATCTGCCATTCCTTTCTACATACCTCCATGGCTCGGTCCACTACCCTCTGTGTGAAATTGTTGCCCCTCTGGTTCCTATTCAACTTTCCACTCTCCCCTTAAACCTATGTCCTCTGGTTCTTGATTCCTGCTAAATGCTGTTTTTTTGTGGACACACCTCTACATTCTCATGGAACATTTGTACCATCATTTTCCTTTCCTTCTCACCGATAACTTCAACACCAACTATTGAAAACATTTTTTAAAAAACACTCTGTTATTTGGAAAAAAATATTTTACACAGCGCAGTTCACTGTGTTTTTGTTCCACTGTTCGCTTAGCCATGAGTCGCAGAACCAAGGATGTTATGTTAATCACTTATGAAATTAAAATCATTGAGGTCATAACATCAGTGCCTTATCTACAAGCAGGTGGCTGGTGATAGCGTGTCGGGGCCTCTATTCACTCTTTAGTAAAAACAAGACATCTAGAGAGAGATACTGGCTGTTAGATCCATGGGTGACCCGTCAGGTCACTGTGCTCTCTGTTTGGGGGCTTCCAAATAACACTTGGCTTCCCAACAGGAAAAGGCCTGTTGAGTTCCTCCACAAATCCCTGTTTGTCATGCAAAGCCTGGGCCATCAACCAGGCTCGCATGTAGCAGGCAAGGAGGAAAAAATGATCACCTCTTAATCTTGTGAAAGTATGTCCTGCTGTTAACAATGTTGTGTCTGCAGGCAACATCAGACATAAGTACAACTTGGAGCAGCATTTTGGCAAGAGAGTTAGGCGGCCTGGCACAAAAAGCTGGAGTAACTCAGCGGGACAGGCAGCATCTCTGGAGAGGTGATGAAGAGAGGGTGACGTTTCAGGTTGACTCCATTCTTCAGAGTCTTCTTTGGAGTTTGAAGAAGGGTCTCGACCCGAAACGTCATCCATTCCTTCTCTCCAGAGATGCTGCTGGTCTCGCTGAGTTACTCCAGCATTTTGAGTCCATCTTCGGTGTAAACCAGCATCTGCAGTTCCTTCCTAGACAGCCTGACAAATCCTTGCACTCTTCCTCACTGCCCTGCGCTCTGTGCAGGGAATAATCTTTCCCCACAAAGAACCATCACGCACACGCACGCACACACACACACACACACACACACACACACACACACACACACACACACACACACACACACACACACACACGCATACACACATACACACACACATGCACATACACACACACACACACACACACACACACACACACAAGCACACACACACACGCACACACACACACACACACACACACACACACACACACACACACACACACACACACACACACGCATACACACATACACGCATACACACACACACACACACGTACATACACACGCACACGCACACACACAACGCACAACACACACACGCACACACACACATACACACAACACACAATACACACACACACACGCACATACACACACACACACACACACAACACACAATACACACACACACACAACACACAATACACACACACACACATAACACATAACACACAACACACACACACAACACACACACTCACACTCACAACACACACACACACAACCACACACACACAAACACGCACACAACACACACACACGCAACTCGTCGTGAACGTGCGGTAGTTGGCAATTGCCATAAAACACATTTCCCCTCCCTAACTTACACTTAATGCTGGAACGAGGGTTCGCTTTTAATGGTCTTGTACCAGCTGTATAAACCATTGGTGAGATCGCACTGAATGCAGTTATAGAGTCACAGAGCCTAACAGCGTGCAAACGGGCTCTTCGGCCCAACTTGACCACACCGGCCAACATGTCCCACCTGCCTATATTTGGCCCATATCCCTCAAAACCAGTCCTTTACCTGTACCTGTCTAACTGCTTCTCAAATGTTGCGATAGTACCTGCCTCAACTACCTCCTCAGGCAGCTCGATCCACACGCCTACCACCCTTTGTGTGAAAAAGTTACTCCTCAGATTCCTATTACATCTTTCCCCTCTCACCTTAAACGTATATGCTCTGGTTTCAATTGCCCTACTCTGGGCAAGAGACCCTGTGCATCTACCTGATCTATTCCTCTCATTATTTCATACAGAGCTTTAAGATCACCCCTCAGCCTCCTGCACTCCCAGGAGTAGAGTCCCAGCCTGCCCAACCTCTCCCTGTAGCTCAGGCCCTCGAATCCTGACAACATCCTGGTGAACATGGGCATGAAATGGATACAAAAACTCTACCGTGTATACGTCATATCGTTCCACTGAATGTTGTGAAGGCAACCTACTTATCAAAAGACAGAATTAAAATCTGCCCTGGATGTCCACACATTCATCTCCCCACTACCTTCAGGTAGAAGGCACAGGAGCCTGAAGACTGCAACGTCCAGGTTCAGGAATAGCTCTTCCCCACAGCCATCAGGCTGTTAAACTCAACTCAAACAAAACTCTGAACATTAATAGACCATTATCTGTTTATTTGCACTTTATCAGATTATTTATTCATATGTGTATATATTTATATAATGGAATATGGACTCACTGATATGTTCTGTCTTCATGCCTACTATGGTCTGTTGACTCTTACTTTGAAGCTAAGTAAGAATGTCATTGTCCTGTCAGGGACACATGACAATAAACTCTCTTGAATCTCTTGATGTTTTATTGCGGAGGGCAAGGCAAAATGGAACGTCACAGTTAAAATCCCGCATGGATGAACTTCAGTGAGTCAGGGACGTGTCCCAAGCAGTCTTCTTGGTAGCGAGCAGTGCAACTTCAGAATACTTTATATTTCATTCAAGCTGGCATTGCCGTGTGCGTGCTTGCACAAGTACCCGCGCGGTGAGTGTCAGCACGTGCGTACATAGCTACGCACTGGGTCACAACCTTTCATGCAAGTTAACCAGTCAGTGTGCTGTTGACAATATTATCACCTCAGTGATGTCAGCGATCAACCTGGCCCCGGACCTCCTGATAAGTGATCAAAACCACACACTGCCCTTCCCAAGTGAACTTTGGTGCTCCAACTGTGCTGTTATCATGGAACCTGGAACGTGGACCATGCTGTCTCTGAAGAGGATCCCGAGGTGGTCTGTGAACACGCTCCCAGGGATGATTGGGTTCACATATGATGAGCGTCTGTCGGCACTGGGCCTGTACTCGCTGGAGTTCAGAAGGATGAGGGGGACCTCATTGAAACTTACTGGATAGTGAAAGGGCTGGATAATATGGATGTGGAGAGGAAATTTCCACCAGTGGGAGAGTCTAAGACCAGAGGGCACAGCCTCAGAATAAAAGGATAACCCTTTAGAAAGGAGATGAGGAGGAATTTCTTTCATCAGAGGGCGGTGAATCTGTGGAGGCCAAGTGGATATTTTTATGTCAGAAGTTGACAGATTCTTGATTAGTATGGGTGTCAGGGGTTATGGGAAGAAGGCAGGAGAATGGGGTTGAGAGGGAAAGATAGATCAGCCATGATCGAATGGCGGAGCAGACTCAATGGGCAGAATGGCCTAATTCTGCTCCTATGACCTATGAACTTAAGATCAGAGTTGGTCTTGGCATCATGCCCGGCACAGACATTGTGGGCCGAAGGGCCTGTTCTTGTGCTGTATTGTTCTATGTTCTGGTGCAAAAACATAATTAGAGGGAAAAAAAAGCAAGCTCACTGTGGTGCAGAAGGGGGTCTGTGGCGTTCCGTTGTCATGGTAAAATGGAGGTTGTGTAAGTAGCTGTTCCTGAACCTGGCGGTGTGGGACGTCAGGCATGTGTTCCTCCTGCCCGACAGCAGCAGTGAGGAGAGGGCACGGCGCGGATGGTGGGGGATCCTTGATGGTAGATGCCGCCATCTTGCATACTCTACAGTCCACAACTGCTGGGGCCAGGCAGCAGGTAGTGTGAAGGAAGGAAGGGCAGGTGCTGGTTTACATTAAAGATAGACACAAAGTGCTGGAGTAACAAACAGCGAGTCAGGCAGCATCTCTGAAGTCTGAAGAAGGGCTCCGACCCGAAATGCTTTTCTCCGGAGATGCTGCCTGGCCCATTGAGTTACTCCAGTATTTTGTCTCTATCTAGATTCTAGAAGGTAGTGTGACTTGCTTTGACTGGATAGGAGGCAAACTAAGTTTTTCACTGAACCTTGGCACGTGACAATATTAAACAAAAAACCTTAGCAATAGCAGATGGTCGGGTAGCAGGTACTGTTTGATAACATGATAGATAAATCTCATCACTTGACTGATATTCATATTGAGACTGGCAGGGCAGTGGGTGACCTAGTTAAACATTTCATACGTCCTTGAAGACAGGACTTCAAAGGAGATTGAAGCTTCAAACAAAGGTTTAGGAGCGTCGCAGTGGCTCGGCGGTGAAGCTGCTTCCTGTGCCAGGGACCCGGGTTCAACCCAGACTACGGGCTTGTACGTTCTCCCTGTGACCGCATGGATCTCCTCTTATTGCTCCAGTTTCCTCCCACACTCCGAACAAACGAATTGGCTTCTGTAAATAGGCTCTAGTGTACAGGTGATTGCTGGGCAGCATGGACTCGATGGGCCGAGGGGCCTGTTTCCACCCTGTACCTCTGAGCTAATCCAAACTAAACTGGGCTGGCAGGTCTTTTTGCGTTCTTGAGTCGATGTATTGGAGCATGTTGGTGAAAAGCCACTCTCAACTGTGGCACAGAAACTTCAGACAGGATGTTGTGGGGGTGAATGTCGAATGGCGCGTTTGCTCCAGTCAATAGCCTGTGATATCATGTTATTCTGGTCAGGGCCATTTACAGCCAGTGTGACCATGGAAATGATGTAATTTATAACACAGATATTCACTCCAAACTCCAACCTTCGAAGTCCAGAAGTGGAACAGTGAAGCTTCAGAGACTCTCACCCATTAATAGCTGAAGGTTTCTTTATACATTTACTTTTTTTTCTTGTTTACATCTTTGGGTTTTTTTTTCCTCTCCCAATATAGAGTCATCGAGTCATACGGCACGGACACAGGGCCTTTGGCCCAACCCGTCCCTGCCGACCAAGGTGCCCCATCTCCAATACTCCCATATGCCCGCGTTTGGCCCATATCCCTCTAAAGATTTCAACTTGTGGGAGAGTCCAGGACCAGAGGGCACAGCCTCCAAATAAAAGGACGGACCTTTAGAAAGGTGATAAGTAAGGATTTTTTTCCTGCCAGAAGTCATTGCCACAGACGGTTGTGGAGGCCAGGAGAATGGGGTTGAGAGGGAAAGACAGATCAGCCATGGTTCAATGGTGAAGCAGACCTGATGGGTCGAATGGCCTCATTCTAGGTCTTATGGCCTTATCCATGTACCTGTACAAATGTATTTTAAATGGTGTTATGGTACCTGCCTCAACTACTTGCTCTGTTATCAGGCAACTGAACCGTCTTCTCACCACCTAGATCACAGTCCTGACATACCATCTACTTCATTGGAGACCATCGAACTATCTTTCTTCAGACTTTATCTTGCACTAAACGTTATTCCCTTTATCATGTAACTATACACTGTGGACGGCTCAATTGTAATCATGTCTTTCTGCTGAGTACAGAGCATGCAACAAAAGCTTATCACCGTACCTCAGTACACGTGATAATAATAATAATAATAATAAACTACCTGGCTCTTTGTGTGCATGTGTGAGTGAGTACGTGAGTGAGTGTGAGAGAGAGAGTGAGTGTGAGAGAGAGAGTGAGTGAGAGAGTGAGAGAGTGAGTGAGTGAGTGAGTGAGTGAGTGAGTGAGTGAGTGAGTGAGTGAGTGAGTGAGTGAGTGAGTGAGTGAGTGAGTGTGAGTGAGTGAGTGAGTGAGTGAGTGAGTGAGTGAGTGAGTGAGTGAGTGAGTGAGTGAGTGAGTGAGTGAGTGAGTGAGTGAGTGAGTGAGTGAGTGAGTGAGTGAGTGAGTGAGAGAGTGAGTGAGTGAGAGAGTGAGTGAGTGAGAGTGAGTGAGTGAGAGAGTGAGTGAGTGAGTGAGTGAGTGAGTGAGTGAGTGAGTGAGTGAGTGAGTGAGTGAGTGAGTGAGTGAGTGAGTGAGTGAGTGAGTGAGTGAGTGAGTGAGAGTGAGAGTGAGTGAGAGAGTGTGAGCGAGTGAGTGAAACATAGAAATTAGGTGCAGGAGTAGGCCATTCGGCCCTTCGAGCCTGCACCACCATTCAATATGATCATGGCTGATCATCCAACTCAGTATCCCGTACCTGCCTTCTCTCCATACCCCCTGATCCCCTTAGCCACAAGGGCCACATCTAACTCCCTCTTAAATATAGCTAATGAACTGGCCTCAACTACCCTCTGTGGCAGAGAGTTCCAGAGACTCACCACTCTCTGTGTGAAAAAAAGTCTTTCTCATCTCGGTCTTAAAGGATTTCCCCCTTATCCTCAAGCTGTGACTCCTTGTCCTGGACTTCCCCAACATCAGGAACAATCTCCCTGCATCTAGCCTGTCCAACCCCTAAAGAATTTTGTAGGTTTCTATAAGATCCCCTCTCAATCTCCTAAATTCTAGAGAGTATAAACCGAGTCTATCCAGTCTTTCTTCATAAGACAGTCCTGACATCTCAGGAATCAGTCTGGTGAACCCTCTCTACACTCCCTCTTTGGCAATAATGTCCTTCCTCAGATTTGGAGACCAAAACTGTATGCAGTACTCCATGTGTGGTCTCACCAAGACCCTGTACAAATGCTGTAGAACCTCCCTGCTCCTATACTCAAATCCTTTTGCTATGATAGGTAACATCCCATTCGCTTTCTTCACTGCCTGCTGCACCTGCATGCCTACTTTCAATGACTGGTGTACCATGACACCCAGGTCTCGCTGCATCTCCCCTTTTCCTAATCGGCCACCATTTAGATAATAGTCTGCTTTCCTGTTTTTGCCACCAAAGTGGATAACCTCACATTTATCCACATTATACTGCATCTGCCATGCATTTGCCCACTCACCCAGCCTATCCAAGTCACCTTGCAGTCTCCTAGCATCCTCCTCACAGCTAACACTACCCCCCAGCTTAGTGTCATCTGCAAACTTGGAGATATTGCCTTCAATTCCCTCATCCGGATCATTAATATATATTGTAAATAGCTTGGGTCCCAGCACTGAGCCTTGCGGTACCCCACTAGTCGCTGCCTGCCATTGTTAAAATGACCCGTTTACTCCTACTCTTTGCTTCCTGTTTGCCAGCCAGTTCTCTATCCACATCAATACTGAACCCCCAATGCCGTATGCTTTAAGTTTGTATACTAATCTCTTAGTGAGTGAGTGAGTGAGTGAGTGAGTGAGTGAGTGAGTGAGTGAGTGAGTGAGTGAGTGAGTGAGAGTGAGAGTGAGTGAGTGAGTGAGTGAGTGAGTGAGTGAGTGAGTGAGTGAGTGAGTGAGTGAGTGAGTGAGTGAGTGAGTGAGTGAGTGAGAGAGTGAGTGAGTGGGTGAGTGGGTGGGTGAGTGAGTGGGTGAGTATGTGGGTGAGTATGTGGGTGAGTATGTGGGTGAGTATGTGGGTGAGTATGTGGGTGAGCGAGTGGTGAGTATGTGGGTGAGTATGTGTTTACTTTTCTAGTATTCAATGTGGGAACTTTCGGACAGTCCCGGAGGATTTGTGAACCTTTGCTCATTAGTTTGCGTGTGTGTCCAATGTGACCATGTTGCTATGGTTACTGGGCCGCCATGCCCAGCCTCGGCGGGTGGGCGAGGTGTGGTCCTTTCCATACTTGGACCAGCACCAATTCTACTCTATCCATTCCTTCTTCACCTCCAATAGCCACAGAGTGCTGGAGTAACTCAGCGGGACAGGCAGCATCTCTGGAGAGAAGGAATGGGTGACGTCTCGGGTCGAGACCATTCTTCTTTACGCCTGCTTTTTACAAACCAAATGAAAGTTTGTCCCAAATATATTATTCAAAACTGGATTTGAAAAGTTTTGATTTTGTAGAATAAACTACTTGCGTTCAGGACAAAAGTGAAACCAATAAAGGAGTTGTTACTCTAATAATAAACATCTATTGGATAAATATTCGTCTCGAGAGCCTGAGCTACAGGGAGAGGTTGGGCAGGCGAGGACTTTATTTCATGGAGTGCAGGAGGCTGAGGGGTGATCTTATAGAGGTGTATAAAATCATGAGGGCAATAGTAAGGGTGAATGCACAGAGTCTTTTAACCAGAGTTGGGGAATCTAGAACCAAAGGGCACAGGTTTAAGGTGACAGGGGAAAGATTTAATAATAACCTGAGAAGTCGTTTTTTCACACTGAGGGTGGTGGGGGTATGGAATGAGTTGCCAGACGATTTAGTTGAGGCAGGTACAATAACAACTTTTAAAAGCCATTTGGAAAGGTGCATGGATAGGAAAGGTTTTGAAGGGACGGGCCTCGGGGATATGGTACACAGAGGGGTGGGATTACTGTAGATGGGGCATTTTGGTTGGCATGGACAGTTTGGACTGAAAGGCCAGTTTCCCCGATGTATGACTATGGCATTTGCATGGGCATACAGTGACATAGACAATAGGTGCAGGAGTAGGCCATTCGGCCCTTCGAGCCAACACCGCCATTCAATGTGATCATGGCTGATCATCCCCCATTCCCCGTTCCTGCCTTCTCCCCATATCCCCTGACCGCTATCTTCAAGAGCCCTATCTAGCTCTCTCTTGAAAGTATCCAGAGAACCGGCCTCCACCGCCCGAGGCAGACAATTCCACAGACTCACAACTCTCTGTGAGAAAAAGAGATTCATCATCTCTGTTCTCAGTGGGAGGGTTTCTGTTGGATTAAATAGTCTGAGATTCAGAGCTGAGTGGAGATTTGACTCCATAATTCCAACATATGGAAATAACTGAGATGGTAATTGTGGCCATCAGTAAATCTTCTAGAGATAAAGATAAGCAGTTTAAAGAGCACTGTGTGATTTTATGGAAGCTTTCATTAAAATAAAGGGTTCATAATGGTCACCAGACTTGTGGGGTAACCGACTATACCAGACCTTTCTCAATTTTGGATGTTAGAATTTTAAGGACACCAAATGTCAGAGTAATCCAGTGGGTCAGACAGCATCTCTGGAGAACATGGATAGGTGATGTTTTGGGTTGGAACCCTTCTTCTGTCTGATTATAGGAGTCGGGGGGAGGGGGGGAGGGGGGGAGAGAGGGGGGAGGGGGAGCTGAAAAAGAGAGGTGGGGGCGGGACACAGCCTTGCGAGTGATAGGTGGATACAAGTGAGGTGGGGGATTCGTTGTGAGATGGGTTGACAAAGGCCAGAGATGAAAAGACTAAAGACTGTGAGATAATGAGCTGAAGAGAGGTGAAATGTTTAGCCAGAGGAAGGGATATGGGGGGAAGGTGGGCAAGCTTGAGTGAAATGTGTGCGCATCCAGGTGGGCCACAGGAAAGAGAAGGGGCTGTTATCTAAAATTTGAGAATTCAATGTTCATACCGTCGGGGTATAAGCTGCCTGAGCAGAATATGAGGTGCTGTTACTCCAGTTTGCGTGTGGCCTCACTGTGCCAACCGAGGAGGCCCAGGACAGAAAGCTCAGTGTGGGAACAGGAAGGGGAGTTAAAATGGTTGCCAACCGGGAGATCCAGCAGCCCTTGGCGGACCGAGTGCAAGTGTTCAACAAAATGGTCGCCGAGTCTACGCTTGGTCTCGCCGATGTACAGGAGCCCATATTGGGAATACCGGATGCAAGTAGATGAGGTTGGAGGAGGTTTCTGTCTCACATGAAAAGACTGCTGGGGGTTCCTGGATGGAGTCGAGGGAGGAGGCATCAGGACAGGTGTTGCATCCCCTGTGGTTGCAGGGGAGAGTGTGGTTTGGGTGGAATGGGCGACTGAACCCGGCTGAAGAGGGAGTGGTCTCTGTGGCACACCATGCGAATGGGAAGACTGGTGATGGGATTATTGAAGATAGCAGACGTTGCCCGCATCCTCCTCTCTCCCAGCTTTCCCACCCACCCCCACTACCCTTCTGAGTATAGGTCTCAACCCAAAACGTCACCTATCCAAGTGCGCAGAGATTTCAAATATATTTTCTCATAAATATGCTATTAATCTCAAAATAGGATCGATACAGATTGTAATTTTAAATGCCATGCAACACTATGAAATACAATAACATTTGCGAAGCATAGTAACAATGTTTAAAAGACACTTGGACAGGTACGCATGTTAGAAAAATATAACATTCTTAAGGGATTGGACAGGTTAGATGCAGGAAAAATGTTCCCGATGTTGGGGAAGTCCAGAACCAGGGGTCACAGTTTAAGAATTAGGGGTAGGCCATTTAGGACTGAGATGAGAAAAACCTTTTTCACCCAGAGAGTTGTGAATCTGTGGAATTCTCTGCCACAGAATGCAGTGGAGGCCAATTCACTGGATGTATTCAAGAGAGAATTAGATGTAGCTCTTAGAATCAAGGGATATGGTAGAAAAGCAGGAACGGGGTACTGATTTTGGATGATCAGCCATGATCATATTGAATGGTGGTGCTGGCTAGAAGGGCCAAATGGCCTCCTGCACCTATTTTCTATGCTTTTATGTTTCTATGTCTATGTGACTAGGACAGGTTTAGAGGGACATAAGTGGGCAGATGGGACTCGATGTAGATGGGGCGTGTTGGTCGGCGTGGACAGGTTGGTAAGAGGGCCTGTTTCCAAGCTGTGTGACTCTAAACACAGAATAACGATAAACAAAGTGCTTGCGGTGGCCTCACTGAGGAGTTGCCGTGATGTTAAAAGGTACAGATGCGCCAAGTTGGCAGCTCGTGCACCCTTCAGGCATGTCGCCTCATTCATAGCGAAGAGACACTGACTCGACTGCGCCAGGTCATCTTTCACTGTAGAATGTGCCAATTGATATGTTGCAACTATAATCACACGCTGCCTTGAGTTGATGCCATTTCTCTGGGAATTCCTTGCATCATGTGCCAGATTTATAGCAGGTACCAGGCCAACCTTTAGTTTACTTTACTTTAGAGATACAGCCCTTTCGGCCCACCGGGTCCGCGCCGACCAGCGATCCCCGCACATTAACACTATCCTACACCCACTAGGGACAATTTTTTACATTTACCAAGCCAATTAACCTACGCACCTCTACGTCAGTGGAGTGTGGGAGGAAACCGAAGATCTCGGAGAAAACCCACGCAGGTCACGGGGAGAACGTACAAACTCCGTACAGACAGCGCCCGTGGTCAGGATGGAACTCGGGTCTCCGGTGCAGCTGCATTCGCAGTAAGGCAGCAACTCTACCGCTGCGCCACCGTGCCAGCCTTTCCCAACTCCGCTGGGAAAAGCTGCCTTAATGGCTTATCAGCTGCAAGATCACCCGTAAAGTTGATGCTGACAAAGCTGGAAAAAGGTGCAGTGAGGATTTGTGAGGATGTTGCCAGGACGCGAGGGCCTGAGCTGCAGGGAGAGGTTGGCCGGGCTAGGACTTTATACCTTGGAGCGCAGGAGGATGAGGGGTGATCTTATAGAGGTGTACAAAATCATGAGAGGAATCGATCCAGTAGAAGCACAGTCTTTTGCCCAGAGCAGGGGAATCGAGAACCAGAGGACATGGGCTTAAGGTAAGGGGGGGGGGAAGAATTAATAGGAACCTGAGGGGTAAGTTTATTTTTACACGAGGGTGGTGGGTGAATGTGATAAGCTGTCAGAGGAGATAGTTGAGGCAGGTAATTTTGCAATGTTTAAGAAACATTTTGATGGGGACATAGATGGGATCAGAGGGATGTCAACCCAAACGCAGGCAGGTGGGACTAGAGTAGCTGGGGCACGTTGGTCGGTGTGGGCAGGTTGGGCCGCACTGTAAGGAGGCCAGATTTATTAGTCACAGAGCTGTGTGGCACAGAGACAGGCCATTTGGCCCACACTGTCAATACTAACCAAATTAACATATTGGGCTTCTCCCATTTGCCTCCATTTGGCCAATTTCCCTCTAAACTCTTCCCATCCATATATCTGTCCAAATGTCTTTTGACTGATTGATTGAAAGACACAGCATGGAAGCAGGCCCTTCGGCCCACTGAGTCCTTGCCGACCATCGATCACCCGTTCACACTAGTTCTATGTTATCCCACGTTCTCGTCCACTCCGCTGGGGCATTTCACAGAGGGCCGCTTAACCTGCAAACCCGCACGTCTTTGGAGTGTGGAAGGAAAACTGGAGCACGTTGTGGAAACCCACGGGACCACAGGGAGAACGTACAGACTCCACACAGGCAGCACCCGAAGTCAGGATCGAACCCGGGTCTCTGGTGCCGTGAGGCAGCAGCTCTACCCGCTGCACCACTGGGCCGCCTTGTTGTAATTTTATCCGCTTCTACAGCTTCCTCTGGCAGCTCGTTCCAGATACGGACTACTCTCTGAGAGTAAACGCTCTCTATGAGGTCCCTCTTAAATCTCACTCACCTTAACCCTGTGCCATCTGGTTTTAAAATCCTCAACTCTGGGGAAAAAGACTGTGAGCGTTCTTCACTTTATCCGTGCCCCTCATGATCTTGTACACCTCAATAAGGTCACCCCTCAGCCTCCTACGCTCCAAAGAAAAAAGTCCCAGCCTATCCCAGTAACAAGCCCGCAAGCCCAGGTAACATCCCGGTGCATCTCTGGTGCACCCTTTCCAACTTAATTACAACTTTTGTTGCAGAAACCTAATCATTCACATGAGTTGATGAAAGTTATAGTAGTTATTAACCTCTCATTCCGGCAGGGAAATTATTATTGAGAGCATCTACAGGAGATAGTTGCTCAGTTATTCAGGACAGCCCGAGCAGTTTTCTGCTGTTTTAATTGGTTGGCTGGATTATTATTGGAGATAGAACAGCACATCACAGGAATAGGCCCTTCGGCCCATCATGTCTGTGCCGAACATAATGCGAGACCACCTCTTATCTACCTGAATGTGAGCCATATCCCTCCATTCCCTGCATACCCACGTTCATCTGGAAGCCGCGGTCTCCGGTAAGGAGGTGGCCGATTTGGGAGCTCCGGGTGTGCTCGACCTGCCCCGACGTCGACGTTCCGACCCTCCCGACCAGAGGGCTTGAACATCGGGCCGTCCGTTAGCACCGACTACGGAGGGTCAGGGCCCCGTCCACGGGTGAACAAGGGAGGAGGAGGAGGAGGAGGAGGACTGTCTGAACTGCATTGCCTTCCACCACAGTGAAGAATGCTGTGTTGAGTTATGTTGTGTATTGTGTCCTTTTTTAATTGTAACGCTGCATGGTAATTTACATTTCACTGCACCCTACAAAATCAAAACTGCTCCATCAATTGCCCAAAGATTATAGTTCAACCACTTCAGAAATTGTATGAATCGTCTTACCATAAAAACATATACGAAGGATGGCCAACAATATTTCTTCTGACCCCAACCACGTTCTCAATGTGAGTACAATTTGTTACCATCAAACTGGAGATATAGGGTTCCAAAATTTAATAAGGTTAGACTGAAGCACTTTTTGGTGCACCAGTCAATCCAGGAACGAAATACGGCACTTAATCCCAGATCAAATGCACGCTGACGGGCCTCATATGTTGTCTTCTGGTATGGGAATGCTCTGTTGAATGTACGTATTTTTGGGTCCTGTCTTGATGTCTTAATGCATGACTTTTCAAGTCTCTTTTATCTTTTATGCTAAACTAATTTCAGACTTTGCTCTGACCATAAAGTAATATCGTATCGTATCGTGAGGTACGTGACAAATAAATGTGAACCTTAGAACCTTTGAAATCGTCATTGTGCTTAGAGACGCAATTGCAGAAGGCAATCGGCAGTCAGGGTGTTGAGTTTAGAAGTTGGGACGTGATGTTACAATTGTACAAGCCGTTGGTGGGGCAGCTTTTGGAGTAGTGTGTTCAGTCTTGGTCACTCTGCTTTCAGAAGGATGCGATTCAGCTGGAAAGAGTGCAGAGAAGATTTCCGAGGATGTTGCCAGGGCTACAGGGAGAGGTTGGACTTTATTCCTTGGAGCGCGGGAGGCTGAGCGGTGATCTTATAGAGGCGTATAAAATCATGAGGTGAATGCACAGAGCCTTTTACCCATTGTAGAGGAAACAAGAACAAGAGGACATATGTTTAAGGTGAGAGGAGATAGACTTAATAGGAACCGGAGAAGCAACTTTTTCATGCAGAGTAGACGGGTAAATAGAACGAGCTGCCAGAGGAGGTAGTTGAGGCAGGTACTATAACAGTAGTTAAAGGGCATTTGGACAAGTACATGGATAGAAACATAGAAACATAGAAAATAGGTGCAGGAGGAGGCCATTGGCCAAGCCAGCACCGCCATTCATTGTGATCATGGCTGATCATCCACAATCAGTACCCCGTGCCTACCTTCTCCCCATATCCCTTGACTCCGTTAGCCCCTAGAGCTCTATCTAACTCTCTTTTAAATTCATCCGGCGAATTGGCTTCCACTGCCTTCTGTGGCAGAGAATTCCACAGATTCACAACTCCCTGGGTCTTCTTATCGAGTCCACACACAAGATTAGAGGTTGTTCAGCCAGAGATGAACACATTTCTCGGCATCTGCATACGATGGTGTCTGTCTTGTCGCTTCTTGTGTGTGGGGGTGGAAATATTGGTGGAAACAGTGCCGCGACCTGAACGCTCTTTCCTTGCCCAACTCTCTGGATGAAAGAGTTTTTTCTCATCTCAGTTTTAAATGGCCTCCCCGATTTATTCGTAGGCTGTGGCCCCTGGTTCTGGACGCCTCCATCATTGAGAACATTGTTCCCGCATCTAGCTTGTCCAGTCCTTTTATAATCTTATACGTTTCTATAAGATCCCCTTCTCATCCTTCAAAACTCCAGTGAATACAAGCCCAGTCTTTCATATGGCAGTCCCGCCATTAAACCTATGCTGCACTGCCTCAATAGCAGGATGTCCTTGTTCGAATTAGGAAAGGTTTGGACTGATGTGGTGCCAAACGCAGGCAAATGGGACTAGTATAAATGAGGCATCTTGGCCGGCATGGACCAGTTGGCCCAAAGGGCCCGTTTCCATGCTGTGTGACTCTATGATTCTCAATGACTACATTAGCAAACAATACAAAGTCTGCCTTGCGAACTTGACAGACCAGCATGCAACTAGGTGAAATGCAACACATTTCCTTTAGCATAGGCCATGACTACATTCCACAGGAAGCCTCTGCAGGAGGAAGCCTCCCCCTCTGATAGGAAGGGCAAGCCCACTGTGGCTGCACAGCTATCAAAACAAAGTCCCCAGCGAGGGTGTCTGGTACGCCTGCCCCCTCCTCAACTGTGGAGAACCAAAGCAAGTTATACATTGTGGAAAAATAACCTTGCAAATGGTTCCCCTCTCCTGGGACTTGCTCTTCATCTCTACAGCTCGATCTACACAAAGTCTAAATCTGGACTCGCCTGTTTTGTTCAGGGCAAGGGACCGATATTTCCATTCAGCTACTCAGCCACTGTGGCACAGTGTGCGAGTGTGTCAGAGAGTGAGGAAATATGTGTGAGGAATATGCGTGAGTGTGTCACATGGTGTAGTGTATGTGTGAGTGTGTCAGTGAGGAATATGTGAGTGTGACCGAGTGTGTAACATGTGAGCGTGTCTGTGTGTAACATGTTACTGTCAGAGTGTGTAATATGTGAGTGTGTCAATGTGTACAATGTGTGAGTGTGTCAGTGTGTGTAATATGTGTGTGAGTGTCAGAGTGCGCAACATGTGAGTGGCAGGGTGTATAATATGTGAGTGTGTCCAGGTGTGTAATGTGAGTGTGTCAGGATGCGTAATGCGAGTGTGTCGTGGTGTATAATATGTGAATGTGTCGGGATGTGTAATGTGTGAGTGTGTCATGGTGTATAATATGGGGGTGTGCCGGGGTGTGTAATGTGTGTGTCAGAGTGTGTAATAAGTGAGCATGTGTCACAGTGTGTAATGTGCGTGTGCGACAAAATGTGCAATATATGTGTGTCACAGATGTAATATGTGCGTGTCACAGAGTGTGTAACATGGGTCCTCACAGAACTGTTTTTTTTGTTCACGAGTTTAGTCATCAAGACTCAAACAGGCCCTTCGGCCCAACTTCACCCTGCCGACCAAGATGCCCCATCTACACTAGCCCCACCTAACCACGTTTGGCCCATATCGCTCGAAACCTTTCTTATCCACGCATGTGTCCAAATGTCACTTCAATGCGGTTCTTTTCTCGCTCTGAGACAGTACATTTTTCACAAGTAATCTTGTGGCCCAGTAGCCACAAGAATAAATGCTTTACCAGCCTGTAGGGCAAATATGCAGGGGTACATTCTAATAAAGTGGGAGATATTTATTCCTACGGATCTATGAGCAACTGTGTGCTGGGAGAGCCAAAGTCTTCATTCCTTTTCCACATGACACCTTCATGAGACAAAGAGTATTTAGTGCTAAGATTTAAAAACTATTATATGTTCCCAGTGACAAAAAAGCAGGAAGCATTCCTTGAAACACAAGACTCACAACGCAGGAATGAACACATGCTCTGAAATGTACGTAAGATGATGGTCTTAAAACAAGGCATCTGTAAACACTTACTTCCATTCGCTGAATGTGAGAACAGGAAAGGAGGAAAGTTTCCATCTCCGAGATTGTAAAAGTTCATGAATGGGAAACTTTTGGAACATAGAACAGTACGGTAAAGGACTAAAAAACAACTTATCTGCCTGCACGTGATCTAACGTACATCCTTCCATTCCCTCTGTGTCAAAATAACACAGCCCGCACTTCTCCTTTAAACCTTTTATAAAAGAGATACAAACTATTGGTGTAACTCAGTAGATCAGGCAGCATCTCTATAGAACATTTGCTGAACATGATGCCAAGTTAAACTAATCTCCACCGCCTGCTCACGATCCATATCCCTGCATTCCCTGCATATCCATGTGTCTATCTAAAGGCCTCTTAAACACCACTATCGTATCTGCCTCCACCACCATCCCCGGCAGCATGTTCCAGGCACCCACCACCCACTGCGTAAAAAAAACTTGCCCCGCACATCTTTAAACTTTGCCCCTCTCATCTTAAAGCTCTGTCTCTAGTGTTTGATGTTTCCATGCTGGGAAAAAAGGTTCTGACTGTCGACCCTATCTGTGCCTCCCATCATTTTATACACTTCTATCAGGCCTCCCCATAATCTCTTGGTGTTCCAGAGGAAGCAATCTGAGTCTGTCCAACCTCTCCCTGCAGCTCACACCCTCTAATCCAGGCCTCCACATCATTTCAGTAATGGGCCTGTATCTAAACGAAACAAAAACTCTGGGCGGCACGGTGGCGCAGCGGGAGAGTTGTTGCCTCACCGCGCCAGCGACCCAGGTTCGATCCTGACTGCAGGTACGGTCTGTACAAAGTTTGCGTGTCCTCCATGTGACCGCGTGGGTTTTCTCTGGGCATTCTGGTTTCCTCCCATATTCCAAAGACGCGCCGGTTTGTAGGTTAATTGGGTTTGGTGCGAATTGTAAATTGTCTATGGGGTGTAGGATAGCGCTAGTGTACGGGGGGATCGCTGGTTGGCGCAGGCTCGGTGGGCCGAAGGGCCTGGTTCCGTGCTGTATCTCTAAACTAAACTAAAACTAAACTAAACTCCATTTGCCATTTCTCCGATTATTTCTGTATCTGATCTTTAACCAACTTGACAATTAATAGATGAAGAATTTCCAAATGCAACACAGGTTGGGTTAACAAGAGGCCCAAGAGGAGAGAATAAAAAAATGTATTGATGGTGGCATTAGGTCGGTAGACGTTGCCTCTTGCGTTTAACATTGTCCTTCACTCATCTCTCAGACCTCTCTGTCATCTCAGAATAACTCGGCCCGGGCCAATCAATCATTTATCCAGGCCTAATCACGTTAACAAGCTCTCTGGACTTTGCTGTTTGGTCACCTTGTCTGTGAATCCATTCAAGTGACCTTTGTTTCCAGTTCCACGACCTCACAAGTGTACCATCCCTGGCCCAAGATACGGTGGCGCAGCGGTAGAGTTGCTGCCTTACAGCGAACGCAGCGCCGGAGACCCGGGTTCGATCCCGACTACGGCTGCTGTCTGTACGGAGTTTGTACGTTCTCCCCGTGACCTGCGTGGGTTTACTCCGAGATCTTCAGTTTCCTCCCACACTCCAAAGACGTACAGATTTGTATGTTAATTGGCTTGGTAAATGTAACAATTATCCTACACCCCAGTGGGTATAGGATAGTGTTAATGTGCGGGGATCGCTGGTCGGCGAGGACCCAGTGGGCTGAAGGGACAGTCTCCGTGCTGTATCACTAAACTAAACTAAACTGTCCAGCCTCCTGTGAAAGAAGGGTCAGACTTCAATGGTCACTCATCTGGCTGAGCAGAGCAGCAACTGGATTTGGGAAATCGGCACGGTGGCGCAGCGGGTAGAGCTGCTGCCTCACAGCACCAGAGACCCGGTTTCGATCCTGACCTCTGTTTGGAGCTTGCACGTTCTCCCTATGACCACGTGGGTTTTCTCCGGGTGCTCTGGTTTCCTCCCACATCCCAAATACATACAGGTTTGTATGTTGATTGGCTTCTGTAAAATTGTCCCTCGTGTGTAGGATAGTGCTAGCGTGCAGTGGTCGCTGGTTAGCATGGACCCGGTGGGCCAAATGGCCTGTTTCTGAGCTGTATTTCTAAACTAAACATTCCACCATCGCCTGCACTGCACGTTGATACATAACTCAGCACAATAGACTACAAAGGAGCCACAATCTGATCATACATACCAATAATTAGAGTGGGCATCCATGCCTGACTGCAGAACAGATGTTCCTACCAGTGGAGCAGTAGACAAATAACATTCAACCTCCACCACCAGAGCGAAATGAGCACATGACATTCATCAGCTGACTCTCTCACATTCAGCAAAGGGCTAAGTTGTGGAGAAATTCAACGGGCCAGGCAGCATCTGTGGAGGGCATGGAGAGGCAACGTTTCGGATCAGGACCCTCCCTCATCATGTTTGGCACAAACATTGTGGGCTGAAGGGCCCACTCCTGTGCTGTACTGTTCTATGTTCAGACTGATCCCTCCACAGATGTCACTGAGTTCCTCCAGCACTGCTTGCTTTACTCAAGATTCCAGCCTCCGCAGTTCCTTGTGTCTCCACAGGTGCTGCCTGACCCGCTGAATTTCTCCACAACTTAGCAGCATCAAGGACTAGTCTCACCCCGGTCACTCCCTCTTCTCCCCTCGCCCATCAGGCAAGAGGTACAGAAGCGTGAAAACACACGTTTCCAGATTCAGGGCCAGTTTCTTCCCACCTGTTATCAGGCAACTGAACCATCCTATCAACAACTAGAGAGCAGTCCTGAGCTCCTATCTACCTCATTGGAGAGCCTCAGACTATCAGAATAGTCACCTATTCCTTCGCTCCATAGATGCTGCCTCACCCGCTGAGTTTCTCCAGCACTTCAACACTCAGAGTATCTTTCATCGGACTTTATCCTGCATCAAGCGTCTTTCTCTTCATCATGTATCTGTACACTGTGGGTGGTTTGATTGTAGTCATGTATTGTCTTTCTGGCTGGCTGGCTGGCTGGCTGGCTGGCTGGCTGGCTGGCTGGCTGGCTGGCTGGCTGGCTGGCTGGCTGGCTGGCTGGCTGGCTGGCTGGCTGGCTGGCTGGCTGGCTGGCTGGCTGGCATGCAGCAAAACGTTTCACTGTTCCGCACTACAGGTGGGGATAAACCAAACTCGACTAAACCCGCTGAGTGTTCCAGCACTTTGCTCCAGATTCCAGCATCTGCAGTTTCTTGGTCGATCCTCACCTCTAGGCTTGCGATGTGCCGGCACTGTTGAATAAGATGCTGTAGATGGTTGAGACCTGGACCCTGTAGAGCGCCCTTGGCTGTATGACTGCGGGTAGAATCTTTAGGGACCGCGTTAATGTCTTCATCAATTGTTCGAGATGCAATATGATTACTTGGTAGACAAAAGTGCTGGAGGAACTCAGCGGGTGAGGCAGCATCTATGGAGCAAAATAGATAGGCAACGTTTCGGGCCGAAACCCGGCCTGAAGAAGGGACAGGTTGGGCCGTGTGTGGACGTGGCGTCGAAGGACGAGAAGCCGGAGCAAAGAAGTGGAAGCCAAATAACCGAACGGAAACAAAGCCGGAGCGCCAAATACCCGAAAGCGTAGGAAGCCAAAACGCCAACTAACCAAAAGGGTGGGACGCCTAAAAGCAAACTCACCGAATGGCCGCTCTGCCGAAACGCCTACTAACCGAAAGGCTGCGTTGCCTACAAGCCAACTAACCGAACGGCTGCTCAGCAAAGTCAAATAATGGACAAGACGTTGTCGGGGGCAGGCGTGGGACTTGTCAGCGATTGGTCCAGTCCATCACATCACTGCCCGGTGGAGACGGGAGAGTGGGGGTCATTTTCCCACACAAGCCATAGGTGACTGGGCACTCTGAACCCGAGCACCAAGTTGTAAGCGGCCGAAGGAGCGCACCCCTCGGGACAGCCCCCACTCTCCCACGGCCACGGCCGCCCTCCGCCTCATCTCCCCCGTGCGGCCACTTCTTCAGACTGAAGAAGGGTCTCAACCCCAAACGTCGCCCATTCCTTCTCTCCATAGATGCTGCCTCACCCGCTGAGTTTCTCCAGCATTTTGTGTCTACCTTCGATTTTGCCAGCATCTGCAGTTCCTTCTTAAACATTGGACAGACTTGGACTGTTTTCTCTGGAATGCAGTGGGTTAAGGGGAGACCTGGTAGAAGTTTATAAAGTTATGAGAGGCATAGATAGGGCAAACAGTCAGGATCTTTTTCCCTGTCAGGGTCGGGATCCAACCAGGGATTCTGGTGCTGTAAGGCAGCAGCTCCTACCGCTGCCACTCATAGTTTTATACACCTCTATCAAATCTGCCCACAATCCCTGGTGTCCCAGAGAAAACAATCCATGCCCACGATATGTTTGAAAGGAATAGAGAAAAGGAACGCTTCAGGTTTTGGGGTTACGTGAGGTTAGATGATCACCGTGCTCCAACAGCAAGAACACAACCCTGCTGTGACCAAAGGTGTGTGAGCTCAGGTGCGACACACCAATCTCCTGCTCCCTGATGATCACGAGCAAACAACAGGTTTTCCCCACCATACCAGCTTTCTCCAGAGACTCTCACAGCGAGAGGGGTTGAGTATTAAACGCAAAGAGGAGTAAATGCAGTTGTACAGGGCCCTGGTGAGACCGCACCTGGAGTACTGTGTGCAGTTTTGGTCTCCTAATTTGAGGGAGGACATTCTTGCTATTGAGGGAGCGGATTCACCAGGTTAATTCCCGGGATGGCGGGACTGATGTATGATGAAGGAATTGGTCGACAGGGCTTGTATTCGCTGGAATTTAGAAGGATGAGAGGATATCTTATAGAAACATATAAAATCCTTAAAGGATTGGACAGGCTAGATGTAGGAGAAATGTTCCCCGTGTTGGGAGAGTCCAGAACGAGGGGTCACAGTTTAACAATAAGCGGTAGGCCATTCAGGACTGAGATGAGGAAAAGCTTCTTCACCCAGAGAGGTGTGAATCTGTGGAATTCTCTGCCACAGAAGGCAGCGGAGGCCAATTCACTGGATGTTTTCAAGAGGGAGTTAGATTTAGCTCTTAGGACTGACAGAATCAAAGGATATGGGGCGAAAGCAGGAATGGGGTACTGATTCTGAATGAACAGCTGGGATCATATTAAATGGCAGTGCTGGCTCAAAGGGCCGAATGGCCTACTCCTGCAGCTATTTTCTATGTTTCCATGTTTCTATGAGGCACCAGCTGATGGATATAACGTAGGCTGATCAGAACTAGGATTGTTAACCTGGAATTCAGTACACGGCCCAGGATGTCTCCTTTTTGCCTTGCCCTTCCTTCACGCCTGTCCTTCTACTCCTGCACACACATTCTTCCCCAGAGCAACCATTCCAGACAAATCTTATCAATGCAAACACTGCCGCCTCACATCAGCCAAGCTCAGCAGGAAGCCAGTCAGCGACTTCCCTTCTTAAAACAACAAAGCAGAGATAGATAGATTCCTGATTAGTACGGGCGTCAGAGGTTATAGGGAGAAGGCAGGAGAATGGGGTTAAGAGGGAGAGATAGATCAGCCATGATTGAATGGCAGACTTGATGGGCCGAATGGCCTAATTCTGCTCCCATGACTTATGACCTTATGACCCTCAATTGCAAACACTGACTGGTTCTCCAAAAGCCCCTGATGGCAAGAAGCTGTTCTCGAACCTGGAGGTCACGGTTTTCAGGCTCCTGTACCTTCTTCCCGATGGTAGCAGCGAGATGAGAGTGTGGCCAGGGTGGTGTGGGTCTTTGATGATGCTGGCTGCCTTTTTGAGGCAGCGCCTCCTGTAGATCCCTTCGATGGTGGGGAGGTCAGTACCTGTGATGGACCGGGCAGTGTCCACCACTCTGTAGTCTCCTTTGTTCCTGGTTCCTGCGTTTGAGTTACTGAACCAGGCCGTGATGCAAGCAGTCAGTGTGTTCCCTACACCCAGCTGTTTTCAGCTTGAACCATCCTACCACAACAGACAGCAGTCCTGAACTACCATCCACCTCATTGGAGACCCTCGGACTATCTTTGATCAGACTTTACTGGCTTTACCTTGCACTAAACATATTCCCTTTATCCTGTATCTTACACTGTGGATGGCAAGATTGTAATCATGTATAGTCTTTCCACTGCATGGATGGTGTGCAACGAAAGCTTTTCTCTGTCCCTCGATACACATGACAATAAACTAAACTAAACTAAACTGAAGAAGTTTGATCGAGTATTTGTAAACATACTGAATCTCCTCAATCCTCCAAGGAAGCAGATAATCTCAATCTATGACTGAAATCAGTCCATCATCTCCCAATGGCATCGACAGTCAAGTGGAAAATAAATAGAAGGAGCAAAGGGGAGGCTTTCAGGAGATAGCTGGGCCTTGGTTTAAGGTTACAGATGATAGCCACAAAGGTATCAAATATTCAATGGTTCTGTGGTGCTTTCATTGTCACCTGTGAGAAGTGTGAACACAGTGAGATTATTTTTCATACAAACAGTCCTATAGAGTATTGCCAAACCTCCGATCCTCGATTACCAAGTGTACAGAAAGTCTACTGATCCCACATGCAAGTGGCAGCAAGTTCTGGTGCCATTTCCCAAGTCTATGCTCCAGTTGTTATGAGCGCCGCCTGTTCCAGGCAAGGCCCAGGCTGCTGCAGGCCTCCAGCCATCTCGTGGAGGAAGGAGCCGCGGATGCTGGTTTCAATCGAAGATAGACACAAAAAGTTGGAGTAACTCAGCGGGACAGGCGGCATCTCTGGAGAGACGGAATGGGTGGTGTTTTGGGTCGAGATATTATTGACGAAAGAAGAATCTTGACCCGAGTCCTTCTCACCAGAGATGCTGCCTGTCCCGCTGAGTTACTCCAGCGTTTTGTGTCTATCCTCCAGCCATCTCCTTCCATGGACACTATGTGCCTCTAGTGTTGTGTGATTACGGGCAGACTCCCCGAGTCCTGGTGAACCCGTGCCTGGTACTGATGCTGGATACTCAGTGCAACATGGCTCTGGATACTCACTCCCACACAAAGCTCTGCTCTCACCCCCAGTCCTTGCACAAAACCAGAAGGAGCCGTTGATATAGTGACTGAGTCAGCCCACTGCACATTCCACCACCCTTTCCCCCCTCCCCACCCTCCCTCTCCACTGCAGCTGTTTGGGAGACAGGGCTCGCCCCTATGGGTGGCACAGTGGTAGAGTTCCTGCCTCACAGCGCCAGAGACCCAGGTTCGACCCTGACTACGGGTGCTGTCTGTGTGGAGTTTGCACGTTCTCCAGGTAGATTTATTCTTGGGTGCTCCGGTTTCCTCCCACACACCAACGGCGTGTGTGGGTTTGTAGGTTAATTGTCTTCTGTAAATGGCTCCTAGCGTGTAGGAAGTGAATGGAAAAAGTGGGATAACATAGAACTAGTTTCAATAGCTGGCGTGGACTCGATGGGCCGAAGGGCCTGTTTCCTTTCTGTAGCTCTAAACTGAACTAAACTATTCACTGCCCACAAATGTGGGACGTGGATAGAACCTGCTCCCACTGAAATGATGTGAAGAATGTATTTAAATAAACGCTGAATTAATATTTTTCTCGATGCATGGCAGACAGTGAGGTTTTATGCAGAAATAAAGAACTGCAGGTGCTGGTTTATACCAAAGTGACACAAAGTGCTGGAGTAATTAGCGGATCAGGCAGCATCAATGAGAGCATGGATAGGTGACCTTTCGGGTTGAGACTCTTGTTTTGTCAATAATATCCGATTTGACAAATCAAAGCACAATTACTTAAAATATGGATAGAAAAAATGGAGAGATTTATGGGCCAAATGCTGGCCATGCTTAGATGGGGTACATACGGAACTGAAGATGCTGGTTCGCTGGAGGAACTCAGTGGGTCAGGCAGCGTCTTACACCAGCACTTTGTGTCTTAGATGGGGCATCTTTGCCAGCACAGACGAGTTGGGCTGAAGGGCCTGTTTCCTTGCCGTATGTCTCTTTGTACGCAAGTAAAGGAGTAGCTAATTAAACACAAAGTGCTGGAGAAACTCAGCGGGTCAGGCAGCATCTGTGGAGGGAAGGGACAGATGACGTTTTAGATCGGGATCCTTCTTCAGACTGGCGGAGTAGGGGAAAAAAGTGGGGGTGGGATATGATACCCTATCTCCTCTCTTCCACACTCAGTCTGAAGAAGGGTCCCGACCCGAAACGTCGTCTGCTGGGAGTTCCTCCAGCAGCTTGTGTTCTCCACAAGAGTCCAGCATCTGCAGTTTCGAGTAGATAGTTAGCATTGTAACAGGTAACACAGATTGGGCCTGACAATGCCTGCTGTCTAAATAGCAATCAGAGAGAGAGGAAGTTCCCCCTTGTTGGTGAGTCTGTGATCTAGGCAGTGACGTGAGGCTGTGAACTATGCAGTGCATCTGACCACCACAACACAACGGCTCGGCAGATGAACTAGAACCACACCCTCCGACTTGCAAATCTGGGTTAGCATCCGCCCCTGAATTTATATACGCTGTGGTTACATGAAATGAACTTGGACCACACCTCAAACTGCATGCTAGAAACCAGTCTAGCTTCCCCCCTCATAAACAAACACACTCAAACACAATGCAAGGCATCAATTAATACATCTCTTTCCTAACAAACCCCCCTTCGATTGGGTGAAGCGATCGATTGAAAGATGCACCATGGAAACAGGCCCTTCAGCCCATCGAGTCCACACCGGACATCGATCACCTGGATGGTGGGTGCCTGGAACGTGCTGCCAGCGATGGTGGAGGAGGCGGATGTGATGGTGGTATTTATCATGCTTTTAGATCGGCACATGGATATGTGGGAAATGGAGGGATATGGACCATGTACATACAAGATAAATGGGGGTGAAAGGCCCGTTCCTATGCTCTTCTGTTCCATGCTCTACATTTAAATGCACTTTTAATGACAAGGTGTATAAAATCATGAAATCGATGGGAAGATTGTTGGGGAATTAAGACCAGAGGACATCGGTTTAAGACGAGAGGAGAAAGATTTAATAGGAACCTGAGGGGCCACTTATATGGAACGAGTTGCCAGAGCAAGTAGTTGAGGCAGGTACTATAACAACATTTAAAAGACACTCAGACAGGTACATGGGTAGGAATATGGGCTAAACAGGGGAAAATGGGACTAGCTTAGATGCCGTATCCTGGTCGGCATGGACGAGCTGGGCTGAAGGGCCGTTTTCCCGTGCTGGGTGACTCTGTACGACTGGTGGATATTGTTCCCCTCCCTTGCCCAGAATGGGTTAACTTCTTCCCTGTGCAGAACGATAATCTCTGACGGACACACAATGCTGGAGTAACTCAGCGGGACAGGCAGGCAGCTTCTCTGGAGAGAAGGAACGGGTGACGTTTCGGGCGGGCGGAGACCCATCTTCAGACAATCATGTTGTCAGAACAGATCTGGCCGTGCGTTGGAATTGTTCACTTTCCATGGCGGGCAGGAACGAAATGCTCATACACCCCTGGGGTTAGTGGGCAGCAAGACTTCCCATTAATCCTTCACCTTGCCCACAGTGTGCGGCTTTCGAATCATTGAAACCACTGGCCTGCGGTGATTATGCGGAAAGTGATCACAGACTTTCTGCAACCAGGGACAGGGTTAAATGTCAGTCTGTTGTGATCTCCCTTCCAAGGAAACCTCTATAGACTGGAGAGCATATTTTACCGGAAACCTCAACAGGTCAAATATAGGCTTGATCTATGAGCGACAGAGGCTTGTGGTTTACAGTGGATGGAGAAACAAAGGATCGGGGGAAAGACACGTCTTGAATCCGTTTGACCAGAGCGTTCTACCACCTGTCTGGACAGTGTCAGTCCTTCACGAGTACTGACCTCCCCACCACAAACTGTCCGGTCCACCACAGGTACTGACCTCTCCAGCAAACACTGCCCGGTCCATCACAGGTACTGAACTCCCCACCACAAACTGTCCGGTCCACCACAGGTACTGACCACTCCAGCAAACACTGCCCGGTCCATCACAGGTACTGACCTCCCCACCATCGAAGGGATCTACAGGAGGCGCTGCCTCAAAAAGGCAGCCAGCATCGTCAAAGACCCACACCACCCTGGCCACGCTCTCATCTCGCTGCTACCATTGGGAAGAAGGTGCAGGAGCCTGAAAACCGTGACCTCCAGGTTCAAGAACAGCTTCTTCCCTACAGCCATCAGGCTATTAACCACAACAACCTCCAAATAGGCTCTGAACTATGTAGACTTGGGGACAGCGTTTTTGTGTTTGCACTCTTGACAGTTTTTTTAATAGATATTATATATGACCAATTATATATATATATAATTAAAAAGCTAAGTATATTGTGTGTGTGTGTGTGTGTGTGTGTGTGTGTACATATATATATACACACACACATATACATATATATACACATACATATACTGAACTTCTTTTGTTGTTTATTATGGTGTTTACAGAATGCTATGCTTTCTGGGCCGAATGGCCTACTCCTGCTCCTATTGTCTATTGTTTATTGTCATATTGGTTGCACTGCTGCAAGGAAGAATTTCATTGTTCCGTTTTGGGACATATGATAATAAAACACTTGTCTGGTGACCAGTCAGCACACTAACCAAGTCTACAGCCAGGCATTAAACTAATGTAATTTAACAGCCAAATGAGTCCCTCGCGAGATTCTGTGGCACAGAATTCTCTTTCTTGCCTCCAGTACTGTGTCATTAAATAGAAATCCCTGGTGTTGTTTGTAAAAGATGCCGGCTCACTGAAGGGCAGGTCAGACTGTACGATGTAGAGGAGGTCCGATGTGGCCTCGTGTACATCAGCGACCATCTCACGGAACACTTGCACTTGGCCCGCCAAGGATTGCTGGATCTCCCTGATGCTAACTATTTTAACTCCCCTTCCCTTTCCCACACTGACCATTCTGTTCTGGACCTCCTCCATTGCCAGACTGAGGCCACTTGCAAACTGGAGGAGCAGCACCTCATATTCCACTTGGGTAGCTTACAACCTAAAGGTATGAACCCCCCCCCCCCCCTCTTCTCCTCTACTCGTCCCTCTACCCCACCTGGACCCGCACCCATTCCGCCCTTTCCCGTTCCTCCCCACTCACATTTCACGCATCTTCTATTTATATCTCACCCTGCTTGTCTTTTAATGTCTGGCCTGCCTTCACCTGTGTCCACCTACCACACTCGCCAGGCTTTGCCCCACCCCCCACCTCTCTTCCAGCTTTCTCCCGCTGCCACAATTAGTCTGAAGAAGGGACCCGACCGCAAACGTCACCTATCCACGTGTCATGTCTGCCAACCAAGGAAAGATTTAAAGCTCAAGCAGAAGACGACCAAAGGGCCTGTCCCACTTGGCCGTCATTTGTGTCTCATTTACGCATCATGTGTAAAATAGGTCGACGCGTCGTGACGCGTGGGGCGTGTGTGCGTGATGCACGCATTGCGCATGGTGAGGCGTGGAATTGCATGCGGTGGCGTCGACCTATTTTACATATGACGCGTAAATGAGGCGCAAATGACGGCCAAGTGGGACAGGCCCTTAAATCGTTTGTAGAACATAGAACGTTGAGCAGTACAGCACAGGGACCGGCCCTTCAGCCCACAATGTCTGTGCTGAACACGGCCTGATGGAAGTGACACAGAGGCACAGCGGTAGAGTTGCTGCCTCACTGCGCCAGAGACCCGGGTTCCATCCTGACTATGGGTGCTGTCTGTATGGAGCGTGCACTGCATGGGTTTTCTCCGGGTGCTCTGGTTTCCTCCAACACTCCAAAGATGTACAGGTTTGTCAGTAAATTGATTGCGGTAAGTTGTAAAATTGTCCCTAGTATGTAGTATAGTGTCAGTGTACGGCACGGACTCAATGAACTGAAGGACACTATCACTAGAGTCTAAGGTTTACAAAATTAGGAGAGGCATTGATAGGGCAGGCAGTCAGAACTTTTTCGTTTAACATTGTCAAGTGTGCCGGGGTACAGTGAGAAGCTTTCGTTGCGAGCTATCAGGTCAAAGAAAAGACTACGTATGATTACAATCACGCCATCCTTCGTGTATAGATAAAGGAGAAAGAACAGAATGCAAGATAAAGTCCGGTAAGGTCCAATTAAGGATACTTTGAAGGTCTACAGTGAGGTAGATGGGAAGTTCAGGACCACACTCTAGCTGGTGAGAGGACCATTCAGTTGCCTGATAACAACTGGGAAGAAACTGTCCCTGAATCTGGAGATATGCGCTCTCAAGAGCCTTTTTCACAGCAAAATCAAATGATTTAAGGTGAGAGGGGCAAAGTTTAAAGGAGATGTGCGGGGTAGGTTTTTTCACACAGAGGGTGGTGGGTGCCTGGACGCGCTGCCAGAGGTGGTGGTGGAGGCAGATATGATGGTGGTGTTTAAGAGGCAATTGGATGGACACATGCAGGGCGTGCACATCTGTGAAGATCTTTCCTGGTCCAAGAACACAGATGCAATTATTAAGAAAGCTCATCAGCGCCTCTACTTCCATAGAAGATTACGGAGAGTCGGTCTGTCAAGGAGGACTCTCTCTAACTTCTACAGGTGCACAGTAGAGAGCTTGCTGACCGGTTGCATCGTGGCTTGGTTCGGCAGCTTGAGTGCCCTGAAGAGGAAAAGACTACAAAAAGTAGTAAACATTGCCCAGTCCATCATCGGCTCTGACCTTCCTTCCATCGAGGGGATCTATCACAGTCGCTGCCTCAAAAAGGCTGGCAGCATCATCAAGGACCCACACCACCCTGGCCACACACTCATCTCCCTGCTACCTTCGGGTAGAAGGTACAGGAGCCTGAGAACTGCAACAACCCGGTTCAGGAATAGCTACTTCCCCACAGCCATCAGGCCATTAAACCTGGCTCAGACAAAACTCTGAACATTAATACCCCTCCATCTGTTCTTTGCACTTTATTAATTTTTTAATTAATGTGTGTATTTAAGTATATAACTGCCTACTATGTTCTGTTGTGCTATGCAAAGAAAGAATTTCATTGTCCTGTCAGGGACGCATGACAATAAACTCTTTTGACTTGACTTGACTTGATCTAGATGCATGGTTTATGTGCAAGCAGATAAGAGTTGGTCTAGGCATCATGTTGGCACCAGCATTGTGGGCTGAAGGGCCTGATCTCGAGCTATAATTTTCTATGTTTAGAATTTAGAATTTGGAGGCACAGCATGGAGACAGGCCCTTTGGCCCATCGAGTCCACACTGGCCATCGCCATCCCGTTCACACTAGTCCTGTGTCATCCCACTTTATCATCCACTCCCTGCACACGGGGGGGCAATTTACCGAAGACAATTAACCAACAAACCCGCACGTCTTTGGGACTGTGGGAGGATACAGGAGCAGCCGGAGTAGACCCACAGGGTCACAGGGAAAACGTGCAAACTCCACACTGACAGCACCGGAGGTCAGGATCAAACCCGGGTCTCTGGCGCCATGAGGCAGCAGCTCCACCCACTGCCCCACTGTGCCACATTGAGGCAATGACCTCCATTATATCCAAATGACTTCCATTGCCAGTCAAATAAAGCTTTATAAATTGACTGAGGCGGCCTAATGGCGCGGGGGTAGAGTTGCTGCCTTACAGCGCCAGAGACCCGGGTTTGATCCCGACAATGGGTGCTGTTTGATGTTGACCATGGGTACTGTCTGTATGGAGTTTGCATGTTCTCCCTGTGACGGCATGCTCCAGTTTCCGGGTGCTCCGGATTCCTCCCATTATAGGTTAATGGGCTTTGGTAAAAATTGTAAATTGTCCCAGAGTGTAGGATAGTGTTGCTGTGGGGTCTGATCATTGTACCACACGCAGAGAGCAGTGGCAGACTATTATCTACCTCTTTGATGACCCTCAGACTATCCTTGATTGGACTTGCTGGCTTTACCTTGCACTAAACTATATTCTATTAGCGTGCACCTATACACTGTAAATTAATTTATTGTAATCATGTATTGTCTTTCTGCTTAAGAAGGAACGGAAGATGCTGGAAAATTGAAGGTAGACAAAAATGCTGGAGAAACTCAGCGGGTGAGGCAGCATCTATGGAGCGAAGGAAATAGGCAACGTTTCGGCCCGAAACATTACCTATTTCTTTCGCTCCATAGATGCTGCCTCACCCGCTGAGTTTCTCCAGCATTTTTTGTCTACCTTGTCTTTCTGCTGACTGGTTAGCACGCAACAAAAAGGTTTTCACTTTACCGTGGCACACGTGACAATAAACTAAACTGGACTGGTGGCTGGCCGGCGCGGACTGGGTGGGCCACAGGGCCTGTTTCCGCCCTGAAGACAGCTTAGAGCCGGTGTGATAATGAGGCAGAGCCGACAATACACAATGAAAAGAAGCAAGTAGTCCAGAACTGCAATGGGTTACAGGTGTAAATGCTTCAGTCCTCAGTTTAAATCTCCATCTTGTCGCACAGGCCTGCAGTTGCACAGAGAGTTAAAATGAGAGGCTGTAGAACACGACCACATCCCGCCACACATTTCCTGTTCTGCTTTTCCCCTCATTCATCACTCCGTTACTCAATGTAGAGAGAACTTCTTCACCGTGGGTGCGGGTGGGCGTGCGATAACAGGAGGGCAAGAAATAGAACTAAGATTTACTCTCTGGAATCAAACACACATGGGCACACTGTGCCAATCTCTCAATGACAGAGTGAAACCCTTTGCTAAATTATGGAGTCAAAGTAATCACCAGAAAAAGGACAACGTTACTTCAGATGTAAACGGTTGTTTTACACCATTTTCAAATTGAGTTTATTGTCATGTATTGTCAGGTTCTGTGAAACATTTTTTGTTGCGTGCTAACCCGTCAGTGGAAAGATTATAATCGAGCCTTCCACAGTGTACAGACACGTGACAAAGGAAATAATGCTTAGTATTACCCAACACCATTCCCAAAATTGTTTAGTTTCAGTTCAGAGTTTATTTCAAAGGCACAGCATGGAAGCAGGCCCATTGGCCCACCGAGTCCACGTCGACAGTCGGTCATCCGTTCCCACTAGTTTTATGTTATCCCACTTTCTCATCCACTCCCTGCCTGCTAGGGGGGAGTTACAGAGGGCCAATTAACCTACAAAGCCGCACGGCTTTTGGAAGTGGGAGGAAACTGGAGCACCCGGAGAAAACCCGCGCGGTCACAGGGAGAACGCGTGAACTCCACATGGACAGCACCCGAGGTCAGGATCGATCCCAGGTCCCAGGCATTGTGAGGCAGCGGCACTACCCGCTGCTCCACTGTGCCGCCCTGGACTTTGGAAATGTGCACATAAAAGTATCCAAGCCCCAAATGTCAAAATCTCAAATTATAGCCTTATATTTAACACTTTTTAAATTACATCTTGCAAACAGCACCATCTAATAATGTATTTATCATCCCTGTTTGTGAGAGTTGAATCAAAAATACACATCTCCTTGTTCACTGCTGTGAATCGCGTGCATTGTTTGATGACTCCCAAAATTATTGGGTTTTTGGACTTATTGGTTTTCTGACCAAACCCCAAGCAAAAGAACCACTGAATTCTCAATTTTGCACAGATGTGTTGAATTAAGTGAATAGCAATGCATTATACTGTGGAGCGAGCGAGACGCAGCCCTCTCGTGGCTACACGGTCGTGTCACTTCACCGCGTCTTTATGGCGTCCTCAGGACAGACACGGTTAACCCCCTCACGCTCTTTGTCAACGTGGCTTTGAGTCACATAAGGTCATAAGGAATAGGAGAAGAATGAGGCCATTCGGCCCATCAAGTCTACTCCGCCATTCAATCATGGCTGATCTACCTCTCCCTCCTAACCCGATTCTCTTGTCTTCTCCCCGTAAACTCTGACACCCGTACTAATCAAAAATCTCTCTATCTCTGCCTTTAAAATATCCACTGATAGTCACAGAATCACACAGCATGGAACCCTTCAGCCCAACTCGTCCATGCCGACTGACCAACATGACCCATCTACACTAGTCCCACCTGACCTGTTTGGCCCTTATCCCTATAAACCTCTCCTATCCATGTGCGTGTCCATGGTTAATCTGAAACGTCACCGATCCGTGTTCTCCGGAGATGCTGCCTGACCCGCTGAGTTATTCCCGCACTGTGTGACAAAGGAATATCATCTGTGCTAAATATCATTCACATGTATGTCGTTTTGTGCGGCAGATTCGGAACAGAAGCTTTAAGGTGAGATGGGTAAAGTTTAAAGGCGAGCATTTTAACACAGAGTGATGGATGCCTGCGATGTGCTGCATGAGGTGGCGGGGGCAGATGCAATAGTGGTGTTTAACAGACATTTGGATAGACACATGCAGGGAATGGACAATAGACAATAGACAATACGTGCAGGAGTAGGCCACTCAGCCCTTCCAGCCAGCACCACCATTCAACGTGATCATGGCTGATCATCCACATTCAGTACCCCGTTCCTGCTTTCTCACCATATCCCCTGACTCCTCTATCTTTAAGGGAATTGGCCTCCACCGCCTTCTGAGGCAGCGACTTCCACAGATTCACAACCTTCTGGGTGATGGAGGGCTAGGGATCACTTGCAGGCAGAGGAGATGAGTTTAACTTGGTATCTTGTTCCGCACCAGTTTTCTACCGATGCTGCCCGACCTGCTGAGTTACACTGACAGTGTGTGTCTATTTTGGTAAACCAGCATCTGCCGTTCCTCGTGTCGACAATATCCCCTGATCCCCAGGCGCTATATTTGTAGACCTGGCATCGTGGCCGCTTTGGAACTTGGAGACGTACAAACGTGAAAGAGAATATATTTTGTGATAACGTAAATGAGATTTGCAGCTAATCACGATACGATACGCTAGAACTTTATTTATCCCAGGAGGAAAACTGATCTGCCAACTGTCTTAAAACACAAGATACATGAAACATGAAATTAAAGTGACGAGTGGAACAGCTTGGGGGATGTGCAAAGCTTGGGGAGGGAGGGGGGGGGGGGGAGGGGGGGGAGGAGGGGGGGAGGGTGGAGGGGAGCCAGTCTCGGTCTACCCCATGACAGACGTTGTACAGTTTGATAGCCACAGGGAAGAAGGATCTCCTGTGGCGTTCTGTGCTGCATCTTGGTGGAACCAGTCTGTTGCTGAAGGTGCTCCTCAGGTTGACCAGTGTGCCATGGAGGGGGTGAGCTGGATTGTCCAGGATGCTCCACAGTTTGAGGAGCATCCTCCCCTCCAAGACCACCTCCCATGAACCCAACTCCACCCCCAGGACGGAGCCAGCCTTCCTGATGAGTTGTTAATCCTGTTGGCGTCCACGGCCTTCGCCCTGCTGCCCCAGCACACGGCAGCGAAGAAGATGACACTGGCCACCACCGATTGGTAGAACATCTGCAGCATTGAAGGAGCGGAGCCTTTCTCAAAAAGTACAGCCGGCCCTGTCCCTTCTTGTACAGGGCCTCAGCGTTCCTGGACCAGTCCAGTTTACTGTCCAGGTACACTCCAAGGTATTTGTACTAAAGGATTCATTGTGGGCCAAAGGGCCTGGTTCTCTGTGCATGCATTAGTCTGGATACCCGGCTATATCCTCTGCCTGAGGTTCAGACCACAAAGATTGCATGCACATTGGCGTGGTCGAGACTGGACTGGTGAAGAACCGCACCCTTCTATAGCAACAAAGGATGTCCACAGCCTGCCTCTGTAAGGCGTGTCTGAGAAGATTATGTCTAAACGCACTTCTGACGTTCAGACTTGATCACGAAGGGAATACAAAGATAAACCGGACAAGCATTTCTTGCAAAGAAAATACAAGTCTGCTACAGTATCACTGAAATATAGTTTAGTTTAGTGAATTATTGTCACGTGTACCAAGTCAAGTCAAGTCAAGTCACTTTTATTTCTATAGCACATTTAAAAAACAACTCTCGTTGACCAAAGTGCTTTAGACTGGTAGAGATACTAACGTTATACAACAGTGCGGCCAGCGAAAAGCTTTTTGTTGCTGCTATCTAATCAAATATTTTTTTTTTTGTTTATTTATTATCATCACATGTACCGAGGTACAGGGCAGATGCGAGTGGGAGACGGGGGGGGGGGGGGGGGGGGGGGGGGGGTGGGAGAGGCTGGAGAGCGTAGAGGCATTCTCGGCAGCTGCACGCACACAGACTCGCGCCCCATCTGCAGCCGGGACCGAATCAGGGTCTCCGGCGCTGCGAGCGCTGCTGTACCGCCACTGGACCGTCCCTGGAGCCAGCGCCTCCCCCACGCGCCGGCTGCCAGTCTGGGGGTCGCCTGCCCAGGGCCACCCGGGAGGGGATGGGGAACGGCCCAGCAGCAACTCAACAGCGCCCACAGCCCGACCCCGACCACGGACGAAACGCAGGCCTGCACACCACGCAGCACCACAGCGGCCGAGAATGTTGGCGCATGACCTATGACCTGGGCATGGGCAGTCGGAATACCGAACTCGCTTGTACAATGCAGCCCTTCACAGTGCACAGATAAAGGATAAACGGCAAACATACAGCATTGAACGTTGGTGAAGGGCTCCGACCCAAAACGTCGTCCGTCCATACCTTCTACAGATGCTGCGCTGAGTTCCTCCAGCACTTTGTGTTTTAATACAAAATAGTAGTCCTATCCCACATCAGTTCGATTGGACATCTCAATACTGGGACAAAGCACAGAGTCTCCTCCATCGCCATGTACCCATAACACCACAACTTACTGAAAGAAAGACACAAAGTGCTGGAATAACTCGGCAGGTCAGGCAGCATCACTGGAAAACATGGATAGGGGACGTTTCGGGTCGGGACCCTTCCTGAGACTAATGGAGTAGGGGGGGGGGGGGGGGGGGGGAGAAAGCTGGAAAAGGGAGGTGGGGTGGGGTAAAACCTGGCAAGTGATAGGTGGATACAGGTGGGGAGGGGGGAGGTTAATGGGCAGATGGCTGGACAAAGGCCAGAAATGAGAAATCGGGAGACAAAAGGATTGAGGAGTTGCGAATTGTGAAGCTGGAGAAAGGAATGGAGGTGGAGGTAGGAAATGTGTGCTAGGCCAGGTGGGGCACGGGGGGGGGGGGGGGGGGTGAGAGGGGAGGTGGTTTTGTGGATTAATTACCTAAATTTGTTGGGTGGGGGGTGGGGTGGGGGAGAGAAAGCTGGCTACCGCAATCAGCCTGAAGAAGGCTCCTGACCCAAGACGCCACCTATCCACGTTCTCCAGAGATGCTGCCTGACCCCTTGAGTTACTCCAGCACTTTGTGTCTTCTTTTGTAAGCCAGCATCTGCCGTTGCGGTGTGCTAAAAGTTACAGAATTCTGCTTTGTTTGAGCACTTTGTTTGAGCACACGTTCCAACTTGAACACGCCAATGTTGGCTCAACCTTATCAACTATTAAGTAAAACAAACGTTGTAATTTGGACAAGGGTCAGCAAAAAGCCAAAGACCCGAGCAAGAGAAACCTCAGCAACAAATCCTTTATGCCCCTGACTCGGCACCAAGAGTTGAGCCCACTGAGAGTTGGTCACTGCGTTATAGGAAGAGGCCGTTGTGTTTTAGGTATGAATTCAGTTCATTGAATATTTACCTGCACTTCCTGCTCTTTATGTACAAACAAGGAACTGCAGATGCAGGAAAGTACTGGGGTAACTCAGCGGGTCAGGCAGCATCGCTGGAGAACATGGACAGGTGATGTTTCGGGTCTGGGCCCATCTCCATCTTCAGACTGCTTAAAAAAGGGTCCCATCCAGAAACGTCACCTACCTAGGAAGGAAGCTGAATTGACATCAGCTCAATAACCAGACGTTGGAAAGGGAACAGTGCCACACTGGCAGCAGTCTGTCTGTCAAAGTGAATCACTTGCAGGGAGAGTAGTTAGGACATTGATCAAACACCTCCCAGCTGCACGGTGAAACACCTCCATAATTTCCAGAGCAGATTAGGCCATTCAGCCCATCGTCTACTCTGCCATTTAATCATGGCTCATCTATCTTTCCCTTGCAACTCCATTCTCCCTTACCAATCAAGCATCCGTCAACCTGCGCCTTAAAAATATCCACTGACGTCCTCCACAGCCTTCTGTGGCAACGAATCCCACAGATTCACCATCCTTTGACTAAAGATATTCCTCCTCATCTCCTTTCTAAAGGTACATCCTTTTATTCTCAGGCTGTGCCCTCTGGTCCCAAACTCTCCCACTAGTGGAAACATCCTCTCCACATCCACTCTATCCAGGCCTTTCACTATTCGGTACGTTTCAATGAGGTGTCCCCTCATCCTTCTATGGCAGCCAGGCTGGGTCTCTGTATAGTACTGTTGGGACAGAGTACAGGCTGGGTCCTGTTGCATGTAGGGTTGCCAACTGTCCCGGATTAGCCGGGACATCCTGTATATTGGGGTAAATTGGTGTGTCCCATACGGGACCGCCCTTGGCCCGTATTTGACTGCTACTGCTCGGGTCGAGGGGACGGTTGGGTCGTTACGTCGCGTTGGCCCCGCCTCACCCGTCCCAACGTAGTGCAGCCCATGGAGTGCAGCATGGAAACAGCCCACCGACCATCAATCACCCATTCGCACTAGTTCTGTGTTATCCCACTTTCTCACCCATTCCCTGTGCACAAGGGGCAACTGTACAGAGGGCCAATTAACCTACAAGACCGCACGTCTTTGGGACGTGGGAGGAAGCTGGAGCGCCCGGAGGAACCCCACGCGGTCACGGGGAGAACGTGCAAACTCCTTACTGGCAGCATCCCAGGTCACGATTGAATGGTGTGAGGCAGTGGCTCTCCACGCTGTGCCACACCGTGTAGTCCAGCATGTTGCCTTACATCAGGTTGCTGTGGCTTCAGGCGTTCCATTACAGTATCATGATGAATTGCCTGTGCAGTGTGGTACTTGAAGGTCTGATTTACAACTGGAGCGCTACAATGCTGAGAAACTATATCCTGCGCTCTGTATCTTCCCCTTTGCTCTACCTATTGTACTCGAGTGTGATATGTATGATATATCTGTCCTGCCCCTCCTCTCTTCCACTTTTCTTTGCTCTCTACAATCAGTCTGAAGAAGGGTATCGACCTGGAAGCTCACCCTCTCCATGTTCTCCACAGGTGCTGCCTGACCCGCTGAGTTACTCCAGCACCTTGCACATCTGATCTGTTGGGACAGCAGTCGAAACAAACCCTAAGCCTGTAGGAGAGGGAGTTCAGTGGAGAACACTGCGTGGATTGAGCATTGATGCAGATGGCAGGTTGTGCAGAAGTGACAGAATACTTCCACGCTGCCAAGAGACGATGACCAACTTGAAGCTGAATGCAGTTTGGTACACGCTGTACTATTTGGCAGAGACACTCCACCAAGAAGAACTGGCCCTTACAGCATGGGGAGGTAAAACACAAGGAAACTTTTGATTTGGGAGCGATACAAGGATTTGCACATTTTTGTGCTTCTTTGAACCACATTCTAACATAGGTCTATTATCGTCAGGTGTCCCGAGTTACAGTGAAAAGCTTTGTTTTGCACGCTATCCAATTAGATCAGACGATACTTCATGTAAATACAATCAAGTCGATCTCAAGTGCAATAGGTCGAGCAAAGGGGAAGATGCAGAGTGCGGTACAGGAACCCACAATATCTGTGCCAAGTTCAACTAATCTCTTCTGTCCGCCAGTGATTCATTCCCTGCATATCCATGTGTCTATCTAAAATCCTCGTAAACGCCACTATCATATCTGCCTCCACCACCACCCCCGGCAGCACGTTGCGGGCACCCACCACCCTCTGTGTAAAAAACCTGCCCCTCGCATCTCCTTTAAACTTTGCAAGGTACATGGTGGGCTTGTTGTGTTTATCAGTCCACGGCAATGAGACACAGAGGGCTCGAGTGTGTCGAGTTTGTTGAAAGCCCCTGGACTGCCCCAGATCCCTCTAAACCTTTCCTGTCCATGGAGTTGTCACATTTCAGCTCTTTGGGAATATTGCGGTGACATCCGAAATAAAATCTGAAAAAGTCTGGACAGAGAGATGGAGTTGATATTTTCACATCTGAGATTACAACCAGCTGAGTCCAATATAGAGTCACACCGCACTGGAACAGGCGCTCGGAGTCCACGATGCCTGCGCATCCTACTGAACCTGTCCTATCCATATTCCCTGTGCAAATATTTTTAAAATGCTGTTTTAACAGCCTCAACTACTGTACCTCCCTGGCAGTCGCTCCATATAGCCACCACCCTTTGTGTAAAAAATGTTACTCCTCAGATTCCTAGTAAATCTTTTCTCTCTCATCTTAGACCTATGTTCTCTGGTACTCGATTCCTCTTATCCTCGGTAAAAGACTCTGTACATTCACCCTTTCCATTCCCCTTGTGATTTTGTACACCTCTGTACGATCACCCCTCATTCACCGGCGCTCCAAGGAATAAAGTCCCAGCCTGCTCAACCTCTCCCTGTAGCTCAGGCCCTCGAGTCCCTCGTAAATCTTATCTGCGCTTTTTCCAGCTTGACAACATTCTTCCTATAGCGGGGTGACCATGCCTGAAGAAGGGTCTCGACCCGAAACGTCACCCATTCCTTCTCCCCAGAGCTGCTGCCTGTCCCGCTGAGTTACTCCAGCTTTTTGTGTCTATCTTACAACAAAACTGAATACAATATTCCAACTGTGGCCTCTCCAATATATTGCACAAAAACGTTCTTGTGAACGCACCGCATTAAATCAATTAATTAAATTTAATAAATGTTTATTACGGCTGCTCTGAACACATACTTCTTGACATCAATTTGCATATTTATTAAGGTCAACTTAAGAAAAGTCTACCATTGGACAACCACCGTCATATTTCAGAAACAAAATACTGAGGATTTCAAAACCCGATATAAAATAGCACAAATGGACACTCAGCAAGAAGTGGGCAGAAACAGCTAACATTTCAGGTCGATGTATTTTCATCGTCAACCTGAAAGGATAATAAGCTGATTGCATTCAATCTTATTTAGGCAACGATATCGCTATTTCAAAACTTCATCCTTACAGTTCTCCCAGACTTTGAATAATTAAGAAACTCGCACGACAAAACATTCTTATTATATCTCAGAGCTCTGTTCAAAGTCCCAAGCACTGAATATTTTTAGAAGCCCGTTGCGGTTGTAATGCCACATAAATGCTGTGGCTACAAAGGAAAGTTGGAGAGGGGAATGCTGTGGTGAATGACTCCCCAATTCGTCGCCACTGAGGAATGTCTGGGGTTTAAGGGCATATTCTCCATATCCCTGGCAGAGCGCATCTCCAGTAACACTCAAATAGTGTGACATCAGAAGTAACATCAGCAACCAACCTAACTTAGCTTTAGTTTCAGAGACACAGCATGGAAAAGGGACCTTCAGCCCTCCGAGTCCGCATCAACCAACAATCACCCCCTACACTAGCTTGGTTCTAGTTTAGTTTAGTTTAGAGATACAGCGCGGAAACAGCCCCTTCGGCCCACCGAGTCTGCATTGACCAGCGATCCCCGCACATTAACACTACCCTACACACACACACACGCTGGGGAGGCTGAGGAGTGATCTTATAGAGGTTGTATAAAATCATGAGGGGAATAGATTGGGTGAATGCACAGTCTTTTATCCAGGGCAGGGGAATCGAGAAGCAGAGGACATCGGTCTAAGGCGAGAGGGGAAAGTTTTAATGGGAACCTGAGGGGCAGCTTTTTCACACAATGGGTGTATGGAACGAGCTGCCAGAGGGGGTAGTTGAGGCAGGTACAATAACAACATTTAAAAGACATTTGGACAGGTACATGGATAGGAACTGTTTCGAGGTACATGCGCCAAACTCGGGGAAATGGGACTAATTTAGATGGGGCATCTTGGTTCGCATGGATGAGTTGTGCGGAAGGGCCTGTTTCCATGCTGTATGACACGATGAACACAACATTTTGACAAATATTGCTTCCCTGCACACTATCGTATCATCTGCAGTTTGCATTATTCAGAATACTCGTTCCTTCCACAGATGCTGCTGGTGAGTTTAGTTTAGTTTAGAGATACAGCGTGGAAACAGGCCCTTCGGCCCACTGAGCCCACGCGGACCCCAACGATTCCCGCACATTAACACTGCCATACACACACTAGGGACAATTTCACATTGATACCAAGCCACCAACCTGTACGTCTTTGGAGTGTGGGGGGGAAACCGAATATCAGGGAGAAAACCCACGCAGGTCACGAGGAGAATGAACAAACTCCGTACAGACAGCCCCCGTAGTCGGGATTAAACCCAGGCGCTGTGGGGCAGTAGCTCGACCACTGCGCCACCGTGCCGCCCAAGGTCAGCGTTGCTGCAGCTCGTTGTGTTTTGCTCAATATTCCAGCATCTGCAGTTCCTCGTGGCTCCAAGAGTTCATCTTGGTTTCCCTGCCACCGTCTGGAATGTAGGAAACTGGAACGTGAAAGTTCACGGGCACAGATTCACACACTCCAAAGACAAACTGGTATGCAGGAAAATTGGCTTGGTAAATGTAAACAAATGTCCCAAACGTGAGTAGGATAGTGCTAATATGCGGGGATTGCTGGTCGGCCTGTTTCTGCGCTGTATCTCTGGACTAAACTAAACGAGGATAATGCCACAAACTGTCGCAATACCCCATCACTGCACCAGGCAGTTTTCACTTCTCTCCACGACTATTTTAGCACACGTTGGAAATCCCCAAATGGGGGAAGAACATGGTCATCATCCTATTGCTTTATTAACTGGAATATAAATTTTTGACAAAGCAACTTATTTAACCCTTTGCAGTGCTGAAGACTTGTCAATACCGGTTCATTGGTATTTGGGTCAGAAATAGAGAAGGATTTCTAGACTTTACAACTGAATGGGTTATGCAAATAAGCAACCGTTGAAACCTATTCAACGGACTTTCACAAGTGTGTGGCGTGGAGATAGGCGGCAACAGTAAAAACTAGAATGAACAGTTCTCACCTAAAAGTGCTCAAAGGAATTGCTGTTTCAGCATTGTGAACACATTTCTATACCAGAGCAAGCAGTTTTCAAATCTAACGAATCTGAAACACTTCCAAAGACATTTCGAGAGATATATGGATGGTGCTATGGGCCACATGGGACAAGCCCAATGTGCCAACTTGGTCGGTGTGGGCAAGATGGGCCGAAGGGCTTGTTTCTGTGCTGTACAGTCCTATGACTCCGTGCCCTTCGGCCCACATGCCCATGCTGACCACAATGCCCCATCAGCACTAGTCCCACTAGCTCGGAAAGGTTTAACACAAGTCATACTTCCTTCCCTGCAATTCCTTGACTCCGATCGCCAGTGCTCGAGATCCCCGGTGGTGCACCTTGTAAACCGGCAACAAGATTTACGAGACTCGGGGGGCGTGAGCTACAGGGAGGGGTTGGGCTGGCTAGGACTGAGGGGTGATCTTTAAGAGGTGTATAAGATAATGAGGTGAATACATAGGGTGAAAGCACAGAGCCTTTTACCAAGGATAGGGGAATCGAGTACCAGAGAACATAGGTCTAAGATGAGAGAGGAAAGATAGGAACCTGAGAGGCAACTTTTTCACTCAATGGGTGGTGGGTGTATGGAACGAGCTGCTGGAGGAGGTAGTTGAGGCAGGTTCTATCACCGCTTTTAAAAGACATTTGGACAAGCACAGGATAGGATAGGCTTAGAGGGATATGGACCAAACACAGGCAGGTGGGACTAGTGTAGAGGGGGCATCTTGGTTGGCCTGGGCATGTTGGGCTGAAGGGCCTGTTTCCAGGCTGTGTGGCCCTGTGACTCTAGGACTGAATTACTTTATTTCAATGCAAATGCAGTAACTTTCTAAGTCTTCTTTTCCTGTTGCATTATCCTACACATGAGGGACAATTTACAATTTTTACTAAAGCCAATTAACGTAGTTAATTGTTAACCTTGTTAACCTAGTTCCATCTTATACTCGAGAGACAATTTACAGAAGCCAATTAACCTACATAACCCGCACGTCTTTGGGATGTGGGAGGAAACCGGGGCACCCAGAGGAAACCCACACAGTCAAAGGAGGAATGTACAAACTCTGTACTCAGAGCACCCGTGGTCAGGATCGAACCTGGGTCTCAGTTACTGTGAGGCAGCAGCTCCATCGCGGCGCCACTCTAAAATGGTGGCGAATCCAAGACAAGGCCGGGTGTGGACTTTGTGTGGAACCAATAATAGTTAGAAATGGCGGATACAACACCATCGACATCTCACCAGCTCTCAGACCTAGGTGCATATGTCGTCCAACATGAAGCCCCAAGATTCACTTACATCTTGACAACTTAAGGCTGCCCGTTCCATGTGGAACTGCCAGCTCAGTCGAGCAAGATTTCTCTCCCATCAATTTGTATGCCTGACAGGCGTGATTTTGGAGATGCAAAGAACTGCAGACTCCAGTGGTCTTGAACAAAGCACAAAGTGTAAATGGAGTACGTGACAAATGAAACAATAGGCACTCACACATCCAGTTCATCTGCACGCTTCAGATACCGGCTCCCTGTGCCTCCTTCTGTATACCCATTAAACAAACCCATGATTCCAGCATCTCTCGGCCCTCTCCAAAGTCTCATAATTACCTGTGCAGAAGGCACAAAGTGCTGGAGTAACTCAACGGGTCAGGCAGCATCTCTGGGGAACAAGGATGGCTGATGTTGCGGGTCGGGAAGGGTCCGAAATCCGAAGAGGCGTCCTGACCCGAAGATTGAGGGGGGATCTTATAGAAACTAAAAATTCTTAAGGGGTTGGACAGGCTAGATGCAGGAAATTGTTCCCGATGTTGGGGAAGTCCAGAACAAGGGGTCACAGTTTAAGGATAAGGGGGAAGTCTTTTAGGACCGAGATGAGAAAAACATTTTTCACACAGAGAGTGGTGAATCTGTGGAATTCTCTGCCACAGAAGGTAGTTGAGGCCAGTTCATTCGCTATATTTAAGAGGGAGTTAGATGTGGCCCTTGTGGCTAGAGAGATCATGGGTTATGGAGAGAAGGCAGGTACAGGATACTGAGTTGGATGATCAGCCATGATCATATCGAATGGCGGTGCAGGCTCGAAGGGCCGAATGGCCTGCTCCTGCACCTATTTTCTATGTTTCTATGTTTCTATGACCCGAAACATGGCCCATCCTTTTTCTCCAGAGATGCTGACTGACCCGCTGGGTTACTCCAGCACTTTGAGCCTCTCTTCCGCACACGTTGACTGGTCTCATGCAATGGTGTGAAAGTAAAGCCCTCGGGATTAGTGCAGAACAAGTATTCTTGCCTTGGAATGGTTAACGTGAACGAATGGACAAACTCGGGTCTGGATACACACATCAAAGATTAAGTATTTACAATACGCAAGACATGAAAGTCAATGCAAATTACAGTCCACATAACGATAATTAAACGTTGTAGAAATAAACAACAAACTCTCTTCAGATCAACCACACAAACACTCTCCCAAATGACTAAAAAGGCAGAGAAAAAGCTAGCAAAAGAACCCCATCAAAAGACGAAAATGACAGGCACCATTAGGAAGTTATTTAAAGTCTCTCCCCCTTGGTTCCAACTGGCCCAGGAAAGTTGTTGAACCACAACAAGAGTCATCAAATAGTTGGATGACACATCATCAATGGGTTTTGCAGATGTTCATTCTGAACGACTACACATCTGGATTCAACACCACACAGCAGATAGACACAACTTGCCGGAGTAACTCAGCGGGACAGGCAGCGTCTCCGCTTAGAAGGAATGGGTGATGTTTCGGGTCGAGACCCTTCTTCAGACTGTCTTGACCCGAAACGTCACCCATTCCTTCTCTCCAGAGACGCCGCCTGTCCCGCTGAGTTACTGCAGCATTCTGTGTCTATCCTCTGCGTAAACCAGCATCTGCAGGCTCGGTGGAACTCCACAACACAGGGCAGCATGGTGGTTCAATGGTAAAGTTGCTGCCTTACAGCGCCAGAGACCCGGGTTCAATCCTGACTACGGTTGCTGTCTTTGTGGAGTTTATACGTTCTCCCTGTGACCTGCGTGGGTTTTGTCCCGGGTGTTTCAGTTTCCCCGCACACTCCAAAGACATACAAGTTTGCAGGTTAATTGGCTTCAGGAAAATTGTCCCTATTGTGTGTAGGATAGTTTTAGTGTGTGGGGATCGCCTGTTTCCGCGCCATATCTCTAAACTAAACTAAAGACTACTAGAGAGTAACAACTGTGAAACCTAATGTGCCAAAATACATTGGAGAAGACGGCCTTTGTTGGAGACACCAGGAACTGCAAGTGCTGGAATCGTGGGAGAAACACAGAAGTGCTGGAGGAACTCAGTGGGTCTGGCAGCATCTGCAGAGGGAATGGACAGGCGATGTTTCAGGTTGGGACCTTTCTTTAGACTGATGGAGTAGGGTCCGGACCCATAGAACGGAGAACATAGAACAGTCCTGAACAAGAACAGGCCCTTCGGCCCATAATGTCCGTGTTGAACATGATGCCAAGACCATCATTAATCTGCCTGCACGTGATCCATATCCCTCCATTCCCTGCACATCCATGTGCCTATCCAAAAGCCTTTTAAACACCACTGTGTGACTTGCCGTCAAACCGCATTATCGAAAGCACAAAGTTCTATGCCCCTTTACAGCAGGTCGACAAGCCTGTTGAACGATTCATCATCGAATTTAAAACACATGGCTGCGCGATGTCGCTTTGGTGAGTTGACGAATGAACTTGTGAGAGATAAGCTTGTGGGGGGCATGATCGATAGTAAACTGAGGGCTGAGCTCCTTTGCAACACTGAACTAACTCTTACCCAAGCGATTCACTCGTGTCGTATTTCAGAAGTTACTGCACCACATGCAGATGTGTATCTCTTCTATATATACGCATCTGCATCAATCCCAGAGATCTGAACACTGCAATCAAGCGCCTACAACTGGAGGCATGGGTTGATAACCCACTTCTGACACCATGTAATTACCGGACTCATACAAGTATAAAGATACAACATATCTTTATTAAACACGTACAGCATTGGATATGCAGTACGTTACGTGTCCAAGCTGCAACATCTATTGCCTGACGTAGGCGAGTTTTTAATATTATAAAGCATGTACTCGGGGCTACTACTAACAAGCACTATGATTGGCTAGCATGCTATAGCCGATCGACAACCACTATGGTATCTGCCTCCACCACCGCCGCCGGCAGCATGTTCCAGGTAGGCACCATCCACTATGTAAAAAAAACTTGCCCCACACATCTCCTTTACACTTTGCCCCACTCACCTTAAACCTGTACAGTCTGGTATTTGGTTTTCTATCCTGGGATACAGATTTTGATCATCTACCCTATCCATGTTTCCCATAACTTTCTATGAGACCTCCCTACAATCTCCGGTGTGCCACAGAAGGCAATCCAAGTGTTTCCATTCCGCCCACAAATGCTGTCCGACCCATTGAGTTCCTCCGATAGTTTGTGTTTTACTCAAGAGAGTTTTTGTGCCGACACGGTCTAAATCTGTCACACTGCTATGATTGATCTTTGTGACTCCTTGCAGTTCAGTTCAGTTTAGATTATTGTCACGCTGCCCTGAGGTACAGTGACAGGTTTTCTGCTGCGTGCTAACCAGTCAGCGGAAAGGCAATACATGACTACAATCGAGCCATTTACAGTGTACAGATACATGATAAGGGAATAACCTCTAGTGCAAGGTAAAGCCAGTAAAGTCCGATCAAGAATAGTTCGAAGGTCAGCAAAGAGGTAGTTAGTAGTTCAGGACGGCTCTCTAGTTGTGGTAAGGATGTTTCCGTTCCCTGATAACAGCTGGGAAGAAACTGTCCCTGTATCTAGAGGTGTGCGTTTTCACACCTTTTGCCCGATGGGAGAGGGGAGAAGAGGGGAGTGGCCAGGGTACGGCTCGTCCTTGATTGTGCTCCTGGCCTTGCCGAGGCAGCGTGAGGTGTAAATGGAGTCGATGGAAGGGAGGCTCTGGGCTGCGTCCACAAATCGCTGCAATTTCTTGCGGTGAACAACACTGAGCAGAAGGTTACAGGAATTACCTGCTGTTCCAGTGCCTCCAGGCTTTGTACCAGCGATGCCTTTCACTGAAGCAGAACTACCCGCCTATCTGAACAGGCATCATTATACATGAACTCACATTTTTGCGCCCACGCATGTTCCAACAAACACCTCCATCCTCACACTAATGGCATTCACTTCCTATCCTCTACAAAAAGCAGCTTGTGGATCTCCCTTTGAACCATCGACTCACATTTCTTCCAACTCAGTCAGGGAGAACACAAAAATCACGTCCCGCCAACCGGCTTTTTGCTGCTGCCACCAATAAAACAGGATTAATAGACAACAATATTCTGAAGGCTGGTGCTTTTCTTTTGTGACAGTCCATGCTGGTAAATGTAAATAATGGTAAATGTGGCTTGATTTATATCACCAACACCTCTAAACAGTTAAAATTTAGTTGCTAGAATTTCAATTTTTATGCTCTTCAACTAGTTATCATTTTATTAAATTAGAAGAAATTGAGGGCGGTCACGGTGGCGCAGCGGTAGAGTTGCTGCCTTACAACGAATGCAGCGCCGGAGACCCGGGTTCGATCCCGACTACGGGTGCTGTCTGTACGGAGTTTGTACGTTCCCCGTGTGGGTTTTCTCCGAGAACCTTGGTGTCCTCCCACACCCCAAAGATGTACAGGTCTGTAGGTAAATGAAAAATTGGCCCTTCTGCGTGGCGGATAGTGTTAATGTGAGGGGATCGCTGGTCGGTGGGCCGAAGAGCCTGTTTCCGCGCTGCATCTCTAAACTAAATTAAATTAAAGTTGATTGGTCATTAAATCAAAACAGAAAAGGAGGATGCATTGATGGGGAAAGGCTGGTGATTAATGTCGCTAGATTGTTAATTGATTTGCGCACTGGTATCTTTTTTGCCAACAATTAAAGGACATTTGGACAGGTACATGGATAAGAAAAGTTTATGGGACAAACACAGGGAGATGGCACTGGTGTAGATGGGGTATCGTGGTCGGCATGGGCAAGTTGGGCCGAAGGGCCTCTTTCAGTGCCGTGTGACCCTGTGGTGAAAGGTATAATTTCAGTCAAGCACCCTAAACTTGCAGCAAAGTCTACGGAACAATGGTAATGGTGGGAATCCAAGATGGCACCCAGCCCAGACGATTATTTGCATGTTAGCTACGGAAGAAGATCTACGGTCACATATTACAATTGCTCCACACTCTTAAATCTCTACTCCAATCACAACATTATATGGTGTAAATGGTTTGATTGTAATCATGTATTGGCTTTCTGCTGACTGGATAGCAGGCATCAAAAGCATTTCACTGTACCATCACTACACGACAATAAACGGCATTATACGCACATTTAAAGCCATTCCTTCTCTCCAGAGATGCTGCCTGTCCCGCTGAGTTGCTCCAGCTTTTTGTGTCTATCTTCGGTTTAAACCAGCACCTGCAGTTCCTTCTTACACACAATGCACACACTCATAGTCCCTCTCATGGGGAATGGCTCCTTTGCGAGAGCAGGAAGATGCATCCCACTCGGACCACTCTACGCCCGCCAGGTTTAACGGCCCACTGATACACAGAGGGCTGGACTTTCATGGCACGCTGCCAAAACCTGCTGCGCTGTACCTCACCCACTCCCCCGTAACAATGTGAAACCCAACACAAATAAAGCCCAGCCACCAGCATTCTGTACAATGTACCCAGGAGAATAATCTGCAATAAGGAATGGCGTTGTATGCAATAAATACCGTGCTTCAAAATTGGTTCGTTTAGTTTGGAGATACGGTGCAGAAACGGGCCCTTTCGTCCCACCGCGTCCCCACCGACCAGCGATCCCCGCACACTTGGGATAATTTTACACATCCATCCTACGTCCTTGGAGCGTGGGATGAAACCGAAGATCTCGGAGAAAACCCACGCAGGTCACGGGGAGAACGTACAAACTCCATACAGCCAGCACCCGTAGTGGGGATCGAACCCGGGTCTCTGGCGCTGCAAGTGCTGTAGGGCAGCAACTCTACCGCTGGGTTTTAGCTTTTGAAGCTATTCCATACTAGGTTTGATATTTATCTTGTGCCTTCCAATATTTTATACATTTCACCTTTACAATATCTCCACTTAGCTCTGCTGATTGCTAACAGCAGCAGTGCAGAGATGGACACAGCCAGACACTACAATGCAAGGGCAATTTTACTAGTGTTCACAGCTCCACACTGCAGCAGCCTTTGAAATCAGGAACTCTTCCCAATCCCGCCTCTCGGGAGGTGGAGTGTGTTTAACACCAGAGAATGTTATGGTGAAAATCAACTCGTTTAACCCTTCAAAATACTGTCAATGATTTTCTCCACAATGTCAAATCAGTTTGATCCCACTTTCCTGCCACTTAAATATAGCACTTTTCCCAAGCACAATTCCTTGTACATTCTCCGCAACCACAGACAATAGCATGGAAGTTCATATTCTGCATTAAAGGTGCCTGTCGTTCGATTAGAATAAATCTTCTCAACAGGGTGGCATAATTGTGAAGGAAAAGGTCAGCTCTGATAAGCAAACAATTAGATTTTAAGTCATCCCAACAGATCACATGTCAATCATGTGATGGACTGCACAGTGGTGCAGGGGGTGAAGCTGCTGCCTTACAGCGCCCGAGACCTGGGTTCAGTCCTGACTACAGGTGCTGTCTGTGTGTATGAAGTGTGCGTGTTCTCCCAGTGATCACGTGGGTTTTCTCCGGGTGCTCTGGTTTCCTCCCACATCCCAAAGACGTGCAGGTTTGCAGGTTAATTGTCTTCTGTAAAATTGTAAATTGTCCCTGTTGTGTCGGGTAGAACTGGTGTGTAGTTCTAAAGTCTAAAGTCACATGGTAGAGACGGCTGGCCGTTACTAAAAAGTTACTTGCATTACTTAAACTCCTCGCTTTTGGCAGTCCCTTGGTATGGAGGAAGTTTGCTTCATTTCAATCTGCGCATTACTAGGTGCCTGATAAAGCCAGCGAGGCAACCAAAGACTCTTCCACAGACCGCCCAGAAGTCTCGGTGGGCTGTGCAACTTCCTCCAGCATCTTACCACCGTCGGTAGGTAAGGAAGGGGACTAGAATATAACAACAAGGATGTAATGCTGAGGTTTTAGAATGCGCTGGTCAGACTGCATTTGGAATATTGTGAGCTGTTTTATCAGAGGAAGGATGTGCTGGCGTTGGAGAGGGTCTGGAGGAGGTTTACGAGAATGATCCCAGGGAAGATTGGGTTAACATCAGATGAGCGTTTGTCAGCTCTGGACCTGTACTCACTGGAGTTGAGAAGGATGAGGGGAAGGCCTGGATACAGTGGACGTGGAGAGCATGTTTCCACTAGTGGGAGAGTCTAGGACTAGAGGTCATAGCCTCAGAATTAAAGGAGACAATAGACAATAGGTGCAGGAGTAGGCCATTTGGCCCTTCGAGCCAGCACCACCATTCAATGTGATCATCGGCTGATCATCCCCAATCAGTACCCCGTTCCCGCCTTCTCCGCATATCCCCTGACTCCGCTATTTTTAAGAGCCTTATCTAGCTCTCTCTTGAAAGTATCCAGAGAACTGACCTCCACTGCTGTATGAGGCAGAGAATTCCACAGGAAGGAGATGAGCAGAAATATCTTCAGTCAGAGGGTGGTGAATCTGTGGAATTCATTGCCATGGACAGCTGTGGTGGCCAAGTCATTGGGTATTTTTAAGGTGGAGATTGACAGATACTTAATTGGAAAGTGTGTCAGGGGTTTTGAGGAGAAGGCAGGAGACTGGGGTTAAGAGGGAAAGATAGATCACCCATTATCGAATGGCAGAGCAGACATGATGGTCCCAATGGCCTAATTCTGCCCTCATGACATGAACATAACGTATCTACGTAGGATCTCCGTGTAAACCGGCGTGGGTTTTCCCCGGATGCGCCGGTTTGCTCCCACACGCCAAGGACGGGCAGGTTTGCAGGTTAATTGACTTTGGTAAAAAGATTGTAAATTGTCCTTAGTGTGTGGGATAGTGCTAGTAAACGGAGTGATCGCTTGTCGGTGCGGACTCGGTGGGCCGAAGGGCCTGTTTCCGAGCCATGTGTCCCTAAACTAAACTCAAGTGCCAAGTGCCCGATGTGTTTGATGATCGCAGGGCTTTGCCTGGGTGTAGCCAACCATGCAATGCCAGAGGACCCTAGGCAGAACGCTGACTCTGGGCTCCACCAGGCTAATTGAGAGCGGGTGCACGGAGGAACCACAGCGGGCCTCCACCTGATGGAAAAAACAAAGCCTCTGCTGAACATAACTCACTGGTGGCTTATTTTTCCACATGCCACAAACTCCCAGCGTATACCTTGTAAAATTAGCCCAGCAATAGTATAAACAACTTTACAACCTCCTTATAAAAAAGTCACGGTAATAGCGATTTAACTTTATAGCACTTACCATGCTGTTCCAAGTTGAGGCCTGTACTCGCTGGAGTTTAGAAAGATGAGGGGGAACCTCATAGAAACCTACCGAATAGTGAGAGACCTGGACAGAGTGAACGTTTCCACTAGTGGGAGAGTCTAGGACCAGAGGGCACAGCCTCAAAATAGAGGATGTGCCTTTAGAATGGAGACGAGGAGGAATGTCTTTAGCCAGAGGGTGGTGAATTTGTGGAATTCATTGCCACAGACGGCTGTGGTGGCCAAGTCAATGGGTATTTGTAAAGCAGAAGTGCTTGATTAGCAAGGGTGTCAAAGGTTACGGGAAGACGGCAGGAGAATGGGGTTGAGAGGGATGGATAGATCAGCCATGATTGAATGGTGGAGTCGACTCAATGGGCCAAATGGCTTAATTCTGCTCCTATATCTTATGGTCTTAGGAAAGTTCTCCCCAATATTTTATGCATCTTCTCACAATAAACGTTCTCTGCTGCCCTTGGTCCACAGACAGGCAGAGGACAGCTCCAATGAGAGGGCGTGCAACAGGGCAGGCATGTAGCCACTCACGGTGAATCCGTTCCCAACATCATTCCGAGCCATTCCAGCAACAGTTGGTGTCTGGCCCGGCAACTCGTCATTCCTGCCCCTTCAACGCTCTGCCCTTAGCATTATCCTATTACATGATTAATATTTTTAATCACTACGCCCCTGTGTGGCACGGTGGCGCAGCGGTAGAGCTGCTGCCTTACAGCGCCAGAGACCCGGGTTCGATCCTGACTACCGGTGCTGTCTCTACGGAGAGTGTACATTCTGACAATGGATGATGACCACGTGGGTTTTCTCCGGGTGCTCCGGTCTCTGCCCACACTCCAAAGACGTACAGGTTTGTTGGGTAATTGGCTTGGTGTATGTGTAAACTGTCCCTAGTGTGTGTAGGATAGTGTTAAGGGCCTGTCCCACTATACGAGTTTACCCAAGAGCTCTCCCGAGTTTAAAAAAAAATCAAACTCGTGGTAAGTACGCAGAATGTACGTAGCGGGTACGTCGGAGCTCGGTACGTCGGAGCTCGTAGCGCTAACGGCAGGCACTCGGGAAACGCCGTAAGCTCGTGAAGTTTCTTTCAACATGTTGAAAAATGTCCACAAGAGCCCCGAGTGCCTACGAGCGGCTATTACCGTAATTCTCTGTAGAGAAGGTACACAGACACCTTAAGGTCTTCACTACTTTATTAATCATACATCATGTAGCCCTAGCTGTACGTGGTCTGTCACGATCCCCAGAGAGAGAGCTAGGGGCGTGTGGGTTACAATTACACTAACTGGTGGGGGGGGGGGGTGGTTAGCATGGACATCGTCACTATCAATTAAAGGTGTATACACATATCATCTACATTCTCCAAGTTCAGATCAGGGGAAACTCAGGGGAACTCTTGAATGACCTCGTGCAGTGGGACAGGCCCTGAAATGAGCAGGGATTGCTGTTCAGTGGCGGGTTGGTGGATCGAAGGGCCTGCGTCTGCGCTGACTCTCTCAACTAAACTCAACTATAAAGCCAACAATGTGCAGCAAGGAAACCAAGAACCTTAAGCCGTCAGATGCAGACACAAGGAACTGCAGATGTTGGATTACAAAACAAGACACAAAGTGCTGGAGTAACTCAGTCGCTCAGCAGCATCTTTGGTGGACATGGATAGGTGACGGTTTCGGGTCGAGACCTTTCTTCAGATGGATTCACCTCTCCCAGCTTTCTCCCCCCATCTCTGTCAGTCTGAAGAAGGGTCCCAACGCAAAATGTCAACTGTCCATTGCCTCCACAGATGTAAAAACAAGGAACTGCAGATGCTGCTATACAAAAAAAGACACAAAGTACAGCAGTAACACAGCATCTCTGGAGAACATGAATAGATGACAACTCAGGTCGGGCCTACCTGAAGAAGGGTTCCAATATGATACGTCACCTATCCATGTTCTCCAGAGATGCTGCCTGACCCGCTGAGTTCCTCCAGCACTTTAAACATCAGCTAGGAAAGTCAGTGCAGCAAAGAGGAGATCTGCATTATTGTGATACCATTAACATAGAACACAGCACAGGAACAGGCCCTTCGGCCCACAATGCCCGTGTCCAACATGATGCTAAGTGAAACTAATCTCCTCTGCCTGCACGCGAACCATATCCCTCCATTCCGTGCATATCCACGTGCCTGTCTAAAAGCCTGTTAAAGACCACTATCGTTTCTGCCTCCACCACCACCCCCGGCAGCTCGTTCCAGCCACCCACCACCCTCTGTGTAAAAAACTTGCCCCGCACATCTCCTTTAAACTTTAGCTCTCTCAGCCTAAAGCTGAGTCCTCTCGACCTTACCTTCTAGACTGTCAATGGAACTACCAGAAATGCCCTAGAGTTCACTCGTTGGCCATTTCGAAGAAGTGAAGGAACCACTTCGTAAAATTTTGTTCATAGGTTCATGTCACAGGAGCAGTATTAAGCCATTCCGCCCATCGAGTCTTCTCCACCATTCAATCATGGCTGGTCTATCTGCCCCCTCTCAACCCCATTCTCCTGCCTTCTCTTCATAACCTTTGACACCCTTACTACACAAGTCCCTGCCAATCTCTGCTTTAAAAATACACGTTGTAAAACTGTAAATAAACTCTCACAATAAATTAAGAGCTGAGAATAAACCAGTGGTTTATTCAGGGAGTTTTACCAGGGAGGTAAAACTCCACAGAACACCGGGGCGCAGAATTGACAGCAGATTTGCTCCCAAATTAATCTTGCAGCAGAGAAATGGACAGGTTTGCCCTCCAGAAAGGATTACTTTCCAAAATGATTCACAATCGGGGCATTCAACTGCCCAAAGGCAAAATTAAAATGGTACTTTGAAACTCCATGGAGATAGTGCCTCCTAGTAATATTGGAATATCTGTTGCAATCACATCAGAGGAGCAGAAAAACAAGTTTCTCTATTTATTATATTTAATCAACATTGATATCGTAAATTGGATTTCACATTTGCCTGGAGATAAATAACGATCTTATTGAACAGATCTAAATTTCAACGTGATTAGCTAGCAGATAGATATTGACACAGAGAGGAGTCATAGAGCTGTACAGCAAAGAAACGGGCCCTTCATCCCATCATGTCCGTGCCGACCAAGTTGGTATACTGGGCTAGCCCCATCTGCCTGCATTTGGCCCACATTCCTCTACATCCTTCCTATCCATAAATCTGTCCAAATCTTTTAAAATTCGTAATTGTATCTGCTTCTCCAGCTTCCTCTGGCAGCTCGTTCCAGATACGGACTACCCTCTGAGTGAAAAATTGCCCCCGAGGTCCCTCTTAAATCTCTACTCCCTCACCTTAAGCCTGCGCCCTCTAGTTTTAGAATCCTCTACCCTGGGGAAAAAGACTGTGAGCGTTCACTTCATCCGTGCCCCTCATGATCTTGTACGCCACAATAAGGTCACCCCTCAGCCTCCTACAATGTCTCAGGGAGGTGAACACAGTAGGCGGGGAGGGGGGGAGATGGTACTGAGGACAATAGGAATGTAATTCCACACAACCCAATACATTGGAAGGAAGCAAGCGGTCAACTTGTGCAGTATTTAGGCGAAGCCAGAGAAAGACTACTTACATTTGATGAGAAAACAAAATAAAGTCGACAATAAAATAATCTTTCCATTCAAGACACATAGTGCTGGGGAAAACGCAGTAATGCAGTTTCTCCGGAGAACATGGACAAGGGACGTATTGGGTCAGGCCCCTTCTGCAGTCTTTCAAGTTGGTTCTCTCAATGGCACGGTTGAAAAGCAACACTAAATGTTTGAAAGCCTGAATCACAAGACCGTGCAGCTCAAAGTCCGAGTACCATCGTGGAAAAATAAAACTGCATACAACAGCCTCAAGTTTTTCAGATCAAGTTTAACGACCTTCATGAACAAGAGATTATTCTCATATGTGCCAGCAATGTTAAATATGCTTTACGACGCAGAATATAAAAGCTTGAACTCAATGCTGGAGGAATAAGGCACCGTTCCTCCTTCCCCTGTGTCCAGTGGTCTAGGTTAGTATAGTTTAGTTTAGTTTATCAGTCATGTGTACAGAGGTACAGTGAAAAGCTTTTTATTGCGTGCTAACCAGTCAGCAGAAAGACTTTACATGATTACAATCCAGCCGTCCACAGATACATGATAAAGGGAATACTGTTTAGAGCAAGATTTAGTTTAATTTAGAGATACAGCGCGGAATCTGGGTCCGCACAGACCAGCGATCCCCGCACATTAACACGATCCTACAACCACTAGGGATAATTTGGACATTTCCCACAATTAACCTACTTACTTGCATGTCTTTGGAGTGTGGGAGGAAACCGAAGAACTCGGAGAAAGCCCACCCAGGCCACAGCGAGAACGTACAAACTCTGTACAGACAGCACCCGTAGTCAGGATCGAACCCGGGTCTCCGGCGCTGCATTCGCTGCAAGGCAGCAACACTACCGCTGAGCCACCGCGGCTGCCCGATAAAGCCCAGTAATGTCCGATAAAAGGTAGTCCAAGGGTCTCCAATGAGGTTAATGGCGGCTCCATTGTAATCATGTATTTTGCCGCTGACTGGATAGCACGCAACAACAAGTTTTTAACAGCACCTCAGTACACCTGACAATAAACTAAATTAAACTAAAACTAAATTAACCCGTGCTTAAAAGATGTGACAATGGTGGACCTTGGTTTTGGATTGATTAACTAGTGAACCCCAAGGGGGTTCACAGACCAAACATTTGAAATTGATAAGATATTTATTTTTAAAAATAGGAACAGCTTCTTCAACTATATTTAAGGCTTTATCAGCAGAGATAGTGAATCCAAAAACAAAGCAATGCTAAATCTTTCTAGTAGTTAATCTTCCTAAAGCACTGGTAATGTCACAAACCTCATCTTAACATTAAACATAGAAGCATAGTAACATAGAAAATAGGTGCAGGAGGAGGCCATTCGGCCCTTCGAGCCTGCACCACCATTCAGTGTGATCATGGCTGATCGTCCCCAATCAGAGACTTCAGAGAGTGGTGGACACTACCTGGTGACCTCCCCACCATCGAAGATCCATCACAGGTACTGACCTCCCCACCATCTAAGGGATCTACAGGAGGTGCTGCCTCAAAAAGGCAGCCAGCATCATCAAAGACCCACACCACCCTGGCCAAGCCCTCATCTCGCTGCTACCATTGGGAAGAAGGTGCAGCGTGACCTCCAGGTTCAAGATCAGCTTCTTCCCAGCAACCATCAGGCTCTTGAACACAGCACAACACTAACCTCAGCAACTATGATCTTCTATGGACTGTGTCTTTAGTTGCTCTACGGACTTCAGTTTCTTCAGCGGGACAGGCAGCCTCGCTGAAGAAATGGAATAGATGACATTTCGGGTCGAGACCCTTCATTAGACTGAGAGTCAGGAGAGAATGATACGAATAGGCAGGAATGTAATCGCTCTGTCGCCAGTACATATGACAATTAAACCCTCTTGACTCAACTAGAACACAGAGTGCTGGAGTAACTCAGCAGATCAGGAAGGATTTCTGGAGAACGTGGATTAAAAAAAAAAAAATGTTTTTCCTTTTTCTTTCCTCCCACAATATGTAATATGTAAACAAATATGTGATTCTGTTCCATTCTGTTCGCAGTTTGCTTGTTTGGTTGTTTTTTGCACAAAGTCCGCGAGCATTGCCACTTTTCATTTCACTGCACATCTCGTATGTGTATGTGACGAATAAACTTGACTTGGCTTGGCTTGGCGACGCTTCGTGTCGGGACCCTTCTGCAGACCAGGCACTTTGTGTACTAGGGAGGATCGAGCATTTGCAGTTCCTGGTGTCCACTCGACCCTTGATAAAGAGTTCACTTTGAGCTTAAAAGGACGTAGACTTGGCAAATATCAGGAATAAAACGTCCTAGAGAAAGAGAGCTGCATTTCCTGTCGCAGGCAGGAAGCGGGGGAAATCTAATCGAGACGTGGAAATTGTGAAGGGCTTTGATACGAGTGGGACGATCAGCATCACTTGCTGCCAAACTCTAAACCGGCAACACGATTCGTGGCAGTCGAGGACCTGGGCTACAGGGAGAGGGCTGGGCAGGCTGGGACGTTATTCCTTTGAGCGCAAGAGGATGAGGTGTGATCTTATAAAGGAACTTGGAACTTGGAAACCTTTATTGTCATTCAGACCTTGCGGCCTGAATGAAATTTTGTTGCCTGCAGTCATACATATAGTAAATAACAAAACACACAATAAACACATATTTAACATCCACCACAGTGAGTTCACCAGGCACCTCCTCACTGTGGTGGAAGGCAAAAATCTTGTCTTTGTCTCTTCCCTTCTTCCTCTTCCTCTTCCTCTGCGCTGAGGCGACCCGGGCCTCCGATGTTGTGACCGCACCGGGTGATGTAAATAAGTCCCGCGGGTGAACCGCGCTCCGGGAACGGGCCGGTTCCACTCCGCGGCCCGGGGCGGTCGAAGCTGCCGAAGCTGCCGCCCTCCAGTCCAGCGGACGCAGCTGTTGCCGCGGAAGCTCCGGAAAAACAGGTCACCAACCTGTGACCTGCGAGCTCCCGACGATGTCGTCCACTGGGCCCGCGGCCGGGCCTCCGAAGTCGCTGTCGCCGCCGCCACCGCCACCGGAAAGCCGCCACAGCTCCGAGTCGCGCCGCGGGAACGCCTGAACCCGCCGCAGCCGCGAAGTCGGCCAGCCCCGCGCAGGTAAGTCCTGGCTGGCTCTACCTCCAGAGCCTCGGGTCGGTCGCAGTTAAAGTTGGAGGCCGCCAGCTCCGCAATAGGCCTCAGCGCAGACGGAGACGTAGACGGGGGATACAACAAGAAAAGTCGCATCCCCCCAAAAGGAAGAGACTAAGAACGTTTCTCCCCCACCCCCACACACACACACACTACATAATAACTCAAACTAACGCTAAAAACAAGACAAGAAAACAACAAATAAAAAGAAAAACAGACGGACTGCAGGCGAGCCGCTGCTGCCAGGGCAGCGCTGCCACTCCTAAAAACAAGGTGTATAAAATCATGAGGGAAATAGATCAGGTGAATAACTGAGTCTTTTACCCAGAGTAGAGGAATCGAGAACCAGAGGACATAGGTCTAAAGTGAGAGGGGAAAGATTTAATAGGAACCTGAGGGGCAAATTTCTACACACAGAGGGCAGTAGATAAATGGAGCGGGCTGCCAGAGGGGGTAATTGAGGCAGGTACTAGAACAACATTTAAAAGACACTTGGACAGGTACATGGATAAGATAGTTTTAGAGGGATATGGGCCAAACGCAGGCAGGTGGAACTATTGTAGATGGGGGCATGTTAGTAGGATTGGGCACACAGCCTATTTCCGCACTTTATGACACCGTAACCCTATATCTGTTCACAAAGAGGGAGGTGGCTATATGGATCGAACTGCCAGAGGAAGCAGTTGAAGCACTATCACAACATTTAATAGACATTTTCGCAGTTACATGGATGGGAAAGGTTCAGAGAGCTATGGACCAGGGGCAGGCAAGTGAAACTAGCCTAGATGGGGCTAATTGGTCGGTGTGGGCATTTTGGGCCAGTGGGCCTGTTTCCTTGCTGTACAATGACAAGACTCTATGACAATTAAACACTCTATGACAATTAAACACTCTTTACTCTTGATTCTTGAAGTGGAGGCATTTCTTGTCCAACTCATTGAATCAAAATTAGCGCTACAGTATTTTTCTTTATACTCCTGTAATCTGCAGTTTAATTGTACTCAGCTTTACCACCATTTATAACTGGCTCATTTCAGAAGTTTTTTTCTTAAGTTATATTCTTAAAACCTACCAACTGCTGTTAAAGCTCTGGTATGTAGTGCTTGCTTCCTCTCCCGGCAGCGGTGTCCTTACATCACACGGACACAAGTGAATACGCTAACTCATGTCAAGAGGCAAACTTTAATTGATTTCACAACAGCGATATTTTTTTTTTACGTTTCATGTACATTCCACCCGTCACAAGCCAAGTGCGTACTTCACTTTTCAATGTGGAGCGTGGTCTTTGTGGTGACCGTGAATTCATAGTGCCCTCAGGCCCCAATCAGAGCAGTAACGAGCAAACGAGTAATTAGCTGGCGGCACGGTGGCGCAGTGGTAACGTTGCTGCCTCACGGCACCAGGGACCCAGGTTCCATCCCGACCACGGGTGCTGGCTGTACGAAGTTTGCAAGTTCTCCCCGTGACCGCGCGGGTTGTCTCTGGGTGCTCCGGTTTCCTCCCACACTCCAAAGACGCGCAGGGCTTGTCGGTTAATTGGCTTTGGTTAAATTGTAAATGATCCCTCGTGTCGCCGCTGCCCCTCCGCTTCCCCGAGCCGGCCACGGGAGGTTAGGGCGCAGTCCGAGCGCGCGGGAGGTGAGGTCACGGGGTCGATCAGCACAGACTGTTGGGGGGCGGTGGTGGGGGGAGTGGGGAGAGCGGGGGTTGGGGGAGGGGGGTGGTGCAGGAAAGCTGGAGAGGAAGGGCAGGACAAAGTTTGGCAGGTAATGGGTTGATACAGATGAGGGAGGTTTTTGATCATGGTTGGTCAAAGGCCAGAGATGAAAAGACGGAAGACATTAGACAAAAGATTGAAGACTTGAGAATTGTGCAGTTATGGGAATAAATGTAGGTGGAAGAAGAGGGGGAGATGAGCAATAGATTTAAGTCCAGGTGGGGGGTGGGGGAATTTTTGAAATTGTTTCCATATAATATAACATTGCAATAAATGATAAACTTGTTCATTGCTCTCCCTTAAAAATACTGCCTAAGGTTTAGGTTTATTATTGTACAGAGGTACAGTGAAATGCTGTATGTTATGCAAACAGATCCGATATATAATACATAGATACAATCAGTTCAAACTCAAGCACAATAGGTGGAGCAAAGGGGACGACACAGAATCTTTCCATTCAATACTCAGAATGTATCATCCCATTGAAATGTTTAGAAAAGGGCATCTTTATGTTTCTAAAGTACTATTGGAAAGGAGATGAGGAGGAATTTCTTTAGTCAGAGGGTGGTGAATCTGTGGAATTCATTGCCACAGACGGCTGTGGAGGCCACGTCAATGGATATTCTTAAGGCAGAGATTGACAGATTATTGATTAGTCCGGGTGTCAGAGATTATGGAGAGACGGCAGGAGAATGGATTTGAGAGGGAAAGATAGATCAGCCATGATTGTATGGCGAAGTAGACTTGATGGGCCGAATGGCCTCATTCTGCTCCTATGACTTTCAACACATTCTGTAACAAACGTGAGCCAAAGGGCCGGTTCCTGTGCTGTGCTGTTTTGTGTAAATAATTTGACTGTCTCCGGTTACTAAAGCTTGATGAATACTCTATAAACTTCTCCTGGTGCATGGTGGGGATCACTCTGACTCGAACACCCAGGAGCAAAGGGTACTACAGAGAGTGGTGGATGCTGCCTGTTCCATGCAGGTACTGACCTCCCCACCATCGAAGGGATCTACAGGAGGTGCTGCCTCAAAAAGGCAGCCAGCATCATCAAAGACCCACACCACCCTGGCCACGCTCTCATCTCGCTGCTACCATCGGGAAGGCAGTACAGGAGCCTGAAAACCGTGACCTCCAGGTTCAAGAACAGCTTCTACCCAGCAACCATCAGGCTCTTGAACACTGCACAACACTAACCTCAGCAACTATGATCTTCTGTGGACTGTGGCTTTGGTTGCACTATGCACCGCAAATTTGCACTATTATGGTTACCTAGTATTACAGTTATTAGTTTATTGCATTATTGATTATTCTATATTTATCTGTGCTGCGTTTACAGGTCTGTTAAGCTGCAGCATGTAAGATTTTCATTGTTCCGTTGCCAGTACAGATGACAACGAAACACTATTGGCATATCCAATAATGCAGTAACAAGGGTGCAACACTGACAGGGCTTGTATCATTTCATCGATGTCATTCTTTGAAGGGGAAACAACTAATTTTCAGAGAATTACTTTTATTTTTGCATTAATTTGAATCTCACTGTACCTTCATTGGTACATGTGGCAATAAATTGACCTTTGAACCTTTGAATGCACATTCAGTTGGAAACTTCCAAGCAGCAAGGTATGGCGGGCTGCAAGTGAGCAGACGAGCACTTTCCACCATTGCACGGGTGCAAAGACTATTCAAGATCGGGTGGATGGGATGAAGACTGGTGTCCGTCAGAACACCCCTTGCCCACAGCTTCATGAGCACCTCTTCATCCCAGTCCTTGGACCGGAAATGTTAACTCTGCTTATTTCCTCACAGTCGCAGCCTGACCCGAGAAGCTCCGGCATTTTCTGCTTCCACGTTAGATATTGGGCATCTGCACGCTATTGTTTGCGCAAGCTCACAAGTTGTAGGAGGAGGATTAGGCCATTCGGCCCATCGAGTCCACTCCGCCATTCAATCATGGCTGATCTCTGCCTCCTAATCCCATTCTCCTGCCTTCTCCCCATAACCCTTGACACCCGTTCTAATCAAGAGTCTGTCTATCTCTGCCGTTAAAATATCCACTGACCTGGCCTGCACAGCCCTCTGTGGCAATGAGTTCCACAGATTAACTACCCTCTGAACAAAGAGGTTCCTCCTCACCTCCTTTCTAAAAGACCGCCATGGGGTTGCAATTTCGATCTTGGGTTTACGCCGTGACGGATGTGGCCCTTCACTGACTCTGACTTATGATTTACATAAGTCATGTCGTGCTCACAATAAATCTGCGGGCCTGCTCTCAGCACACCCGTGACAAGCTTATTTTACACCCAATGAAATTGGTTCTAAAATCTACTCGGCACTTTAATGTCGGAAACATTACCTCACCTGTGTCTTTAAAATAAAACACACAAAATGTTGGAGTAGCTCAGCGGGTCTGGCAGCATCTCTGAGGGACACGGATAGGTGACGTTTCACAGAGTGTTGGAGTAACTCAGTGGGTCTGGCAGCATCTCTGGAGGACTTGGGTAGGCAATGTAACCCTCACCTATCACCCGCCAGGCTTTGTCCTGACCCCCCTCTTCTAGCTTCCTCCTTCCCCCCCACCCATACAATCAGTCTGAAGAAGTGGTCTGTCCATTCCCTCCACTGATACTGCCTGACCCACTGAGTTGCTCCAGCTCTGTGCTTCCACTCCTTCCTTTGTGCAGCCGAGCCGTCTATTTCACCAGCAAGAGACGCTCAGCTTCCAATAGGATTGCACTCGCTTGCTACAAGGCAAGGCTTCAAGAACATTACACAAGGCGCCACTGTTCTTCACAATAGCCCCACTGCTTGGCAGAATGTGATGCTACGATGTGAACTGCATTATAAGCCAAGCTCTGTGAGCCGAGAGGCTGAAAATACGAACACTTGGCACGGAATCCTCTTCACTGCCAGCACAGAGCGACCACACCAAGAGCCAGCTAACACCATTACAGCCACTGCAGTTAAATTAGTATCACAATGCCAATCGGCTTGTGTGCCAAGAACAAACCGCCCCCCCCCCCCTCCACCTCCTAAAATATACACTCCGTGGGAGTGAGTGTCAAATGTCCCCGTCCCGTATTATGTTAAAGAAATACAGGAAGATTGTGATGTTTACCGCGGCTAATGAAGAAAAGTTAGATTTAAACAGCAATGGCTGGCCTTCAGATATTAACAGTCATACAGTGTGGAAACAGGCCTTTCTGCCCAACTTGCCCGCACCGACCAACATGTCCCATCTACACTAACCGCACCTGCCCCGTTTGGCCCATATCCTTCTAAACCCCTCTAATTCACGTCCCTGCCCAAATATCTCACAAATGTACAGGTCCTTGTTTTCCAGAATCGTTACTTCAAATGAAAAATGACTAAGATAAACATGATGTGGAAACAAGGAGCTGCGGATGCTGGTTCATACCAAAGATATTCACGCAGAGTGCTGGAATAACGCAGCGGGTCAGACAGCATCTCTGGAGAACAAGGATAGATAGCATTTCAGGCCGCGACCCTTCTTCAGTCCCAACCTGAAACGCCACCCATCCATGTTCTTCAGTGATGCTGCCTGACCTGCTGAGCTACTCCAGCAATCTGTGTCTATATTTGCTATAAACTTGATGGTGAATGTAGACACAAGGAACTGCAGATGCTCAAATCTTGAGCAAAATACAAAGTGCTGGATGAACTCAGTGGGACAGGCAGCATTGTGGTGCGAATGGACAGACGACATATCAGGTCAGGTCCCTTCTTCAAACTATCCTTCTTAGAAACATAGAAAATAGGTGCAGGAGGAGGCCATTCAGCCCTTCGAGCCAGCACCGCCATTCATTGTGATGATGGCTGATCATCCCCAATCAATAACCCGTGCCTGCCTTCTCCCCATATCCCTTGATTCCACTAGCCCCTAGAACTCTATCTAACTCTCTCTTAAATCCATCCAGTGACTTGGCCTCCACTGCCCTCTGTGGCAGGGAATTCCACAAATTGTGGCAGGGAATTCCACAAATTCTAGATGGTAAAAGGATTAATTAACAGATTAATCTTGCGATGGTGATAATATATTATAAAATTTGAAAGACTCCAATACACTTAGCAATGTTACTTTAGATCCCATTCTTATTCAGTCATAGAGTTGTACAATACTGTAAGAGGCCCTTCGGCCCACCTTGTCCATGCTAACCAAGTTCTCATGCTGGGCTAGTCCCATTTGCACTTTTTCACTCAGAGGATAGACGTGTCTGGAAAGAGCTGCCTGAGGAAGTTGCAGAAGTGGACTCAATGACGACTTTTAACGGATATTTGGACAGGTCTATGGACAGAAAATGTCAAGTTTAAGTTTATCATCGTCAAGTGTTCGGAGGAACAGTGAAAAACTTTGTTTATCCAGTCAGATCAGATAATAAATACAACCAAGCCAAACTCCAGTACAATAGGTAGAGCAAAGGGGGAGATACAGAGTGCAGAATATAGTTCTCAGCATTGTAGCGCATCAGTTCCACAGACAATGACCAATCTCTGCAATGGGGTAGAGGTGAATCGGACAGTACCCCAGCTTATGGAAGGACCGTTCAGAACCCTGATAACAGAGGGAAAGAAGCTGTTCTCGAGTGTGGTGGTGCGCGACAAAAACAGGGAGCATGTGGGCAAACGGGAATAGCCCAGTGTGCTGGCATGGACAAGATGGGCCGAAGGGCCTGGCTCCATGCTGTACAGCTCTATGTCTCTGTGATCACCGGTTGCTGGTGGACTGAAGTAACTTATTCAACCTTGTTAGGCCTCCACAATTAGAGTGGCAGATGATCATTTTCCACTTTAAGCGCCAGAGAGGAGAAAAGTTTGATCGCATTATCTGCGTTGCTAGTGCAACATGTAACATGTAACATACAAATGGGGAACTAGTACTCCAGTTTGCACAAGAGCTTTGAGGAAGGACATTCTTGCTATTGAGGGAGTGCAGCATAGGTTCACCAGGTTAATTCCCGGGATGGCAGGACTATCATATGTTGATAGAATGGAGCGGTTGGGCTTGTACACTCTGGAACTTAGAAGGATGAGAGGATATCTTATTGAAACATATAAGATTATTTTGGGCTTGGACACGGTAGAGGCAGGAAACATGTTCCCGATGTTGGGGGAGTCCAGAACCAGGGGCCACAGTGTAAGAATAAAGGTTATGCCATTTAGAACGGAGATGAGGAAACACTTTTTCACATAGAGAGTTGTGAGTGTGGAATTCTCTACCTCAGAGGGCGGTGGAGGCCGGTTCTCTGGATGCTTTCAAGAGAGAGCTAGATCGGGCTCTTAAAGATAGCGGAGTCAGGGGATATGGAGAGAAGGCAGGAACGGGGTAACTGATTGGGGATGATCAGCCATGATAACATTGAATGGGTTGCTGGCTCGAAGGGCCGAATGTACTGCTCCCGCACCTATTGTCTATTGTCTATTGTCCTAACCCGATGAGAGAAAAACTGGAGTGGCTTTTGAAGAGACGTAGTGGAAAAAAAAAACTAGGGAGAAAGGAAATTAGTTCCTGTCTAAATAGTTTAGCCCACATCCTACTGAGTAACTGCACTATCATGTTACCGTCTACTCCGGCCGGATAATCTGCCGCTCGACGCTGATAGGAACGAAACAATCTGGGAAAATTCACCGGTGATACCAGGGCTACTGAGGAGAGAATTATCACATGATCACTCAAAACTGCAAATACATCAGGTTCATCCTGGATGTAGTGTTCCCAGCACACAATGGACTAAATAAGTGAGCAATTGCTCATCAGCTTGGGCAAGGCAAGTCGATGTCATCCCCAGTAAAACCACCAGAACCAAAATGTGTAGCTGCAATGACTAATGCACTCTGCCCCACCCACATGGCAGCCAGTAGCACATCTCATTATGAATGATACAAAGTAGCAAATATTTTTCCTCCTTCCACTACACATGCGCCCAGTATCTTTGAACCTTTGAGTGCTTCACATCCCAGTAAACAACAACCTCATCATGTGGGTGACACTAGAAACTGCAGATAGCGTCACAGCATGTGGAAACAAGCCCTTTGGCCCAACCTGTCCACGCCCTGCATTTAATTTGATGTTAAGAATAAGGGGTGGGCCATTTAGAACGGAGATGAGGAAAATCTTTTTACAACAGAGAGTTGTGAATCTGTGGGATTCTCTGCCTCAGAAGGCAGTGGAGGCCAATTCTCTGGAGGCTTTCAAGAGAGAGTTAGATAGAGCTCTTGAAGATAGCGGAGTGAAGGGGTCTGGTGAGAAGGCAGGAACGGGGTACTGACTGTGGATGATCAGCCATGATCACAGTGAATGGTAGTGCTGGCTCGAAGGGCCGAATGGCCTACTCCTATTGTCTATTGTCTAATTCCAACTACACTACTCCCTCCTGTCAGAATTGTCAATGTGGTCACCCCTCGTTCCTCTAAACTTTACAGATGGTAAATATTGTGCAGCAGTAACACTTGCCGTGGTGTGTGAGTGTGTGGAACTTCTCTCCCGGCACTCAACACTTAAGGTGCTTCAAATTTTATTTAGCTTTAGTTTAGTTTACCTTTAGTTTAAGTTTAGTTTACTGTCACGTGTACCGAGGTAAAGTGCAAGCCTTTTTTGTAGCGTGCTATCCAGTCAGCAGAAAAACGATAAGCCATTCACCGTTTATAGATACAGGATAAAGAGAATGACATTTAGTGCCAGATAAAGTCCGAGGGTCTCCAATGAGGTAGATGGGAGGTCAGGACCACTTTCTAGTTAGTGACAGGATAGCTCACATGCCTGATAACATCTGGGAGGAAACTGTCCCTGAATCTGGAGGTGTGCGTTTCCACCCTTCTGTACCTCTTGCCTGATGGGAGAGGGGAGAAGCGGGAGTGACCGGGGCGAGACTGGTCCTTCATTATGCTGCTGCATCATTATCATTTATTCTCATTTGCTAGTATTTTCATTCTAGTTTTTTTTTTTGTTTAATTTGATTTTATTCATGAACGAAAGATATTTGGACAGGTACATGGATATAAAAGGTTTGGAGGAATATAGGCCAAATGCATGCAGGTGGGACTAGTGTAGATAAGGCATGTTGGGTGGAGTGGGCAAATTGGGCCGAAGGGCCTGTTTCCATACTGTTTGACTGTTTTACTGAATATTTTTCCAGTAAAATAGAGACACAAGGAACTGCAGATGCTGGAATCTTGAGCAAAACACAAAGTGCTGGAGGAACTCAGTGGGTCAGGCAGCATCTGTGGAAGGAATGGGCAGGTGATGATTCATATTGAGATTCTTCTTCAGATTCCAGTGTTTGTTGATTAATATGCAACCCATGAAGGCCAGTCCTAGTCAATCACCTCGGGTCAGGCCTGCCATGCAGGAATCTGTTTAATATTTAACGTTTTATCCCATTGTTTTTTTAGTTCCCTTCTGTTGGTTTTTAAAAGCTTCCCAATTCTCTTGTTTCCCACTAATCTTTGTAACATTACATGCCTTCCCTTTTAGTTTTATGCTGTCTTTGACTTTCCTTGTCAGCCATGGTCACCTCATTCACTCCTAGAATCTCTCTTCCTCTTTGGAATGAAAAGATCCTGCAACTTGCAAATTGGTGTCAGAACTCCTGCCATTCCTGTTCCATTGTCATTCCTGCTAAGGTCCGTTTCCAGTCAACTATTGTTAACTCCTCCCTCGTGCCTCTGCAGCTACTTTCACTCAACAGTAATGCCAACACATCTGATCTCATCTTCATCCTCTCAAACTGCAGGTTGAATTTTATCATATTATGACTTCCCCTTAGGGTTCCTTTACTTTAAGCTCCCTAATCAAATCCTGTTCATTACACAACACCAAATCCAGAATTGTCTTTTCCTTGGTAGGCTCCACTACAAGCTGCTCTAAGAAACCATCTTGTAGGCATTCTACGAATTCCTTCTCTTGGGGTCCAGTACCAACCTGATTTTCCCAGTCTACCTGCATATTGAAATCTCCGATGACCACCGTAACATTGCCTTCCTTACATGCCGATTGTATCTCCTGACGTAACTTGTACCCTCTATTCTGGCTACTGTTTAGGGGCCTGTAAATAACTCCCATTAGAGTCGATTTACCCTTGTAGTTTCTTAGCTCTACCCGCAAGGATTCTACATCTTATGATCCATGTCATCCCTTGAAGGACTTAATTCCTTACCAGCAGAGCTACCCCTCCCTGTCTGCTCACCTACCCGTCTTTTCAATCTGACGGTGTAACCTTGGATATTCAGCTCCCAGATCCTCTTTCAGCCACGTCTCCGTAATGCCCTCGAAGTCGTACCTACCAATATCTAACAGCGCGATAAGCTCATCCACTTTGTCCCGTCTACTTTAGTTCAGTATTCACCACCCCTCTTCTCACATCGGTCCCAGCTTTACCTGACCTTAGTCACTTATCCCTACTTAAACTTTCTGTCCTATTACCTCTGGAGGCTGCAGATACCTCTCCTACATTCTCCTTCCCTTTAACTTCATCCATACATTTCCAATTTGCTAGCCCCCCTAGTTCGTGTAGGATAGTGTCATGTGCGGGGATCGCTGGTCTGAGCAGATTCGGTGGGTAGAAAGGCCTGTTTCCACACTGTATCTCTCAACTAAACTATACAATACCCCCCCCCCCCACCCCAGCAGTGAAACAGCCGCATGCTATTAGAGACATAGAAACATAGGAAATAGGTGCAGGAGTAGGCCATTCGGCCCTTCGAGACAGCACCGCCATTCATTGTGATCATGGCTGATCGTCCCCCATCAATAACCCGTGCCTGCCTTCTCCCCATATCCCTTGATTCCACTAGCCCCTAGAGCTCTAACTCTCGCTTAAATCCATCCAGTGACTTGGCCACTACTGCCCTCTGCGGCAGGGAATTCCACAAATTCACAACTCTCTGGGTGAAAAAGTTTTTTCTCACCTCAGTCCTAAATGGCCTCCCCTTTATTCCAAGACTGTGGCCCTGATTCTGGACTCCCCCAACGTTGGGAACATTTTTCCTGTATCTGGCTTGTCCAGTACTTTTCTAATTTTATATGTCTCTATAAGATCCCCCCTCATTCTTCTAAACTCCAGTGAATACAAGCCTAATCGTTTCAGTCTTTCCTCATAGGACAGTCCCGCCATCCCAGGGATCAATCCCGTGAACCTACGCTGTGCTGCCTTCAGGGAGATCTCTTTACATCTTTCAGCATTTGTTCCGTCCGTTGCAAAAGTGAAATTACCTGCCCAAGCATCAAGCAATTTATGAATTTTCCAAACCACTTGACAATTAAGTACTCCTTAATGTAACATGCGGAATATCAAAGCCAATCTGCAACGTGGTTAACAAATAGTTCATCTCATTTTGTGAAAAAAAAAAGTTAATGAGGGGATAAATATTAGTCAGTGCTCCCTTCTTGGAGATTATGCTTGGAACAACCGCAAGAGTGATCTTTCACAATTACTTTCATCACAAATGTTAGTTTCTAGTTATTCGGATTGTTCCCCTAAATAAAATTCTAAAGTCGTCACAGTCACAAAATCACAGAGTCATGGAGTTGTATAGCGGAAACAGCCTCTGAGACCCACCATGTCCATAGTGACCAAGATGACACACAGGGCCATTTGCACGCACTTGGCAAATATCCCTATAAAAATCCTTCCCATCCATGTACCTGTCCAAATGTCTTTTAAAAGTCATAATTGTATCCACTTCTTTAGCTTCCTCTGACAGCTCGTTCCAGATATGGACTACCCTCTGATTGAAAAAGTTTGCCCCTGGGGTCCCTCTTAAATCTCTCTCCTCTCAACTGTACATCAAGAAAAATGGTTTACTTCTGCTGTACAGCAAGTGTTTAATCTTGTATTTTGCCTGTTGAATTTGATCCTCTCTTAAGACTTAGACTTAGTTCCTCCCACCCTGTTGAGTGCATTGGGCAGCAGGCTTTCACCAGTCTGTTCGGTTAGGTGCGACGTCTTCCACCCTCGACAGGTTTGCGTCCCGGACTTCCAAATCCTTCTGGAATGTTCGGCTCCATGCGAGTCAGTGAAGATGTTACTCTTTTTCGGGGCACCAGCGTCCCGGAGGCTTTGGCCTGAGCCCGCCATACTTGCAGGGCTTGAGTTCCACCTCTCATGTTGGTTTCCAGTATCGTTTATGCTCGCTGTTTCCGTAGCGGGTTTAAGACAAGTACAAATTTAAACTTTTTCTTCGAAAAAGGTGTTGTACAATGTAAGTAAACCATTTTTATATACAGTGAAGATTTGAGAGAATTGCTCGTCTCTTGAAAGATGATCGACATCAAGAGAAAAAAATGCAAGATTAAACTTTTTTGCTTTATATATAGTTGACAGTTGTGGCTTTACTGTTTATTCCCTGTGTCGCACCGTCAGTGATCAGAGTCTGGGATATTCCAGCTTTTACATGATGTTCTGGTGTGAGTTGGAAATGTGCGCTCTCTTTACGGAAGAGTCAGATACATAGAAATTATATTCCCTGATGACTATCCGCAAGGCTAGGCAGAAGGAGAAGCAGCATCTAGAATACAAACACCTTGTCGGGGGGGGGGGGGGGGGGGGGGGGGGGGGGGGGGGGGGGGGGGGGGGGGACAATATTTGAAACATGTGGAGTGAACGGTGTGATGTTATGTAAGTGCTCCTCCCACGCACACCATGGGGACTCCTTACCAGGTACAAGTGCACTATTGGGAATTGCAGAAGCACCTGAGACACCAGTTCACAAACCCATAACACCCAGAAGGGTGTCCATAGAGTCTTACAGCACAGAAACAGGCCCTTTGGCCCAGCCTGCCCACACTGATCAACATGTCCCATCTGCACTAGGCTCATTTGCCCACATTTGGCCTATATCTCTCTCTAATCTTTCCTATCCATGTACCTGCCCACGTGTTATTTAAATGCTGATATTGAACATGCCTCAACTACCTCCTCTAGCAGCTCGTTCCATATGCCCACCGCTCTCTGAACAAAAAAGTTGCCCCTCAGGCTCGTATCTTTCCCCTCTCCCCTTAAACCTATGTCCTCTGAATCTTGATTCCCCAACACTAAGAAAATAAACTCTGTGTGTTTACCCAATTTATTCCACTCGTGATTTTGTACACCTCTATAAGATCACCCCTCAGCCTCCTGCGCTCCAAGGAATAAAGTCCTAGCCTGCCCAACCTCTCCCTATAGCTCAGGCCCTCAAGTCCTGCCCCCTCCCTAGCTTAATGATATCCTTCCTCTAACAGAGTGACCAAAACTGAACACAAGCCCATGAATGTTACAACGTCTGCCATCCCCTGAACAGCTTCTTCCCAGCAACCATCAGGCTCTTGAACACTGCACGACACTAACCTCAGCAATTGTGATCTTCTGTGGACTGTGTCCTTGGTTGCACTACGGACTTCAGTGTTGAACTATTATGGGTACCTGATAGTTTAGTTTAGTTTACTGTCACGGTGGCGCAGCGGTAGAGTTGCTGCCTTGCAGCCAAACGCAGCGCCGGAGACCCGGGTTCGATCCCGACTATGGGCGCTGCCTGTACGGAGTTTGTACGTTCTCCCCGTGACCTGCGTGGGTTTTCTCCGAGATCTTCGGTTTCCTCCCACATTCCAATGCATATAGGTTTGTAGGTTCATTGGCTAGATAAATGTAAAAAATGTCCAACTACCAGTCTAGTCCCTGGTGGACTCTTCGGAAGGTACAAGATACAAGATTGTGTGTTCTGAGGTACAGTGAAAAGTTTTTTTTTGTGAAAAGTACAATGAGAAGTATTACTATTATTCATTTGTTGTATTATTGATTGTTCTATCTTTTGGGAGTCATTGCATGAATGATAAGCTGCAGCAGGTAAGAATGTCATTGTTCCATTGCCAGTTCATGTGGCAATTAAACTGACTATTTAATCAGCATTTGTCCAGCACTTGTAGAATGGAATGTATTAGAACAGAATGCTGTTATCATAGTAAATAATTAGGTTTAGGTTTATTATTGTCACGTGTACCGAGGTACAGTGAAAAGCTTTGTTTTGCATTTCTATCCAAACAAATCAGATAATACTATACACAAACACAATCAAGACAAACTCGAGTACAATAGGTAGAGCAAAGGGGAAGATACAGAGTGCAGAATATAGTTCTCAGCATTGTAGCGCATCAGTTCCAGAGACAAAGTCTAATGTCCGCAATGGGGTAGAGGTGAATGGGACAGTACCACACCTTATGGAAGGACTGTTCAGACGCCTGATAACAGAGGGGAAGAAGCTGTTCCTGAATCTGATGGTGAGCGCTTTCAGGCTTCAGTGCCTGAAGAAGGGGGTTCGGCCCGAAACGTCGCCTATCTCCTTCGCTCCTTAGATGCTGCTGCACCCGCTGAGTTTCTCCAGCTTTTTGTGTACCCTGCACCTTCTGCCGGACGGGAGCGGGGAGAAGGAGGAAAGACATGTCTTTGATTGTGTTAGAAGGAACTGCAAATGCTGGATTAAACCGGGGACACAAAAAGCTGGAGGAACTCAGCGGGGCGGGCAGCATCTCTGGAGAGAAGGAATGGGTGAGGTTTCGGGTCGAGACCCTTGATCGTTGTGCGCCACCCATTCCTTCTCTCCAGAGACGCTGCCTGTCCCGCTGAGTTACTCCAGCTTTTCGTGTCTATCTTTGATGGTGTTGGCTGCTTTTTTTTTGAGGCAGCGTGAAGTGCAGATGGATGGAGTCAGTGGTGGGGAGTCTGGTCTGTGTGATGGACAACTCTCTGCAATTTCTTGCGGTCTTTGGGCAGAGCTGTTCCCAAATAAATAATCAAAAGGTGGTTCTTAAATTTAAAAAAAAAGCAATGTGAGGTTCAGAGTGCGGCGCAGGGGGTGGTTCAAGGACATCTGAAGCCAACCTACATCTGGGTGTAGATTTGTTCCAGAACGTCACACCGAGGGGCATTTCTCTGAACAAGTCCGCGGTGTGAGATTGTAGGCAACAAGACAGGTAATGTCCATGTCGGCAGCGTGTTTCATATTCCACGCTGACCATAACATAAACATTCGCACAGTTCAAGCGGTTCAAAATGAGTCAAGTCTGAAAAAATGTGTTATTTTCCAAGCTATAAGGAAATGCATCACGGCTCATTGTGGCTGTTTTGCCGGAAGATGTAAAAATAACGAACCGTTCCGCGGGCTGCCTCGTGTGTGTGTGTGTGTGTGTTTTTTTTGTTGTTTTTTTTTCGCTCGATTCACTTTTGAGCAAAACGTCAAAATGCATTTCCATTCTGCTCTCAAAATAAAACAACAACAGGGCGACGCGGGCACACGGAGGGGAGACGCGGAGCAACAAGTTGCCAACTAGTTGCAAAGTGAGGGGGAGCCCGCACTCGCTGTGTGTGTGTCGTTGTAGCGGGGCAAGCCGCAGCTCCCCTTGCACCCACCCGGCGCGGCCCACACCCTCCACAGCAGGTGCAAAGCCAGCGAGCGGCCGCCGCCGCCTGAGCAACTGCAAGCTGTCCCAGCGAACTGTCCCGCAACAAGACCGACACGGCATCTCTGCGGGGACGGGGCGGGTGATGATGTTTCGGGGTCGGGACCCTTCCCTCCACACACGCCCGGCGCTGGCCGCCTGTCCCACTGACACGGGCCGTCACTCCAGCGCCTTCCCGCGCAGCAGGGTTGCGTGGCCGGGATGATGGGCGGCGGCGCTGGCCAATGGGAGGCGCGGGCGGCGGCCTGGGGGCCAATGGGAGCGGGGCGGAGGCGGGGGTGGGCGAGTGGGCAGCAAGTTAGGTTACGGCGGCTCTGGGCGCCCTGGGATGCAGCAGCGAGCCGGCCGCCTCTTCCCCCTCCACCACCCCCGGCTCAAATACTCCCCACCCGCCCGCCCTGTGATGCAGCAGCGAGCCGGCCTCTCCTTCCCCCTCCACCACCCCCGGCTCAAATACTCCCCACCGGGGCCGGGCAGCAGCAGCAGCAGCAGCGAGCCGGCCTCCCCTTCCCCCTCCACCACCCCCGGCTCATATACTCCCCACTGGCCCGCCCTGTCATGCAGCAGCGAGCCGGCCGCCCCTTCCCCCTCCACCACCCCCGGCTCAAATACTCCCCACCCGCCCGCCCTGTCATGCAGCAGCGAGCGGGCCTCTCCTTCCCCCTCCACCACCCCCGGCTCATATACTCCCCACTGGGACGGGCAGCAAGCAGCACAATATCCCACTTAGGTCGGCAACTTCAGCGCTCCAGGGCCTGAGCTACAGCCAGAGGTTGAGCAGGCTAATATAGACCCCAGAATGCTGGAGTAACTCAGCAACACAGGCATCATGTGTAGGAAGGAACTGCAGATGCTGCTTTAAACCGAAGATGGACACACAATGCTGGAGTAACGTCTGGACAGGCAGCATCTCTGGAGAGAGGGAATGGGTGACGTTTTCTTCAGACTAGGGCTTTACTCCTTGGAGCGCAGGGGGCTGAGGGGTGATCTTATAGAGATGTATAAAATCATGAGAGGAATAGACAGGGTGACTACACAGAGTCTTTTACCCAGGTTTGGGGAATCAAGAACCAGAGGCCATAGGTTTCAGGTGAGGGAGGAAAGATGTAAAGGGAAGCTGAGCGGCAACGTTTTCCACTCACAGGGTGGTGGGTTAATGGAACGAGCTGCCAGAGGGGATAGTTGACGCAGGAATGATAACAGCATTTAAAATGCATTTAGAGAGGTGCATGGATAGGTTTCGAGGGAAATGGGACAAACACAAGCTGGTGGGACAAGTGTTGATGGGGCATCTTGGTCAGCATGGGCCAAAGCGCCTGTTTCCGTGCTGTGAGACTTTATCTGTTATGACCCAGGCTGATAGGGAGCTGGCATTTGTCATAGTTCATAGCTGTACAGATCGGCCCACCTTGCCCATTTTGCCTGCATTTGGCCCATATCCCACTAAAGCCTTCCTATCCATATATCTGTCCAAATGTTTTTTTAAAAGTCGTAATTGTATCCGCTTCTAGAGCTTCCTCTGGCAGCTCCTTCCAGATACGGACTACGCTCTCAGTGAAAATGTTGCCCCTGAAGTCCCTCTGAAATCTCTCCCCTCTCAACATAACCCTGTGTTCTCTAGTTGTAGAGCCCTCTACCCTGGGAAAAGACTGTGAGCGTTCTTCACTTTATCCGTGCCCCTCATGATCTTGTACACCTCAATAAGGTCACCCCTCAGCCTCCCTCGCTCCAAAGAAAAAAGTCCCATCCTATCCAACCTCTCCCTGTAGCTCAAGCCCGCAAGCCCAGGTAACATCCTGGTGAATCTCTTCTGCACCCTTTCCAACTTAATGACATCCTTCCTGTAGCTGGGCGACCACAACTGCACACAGTGCTCCAAATGTGGTCAATACTTTGATTATTTGATTACTGACACAAAAAGAAACAGATTTGAGACCACAATACCAAATAAAAATCAGAAATTCTCGCTGATTTCAGACAAAACGTTAATGGAGATGTACACAACGGAAACAGGCCCTTCAGCCCACATTGACCAGTGGGACAGGTCTGTGTAGGAAATAACTGCAGATGCTGGTTTAAATCGAAGGTGGACACTAAATGTTGGAGTAACTCAGCGGGACAGACTGCATCTCTGGAGAGGATGAATGGGTGACGCTTCGGGTCGAGACCCTTCTTCAAACTAATCCTGATTCAGTCTGAAGAAGTCTCGACCCGAAACGTCACCCATTCCCTCTCTCCAGAGATGCTGCCTGTCCCGCTGAGTTACTCCAACATTCTGCGTCTACCGTGAGGCAAATCTACTGTGTGGAAGTCCATACACACACCATCCAAAGTGTCTAATCCCACTTGCATGCATTTTTCCCCATGGCCATCTAAACCCTTTCTATTCATGTTTCTGTCTATAAAAAGGTGTGTAATAGTTCAACGTGACCACCCCCGAGCAAGATGCTGTCACAAACTTCACAGTGAACGCGGGATTATTTCAAAATCACGTCGATTAAATCTGGTCCAATTTGGATGCAGTTGGATATTTTGGCAGCACTTTGTAAACTGCGCACGTTTTTTATTTAAATCCAGCTCAAAACTTTGTACTCTAGTTTTGTGATCAGAATGGGCCGGCTATACAGCAGGCAGCTGCTCTCCGGGAAGTACCAACTGATTAGTGTGGTCGCAGCCAAAAGACAAAATAAGTTGATTCCCCCCCCCCCCCCCCCCATGTGGCCTGTGACTCGGCCCCGCTGAGCTAACTAATAATTGACGCGAGAGCCAACAGCCTCTGAACAAATGGGATTTACTCCACACATACTCGGCCTTCTCCGATTCATGTCCTTTACACGAGCCGGCGTCGCATTCACAGCGTAAATAAGGTAATAAACATGGTAAAATAGGCTTATTGCCCTCACAAACCCCATACAGACTTTCTCACAACCAAATTGTCTTGAAATTACACTTTTTTTTAACCGCCAAACCATCCAAAAGCACAAGAAAAGGCTTTATTTGGTTTAGCGAACGTCAGTCAATATTGATTTATTTGCAAATCAATTGGGGTTTTTTTTTTCTCTCAAGGCCGAATAAATCTTGTTACTAATACGTAATGCGGTGGCCGCTTAACTTTAATAGCAGACTATAAATGTTGCAAACAGGATTAATATTTGCCCTCGAGGATGTTTTGGAAATCCGCGGTGAAACTGTCAAAAATGTCCCTTATCCGTTTGCGCAAGGGACAGTTCCTTGATGACTTATCCAGGATCCTCTGGAATTGTTTGGTCACTCCAGTTATTCTACTGATCAAAGAACTGTGCCACCGTTTAAAAAAAAACTAATACATTAGTGGAAGATAAAGGGGGGGGGGGGGGGGGGGGGGGGGGGGGGGGGGGGGAGACATCCCTTTACTGCCTTACATTTACCAATCTACGATTAGCACTGGGATGTTGTAAAAAATACAAATCGTATTACTTTCCTACGAGCGGAATATTTAAAAAGCGAGCCTCTCATATCACCCCCATCAGATTTCCTTCCTGCCACACTAAGTGGATGTGGAAAGTGTAATAATCTTAGAATATCCACAAGTGAAGCCATGGAAATTTTGCAAAAACATCTGATTTTTTTTTTAAAAAATAGTTAAACATAACAAATTCAATCGCAAGTTCGCACGCACCAGAACTGGAATGTTTAAATGTTGCTCTTTTTTTTTTGTTAAACTCAATAGCATTTTTTGCTCCCTTTAAATAAAAAACTAGCTAACATGTTGCGTCCTATAAATTAAATAAAAACGAATTAATTGTTTGACCCCTTTAAATAGAAATAAATAACACGTTGGTTCATTTAAAACTAAATGACTTTGTGACCCCTTTAGGTAAAAAAAAAATACTTTGCACACTTTAAGTAAACACGAAATAAAAATGACTTTAAATAAAAATAGATAATATTTTGCTCCCTTTAAATTAAAGTAGATATCATTTTGTTCCTTTTAAATAAAAAAAAATAAACAATTTGCTCCCTTGAAATAAAAAAATAGATAACAATTTGTTTTCTTTCAATCAAAAGTTGATAACAATAAAAGGGAAGCAACGCGTGGTTCTCACCTTCCATCCTGCAGAGCTGTTGCTGTCACCCTTGTCTTTGAAGTAAGGGACACTGCGGACCATCCAGTCGTAGATCTGTGACAGGGTGAGTCTCTTTTCGGGGGAGCTCTCGATGGCTTTGGTGATGAGGTCGGCGTACGACAGGTTGCCCCAGGCGTTTCTGCGGGAAGAACTGCTCTTCCTCTGGGCAGCTGAAGCGGCGGCGGCGGCGGCCGGCGACACTTGTTGCTGCTGCTGCTGCTGCTGCTGCTGTTGCTGCTGCTGCTGGTGCTGGTGGAGACAGCCGTCGGGGAGCGCACACTGGAGGTCGCCGCAGCACTCGGGCACCAGCACCAGCGGCTTCGCCTCCAAGTCTTCCTCCTGCTGCTCCTCCAACACCAGAGCTGGCGACACCGACGCGCTCGCCCGGCCCGCTCCATCGGGCGTCAGGTTGAAGTCGCCCGGCCCGTCCTTGCTTGACCGAGGAAGCCGGCGACGAGGCGCAGCTGAAGTCTGGCCGGGGCAGGGGCCAGGTGCATGAGCGCGGCCGGCACTGCGGCTCGAAATCCGGGTCGATCTCCACGACGTGTTGCAGTGGCGGCGCCTCGGCCATGGCTCGCACTGTGTCTATCCAGCGATGGATCCCCGACACAAACTATCCCCTCCCTCCCTCCCTAACACAGACAACCCCGCTCTGTGACACACTGTAACACTCTCTGACACACGCTATCCGCTCTGACACTGTATCCCCTCCCCGACACACTCTCTGACACAAAGTTACTTTCCCCTTGGGCTTTTCACCCCCCCCGACCCGACCCTACCGTAGCCACCACCCCCCTCTCCTCGCACTCGGCCAGGCCGGGAGGGGGATTTAAAAATAAACAACAACACAAAGTCCAGAGGAAAAAAGTTACCCCGTCACTTCACAAACTGGCAGCTCCCAATAGGAAAACAACAAAAAACAGAAAGTAAAGAAAAAAAGCCGCTGGAGAAATGGTTACTAGTCGACGAAGCTCCGAAAGGAAACAGTGATTTTGCCGGACAAAGCGAGCGGGGAGGAGCGCCGGTCAGTGCTCATAGTACTGGTGGCCCTGGCGTCTCGTTTGTCCCGCTCCCTCTCTCCCTCTCTCCCTCTCTCCTTCCCTCTCTCCCTCCCTCTCTCCTTCCCTCTCTCCTTCCCTCTCTCCCTCCCTCTGTTGCTGTCTCTCAGCCTTACCCCCTCCTTCCTCTCTCCCCCCTCCTCTCTGTCTGTCTGCCTGTCTCTCCCTGCCTCTGTCTCTCCCCCCCTCTCTCTCACACACACAAGCGCTGTATTGTGCTCTGGCCCTGCGCTCTCTGCCGACCGGCGGGGCGGGGACACAGCCCATAACGGGCAGGCGGCCGACCCAATCAGCCTCGCCCCTTCCCCGGCTAGTCTGGACCAGCGACCAATAGCAGGGCAGTGTTGTGTGTTATTGCCCCGCCCCCGCTAAGCCGCTACACTGGGTAAACACATGGCCCGCCGCTTACTCACACTCGCCCCCCACTCACATACCCCCCCACTCACACACCCCCCCCACTCACACACACTCACCCCCCACACACACTCACTCCCCCACACACACACTCACCCCCCACACACACACACACTCACACTCACCCCACACACACACTCACTCACTCACACTCACCCCACACACACACTCACCCCCCCACACACACACACACTCACACCCCCACACACACACACATGCACAAACACTCACATCTCCCTCACACTCACACCCCCCCACTCACACCCCCCCACTCACACCCCCCCATTCACACCCCCCCCCCACTCACACACACCCCACACACACTCACCCCCCCACACACACTCACTACCCCACACACACACTCACCCCCCCCACACACACACACACTCACACTCACCCCACACACACACTCACTCACACACACCCCACACACACTCACCCCCCCCCACACACACTCACTCCCCACACACTCACCCCCCACACACACTCACCCCCCACACACACACTCACCCCCCGCACACACACTCACTCCCCCCCACACACACACACACACACTCCCCCACACACACACTCACTCACACTCGCCACACACACCCCACACCCCCCCACACACACTCACACCCCCCCACACACACACACTCACAGCCCCCTCACACACACATGCACACTCACATCTCCCTCACACTCACACACACACTCACACCCCCTCTCATACACACTCATCACACACACTCAGTCACACACACACTCGTCCCCCACACACTCACACACACACTCGCCCCCCACACTCACACGCACAGACACACTCAGACACACACCCCCACACGCACCATTCCACACACACTCTCACACTCACACACACACAGCAAAACACCCTCACACAGCAAAAACACACACACACTCTCTTACACACGCACATAGCAAAAACACACTCTCACAGCAAGAAAACACACACACACACACACACAGCAAACACACATACACAGCAAAAACACACACATACTCACACTCACACACACAACCAAAAACTCACACATACTCTCTCACACATACACCAAAAACATACACACACACCAAAAACACACACACGCTCTTACACACACACCAAAAACACACACACGCTCTTACACACACACCAAAAACACATACTCTCACACACTCACACAGCAAAAACACACACACACTCTCGCTCTCACACACTCAGTAAAAAACACATATATTCTCTCACACACACAGCAAAAACACACACATCGCAAAACACACTCACACTCTCTCACACACAGCAAAAACGTATACACACAGCAAACACACAACACACACTCTCACACACACACACCAAAAACACACACACTCTCTCTCACACACACACACAACACACACACATACACACATTCTCTCACACTCACACAGCAAAAACACACACACACTCTCGCTCTCTCACACACAGAGAGCAAAAACACACACACACATAAAAAAAAAAAACATGTGTACAAAATCATGAGAGGAATATATTGGGTAGATGCACCTTGCCCAGAGCAGGGAAATCCAGGACCAGAAGACATCGGCTCAAGATGAAGAGGAAACGATTTAATAGGAATCCGTGGGGTAACATTTTCACACAGAGGGTTGTGGGTGTGCGGAACAAGCTGCCAGAGGAGGTAGTTGAGGCTGGGACTATCCCGTCGTTTAGGAAACAGTCAGACAGGTACATGGATAGGACAGGTTTGGAGGGCAATGGGCCAAGCGCAGGCAAGTGGGACTTGGGTAGCTGGGACATTGTTGGCCGGTGTGGGCAACTTGGGCCGAGTATGTCACTCTATGACTCTATGCACACCCACGCACACGCTCACACAGCAAAACATGCACACGCATTTACACAGCAAAACACGCACACTTCCATACTGACAGCTACATCGCATTCCATTCCAGAAAGATGCAGAGGCAGGGGTGGAGGAGGGGTTGGGAGGGTGGGAGATGTTTGAAGCACCTCATGCCCCGGAATGCTAACACTGCGAACGGCTGCCAAGCATTCGTCATCCGCATTAAATGCAATCTACTGTAAACATTTCTGCAACGTGTAAGGAGTTCCACAAATAAATCTATCATTCACTGGTAAATGAGTGGCGGTTCCCCGGGCCGAACACTCCGTTATGTTGCAAATCCCGTTGTATTCCTGGATGTGTGGTACAAAATATTGACAGAAAGACTTTTTAATTCCCCCCCCCCCCCCCCCCCCCCCCCACCCCCCACCAACCAACAAAAAAAAAACGCGAGTCAGTTCCACACTAATAAATGTACCGAAGCACTGGGCTGCAGCTCGGAGATTAGTTCAATCTGGAGTGTGCTGTTACTTGCAATAGAGCCGGCGTTTGTGGGTGGTAACTGGATCCACCAGTTCAAGTTCAGTTCACGCTACATGTCGACGCGTGGGCTCTCGACGGCTCCGCGCAAAGTGTAGATGTGGACTCTCACCGGAGAGACTGGGCCGCCCTGCATTAAATCACCACCTTGTTGCGTTCAGAAGTACCACCCCTTGACGGTTGGCTGGTGTGCTAGCAATTCACAAGTAGTGACTGCAGCCACCGACAGACAGACTTCAAACAGTTGACAAGTTCCGGCTTCGTTTCCAAGTTCACTCCAATACGTGATGAAATTCAACCGTGCCAGAATTGTTGAAATACTTAACTTTTCAAAAGCTTTCACATCAATAAGAAAACTCGCCCCTGAAGCCAATGAGTCCCCCCCCCCCCCCCTTTTTATTCAACTAACTGCGTCGCCGCCTGACCCGCTGAGTTACTCCAGCACTTTGTGTCTTTTGCTGTAATCCGGCACCTGCAGTTCCTTGTTTCCACATCCCGCGGCGAATTTTTTTTTTGGTCTCTGTGCACGATGCGAGAATCAACCTGTAATCTCAAACTAATACAGCCAATTCCCGCTTTAATGTCAGGAAGCTGCTGATTGCCACTCTAGTGCTGTTCCTCGGAAGCTGATGGTCAGGATTCACATCGTCCTACCTCGGAGAGTCACACAGCACAGAAACAGGTTCAACTCGTCCACGCCGACCAAGATGCCCCGTCCACATAGAAACATAGACATTAGGTGCAGGAGTAGGCCATTCGGCCCTTCGAGCCTGCACCGCCATTCAATATGATCATGCCTGATCATCCAACTCAGTATCCTGTACCTGCCTTCTCTCCATACCCCCTGATCCCTTTAGCCACAAGGGCCACATCTAACTCCCTCTTAAATATAGCCAATGAACTGGCCTCAACTACCTTCTGTGGCAAAGAATTCCACAGATTCACCACTCTCTGTATGAAAATTAGTCCCACCTGCCCCCGTTTGGCCCATATCCCTCCAAACCTTTCCTGTCCACATGTCTATTAAATACTGTTACAGTACATGCCTCAACTACCTCCTGTGGCAGGCAGTTCCGTACACACACCACTCTCTGTGTGAAAACGTTGCCCCTCAGGTTCCTACTAAATCGTTCCCCTCTCACCCTAAGCCTGTGTCCTCTGGTTCTCGATTCCCTTTCTCTGGGTAAAAGATTCACTCACCCCATCTATTCCCCCCCATACACCTCTATAAGACCACCCCTCATCCTCCTACGCTCCACAGAATAGAGTCCTAGCTTGTCCAACCGCTCCCTGTAGCTCAGGCCCACCAGTCCTGGCAACATCCTCCTTAATCTTTTATGCTCTCTTTCCAGCTTAACGGCCGATGACATGCATCAGGGATATATCAATCCGAGCTGATATTGCGTGGATTCACCCTGATTTTTTGCTTATTGATTTAATATTGTCACATGTACCAAGATACGGTGAAAATCTTTTATCTGCGTGCTAACCAGTCAGATCACACAACAAGCTAAACACAAGTATACCAGGTAGTGCAAAAAGGAACGAACCAGAGTGAAGAATAGAGTATTGCAGCATTCAGTGCAGAGACAGTGTTGATTAGCCACCAGAAGTCAGTGTGGACAGCCCAGTGGCACAGCAGGTAGAAGCACTGCCTCACTGGGCCCGAGACCCGGCTTCGACCCTGACCTCGGATGCTGTCCGTGCGTGGAGTTTGCACGTTCTCCCTGCGACCACATGGGTTTCCACCAGGTGCTCCGGTCTCCTCCCACATCCCAAAGACGTGCAGGTCTGTAGGTAGAAATTGCCCCTCTGTAAATTGGCCCTGGTGTGTAGGGAGTGGATGAGAAAGTGGGATAACGTTGTCACTTAATGACATTGTCGGTGCCAGACATGTGCAGCTCTCTCTGAACTGCCCAGGGCAGGTCTGCGGTATGATCTACGCAAAGGCAAAGCATTTCACTGTACAGGTACATGTGGCAATAAAGTATCACTGAATCGCTGAATAGAACCAGTATGAACGGGTGATCGATGGTCGGTGTGTCCCGATGGTTGCCGTAATCTAAAAACAAAATGTAAAACTTAATAACATTCACTCAAAATACTGCAGATGCTGGAAATCAGAAATAGTAGTCAGAACATGCTGGATATTTTCAGCATGTGTGGAGAGGGAAGGGAAAATAGTTTGGATCAGTTACCTTTTGTAGGATGTTGCTATCAGTTGATCTGCTATTTCCAGCACTATCTGGGCTCAGTCTGATTGTGGTTAAGAGGAGAGGGTTTGTTGAAGAACTAAGGGGGGGGGAAAGAGATCAGACAAAAACAATCTGGGAACCATTGTGCGTGGAACATGAGGCAGGAGAGAAGAAGCAGAGGTGGTGAAAAGCAGAATTATAGTGAAGTCATCTCGATGGAGATATGGCATTGGAAGCTTTATGGTTCTACATGGGTGCTGACCTCCCCACCATCGAAGGTCCATCACCGATAAGGGCCTGTCCCAGCAGCATGCGACTCCATGCGATGAGCGCGACCTAACGTGGTCGCTTGAGCCGTCCGGCGTCGCGGGGCCGGTCCCACTTCGATCGCCGGAGCCGTGTGGAATTGTGCGGAGTTCGTCCCGACATCGTGCGGGGCTCCGAAAAACTGACCACGTTCAAAAATTCCGCGCGGCAACGGCTTGTCGGCTCACAGTCGCCGCGACGCATTACGCACCGCCTCGACGTCGTGCCTCCGTGACCCTCTCTGTAGGTGCCTCCGTGACCCTCTCTGTGTGTGGCTCCATGGCCCTCTCTGTAGGTGCCTCCGTGACCCTCTCCGTGTGTGGCTCCGTGACCCTCTCTGTAGGTGCCTCCGTGACCCTCTCCGTGTGTGGCTCCATGGCCCTCTCTGTGTGTGCCTCTGTGCCCCTCTCTGTGTGTCCCTCTCTGTCCTGGTGAACTTACCTTTCAGACTTCGCTCCAAGTTCGCCTCACTTCCCGCCGCGTCGCGCCACTCACCCGACCTCCGTGCTGCACCCGCTGCCGGTTTGGTCGCGCTCTCCGGATGCAGGCGCATGCTGTTGGGAACGGCCCTGTACAGGGATCACCCGACCTCCGCGCGGCCCCCGCTTCTAGTTTGATCGCGCTCACCGCATGGCGTCGCATGCTGGTGGGACAGGCCCTGTACTGACCTCCCCACCATCGAAGGGATCTACAGGAAGCGCTGCCACAAAAAGGCAGCCAGCATCGTCAATGACCCTCACCACTCTGGCCACGCTCTCATCTCGCTGCTACCATCGGGAAGAAGGTACAGGAGCCTGAAAACCGTGACCTCCAGGTTCAAGAACAGCTTCTTCCCAGCAACCATCAGGCTCTTGAACACTGCACAACACTAACCTCAGCAACTATGATCTTCTGTGGACTGTGTCTTTGGTTGCACTACAGTTTGTGCATTGTTATGTTAACTTTGTATTACGGTTATAAATTTATTGTATATTGATTATTGTTTATTTATCTTTGTTTTATTGTGTCTAAGGGCCTGTTAAGCTGCAGCAAGTAAGAATTTCACTGCCCCTTTGTCAGTACATATGACAATTAAACACTCTTGACTCGTAAGGTCAGGCTAGGAGACGACTGCAGACCCAGCAGGTAACAAGGGCCAGGATGAAGAATGGAATCAATGACTGGGACTTGTGGTTGTATTTCAGTCAGTCCCTTCGGCCCACTTTCTCTGTGTGAACCAAGTTGGCATATTGAGCTCGACCCACTTACTTGCATTTGGTCCATAACCCTTTAAATCCTTCCTTTCTATATAAGCTGGGGTGCTGTCTGATTCACCTCTACCCCATTGCAGACATTGGACTCTGTCTCTGGAACTGATGCGCTACAATGCTGGGAACTATATTCTGCACTCTGTATCTTCCCCTTTGTTCTACCTAAGTTTGACCTGATTGCATTTATGTCTAGTATTATCTTATCTATTTGATAGGATGCAAAACAAAGCTTTTCACTGTATCTCGGTACATGAGACAATGATAAACCTGAACCTAATCTGTCCAAATGTATTTTAAAAGTTGTGATTGTATCAGTTTCTATACCTTCCTCGGGCAGCTCGTTCCAGTTACGGACTACCCTCTGAGTGAAGAAGATTCCCAAGGTCCCTCTTCAATCTCTCCCCTCTCACCTAAAGTCTTTGTCTAGTTTATAATCCTCTACCTGGGAAAAAGACTGTGGGGGTTCACTTTATCCGTGCCCCTCATGATCTTGTACACCTCAATTAGGTCACCCCTCAGCCTCCTCCACTCCAAAGAAAAAAGTCCCAGCCTCTCCAACCTTTCACAACCTAATTCACCACCTCTGCCGAGTTTGCCCTTGACTCATACTCACAGCATGGTCGTCACGAGGATGTAGGTAGGTCGTAGCAGGCCGTGATGGTAGTCGTAGGTACTCGTGCCATCAAGTAGGTCGGGGCATTTTTTCTAGCCTGATGAAAAATGTCCACGAGTAAAAAAAGTCGTGAATTAGGTCATGAAAGTGGAACAGGCCCGTTACTCGTGGACATTTTTCATCAGTCTAGAAAAAACGCCCCGACCTACTTGATGCCACGAGTACCTACGACTAGCATCACGGCCTGCTACGACCTACCTACAACCTCCTGCGACCTCGTGACGACCTTGCTGAGAGTATGAGTCAAGGGCAAACTCGGCAGAGGCCATCAATTAGGTCGTGAAAGTGGGGCAGGCCCTGTAAATTGAGCCCGCAAGCCCAGGCTCTGTAACATTCCGGTGAATTCCTTTTGCATCCTTTCCAGCTCAACAACATCCTTCCTATAGCTGGGTAAGCAGGGGTCAAGGAATGAGCATTCTCGTCATGGCCCTGTTTCCACCAGTCTTTCCACCTCCACACACAAGAAGCACATGAAGCGACAAGACAGACACCGTTGTGTGCAGATGCCGAGACGTGTGTTCAGCTCCGGCTGAACAACTTCTAATCTTGTGTGTGGACTCGATACGAAGAAGAAGCTGGGTGAGCAGAACTGCGTACAATTCTAACAGCATCATAGAGTCGTACAGCTCAGAAACAGGCCCTTCCGTCCAACTCGTTCATGCTGACCAAGAAACCCCATCTGAGCTCGCCCCATTTGCCCATGTTTGGTCCGTATTCCTCTAAACCTCACATTTGAAATCATTTATGCTTTAGAGACACAGCGTCGAAACAGGCCCACCGACCAGCGATCCCCCCATACACTAAAACCATCCTACACTCTGGGGAGTATTTTCAGTTACCGAAGCTACAAACCTGCATGTCTATGGAGTGTGGGATAAAACTGGAGAAAGTCCCAGCGGTCACAGGGAGAACGTACAAACTCCATACTGACAGAACCCATAGTCAGGTCTCTGGCGCTGTGAGGCAGCAACTCTACCGCTGTGCCACTGTGCCAGTCCCTGCCTGCAAGCTGCACAATTTCTGTACAATTCAATCATGATTTAATAAAGAGTTTATTATTTTAATTGGTGCAGATTAATCCGTGTCTGGGCCTGCTGCAGCCAGGGACTGTAGAGGGACTGTAGTGGGGCGTGAAATGTCTCTACGGTGACCTGGGCTAAGGGACATATCAATAACAGGTCCACATCCAGGTCGCACTCCTACCTTCACTGGATATTCAGCGGCACCTGGGGGATTTTGGGTATTGAGTACAAAAGTTGGGACATGTTACAGCTCGTTGCTGAGACCACACACAGAGTACTGTGTGCAGTTGTGGTCACCCAGCCACAGGAAGGATGTCATTAAGTTGGAAAGGGTGCAGAAGAGATTCACCAGGATGTTACCTGGGCTTGCGGGCTTGAGTTACAGGGAGAGGTTGGATAGGCTGGGACTTTTTTCTTTGGAGCGTAGGAGAATGAGGTATAGTAGCTGTTATTAGAGGATTCCATCCTTAGAACACAGGACAGTACAGGACAGGAACAGGTCCTTCAGCCCACAATGTCTGTGCTGAACAGGATGGCAAGACCAACTGTTATCAGCCTGCATGTGATCCACATGCCTCCATTCCCTCCATATCCATGTGCCTATCCAAAAACCATTATCCTATCTGCCTCCACCACCGTCCCAGGCAGCTCGTTCCAGGCACTCACCACCCTCCGTGTGAAATAAAACTTGCCCTGCACATCTCCGATAACTTTGCTCCTCTCACCTTAAAACTATGCCCTCTAGTATTTGCCATTCTCATCCTGGGCAAAAGGTTCCCGCTGTCTACCCTATCTATGCCATCTCATAATTGTTGTATCTACCACTATCAGTCTCCCTTCCACCTCTGGTGTTCCAGAGAAAACAATCTGTCCAATCTCTCGCTGTCACTAATACCCTCTAATCCAGGCATTATTCGGGTGCACCTCCTCTACACCCTCTCCAAAGCCTCCACCCCCTTCCTGTACGGGGGGGGGGGGGGATCAGAACTGTATGAAGTACTCAAAATACTCAGGTCCCTGACCCCGGGGTCAGATCGCCTGGCGCGGGGGAGCTGGGATTCCCCCCCAATGCAGGAGCCTGATCGCCCCGAATGCAGAGAGCACAAACGCTGGCTACGGGAGTCAAGATCGCCCTGTCAACGGAAGGCACGAGGCCCCCGACCGCGGGAGAGCAAAAAAGGGATGAGATTAAACTTTCTTTCAACTTCCAATGTGGAGGAGTCACTGTGGTGGATGTTTATGTTAAAATGTGTTTTGTGTGTCCTGTTGCTTTTTATTGGTATGACTGTATGGCAAATCAAATTTCTCGTATGTTGAAAAACATACTTGGCTAATAACATATGATTATGATTATGATGATCATTATGATTATGATGATGATGATGATAATAATATATTTGCTCTTCCCGGTTAAGGCACTGGAAGGTCGGTAGTGGGAATGGATGGCGGTAGGAGGGAGGGTGCAGAGTCATGAGCTTCTCATTAACACAGAGGGGGGTGGGTGGGTGGGTGTATGGAACAAGCTGACAGAGGAGGGAGTTGAGGTTGGTACTATATAACAACATTTAAAAGACACTTCAACATTTGTACAGGAAAGGTTGAGAGGGACTTGGACCACATGTTGGAAGGTGTAAGAGTCCAAAGAAAAAAGTCCCAGCCTATCCAACCTCTCCCCGTAGCTCGAGCCCGCAAGCCCAGGTAACATTCTGGTGAATGGTGGAGGTCCTGGATCGCCGTGGCCCATAGGGGGAGCTGCCGAGCCGGTTGCCCGCGGCCGAACACAAGACTCGACTGTGGCAGGTGCCCCCAGGCAGGAAGGGTGGTAGGGAGAGGAGAGGGACGTTGGTTCACTGGTCGACCCACACGCCCAAGGCCCATCAGCAGCCTGAGGCTCGCCTGGAACGGGCACCGCTCATAATATCATCAGCGCAGGCTGGATTTTGAAAATGGCGCCAAAACATGCCGCGTGAATGACTGGACTGACTTACTTGACTGACTTGCTGGCTGGTTAGCACGCTACGAAAGCTTTTCACTGTACCTCGGTACACGTGACAATAAACTAAACTAAACCAAACTATAGGCAGGATCAGTAGACTATTTCCGTACACTTGCTTATCGGGAACGTACTTAGGAATGGCAATACTCTGCTGGACTGTTTGTATGAAAATAATTTCTTTGTGCATTTGCACTTCACACACATGTCAATAAAACAAAGAATTGACCATTGAATCCCTTCTGCACCTTTTCCAACTTAATGACCTCTAGTGAAGTTGGATGGTGACTTGGATGCGGACCTCATGCTTAGATGGGGCATCTTGGTCAATGAGTTGGGCCAAAGGGCCTGTTTCCATGCTGTATGACTGGTGGAATGAGGGAAAGATAGGTATTGTCCAAGCCTACAGGAGTAGATACTTTCTTTGTCCATTCACCAGTGAACCTGGTGCAGATGCAACTGCACATCGAGAATTAGGAAAAAGGAGAATGTTAGATAGAGATAACTACCAGGCAGCTGTGATTGCCACATATGTTTCTAGTTTCAATTAAAAAATAGAAATATGCAACATTACATTTCATCCTCGTTCTTTGAGTACAACCTTTTTTTAAATGGTGGGACTTTCTTCAAAGGAATAACACCCAAGAAAAGATAACAGACAAAAATATTATTTTCAAACTGTTCATTTCAGTAGTATTTCCAGTGACATAATAACTTGAGATGGCAACATTTTGTGATAAAAGTGTGAGAATGTCAGACTGGCCATGACCTCTGACACACGTGTTCTTGTTGTTGGCTGTGCCTCAACCCAACGCAATTTGGAGATAGATTGACATATGTTTAGTTTAGTTTAGCTTAGCTGAGGGATACAGCCCTTTCAGCCCACCGGGTCCGCGTCGACCAGCGATCCCCGCACATTAACACTATCCTAGACCCACTAGGGACAATGTTTACATTTACCACGCCAATGAACCTACATACCTGGACGTCTTTGGAGTGTGGGAGCCGAAGATCTCGGAGAAAACCCGAGATCTTCGGTCACGGGGAGAACGTACAAATCCCGTACAGACAGCACCCGTAGTCAGGGTCAAACCCGGGTCGATGGGGCTGCAATCGCTGTAAGGCAGCAACTCTACCGCTGGGCCACCAAAGCAACACTTGGCCTTCGATCTTACTGCTGAACAATAGCCTGTCAATATGTGCTCTCTCTGGACCCCTCGCCGATAGTCCTTGAATCATACAGCATGGAAACAGGCCCTGCAGCCCACGCCGACCAGCATGCCCCATCTACACTAAAGATAGACACAGAGTGCTGGACACAAAATGCTGGAGTAACTCAGTGGGACAGGCAGCATTTCTGTAGAGATGCAATCAGAATCAGAATCAGAATCACACTTTATTCGCCAAGTATGTTTTGCAACATACGAGGAATTTCATTGGCCAGGCCAGTCATACAATTAAAAGCAACAAATCACTCAAAAACACACATTTTAACATGAACATCCACCACAGTGACTCCTACCCATTCCTCACTGTGATGGAAGGCGAAATAAAGTATGTCCTATCCCTTAGTTCTTCGTTGGTCGTGGGCCTCGAGCCCCCATTGACGGGATGATCTTGACTCCCGTAGCCGGCGGCGTGCGGGCCCTCCGCGTCGAGGCGATCAGCTCCCGCATCGGGGGGTTGGGTTGAGAATTATGTTTCGGGACACCCATTCCTTCTATCCAGAGATGGTGCCTGTCCCGCTGAGTTGCTCCAGCATTTTGTGTCTATCTTTGGTTTAAGCTAGCATCAGCAGTTCCTTCCTACAACACAAAGTGCTGGAGTGACTCAGGCAGCATCTCTGGACATAAAGGATAGGTGACGTGTTTGGTCAGGACCCAAAGGGCCGTAACTCTGAACTAGACAATGCACTCCATGCCTTCACTGGAAGGCAGCAAACCTGCTCCAGTGCAAGTACTGAACCTGCACCAGTGCAGCTACAGAACCTGCACCTGTGCAGCTGAAGCTACTGAACCTGCACCGGTGCAAGTACTTAACCTGCAGGTGGCTGATTTAGCTCCAGGCAAATTCAAGTCATGGTAATCGCCAATTAGGCCTGCAGTGCGTGCTAACACCAGGCAGGCCTACATTGCACGGCACTCATTTAGTGCTTGTTTACACTCTTTCATCAGCATAATCCCCAGAAAGAAAGTTATTTTCAGCTGAGACACTAAAAACAGGCATGAGTCTGAACAAATAACTTTGAGAGAGGAAAAAAATGAAAGAATAGCAAAATGATGTATTTTTCCAGGAAAAAACGCGTGCCATGAAAATGGGTCCAAGTCCGGATTTAAGGTAGAACAGGGCAGTTGTGTAGTCTACAGGCATGGTCATAGTGAGAGGGCAATGGAGTAAAATGACACATTATCTGGGCTGCTGGAATTAGAAGGGGATTAAAACTAAAAGATTAAAACTAAAAGTCTGAGCATTAGAGTCCGCACAATGATAAGAAAAACCACAAGCCCCAGAAAAAAATAAATCAGAGGAAGGGCGTACAGGGGATTTATTAGGATTTTGCCCAGAATTGAAAAAACATTGAAGCCGTGTAGGAGGGGTTGTATGGGCTGGGGTTGTTTTCTCTGGGAAAGAGGAAGCTGAGTGGCGATTTAATAGAGATAGTAAAAGCTATGAGGGCTTAGGATAAATTAAATCAGAGGGACATTTTTTTCCTTTGGCAGAGGGGCTAAAAAAAGAGTTGATGAATTTAGGTATCGTTCAACGGATTAGAGGGGAGATGATGAAAATTGTGCCAGTGCAGTGTCGGAGTCCGGCGGTCACTGAGAGAGCAAGGGGCAGAGCTGCCTCCACAGTGACCCAGTACCTGCCCATCTAGCGACACGCCCTGCACATTGGACTCACTCAGCACAGAAACATTTCAGTGACAGAAACCCTCATGAAGTTTAGTTTAGTCATATCCCTCAGAATAGAGGATTCTAAAACTAGCGGGCACAGGCTTAAAGTGAGAGGGGAGAGATTTAAGAGGGACCTCGGTCAGGGGCAACGTTTCCACTCAGAGGGTAGTCCATATCTGGAACGAGCTGCCAGAGGAAGCTACTGAAGTGGATACAATTATGACTTTTAAAAGACATTTGGACAGATTAAGAATAGGTTTATTCTTGCCACGTGTACTTAGGTATAGTAAAAATCTTTGTTTTTCATGCAGTTCAAATAAAACTGTACAAGTAAAGTCAAACTTAAGTACAATAGGTAGAGCAAAGGGGAAGATACAGAGTGCAGAATATAGATCTCAGCATTGTAGAATTTAGGTTCAGCTGTTATCAGGCAACTGAATCATTCTCCCACAACCCAAGAGCAGTGGTGAACTACTATCTACCTTTGATGTCCCTTGGACTATCCTTGACCGGACATTGCTGGCTTTACCTTGCGCTAAATGTTATTCCCTTACCATTGTATCTATACACTGTAAATGGGTTGATTGTAATCATGTATTGTCTTTCTGCTGACTGTCTGTTACAAACCCACTGACTCCCACAACTATTGCGACTACACTTCTTCCCACCCTGCTTCCCGCAAAGACTCCATCCCCTACTCCCAATTCATCCATATACAGTGGCTTGCAAAAGTATTCATACCCCTTGAACTTTTCCACATTTTGTCACGTTACAACCACAAACGTAAATGTATTTTATTAGGATTTTATGTGATAGACCAACACAAAGTGGCACATAATTGTGAAGTGGAAGAAAAATGATACATGTGTTTTCAAATCTTTTTACCAATAAAAAACTGAAAGGTGTGGCGTGCAAAAGTATTCAGCCCCCTTTACTCTGATACCCCTAAATAAAATCCAGTGCAACCAATTGCCTTCAGAAGTCACCTAATTAGTAAATAGAGTCCACTTGTGTGTAATCTAATCTCAGTATAAATACAGCTGTTCTATGAAGGCCTCAGAGGTTTGTTAGAGAACATTAGTGAACAAACAATGTTCCTTGGGCATCATGAAGCCCAAGGAACACACCAGACAGGTCAGGGATAAAGTTGTGGAGAAGTTTAAAGCAGGGTTAGGTTATAAAAAAAATATCCCAAGCTTTGAACTTCTCACGGAGCACTGTTCAATCCATAATCCGAAAATGGAAAGCCTTTGGCACAACTGCAAACCTACCAAGACATGGCCGTCCACCTAAACTGACAGGGCGGGCAAGGAGAGCATTGATCAGAGAAGCTGCCAAGAGGCCCATGGTAACTCTGGAGGAGCTGCAGAGATCCACCGCTCAGGTGGGAGAATCTGTCAACAGGACAACTATTAGTCGTGCACTCCACAAATCGGGTCTTTATGGAAGAGTGGCAAGAAGAAAGCCATTGTTGAAACAAGCCATAAGAAGTCCCATTTGCAGTTTGCCACAAGCCATGTGGGGGAGTCTGCAAAAGACTTGAGACTGGGGCGGAGGTTCACCTTCCAGCAGGAGAACAACCCTAAACACACAACCAGAGCTACGATGGAATGGTTTAGATCAAAGCATATTCATGTGTTAGAACGGCCCAGTCAAAGTCCATACCTAAATCCAATTGAGAATCTCTGGCAAGACTTGAAAATTGCTGTTCACAGACAATCTCCATCCAATCCGACTGAGCTTGAGCTATTTTGCAAAGAAGAATGGGCAAAAATTTCAGTCTCTAGATGTGCAAAGCTGGTAGAGACATACCCCAAAAGACTTGCAGCTGTAAATGCAGCAAAAGGTGGTTCTACAAAGTATTGACTCAGGGGGGCTGAATACTTTTGCACGCCACACTTTTCAGTTTTTTATTTGTAATAAAATTTGGAAACCATGTATCATTTTCCTTCCACTTCACAATTATGCACCACTTTGTGTTGGTCTATCACATAAAATCCCAATAAAATACATTTACGTTTGTAGTTGTAACGTGACAAAATGTGGAAAATTTCAAGGGGTATGAATACTTTTGCAAGCCACCGTATGCCGCATCTGCGCCCAAGAAGAGGTGTTCCTTTCTAGAACATCCGAGGTCCTCATACTTTAGGGAACGGGAGTTCCCCTCTCCCAACATGGATGATGGTCACGGTGGCGCAGCGGGAGAGTTGCTGCCTTACAGCGAATGCAGCGCCGGAGACCCGTGTTCGATTCCGACTACAGGTGCTGTCTGTACGGAGTTTGTTCGTTCTCCCCGTGGCCTGCGTGGGTTTTCTCTGAGATCTTCGGTTTCCTCCCACGCTCCAAAGACGTACAGGTTTGAAGGTTAATTGGCTTGGTAAATGTAAAAATTCTCCCTAGTGGGTGTAGGATAGTGTTAATGTGTGTGGATCGCTGGTTGGCGCGGACCCTTTGGGCCAAAGGGCCTGTTTCCGCGCTGTTTCTCTAAAACTAAAAAACTAAAAAAATGAGGCCCTCACTCGTGTCTCCTTGGTACCCTGCAGCCCCGCCCCCCCCCCCCTAATCGCCACAGAGACAGAGTCCCCCTAGTCCTTACCTTCCACCCTATCAGCCTTCGCATACACATAATCCTCCAAAATTTCTGCCCCTCCAACAGGATCCCACCACTAGCCACATTTTCCCACCTCCACCCCTTTCCGTCTTCCGTAGAGACCGTTCCTTCTGCAACTCCCTGGTTAACTCATCCGTTCCCACCCAAACCACCCCCTCCCCAGGTACCTTCCCCTGCAACCGCAGAAAATGCAACACCAGTCGCTCTACCTCCTCCCTCGACTCTATCCCGGGACCCCGACCGTCCTTAGGCACAGCTTCACTTGCACCTCCTCCAACCTCATCTGCTGTATCCATTGTTCAAGATGTGGACTTACACATCGGCGAGACCAAAAGCAGACCCGTCGATCATTTCGCAGAACACCTTCATTCAGCCCGTGTGAACCAACCTGGTCTCCCAGTTGCTGGACACTTTAATTCTCTTTCCCATTCCTACACAGACCTTTCTGTCCTTGGTCACCTCCATTGTCAGAGTGAGGCTAAATGCAAATTGGACGAACAGCATCTCATATTTTGCTTGGACAGCTGACAGCCCAGTGGTATGAATATTGATTCCTCTCACTTCAGGTAACCCCAGTATTCCCTCTCTCTACCCCCCCCACCCAAGTCACACCAGCTTCTCATTTTCACCCTGCAAACAGTTCACATTGGCCTGTTTCCTTTATCATCGTTACATGTTTGCATATCTTTAATTCATTGTTCCTTATCTCTCCACATCACCATCTATATCTCTCGTTTCCCTTATCCCTAACCAGTCTGTCGAAGGGTCTCGACTCGAAACGTCACCCATTCCTTCTCTCCGGAGATGCTGCCTGTCCCGCTGAGTTACTCCAGCTTTTTGTGTCTATCTGAGGGTTATTATTGTCATGTGTACTGAGGTACAGTGAAAGGCTTTGTTTTGCATGCTATCCAGTCAGATTGGGTAATACCGTACATAAATACAATCGTCAAACTCTTAAGGGCCTGTCCCACTGTACGAGGCAATTCACGAGTTCTCCCGAGTTTTCCCCTGATTCGAACTCGGAGAATGTCGGTAGCGGGTCCGTAGGAGTTCGTGGATGTCTCGTAGCGGCTCGTACGAGTAAAAAGTAACAATATTTTTCATCACGAGTATTTTTTTACTCGTGGACACTTTTCACAGTTTTGTAAAAAAGAGAGAGAGAGAGAGAGAGAGAGAGAGAGAGAGAGAGAGCCCAAGCGAAAATTCAAGTTTTCCCGAGTTTCCCCTGATTCGAATTCCCCTCGGAGAATTACGGTAATAGCCGCTCGTAGGTACTCGGGGCTCTCGTGGACATTATTCAACATGTTGAAAAATCTTCACGAGTCTTCACGAGCTTACCACGTTTCCCAAGTACCTGCCGTTAGCGTTACGAGCCGCTAAGAGACGTCCCGAGCTCCGACGTACCCGCTACGTACATTTTACGTGCTTACCACGAGTTTTTTTTTTTTTTTTAAACTCGGGAGAGCTCTTGAATTACCTCGTTCAGTGGGACAGGCCCTTAAGAGGATCGCCGGTCGAAGCGGACTCGGTGGGCCGAACGGCCTGTTTCAATGCTGTATCTCTAAACTGAGGTACCTGCAGAAATATCAAAGCGTATTAGGTCCAGACAGAAAGTGCTGGAGAAACTCAGTGGGTCACCCAGATGGGGAAGAAGCTACAGAAGCCTGAAGGCGTGCACCACCAGACTCAATGATTCAATGATACAATTTCTAAATTTACATGTACCTCGGTTCAGTGAAATGCTCTGTTTTGCCTACAACCCAGTAAAATCATGCAGCAGACCTCACCTAGGCAGTGCACAAGAGTCAACATGTTTTGGCTGCAACAAAGTTCTTCCCCTCTGTTATCAGGACTCTCAACGGTCCTTCCATAAGGTACAGTGTAGTCCCGATCTTCCAACCTACCTCATTGAGGATGCTGGACTTTTTCTCTGTAACTGTAATGCTATAACTTGCAGGACTAGTGCAGCTGGGACATTGTTGGCCACGTGTGGGCAAGTTGGGCCGAAGGGCCTATTTCCACACTGTATCGCTCTATAACTCTATAACGTTGGAACACTGTATTCTGCACCCTGGTATTTTTCTTTTTGCACTCATATAACTTAATTGTACTCATGGATATATGATTTGACGGGATTACATGCAACAAAGTTGTCTCACTGTACCTCGGTACATCTGGCAATATTAAACCAAATATTCCAATTTAAAATAGACGACCCCATGTTATTTCTGGGAGATAAGTATTTATGATGGAAAAACCTTAAAAGAAATATGAAAAGGCATGAACAAATATAATGATTTTCTGTGACAAATACCTAGGGCAGCTCAGTGGTAGAGATGTTGCCTAACAGTGCCAGAGACCCAAGTTCAATCCTGACTACGGGTGCTGTCTGTACCAAGTTTGTATGTTCTCCCTGTGACCACTTGGGATTTCTCCGGGTGCTGCGGATTCCTCCCACACTCCGAAGACATGCAGGTTTGTAGGTTAATGGCTCCTGTAAATTGTCCCTAGGATAGAACTAGTGTATGGATGATCATTGGTTGGCATGGACTCGGTGGGCCGAAGGGCCTGTTTCCACACTGTATCTCTAAACTAAACTAAACTATAGACGATACAGGAACTGCAGATGCCAATTTAGAAAAAAACAACTCACACAGTGCTGAAGTAACTCAGCACGTCAGGCAAATCTGTGGAGGATGTGAACAGGAGATATTTTGAGTCTGGACCCATCTTAAGAATGATGGAGTAGGGGGGAGAAAGCTGGAAGAGAGGTGAGGGCGGGGCAAAGCCTGACAAGTGATAGGTGGATAGTTTTAATCAAGCAAGTTCTAATAGCTGCCTCAAAACGCCCGAGTTGCGGGGCTGAAAACGACCCGGAGGGGGGGCCTTACATCGCCCAGCGCGGCTTTAATGGCCGCGGGACTTGCCATCGCCCGTGGGGGCTCCAACATCAAGACCTGGAGTGGGGCCTTACATCCTTAACGGCTGCGGGACTTGCCATCGCCCGCCGGGGGCTTAAACATCGGGAGAGGATGGAGAGCAGGGGAGAGACAAGACTTTCCCTTCCATCACAGTGAGGGGAGATTCACTGTGATGGATGTCTGTGTGAATTGAGTTTGGTCGTGTGTCTTGTAAAATTGTTTCTTTTTGTTGTATGGCTGCAGAAACCAAAGTTTAACTTGTTTATTTAAAATCAACCTGCCAACAGGACTAAAGATGGAAAATTAGCTACTGGCTATAATCTTGCACATTTGCATCAATGTTCATCAATATGCACTGTCCCTGTTTAAAAAAAATAAACAAATAAACAAAACCTTTTGTATTGAAGTTTATTATTTGTATAAAGAAAATCAATGCCTGCCAAACAGGATATAAATGCAGACCTAGTGATAAAAATCCATGCCTGAGAGAGACAGTAATGCAGGAAAATAGTTGATTAGTTACGTTTCCCTGATCAGTACAATCGTCTCCTTAAAGCAGGATCTGCTGGGAGAACCCATGACCTTACTGTCCCTCACAGGTCCAAGGTCTCAGCTTATAACTCTCACTCACAGAACCGACAAACTCACATCAGGTTTCTCCATGATAACTAATATCAATTTATCATCTAAACCATCCAATCATGGGTTGTCATGCAGTGCCCTCCATAATGTTTGGGAAAAAGACCCATCATTTATTTATTTGCCTCTGTACTCCACAATTTGAGATTTGTAATAGAAAAAAATCACATGTGATTAAAGTGCACATTGTCAGATTTTATTAAAGGGTATTTTTATACATTTTGGTTTCACCGTGTAGAAATGACAGCTGTGTTTATACATAGTCCACCCATTTCAGGGCACCATAATGTTTGGGACACGTGGCTTCACAGGTGTTTGTAATTGCTCAGGTGTGTTTAAATGCCTCCTTAATGCAGGTATAAGAGAGCTCTCAGCACCTAGTCTTTCCTCCAGTCTTTCCATCGCCTTTGCAATCTTTTCTTGCTGTTTATCAACATGGGGACCAAAGTTGTGCCAATGAAAGTCAAAGAAGCCGTTATGAGACTGAGAAACAAGAATAAAACTGTTAGCGACATCAGCCAAACCTTAGGCTTACCAAAATCAACTGTTTGAAACATCATTAAGAACAAAGAGAACACTGGTGAGCTGACTAATCGCAAAGGGGCTGGCAGGCAAGAAAGGCATCCACAGCTGATGACAGAAGAATTTTCTCCATAATAATTAAAAATCCCCAAACACCTGTCCGACAGATAAGAAACACTCTTCAGGAGTCAGGTGTGGATTTGTCAAGGCCCACTGTCCACAGAAGACTTCATGATCAGAAATACAGAGGCCACACTGCAAGATGCAAAACACAGGTTAGCCGCCAAAATAGGATGGCCAGTTTACAGTTTGCCAAGAAATACTTAAAAGAGCAATCACAGTACTGGAAAAAGGTCTTGTGGACAGATGAGATGAAGATTAACATATCAGAGTGATGGCAAGAGCAAAGTATGGAGGAGAGAAGGAACTGCCCAAGATCCAAAGCAGACCATCTCATCTGTGAAGCACGGTGGTGGGGGTGTTATGGCCTGGACATGTATGGCTGCTGAAGGTACTGGCTCACTTATCTTCATTGATGATACAACTGCTGATGGTAGTAGCATATGAATTCTGAAGTGTATAGACACATCCTATCTGCTCAGGTTCAAACAAATGCCTCAAAACTCATTGGCCGGCAGTTCATTCTACAGAAAGACAATGACCCCAAACATCCTGCTAAAGCAACAAAGGAGTTTTCCAAAGCTAAAAAATGATCAATTATTGAGTGACAACGTCAATCACCTGATCTGAACCCAATTGAGCATGCCTTTTGTATGCTGAAGAGAAAACTGAAGGGGACTAGCCCCCAAAACAAGTATAAGCTAAAGATGACTGCAATACAGGCCTGGCAGAGCATCACCAGAGAAGACACCCATTAACTGGTGATGTCCATGAATCGCAGACTTCAAGCAGTCATTGCAAGGGATATGCTCTGAAATGGGGGGACAAAGTATAAACACTGCTGTAATTTCGACATGGTGAAACCAAAATGTGTAAAAATGGCCTTTATTAAAATCTGGCAATGTGCACTTTAACCACATGTGATTTTTTTCCTATTACAAATCTCAAATTGTGGCGTACAGGGGCAAATAAATAAATGACGGGTCTTTCTCCCAAACATTATGGAGGGCACTGTATTACAGTCAGTCGGGTAACATTCATCCAATATCCACATTGTACATAACATTTTAAATCTGGTGACTCAGTTCTAGAATGTAGCAGCAGCGGAGTGGTGCAGGGGAGATGAATCAGGACATTGCCCTAGGCTGCAGAGTTTTAGTTAAAAGAACAGGCAAGAGCGTGCCAATGGTTAAAAGTGTTTAATTGTCATGTATACCAGCAACGGAACAATTAAATTCTTACTTGCTGCAGCTTAACAGGCCCGTAAACACCATGACACAAAGATAAGTATACAATAATCAATAATACAATAAATAAATAATCATAATACTCAGTAAACGTAATAGAGGAAAATCAAAGTCCATAGTGCAACCAAAGACACAGTCTGTAGAAGATGGGCAGCACAGTGGAACAACAGAAGTTGCTGCATACAACGCCAGACCCAGGTTCCATCCTGACTGCAAGTGCTGCGTGTACATAGTTTGTATGTTCGCCCTGTGACCGCGTGGGTTTTCCCCAAGTGCTCCGGATTCCTCCCTCGCTCCAAAGATGTACAGGTATGTGGGTTAATTCGCTTCTGCAAATTGTCCCAAGCGTGTAGGATACAATTAGTGCGCGGGGTGACAGCTGGTCGGCACGTACACAGTGGGCCGAAGGACCCGTTTCCACTCTGTCTCGCTAAAAAAAAAAAAAGAAATCATACACGCTGAGGTGGCTGGGAAGAAGCTGTTCTTGAACCCGGAGGTCACAGTTTTCAGGCCCCTGTACCTTCTTCCCGATGGTAGCAGCGAGATGAGAGCGTTAGCAGGGTGGTGTGGGTCTTTGATGATGCTGGCTGCCTTTTCGAGGCAGCTGTTAGGCTGGGTCTGTTTGCCTTGGAGAAGAGGTTAAGAAGGGGCAAGATCGAGGTGTATAAAATTTATGACAGAAATAGACAGGTAGTCTGCTAATGTCCCTTTACAAGTAAAATGAGAGGACATAAATTTAAGGCAAATGGTAGGAGATTATTTAAAAGTGACATTTAAGTGCTGAGAGTGGTGAGTACCTGGGGTGCAGAGGGGCTGGTGGTGGAAGAGTAACTGATGGTATCTAAATGAAAAGGCTGAAGAGTACAGCACAAGAACAAGCCCTTCAGCCCATTATGTCCATGCCGAACATGTTTCTGTGCCAAAAGGCACACAAAAACACAATGAAGAAGGGTCCAGAACAAAAACGCCACCTATCCATGTTCTTCAGAGATGCTGCCTGAACCGCTGAGTTACTCCAGCACTGTGTCCTTTTGTGTATTAACCAGCATGTGCAGTTCCTTGTTTCTATGCTTCATGATTCTATGCTATACTTTTCTGAGCTATGCTATTCCATATGATTCTATGCTATGCAATTCCTATTCTGTGTTATGACGTGTGAATTTGCGCTATACTATTCCATATTATTCTACACTATGCTTTCCAATGCTGTATTATTCTGTATGATTCTTTGCTAGCTCTTCCGTACAATTCTATGCTATGCCACTCCATGCTATGCTGTTCCCTATCATTCTGCACCAGGCCACTTGTGCTATGACTCTACTCCACTAAAGGCGGTCACGGTGGCGCAGCGGTGGAGTTGCTGCCTCAGAGCGAATGCAGACCAGAGACCCGGGTTCGATCCCGACTTCGGGTGCTGTCTGTGCGGAGGTTGTACGTTCTCCCCGGGACCTGCGAGGGTTTTCTCCGAGATCTCGCGGTTTCCTCCCACACTCCGAAGACGTCCAGGTTTGTAGGTTAATTGGCTTGGTAAATGTAATAAAAATGTCCCAAGTGCGTGTGGGACAGTGTTAATGTGCGGGGATCGCTGGTCGGCGCGGACCCGGTGGGCTGAAGGGCCTTTTTTCACACTGTATCTCTAAACTAAACTAAACAAGGCGTGATAATCTGGTCACTAGCAAGCACAAGGAATTATCTTTGGACAGATAAAAACTGAAGGATGATGATCATCAAAGTGTTACAGAGAGAGGATTGGTGATGTCTCGCTGGGAATGATGAAGGATGGCTCTGCCCAATGTGAGACGGCGGCCTGGAGCAAACGGCAATATATGAAAATGGAGACAAATGATGGTGATGATGATATTTTATTGTCACTTGGGCCTAGCTCAGTGCAGTGAAGTACATTAAAGGGTTGCCACAAAGGTGCCGACAAACGCACCGGTACTCATGAACCAGTAACACCACTTCTTGGGGAACCCCGCCTCGTTACACATGAGCCTCCAGCACCTCCTAGTGAAACTTGCCATCTCTCTTCAATAACATGAAACGTTACAACCATCCGATGCTACTCACACATAGAGAGTCATGCAATGGGGAAACTGGCCCTTCGGCACAACGTGTCCACCCCTACCAACATGCCCCATCTAAGCTCGTCCCACCTGCCCGTGTTTGGCCCATATATCTCTAAGCCTTTCCAAAGAAAAGTCAGTACCTTTATTCTCAGGATGGAAATGGGCAGAGCTTTAAGGTGAGAGGGGCAAAGTTTAAAGGAGATGTGCGGGGCAAGTTTTCTTACACCGAGGTTGGTGGGTGCCTAGAACGCACTGCCAGGGGTTGGCGGAGGAGGCAGATACAGTAGTGACATTTAGGATACTTTTGGATGGGCACATGGATATTCGGAGAATGAAGGGATATGGATTACGTGCAGGCAGGGAACTGTTGGTCTTGGTCTCATATTGGGCATGGACATTGTGGGCTGAAGGGCCTGTTCCTGTGCTGTACAGTTCTATGTTCTATGTACTACACCCGATAGTCAGGACCAGCCTGGAAATTCATGTTGAAGGAGTTCAAGGACGTTGTTCGGACAGCTTTAATCGAGGTGAACATCAAGTCCATCTGTTCCACTCTGAACGTGTGTGAATGCAGGCCAAAGGTGTCTGCAGTCTCAGATAAATAGTTTAGTTTATTATATTGAGGTACAGTGAAAAATGTTTCTGTGCTTGCTATCCAGTCAGCGAAAAGACTATGTTTTGTTCAGTTTAGTTTATCAATGTCATCATAGAATCATAGAATCAATCATAGGAAATAGGTGCAGGAGTAGGCCATTCGGCCCTTCGAGCCTGCACCGCCATTCAATATGATCATGGCTGATCACCCAACTCTATATCCTGTACCTGCCTTCTCTCCATACCCCCTGATACCTGCCAACTTGTGAGATTGAAAAATCGGAATCCTATTAGTCTGACGTCAGTGAGGGCGGGGCACGTGACGTCAGTAAGGGGCGGGGCACGTGACGTCAGTAAGGGGCGGGGCAGGTGACGTCAGTAAGGGGCGGGGTACGTGACGTCAGTGAGGGCGGGAAAGTGACCTCAGGGGGGTTACACAAAATGCTGGAGAAACTCAGCGGGTGCAGCAACATCTAAGGAGCGAAGGAGATAGGCGACGTTTCGGGTCGAGACCCTTCTCAGTCTGAAGAAGGGTCTCGACCCAAAACGTCGCCTATCTCCTTCGCTCCTTAGATGCTGCTGCACCCGCTGAGTTTCTCCAGCATTTTGTGTAACCCTCGATTCTCCAGCATCTGCAGTTTCTTCGTCAACTCTCAGTTTGTGAGTGTTGGTGAGGCGGGAACGGGCTGGCCCCGACCCGACCTGACGCGCTCGCGGTCACTCACCGGGCTGACAGTCCCGGCGGCGGCGGCGGCAGCGGCGCTGAGGTGACCGGTGAGTGTTGCCCGTCTGGGCCGGACCGGACCATCTCTCCCTGCCCCCTCATCGCCTCTTCCCTGCCCCTGAAGTGATAATGAACGTTTGGCTTACTACCCCACGGGATGATCGTTGATTTCCCCCTCTCCACCCTCCTCCCCGGTGCCCACCTGACTCGCACCTACTTCTCCCCTGCGCTTCTGAGTCTAGACGCTCCAGCCGTTCCATCCCAATTCCGATTTTTTTGTCTCAATATTCCGAGAAAAAAAATCGGAAAAAAAAACACATAGAAAGTTTCTGTGTGTTTTTTTTTCCGATTTTTTTTCTCGGAATATTGAGACAAAAAATCGGAATTCGGAATTGGGATGGAAAAATCGGAAGAATTCCGCCCAAATCGGAATGGTTGGCAGGTATGCATACCCCCTGATCCCCTTAGCCACAAGGGCCACATCTAACTCCCTCTTAAATATAGCCAATGAACTGGCCTCAACTACCATCTGTGGCAGAGAATTCCACAGACTCACCACTCTCTGTGTGAAAAAAGATCTTCTCATCTCGGTCCTAAAAGACTTCCCCCTTATCCTTAAACTGCGACCCCTTGTTCTGGACTTCCCCAACTTCGGGAACAATCTTCCTGCATCTAGCCTGTCCAACCACTTAAGAATTTTGTAAGCCTCTATAAGATCCCCCCTCAATCTCCTAAATTCCAGCGAGTACAAGCTGAGTCTATCCAGTCTTTCTTCATATGGAAGTCCTGCCATCCCAGGAATCAGTCTGGTGAACCTTCTCTGTACTCCCTCTATGGCAAGAATGTCTTTCCTCAGATTAGGAGACCAAAACTGTACGCAATACTCCAGGTGTGGCCTCACCAAGACCCTGTACAACTGCAGTAGAACCTCCCTGCTCTTGTACTCAAATCCTTTTTCTATGAATGCCAACATACCATTCGCTTTCTTCACAGCCTGCTGCACCTGCATGCCTACTTTCAATGACAGGTGTACCATGACACCCAGGTCTCGTTGCATCTCCCCTTTTCCTAATCGGCCAACATTCAGATCATAATCTACCCTCCTGTTTTTGCCGCCAAAGTGGATATCCTCACATTTATCCACATTATACTGCATCTGCCATGCATTTGCCCACTCACCCAACCTACCCAAGTCACCTTGCAGCCTCCTAGCATCCTCCTCACAGCTAACACTGCCCCCCAGCTTCGTGTCATCCGCAAACTTGGAGATGTTGCATTCAATTCCCTCATCCAGATAATTAATATATATTGTAAATAGCTGGGGTCCCAGCACTGAGCCTTGCGGTACCCCACTAGTCACTGCCTGACATTCTGAAAATGACCCGTTTACTCCTACTCTTTGCTTCCTGTCTGCCAGCCAGTTCTCTATCCACATCAATACTGAACCCCCAATACCGTGTGCTTTAAGTTTGTATGCTAATCTCTTATGTGGGACCTTGTCGAAAGCCTTCTGAAAGTCCAGATATAACACATCCACTGGTTCTCCCTTATCCACTCAACTAGTTACATCTTCATAAAATTCTATAAGATTCATCAGACATGATTTACCTTTCATAAATCCATGCTGACTTTGTCCAATGATTTCACCGCTTTCCAAATGTACTGCTATCCCATCTTTAATAACTGACTCTAGCATTTTCCCCATTACCGATGTTAGACTAATTAGTCTGTAATTCCCCGTTTTCTCTCTCCCTCCCTTTTTAAAAAGTGGGGTTACATTAGCTACCCTCCAATCCTCAGGAACTACTCCAGAATCTAAAGAGTTTTGAAAAATTATCCCTAATGCATCCACTATTTCTGGGGCTACTTCCGTCCACAGTGTACGGATGAAGAATACAACATTTAGTGCAAGATAAAGTCCGATTAAAGATAGTCCAAGGGTCTCCAATGAGGTAGATGGGAGGTCAGGACTATTGAGGGAGTGCAGCGTATATTTTCAAGGTTAATTCCCGGGATGGCGGGACTGTCATTTGCTGAGAGAATGGAGCGGTTGGGCTTGAGTTTAGAAGGATGAGAGGGAATCTTATTGAAACATAAAAGATTGTTAAGGGTTTGGACACGCTAGAGGCAGGAAACATGTCTCCGATGTTGGGGGTCCAGAACCAGGGGCCAGTTTAAGAATAAGGGGTAAGACGAGGAAACACTTTTTCTCACAGAGAGTTGTGAGTCTGTGGAATTCTCTGCGGTGGAAGCCGGTTCTCTGGATACTTTCAAGAGAGAGCTAGATAGGGCTCTTAAAGATTGCGGAAATAGGGGATATGGGGAGAAGGCAGGAACTGGGTACTGATTGGGGATGATCAGCCATGATCACATTGAATGGCGGTGCTGGCTCGATGGGCCGAATGGCCTACTCCTGCACCTATTGTCTATTGACCGCTCTCTGGTTGGTGGGAGGACGGTTCAGTTGCCTGATAACAGCTCGGAAGAAACTGTCCCTTAATCTGAATCTGAATTTAAAAAGTCAATACATTTCTATGCATAGAGAACACAATCAAGAGACATATGTACTGAATATATTTCAGGATTTATGTGGCAGGAACCATGTCCTACTGCCCCTGAATAGACTCTGTTTATTGTGGATGCCATTAAAGCTGTCTTTGTCTCCAGCAAGTGACTGAAGAATTTCCCTGTGTACTTAGTGCAGATATAAAGGATCTTTCTCTCTGACCCACATACACAATTTATTTTTGTATGTGGGAGAGATGGTCACATGTTACAGGTTATCCGTCTAAATGTGTAATTCGATCTAGTGCAAACGGTAGCATTGAGAATGTGTGGAACAAATTAAATTTATCCACATGTTTATAAATATCTAAGTCCTTGCCTTACAACGAGGCTCTTTAAGCAGGAGTGACTGCAAATAGCCAAAACAACATGAAGATCCCTGTGGATGTCTAAGATCACTTGATTTAATAAAGACAAAAAGCTGTACCCGTAGATGCAGGAACTGCAGATGCTGGTTTACAAAAAAAGACACAAAATGCCGGAGGGACACGGCGGGTCAGGCAGCATCTCTGGAAAACATGGATAGATGACGTTTCGGATCGGGACCATTCTTAAAACTGATATCCATGTTCTCCAGAGATGTTCCCTGACCCACTGAGTTATCCATGTTCTCCAGAGATGCCCCCTGACCCGCTTTGTGTCTTTTTAAAGACTACACTGGTATTTTTCATGGGATCTTTCAGATTTCAGAACGTCTACCAAATACTCTACCAAACTTCTCCAGGTGTACGGAGAAGCACACTGACTGGTTGTGTCACGGCCTGGTTCAGTAACTCAAATGCCCAGGAACGAAGGAGACTACAGAGAAGGTCCATCACAGGTACTGACCTCCCCACCATCGAAGGGATCCACAGGAGGTGCTGCCTCAAAAAGGCAGCCACTATCATCAAAGACCCACACCACCCTGGCCACGCTCTCATCTCGCTGCCACCATCGGGAAGAAGGTACAGGAGCCTGAAAACCTTGACCTCCAGGTTCAAGAACAGCTTCTTCCCAGCAACCATCAGGCTCTTGAACACTGCACGACACTGACCTCAGCAACTATCATCTTCTATGGACTGTGTCTTTGGTTGCTCTACAGACCAATTTTGCACTGGTATGGCTACCTAGTATTACTGTTATTAATTCATTATATTATTGATTATTATATATTTATCTGTGTGTTATTATGTTTATGGGCCCGTTAGGCTGCAGGAAGTAAGAATGACACTGTTCCTTTCTCTGTACATGACAATTCAACATTCTTAACTGCTTGAAGTACTTACAGCTAGCTCATTGCCTATTTTCTTCTTTTGTGATACAATCTCGCAGTGCAGGAAGGAACTGCAGATGCTGCTTTACACCGTAGATAGACACAAAATGCTGGAGTAACTCAGCGGGACAGGCTGCATCTCTGGAGAGAAGGAATGGGTTGAGAACCTTCTTCAGACTCAGTCTGATGTACAATCTCTCAGTTTAGGAATCAACACATGGTTCAGGAATAGCTTAGGAAACAGCGGAGATGTAAAGTGCTTTGAGGCTTCATGAAAGGACTGTTAATGGCCATGTACAAAACACAGGAGGATTCTTATCCATGACCAGACATGACCCTAGCCATATAGAGTCATACAGCAGGCCCTTTGACCCAACTTGTCCATGCTGACCAAGATGCCCCATGTATTCTAGTCCCACCTACCCATGTTTGGTCCACATTCCTATAAAAACCTCTAATATCCATGTACCTGTCCGAGTGTTTTTTAAAGGTTGTTGTAGTATATGTCTCAACTACCTCCTCTGGCAGCTCATCTCATTTACCCACCGCCCTCTGTATGAAAAAGTTGCCCCTGAGGTTCCTCTTAAATCTCATCTTAAGGCTGCATCCTTTAGTTTTAGAATCCTCTACCCTGGGAAAAAGACAGTGAGCGTTCTTCACTTTATCCGTGCCCCTCATGATCTTGTACACCTCAATGAGGTCACCCCTCAGCCTCCTACGCTCCAAAGAAAAAAGTCCCAGCCTATCCCACCTCTCCCTGTAACCCAAGCCCGCAAGCCCAGGTAACGTCCTGGTGAATTTCTTCTGCACCCTTTCCAACCTAGAAAGAAAACAAATTACATTTTCTTTGCTGGCTTTGGTTTGCAAATGACTGTTAAGTATCAACAGTGGCTTATCATTTCACTTCCCAAATCAGTGTGATTTGTGTTTTACCTTAGTTTCTTGTCACATGTACCAAGATACAGTGGGAACCTTATTATTGCATGCTATCCATTCAGCGAAGAGACTACTTTTATAGGTTCTCGGAGTGGAATAAGGCCATTTGGCCCATCAAGTATATTCCCCATTCAATCATGGTTTATCTATATTTCCCTCTCAACCATATTCTCTTGTCATCACCCCTTAACACCTGTATCAATCTCTGCCTTAAAAATACCCATTGACTTGGCCTCCACAGCCGTCAGTGGCAATGAATTCCACAAATTCACCGCCCTCTGACTAAAGAAATTCCTTCTCATCTCCTTTCTAAAGGTATGTCCTTTTATTCTGAGGCTGTGCCCTCTGGTCCTAGATTCTTCCAATAGTGGAAACATCCTCTCCACCTCTACTCTATCCAAGCCTTTAGCTATTCTGTAAGTTTTAATGAGGTCCACCCTCATCCTACTAAACTCCGGCGAGTACAGGCCCAGCGCCGTCAAACGCTCATCATAGGTTAACCCAATCATTCATGGGATCATTCTCGTAAACCTCCTCTGGGCCCTCTCCAAGGCCAGCAAATCCTTCCTCAAATACGGGTCCCAAAATTGCTCACAATACTCCAAATGTGGTCTGACCAGTGCCTTATAGAGCCTCAGCATTACATACCTGTTTTTGTATTAAAGCCCTCTCGAAATAAATGCTAGCATTGCATTCGCCTTCTTTACTACAGATTCAACTAACAAATTAACTTTTTGGGAATCCTGCACCAGCACTCCCAAGTCCCTTTGCACCTCCGATTTCTGAATTCTCCCCCCATTTAAAAAATAGTCTACGCCTGTATCCCTACTAGCAAAATGTATGACTCCACACTTTGCTACGCTGTATTTCATCTGCGTCTTCTCAGCCCACTCTCCCAACTTGTCCAAATCCAAAGAATATCACTGTGACTTGTCACGTGTGACAATAAAGTATTAATTCATTCATTCTGAAAAGTCCCTGCTTTCTCTACACCATCTGCTCCTCCATCTAACTTCATATCATCCACAAACTTGGCCACAAAGCCTTCAATCCCCTCAGTCAAATCATTAATATACAACGTGAAGAGTAGCGGCCCCAGCACCAAGCCCTGCGGACCTCCACTAGTCACTGCAGCCAACCGGAAAAGGCCCCCTTTATTGCCACTCTTTGCCTTCTGCCATCCAGCCAACCTGCTGTCCATGCCAGTATCTGCCCTCTGATACCATGGGCTCTCATATTCTTTAGCAGCCTCACAAGCAGCACAAGCAACCAGCGATCCCCGCACATTAACACAGGCACACTAGGGACAATTTACACTTGTGCCAAGTATCCAAGCCAATTAACTGACAAACCCGTACGTCTTTGGAGTGTGGGAGGAAACCGACGATCTCGGAGAATCTGTTCACAATTAATCACAAGGCACAATTTTCAGGAGGCATGGGGTTACCGCAGCTGATAATAATCTCTCGTTCGTCACCGCTAGTGCTGAAGAAATTACATTGCTGCAGGACATTATCTGGTCTTTTCTCCCTTTACCGATGTTTGCCAGTTTTTATTTCAGATCTCCAACATCTGACGTGTGTTTGGTTTATTATCTAAAAGTTGGTTGTTGGAGATTGAGGTTCTCAAATTAAATGTCACATTTACAAAATCACAGCAGTGATTCCTCCTGAAAAGTTGTTTAGAGGCATGTGTTGAAAGAGGACTGAGACAAATTGAAAAAACTGGACAATTGCACATTTAGTTTAGACATACAGCATGGTTTAGAGGCCCTTTGGCCCACCAAGTCCATGCTGACCATCGATCACCTGTTCACACTAGTTCTATGCTATCCCACTCTCATCCACTCAACTGCACAATAGGAGCAATTTACAGAAGGCCAATTAACCCATAAACCCGCACATCGTTTGGATGTGGGAGGAAACCGGAGCACCCGGAGGAAACCCACACGGTCGCAGGGGGAAGGTGCAAACTCCACACAGACAGCAGCCCGAGGTCAGGATGTAACCCGGGTGTCTGGCAGTGTCAGGCAGCGGCTCTACCCGCTGCGCCACTGTGCCACCCAAATCCTTAGCCGACTCCAACACCCTGTGGATCACGGGCCTTGCCACCAAGGGGCATTGGCAACAGGAATACTTCAGAAATAAGTTGAAACAACCGTGAAGCAGTGTGGTATTTATACAGCTACACATGACAATATTGGAATGTTATATAACTGCAGGCAATTACATTTCTCACAGTCTATTCTTTAACAAGTATCTCTTACTGGACTGAAGATGTGTTTACAAAATCTTTCATTTTCCTTATTGCTTTGTTACCAAATTGATGTGTCTGTTCAGCTAATTCAAGCAAAGAATAACTTCTTTATTTTTACCCATCACACTCTTGGTCACTGTACACCATCTGAGGTGCAATAAATAACCAAACCTAGAACAGGACACTAGAACAGGCTATCCTATCCATGTTCTCCAGAGATGCTGCCTGGCCCGCTGAGTTCCTCCAGCACTTTGTGGTTGCTCTGGCAGAGGGGTGTAGAGTTTCAGCATATCTTGCAAAGTTTGTTTGTTGAAGGTTTTCTGAATATAAGAAATGTTACAGAGGTAATAAAATTTGCGAGTCATTTACGCGGCATCATTTACACGTCACAACGCACGCATGGCGCGCATTACGGGCGAATGGTGCGTGGTGACGTAGGCAGTGAAGCGCGGTCGCGCGCGGTCGCCCCAGGATTTTGGGATGTACAAAATCTTTGCACGCCATCTGCGTGATGCGCAAATGACGGCCAAGTGGGACAGGCCCTTAGTACACAACAGGATGCAAAATGCTGGAGTAACTCAGCAGGTCATACGGCATCTCTGGAGAACATGGATAAGTGACGTTTCAGCTCTGAAGGGTCCTGAGACTGAGTCCCGAGGCAGAAGAATGGGGTTGTGAGGGGAAGATAGAGCATCCATGATTGAATGGCGGAGTAGACTCGATGAGCTGAATGGCCTAATTGTGCTCCGATGATTTATGTACATCGCTGTCAAGGTTGCTGAGTTACGCCAAAATGTGTCCTTCAGAGTGAACATCTCCCTCACTTATTATTCCCTCCAAATGCATATTAATTATTGCAAAAGGTATTTAAAATTAAAAGCTCTCTCTGTTTCCCTAGTCACACAGAATATTTCCATAGACTGCAGCTCCACCCTGTGGTCAATAACACTGTGGGGGCAGAACCAGGAAAAGCAAGAAAGCTAAAGTTCTGAATGTCAACACTGTCAAACTACTCCAGGTGTAAGGTAGGGAGCACACTGACTGGTTGCATCATGGCCTGGTTCAGTAACTCAAACGCCCAGGAACGAAGGAGACTACAGAGAGTGGTGGACACTGCCCGGTCCATCACAGGTACTGACCTCCCCACCATCGAAGGCCCATCACAGGTACTGACCTCCATCAAAGGGATCTACAGGAGGCACTGCCACAAAAAGACAGCCAGCATCATCAAAGACCCACACCATCCTGGCCACGCTCTCATCTCGCTGCTACCATTGGGAAGGCGGTACAGGAGCTTGAAAACCGTGACCTCCAGGTTCAAGAACAGCTTTTTCCCAGCAACCATCAGGCTCTTGAACACTGCACAACACTAACCTCAGCAACTGTGATCTTCTATGGACCGTGCACTACACAGTTGCACTACGGACTTTGGGGTTTGCATGGTTACCCAGTATTGTGGTTATTAATTCATTGCATTATTGATTATTGTACATTTATCTGTGCGTTATTGTTTTTAATGCCCATTTAGCTGCAGCAAAAATTTCATTGTTCCATACTCTGTATATGACAATTAAATATTCTTAACTGCGCAAAGTACTTACAGCCAGCACATTGCCTATTTTATTCCCTTTTCCATGATTCCCGTGGTACAATCAGTGTAGGAAGGAACTGCAGATGGTGGTTTACACTGAAGATGGACACAAAATGCTGGAGTAACTCAGCAGGACAGGCAGCATCTCTGGAGAGAAGGAAAGGGTGATGTTTAGGGTTGAGACCCTTTTTCAGACTCAGTTTGATGCACAATCGCTCAGTTTAAGAATCAGCACATGGTTAATAGCTTAAGAAACAGCGAGGGGCAGTGGGCAGGTGCTATAGACCTGCACGGGAAGGTAGACGCTCCCGCCCCCCCCGAGTCTCGAGCAGATGGGGCTCGTCAGCCTGGGAAGGCAGTTCATCTAGGAGAGGGGAAACTCTGATTTAAAACCTCCACAAAAAGCTCCTGGAGTAAACCTCAAGAAAATCTGGAGCCGGAGCCCCTTAGGCAGTTCGTCGTTGTCTACAACCTCGCTCTGGCAGCTCCTGCGACGGCCCTGGTGCCAAACTGTAACGGCCCTGCTGTTCCTTTGGATCGATCAGCGACATGGAGAGGGGGACGTGCTGCATGGGTAACAGCCTGCCCTCCATATGACATCGCCCAGGCTTGCATCCGACCAGGATGCATCACCCATGGTCAGTCATGACTGAAGGGGGCCTCCTACTACTAATATTGATTATTGTACATTTATCCGTGTGTTACTGCAGTCACATGCCCGTTGTGCTACAGCTGATAATTGCATGACATTTAAACATCTAGACTTTTTGCATCGTCACAGCATCAAGGACAGTCCCGCGACAAATTGTAAGCTCTGCATCTATTGCTGATCCAAGCTGACATTCAGTGCCAGTGTGAACATCGAGCAGAAGCAGCCGGCGGTGAAAGCGTGCCAAGGATTCATCAGTTCCAGGAGCAGTAGTAGGCCATGTGGCCCATCAAGTCTACACTCTGACTGAAGAAATTCCTCCTCATCTCCTTTCTAAAGGTACGTCCTTTCATTCTGAGGCTATGACCACTAGTCCGAGACTCTCCCACTGGTGAAAACATCCTCCCCACATTCACTCTATCCAGGCCTTTCACTATTCTGTAGGGGATCATGACAGAAGCCTCCTCGTGGCGATCCCTGGAAACGACGACACGATGCACTCAGTGACGCGTCGGGTGACCAATTCTGTCAACATGTTGGACGACGACAGAAGCCAACAGCGAGCTACACGCCATCTGACACATGAGCGAACAAACTATTTGATACCTTTTAATGAGGTGTCCCCTCATCCTTCTAAACTCCAGCGAGTACAGGCCCAGAGCCGTCAAACGTTACTCATACATTAACCCAATCATTCTCGTAAACCTCCTCTGGATCCTCTCCAACGGCAGCACATCCTTCCTCAGAAATGGGGCCCACAACTCCTCACAATACACCAAATGCGGCCTGAGCAGTGACAGGTCACCAGCAAAGCTGCCTGGCAGACAGCGACAATGAGAGTGGGGTCAGAGTCAACCTGCAGCCAGACATCTCCCCGTCTGGGGGGAAGTGTCACTAAATCAACCTGACATCCTATTTATCCACTATGAATCATCTTCTAGTTCTACATTACTGGTCCACTATCCACCAGACAGCCTTAAAGTAAATAGACAAGGAGACATTTGTGCAGAAATCTAAAGGGCCTGTCCCAGTTGGCTGTCATTTACACTACATGATTTACGTGTCACAACGCACGACGCGCGTGATGCGCACATGGTGCATGATGACATTCGCAGTGAGCCCGGCTGCGAGCGGCGTCGCAGGATTTGGTGATGTACAAAATCTTTGCGCGTCATCTGTGTGACGCGTAAATGATGGCCAAGTGGGACAGGCCCTTAAGTTATGAAAGCTGAGTTTCGAATGTAGAAAGACAGGTCAACGAGGGAAGTGTTACTTTGTCTGTTCTTTCCACACGCTGCCTGATCTTCTAAGCACTTTATAGGTTTAGAGAAGGGGTGTCAAACTCATTTAAGATCACGGGCAAAATGTGACTTCATGCTCGCCGGATCGTGTCATGCACGCGGCCCAATCCGGCACCGTGGACGGCTGCAGCCCGCTCTGGCATCGGGGAAATCATCCCACGGGCCATATGCGGCCAGTGAGTTTGACACCCCTGGTTTAGAGGAATATGGGCCGAACATGAGAAGGTGGAACTAGTGCAGATGGGGGCATGTTGCTCGGTGTGGGCAAGGTGGGCCAAAGGGCCTGCTTCCGTGCTGTATGATGATGACTTCCAGAATTTTGTGTATTTTGGCAGCTGGAGATTCATAGGCGGCCATTCAATCCATCATGATTATGCTATCCCCGAGAGAGGCCTGTCTAACCCAGCACAATGTTCTCTTCAGATATGGTACTAACCCAACTGCCCATTGTCGCTAATTGTGGGGTTTGACCCTAAATGTGTTTTATGTAGTCTAATCCAGATAGCAAATCATCAGTTTAGTGCAGGAGAATTTCCCCCTGCCCAGACGCTCATTTGAAGTAAGGTCCCGACCCAAAATGTCGTCTGTCCATTCCCTCCACAGATGCTGCCTGACTCACCGAGTTCCTCCAGCACTTGTTTTGCTCAATATGATAATGTGTAAACCCAGCAAGATTTAATTTTCTCTATAACACTTTATATTCAAAAGCCTTTTCAACACACCTCTGCTATGAACAAAACACAGTGCTGGAGGAACTCAGCGGGTCAGGCAGCATCCGAGTTTGAGTTTAGTTTATTGTCACGTGTACCAAAATACAGTGAAAAGCTTTTGTTGCGTGCTAACCAGTCCGCCAAAAGATAATACATTACAAAAGAGCCATCCATAGTGTACAGATACATGACAAAGGAAACATCGTGAATAATGTTTACTGCAAGATAAAACCAATAAAGTCCATTCAAAGATAGTCCGAGGGTCTCCAAAGAAGCAGATAGTAGTTCAGGACTGTTCTCTAGTTGTTGGTAGGTGGTTTAGTTGCCTGATAACAGCTGGGTGGAAACTATCCCTGAATCTGGAGCTGTGCATTTTCACACTTGTATAGTTTTTGTCCGATACGAGAGGGCAAAAGAGGGAGCGACCGGGGTGAGACTGGTACTTGGTTATGCTGCTGGCCTTGTCGAGGTAGTGCGAGGTGTAAATGAAGTCATGGTTTGCGTGACAACCTGGGCTGTGTTCACAATTCTCTGTAATTTCTTGCGGCCTTGGCTGTGATGTTGCAATGCATCCAAACCATACTGTGAGGGAATGGACATACTAGGAATGTTACAAAACGTACCTTTAGCGGCGCTACAGTTCTGTCACTGGCCGTGTGCGCGACTTAGGCGCCTTTTGGGGGAGGGGGGGGTGTTAAAATGCGGTTTTCCCCAGCCTTCCGGAATTATATTTTCTCGGAGTGCGAGCTTTTGCTGAAGATTCGATCCGACTGCCGGCATGTGAATTTTTTTTTTTTAAATCACCCGACTATTTCAGCGCTGGAATAAAATACAAATTAGCTTCCAATGCCGTGGACGCCGACAACTGGCATGGATTTTACGTAGGGGACAGGTAAAGGAAAGCCGTTTATTTTTACATATAAACTTGCTTGTTTAGATGATCTTAATCAACATTTCATGTTGCGAAACGGTGATTTATTCCCCATACGAACCGGCAGTATTTTTCCTGCCGATATGGAGTTTAAATTCACCGCAACCGCAAATTTCCAATCCATCGCATTCCATAAAATCCCACTCACAAGCTGATTTAAATGGACATTAATTTACAGGCATTAAACACTAAATACCTTCAATTTGGCCTATAAATTAATGACAATGAGATTTTTAAATCATGCTGTATTGTGAATTCTTGTGTGAATGTCATTTGGACACTTAGGCTTTTTAAAAAATGTTAATATTATCTTAAGAAATGGACAGATGTTTAGATCTAGTAATTGAATTTTATAATTAGCTACAATTGGGTAACTAACTAATTATATGCTTTAATTTCAGGTCATGCAAGTAAGATTGTTTCATATTTGTTTCAGAATGCTTAAATCTACAATAACTGAAAATTTCTTTCAGTTCTCTTAATTTTTAAGAAAGTTATGGGCTTTTGACTGTCCTCGATCACAGCTTTTGTGTTAAGTCAATGGAAAAGCAATGGGGAACAAGGTGCTAATTTCCAAGTATGAAAATGGCCATAACTTTTTTAATACTGAAGATATGAAAGTGAATTAGGTGTCAAATTAAACTTCATTTTATGCTTTATCTGATGGGATAAATTGCAGACTTGATTTTTAAAATCTCAAAATGTTGTAACATTGCTAGACATACGACGTTTCGGGTCGGGTCGAGACTGCGCCAGATTCCAGCATCCGCAGATGTACTGCCAATTATTTTACATCTACAATCTCGAGTCTTAGCCTCACTCCTTTTGTGTTCTGGCATCAATGACCTCCTGCTTTTGAAAAACTCCAATAGGTTTAGTCTTTTATGCTTGCAACTTTCACTGTGTAGGTGCTTCTGTGGCAGTACAAGACTATACTCCACCCGGTGCAGGGTGACATTTCCAACGTAATGGGTCACTAACTGCATTCAATTCAAGCCAAGTAACTGGATTCTGAAGAAAATTTACCAACTGAACCATTTTGACCATGACACATTAGCAAATAATCAAAAGTTGATTTTTTTAAATTAAAAAATGTGATCTTTTTTAATCTCAGTAGTAAAGAGAACATGTGCATCTCATATCCCAGTGTGATTGTTTTCCACAGAGTGAAGCCAATAAGGACATTGTTTATTAAACTGAGGTGTACCAAACAGTCAAGGACAGAGAGTGCTGGAGTAACGGCCCTGTCCCATTTTCCCGAGTTACTCACGGATTCTCCCAAGTTTTCCCCTTGATTCAAACTCAGAGAGTGTCCGTAGTGAGTCCAGAGGAGGCCATAGGAGCCCGTAGATATTTCGTAGCGGCTCGTAATGTCAGCAGTAGGTACTCGGGGCATCAGGTAATTCGGGACGTTTTTTCAGCATGTTGAAAAATGTCCATGAGTAAAAAAAATAGCCCCGAGTACCTAGGGCTGGCTATTATTGTAATTCTCTGAGTTTGAATCAAGGGGAAAAATCGGGAGAATTTGTGAGTAACTCGGGAAAGTAGGACCTTAACACAGTGAGTCAGGCAGCATCGCCGGAGCACATGGATAGCAAAAGTTTCGGATCGATACCCTTCTTCAGACTTAAAATTATCTGAAGAAGGGTCCTAACCCTAAAATGTCACCTATTCATGTTCTCCAGAGATGCTGCCTGACTTGCCGAGTCACTCCAGCAATTGGTGTATTTTTGTGTATTAACCGGCATCAGCAGTTCCTTGCAGCCATGTACTGAGAAATTACTAGAGTTTATACTTCCCTGCAGTAATTCGGAGAAAGCAAAAATAATTCAGAGATTGTATTTGGATTTATTTCTGCATCGGACGGTCATAACACTTCAAAGTGGTTTATTAACTGGGGAACAATCCAGAGGTTCCTGACCCAAGTTGTTGCATTTACATTGGTATCCAGTAATATATCATCACTGCACATGCATTCACATACACATTTGCGAAGAGAAGGAAGATTTCTGGCAACCAGTTTACAGTACAACAGCAGTCAAGACCGCACACCTTTCAATGGCGTTATAAAAAGATGCCTACCGCACCAATTCAGGGTGTTACGTACCAACAAGTGTAAATCAGACGGGCAGATTTCATTTAGCGTACACTTCGCTTTCAGTCAGAACATCTTGCTTCTGGTGGAAGTACTGGCGAAACCAATCGATATGTTCAATCTTCCTCTGCACCGTTAAGTAGGGATTCTTGCTTAACCCATTGGCGACCAGCTCAATGAAGTGGCGGATTGGACCCTCCTCAGGGAACCCATGCAAGTGTTTCTCCAGGAACACGTGCTCATGGAATTCCACACCTTCCTCTTCCAGGCCTGCAATATCAGCGGGAATTTTAAAACTAGATCATTACCAAACTGAATAAAACAATCCTGAACAAAAAAACACAAACCAGATCTTCCGTTTTGTGATTTGGGTTCAGCTTCTCCGAATAATAATACTTTGTCTTGGAGGGGGTGGGGGGGGGAGAGAGGGAGAGGGAGAGGGAGAGGGAGTTTGTGTAGTACTGTAAATACCATGTAAAGGGTGGCATGCATATTTGTGTGGTGAAGGTTATAACTGGCATTAATTAATAAGAGTTAATCTACACGTGTGTGTTAACTGGACACAGAATGAGCATGATAAAGGCACGTACCGGCCTCATTGTCGACAGGGAAGTGCCGGAGCTTCCCTTCCTTTGTCCACTGGATCATCTCCTCAAATCCATTGCGAGGCAAGTGCTCAGCAACAGCCGCTATCCGCCCGGCCTGCTCCACGTCCCATAGTGACGGCTGCAGCACTAGCCAAACATAATCCAATTATCAAATGGACAGATACCACTATCTCCAGACACCACCATCTAATTTCAGACAAGCAGAAAATATATAGTTATCTGTACTTTTACACTGTTTCAGTTTCAAAAGATACAAAGCTATCTTATTACATTTTCTTTGACTTGTCACCCAGGGCAATTGGAGAAATGAGCAACTCACTGCAAAGCAGACCTCCCACTCAAACTTTCTTGCTGCCTGGATGACGGAGTATTAGCTACAGGGAGAAGTTGGACAGACTTGCATTGCTTTCTCTGGAACATTGGAGGTTGTGAGGAGACCAGATAGAAGTAGATAAAATTATGAGGTAAGTAAGACACTGAGAACCTATATCCCAGGATGGAAAAAATCAAAGACTAGAGGGTTTAGACAATAGTTGCAGGAGTAGGCCATTTGGATTTCGAGCCAGCAGTGCCATTCACTGTGATCATCCACAATCAGTACCCCGTTCCTGCCTTCTCCCCATATACCTTGACTCCCGCTATCTTTAAGAGCTCTATCTAACTCTCTAGCCTCAAGGTGAGAGGGGAAAGGTTTAAAGAAGATGTACATGGCAGATGGAACATACTGCCAGGGGTGGTGGTGGAGGAAGATACGATAAGAGACTTTTGGAGAGACACATGGATACGCAGGGAATGGAGGGATATGGATTATGTGCAGGTAAGAGTTGGTGCTGGCATCATGATCAGTACTGACATTATGGGCCGAACGGCCTGTTCCTGTGCTGTTCTATGACAAGGAACAGGAATTCAGAAAGAATTTGCTGATATATAAATAACAGACTGAAGAAGGGTTTCGGCCCCAAACGTTGCCTATTTCTTTCGAGTCTGAAGAAGGGTTTCGGCCCGAAACGTTGCCAATTTCCTTCGCTCCCTAGACGCTGCCTCACCCGCTATGTTTCTCCAGCATTTCTGTCTACTACAGACTTATGGAACAAGCTTAGTGATCTAAATGTCCCACCGCATCGGTATTTTTACTCCGCCGCCTGGTGAGGAAATGCAACAGATCTATTAGTGACAACATGATGAGACCCAAAGGAATATCTCACCATTTAAACTCTAAATGGTCAAGTATTGATAATAGAAATATGAAAAGTAATGCAAGAAAAATGCAACCAACCAGTTCCCGGTAGGTTTTCTGATTCCATTGGTGCAGGGAAGATGTTTAACCTCTTCCCAGTGTAAAGCTCCTTCCTGAATAGAGAAAGAAGATGTGTGGTTTGTGGCAATTCCCAACAAAAACATAGATAAAATGCTTGTTTCATAGTCCAGTTAGCTTGCTGACGTTAAACAAAAACATGTTCAAATTTACTATCCCTGGAAATTGACCATTTTGAAATGTGTCATTTAGTTTCAAAAAACCCCAAATCGCAGAGAAGAAAAGAAACTTTCCTTAACTTCATTTCTCTGGGCCATCTCAACATGAAGCAGCTTTAGAATGTTATCAGGTCAATACAGTCAAATACAGCAGACCCCACAGATCATCTCTGGCGAACTTGTCCCCACCGTTCCCAACCTCATCGTTCCCCAGCTCCACACTGCCAGCTTCTATCTCCTTCCACAAAATCCACAAGCAGGACTGCCCTGGCAGACCCATTGTTCCTGCCTGCTCCTGCCCCACTAAATTAATCTCCACATACCTCGATTCCATCCCACCCACCCGTCTAGTCCCTTCCCATTCCCACCTACATCCGAGATGCCTCACACTCACTGCAATATTTCAATAATTTAAAATTCCTAGGCGAATTACCTAATCTTTACCATGGATGCCCAGTCCCATTTACACATCCCACCCCCCCGTCAGGTCACACGGCCCTTCGGCCCCTCCCCGAATTTACCATGAACCTCCAGTCCCATTACACCTCCATTCAAAATGCATCTGAACCCGGGTCTCTGACGCTGTAAGGCAGCTGTAAGGACAGGACATTATGGATGAAGGGAACGGATACGGTATGGACCATGAAGGGAATGGATACGGTATGAATGAGGAATTGCAAGCTAGTTAAATAGTGCAGAGAGTGTCTCGGATGTAGGTGGGAAGGGACTGGACAGGGGTGGGAGGGATGGAACCGAGGTATGTGGAGAAGAATTTAGTGGGACAGGAGGAGGCAGGAACAATGGGTCAGCTTGTGGATTTTGGGAAGGAGATAGAAGCAGGCACAGTGGCTGACTTGTCTCTGTTTTTTTGCCCCCTCACATGAGTTTGAAATCAAAACATTTGTCTCAGGCAAGGGGCGAAGTTATTATCAAGATGATTAGTAGAAGTACCTCTTCCTCAGTGCACTGAGCTCACTAGTAATTCCTGTATGGCGAACGAAGCCTTGCCCATCATCATCGAAGCGGATTTGGCTGGCGGCTCTGGTCGCGGCCCGTGCACCAGCACCCCGCCCAATCTTCATCTTTGCAATGATATCACTGAAATCAGCATCGTTCAAACAGGTTTATTTCAACAAATCCAGGCATGCCTTTTGCTTCTTTCAAACCCACAATCAGAATATCTTGCCCGTGTAGATGAAAACGATACAATGCTCGATAATAATTAATTCTTATTCTCGGGCCAACTGAGAGAGCTAAGCTGCTTTACCACTGATCCCAAGAAAAACCATGTGTTGTTTCCACGGAATGTACCTAATTCCAGGATTTTAATAACAACAGAGGAACAAATACGTTGAATGGTTCTGGTTATTTCAGGGATGCAGTGTGGAAACAGGCCCTTCTGCCCGCTGAGACCGTGCCGACCATCGATCACCCATTCACACTTTCTCATCCATTCCCTACACACCAAGGGCAATTAACAGAGGACCAATTAACGCACTTCAATGAGTGGTGTGGCTCTAGAAGGGGCGAGGGGGGAAAGAAAGCCCATCACATTTCGGAGCATTCAGTTGAACAACTGATGAAACAATGTTGACGGAGTTTTCGAGTAGCCTTAGAGTAATCCAGCAACTCCTCCATGCCAACCGAGATACCCCATTTAAGCTATGAACTAGGTAAGTGCCCCAAGCAACGTTCATGCAGCCTGACCCGCTGAGTTACTCCAGCACGTTGTGTCTTTATTTATTTATTTGTAAACCAGCATCTGCGGTTCCTCGTTTCTACACTAGTGTCTTTAAATGCTGTTATAGTACCTGCCCCAGCTACCTCCTTTGGCAGCCCATTCCATTTTTAGTCAAGCCAAGCCAGATAGCCTTTCTTTGTGCAATAAACTTTATTTCTTTCATATATTTAAACTGTACCACATATCCAAACAAATAAAGATTGAAGTAGCTGACCCACCACAGTTTCATCACATTTCTACCATTGCTTGTTGTTCAACAGTGTTAAACAATTAACGGTAAATGGACCCACTACAATTCTGGGTTTTCTTTAATGTGCACATTATGTTTCAAAATGATTCTCTCTAATATCTGTCACGTTTTGTAACCCAGGAGTGGATATTCAAAAGGTATAAAATGTTTCCAGTTCAGCTGAAGGTCTGGAGACTTTACAATCCACACACGCAGATAATTGTTCATAAGTTCAAAAGTGATGGGAGCAGAATTAGGCCATTCGGCCCATCAAGTCTACTCCGCCATTCAATCATGGCTGATCTCTCTCTCCCTCGCAATCCCATTCTCCTGCCTTCTCCCCGTAACCCCTGACACCTGTACGAATCAAGAATGTATCTATCAAGATTCTATCTATCTCTATCTTAAAAATATCCATTAACATGGCCTCCACTGCCTTCTGTGGCAATTAATTCCACAGATTCACCACCCTCTGACTAAAGAAATTCCTTCTCATCTCCTTCCAAAAGGAAAGTCAGCTTTCATTTCGAGGCTCTGGCCTCCGGTTCCTGACTCTCCCACTAGTGGGAACATCCTCTCCACATCCACTCTACCAACTTTGGTAGCAATCAGAAATAGCAGAACAGCACAAGTCTCTTTCAGCACTTCATTCTGCATGGAGATTCCTTCACTTGGTTGTTTCAGAAGATGTTCAATTTTGAATTATATCAAAGAAGCTTGCCTTTCTTCCTGCGCGCCAATAGAAAACTTTTTTTTTTTAAAGATGTAGACAAATTGAATTAATACGTCTGTGGAGACAGTTTTGGATGCATTGAATTCCAAAGAGAAGTCTTTTAGATTGCCTGTGTTAATTTGGTCTGCTCCATGGTGGAGACATTGCAATCTGGTGCAGCCAGGATTAGCTATCTAGTTGTTGTTTTTCAGTTGTTATTGGTGGCAGATTGTCAAATAAATCAGGTCATGGCATTATCTACAGAGGCATACACAAGTGATCTGCACTAAACCACGAGTACTTGTCACAGTATCTGGCATATGGCAAATTAGACTACTTTAATAAATATTGAGTCACAGTAAAATTAAAAAAACAGCTATGTTTTGCAGTGCTGTGGCCATTATCACCCACCCGTTATTTTACAGAAAGTCAATCCTGAACTGATGCAACTAAGAAAACGTGATCAATCTTTTCTGATTTGAAAGAAATGTTGATGCAAGTGAACACACTAATTACTCTGGGTAACCATTTGAAAATGATGATATTTCAGTTTTATTAAAAAAATTGGGGGTTTTGCAGTTATCACCAGCTTGCAGTGCTATACTGAATCAATTTGGTACACAGAGGCAGCGGAGAAGGCATCGAGATGGCTCTGGATCAGGAGAGGAGGTCCATGGGGAGGAGCGAATGCCACCTGAACACAAGTCGTGGTCTGATCAACCTCGGCTGGGTCGCCTGAGCGAGGGTGTCTGATGTTGAAAGACACGAAACACCCAATGACCCCAGGTTACATCAATAGATGTATTTTTATCAGTTCATACAATAAAACTACATTTCAAACATATCTTAAAAAAAAGCATAAAACACATTTTAGTATAACCCAGTTTTTCGGTAGAATAAAGAATGTTTTCACAGAACGGCCAACTTTATTCCTCTCCCTTTTGTGGCAACTAATGACAAAAAAATAATAATAATTTAAACACAAGTCATAGTTTTGTTTCCCCCACACAGAGCTGCCGGAGGAGGTAGTTGAGGCAGGTACTATAACAACATCTAAGACACTTGGACAGGTACATAGGTAGGAAAGGTTTAGAGGGATATGGGACAGACAGGCAAATTGGGACAAGTGGAGATGGGGCATCTTGGTCAGCATGGGCCGAAGGGCCTGTTTCCGTGCTGTATGACTTTGAGGCAGGCAGGTAGTCAGAGACAAACAGAGTAGAAGGATCACCTGACCGTTGCTCCATGCTGAAATGCCAACAAATGGCAATACATTTCTGGCCACTGAAGCACTTCAACTGTCAGCCTCTCCATTGCAATGATCAGGGACTGGTGGCAGGAGATCTGTACACAAACCTCCCGCTTAGACAGCATTCTCTGGGACTATCAGCACTCATGGTGAAAAGTGGGTAAACTTTATCAAGCCACATATATTGTCAGTGAATGAGACTAAATCCTGGATTAACTCAGCGGTTCAGGCAGCATCTCTGGAGAACATACAGTAAATAGGTGACTTTTGCAGATCGGAACCCTTCTTCAGTCGAATCTGAAGAAAGGACCCAATCTGAAACCTCGTCTGTCCATTCCCTCCGCAGATGCTGCCTGACTCACCGAGTTCCTCCTCCAGTTTATGTTTTACTCAAGATTCCAGCCTCTGCAGTTCCTTGTCTCTCCATTTTGTATGTGGTATTATTCTCAACCATTTTTTAAAAGGTCCAGTTTATCCCATGCTCCCACGCCTGTTTGGAGGTGTAGCATATATTACTGAGGCACAAGAACGTGCGGGTGCTGGAGTCTTGAGCAGAACGCAAAGTGCTGGAGGGAGCATCTGCAGACTGAATGGAGGTGATGTTTCTGGTCGGGATCCTTCTATGGACACAGTCTGCCTGTCCACTTCCTCCACAGATGCTTCCTGACCCACAGGTTCTTCCGTCACTTTGCGTTTTGATGAGCATATGTGGTTGAGAAGGCAGCAAGCCTGACTCCACCCCCCCTATATTTGAAGATGGAAGTCCCAACACATTGAGAATACGAGATAGAATGAAGGAGTCACTCCTCGGCCAGGAGAGGCTGCAGATTGCGACCTTTAATAGACATCTGGACGGATATACGGATAGGAAGTGTTTAGGGGCTGATAAGAGTCAAATGCAGGGAAATAGGGCTAACCCAGCATGCCAACTTGGTCGGCATGTGAGCGGACGGGCCTGTTTCTGTGCTGTACACCTCCATGACTCCATTACATGAAGACAAACTAGTATGATGTTAGTCCTCTGGAACATGTGGAAATCAGAGCCCCCGTCATTGCAATTTGAAGATTGAATTTGGAAAAACCTGTGAGCAGGGAAATACGGTGCATGTTGTGGGGTGAGGGTGGGGGGGGGTGAAGGGTGGGATAGATTGAGATAACCAATCTAAACATTAACTCTACACACACTTCACACTCTTTAGACTTTGGAGATACAGCGCGGAAACAGGCCCTTTGGCTCACCGAGTCGACCAGAGATCACCTGCACACTAGTTCTATCCTACACACTAGGGCCAATTTATAGAGACCAATTTGGAGTGTGGGAGGAAACGGGAGCTTTGGGGAAAACCCTCGCGGTCACAGGGAGAACGTGTAAAGTCCGTACTGACCGCACCTGTGGTCAGGATTGAACCCAGTTGTCTGGCGCTGTGAGGCAGCAACTCTGCCGCTGCACCACTGTGGTGCCCAGTCCATCTACAGCTCGCTTCACTGAATGCCCACGGCTGTGTCCCCGTCTCCGGACTTACCCGATGTTGCTGACATCTCCATGCTGATGTGCCTCCGTTTCCGATTCGTGTTTTCTCAGTTGTTGGAGCAGCTCGGACTCGACCTGCGCCTTGTGGCGAGGCATGGAAGATGCGACCGCAGACGCTGCTGCAGCAAGGTCCCGGCTTACCGTCTCGCCACTGAAACAGACGTCCAAACGCGCACCGATTATTCACTCATCGCTCTATGTGGCAACTTCAGAATTATAAAAATTAAACCAAATCTTGCAATGTTATTCTCTTAACTTCTTGCCTCGACAGGTGTAATTTCTGGCCCCAGGTGGGCATCACAGAGCCACAACAGGCCTCTGTATCTCAGTACATGGAACATTGAACAGTACAGCACAGCAAGAGGCCCTTCAGCCCACAATGTCTGTGCCGAACCTGTTGCCAAGACCAACTCATCAGCTTGCACATGATCCCTATCCCTCCATTCCCTGCATATCCATGTGTCTATCCAAAAGTCTCCTAAACACCACTATCGCATCTGCCTCCATCACCACCCCCAGTAGCGACTTCCAGGCACCCACCACCATCTGTGTAAAATAAAACTTGCTCTGCACATCTTTAAAGTTCTCACCTTAAAGCTATGCCCTCTAGTCTTTGATATTTCCACCCTGGGGAAAAATGTTCTGTATGTCTGTCTACCCTATCCACGACTCTCATCATTTTATCTACTTCCATCAGGTCTCCCCTCAACCTCCGGCATTCCAGATAAAACAATACAAGTCTGTCCAACCCTGGCCCTGTAGCTAATACCCCTAATCCAAGCATGCAGCACTCCAAATTTGGCCTAACCAAAGTCCCTTAAAGCTGCATCATGACTTTGTGATTCTTATACTCAATGCTCAGTCCTTTAGTTTAGTGTAGAGATGCCCTTCGGCCCACCGAGTCCATGGCGACTAGCGATCCCTGTATACTAGCACTATCCTACACACGAGGGCAGGGGTGTCAAACCTGCGGCTCGCGGTCCCTAAGCGGTCCGATCCGGCCCGCGGGATGATTTCCCCAATGCCAGAGCGGGCTGCAGCTGTCCGCGGTGCCGGATCGGGCTGCGTTCGCGCCGCGATCCGGCATGCATGAAGTCGCATTTTGCCCGTGACCTGAAATGAGTTTGACACACCTTCACTAGGGACAATTTAAAATCCATATTGAAGCCAATTAACCGATATACCTGTACGTCTTTGGTGTGTGGAAGGAAGCTTGAGCACCCGGAGGAACCCACGTGTTCACGGGGAGAACGTACAAACTCCATACAGACGGCACCCGTAGTGAGGGTTGAACCCAGGTCTCTGGCGAGTGATACATCACTCTGCCGCTGCGTCACCGTGTGAGTGATGCATCAAACACGTATGACAACAAGCAAGCGCACGCCTATTTTGCCACTCTATCTCCTTGTATTGCCACTTTGTGAGTGTTATGCAGTACTGCAGGGAAATGTTAGCCACGATTCTCGTTTCCTCCTGGAATTATAGAGACCTATCAGCAGAAGGCTATTGGGCAGCAAACACAGGGGACCTTCAAGGTAGACACACTCAAGGGCCTGTCCCAAGGGCGTAGGCTATTTTTTAGGTGACTACAGGCGACTAGGCTGTCGCCACATGGTCTCCGGGGTGTCGCCTGTATGGTTGCGAGCAGTCTCCTATGTCGCCCAAAGAATCGCAGTGTCTTTCTGGTTGCCACTGGATTTTCAACATGTTCAAAAACTTTTGCCGACAGTCGGCAAGTGGGTTTGACGCCAATGAGCATACTTGACGTCTCCTGACGTAGGTGTTGCCTGTAGGCCGTCGTCAGGGGACGTAGGTTGTCGCCGGTGCTGACTTTGGTGAATTCCAATGGCGATGATTGGGTGGCCTATGTTGCGACGATTGGGTCGCTGGTTGTCGGTAGCTCATCGTAACTTGATGTCGACTAGGTGGTAGGTTGTTGTAGCTTGGCGTAGACATTGTCGTAGGGGTGGGTCCAGTCGCCGGTTTTTCAGCGACCTGCTATGACTATGACATTTGCGGGCAGTCGCCTCAAAAAAATTGCCTAAATGGGACAGGCCCTTTAGGGCATGGACAGTTACAGGCACTGGGATATCATGGCTATTAGATACACGGTTGAGGGAAAGGCAGGAGCGGCAGCTTGGTGTTCTGGGATACGTTGCTAGGTGTGATAGAGGTGGGGGTAAGAAGGATGGGGGAAGTTGCGTTTCTGATTAGAGAGCACATCAGCACAGTATCTAGATGGGACATCCTTGTGGGGATTATCCAGTGAGGCTATATGGGTGGAATGAGAAACAAGGCGGCGATGATCACTGTGAAGGCTTTGTACCACAGATTCCCCAACAGTCCGTGGAAATGAGAGGATCAAACACATAGTCATACAGCATGGAAACAGGCCCTTCGGCCCAACTTGCCCATACAGACCAAATCCCCTTTCTACACTAGTCACACAGCATGGAAACAGTAATCCCACCTGCCTGCGTTTGTCCCATATCCCTCTAAACCTTTCCTATCCATGAACCTGTCTAAATGTGTTTTCTAAGTGTCGCAATAGTACCTGCCTCAATTACCTCCTCTGGCAGCTCGTTCCATACACCCACCATGCTCGGTGTGAACGTTGCCCGTCAGGTCCCATTAAATCTTTCCCCTTTCACCTTAAACCTATGGTTCTCGATTCCCCTACTTTGGATAAAGACTCTGCACATTCACCCCTTTCTATCCCCTCGTGATTTTATACACCTCCATAAGATCAACCCTCATCCTCCTGCGTTTCAAGGAATAAAGTCCTAGTCCCACAGGAAAGCAGTGATCGGATGGGTCAAAGTCAGCATGGATTTATGAAGGGGAAATCATACTTGAATAATCTTCTGGGAATTTTTTTGAGGATGTAACAAGTAGAATGGATAAGGGAGACCCAGTGGATGTGGTGTATCTGGACTTTCAAAAAGCCTTTGACAAGGTCCCATACAAGAGATTAGAGTGCAAAATGAGAGCACATGATATTGGGGGTATGGCATTGACATGGATAGAGAACTGCATGGCAGCCAGGAAGCAAAGAATATCGAGGTTGTAGACAAGGCTGTCCTTTATCACCTTTACTGTTTGCGTTAGCAATCGAACCTCTTGCCCAAGGGTAAGATTGCACCCGGAAATATATGGATATGATACTAAAGATACTAAGAATAAAATCTCGTTATATGCGGACGATGTATTACTTTATATCACTAAACCGGAAATAAGTATCCGTAATTTGTTAAAACTAATAACGGAATTTGGTTTAATTTCAGGATACAGTTATCAATTGGAATAAAAGTGAACTTATGCCAATAGCCATGAATAACTTACAGATATTACAACAATTTCCTTTTAAGATAACAAATGAAAATATTAAATATCTTGGTATTTTTGTTACAAAAAGATTTGACTCTCTATTTAAGTCTAATTTCCCGTTATTACTGAATAAATTAAATAAAAATATTTTATACTGGAAAAGTTTACCTATTTCAATGTTAGGTAAAATAAACGCAATAAAAATGATTTTTCTCCCACAATTATTATATTTATTTCAATCAATCCCGATATATCTCCCTAAATTTTTTTTAAAAAAGTAGACTCTCTAGTCACTAACTTTATCTGGGATTATAAGAACCATAGAATAAATAAAAAAACACTTATGTAAAGCTAAAATAAACGGGGGATTAGCATTACCAAATTTTATGTTTTATTATTGGGCAGTTAATATTAAAAATATGAACTTCTGGTTAGAAGAAACAGATAATAAACCAAACTGGTTAAAAATGGAAAGAGAAGACTGTTTTCCATTTGAAATTAGTTCTATGATATTTGCTAATATTAATGTACCTAAGAAAATTTATAGTGAAAACTCGATAATAGAAAGCGGAATCCGTATTTGGAAACAAATAAAGAAAACATTAAAACTAAAATTTATACCGTTAGGTCTTACTATTGCCAACAATTTTACGTTTAAACCCTCAACGATGGATAAGGCTTTTATACAATGGAAAAATAAAGGAATTTTAAATATAGGGGATCTTTATAAGGAAAATTTTTTTCTTTCATTTCAAGAGTTTACAACAAGCTTACGGGCTTCATAATAATGAATATTTTAGATATTTACAAATCAGAAACTATATCTCTGCAAATACACAAGAATTCAGAAATAGAAAGAGTGAAATTTTAGATGAATGCTTGAATAAACATCCAAATACAGAAAAATGATATCATATATTTTACAATATTTTGTTGGAAAGTGATATTCCATCATCGGAAACACACAGACAGCTTTGGGAAAATGAATTAGGTCAAATAATAAGCCCAGAAATATGGGAAGAAAGCTTACAACACATACATTACTGCTCGTTAATGCTAAACATGCTCTTATACAGTTTAAAATTTTACATAGATTACATTACTCCAAATCTAAATTACATAATATATTTCCAAAATTATCGCCTATATGTGATAAATGTCAAATCTTAGAAGCAAATTTGTCACATTCATTCACTAATTGTACGAAGATTGTAGAATATTGGAACGAAATATTTAAGATAATCTCGAATGTTGTTAATATTACTATGATTCCTGATCCAAAGTTAATAATACTTGGAATACCTGAAACGGAACAAATAATTACAAGGAATCAAAGAATTTTTATCGACTATTCTCTAATAATTGGGAAAAAATTAATACTAAAATTTTGGAAAGGCCCTGCATCCCCAACAATTAAAATGTGGAATACAGAAATGTCGGAGACACTTCACTTGGAGAGATTGAGACTTGTCCTTATGGATAGGTTAGATCTCTTCAAAGGGATTTGGTCTCCATACATTAAATATTTACAGGGTCATAATGGTTCGGCGCGGGGACTTGACTGAGGCCTGAATATCTGAATGGATGAAGAAATACATATAATAAATCATGAATGTATCTCCAAGAACGGATTATTGAGTAATATTTTAATCTCCATCAAACTTTTCACATTTTCTTTTCTATTTTCTACTTTCTATCTCTATCTTTCTATCTTTAAGTAGGAAAAAAAAAGTATAGAAACATATTATATATATTCTTAATATTAGTATGAATATACATATTATTAGTTGTATGAAAATATTATAGATGTCTTAAATTTGTAATTATATAAAATTGCGCATTTTCAACTATATAATAATTTTGAAATATAAAGTTAATAATAATACAAACACTCTTAATATTATGAAAATATCATGAATATCATAGAAGTTTGGTTAAGATTGGGTATTATGTAGTTATATTAGGGGGATTTGTATTTGGTAATTAGAAGAAATATGTATGGTATGAGAAGTATGAGTATATTGCTTATTTTAGGAATATACTACATACACTCCCAATTATACAAAATAAATAACCAGGAAATGTATAATGGATAACATTACAAATAACACAAACAGTATCAATTGATAATCAATATTATATAATTTTGTATATTATATAATTTTTAATGCCGCATAAGAGTGTACTCTGTATATATTGTTTCTATAATAAAAAAAATTTAAAAAAAAAAAAAAAAAAAAAAGGAAGCAAAGAATAGGAATTAACGGGTCCTTTTCAGAATAGCAGGCAGTGACTAGTGGGGTGCCGCAAGGCTCGGTGCTGGGACCCCAGTTGTTTACAATGTATGTTAACGATTTAGACGAGGGAATTAAATGTAACACCTCCAAGTTTGCAGATGACACAAAGCCGGGGGGCAGTGTGAACTGTGAGGAGGATGGTATGAGGCTGCAGGGTGACTTGGATAGATGGGGTGAGTGTGCAGATGCATGGCAGATGCAGTATAATGTGAGGTTATCCACTTTGGTGGCAACAGGAAGGCAGATTATTATCTGAATTGTGTCAGATTTGGAAAAGGGGAGGTGCAACTAGACTTGGTGTGCTTGTACATCAGTCACTGAAAGTAAGCATGCAGGTACAGCAGGCAGTGAAGAAAGCTAATGGCATGTTGGCCTTCATTGCAAGAGGATTTGAGTTTAGGAACAAGGAGGTCCTACTGCAGTTGTACAGGCTCTGGTGAGAGCGCTCCTGGAGAATTGTGTGCAATTTTGGTCTCGTAATTTGGGAAAGGACATTATTGCTATTGAGGGAGTGCAGTGTAGGTTCACCAGGTTAATTCCCAGGAAGGTGGGACTGACATATGATGAAAGAATGGGTCGAGAGGGCTTGTATTCACTGGAATTTAGAAGAATGAGAGGGGATATTATAGAAACATATAACATTCTTAAAAGGATTGTACAGGCTAGATGCAGGAAACATGTTCCCAATGTTGGGGTGTCCAGAACCAGGGATCACACAGTTTAAGAATAAGAGGTAGGCCATTTAGGACTGAGATGAGAAAAAACCTTTTCACCCCCCAGAAAGTTGTGAATCTGTGGAATTCTCTGCCACAGAAGGCAGTGGAGGCTAATTCATTGGATGTTTTCAAGATTTAGCTCTTAGAGCTAAAGGAATCAAGGGTTATGGGGAAAAAAGCAGGAACGGGGTACTGATTTTAGATGAACAGCCATGATCATATTGTATGGCGGTGTTGGATCGAAGGGCCAAATGGCCCACTGCTGCACCTATTTTACTGTGTTTCTACCCAACCTCTCCTGATAGCTCAAGCCCTCGAGTCCTGGCAACATCCTCATACGTTTTCTCTGCACCCTTTCTATACAACAGCTAATTAGGCTAATCTCAATTCCATGAGCTCATGTCGGGTCATTCATCCAGAGATGCCAACCCTAAATTTAGTTCACAGTAACATTCAACCCATTTGTCCGTAACAAATGGGGTTAAATGCATTTCTCCGTAACATACTCACTTGGGGTTGTTGCCGGTGGCTATGCGCCTGCGCACTGGTGCAGATCAGCGGGCTGCCGGCGGGCGGGGGTGCGGCACATGCGCACTTGGCAAGGTTGCCGGCGGGTCTGCGCCTGCGCACTGGGTGGGGGTGGGGGTGGGGGTGGGGGGGAGGCCCGGTGATGGGGGCTGCCGCGAGCGGCCGGCTGGCGGCAAGAAAGTCACCTGTACCCAGGTATGGGGTTAGGTTATTATTGTCCTGGTGGCACTGAATGGATGAAGGATCGCGCGGGCCGGCGCCGCCCGGGCTCTGGGCCGGGCGTGGCTGCGAGCTGCCGGGCTGGCAAACCGGGGCCACAATGCGCCGGCGTTCACCACGGGAGGAACACCGGCACGGCGGTGTTCCGTAACAGCATGTTTGGCTGCCGGAACACCGTAAAAAGGTTATTTCGCCGGGACAAAATACGGCGAATCCGGGACACTTGGCATCTCTGTTCATCCTCCAGAACCTTAAATTAGTGTTCATGGAACCAGGAAACATTCAATAGGAATCTGAGGAACAACCTTTTCACACGGAGGGTGGTGGGTATGTGGAACGAGCTGCCAGAGGAGGTAGTTGAGGCAGGGACAATAACAATATTTAAAAGACACTTGGACAGGTACAGGGATAGGAAAGGTTTAGAGGGATATGGGCCAAACATGGGCAGGTGGAACTAGTGTAGATTGGACATCTTGGTCAGCATGGACAAGTTCACCAGTGTATAAATATGGCTCAGTCCTTTTTCCTAATGACAATTCTGAATTCACGGTCCTTCCATAAGCCGGGGTACTGCCTGATTCACCTCTACTCCATTGCGTACATTGGACTTTGTCTGTGGAACTGATGCACTACAATGCTGAGAACTATATTCTGCACTCTGTATCTCCCCCTTTGCTCTACCTATTGTACTCGAGTTTGACTTGATTGTATTTATGTAGGGTATTATCTGATCTGATTGGTGAGAATGCAAAAAAAAGCTTGTCACTGTACCTCGGTACAGGCAACAGGTTTTGGTTTATTAACGCACGCTCCCAAATTGCAACAAGTCAACAGCATCGCACTGGGCCAGGCCGACCCCCCCACCTTCCTCCATTCAGTGCCACCAGGACAATAAGTAACCTAACCCTGTACCTGGGTACAGGTGACAATATAACCTAACCCTATACCTTGGTGACAATAACAAACCCAAATCTTTTCTTGGTATCTTTAACCTTTAGAGATACAGCATGAAAACAGGCCCTTTGGCCTATCGAGTCCGTACTGACCAGTGATCACCCCGCACACAAGCCCTATCCGACACACCAGGGACAATTTACAATTTTGCAGAAGCCAATTAACCCACAAGACTGCATGTCTTTGTGGAGTGTGGGAGGAAACCAGAGCATCCGGAGAAAACCCATGCGTCCACGGGGAGAATGTACAAACTCCGTGCAGACAGCACCCGTTGGGATGGAACCCTGGTCCCTGGCACAGTAAGGCAGTAACTCTACCGCTGCGCCACTCTGCCGCCTTCCCTTTAGAGCCTTACCTCCGTGTGCTCCTTTCCTCTGCTGCCTTCTGAAACATGCTGCTGGTGCTCTCCAAGTCCCCGGGCTCAGCCTTTGCTCTGGCCTTGGCCCTCTCGAGTCTCAGGGCCTGGAATTTCTTCTTGGAGCTGAGTTCCACTTTCATGCCACCGATGAGGTTGAGCAGATGGGTTTTGCCGGGTGGGGCAGCTTCCGTTTCCTCGGCATCTTGCGGCCGCACGGGGGAAGCAGCCTGCGGCGTTTCATGCTCCTTCCTCAGCACAGCCGATGCAGTGGAGATCCACCTTCCTCCCGCTCCAGTCAGCAAGAGCAGGCTACAAACAAGAAGTACAAGTCAGAACTAAGCGCGACGTGTCCTCTCTTATCCCAAATGATTCTTTTTCTGGCCAACGCAGCTAAGTTCAGGTTTATTATTGTCACGTGTACCAAGGTACAGTAAAATCTTTGTGTTGCATGCTATCCAAACAGATCAGATAATACTTTCCATAAATACAATTAGGTCAAACTCGAGTACAATAGGTAGAGCAAAGGAGATGCTACAGAGTGCAGAATATAGTTCTCAGCATTGTAGCGCATCAGTTATAGAGTCATCCAACATGGAAACAGGTACTTCTGCCCTACTTATCCATGTCAACCAAGATGCACCATCTCCGCTAGTCCTACCTGCCGACGTTTGCCCCTTATCCCACTAAACCTTTCCTGTCCATCTACCCGTCCAAATGTCTAGTAAATGGAGTGGCTGTACCAGCTTCAACTACCTCCTCTGGCAACTTGTTCCATACACCCACCATCCTATGTGTGAAAAAGTTGTTCCTCAGGTTCCCATTAAATCTTTCCCCCCTCACCTCATGGTCAACTTTTTCACTCAGTGGGTAGTCCGGACCTGGAATGTGCTGCCAGAGGAAGCTACAGAAGTAGATACAACTAGGACTTTTAAAAGACATTTGGACAGATACATTGATAGGAAGGGTCCATAGAGGGATTTGAGCCAAATGCACGCAAGTGGGACCAGTCCATTAATACCAACGTGGTCAGCATGGACAAATTGGGCTGAAGGGCCTGTTTCCATGCTGTACAGCTCTGTGGCAATAGGACAACCCAATATGATTTCAAGGAGCTTGAAAAGGCAGAGGTGTAGAAACAATTAGAGTACAAAGTGTGTAGGTGTGCGTCACGAGTTCATGGCCACACCAGGGCAAAGAAAACTAGATCAACAAACCAGCCCTCCTCCCCAACACCATCCATACCCCATTCCTATCTCCCCTCCCACACTCCCCATATGCCCACTTCTGCCCTTGTCCTCTCCCTATTCTCCTCTCCTCACCTTACATTCATCTTCCTCTTATTTTCCACACCCCTAACCTCATTCCCCTTGCAGCCTCACACCTTCCCCCACCCCCTCCTCTCCTCCCTTCCACCACCCCTTCCCTCTCTCCCCCCCATCCCCTCCTCTCCTACCCCCACCCCCTCCTCTCCTTCCTTCCCCCACCCCCCTCCTCTCCTTCCTTCCCCACCCTCTCCTCCCTTCCCCCACCCCCTCCTCTCCTCTCCTTCCTTCCCCACCCCCTCCTCTCCTCTCCTCCCTTCCCCATCCACCCACTACCCCCTCCTATACCCACCTATCCTCCTCCACCCTCTCTTCACTACCTCCTTTCGCCCTCCTCCCACTCCCCTCTCCCCCCAACTGCTCCCATTATCTCACTGATCCGTCCACCCATCGCCCTCACCCCGCTGTCCCCCGGGCCCCGACTCCCGCCGCCGCCGCCGCCGCCGCCGCTCTCTGCATCGAACCATGGCGCGACCTTCTCTGTGCGCCGTTCCCAACCGCTCCCCGACAACGCGACCTTCTCCGTGCTCCCCCAAAACCGCTCCCCCCGGACAACGCGACCTTCTCCGTGCTCCCCCCAAACCGCTCCCCCGGACAACGCGACCTTCTCCGTGCTCCCCCCAAACCGCTCCCCCGGACAACGCGACCTTCTCCGTGCTCCCCCCAACAGCGGTAGAAACAATACACTGCAGGCGCTGGTTGACACCACACACACACACAGTGCTGGAGTAACTATGGATAGGTGACGTTTCGGGTCCAGACCTTTCTTCGGACTGGGAGTCCGGGGGGAAGGGGGGTGAATAACTCAGGTAGGGCGGTGTCTGCTTCATAGATGGTTGTTAATCTCAAGAGATAAACTATGTGGAGAACTGTGGAACCGGTGAAACGACTAGGGTGGAGGAAGGGGCAAGGGGAGGGAGAGATGGATGGGTAGATAAGGGGGAGGGATGGGCTTATCCTTGGTTTATAAAGTCACACAGCACGGAAACATGCCCTTCGGTACAGATGCCCCATCTACACTAGTCCCACCTGCCTACTTCTGGCCCGTATCCCTCTAAACCCGTCCTATCCATGCACCTGTCCAAATGTCTTTTAAATGTTGTTATAGTACCTGCCTTAACTAACTCCTCTGACATCGACCGCCCTCTGTATGAAGAAAGTTGCCCCTCAGGTTCTTATTAAATCTTCCCCCGCTCACCTTAAACCCAGGTCCTCTGGTTCTTGATTCCCCTCCCTGGGTGAAAGACTCTGTGTATTCACCCTATCTATTCCCTATCGCTTCATCCCTTGTCCTGGCAACATTCTCGTAGGGCGGCACAGTGGCGCGGCAGGTAGAGCTGCTGCCTCACAGCACCATCGATTTGGGTTCGATCCTGACCTTGGGTGCTGTCAGGGTGTGGAGTTTGCAGATTCTCCCTGGGACCACGTGGGTTTTCTCTGGGTGCTCCAGCTTCCTCCCACATCCCAAGGAAGTGTGGATTTGTAGGTTAATTGGTCCTCTGTAAATTGCCCCTGGTGTGTAGGGTTGGTGTGATCTTGGTGGGCCTGTTTCCATGCTGTATCTCTAAACTAAACTAAAACAGAGTGAGGCCCAATGCAAATTGGGGGAACTGCACCTCATATTTTGCTTGGGCAGCTTACAACCCAGTGGTATGAACTCCCCTGACTCTCAGTCTGAAGAAGGGTTTCGACCCAAAATGTCACCTATTCCTTTTGCCCAGAGATGCTATCTGACCCAGTGAATTACTCCAGCTTTATGTGTCTACCTTTGGTATGAATATTGATATCTCTAACTTCAAACAAATCTCACCCGGTCCCACTCCCACCCTTTTTCTCCAAGTAGTTTCTCTGTCCTTCTGATTGATTTTACTGTTTGTATTGCCTTGTTCTCACCTTCCCCTCAGCCAACAATGAAATATTCTACATTTCCTTCATCACCATCTGAGTTTTCACACCTTACCCATCCATACCTCTGGACTCCCTGTCCCTTGACTCTCAGTCTGAAGAAGGGTCTCAACCCGAACCATCACCCTTCCTTCTCTCCAGAGATGCTGCCTGTCTTACTGAGTTACTCCAACATTTTGTGTCTAAAACAAAACTAAATTGTCTCTGCAATCTTTCCAGCTTAATGGGATCTTTTCTGCAGCAAGTTGACCAAAATAGAACATAATACACAAACAAGCAACTCAAAAACACGCAACAAAATATACACCAAATCTGTTGTGAATGTGTAGGACATTTGCAAGTAAAGGTTTACAAAGCAGAACACTGATATTGTGCTGCTTCATTTCTTTATAAGAATTATTTTCTAAGCTGCTTCTGAGCCAGTGAGGGATTTAATCAAGCACCAATCTGATTATAGTTTGAGTTGCCTCCTTAATCAACCCTCAAAGACAATCAGTGAGAGAATTTTAAGTCTATCAAAAGGGATTAGAGAGCCACAGACAAAATATTACCCTACACACCTCAATTACTGGGTCTTTTGGAGGTTACTATAGCAACTGCATGCAAATGAAAAGTAATCAAATAATGAGCAGAAGCGATTGCTACGATGGAGAAATTAAAATGGAGATCTGAATGGAGTTTTGATTCAGAGCACAATATTTGCATACATGTAGTGCTGACAGATGAACAATCTTGATTTTTGTGCAACTTTCACTCCCTGTTTCCACTTTTTTCTCCATCTGGCCTGTTCGATTTTATGCTGTTGTTTTGTCCTGTGTCCCTCTTCGCCTTTGACCCCTGCGGCTATGCATTTTATTTGTTTTGCTTGTTTTTCTTTGCTTTGACTTTTAATCCATTGAGAGCTGCTTACTCAAGATTCCTGCATCTGCAGCTCCATGTGTATCTACCTTAATCAGTTTGTACCCGTCTTTGTACCGAATAGCCTCTGGTACGTTATAAAGCTTCAAAGAACAACCCCTAATCTAATGAGGTAACTACTCACTTTACTTCCGTTTAAAATTCTGTTCTTTGTTATTGGCCTGTAATCCTGGTTCAAATCCAATTTATAATGTTCATTCCTATCATGCCCGTTTTCCCGGTGTTGTTTTGGTGCTAATCTGTTGGAAATGTAAAGAATTATCGTCATTCACTTTTAATTACAAACAGATATCCAGATTAGCTAACTAGGAGTGTAATCCTAAACACCATAGGATTGCAGGAATTTAGAATCACAGAAACATGAATATCCTCTTATTCCACATTTAAGCGGACATCCTTAAACACAGGAACAGATCCTTCTGCCCACTATGCCTTATCAGCATTACATCCCTGTTTTTGTATACAAGCCCTCTCGAAATAATGCGTTTGCTTTCTTTACTACTTAGAAACATGGACACGTAGAAAATAGGTGCAGGGGGAGGCCATTTGGCCCTTCGAGCCAGCACCGCCATTCATTGTGATCATGGCTGATCGTCCCCTATCAATAACCCGTGCCTGCCTTCTCCCCATGTGCCTTGACACCACTAGCCCCTAGAGCTCTATCTAACTCTCTCTTATATCCATCCAGTGACTTGGCCTCCGCTGCCCTCTGTGGCAGGGAATTCCATAAATTCACAACTCTCTGGGTGAAAAAGTTTTTTCTCACCTCAGTCTTAAATGACCTAGAAACATAGAAACATAGAAATTAGGTGCAGGAGCAGGCCATTTGGCCCTTCGAGCCTGCACCACCATTCAATATGATCATGGCTGATCATCCAACTCAATATCCTGTACCTGCCTTCTCTCCATACCCCCTGATCCCTTCAGCCACCAGGGCCACATCCAACTCCCTCTTAAATATGGCCAACGAACTGGCCTCAACTACCTTCTGTGGCAGAGAATTCCACAGATTCACCACTCTCTGTGTGAAAAACGATTTTCTCATCTCGGTCCTAAAAGACTTCCCCCTTATCCTTAAACTGTGACCCCTTGTCCTGGACTTCCCCAATATTGGGAACAATCTTCCTGCATCTAGCCTGTCCAACCCCTTAAGAATTTTGTAAGTCTCTATGAGATACCCCCTCAATCTTCTAAATTCCAGCGAGTACAAGCCGAGTCTATCCAGTCTTTCATCATATGGAAGTCGTGCCATCCCAGGAATCAGTCTGGTGAACCTTCTCTGTACTCCCTCTATGGCAAGAATGTCTTTCCTCAGATTAGGAGACCAAAACTGTACGCAATACTCCAGGTGTGGCCTCACCAAGACCATGTACAACTGCAGTAGAACCTCCCTGCTCTTGTACTCAAATCCCTTTGCTATGAATGCTAACATACCATTCGCTTTCTTCACAGCCTGCTGCACCTGCATGCCTACTTTCAATGACAGGTGTACCATGACACCCAGGTCTCGCTGCATCTCCCCTTTTCCTAATCGTCACCATTTCAAATAATAGTCTACCTTCCTGTTTTTGCCACCAAAGTGGATAACCTCACATTTATCCACATTATACTGCATCTGCCATGCATTTGCCCACTCACCCAGTCTATCCAAGTCATCCTGCAGCCTCCTAGCATCCTCCTCACAGCTAACACTGCCCCCCAGCTTCGTGTCATCCGCAAACTTCGAGATGTTGCATTTAATTCCCTCGTCCAAATCATTAATGTATATTGTAAATAGCTGGGTCCCAGCACTGAGCCTTGCGGCACCCCACTAGTCACTGTCTGCCATCCTGAAAAAGGACCCGTTCACTCCTACTCTTTGCTCCTGTCTGCCAGCCAGTTCTCTATCCACATCAATACTGAACTACCAATACCGTGTGCTTTAAGTTTGTATACCAATCTCTTGTGTGGGACCTTGTCGAAAGCCTTCTGAAAGTCCAGATATAACACATCCACTGCTTCTCCCTATCCACTCTACTAGTTACATCCTCAAAAAATTCAATAAGATTCGTCAGACATGATTTACCCTTCGTAATCCATGCTGACTTTGTTCAATGATTTCACCACTTTCCAAATGCGCTGCTATCCCATCTTTAATAATTGACTCTAGCAGTTTCCCCCACTACCGATGTTAGACTAACTGGTCTGTAATTCCCTGTTTTCTCTCTCCCTCTCTTTTTAAAAAGTGGGTTACATTAGCTACCCTGCAATCCTCAGGAACTACTCCAGAATCTAAAGAGTTTTTGAAAAATGATCACTACGACATCTGCTATTTCTGGGGCTACTTCCTTAATACCCTGGGATGCAAAAGAATAAATCGGGGAAGGTAGTGCATCCGTGGATAACAAGGAAATCAGGGATAGTATCAAAGCAAAGGATGATGCGTACAAAGTAGCCAGAAAAAGCAGCATACCAGAGGACTGGGAGAAATTCAGAGACCAGCAGAGGAGGACAAAGGGCTTAATTAGGAAAGGAAAAATAGATTATGAAAGAAAACTGGCAGGGAACATAAAAACTGACTGCAAAGGTTTTTATAGATATGTGAAGAGAAAGAGGTTAGTTAAAACAAATGTAGGTCCCTTGCAGTCAGAAACAGTGAGTTGATCATGGGGAACAAGGATATGGCGGACCAATTGAATAACTACTTTGGTTCCGTCTTCACTAAGGAAGACATAAATAATCTGCCGGAAATAGCAGGGGACCCGCGGGTCAAAGGAGGAATTGAGTGAAATCCAGGTCAGTCGGGAAGTGGTGTTGGGTAAATTGAATAGATTAAAGGCCGATAAATCCCCAGGGCCAGATAGGCTGCATCCCAGAGTAACTTAAGGAAGTAGCTCAGGAAATAGTGGATGCATTAGTGATAATCTTTCAAAACTCTTAGATTCTGGAGTAGTTCCTGAGGATTGGCGGGTAGCAAATGTAACCCCTCTTTTTAAGAAGGGAGGAGAGAGAAAACGGGAATTACAGACCAGTTAGTCTAACATCGGTAGTGGGGAAACTGCTAGAGTCAGTTATTAAAGATGGGATAGCAGCACATTTGGAAAGTGGTGAAATCATTGGACAAAGTCAGCATGGATTTACAAAAGGTAAATCATGTCTGACGAATCTTGTGGAATTTTTTCGAGGATGTAACTAGTAGCGTGGATAAGGGAGAACCAGTGGATGTGGTATATCTGGACTTCCAGAAGGCTTTCGACAAGGTCCCACATAAGAGATTAGTATACAAACTTAAAGCATACGGTATTAGGGTTCAGTATTGATGTGGATAGAGAACTGGCTGGCAAACAGGAAGCAAAGAGTAGGAGTAAACGGGTCCTTTTCACAATGGCAGGCAGTAACTAGTGGGGTACCGCAGGGCTCAGTGCTGGGACCCCAGCTGTTTACAATATATATTAATGATCTGGATGAGGGAATTGAAGGCAATATCTCCAAGTTTGCGGATGACACTAAGCTGGGGGGCAGTGTTCGCTGTGAGGAGGATGCTAGAGACTGCAAGGTGACTTGGATAGGCTGGGTGAGTGGGCAAATGTTTGGCAGATGCAGTATAATGTGGATAAATTGAGGTTATCCACTTTGGTGGCAAAAACAAAAGCAGACTATTATTTTAAATGGTGGCCGATTAGGAAAAGGGGAGATGCAGCGAGACCTGGGTGTCATGGTACACCAGTCATTGAAAAGTAGGCATGCAGGTGCAGCAGGCAGTGAAAAAAGCGAATGGTATTTAGCTTTCATAGCAAAAGGATTTGAGTACAGGAGCAGGGAGGTTCTACTTCAGTTGTACAGGGTCTTGGTGAGACCACACCTGGAGTATTTGCGTACAGTTTTGGTCTCCAAATCTGAGGAAGGACATTATTGCCATAGAGGGAGTGCAGAGAAGGTTCACCAGACTGATTCCTGGGATGTCAGGACTGTCTTATGAAGAAAGACTGGATAGACTCGGTTTATACTCTCTGGAATTTAGAGATTGAGAGGGGATCTTATAGAAACTTACAAAATTCTTAAGGGGTTGGACAGGCTAGATGCAGGAAGATTGTTCCCGATGTTGGGGAAGTCCAGGACAAGGGGTCACAGCTTAAGGATAAGGGGGAAATCCTTTAAGACCGAGATGAGAAAGACTTTTTTCACACAGAGAGTGGTGAGTCTCTGGAACTCTCTGCCACAGAGGGTAGTTGAGGCCAGTTCATTGGCTATATTTAAGAGTGAGTTGGATGTGGCCCTTGTGGCTAAGGGGATCAGAGGGTATGGAGAGAAGGCAGGTACGGGATACTGAGTTGGATGATCAGCCATGATCATATTGAATGGCGGTGCAGGCTCGAAGGGCTGAATGGCCTACTCCTGCACCTAATTTCTATGTTTCTATGTTTCTATGCAGCCTATCTGCCCTGGGGATTTATCGGCCTTTAATCCATTCAATTTACCTAACACCACTTTCCGGCTAACCTAGATTTCACTCATTTTCCTCCATCTCATTGACCCGCGATCCCCTGCTATTTCCGGCAAATTATTTATGTCTTCCTTAGTGAAGACAGAACCAAAGTATTATTCAATTGGTCTGCCATGTCCTTGTTCCCCATGATCAATTCGCCCGTTTCTGACTGCATGGGACCTACATTTGTTTTAACTAATCTTTTGCGCTTCACATATCGATAAAAACTTTTGCAGTCAGTTTTTTATGTTTCCTGCCAGTTTTCTTTCATACTCCATTTTCCCTTTCCTAATTAAGCCCTGTGTCCTCCTCTGTTGGTCTCTGAATTTCTCCCAGTCCTCTGGTAGGCTGCTTTTTCTGGCTAATTTGTACGCTTCATCTTTTTCTTTGATACTATCCCTGATTTCCCTCGTTATCCACGGATGCGCCACCTTCCCTGATTTATTCTTTTGCCATACTGGATGAACAATTGTTGTAGTTCATCCATGCAGTCTTTAAATGCCTTCCATTGCATATCCACCGTCAACCCTTCAAGAATCAATTGCCAGTCGATCTTGGCCAATTCACGTCTCATACCCTCAAAGTTACCTTTCTTTAAGTTCAGGACCCGTGTTTCTGAATGAACAATGTCACTCTCCATCCTAATGAAGAACTCAACCATATTATGGTCACTCTTGCCCAAGGGGCCACGTACAACAAGGCTGCTAACTAACCCTTCCTCATTACTCAATATCCAGTCTAGAATAGCCTGCTCTCTCGTTGGTTCCTCCACATGTTTGTTTAGAAAACTATCCCGCATACATTCCAAGAAATCCTCTTCCTCAGCACCCCTGCCAATTTGATTCACCCAATCTATATGTAGATTGAAGTCACCCATTATAACGGTTTTACCTTCGTTGCACGCATTTCTAATTTCCTGTTTGATGCCATCCCCAACTCCACTACTACTATTAGGTGGCCTGTACACAACACCCACTAGCGTTTTCTGCCCCTTAGTGTTTCGCAGCTCCACCCATATCGATTCCACATCCTCCAAGCTAATGTCATTCCTTTCTATTGCGTTAATCTCCGCTCTAACCAGCAACCCTACCCCACCTCCTTTTCCTCTCTGTCTATCCTTCCTGAATATTGAATATCCCTGGATGTTCAGCTCCCAGCCTTGGTCACCCTGGAGTCATGTCTCCGTGATCCCAACTATATCATAATTATTAATAGCTATCTGCACATTCAACTCATCCACCTTATTACGAATGCTCCTCGCATTGAGACACAAAGCCTTCAGGCTTGCTTTTACAACATTCTTGGCCCTTTTAAAATTATGCTGAAAAGTGACCCTTTTAGATTTTTGCCCTGGATTTGTTTTCCTGCCACTTTTCACCTTGCTACCTATTGCTCCTATCCTCATTTTACACCCCTCTGTCTCTCTGCTCACACATTTAAGAAACCCTCCACTTCTTATTCTCCGTTTGTTATTTTTTTCTTCTTTCCTCCCTACGTGTTGCGTCTGACTGCTTCTCTTCTCTGCCTCCTGCCTCACAAACGGACTACTTGCCTTCTCTATTTGAGTCCCTCCCCCCAACCTACCCTTTATTCTAAGACTGTGGCCCCCGGTTCTAGACTTGCCCCACATTGGGAACATTTTTCCGGCATCTAGCTTGTCCAGTCCTTTTATCTTATATCTTATATTACTAAAAGTCTGATCTTGACCGCTTTTGGCTCGCTGTGCTGTGATTTCCGAGAGAACGCTGTCACCTGCGGCTGTCATTTTTGGCCACCTCGCTCAGAGCCCCCCCCTCCACCTTCCTGGACTGGAGGATTTTTCCCATTGATGAAAAATCAGAGAGATATTAATGTTTTTAACTGCCTGTAAAAGGTTGTTTGGGGGGGGGGGGGGGGGGTTGGGTGAAGTGAAAAGGAACTGCCTGCAAATGGTTGTTTAGGTTGAAGTGAAAAGGCACTGCCTGCAAATGGTTGCTTGGGGGGGTTTGGGTTGAAGTGAAAAGGCACTGCCTGCAAATGGCTGTTTGTGGTTGGTGAAGTGAAAAGGCACTGCCTGCAAATGGTTTTTGGGGTTTGGGTTGAAGTGAAAAGGCACTGCCTGCAAATGGTTGTTTGGGGGGTTTGGGTTGAAGTGAAAAGGCACTGCCTGCAAATGGTTGTTTGGGTTGAAGTGAAAAGGCACTGCCTGCAAATGGTTGTTTGGGGGGTTGAAGTGAAAAAGGCACTGCCTGCCTGCACTGCCTGCAAATGGTTGTTTGGGTTGAAGTGAAAAGGCACTGCCTGCAAATGGTTGTTTGGGTTGAAGTGAAAAGGCACTGCCTGCAAATGGTTGTTTGGGTTGAAGTAAAAAGGCACGGTCTGCAAATGGTTGTTTGGGTTGAAGTAAAAAGGCACTGCCTGCAAATGGTTGTTTGGGTTGAAGTGAAAAGGCACTGCCTGCAAATGGTTGTTTGGGGGATTTGAAAGTGAAAAGGCACTGCCTGCAAATGGTTGTTTTTGGGGGGTTTGGTTGAAGTGAAAAAGGCACTGCCTGCAAATGGTTGTTTGGGTTGAAGTGAAAAGGCACTGCCTGCAAATGGTTGTTTGGGGGGTTTGGGTTGAAGTGAAAAGGCACTGTCTGCAAATGGTTGTTTGGGGGGTTTGGGTTGAAGTGAAAAGGCACTGCCTGCAAATGGTTGTTTGGGTTGAAGTGAAAAGGCACTGCCTGCAAATGTTTTTTTGGGGGGTTTGGGTTGAAGTGAAAAGGCACTGCCTGCAAATGGTTGTTTGGGTTGAAGTGAAAAGGCACTGCCTGCAAATGGTTGTTTGGGTTGAAGTAAAAAGGCACGGTGCCTGCAAATGGTTGTTTGGGTTGAAGTAAAAAGGCACTGCCTGCAAATGGTCGTTTGGGTTGAAGTGAAAAGGCACTGCCTGCAAATGGTTGTTTGTGGGGTTTGGGTTGAAGTGAAAAGGCACTGCCTGCAAATGGTTGTTTGGGGGGTTTGGGTTGAAGTGAAAAGGCACTGCCTGCAAATGATTGTTTGGGGGGTTTGGGTTGAAGTGAAAAGGCATTGCGCGCTAATGGTTGTTTGGGGGGTTTGGGTTGAAGTGAAAAGGCACTGTGTGCAAATGGTTGTTTGGGTTGAAGTGAAAAGGCACTGCCTGCAAATGGTTGTTTGGGTTGAAGTGAAAAGGCACTTCCTGCAAATGGTTGTTTGGGGGGTTGAGTTGAAGTGAAAAGGCACTGCCTGCAAATGGTTGTTTGGCTAAACTTGACAACTTCCTGTTTGCACTATATTGATTTTAGATAAAACGCTGCCACTTACGGCTGTGATTTTTGGCCATCTTGCTCAGTCCCCCTCCGCTCATCAGGTGCAGAGGATTCTTCCCATCATTGAAAAACAAAAGTGTTATTAGCGTATAAATAATATTGAGAATCTCTCTCCTGTCAATCCTGCCATGAAGGCCGCACCTTTTCCAGTGGGAGGGGGAGGGATTATAAAACCCGGAAGTGTGGGTGTGGCTCAGTCTCTGCATGATGGGGGAGGGAGAGGTCAGGACTCTGTCTGAGCTGTGAATCAACTGAACACACTGAATGTCTACTGAACTGTGAGTGTGGTGTTTTGTGTGGTTTTCTGCTGGTTTTTCTGGTGGTTTCGCCCTGCTTGAAATAGTATGAAACTGCATTTGAATGTGGTGGCCTTGCACCCTGCATGAAATGGTATGAAACTGCATTTGAACGTGGTGTCGTTGCACGCTGCATGAAATGGTATGAAACTGCATTTGAATTTGATGGCCTTGCACCCTCCTCGAAATGGTATGAAACTGCACTTATATTTGGTGGCCTTGCACCCTGCTTGAAGTGGTATGAAACTGCACTTGAATTTGGTGGCCTTGCACCCTGCTTGAAGTGGTTGGAAACTGCACTTGAATTTGGTGGCCTTGCACCCTGCTTGAAATGGAATTTCAAGGAATAGCCGTGAGTCAACTACCAGCCGTGAGTGAGCTGCCAGCACATCAAGCTTGAGGGACTGAGCTGCCACCCCAAGAATCAATTTGGCCCACAATGTCCATACTAGCCCCTCTGGAGACCAGTAGTCTCTGCAGCCAACAACACCTATACCAGCACTCCAGAAAGCCCCCTCTCCCCTCCCCCCCCCCCACTGGCCACCAATATTGGAATTGGTGGAGAGGTGGAATATTGCGTTGGGGGACCAGCCCTCCCGTGTGAACATGGGACCCAACGGGTCCCACTTAGTCTAGTAATTTTATATGTTTCTATAAGATCCCCCCTCATCCTTCTAAACTCCAGTGAATACAAGCCTAATCTTTTCCATCTTTCCTCATATGACAGTCCCACCGTCCCAGGGATCAATCTCGTGAACCTACGCTGCACTGCCTCAATCACAAGGATGTCCTTCCTCAAATTAGGAGACCAAAACTGTACACAATACTCCAGATGTGGTCTCACCAGAGCCCTATACAACTGCAGAAGAACCTCTTTACTCCTTTACTGAAATCCTCTTGTTATGAAGGCCAACATTCCATTAGCTTTCATCACTGCCCGCTGTACCTGTACGCCAACTTTCAGTGACCGGTGTACAAGGATGCCCAGGTCTCGCTGCATCTCCCCCTTACCTAACCCAACCCCATTGAGATAATAATCTGCCCCCTTGTTTTTGCCGCCAAAGTGGATAACCTCACATTTATCTATATTATACTGCATCTGCCACGCATCTGCCCACTCACTCAACCTGTCCAGGTCACCCTGCAACCTCCTAACATCCTCTTCACAGTTCACACTGCCACCCAACTTTGTGTCATCTGCGAACTTGCTAGTGTTGCTCCTAATTCCCTCTTCCAAATCATTAATATATATGGTAAACAGATACGGCCCCAACACCGAACCTTGCGGCACTCCACTCGCCACTGTCCGCCATTCTGAAAAGGACCCGTTCACTCCTACTCTTTGCTTCCAGTCTGCCAACCAATTTTCTATCCATGTCCACACCCTACCCCCAATACCATGTGCTCTAATTTTAGCCACCAGTCTCCCATGCGGGACCTTATCAAAGCGTTCTGAAAGTCTAGATACACTGGCACCCCTTCATCCATTTTACTTGTCACATCCTCAAAAAATTCCAGAAGATTAGCCAAACATGATTTCCCTTTTATAAATCCATGTTGACTTGGACTAATCCTTTTACTGCTATCCAAATGCCCCATTATTACGTCTTTAATAATTGACTCCAGCATCTTTCCCACCACCGAAGTCAAGCTAACTGGTCCCCGTTTTCTCTCTCACTCCTTTCTTGAAAAGTGGGATAACATTAGCTATCCTCCAATCCACAGGAACTGATCCTGAATCTATTGAACATTGGAAAATGATCACCAATGCGCCCACTATTTCTAGAGCCACCTCCCTGAGGACCAGGCACGTGCCGTCAGGGTAGGCAAGGTAGGCACTGCTTACCCTGACTAAAATTATAACATCGTAATAACTAAATATAAATAGTAAAGGCATGGGAGAATTATGCCTATGTAAGAGATCGATCTCTTAGGTAGGCATAATTCTCCATTCCTTTCATCCGCAGCGCTTGTAACACGGGACACTCTGTGCAACCCACGTGCCGTCAGCGCTGCCTGAAGCCGTCAATGACAAGCAGGGCTGAAGGCAGCAGAAAGTCTGCCTTTGCAGCACTGCGCATGCGCATCGGTCTACTGCGCATGCACAGAGCAAGTTTCTTGGCGGGGTTTTCAAATATGGTTTGTCAATATTTTAAGTGTATGTTAAGTAACAAAGATAGAAGAATGGAGCTTGTGTACCAATAATGTGGTTAGTACATTTTGTGTTTATGTTTTTAAATACTGTATTTCCAGGGGTGTGGGGGGGGGGGGGGGGGGCGCGGGGGCGCGGGGTCGGAGAGAGCTCCTTTCACAGTGTTTGGGGAGTCTGGCCCGGGGTAAGGTTGCGGGAAGGGCACGAATGTTATGAATGAGGGGATTGCGATAATGCCACTTGCGACGCTCCTTGCACGGAGGCGTGGAATGCTACTGCATTGAGGCGGGGGGGGGGGGGGGGGGGGAGAGTAGCTCGGATGGCTGAGCGGCCGCCGGGCCGGACAGCGGAACCAGCCGCCACCTTAGCTCCTTCTGTCGGTCCCCGCTCACCTCTGGCAGCTCTCCGTCTACAAACCACTCTTCTGCCGCTCGCTGGCCTCACTCATTTCCTTAAATTCCGACAGCGCAATTGAGGTTTGCTCGGCTGTGGGAATTTAAGGATTTTCAGGAAGCCGCTGACATGAGCGAAGTCGGCGAACGGCAGGTGACAGGTGTTCCGATGGAGAGCACTGCCAGAGGTGAGCGGGCCGGCAGAAGGCGCTGAAGTGGCGGCCAGTTCTGCTGTCGGGTACCGTCGGCCCGCTCGTAGCTCCCCGAGCTGCTTCTATCCCCAGCTACAGTGCGGGGGCTTCGTGCCCGGAGAGCTGCGGCAGCGGTGAGTGAGTAAGTTTCTGCCATTATCCCCGACACCCTCCTTGTCAACACTCGTGCCCTCCCCACAACTTTACCCCTGACACAGACTCTCCACACGCTGTGAAAGGAACTGTTCCCACAATTGGTCTAGGACTAGGAAGCCTTGGGCAAATTGAAATGTCACGGTTTTTTGTTTATTTATTTATTTAACGGGAGCGAACAATCTGCGCATGTGCGGTTTAATATTTTTTTTTAGCGGACTGAGTGCCTTCCATGAGTAATTACTCACGGCACGTGCCTGCTGGGGACCCTGGGATGCAGACCATCAGGCCCTGGGGATTTATCATCCTTCAGTCCCATTAGCCTACCCAATACTATTTCTCGCCTAATGAAAATTTATTTCAGTTCCTCTACCCCCTTAGATCCTCTGATCTCCAGTACTTTTGGGAGATTGTTTGTGTCTTCCTTAGTGAAGACAGATCTGAAGTACCTATTCAACTCTTCTGCAATTTCTTTGTTGCCCGTAATAATTTCACCCGTGTCTGCCTTCAAGGGACCCACATTTGACTTTGCTACTCTTTTCCACCTTAATATATCTAATGAAGCTTTTACTGTCCTTCTTTATATTCCTGTCCAGCTTCCCCTCGTACTTCATCTTTTCAGCATGTATTGCCCGTTTTGTTTCCTCCTGTTGTCCTATGAAAGTTTCCCAATCCTCTGGCTTCCGGCTACTCTTTGCTGTGTTATACATATTTTCTTTTAGTTTTATTCTATCCCTAACAACTCTTGTCAGCTACGGTTGCCTCCTACTCCCCTTAAAATCTATCTTCCTTTTTGGAATGAAATGATCCTGCGTCTTCCGGATTATGCCCAGAAATTCCTGCCATTGCTGTTCCACCGTCATTCCGGTTGGGATCCCTTTCCAGTCTACCATGGCCAGCTCCCTTCTCATGCCTCCATAGTCCCCTTTGTTCAACTGCATCACTGACACTTCCGATTTAATCTTCTCCTTCTCAAATTACAGATTAAAACAAATCATATTATGATCACTACCTCCAAGCGGTTCCTTGCCCTCGAGTTCTGTTATTCTCTGGTTCATTGGACAACACTAAATCCAGAATTGCCTTTTCTCTGGTCGGCTCCATTACAAGCTGCTCTAAGAATCCATGTCGGAGGCACTCTACAAACTCTCTTTCTTGGGGGTCCTGACCAAACCTGATTTTCCCAGTCTACCTGCATATTGAAATCCCCCATCACCACAGTGGCATTACCTTTGTTACATGCCAGTTTTAACTCCTGCTGCAACTTACACCCTACATCCAGGCTACTATTTGGGGGTCTGCAGATAACACCAATTAGTGTCTTCTTGCCTTTACAATTCCTCAACTCAATCCACAGTGACTCTACCTCATCAGTCCCTATGTCTTCCCTCGCAAGGGACTGAATTGCATCCCTCACCACCGGAGCTACCAGGGCTCTCGCTTAACTTTTTTTCCCTGTTGCCAGCCGGGCAACCTTGGCAGCTTTTTAGGTTGCCAAATGACGGTTTAGGTGGTCATTGAAGACGGTTTGCATGACGCGTGCGATAATGTGCTCGGACGAAGTGCGTAGTTACCAGTCCGAATTATGCTCAATGAAGCATTCACATATTATGTTCAAGAAGGAACTGCAGATGCTGGAAAATCAAAGGTAGACAAAAGTGCTGGAGAAACTCAGCGGGTGCAGCAGCATCTATGGAGCGAATGAAATAGGCAATGTTTCAGGCCGAAACCCATCAGTCTGAAGAAGGGTCCACATTCACATATTATTTCTGATTCAAATAACTCACAAACTAAACATATTCACCAATCAAGACATGATATATACCACAATGACATGCAGCAAAATTATAATACAATAACTCAACTCTTTTTACACATTGCAATTAATGCAATTTCTATTAGTTCTTTCCACTTCCAAACAAAAATGTGGTTGGATTATTCAGCATATGATCAACCTGTGTCAATAAATCCTGGAGCATGGTAACAGATATGCTTAACCATACACACTACAGATTGATGCCAGCATGTTTTCTGTGAAGGACCGAAAATTACCATGACATGGCCATAGCTTGGGTCGTTATTGCTGTTGGTACAGAAACACTCTCGCTTCCCACATAATTTATCCATAACAAAATATACAGGTTGCAAGGAAATTTCTAAAGGCATTTTATGATAATAGCTGTTAAAACCGACTATACCCATCTGACAGGTTAAACATTACACTAACTTACAAGAGATGGACAAAGGACATAACTGCAGCAAATGTTCTTTTGGTAATATGTTTAAAGGTGTCAAAACAAATAATAACATTGGGAATTAATACATATTTGATTACATTCCATTTCAAACATAATCAATGTTCGCTGTGAAGACCATGAAGCACAATAGGGTCAGGGGGTGTGTGAAACAGTGCGGGGTGGATAGGTGGCGGGGGGATTGAGAAGGCAGTCGGTGCGGAATGGATGGACTGAGGAAGGTGAATTAGTACGGGTTGGTTGGGGGGGATCAGTATAGGATGAATGGGCGTTCAGTACAGGATGAATGGGAGTAGACAAAAATGCTGGAGAAATTCAGCGGGTGAGGCAGCATCTATGGAGCTAAGGAAATAGGCAACGTTTTGGGTCGAGTCCCTCCTTCAGACTGTTCCCCCCATTCTTCTTGAATGCGGTTATCAGTACAGGATGGGTGGTGGTGGTGGTGGTGCGCTCCTCTGACAACATCGCCCCGCTGCCTTGGCCGTCCCTGTCCAACGCCAAAGTGCCGCCGCCAGAGGGGGTGGCGGTTGGGACTCCTCGCCACCGCCTCCCCTCCTCCGCCAGCAAGGTGCGGGGCCGAGCTGTGCAGCTCAAAGATCCTATAGCTATATGGGTGCAGCTGCTTCAGACGGCGGAAGGAGACCTCCGCCTCCCTTGCTCCCTCTCCGTCTCTCTCCCTCGCTCCCTCCCTCCCTCCCTCCCTCCCTCCTCCCGGCCTCGGCATGCGAGAGGGGTTGTTTTGAAAGCGCCGTTACCAAGGCGATAGCGGCCGCTGATGGCAAACCGCAAAAGGCGCTTTCAAAACAACCCCTCTCGCACGCCGAGGCCGGGAGGAGGGAGGGAGGGAGAGGGAGTTCTCCTTCCGCCGAGCGAGGTGCGGGAGGAGGAGGCGGTGGAGCCGCTGTCGCGGCAGCTGCTGCCGCTGTTTGGGGCACGTCATTCGCTCCGACCCTTCGTCACCCCGCTCCTAGTATCTTTACCCCGCAATCAAAGATACTAGAGGAATACAGCCGCCGCCGCTGACACGAGACGTCAGTTCCTATTCTCCAGAGATGCTGCCCGACCCGTGGACTTACTCCAGTTTTTTGCATCTACCGGTATAAACCAGTATTTAGGTGCCAAACCGGGCAAAATGAGTCGGCGTTTAGGTTGCCCGGCGGCACTTTCTGTGGTTAATGGCACCCGGGCAACTGCTAATTTCGAGCCCTGGCTACCCCCCCCTCCTCTGCCCACCTGCCTTTCCTTTCTATAGGATGTATAACCCTGAATATTAAGTTTCCATGCCCGATCCTCCTGCAGCCACGTCTCAGTAATCCCCACAATGTCATATCTACCAACCTCTAACTGAGTCTCAAGCTCATCTACTTTACTTCTTATACTTCGCGCATTCATATACAATACTTTTAATTCCTTACGCATCTCACCCTTCACATCGATCCCTATTACACTTGGCCATACTCTCGTATCCCTTTGTGAGCTTCCTTTCCCATTAATTCTGGGGTCATTAACTAACCTTTTACTCTCTTTCCCTTTAACTCCATCCTCGACTACCCCTTTAGACACCCCACCCCCTTTATTCAGTTTAAAACCACCCGTATTGCAGTGGCAAACCTGCCTGCCAGATTGCTGGTTCCCCACCTGTTAAGATGCAATCTGTTCCTTTTGTACAGTTCCCCCTTACTCAAAGACAGATCCCAGTGATCTAAGAAGCTAAATCCCTGCCCCCTGCACCAGTTCCTCAGCCACACATTCAGGTCCCGTATCTCCCTGTTCCTGCTCTCGCCAGCACGAGGAACTCGAAGCAAACTGGAGATAACCACCCTAAAGGTCCTTCTTTTTAGCATTTTTCCGAGCTCTCTAAAGTCACGCTGCAGAATATTCATCCCCTTCTTTCCGACATCGTTCGTGCCAACATACACTACCACTTCCGGCTGTTCACCTTTGCCCTTGAGGATTTTCTGCACTCTGTCCATGACATCCTGGATCCTGGCACCAGGAAGACAGCACACCATCCTTGAATCCCGTGTGTTCCTGCAGAAACCCCTGTCCGTACCTCTCACAATGGAGTCTCCAACTACAATGGCGTTGCCTGACGTTGGCCTCTTTGGTTTTGGCTCAACAGCCCTTTTTGTTTCACAAGCCAGTCCGCCACTCAGTGTGATAACGTCTTCTGTCCCGACAGCTTCTAAGTGGGTGAACCTGTTCAGAAGAGGTACAACACCCGGGGACGTTTGCATTCCATGTTTCCCTCCCTTTCTCAACATCACCCACCTTCTCTCTTCCAGTACCTTAGGTGTAACAATCTTATTGTAGGACTTGTCGAGGAACGACTCAGTTTCTCGCATGAACCTGAGGTCATCCACTTGCTTCTCCAGTTCCCCAACATGGTCCTTCAGGAGCTGTACCTGGATGCACTTCTCACATTAGTAGCAGCCAGAGGCACCAGCAGTGTCCTTGACCTCCCACATACTGCAAGCATCACACTGAATCAGCTTGATTCCATTTGCAGATTAACTTTTTGGAAATCCTGCACCAGCATTCCCAAGTCCCTTTGCACTTCTATTTTCTGGATTCTCTCCCCACTCATTCCTTCTACCAAAATGCATGTCTGCACACTTTGCTACGCTATATTCCATCTGCCACTTCTCTGCCCACTCTCCCAACCTGTGCAAGTCCTTCTACAGAGTCGCTGCTTTCTCCACACTACCTGCCCCTCCACCAATTTTCATATCGTCCCCAAACTTGGCCACAAAGCCTTTAATCCCCTGGTCCAAATCATTAGTATACAACATGAAGAGCAGCGGCCCCAGCACCGACCCCTGCGGAACTCTGCTAGACACTGGTGTTAGTGTGTGGGATGATCGATGGTCGGCGCGGATACAGTGGGCACTGTACCTGTAAACTAAATTAAAACAAAAAACTAAAGCCTCCAGCTGCAAGGGGGCGGAGGTAAAGGCCCTGTCCCAATGCGGCGACCTAATTTGCGAGTGTAGAAGAGTTTAGGAGAGTATGGAAAAGTGTCGTGTTGAAGACCTCCTTCGACTATGTAGAAGACCTCCTTCGATCTCATTCCTCCTCCTTCGACTATGTAGAAGACTAGCTTTGATAGCTTCAGGAAAATTGGACACCGCATAGTGGAGAGTGATGACGATCTCCTTCAACTATGTTGAAGACTATCTACGACTCCCTTCGACTACCCTCGACTACCCTCGATTATCTATGAATTACATGCTGACCATGGCGACCTTTTTTTACTCGCGGGCATTTTTCAGCATGCTAAAAAAAAACGCTGCGACCTAACTGAGGCCTCGAGTACGCGGGGACTACTCTCGAGCATGAAGGAGAGTTACAAAGACCTCCTAGGACCTCGTGTCGACCATGCTGCGAGATTGAGTCGAGGGCAAACTTTTCTAAACTCGCCAATTAGGTCCTCGCAGTGGGACAGCCCCTTAACCCACTGCATCTCACTGACAAGTGGCTGCTAGATGTAGAAACTCACCAACTGCTTCCCAACAAGAGTCCAGAGTTCAGCTTTTCAATTGTCACATGAGCCAGCATTGAAACAATGAATGAACAGGAACCTGTGGAGCAACTGTTTCACACAGAGGGTGGTGGGTATATGGAATGAGCTGCCAGAGGAGGTAGTTCAGCCATGTACAATAACCTTGTTTAAAAGACATTTGGACAGATACATGGATAGGAAAGGTTTAGAGGGATATGGGCCAAATACAGGCAGGTGGGACTAGTGTAAATGGGGCATCATGGTTGGCATAGGCAAGTTGGGCTGAAGGGCCTGTTTCCATGTTCCAAGGCTAGGCTTGTTTTCCCTGGGGAAACTGGAGGTTGAGGGGACAACTGATAAAAGTTGATAAAGAAAGGCAGTAAAGAAGACATATGGTGTGCTTCACGTGTCGAGGCATTGAATATAAGAGTAAGGAAGTCATGATGCAACTTTATAGGACTCTAGTTAAGACGCATTTGGAGTATTGTGTACAGTTCTGGTTGCCTCATTACAGGAAGGATGTGGTGGCTTTGGAAATGGTGCAGAGGAGTTTTGGCAAAATGATGCTTGGTTTTAGCTACAAGAAGAACTTGTGATTGTTTTATCTAGAATATCAAAGTTTGAAGAGACACCTGATAGAAGTATATAAAAGTCTATTCTGGTAAATTCTATTCTGGTAGACAGTCAGAACCTTTTACAGGGGTGAACATGTCAAAGACTAGAGGGCATAGCTTGAAGGTGAGAGATGACCGGAACATTTTGTTTATACAGAGGGTGGTGGATACCTGGAACGCGCTGCGGGGGGGGGGGGGGTTAGTGGAGCCAGATACAATGGTAGCATTTAAAAGAGGTTTGGATAGTCCAGAGTAATAGAGTCATACAGCATGGAAACAGGTTCTTGGTTCCTATCTTTCCCCTCTCACCTTAAATCTATGTCCTCTGGTTCTTGATTCCTCATTCCTGAGGAAAAAAAAAAGTCCTATCAATTCCCCTCATGATCATATACAAGTCCAAAAGATCGCCCTGAGCATCCTACAGTGAGGAAGGAATAAGGGCCTAGGCGTCATGACGATGAGCCATGATGATGATATGCAAATATCATGGCCTTTGCATCAGCTGACTTGGAGGTCAGATCGCATGTGCACTGTGTAAGCCTAGGCAGGAGGCCATGGCTGAGTGAGATAATAAACACGGAGACCAAGGAATGTAACCTATAAATATTGTATCTGTATCATTATTCACATCTAAGGCCAGGATGTGACATTAGCGACGAGGATATTTCGGATATTTTAGATATTTTGGACTCGAAATCCGTGGCTTCGAGGTGGAAAAAGATTTTTTTTTAAATGGCGGTCGCTGGAGCTGGTTTCTTAGCTCTTCGTGGAGTTTCACACTTAGTACCGTCAGCGTGAGGTGGAATGCTTGGCTAGAGGAATTTGAAGCTTACGCCGACAGTCGCGGGCTCTTTCTTGAGGAGAGTACGCCGGGGCAGAAGGCGTCGCAGACAGCAATGCGCCATTTCACCGTGGGGTCAACGGTTCGAGAAATGTTTAAAACACTCCCTGATACCGGAATGAAGGAACACTATAAGAAAGCCGTTGCTGCTTTGAACAGTCATTATGTGGTGGTGCCGAACGCTACATTTAAATGCCATTTATTCCATAAAACAATGCAGGAAGAGGGCAAGACTGTTGCTCAATTTGTGACGAGGCTCAGACTGGTGTGTCTGCAGCATGCAAATATGTAGCTGCTGATGTGGAAAACCAGATATTGGATCAGGTTTTCCAGCATTGCAGGCCAGACAAGCTCGGGAGAAGGCTGCTAGAAAAAGGGGGTGAGTTAAACCTTAATGATGCTTTGTCGATTGCAGCAGCACTGGAAGCTGTTGGGGGACAATTTCACAGCATGAAATTGAAAGATTCCAAGGCTGGGCAAGTTAACCAGCTGTCCTACGGTAGACCAAGAAGTATGCCTGAACGTGAGATCGAGTGTTACAGGTGTGGCAACAAGGGACACATAGGGCAAGATGCATGGTGTCCAGCAACAGGTAGAACTTGTAGGGAATGTGGAGACAAAGATCATTTTGCAACAAAATGTAAAAGTAAGGCCAGGGACAAGACAAGTGATTACGACAAGAAAGGGAAGTCCAGTGAAAAGAAAGACAGGCCTTGGCAGAAAAAGAAGGGTCACGCCCGTCATGTAGAGGGTGATTACGGAAGTGATGAAGACAGTGATGAAAAGGAATTATCAGTTTGCATTGAATGAGAGCCATCACGAGAAAGTTGCAGTGACCATCGGAGGTGTCACAGTGCCAGTGATTGTAGATTCTGGTAGCGACAGCAACGTAAGTGACAGATTCTTTTTGGGAATGCTTGAAACAGCAGAAAATCAAGTGCACATCAAGGAGGTGTGCTAGGAAGTTATATCCATACACCACAACTAAACCATTGCAGACCATTGGATGTTTCACAGCTAACGTAGAAGTCGGAGATAGAGAAACTGAAGCAGAATTTGTGGTGATAGAGGAGAAGGGAGAACCTCTGCTGAGTAGAAATACAGCTCGAGAGCTGGGAGTGCTTCACATTGGAGTGCGTGTCAATTCAGTGCAGTTATATGATGACAAGAGACAGGGATTTCTTTCAGTATTCCAAGGGGTTGTAAAATTGAAAGACCGGCAAGTGAAGTTAGCCATTGATGAAAATGTTAAACCGATAGCTCAACCGGTGCGGAGAACGCCATTTGGACTTCATGGAAAAGTAGAAGTTAAAATCAAGGAGTTGATTGATCAGGACATTATTGAACCAATAAGTGAAGAGCATGACAGGAGGTTGAAGCTAGTGTTGACTAAACTTCAAGAAGCAGGACACACTGTGAATGTGTGCAAGTTTGGCGTCTCTGAGATGGATTTCATGGGACACAGACTCGCAAGTGAAGGGCTGAACCCGGCCAAAGCTAAAGTGAAAGCTGTTGCAGATGCACGTGCACCTCAGAATGCAACCGAGATGAGGAGTTTTCTAGGACTGGGGTCAATTATTGTGCAAAATGTATTCCAAATTTTGCTACACTGGCAGATCCACTGAGAAAGTTGACCAGGAAAGACGTACCGTTCCAGTTTGGTCGTGAAGCATTCAAATCATTGAAACAGAGTCTAATGAGTGCAGAAACCCTTGGATATTATGATCCAGCTGCACCAATAAAAGTCATAGCAGATGCTAGTCCGGTGGGCTTAGGAGCAGTGCTGGTACAGACATATGCAGATGGACCCAGAATCACAGCATATGCCAGTAGATCAATAACCAGCGTGGAGAGAAGCTATTCTCGAACAGAGAAAGAAGCACTGGGACTAGTGTGGGCCTGTGAAAGGTTCCATGCACACTTGTACGGCATTGAATTTGAACTTGTTACAGATCACAAGCCGCTGGAAGTGATCTGTTCGACAAGGTCTGAGCCATGTGCCAGAATAGAACGTAGGGTGCTGAGACTCCAACAGTACAAGGACAAAGTAGTCCGCATTACTGGGAAAGCAAACATCGCAGACCTGCTGTTGAGACCGTTGAAGGAGGAACAGCTGGAAACAACATCCACGCTGGAGCTGGAAGCAGAGAACTTTGTTCACTTTGTCGCAATTCAGGCAATGCCAAGAGTCGTGACAACAATAGACAATCGACAATAGGTGCAGGAGGAGGCCATTCGACCCTTCGAGCCAGCATCGCCATTAAATGTGATCATGGCTGATCATCCCCAATCAGTACCCCGTTCCTGCTTTCTCCCCATATCCCCTGACTCCATTATTTATAAGAGCTCTATCTAGCTCTCTCTTGAAAGCATCCAGAGAACCTGCCTCCTCTGCGGCAGAGAATTCCACAGACTCACCACTCTCTGTGAGAAAAAGTGTTTCCTCGTCTCCGTTCTGGTCTCCCCCAACATCGGGAACATGTTTCCTGCCTCTAGCGTGTGTCCAAGCCCTTAACAATCTTATATGTTTCAATGAGATCCCCTCTCACCCTTCTAAACTCCAGAGTGTACAAGCCCAGCTGCTCCATTCTCTCAGCATATGACAGTCCCGCAATCCTGGGAATTAACCTTGTAAACCTACGCTGCACTCCCTCAATAGCAAGAATGTCCTTCCTCAAATTAGGGGACCAAAACTGAACACAATACTCCAGGTGTGATCTCACTACAGCTCTGTACAACTGCAGAAGGACCTCTTTGCTCCTATATTCGATTCCTCTTGTTATAAAGGCCAATATGCCATTCGCTTTCTTCACTGCCTGCTGTACCTGCATTCTTACTTTCATAGACTGATGTACAAGGACCCCCAGATCCCGTTGTACTTCCCCTTTTCCCAACAACGCCATTTAGATAGAAATCAGCCTTCCTGTTTTTGGTACCAAAGTGGATAACATTTATCCGCATTAAACTGCATCTGCCATGCATCTACACACTCCCCCAACCTGTCCAAGTCACCCTGCATTCTCATAGCATCCTCCTCACAGTTCACACTGCCACCCAGCTTTGTGTCATCTGTAAATTTGCTAATGTTACTTTGAATCCCTTCATCCAAATCATTGATGAATATTGTAAATAGCAGCGGTCCCAGCACAGAGTCTTGCAGTACCCCACTAGTCACTGCCTGCCATTCTGAAAGGGACCCATTAATCCCTACTCTTTGTTTCCTGTCTGCCAACCACTTCTCTATCCATGTCAGCACTCTACCCCCAATACCATGTGCCCTAATTTTGCCCACTAATCTCCTGTGGGACCTTATCAAATGCTTTCTGAAAGTCCAGGTACACTACATCTACTGGCTCTCCCTTATCCATTTTCCTAGACTACGAAGGAATTTCAAAGCGAATCAGAACATGATCCTGAATTCAAAGATATCAGAGAGCGTATTCTCTCTGCAACAGTGGGCAACAGGATCAGTGCCCTTACAAAGCATATGTTCCCATAAAAGATGAATTTTGTGTAATTGGTCAGTGTGTGCTGAGAGGTAGCAGATTGGTGATCCCGCAGGCACTACGGCCAAGGATGGTGCCATTAGCTCACGAAGGACATTTAGGCATCGTCGGTACTAAACAGAATTTGCGGAACAAAGTGTGGTGGCCAGGTTGTGAGAAAGATGCCAAAAAATTTGTCAAGACCTGTCACGGATGCCAAATCAAAAGCAGGAGCAACCCACCAGAACCAACTAGAAGTACAAAGTTGCCAACAGGACCATGGGTTGACGTAGCTGTTCCGACAATGGACCACAGTTTGTTTCTGAGACATTTTCTGAATACATGAGAATCACAGGCATCCATCAACACAAGGTGACTCCGAAATGGCCACAAGCTAACGGAGAAGTAGAGAGACAAAACCAGTCCATAGTGAAGAGGATACGAATCGCCCATGCCGAGGGAAAAACTGGAAGGAGGCACAGTTAGCATACTCGCTCAATGACAGGGAAAGGTCCAGCAGAAGCTTTGTTTGGAAGGAAAATTCACACTAAAATACCAGAAGTGCGAGAATTCACGGAAGACCAGGAGCTGACAGACTGTGATGCTGAAAAGAAAGGTGCGGCAAAATGGTATGCCGACTTGAAACGAGGAGCCAGGCACTCTGAAATAATGCCTGGGGATGATGTGCTAGTGAGGCGAAATGATGGCGGTAAGATAGACACTCCTTACCATTGTCAGCCATACAATGTTGTATCGGGGAGCGGCAACATGGTGACAGTCAAGTCTCCAGAAGGTGTTTTCTGCAAGAGAAATGTATCGAGCGTCAAAAAGTGCATGTCCAGGGACACACAAAACGAGGTGGCCCAAAATCCACCAAGAGCTACTGATTCAGAGGGGCCAGACGACATTTCCAAGGTGGTGACCAGAGTTCCAGAGGCAGCACGCTGCAACGCAGGTGGTGAGCAGAGAAGGTGTCTGGGTGACAACACTTTACCAGATTGTACAGGCTCTGATGCTTCTGTGCCAACTGGTAGACCAAAACGTGAAAGGAGAGTCCCCAAGCGATACGGCGATTTTGTACTAAAGATTATGATACTGTTTATTATGATAGTTTATTATGAGCAAGGAGTTTATTCAGGTTACAAGAGTTTTTTTACCTGAAAGAGTTTATTCAGGTAAAAAGTTGCATTTGTTTTTTAGTTGTAGTGCATCTGTTTCATGAGTTATTGGAACACAAATGAAAATACAAATATGTTTTGTAAGACTTTAATTGGAAAGTATATTAGGAATAAAACATATTAATTTAAAGTTTAATTCTGGTAAAGGTGGTATGTCATGACCACGAGTCCTGATGATGATATGCAAATATCATGACCTTTGCATCAGCTGACTTGGAGGTCAGCTCGCATGTGCACTGTGTAAGGCCAGGCAGGAGGCAATGGCTGAGTGAGATAGTAAACACAGACCTATAAATGTTGGGCCAGTATCGTTATTATTCCACATCTGAGGCCAGGATGTGACACATACCTTGACCGATGAAGGTCAACCTGCCGAGGGGCTTCTTGACCACTGTACTGACAGGACAGACAGCACCTGTAGTCAGGGTCCAACCCGGGTCTGTGGCGCTGTCTGGAGGCAACTCTGGCTGCGCCACCATGCCGCCTAATAGTAGAAACAAGGAACTGCAGATGCTGGTTAATACACAAAAAGACACAAAGCGCTGGCGTAACTGAGCAGCATCTCTGGTGAACATGGATAGGCGATGTTTCAGTCCGAGGGAGGGTCCCGATGCCACTGATCCATGTTCTCCAGAGATGCTGCCTGACCCGCTGAGTTACTCCAGCACTGTGACTTTTAGTGCATTAAACCAGCATCATGGAAACTGAATAAGAGTTGGTTTTGGTGTCATGTTGAGCACAAACGTTGTGTTAAGTTCAATGCTCTGTGACTATAAGGGTGGAAGATGTGTAGACATAGTATTTGCCCAGCCTGATATTGTGCAATCTTAGGGGGGGTAAATAAGAATGAGATGAATGAATGTTTCTGGTGCATTGGTCAGGCCACACTCGGGTAAAGATTAGCGCTGATCTCGGCCTCTCCATTACTCTAACCTAGCGAGCATGCCGTTTCACAATCGTGTGGGGATAGGCTGCTCGCTGACAAACCTGCCCCCTCCCGTCGGGGTGCAGCCGGCGCCGGCTCGGGCTCGGCGCCGCACTCCGCTGGAGCCCGGCTGGGAGAGCAGCGCGGCGCCGGGACAGTGCGCTCGCTGTGAGTGGCGAGATACCTGGCGACGGCTGCCCGCGGACCGCACCGACCGACCGGCCGCACCGACCGCACCGACCGGCGGGGGGCTGCCAAGCAGCGGCGTGTATGTGCTCACCCACCGGGAAGTGAACGGGGAACGTTGCCACAAAGGGTACACAAAAAGCTGGAGAAACTCAGCGGGTGCAGCAGCATCTAAGGAGCGAAGGAGATAGGCGACGTTTCGGGCCGAGACCCTTCTTCAGAGTCTGAAGAAGGGTCTCGGCCCGAAACGTCGCCTATCTCCTTCGCTCCTTAGATGCTGCTGCACCCGCTGAGTTTCTCCAGCTTTTTGTGTACCCTCGATTCTCCAGCATCTGCAGTTCCTTCTTTAAAACGTTGCCACAAAGATGCGGGGCGTGGGAAGTTGCCGAGGCTGTGAACGAGAATGTGTGTGTGTGTGTGTGTGTGAAGGAAAGAATGAGTGTGAGAGAGCGTGTGTTTGAAGGAGGGAGAGAGAGAGGGCGTGTGAGAGGAAGTGAGTGTGTATGCAAGAGAGTGTGTGAGAGAGTGAGTGTGTATGAGGGAAAGAGAGTGTGTGAGAGAGTGTGTATGAGGGAAAGAGTGTGTGAGAGAGCGAGTGTGTGTGTGAGAGAGAGTGAGTGAGTGTGTGTGAGAGGCAGCGTGTGAGAGAGTGAGTGAGTGTGTGAGGGAGCGAGTGAAAGAGTGTGTGTGAGAGGCAGTGAGTGAGAGAGAGTGAGTGTGTGAGAGAGAGAGAGTGAGTGTGTGTGCAAGGAGGCAGCGTCTGGGGCTGGGAGCCCAGTTCATGCCACAGACGGGCGGAACACCGTCAGCCCACAGAGTTGCTCGGCCCCGGGGGTGGAGCTGGGCGGAGGGTGGGGGTGGGGGGTGCGGAGGCTGGGGCAGGTGTGAGGGGTGGGCTCTGGCCCCAAGCAGCAGCAGCCGGCGGGCCCTCGGACAGAGGGAGGGTGAGTTAGGGTAGAGGGCCTGTGTGTGATTGAGTGTGGGTCTGAGAGTGTGAGAGACTGTGTATCTGTGTGTCTCGGAGTGTATGTGCCTGAGTGTGTGTGTGCCACAGTGTGTGTGTGTCACTGAGTGCGTTTCACTGTATGTGTCACAATGTGTGTGTGTGTCACTGAGTGTGCGCGTGTCATTGAGTGCGTGTGTCTCGGAGTGTGGGTGTCACTGAATGCGTGTGTGTGTCACTGAGTGGGTGTGGGTGTCACTGAGTGCGTGTGGGTGTCACTGAGTGCGTGTGGGTGTCACTGAGTGTGTGTGTGTCACTGAGTGTGCGTGTGTCATTGAGTGCGTGTGTCTCGGAGTGTGGGTGTCACTGAATGCGTGTGGGTGTCACTGAATGCGTGTGGGTGTCACTGAATGCGTGTGGGTGTCACTGAGTGCGTGTGGGTGTCACTGAGTGCGTGTGGGTGTCACTGAGTGTGTGTGTGTCACTGAGTGTGTGCTTGTCATTGAGTGCGTGTGTCTCGGAGTGTGGGTGTCACTGAGTGCGTGTGGGTGTAACTGAGTGCGTGTGGGTGTCACTGAGTGTGTGCGTGTCACTGAATGTCACTGAGTATGTCTGAATGTCACTGAGTATGTGTGCGTGTCACTGAGTGCGTGTCTGAGAGTGCGTGCGTGTCTCGGAGTGAAGAGTGCGTGTGTATGTTACTGAGAGTGTGTTTGATTGTGTGTGTGCGTGTTACTGAGAGTTGGGTCTGCGGTTATTGTATTAAACTATCATGAAAGAGAGAGAGAAGGCCAATTGCATTCTCCCTGGTCTGAGCCAGCTGGCTCATGGTTTGATTGCTGTGTTATTGATCACCGGCAGGCAGTGATCATTTTCTACTGTGCCGTATTTGTAAAGGGGCTTGGACCTTGCTGTATTGTGTAGTGGGAGCAGAGGATGTGAGGTTGTACCACTGCCTTGTGAGGGTGCTGATTGCAGCTCTGGCTCTGTCTTGCCTGGGTGAAGTATAGCAGTAGTTCTTTCTAACCATTTCACAAATACCGATTGAAAATACTGTGGCAAGTGATTGCTGGGTTAACCACAGGGAGATCGTGGAGACAAGAGGAGCTGCAGATGCTGGAATCCTGAGCAAAACACAAAGTGCTGGAGGAACTCAGCTGGTCAGTGGAGGGAATGGACAGATGACATTTTGGGTCGGGACCCTTCTTCAGACTGTCTTTATGTATACTCACGATGAAGAAGGGCCCCGAGCTGAAATGTCATTTATCCGTGCTTTCCAAAAATGCTGCCTGACCCGCTGTTACTCCAACACCATGTGTCATTTTGTATTGTAATGTTACTCTGAAATGGACATGTCGTGGGGAGACGCCTGTTTGGTCGTGAGTAGTCGCCCAAAGAGTCGTACCTGTTTCTGGTCGCCGCTGGATTTTCAACATGTTGAACATTTTCGGTGACCTGCTGCGACTATGACGGGTGCCGGCAAGTGGCCGAAAAATATCGCTTAAGTGGGACAGGCCCTTGAATCTGCCTCTTGTACAATGGACCTCCTCTACCAGTGACCGAAACACAATCCCTCACTCCAGCTCCAACGAAGGAGGTACTGAAGTGCCATTAACATGTGCGAACCCGCCTGCTGACAGAGGTGTCAGATAGACCTGACAACTGTGAGTGTGTCTGCCAGTGCCTTCAATCTTGCTAATAATAGTTCAAAACATCTTTAATTGATAATTTTGCTTATACTAACTATCTTTAAGATAGTTATATATATCCCTCTAAACATTTGCCATTCACCTTATCTATACCCCTCATGATTTTATGCACCTTGGCAAGGTCACCCCTCAGCCTGCAGTGCTATAGAGGAAAAGCTCGAACCATTCACGTCTCTCCTTATAACTCAATCCTTCCAGATTTGGTTACCTCCATAAATCTTTTCCACACGCTTGATGTCCAGCTTGATGACCTCCTTCCTGTAGTGGCTCACAGTACTGCATGTGTGCACTCGCCGATAACTTGGGACTGTTTTAGTTTAGTTTAGAGATAACAGCATGGAAACAGGCTTTTAGGCCCACTGAGTCCACACCGACCAGCGATTATTAGTTTTATCCTACAAACTGGGGACAATTTACATTTGTACCAAAGCTAATTAACCTACAAGCCCGCACGTCTTCGGAGTGTGGGAGGAAGCCTGAGCACCCGGAGGAAACCCACGCTGTCACATGGAGAACGTACAAACTCCCATACTCCCGTACAGACAGTACCCATAGTCAGGATTAAACCCGGGTCTCTGGCGCTGTAAGGCAGCAACCTTACCACTGCGCCACCCATGCCATTACCCATGCATTACGGTGGCGCACTGGTAGAGTTGCTGCCTTAGAGCGAATGCAGCGCAGGAGACCCGGGTTCGACCCCGACTATGGCTGCTGTCTGTATGGAGTTTGTACGTTCTCCCCGTGTCCTGCGTGGGTTTTCTCCGAGATCTTCGGTTTCCTCCCACACTCTAAAGACGTACAGGTTTGTAGGTTCATTGGCTTGGTAAATGTAAAATTTGTTCCTAGCGAGTGTAGGATAGTATTAAGTACGGGGATCGCTGGTCTGCGCGGACCCTATGGGCCAAAGGGCCTGTTCTGCGCTGTGTCTCCAAACTAAACAAATAAACAAACTACGGTACTGCAAGCCTCGACCGACGAAGGCAAGTGTGCCAAATGCCTCCTTCACCACTCTGTCTACCTGGGACCCCATCTTCAGGGCACCATGTATGTACCTGTAGTCTGGGTCTCTCGATCTACCATTCTCTCCAGGGTGCAGGTCCTGCCCTGGCTTCACTTGCTAAAACACCTTGCACATCTCAGCGTCAAGCTCCTGCAGCAATCCCTCTGTAACCCAGTGATCTGCATGTTAGTTACTTCTCAGTTTAGCAAATAATGTTCTTATTGGCTTCACCCTGTGGCAAACGATCACACTGGGATACGACATTAACATGAAGGTAGATACAAAAGGCTGGAGTAGGTCAGCGGGGCAGGCAGCATCTCTGGAGAAAAGGAACAGGTGATGTTTTGGGTCGAGACCCTTCTTCAGACTGTTCTCTTTAACATGTTCTCTTTACTGCCGGGACATTAAAAAAGGTCACATTTAAAATTTCAAAACTTAAAAAAGTTGAAATAGACTTTTGCTAATAAACTCATGGTCGAATCGTTCAGGTGGTGAATTTTCATCTGAATCCAGCTACTTGGTGTTTCGTGTCTGGACTCTTCTTCAGATTTGGATGCATATTCTTCCAAATGCCTCACTAAAGTTTCTCTTTATTATTTATATCCGAGTTTATTATTGTCACGTGTACCGAGGTACAGTGAACAGCTTTGTTTTGCATGCTATCCAATCAGATCAGATAATACTGTACATAATAACATTCGTCAATCTCAAGTGCAATAGGTAGAGCAAAGGGGAAGATACAGAGTGCAGGATACAGTTCTCAGCATTGTAGCGCATCAGTTCCACAGACAAAGTCCAATGTCTGCAATGGGGTAGAGGTGAATTGGACAGTACCCTAGCGTATGGAAGGACCGTTCAGAAGCCTGTTAACAGAGGGGAAGAAACTGTTCCCGAGTCTGGTGGTGCGCGTTTCAAGCTTCTGTCCCTCTGCTGGGCGGGAGCGGAGGGAAGAACAGGGCAGCACAGTGTCGCAATAATAGAGTTGCTGCTTCACAGCGCCAGAGACAGGTTCAATTCTGACTACGGGTGCTGTCTGTAAGGAGTTTCCCTGTGACCACGTGGGTTTTCTCCGGATGTTCCGGTGCCCTCCCACATTCTAAAGGCGTGCAAGTTTGTAGATTAATTGTCTTCTGTACATTGTCCCTAGTGCGTAAGGTAGAGCTGGTGGTGTACAGGTGGTCGCTGCTCCGTGCAGACTCAGTAGGCCAAAGGGCCTGTTTCTGCACTATATCTCTGAAACGAAAGACTGGGGTGGGACATGTCTTTGATGTCGGCTGCTTTCCCGAGGCAGAGTGAAGTGTGGATGGAGTCGATGGTGGGGAGTCTGGTCTGTGTGATGGTCAACGAAACAGATCAAAAGGCCAGTCCAAGATGTGGGTTTAACAAAGGAAGAGCTGGGTGTCTGAAGGAACTAGCAGTAACATGTCTGTCCAGAGTAGATCTGGTGAAGGGGGCTGGAATTGGAGGAGTGCCAGGGTCTGAAGTTTGAACTTGAGATTGTAGGAGTAAGGAAATGCAAGGGCATGCAAGGAAAACAATCTTAAAATAGAGGTGGAGCTGGGTGTGGGCCAGTGGGGATCAGGTGAACGGGACTTGGATCATTGACAGGGTCGCAAAATCCTGGCTGGCCTCCAGTGTACATGGGGTGGAATGTGTGAGACTGCCCCTGGCTCCTGGCCCTGGCTAGGAGAGCAGTGTGCCAGCGAGCCAGGGCCATCAAAGGCAGAGGCAGAGATAGATGACATTACTGTCAACAAGTTGTCACGGAGCTGGGGGGGAAGGAGGAAAGAATGCAGAGAAATGTGGCCTCGTGCTGGGCAAGACAATGAGTAGTTGGCACAGGGAGAGATGATCCAAAGAGCAGAAGAACGTGCCAAGGTTTGCTTTGGGGGTAAGAGCCAGTCTGAGCTACAGCGAGAGGTTGAGCAGGCTAGGACATTATTCCTTGGAGTGCAGGAGGCTGAGGGGTGATCTTATAGAGGTGTATAAAATCATGAGGGGAACAACTTCCTCCCAGCAACCATCAGGCTCTGGAACACTGCACAACACTAACCTCAGCAACTCTGATCTTCCATGGACAGGCGAACGTTGGTTTTGGACTATTATGGTTACCTGGTATTATGCTTATCTGTTTATTGTATTATTGATTATTGTACATATTTAGGCTCAAGAAACTGCAAATGCTGCTTTACAAAAAAAAAATACATCGTGCTGGAGTAACAGCGGGTCAGGTAGCAACTTTGGAGAACATGGATAGGTGGCGTTTTGGGTGGGGTCTGAAGAAGGGTCACCTATCCATGTTCTCCAGAGATGCTGCCTGACCCACTGAGTTACTCCACCACTTTGTGTCTTTTTATTGTGTTTACAGTCCTGTCAAGTGCCAGCAAGTGAGAGTTTCATTACCCTGTTGCTGGTACACAAGACAATGAAACCCTTTTGTGACTGCTGGTTTGGTCTGGGATGAGCAGAGGTCAGCGTGTATACAAACAGAGGCAACTCGAGTTGTGTCCGCCTGGTAACACAAGCCTGGCATAGTTGTCATGGAAAGTTCCTCAGCCAGTGTTGAAATGTCGACTGACACGCTGCAAAGAGGTGGGGCCCGTTGTGTGGGATCTGTGGCCAGCACAGAGTCACACTGCCTTGTCCCCTGAGGAGAGATTTGTTACAGCGCATTTCATTTCATTTGTGTTTTTGCGAACAATAATTGTCTTGCTGATGTGTTGAACTACCAGCTTTGAGGATGAGCCCCGGGCTAAAGTTAATTGTTTAAAATATTGCTCCAGCCTCGTTTTAGAGATACAGCGTGGAGACAGGCAGGCCCGTTGACCCATCGGGTCCATGCAGACCAGCAACACCCCTACACTGGTCCTCTCCTACACCTTAGCGACAATTTACAGAGGCCAATTAACCTACAAACCTGACACTCTTTGGAGTGTGGGAGCAAATCGGAGCACCAGGAGAAAACCCACGCGGTCACAGGGAGAACGTAGAAACTCTGCAAAGACAGCACCCGTTGTCGGGATCGAACCCAGGTCTCTGGTGCTGTAAGGCAGCAACTCTACCGCTGCGCCACTGTGCCCCACTGGTGTGAGGAATATCAGTACGTCAGTTAAAGATTTCCTGAGAACTTCATGGGTTACTTTACTCCGTCCGATAAACTTACAGTTCCCCACTCTGCTTGGATTTTCCGTTTTAGTGTCACAAGCACTGGCAACAGAACAAGGGTGGCACAGCTGACAACGCCAGAGACCCGGGTTCGATCCTGACTACGGGTGCTGTCTGTGTGGAGTTTGCACCTTCCCCCTGTGACAGCGTGGGTTTTCCCCCGGGTGCTCTGGTTTCCTCCCACATCCCAACGACATGCCGGTTTATAGGTTAATTGGCCCTCTGTAAAAATCCTCGGTCGGCAGGGATGAGTTGGGCCAAAGGGGCCTGTATCTGTGCCTTCCACCATGATGTCATAGAGACATCTCCACTGCCACAAACACTCAACTGTCTCCTAACTTCTGTGTTGCTAATGTAACACACACACCCAGTATTTGACTACATTTGTGAATTCACAAGGAATTGCCAATGCTGGAATCTTGATCAAAACACACAATGCTGGAGGAACCCGACGGCTCGGGTAGCATCTGTGGACAGGCGACGTTTCAGGTCGGGACCCTTCTTCGGACCCGAGCGGAATTCCAACCCGAAACATTTCACTGCACCAATTGGTGTATGTGACAATAAATGTCCTTTGTCCTCTGTCCCGCTGAGGTCTTCCAGCACTTTGTACTTTTTGCAAATACTTGAACGTAGTTCCACAGGAGAATGTCAGCTGAAAGTCGTCTTTGCGCAGTTTAATGATAAATGTCCATTCTTTAAAACAAAACTTGGCAGTGATTTCCAAATGTAAGGCAAATCAGCAGGTTATACAACATCTAGGTAGTGGCGTAGATAAAGGATCTAATCTGCCTGATAAAGTGTTTAATCATTACCCCTGTTTGCAAGTCTCTGCTGTGGCCTCATTCATGTAATTGGTAGAATGGGCAGGAGGTAGCAAAGGCCAAGGGCATTACACCCACAGATCGATATTGTCGTCAGTAATCCTGATCGGCACATATACCGACCACAGGTCACCTCCGTCTGCTTAGAGTCATAGAGTGATACAGCGTGGAAACAGGCCCTTCAGCCCAACTTGCCCACACCGGCCAACATGTCCCAGCTACACTAGTCCCACCTGCCTGCATTTGGTCAATAACTCTCCAGACCTGCCCAATCCATGTACCTGTCTAACTGTTTCTTAAATGTTGGGATAGTCCCAGCCTCAACTACCTCCTCTGGCAGCTTGTTCCATGCACCCACCACCCTCTGTGTGAAAAAGGTACCCCTCAGATTCCCTTCACCTTAAACCTGTGTCCTCTGGTCCTCGATTCACCTACTCTGGGCAAGAGACTCTGTGCATCTACCCGATCTATTCATCTCATGATTTTATACACCTCTATAAGATCACCCCTCTCCTCCTGCGCTCCAAGGAATAGAGTCCCAGCTTTACTCAACCTCTCCCTGGAGCTCAGACCATCAAGTCCTGGCAACATCCTCCTAAATCTTCTCTGTACCCTTTCCAGCTTGACCATATCCTTCCTATAACATGGTGCCCAGAACTGAGCACAATATTCCAAATGCGGTCTCACCACGTCTTATACAGCTGCAACAGGACCTCCCAACTTCTATACTCAATAATCTGACTGATGAAGGTCAAAGTGCCAAAAGCCTTTTTTGACCACCTTATCTACCTGCGACTCGACCTTCATGGAACCATGCACCTGTACTCCTAGATCCCTCTGCTCTACAACACTCCCCAGAGGCCTACCATTCACTGTGTAGGTCCTGCCTTTGTTCGAAGCCCCCAAAATACAACACCTCACACTTCTCTGTATTAAATTGCATCAACCACTCCTCAGCCCACCTGGCCAAATGATGGCCCATCGATCGATGATTGAAGCTTGTCATACCAAATACCGCAGAGAACCTGATTACACAGCTTGCAGGAGCACTACCTCCTATTCAACTTTTGTACAAAGTGCTGGAATAACTCAGCGGATCAGTCAGCACATCTGGAGAATATGGGTAGGTGATGTTTCGGGTCGGGAACTGTCTTCAGACCAGAAATGCTGCCTGACACGCTGCGTTATTCCAGCACTTTGTGTCCTTTTGTGTATTTTTGAAGACGTGACCAAAAAGGTTGATGAGGGCAGAGCTGTACACGTTGTATACATGGACTTCAGTAAAGCGTTCAACAAGGTTCTGCATGGTTGGCTGCTCTGGAACGTTAGAACGCATGGGATCCAAGGAGAGATAGCAGAATGGATAGCAAATTGGCTCCATGGAAGGAAGCAGAGGGTGGTGGTGGAAGGTTGCTTCTCAGACTGGATGCCTGTGACTAGTGATGTGCCTCAGGGTTCGGTGCCGGGCCCTGGGTATTGTTTGTCATCTACATCAATGATTTAGATGAGAACATACAGGGCAAGATTAGCAAGTTTGCTGATGATACAAAAGTGAGTGGTTTTTGCAGACAGTGAAGATGGTTGTGAATGATTGCAGCAGGATCTGGATCGATTGGCCAGTTGGTGGAATTTAATACGGAGAAGTGCGAGGTGTTGTATTTTGGGACATCGAACAAGGGCAGGACCTACACAGTAAATGGTAAGCCTCTGGGGAGTGTTGTAGAGCAGAGGGATCTAGGAGTACAGGTACATGGTTCCTTGAAGGTCGAGTCGCAGGTGGACAAGTTAGTCAAAAAGGCTTTTGGCACTTTGGCCTTCATCAGTCAGAGCATTGAGTATAGAAGTTGGGAGGTTCTTTTGCAGTTGTATAAGACGTTGGTGAGACCGCATTTAGATTATAGTGTTCAGTTCTGGGCACCATGTTATAGGAAGGATATTGTCAAGCTTGAAAGGGTTCAGAAAAGATTTACGAGGATGTTGCCAGGGCTAGAGGGTGTGAGCTATAGGGAGAGGTTGAGTTGGCTGGGTCTATTCCATGGAGCATAGGAGGATGAGGGGAGATCTTATAGAGGTGTACACAATCATGAGAGGAATAGATCGGGTAGATGCGCAATAACATTTTCATACAAAGGGTGGTGGGTGTTTGGAACAAGCTGCTAGAGGAGGCAGTTGAGGCTGGGACTATCCCATTCTTTAAGAAACAATTAGATAGGTACATGGATGGGACAGGTTTGGAGGGATATGGACCAAGCGCAGGCGAGTGGGACTAGTGTAGCTGGGACATTGTTGGCCGGTGTGGGCGAGTTGGGCCGGTGTGGGCCCGTTTCCACACTGTCTCTCTATGATTATCGAATCATATAACGTGGAAAAGGGTCATTATGGGCCTGTCCCACTTAGGCAACTTTTTAGGCGACTGCAGTCGCCACATGTTCACGGGTGGTTGCCGGGGAGTCGCCTTCATGGCCGTGAGGAGTTCCCGCATTCTGGGAACTAGTCGCAGCCTCATCATGGTCGCCGTGAATTTTTTTAACGTGTTGAAAAATTTGCGGCGTCTAGAATGAAGCCGCCATGGAGAGTAGCGAGAATTCTCGAGCCGTAGGTGGGTTGCCAGGAGGTCCTAGTGGGTTGCCAGGGGGTCGAAGGTTCTCGTAGGTTCTCGTAGGTTGTAGCTGTTGCTGACTGGTAAATTTCATCGGCTCATTGGGGAAAAAAACGTCAGCAGTAGTTTTCAGAACCAAGGATAACCGACCGGTAATGTTAATGTCTGCGAGCTTCACAGCCGTGTATCTCTGGCTTCTTAAAGGTTGTCTCCACTCCTCCTCCCCCCCCTTCATCCCCCTCTCCCCCCTCTTTTAAAGGACTTACCGTACACTGTGCTTTAGCCGTCTTAACATCACCTTGGCTTTGCACCGTGTGAATTTCACTCAATTAGCGCTCCCACGCTTGCCCTGTCCCCCGCCTGCATAACGGGCTGGTGAAGGAAGCGATGTGTGTGTGTGTGTGTGTGTGTTCCACTCTGACAGTCGCCGAAACGTTGTCTGTCCATTCCCTCCATTGATGCTGCCTGACCCGCTGAGTTCCACCAGCAGTTTGAGTTTCGCATGTGATAATGTAAATGCTTTAAGTACATGACGTATACCAGCAAAGATACTGGAAATCTTAACAATGTGACTGAAGACCCTTTTAATATGTTGGTGAAACTCTCTTCAATTCTTCTCTGGAACGTTTGTACAATGAATTGGATGACGTCTACTTTATGGGGATCCTGATAAACAAATAGACTTTAGTACAGTAGATGGATGGCTCCAATTGTCGGCCCGATAGATATCATTTGCTCACAGGTGCACGGTAGTCTTGAACCACAAATAGTCAATTCTGACTCGAATCCTGTGGCCGTCCCGCGCAGTGTCGCGTGTACGAGGGTACAGTGAAAAGCTTCCTTTGTTGCGTGCATTCCTCTCAGCAGAAAGACAATACATGATTACAATCGAGCTGTCGACAGTGTACCGATATGAGATAAAGCAAATCACATTTAGTGCAAGATCTACTCATGTGGCCTGTGTTCCAGCCAGTGGTACTTGTGTGTACCAATCCAGTGGCACTGCACTGCATGCACCAGCCTGTGGCACTGGGGTGTGCCGATTCCAGTGGTGCTGGGGTGTGCCAATCCAGTGGTGCTGGGGTGTGCCAATCCAGTGGCACTGCACTGCATGCACCAGCCTGTGGTACTGGGGCGTGCCGATCCAGTGGTGCTGGGGCGTGCCGATCCAGTGGTGCTGGGGCGTGCCGATCCAGTGGTGCTGGGGCGTGCCGATCCAGTGGTGCTGGGGCGTGCCGATCCAGTGGTGCTGGGGCGTGCCGATCCAGTGGTGCTGGGGTGTGCCGATCCAGTGTTGCTGGGGTGTGCCGATCCAGTGGTGCTGGGGCGTGCCGATCCAGTGGTGCTGGGGCGTGCCGATCCAGTGGTGCTGGGGTGTGCCGATCCAGTGGCGCTGGGGCGTGCCGATCCAGTGGAGCTGGGACGTGCCGATCCAGTGGTGCTGGGACGTGCCGATCCAGTGGTGCTGGGGCGTGCCGATCCAGTGGTGCTGGGGTGTGCCGATCCAGTCGTGCTGGGGTGTGCCGATCCAGTGGTGCTGGGACGTGCTGATCCAGTGGTACTGGGACGTGCTGATCCAGTGGGGGTGGGACGTGCTGATCCAGTGGCGCTGGGGCGTGCTGATCCAGTGGTGCTGGGGCATGCCGATCCAGTGTGGGTGGGACGTGCCGATCCAGGGGGGTTGGGGCGTGCCAATCCAGTGGGGCTGGGGCGTGTTGATCCAGTGGTACTGGAGTCTGCTGATCCAGTGGTACTGGGGCGTGCCGATCCAGTGGTACTGTGGCGTGTTGATCCAGTGGTACTGGAGTCTGCTGATCCAGTGGTACTGGGGCGTGCCGATCCAGTAGTGCTGGGACGTGCCGATCCAGTGGGGCTGGGGCGTGTTGATCCAGTGGTACTGGGGCGTGCTGATCCAATAGTGCTGGGACGTGCCGATCCAGTGGTACTGGGGCGTGCCGATCCAGTGGTACTGGGGCGTGTTGATCCAGTGGTACGAGTCTGCTGATCCAGTGGTACTGGAGTCTGCTGATCCAGTGGTACTGGGGCGTGCTGATCCACTGGCGTTGGGGTGTGCCAATCCAGTGGTACTTTGTATACCAAGCCAGCTAAGAGAGAACATTAGCCGTGCCCCAGTGTATTAGTAAGTTCATTTTTGCCGGTGTCAGTGTGACCTCTGAATGATTTGCAGTTTTATGTTGCACCGCGGTTGGTCTTCAGTTTTACATTTATTAGGGTCTGGTCGCATCAGGGTTGTCATTGACTGTTCTATCGTTATCTGTGTGTTACTGCGTTTACCGGCTGCAGCAAGTGAGAATGTCATTGATCCATTGCCAGTACAGATGCCATTTAAACAACTCCTGAATCGTGAACATTAGCGTGGCTGAGATCACTGCTTTGTTGCTCAAGCAGGAGGTCACGCATAGTCAGATGATCATTCCCTCTCTATATTTAACCTTATTTCCCTTGTTCCCCCAGCACGCCACCCTTGGATTTACTGAGCCAATCGTCCTTCCGTTGAATCAAACGCCACCATGTCGCTGGATAAGAAACCTCTGCGGCCAACTGTGCAAGCTGCCATCGACCTCTCGTCCGGGGCAATTGGTAATGGGGCAATGAGGCAATGGGGCACTAAGACCAGGGGGTCACATCATGCGCCACACTGTCGCCTGGGGTAATGGGGAATTGGGTACAGAGACCCGGGAGGGGTTCACACACGTACACTGCCATCTAGACTGGGGTAATTGGTAATGGGGCAATAGGGCACAACTAGGGGGTCACATCATACACCACACACTCGTCTGGGGTAATGGGACATTGGGTACAGAGACCAGGGAGGGGTTCACACATGTACACTGCCCTCTAGTCTGGGGTAATGGGACATTGGGCACAGAGACCAGGGGTCACGATGGAACCATTTTAGCTGACACCATGCTCTGTATCGTAGATAGACACGTCCTGTAGCTGTCTCCGATCTGACAAACTCTCAGGGTAGACGGTCAGAACCTCTAGCCCAGGATGGAAACATTAGGGGGAATTAGCTACAGGTTGGAGAGGTTGGAGAGACTTGGGTTGTTTTCTCTGGAATGCCTGAGATTGTGGGGAGATCTGATTTTAAGTATATCAAATTATGAGTAGATAGGGTGGACAGTCAGACCTTTTGCCCCAAGATGGAGGGCATACCTTCAAGGTGAGAGGGGCAATGTTTAAAGGAGATGTGTGGGAGTTTTTTACACAGTGAATGGTGGGTGCCTGGAGCACGCTGCCAGGGGTGGTGGTGGAGGCAGATACGATAGTGGTGTTCAACTGGCTTTTAGTCAGGCAAATGCATATGCAGGGAACGGAGGGATATGGATCATTCACAGGCAGATAAGAGATGGTCTTGGCATCATGTTCACCAGAGACATTGTGGGCCGAAGGGCCTGTTCTGTTGCTGTACTGTTCGATGTTCTAAGCCATCATTATTTTCAAAGAGACATGCGTAGCTCCCTTTCTGCTGGGGGTGGATGGTGGAGTTGGGAGTTGAGGCGTCCGATCGTCCAGCTGTAGATTGCCTCAACTGCCTCCAACCATCGTCGCAGCAGGCAGCAGAGTTGTCTGGAAGGTTATTTTAAAAAAAGACAAAACGCTAGAGTAACTCAGCGGGTCAACAGAATGCTCTTCACTGTACCTCGGTGCACATGAAAACATAAACTAAGCTAAATGATAACATCCATGGATAAGTGACGTTTCGGGTCAAGACTTCTGGGGATGGGGGAAGAAAGCTGGAAGAGAGGAGGGGAAGGACAAAGCCTGGTAGGTCATAGGTGAGCACAGGTGGGGGGGGGGGTTGATGGGCAGATGCTTGGACAAAGGCCAGAGATGAAAACAGAAGGTGTGAGACAGACTGGTTGATGAGTTGCGAATTGTGAAGCCAGAGAAAGGAATGTCGGTGGAAGTAGGTGCGAGGCCAGGTGAAGCGGGGGGGGGGGGGGGGGGGGGGGGGGGGGGGGGGGAAGGAGAGGGGTAGAAGGACAGCATCTCTGGAGAACATGGAGAGGTGACGTTCTGGGTTTATGTCCACACCCGCTGTGCCCTACAGGAGGAGTTACCCTTGGTGTTGCCTGCGTTTATCATTCTCTACAGGCGGAGTTGCCTGTGTGTGTGTGTGTGTGTGTGTGTGTATGTGTACTCCCACTGAATCCTACAGGCGGAGTTGCCTGTGTTTATATGTACACCCACTGCTCCCAACAGGTGGAGTTGCCTGTGTTTATGTGTACTCCCATTGTTCCCTACAGGCGGAGTTGCCTGTGTTCATGTGTACTTCCACTGTTCTCTACAGGCGGAGTTGTATGTTGCCTGTGTTTATGTGTTCTCCCACTGCTCTCTACAGGCGGAGTTGCCTGTGTTTATGTGTACTCCCACTGTTCGCTACAGGCGGAGTTGCCTGTGTTTATGTGTACTCCCACTGTTCCCTACAGGCGGAGTTGCCTGTGTTTATGTGTACTCCCACTGTTCTCTACAGGCGGAGTTGCCTGTGTTCATGTGTACTCCCACTGTTCCCTACAGGCGGAGTTGCCTGTGTTCATGTGTACTCCCACTGTTCCCTACAGGCGGAGTTGCCTGTGTTTATGTGTACTCCCACTGTTCCCTACAGGCGGAGTTGCCTGTGTTTATGTGTACTCCCACTGTTCGCTACAGGCGGAGTTGCCTGTGTTTATGTGTACTCCCACTGTTCCCTACAGGCGGAGTTGCCTGTGTTTATGTGTGCACACCCTGTTCTCTACAGGTGCTTGCCTGTGTTTATGTGTACTCCCACTGTTCCCTACAGGCGGAGTTGCCTGTGTTTATGTGTACTCCCACTGTTCCCTACAGGCGGAGTTGCCTGTGTTTATGTGTACTCCCACTGTTCCCTACAGGCGGAGTTGCATGCGTGTACACGGGCCAGCCCTTCGACACGGTGAAGGTGAAGATGCAGACTTTTCCCAACATGTACCGCAACGTGGTGGAGTGTGTGAAGAAGACGTATCGGGACCGGGGAGTCCGGGCCTTCTACCAGGGCACTACGCCCGCGCTCATGGCCCACATCTCGGAGAATGCCGTGCTCTTCCTGTCCTACGGCTTCTGCCAGCGAGTGGTGAGGAATCTGTCGGGAATGGACAGCAAGGTTGACCTCAGGTGACCGCTCCTTCATAAACCATCCCCTCCTTTGGTCAAGCCGTCATCGAGACTTCAGACTTTACTTCAGCCTTTATGGTACAGCGTGAAAGCAGGCCCTTCGGCCCACCAAGTCGGTGCCGACCAGCGATCACCCCGTACACTACGCTATCCTACACACGAGGAACGATTTTTACAATTAAATTTTACAATTTAAGCCAATTATCCTACAAACCTGCACATCTTTGGAGTGTCGGAGGAAACTGGAGCGCCCGGGAAAAACCCATGCGATCACAGGGAGAACGTGCAAACTCCACACTGATAGCACCCTTAGTCAGGATCTAATCCAGCTCTCTGGTGCTGTGAGGCAGCAACTCTACCACTGCGCCACCGTGCCACCCTTATTAATCGATGAACTCTGGGACTAGACCAGTATGCGACTTTGGATGGCATTGACAAGGTGGGCCGCAGGACCTGTTTCTGTGTGACACAGCTCTGTGACCCTGACCATGATGAAACCTGGGAGAGCGGACGAATGGCAGGTTGACCATAGGCGATGTACACTGCTGCGTTTCATTGGGAGGGAGCTGGATGTGGGTTGATTTCTGCCGGACAACCAACTCGCTTACCTTGCCTTTTTGGCACTACAACGGCATTTGTGATGAACTGTCCCTTTCCGCAGCAGAAGGAATAGTGGAGTGAAGCTAGTGAAAGCGGCAGGGGAATTTCCCACACCCTCCTCCGTGACAGCAGTGTTGTACACAAGCTTGCTGCCACACAGGGAGGCACGGTGGCGCAGTGGTAGAGTTGCTGCCCTACAGCCCCAGAGACCCGGGTTCCATCCGGACTACGAGTGCTGTCTGTACGGAGTTTGTACGTTCTCCCCGTGACCTGCGGGGGTTTTCTCCGGGTGCTCCGGTTTCCTCCCACACTCCACAAACGCACAGGTTTGTAGGTCAATTGGCTTCTGCAAATTGTAAATTGTCCCTAGTGTGGAGGGTCGTGCTAGTGGACAGGGTGACCGGCCTGTTTCCACGCTGTATCGCTAAAGTCTAAAGTAAAGTGTAAAAGTGTCAGAGAGTTGTATTCATTGAAGGGATAGAGTCAAAGTCACACCGCATGGAAACAGTCCCTTCGGCCCTTCACACCCACGCTGACCAAGATGTCCCATCTACACTAGTTCCTCCTCCACGTGTTTGGCCCATATCCCCACAAACCTGTCCTATTCATGTAACTGTCCCAAGTGTCGTTTAGATATTGCTGTAATAAGCAGCAGTAGCGCTCCCTGGTGCAGGCTGTGGGGACACTGGATCAGTCCCAATGATCACCGACAGCTTCCCACTGCCCTGCCACTGTGTGTGTGTCCCTACCTCCGACCGTTCACACCTCCCCATCACTGTGTGTGTGTCCGCACCTCCGACACCTTCCCACCGTTGTGTGTGTGTGTACCACCACCTGTTCACACCTTCCCACTTCCCTGCCACTGTGTGTGTGTCCCTACCTCTGACGGTTCACACTTCCCACCACTGTGCGTGCCAGTATCTCCACCTGTTCACACTTCCCACCACTGTGTGTGTCAGTATGTCTGGCTGTTCACACTTCCCACCACTGTGTGTGTGTGTGTGTCTCCACCTGTTCACACTTCCCACCACTGTGTGTGTGTGTGTGTGTGAGTATCTCCACCTGTTCACACTTCCCACCACTGTGTGTGTGTGTGTGTGTGAGTATCTCCACCTGTTCACACTTCCTACCACTGTGCGTGTGTGTATCTCCACCTGTTCACACTTCCCACCTGTGTGTGTGTGTGCGCGCCAGTATCTCCATCTGTTCACACTTCCCACCAGTGTGTGTGTGTGTGTCTCAGTATCTCCACCTGTTCACACTTCCCACCAGTGTGTGTGTGTGTGTATCTCCACCTGTTCACACTTCCCACCTGTGTGTGTGTGTGTGTCAGTATCTCCACCTGTTCACACTTCCCACCAGTGTGTGTGTGTCAGTATCTCCACCTGTTCATACTTCCCTCCACTGTGTGTGTATGTGTGCACGCGTGCATGTGTGTGTCAGTGTCTCCACCTGTTCACACCTCCTTGCCGCCCTGCCAATGTTGGTGTGTGTGTATCGTTGCAGTGACCTACAGAAAGCTGTGTCAGGCTCCTTTGCATCAGTCTTCGCCTCTCTGGCCATTTGCCCAACGGAGCTGGTCAAATGTCGCATGCAAGCCATGCACGAGATGAAGACGTCGGGGAAACTGGCAGAGGGCCACCCCAGGTATGTCCCCCTCAGTGGAAATGAGAGCGAGCATCACAAAGACCAGCAACTAACGGAACCGTGACCAAAACGCACAGTGCTGGAGAAACTAGGGAACTGTGGAGGCAATGGACTGGTGATGTTGCAGGTCAGGACCCTTCCTCAGTGTGATGGAGTAGGGGGGAGAAAGCTGGAAAAGAGCTATCTGAAGAATGGTCCCAATCTGAAAGGTTTTCCGTCCATTCCCTCCACAGATGCTGCCTGCCCCCCTGAGTTTCCCCAGCACTTTGTGTTTTGCTCAATTTTAACAAGACTGTGCAATACTATATTCTGCACTCTGGAATTGTTTTCTTTGCACTACCTGTTGTACTGTGTATGGATTGATTCATAAATTGATGTTATAGGTGCAGAATTAGGCCATTCGGCCCATCATGTCTACTCTGCCATTCAATTATGGCCGGTCTATCTTTCCCTTTCAATCCATTCTCCTGCCTTCTCCTCATTACCCCATAACCCCCGACTGGTCAAGAATCTATCTATCTCCACCGTAAAAATACCTGTGTATGCTGTGATTTAACAGGACACCATATAGAATAAAGCTTTTCACTATATCGGTGTCCCTTCGAGCCAAGGGGAAGATACAGAGTGCAGAATATAGTTCCAGCATTGTAGTGCATCAGTTCCATTGACAGAGTCCAATGTCTGCGATGGAGTAGAGGAGAATCGGACAGTACCCTAGTTTATAGACAATAGGTGCAGGAGTAGGCCATTCGGCCCTTCGAGCCAGCACCGCCATTCAATGAGATCATGGCTGATCATCGCCAATGAGTACCCCGTTCTTGCCTTCTCCCCATAATCCCCTGACTCCGCTATCTTCAAAAGCCCTATCTAGCTCTCTCTTGAAAGTATCCAGAGAACTGGCCTCCACCGCCCTCTGAGGGAAGGATTTCCACAGACTCACAACTCTCTGTGTGAAAAAGTGTTTCCTCATATCCGTTCTAAATGGCTTACCCCTTATTCTTAAACAGTGGCCCCTGGTTCTGGACTCCCCCAACATCGGGAACATGTTTCCTGCCTCTTGCGTGTCTAAACCCTTAATAATCTTATATGTTTCAATAAGATCCCCTCTCTTCCTTCTAAACTCCAGAGTGTACAAGCCCAGCCACTCCATTCTCTCAGCATATGACAATCCCGCCATCCCGGGAATTAACCTTGTAAACCTACACTGCACTCCCTCAATAGTTCTTCCTCAAATTAGAGGAACAAAACTGCACACGATACTCCAGGTGTGGTCTCACTAGGGCCCTGTACAACTGCAGAAGGACCTCTTGCTCCTATACTCGACTCCTCTTGTCATGAAGGCGAACATGCCATTCGCTTTCTTCACTGCCTGCTGTACCTGCATGCTTACTTTCCTTGACTGATGAACAAGGACCCCCAGATCCCGTTGTACTTCCCCTTTTCCCAAATTAACACCATTATGGAAAGGCCATTCAGAAGCCTGTCGAAGGTGGGGAACAGGTTCCCTGTTTATTTGGGAATTGAAACTTCGATAATGCTTTGATTTTACAGTGTGGGAGCTGATCAGTGAAAGTGCAAGTTTGATTCCTCCCATACCCCCTCCGTATCAATAAACAATAGATGCAGGAGTAGGCCATTTGGACCTTCATAGCCAGCACAGCCAGGTATCTCGGTCAAGGTCGTAGTGATCCCGTGCCACCTAACCTTATCAAAGGCCTTGCTGAAATCCACATGGACACCGTCTATGGCTGGTTGTGAGGATGGCCATGGTTAATATCCGCACCTTTTTGGTGTTTCCAAGATGGTGCCCTGTCCGAGCAACTCTATACGTGCTGGTCCCAGAAGTGGTTCTCCAATCTCTCATTACTATTGCTGCCCTCTTCTAAACCTCTAATCCAACAGCAGCATTTCTTACTACCTTCGGACTATCTTTAATCGGACTTTAGACACAAATTCTCGAATAACTCAGTGTTATTAAGGCAGCATCCTGGGAGAAAAGGAATAGGTGATGTTTCTGGATGAAACCCTTCCTCAGACTCTGGGAGAGATGTCGCCTGTCCCGCTGAGTTCCTCCAGCATTTTGTGCCTCTCTTTGGTGTAAACCAGCATCTGCAGTTCCTCCCGACACATTTAATCAGATTTTACTGGACTTTATCTTGCTCTAAACGTTATCCCCTTTATCTTGTATCTGTGCACTGTGGATGACTTGGTTGTAATCATGTATAGTCTTTCCACCGGTAGACAAAAGTGCTGGAGAAACTCAGCGGGTGCAGCAGCATCTATGGATCGAAGGAAATAGGCAATGTTTCGGGCCGAAACCCTTCTTCAGACTGATGTGGGGGGGGGGGGGGGGGGAAGAGAAGAAAGGAGAAAGGAAGAGGAAGAGCCAGAGGGCTGAGGGAGAGCTGAGAAGGGGAGGAGACAGCAAGGGCTACCGGAAATTGGAGAAGTCAATGTTTATGCCGCTGGGGTACAAACTGCCCAAGTGGAATATGAGGTGCTGCTCCTCCAATTTCCGGTGGTGCTTACTCTGGCCATGGAGGAGGCCCAGGACAGAAAGGTTGGATTCGGAATGGGAGGGGGAGTTGAAGTGCTGAGCCACAGGTAGATCAGATTGGTTAATGCGGACCGAGCGGTGGTGTTCGGCGAAACGATCGCCAAGCCTACGCTTGGTCTCACCGATGTAGATCAGCTGACATCTAGAGCAGCGGATGCAATAGATGAGGTTGGAGGAGGTGCAGGTGAACCTCTGCCGGACCAGGAACGACTGCTTGGGTCCTTGAATGGAGTGGAGGGGGGAGGTAAAGCGACAAGTGTAGCATCTCCTGCGGTTGCAATTGAAAATGCCCGGGGTGAGGGTGGTGCGGGAGGGAAGCGCTGTCTGGACAGCACGCAAGAAAGAGCTTTTCACTGTACCTCGCGACACGTGACAATAAACACAACTAAACTAAAACACCTTTGCCGTTCAGCACGGTGTGGGCGGTGATCAAAAGTGTCCTGAAGACGGACGGGCCGCTGGGCCTGTACCAAGGTCTCTCCAGCACCTTGATGAGGGAGATGCCTGGATACTTCTTCTTCTTCGGTGGTTATGAGCTGGGCCGCACTTTCTTCACTCGAGCAGGACATTCGAAAGATCAGCTAGGTAAGTACCCCAAGCAACGCTCATGCCGCAGGGTGGAGCGGACAATCCTCTCAGTCACACAGGCCCTTCCACCCAACTCGTCCATGCCGGCCAACATGTCCCATCTACACTAGTCCCACCTGCCCGTGTTTGGCCCACATCCCTCTAAACCTTTCCATGTAACTGCCAAAATTTTTTATTTTAATTGGGGAAAGTACCTGCCTCAACTACCTCCTCTGGCAACTCACTCCTGAAGTTCCTATCTTTCCCCCTCACCTTAAACCCATGTCTCTTTGTTCTCAATTCCCCTACTCTGGGTGAAAGACTGTGCATTCACACTACCTATTCCCCTTGTAGGGCCTGAGAATCCTGGACTACTAGGATTCCCAAAATGTTAATCTGCAAGTTGAATTTGGTAGTAAAGAACGCAAACTCAATGCTGGCATTTATTTCATGAGGGCTAGAGTACAAACACAGGGATGTAATGCTGAGGCTCTAGAAGTTGCTGGTCAGGCCACATTTCAAGTATTGTGAGCAATATTGTGCCCCATATCTGAGGAAGGGTGTGCTGGCTCTGGAGAGGGTCCAGAGGACGTTTACAAGAATTATCCCAAAAATGAGTGGGTTACCTGATGATGAGTGTTTGAAGGAACTGGGCCTGTACTCGCTGGGGTTTATAAGAAGGAGAGGGGACCTCATTGAAAGGTATCAAATAGTGAACGGCTTGGATGGAGTGGATGTGGGAGGATGTTTCCACTAGTGGGAAAGTCTAGGACTAGCGGTCATAGCCTCAGAATTAAGGGATGTTCCTCTAGGAAGGAGATGAGGAGGAATTTATTGACTCAGAGGGTGGTGAATCTGTGGAATTATTTGTCACACAAGGCTGTGGAGGCCAAGTCAGTGGATATATTTAAGGCAGAGATAAATACATTCTTGATTAGTACAGGTGTCAGGGGTTATGGGGAGAAGGCAGGAGAATGGGGTTAGGAGGGAGAAATAGATCAGCCATGATTCAAGGTGCAGTAGACTTGATGGGCCGAAAGGCCTAATTCTGCTCCTCTCACGTTATGACCTTTTGATTTTGTACACCTCTACAAGCTCACCTCTCATCCTCCTGCGCTCAAAGGAATAGAGTCCTTGCCCGGCCAACCTCTCCCAGTCACTCAGGGCCTCGAGTCTTGGCAGCATCCTGGCAAATCTTCTCTGCACCCTCTCCAGCTGAGTAAGCTGCAGCTGACTGAATCCATTTGTCTGCCGTTCTTATCTGTCTTTGTTGCAACAGTGGAATATTCGTGTTTCAAAGTCGCCATTAATTCCAAACGGGCTGGTTATTTTGTAGTCGATATGTGGGCTCATTATTTTATTTTGTTTTGCAGTCATTTTTCTGAAACCGGCTCAAATGCAATAATGCATAGAACTTGACCTGTGATATTGGTTCATAAAGTTGGAAGGAAGAACATCATTAGAACCAAAGAATGCTCTATCCCTGTTGTGAGAAGGATGCCGCTATGGTGGAAAGGTTGCAGGGAAGATTTACAAGAATGTTGCCATGACTCAAGGCCCTGACCTATATATAGGGGGACGTTGGGCAGGCAAGACTTTATTCCATGGATAAAGGAGGGTGAGGGGTGATCTTATAGAGGTGTATACGATCATGAGAGGAATAGATCGGGTGAATGTACAGTCGTTTATCCATAGGGGAATCAAGAACCAGAGGACATGGGTTTACGATGAGTTAATAGGATCCTGAAGGGCAGCTTTTCCACACAGAGAGTGGTGGGTAAATGGAACAAGCTGCCAGAGGAAGTAGTTGAGGCAGGTGCTAAAACAACATTTAAAACAAATCTGAACGGGTACATGGATAGGAAAGGTTTAAAAGGATATGGGCCATGTGTGGGCGAATGCGAGTTTGGATGGGTACATCAGCAGTCAACTATTTTACTCCCACCAGCGTAAGTTTAACCTGCAGGTAAGTCGCTGTTGAACTTTCTTGCTAGTGGGTCCAAACTCTGTAAGTTTGCAGAGCCAGCTAGAGTGCTGATGTGTTTTGAATTTTTTTTAAAAACTCTAACTCTGGCTCGAAATACGGAGCCAGCTAGAGTGAATGTATTTTTAAACTGCGGTAATTGAATAGAACGCGCTGGAACCGCAGTTTCCGATTTAGATCGGATCGGGAGATAAGGGCTGCTTTAAAAGCCGGCTCCCGCTATTTACCGCTATTTAGATCGGGTTTGGAGATAACGGCTGCACTAAATGCCGGCTCCAAATACCCAGTAATTGTTAAATAAAGTCTGCTCTGAGTATGTGTTACCAGATGCAGTTTCTTTATGGAAATGTATATAACCCTGTGTGATACTGAGGTTAATACAAATATTCTGCAAGCAGAATGTGCCTGTCAGAATTACAATTTTAAACATATATGGTTTATGCATAAATACAAAATAGTAAAGAAGTAACTCTCCTCCAAGGGAGGACAAGAATGTGGTGGAGGCTGGAAATGGAGAAAATGCTCCACACTTGACTTAGTCAAGGGTTCTTGACCCAGGTATGTCTTCCTGTAAGGCAGGCTCCAAAGGAGTTTCCATACGCTGAGTATGGTGCCTATGAAAATGGGATTCTGATTCTCCAGTACCTTGGTTAGGTCTGGATGAGATCCCTAGAGCAAGATAAAATGCTCCAAATTCTAATCAGTCAAGGGTTCTAAAGACCCATGAGATTCTAAGGCAGGCTCCAAAGGAGTTTCCATACACTGAGTATGGTGCCTATAAAGAATGAGGATCTCATTCACCAGTGCCTTACATAGGTCTGGATGAAGTATTTAGAGCAAGATAAAATGCTCAAAATTCTAAACAATTAAGGGTTTTAAGACCCATGAGATTCTAAGGCAGGCTCCGAAAGGAGTTTCCATACACTGAGTATGGTGCCTATGAAAAATAAGAATCTCATTCACCAGTGCCTTGTTTAGGTCTGGATGAAGTCTCCTAGAGCAAACACTCAGGAGTACCAGCGCAGGATGAAACTGACCCTGAAGCTGGTGTCCCTACTTATGTGTATACACCAGAGCACAATAGAAACGCTCCGGGTGTTCCCGATGTAGCACCAAGTTTTGCTATATCGGTATGGACTGGTGAGGCTATGGATGAACCTGGCGGCCAACATTATTTGGTTTCTCACCTACTCCATGAAACTGTTATGACTGAAACAGTAAAAAATATATAAAACACCCGTCTATTGTGCCTCGCTCAGGGTGCCAACAGTAACTCAGTAATTGGGCACCCATGAGTGTAACGATGCGAGGACAGGAAATGTGTTCCAGCATGTCCTCTAGCTGATATTCAGTTGGCATCACTGCATTTGGGGAAGACATACATGGGTCGATAATGTCCAATACTTTTAAGACATGCTTGCGTTACTCTGCAATGTATATTCAAACCCAATTGTATGATGAAAATTGCCATTTGGCTAACATTATACCCAAAAAATGCAGGATTATGTGGGCAAGCTATAACCAGATTTATGATTGATGAAACACTGCCCAAACAATTAAGGATATATGCCTTATAAAACTTCTCATCCCTGCTTTGAGAAAACAAACAGGTTGAATACGAACCCCTATATTAAGAGAAGGCGATCTTCTGGTTCATTTACGGAAGTACAGAAACGTCATTCCATCACACATGGAATTTCTGGGAAACAACCTCTGGTCGGTTGTAAGATTACAATTGTTTTGTAATTCTGCATTAAATCTGATCGGCTTGGTGTTTGAATGTACCAGGAACTCGTCAGGTAGAGATAATATATCGCAGACACATGTATGGGGGTTGCAGAGTCATTCTGTGGCTCACAAACTTAAATTTATAGTTCAGTATAGGCAATTTAAAAAAAGTACACTTCAACACTGTAACGAAGTTGTTATCACAAAGCTGCTATATGGCTATTATTAGACCTAAAAAAGATGCCTTATTATTCAGGTACTTAAATTAATTGGATGGGTCAGCTGAAGGAATTACCTAATGGGTTAAATTCAGCGCTCAGATTGCACACACAATTATTGAAACCAGCACTGGTGTTAATGAGGTCTCAGAATCACATTGTAATGACTTATCTAGAGGATATGTTAATTGTAAATGGGAGACAGCTGAAGGACTGGGTTCAGCAACCATAAGCCTATTGAAAGGCTAAGGTTCTGTACATCCAAACAACATGTAAGTTACAGGCATCCCAAACAATTGATTATTTGGGGTTTGTCATTAATACAGTTGATATGTCAGTAACTTTACCAACAATTAAGGTTGGGGATGTTACAAATGCCTGTACTTGTCTTGGTAAAAAACATTATCCCACCATCCAAGAAGTAGCTATGGTTACTGGTAAAGTGATAGTGGTAAAGTAAAGTGATCAAAGTCTGCAAAGACCAGAGAATAAGCGTAAAAAGCGTGCAGGTCATTGATTAGGTCCATGCAGTTACCAACTAAAAAGGTTGAGCTGAATTGCAATGATGGATTCTCAATGTTGGACAAGTTACTAGAAGTAAAAATGTGCTTGTTCAGTAGTCTTCAGTAGTATTACAGACTGATGGGAGTGCTCTCGGATGGGGAGCCAAGGACAGCGACACCTGTTGTGGTGGTCGATGGACTGTCCAAGACGATTTAATTCTCCAAACACATGGTATGAATTATTTGGAGTTATTGGGAGTAGACAATACCACAGCTGTGGGAGAAGACAATATTGTGGTAAGACAACAGATCACGAAAGTTCAATGACAATACAGAATGAATGTTAAAATTCAGAAAGTTAAAAAAAAAAAGATTGTCAGACAATATGAGTACCAAATGTTGATCTATTGTGTCTGGATTAAATCTTCAGTGGTCTAAATGTGTCTCATGGGAGCCAGACCCAGGAGCATTAGCGGTGGATGCATTCTCGCTACATTGGGGAAGTATAGTCTTTTATGTTTTCGCCTGATTAAGCAATGTGTCACCAAAATAGAGCAAGTCTCCGCCGCAGGCGTTTGGTGGTTCCAAACTGGTATTGCTTCTCGGCCTTTTGGCTAAGATCAAGTGTAGTATCTGTTCTTATCAGTTCAGTACCTGATACATCCCTTATCTAGGGACCATTACTACACAGCCATTGTTCCCATTGGTGCTCAGAATGATGATTCAGACATTCATGACAAATCCTAGGTGCAGTAATTGTTGGTACATCCAGTAACAGCAGAAGTCATCCATTACATGACCGTATTAATTGTTAATCTGCAGGTTCTGATGGAATGTCGGATAGGACCATGGATGTCATAACTGCAGCTTGGAGATATAGCACTAAGGAACAATATATGTTTCATATAAGGAATGGGAAATCTTTTGCATACAGTCAGATATATTTTATCATACTGCAAACATATCGGATGTATTTGAGTTCTTTGCAATGTTGCACCTGAGTTATAGTACCATTAATGGAGTTCGGAGTGCTTTGTCCTCCTATTTAGGACAATATTCAGAACGACAATTTATCGGGTCTCATCCGTTAATATCCCGATTTATGAGAGGAATTTTGATAAAATCCTACCAAACCCAGATATACAGAAATCTGGAATGTCAGTATAGTTCTCACATTGCTTCGGCAATGGACTCCAATTACGTCACTGTCTTTTCAGAAGTTAATATTTAAAGTGGTTATGCTGATGACATTAATATCAGCACAATGAGTACAAACATTACAAATGTTACGGTTACATTGTATGCAGTTGTCTGTAGATAAAATGACGTTTTATGTCAATGATCTAAGCAAGCAAAGCAAGCCAATAAAGGCTGGAACCAATGTAATCTTTAAGACATACTCTGTCAACTAAACATTGTGTGTGGTTAAGCATCTGATTTAATATATATTGAATTAAGAGTCTCCGAGATTGTGAGACACTAATGTTCGTTACCCACAAGAAACATATAAAAAAAGTGACAGTACAAACTATTTCTAGATGGATCAACAGGTTCTGGATTAACTGGAGTAGACACTGATGTGTTTAAATCTCACTCCACAAGGGCGGTATCAATGTCCGCGGCAAAGGTGCAGGACATGCCGCTCGACAAATTCTGGAGACCGCAGGATGTTCTAAAGAGGAACTTTTCTAGATTTTATGATAAACCTGTTGTCACAGTGCCAGGGTTGCACATGCTGTGTTGGGTTCTGTTCAAATTGTTTGCTTTGTTGCATATTATTTGTTGTAATTTCCCCAGGGGTAGAGGGGTTATTACTTTTCTTTTTATTATTATTATTAAAATATTAAAATATTTATTGCATAAATTCAAGCAATATATATTATTTACTCACTACTGTGTAAACTCAAGCAGTGTGTCGTATGGAATAATCTACGGCATGAAAATCACAGAGCTTCAAAATCTTCACGTAGTCACTCGCGTGACTCCGAAGTAAAATAGTAAGATTAAACGAGAACTTACCAGTTTGAAGTTTGATCGTTATTTTATGAGGAGTTACGATGAGGGATTACGTGCCCTCCACTCCCAACCCTCATAATATAAATGATCATCTGGTAGTTCTAGTCTATGTAAGCCTTACTATCTTACTCCGGCTATTGGTTCTGTGTTTTTCATGCCACTGCTTTGAAGTATGCCGAGCAAGCGCCAGGCGGGGCTTCTTCACGTAATCCCTCATCGTAACTCCTCATAAAATAATGATCAAACTTCAAACTGGTAAGTTCTAATTTAATCTTATTATTCATTAGCCTTTGGCTCACAATTCTGTAAAACAAGGACGTTATTTATTTATAAATGATGCTCTGAGGTAATGTTTGGATCTGCCTCCAATTGGGGCAGCTGGTAGAGATGATGTCGCACCGCGTCAGAGACCCGAGTTCGATCCTGACCGTGGGTGCCGTCCGTGTGGAGTTTGCACGTTCTCCCTGTGGCCGCGTGGGTTTTCTCCCACACTCCAAAGACGTGCGGGTTTGTGGGTTAATTGGCCCTCTGTAAATTGTCCCTAGTGTGGAGGGTGTGGATGAGAAAGTGGGATAAGATAGAACTAGTGTGAACGGGTGATTGATGGTCGCTATGAACTCAGTGGGCCGAAGGGCCTGTTTCTCTGCTGTATCTGTAAAACAAAATAGTTCCCTTATCGGTAGAAAGGCCCCTGAACTGCATCTTTTATAAAAGCTGTGACTTGCCAAATTTGCCTGGTGCTGTTGAACCAGTTCAGCTGGTTGACCAGGTAGTGACTGGGCGTTCACACAGCGCGGCACAGAGGTTGGATCTGGATTACTCGGCATCAGAGTCACAAGGAAATGCATCTACAGCAACTCTTAGTGTGGGACACAAAGTGTTGGAGGAACTCAGCGGGTCAGGCAGCATCTGTGGAAAATCGTCGATAGGTGACGTTTCGGTTTGCGAGCTTTCTTCAGACTATGAATCTGTACGGAACTGTCTGTGTGGAGTTTGCACATTCTTCCTGCGACCGCAGGCTTAGTCCGGGTGCTTCAGTTTCATACGTAATAGTAGAAGTAGGCCATTCAGCCCATCGAGTACTCCACCTTTCAATTATGGCTGATTGGCCTCCCACAATCCTAAGATACATACATAGATACATAGACAATAGTTGCAGGAGTAGGCCATTCAGCCCTTTGAGCCAGCACCGCTATTCAATGTGATCATGGCTGATCATCAGTACCCCATTCCTGCCTTCTCCCCATATCCCTTTGATTCCACTAGCCCTAAGAGCTCTATCTAACTCTCTCTTGAATGCATCCAGTGAATCGGCCTCCACTGCCTTCTGTGGCAGAGAATTCCACAGATTCACACCTCTTTTTCCTCATCTCCGTTCTAAACGGCTTACCCCTTATTCTTCAACTGTGACCCCTGGTTCTGGACTCCCCCAACATCGGGAACATGTTTCCTGCATCTAGCGTGTCCAATCCCTTAATAAGATGTGTGGGTTTGTAGGTCAATTGTCCCTCTGTAAAATGTCCCCAGAATATAGAGAGTGGATGAGAAAGTGGGATAACATCGAACTAGTGAGAATGGGTCAATGGTCGACGTGGGCTCGGTGGGCCGATGGGCCTGTTTCCATGCTGTGTCTATAAACTAAACGGCATCCACTGACCAGGCATGCCTCCCGCTGCAGAGTACAGAGAGTGCATCTTTCCCAAGCATAAATGTAAGCTTGAGTTAGCTCCGCCCAGATCCAGGCTGCCTTACGACAGGAGAAGAATCTCAAACAGTGTTAAGAAAAGCTGTGAGATCAAATTGCTGCAGAAACTCAGCGGGCGAGGCAGCATCTATGGAGCGAAGGAAATGGGCAACATTTCGGGTCGAGACCCTTCTTCAAACCCGAAACGTTGCCTATTTCCTTCGCTCCATAGATGCTGCCTCACCCGCTGAGTTCCTCCAGCATTTTTGTCTACCTTCGATTTTCCAGCATCTGCAGTTGCTTCTTAAACATGAGATCAAATTGCAGTAGTTTCTGACTCAAACCTCCTGAGTTCCTGACTATGGCTGGCTGCCCTTGAACTTTGTGAATAGTAGAACCGTCCCATGCAGTGTTCAAATGCCTCTCGGTGCTATAAATGGGAGCAGCAGGTTAGGCAGCTACAGGGCAATGGAATGGAGTAATTAATAACCACATACGCACTAGTGTGACTGTAGAATCTATATGAAACACTCGTGAGGGAGTGAGAGGCAGCCAGCACTGTGGAATACCGCAGTGGCATGTCCTGGCTTGTTCAGCGGGGAGGTGCCTGGTCGATTTGTCCTTCCCCCGTGACTGAGCCCAGGGGGGACAACATGGAACACAAAACACACAGTTTTACAACATGCAGCTTTGATATTGCAATTTATTTTTTTCCTGATCGTATCTGTTTCCATTTTCTGTCAATGCAAAGCGTAATCTGAAATGTTGAATGAACCAGTGTTTAGTGTAGCAAGGAACTACCGAAGATAGACACAAAGTGCTGGAGTAATTCAGCGGGTCAGGCAGCATCACAGAAGGGAAGGAATGGGTGATGTTTCGGGTCGAGACCCTTCTTTAGACTGAGAATCAAGGGAGAAGGGAACTGGAGATAAGGAATGAATAGGTGATGTTTCGGGTTCAAACCCTTTTTCACTAGCTTTTACTCCAGAAATGCTGCCTGACCTGCTGAGTTACTCCAGCATTTTGTGCCTATCTTTAATTGAATTGAATACATTTTATTAGCCAAGTATGTACACATACAAGGAATTTGGTGCTTTGCTCGCAAGTAACAACACGATATACAGTAAACAATTAACATGTGAAGGATTAAATAAAATACCAGAGCAAAAGGAGGCTACAGCCAAAAGGAGTACATAGCCTTGCGGTGCTCCTATGCTGAGGGTCTGCGGGTCCGAGATGTGCTGTTGAGTAGAGCAACTGCTCGTGGATGAAAGCAGTTTTTATGTCTGGCTGTGGCGGCTTTGACAGTCCGGTGTCGCCTTCCAGAGGGAAGTGATCCAAAGAGTTTGTGGCCAGGGTGAGAGGGGTCAGAGATGATCTTGCCCGCTCGCTTCCTGGCCCTTGCAGTGTACAGTTCGTCAATGGAGGAAAGGTTGCAGCCAATAACCTTCTCAGCTGATCGGACGATTTGCTGCAGCCTCCGGGTGTCGTGCTTGGTGGCTGAGCCAAACCAGACCATGATGGAGAAGGTGAGGTCAGACTCTACGCTGGCCGTATAGAATTGGACCATCATTGCCTGTGGCAGATTGTGCTTCCTCAGCTGCCGCAGGAAGTACATCCTCTGTTGTGCCTTTTTGACTGTGGAGTCGATGGTAGCCCCCCATTTAAGGTCCTTGGAGATGATGGTTCCCAGGAACTTAAAAGACTCCACAGATGTGACTGTGGTGTTGTTGATGGTGAGTGGGGGGAGGGGAGGGGAGGGGGAGCTCTCCTAAAGTCTACAATCAATTCCACTGTCTTAAAAGCATTGAGCTCCAGGTTGTTGCGATGGCACCAGGACGGCAGCTGTGACACTTCCTGTCTGTAGGCAGATTCCTCCCCATCCTGGATCAGTCCAATCAGGGTTGTGTCATCCGCAAACTTGAGAAGCTTGACAGAGGTGTCTGTGGAGGTGCAGTCATTGGTGTAGAGAGAGTAGAGGAGAGGAGAGAGTACGCAGCCTTGCGGTGCTCCTATGCTGAGGGTTTGCGGGTCCGAGATGTGCTTTCCCAGCCTCACATGCTGCTTCCTGTCTGTCAGGAAGCTGGTGATCCACCGACAGAGGGGTTCCGGCACAGTCAACTCGGAAAGTTTGGAGTGTAGTAGCTCTGGCACAATGGTGTTGAATGCAGAGCTGAAATTCACAAAATCCTTGCCTAGGTCCCCTGGCGGTCTAGGTGCTGTAGGATGAAGTGCAGATCCAGGTTGCGTCATCCACAGATGTATTGGCCCGGTATGCAAACTGCATAGGGTCCAGCAGGGGGTTTGTGATATTTTTCAGCTGGACCAGCATGTCTTTCATGGGTTTTCATGACTACAGAGGTCAGTTTAGTTTATTATTGTCGCATGCACAGAGGGACAGCAGAGCGATGGTCGGAGTAGCTGTCTAATGAAGCGTTGCTCTTGTGTTTTCTCAGGTCCCATCCCCCTGATGGTGAGCGGTGGTTTTGGAGGTGCCTGCCTGTGGCTCGCCGTCTACCCAATAGACTGCGTGAAGTCACGAATACAAGTCCTCTCCATGGCCGGAGAACAAGCGGGGTTCTTTAGTACATTCCGAAATATTCTCATGAAGGAAGGCAAGTATAAATACTCTCTGAATGGTATACAACTCAATAAACAATAGGTGCAGGAGTAGGCCATTTGTGTTTCCTCGTCTCCGTTCTAAATGGCTTATCCCTTATTCTTAAACTGTGGCCCCTCAACATTGGGAACATGTTTCCTGCCTCTAGCGTGTCCAAACCCTTAATAATCTTATATGTTTCAATATGATCCCCTCTCATCCTAAATTCCAGAGCACACAAGCCCAGCCGCTCCATTCTCTCAGCATATGACAGTCCTGCCATCCCGGGAATTAACCTTGTGAACCTACGCTGCACTCCCTCAATAGCAAGAATGTCTTTCCTCAAATTTGGAGACCAAAACTGCACAAAATACTCCAGGTGTGGTCTCACTAGGGCCCTGTGCAACTGCAGAAGGACCTCTTTGCTCCCATACCCCCTACCTTCCTCCCAACAGCTTGTGCGTTAGCGAGTCCATTGGGCACAGAGGGCTTGAGGAACGCTGTTTGCTCACAAAGTGTTTGTCGTACAAGGCAGGCGTTTCAGGACCACTCCCATTGTGTGTCTCGCCCGTTCCATAACCCGATTAATGCCTCTCCCTCCCCTCCACTTTCCTGCCACTTCACCCCAACATCGAACTAGCACCAATGGTTTCCCACCTAATTCTCACCTCCACTCAGCCTCCTCCACCCCTCTCCTCCCTCTGCTTTTACAACCCAGCCGTCTCACACCTTCTGTTCTTGTCTCTGACCTTTGCTTCAACCATCTATCAGCCCACCCCCCACCCCCCAGCCACCCCTTGCCGGCACTGACCTTTTATTAGCCATGTTTTATCCTGTCTCTCCCCAGTTCCAGCTTTCTTTCCTCCCCAACAATCAATTCGAAGTGTCCTGACCCGAAACACAAAACTATGGGATGGGGAGAGAAAGCTGGGAGGAGAGGCGGTACAAAGTGTGGCAGCTGATAGGTTGATACAGGTGAGGGGGTATCATCACAAGCGGGCATGATGTTGGACTGGAGCACTGTACACTTTGGACATGGGGAGAGATGGGAGGATGATCTACTGGAAGTAGATAGGCTATGAATCGCGGTGATAGTCATTTATTTCATGTGGGAAGGCTATCAGCAAGAGGGTATGGGTTCAATGTGAGAAGCAGTTTTAGAGGGGATTCTAGGAATGAGGTTTTATTTAACATAGCGGTTGATATCTGGATTTTGCACAGATGGTAGAATCGGGTACATCTAGCGTGCAAAGACACATTAAGATGATACTTGTGGCATGTTATTAAGACGATATTGGGCAAATGGGATGCAAAAATCTCAGCATGGAGATGATGGGCTGAAGGGCCTGTTTCAGTGCTGGACAACTCCATGACTATGCCCCAGGGAAATGCCATGTTGTAAACAATCTTTAGGAGGATCTCTCAATACTAAATGCAGTTTTTCAGTCAGTTGAAAAATGTCTGTAATTACAGCGTTTATACTTAAAACTGTTGATGTTGACACCAGGAGGCGGCGCAGTGGGAGAGCCTCTGTCTCACAGCGCCAGGGACACGGGTTCGATCCCGATCTCGGATGCTGTTCATGTGTAGGGTTTGTACGTTCTCCCTGTGACCATGTGGGCTTCCCCAGGTGCTCCGGTTTCTTCCCACTTCCCAAAGTTTGTAGGTGGATTGGCTTCTGTAAATTGCCCCTCATGTGCAGGGAATGGATGATGAAGTGGGCCAACAAGGAACTAGTGTGAACAGGTGAACGATGGTCAGTGTGCACTGGTTGGGCCGAAGGGCTCGTTTCCATTCTCTATCACTGAACCAAACCAGGAGCATTTTGGCCTTGGCAGAATAGATTAAAAGTCTGAAGAAGGGTCCTGATCCAAAATGATTGTCCATCCATTCCTGCCACAGATGCTGCCTGACCTGTTGAGCTCCTCCAGCATTGTTTTGTGCCTTGGAACATTAGGTTTGCCTGCAGCATTTCAGTTCAACAAGTGCTTTGTTGAAAGTGCGCAGAGCAGTGGTCCAACGGTAGAGTTGCTGCCTTAGCGCCAGAGGCCCGGGTTCGATCCTGACTAGGGGTGCTGTCTGTACGGAGTTTGTACCTTCTCCCTGTGATCACATGGGTTTCCTTCCACATTCCAAAGATCTGTAGGTTAATTGGCTTTGGTAAAATTGTCCCTATTGTGTAGGATAGAACTAGTGTACATGGCGATCACTGGGTGGCACGGACTTGGTGGGCCGAAGGGCCTGTTTCCACGGTGTAGCCCTAAAGTGTATTGAGCCAGGCTGAGGTGATCATCTTCTGCGGACAGCTGGGTACAGATTGGCACCAGCTTCCAGAGGAGTCCACATATTTACTTCCTAAATCATGCCCCGAAGATAAAATGGCAATTATGATTTATGTAAATGAGCACTTGTGCAAGAGCCTGGTCTCGCAGCACGGAAACAGGCCAGTCGGCCCAATTCGTCCATGCTAACAAAGATGCCCCATCTAAGCTAGTCCCATTTCCCTCTAACCCTTTGTTATCCATGTACCTGTTCAAGTGTTTTATAAATGTTATAGTACCTGCCTCAACTACCTCTGAGATTGCCACTGAAATAAAACAATGGCGAGGAAGCAAGGTTCCAATGACAGGGAGCGACTGTCAGCTATCAATAAATGGAGTAATTGAGGGAACTAACAGCAGACAAATCCCTTGAAAGAGATGTCTGCATTACAGGTTCTAAAAGTAGCTTTGAAGTCATGTTCCAAACTCCTTGGATGCTGGAATGATGCCAGCCCATTGGAAGGGAGAAAATGGAAACATGGCTATTTAAGACCAGAGCAATGATGGACAAGGTAGTGTGACAGGGAGTTTAGAAAATCAAATGGCCAAGCTAGTCTCCATTTGACAGGAAAAAAAAAATCAGGAACTGTACAAGCTTGACCATTTGCAATGCAACACAGTACATAGTTCTTGTATCAGCCTCAAAATCTGTCATTCCCAGCTTCTAAACGATGCAGCTCCAAGACTTTGGTCAGGCTGCATTTGGGGTATTGCGTGCAGTTCTGGTCACCCCATTACAGGAAGGATGTGGAGGCTTCGGAAAGGGTGCAGAGGTTTACCAGAAAGATGCCTGGATTGGAGGGTGTTAGTTATGAGGTTGGACAAATTTGGATTGTTTTCCCCAAAAATCGAGGGGAAACCCAAGTAGTATATAACATTATGAGAGGCAGAGATCACGTCGGTCGTCAGAACCTCTCCCGCAAATGTAGAAATGTCAAAGGCTAGAGGGCATAGCTTTAAAGAGGAAAGAGGCAAAGTCTAAAGGCCAAATGTGGGCAGGAGAGATGCGTAGATGGAGCAGTTTTTAAAGAGGGCAGTGTCTGAAACGCACTAGATACGATGGTGGTGTTCAAGCCTTTTTAGATAGGAACATGGATATGCAGGGAATGGAGGAATATGGATGACATGCAGGCAGATAAGAGTTGGTCTTGGCATCATGTTTAGCACATTGTGGAACAGGCCTTTTGGCCCATCGGGTCCTTGCCAACCATTGATCACCCCATACACTCACACTATCCTATACACTAGGACCTATTTACCAAAGCCAATTAACCTACAAACTTGCATGTCTTTGGACTGTGGGAGGAAACCAGAGCACCCAGAGAAAACCCACAGGGAGAAGGCACAAACTCAGTAGAGGCAGAACCCGTAGTCAGGATCTCTGGCGCTGTGAGGCAGTAACTATCCCGCCGTGCTGCCCCATGGGGCAAAGGGCTTGTTCCTGTTCTGCACTCTGTTGTAAAGATGCTTTTCTCTCCCCAGGTATTAAAGCAATATACTCTGGGCTAACACCGACCATGATACGAGCATTCCCTGCCAACGGTGCCCTATTCCTGGCCTACGAACTGAGTAGAAGAGCCATGATGAACCACATGAGTAACTGAAGGGCATTTGGTCATGACCGTGCCTTACCTCGGGGGGTTTGGTTGTGCTGCAAGAGTTGACTTTAGGGCCCATCTAGATATAAAACCTGGATATTCGGTATTCCGTGTGGAAGTGGCAGGAACTGGATTCATTCAAAAGCAGCTGGACTTCAAATTTGAGACCCTTAATTACTGCTGACATCAACATTTAAGTTAAAAGGAAAAAGATCCAGTACTACAAACAAGGTGAAAGAACAACAGTGCCAATTTTTATTAATGTGTCAGGGTTGGTAACAATGAGAGCATTATTTTGCTATATTTGTTAGATTGTGAATTGTCACTTTTCCTCATTTTTGTTTTCCAAATGAATGCCATTAAACTACCAGGAAGATACACGTTAAAACGGTCTTTATTTTATAATTAGGACTGTGCTGTTAACTTTTGTAGAGTGCCTAATTCCACACCATGACCCCAACTAGTTTTTTGTTTTAAATGTGGAACAGCTTGTACACTGCCTCACAGCATCAAAGATCCAGGTTCAATCCTGACCTCAGGTGCGGCGGAGTTTGTACGTTCTCTGTGCTGGTGCTCTCCAGGTGCTCCGACTTCCTCCCACTTCCCAAAGATGTGTGCTGGTTTGTCGGTTAATTGGTCCTGGAAGTTGCCCCCTAGTGTGTAGGGAGCGGATGAGAAAGTGAGATGACAGAGGTGTGAACGGCAAGGGTGAAGTGGCAATGGTCGGCACAGACTCTGTGGGCCGAAGGGCCTGTTTCCACGTTGTATCTTTCCATCAATTCAATGTTGGGCATGAGCCGGTGCAAAGTGGCATTTTCACAACAAACCTCTGGCCTAGGCAAACAGGATGCCCAATACACTGAAACCAGGTGACACTTCAAAAAAAAAAAAATGACATCATCTTTTTATACACGTCCCACTTGCCAAGCATAGCGGCCACTGAAATTGATCTTTTCGAAGCTTTTCACTGTGCCTCGGTACACGTGACAATAAACCCAAACCTTCCTTCCTCTCCCCCACCCCCAAAAAAACATGTAAACATCACCAAGGTACATGTCAATTCTGTCCAGAAACCAACGGGATCAGCTGCTTGGGCCACCGCGTTAATCCGGCAGCGTGTCGATCTTTGGTGTAAACCAGCGTCTGCAAGTCTTCGCTTCTACAAAGAATGTTTGCTACAATGCCCAGGAGGAATATCAAACTAAGAAATTGGCATTTTACTGTTTATTGAGAAATTCAAGAACTCTACAGTGATAGATGCGTTTTATCATAGTTAAACATTACCACCCATGCTACAATTATGTGCTAGTGAATCAGACAAGAAATGTACAAAGTTCCATTGAAAGTGATCTCGGCTCGAGGGTCTGTAGCAGGTGGAGTACCACTTCATTAGGCAGATTCGAACAATCAGATCACTCCACAGGATAATTACATCCGTGCCAGTGTGGGCTTTGTTCCCTCACACCTCTCCCCTCCACATGTGCAGTGCTGTGGCCGAGCCCCGAGCCAAAGAGGTCTCTTGCCGGGATCCGAATACTGCACAACGACTGTTAAATACATTCAGGCTACTCGTGCAGAGGGCACTCATGACAGAGTACAAGGAAAAGAAACAAAAATAAAAATAAAAATCAGCTGAAGGGGATGGGGAGCGGAAGGTCACATTGTACTAATGCTGTCGTAACATCGCCGATTGTCCGCGTTCTGTCAGAAAAAGTAAGCTGTGGATGGGTAAAAATATCAAAGGTTCTTTTAAAAAAAACATCTAATCCAGTCCTGGGATCACTGACAATCAACCCTCTTTGAGGTAAACAACACTGGCAATCTTAAGGAAAGATAGACTGAAAAAGGCTCGGCATTAACAGGGAAGGCTGCCACTTTGACAACATTTGTTTTCCATTCAGTACAAACAAAGTTTTTAAACTGGAATGTGTTGCAGTAATTAGAAGTTGCCACAATATAGTACCATGACAATACTATAGTTACAGGGACAGTAATCTCTCCCTCCTCCCCACAGAAGGCAGTGGCACACTTCCCCAAATAATATTTACATCACAAACTGCCTGGCGTCATCTCCACGTCTCTGGCCAGAGGTGGTACAAGATTAACTGGAATCGGGTTCGTCAAAGTTCACCTCAACTGCAAATTTTTCGGTGTAGATTTTCCAGGTTTTTGGCTTGTGGGGGTTATCGAGTTCATCCCTGGACAAGCAGAGCCTGAAATGGATAACAACACGTTACAGCAGCGAGCAGGCCGGTCGAAGCTTCAACAGGGAATAATCACAATCCCCCCCCCCCCCCAAAAAAGAGACAGTGTGGAAATAGGCCCTTTGGCCCACTGAGTCCGCGCGGACCAGCGATCACCTGTAAACACTGGGGACAATTTACAGAAGCCAATTCACCTACAAACCACGCGTCTGTGGAATGAAACCAGAGAAAACCAACGTGGTATCATGGAGAATGCACAACCTCCGTAGAGACAGCACCCGTGGTCAGAATTTAACTCTGGTTTCTGTACTGCAAGGCCGCAACTCTACCGCTGCACCAGCGCCGCCCCCACTGTCATCCCGCTGAGTTACGCCCAACACTTTTTTATTTGCAAATAAGCATGTGTAATTCTGTGTCTTCAGTGCTTTTTAAATGCTTTAAACAAATACCAGTGGTACTGGTCAAGTTTAAAGAATTGCTCTAACTGTCTGAAGTACACATTTAACTTGCAAAATGTACCTTATAGTCTTTTATTCAGGGTAGGAAAATCCAAAAAAGATTTACTAGGAACCTGAGGAGCATCTTTTACCATAGATGGGTATATGGAACAAGGTGCCAGAGGAGGTAGTCAAGGCAGGCACTATAAGACACTTGGATAGGTACATGGATAGGAAAGGTTGAGCGAGATATGAGCGAAACACAGGTAAATAGGAGATAGATAAAAATGCTGGAGTAACTCAGCGGGACAGGCAGCATCTCGGGAGAGAAGGAATGGGTGACATTTCGGGTCGAGATCCTTCTCCACACCCAAAGTCAGGGGAGAGGGAACCGAGATATGGAAGGGTACAAAGAACATGCAAGGTGTGAAAAGAACAGATCAAAGCAGACGAAGATCAAGGAAATGTGGAATGGTTCATTGTTGGACGAGGGGGAAGGGGACAATGAGGCATACAAACAGTAAAATTAATCAGGAGGACAGTGAAACTAGTCAAAGAACAAGGGTGGGGGGGAGAGAGAGAAGGAAAGCAAGGGTTACTTGATGTCAGAGAAATCAATGTTCATATTGCTGCACAAGTGAAATATGAAGTGCTGATCCTCCAATTTATGTTCAGCCTCACCCCGAGTGGTGGACGCCCAGACAGAAAGGTCAAATAGGGCATAGTGGTCAGCATGGATGAGTCAGGCCAAAGAGTCTGCTACTAACTGTATAACTAACTATAGTTTTCCAAACTTCTCGTTTACAAAGCCAAGCAGAATAATTAACGCCTTTTATTCGTAACTAAACTACTAGTATAGTTCTAGGCTCAATGCATCCATTAAATCATAGAACTCCACACACTTCAATCTTCAAATCCTCAATAATATCGAACAGCAAATTAAAATTAGCTTCTGCAACAGAAGTTCTTCGAAGCTGCCGCACAACCTGCACAGTTCCTCCAGCGTTGTAGTTTGCTGCAGATCCAGTAGTCTCTCATCTCCGAGCCAAGCAGAAGACCCAATGAGGAATTCAACAGCATCTCCGCAGCAAGACAAGGAACTGTCCTCTCACCAATTGGAGAGCAGTCATAACCTCCCATCTACCTCATGCGAGAGCTTTGAAGCATCATTAATTGGACTTTATCTTACACTAAACATTATACCATTTATCCTGCATCTACGCTGGATGACTTGATTGTAATCTTGTATAGTTTTTCCACTGACTGGATAGCACACAAAAGCTTTTCATTGTACCTCGGTACATGGGATAATAAACTAAATTAAACTCTTCCAAGTTCTCCTGAGACCCGTTGAGTTACTCCAGCACTTTGCGTTCTTTCTGTAAACCAGCACCTGCAGTTCCTTGTTTTATACTTCCAAGGCTTCTTCGGTATGCCAATATTAATTTGTTTTCAGAGATATCTTCTCCCCCTCCCAATTCTACCCTAAAGCCCCGTTCTTTCCCCAGTCGAATGATAACCAGATGCTATTGACCAGCATTGCATCAACTTGTCAAGCACCAACCAGTGTGCGAGTTGGTGGGCACTTTAGGTTGCCCCATGCCCAATCCCTCTAAAGGGAGCACGTTGGCCAGAGAACTGAATCAGTCTTCGGCCATCCACATGAAGTGTTTACATCTACAATTCCCAAATTGGGGAGGCAGTTTTATAAGTTAGACAAAATATAAAACTACGTCTAAACTACCACTTGAGAGCCAGGAAACAAGTTGCTGTCTTAGAATCACAGAGTCATACAGCACAGAAACAGGCCCTTCAGCCCAAGATGTCCATTCCTCAGTAGACCCTCCTGCTCCCATTTGGCCCATATCCTTTTAAACCTTTTCTATCCAAGACATTGCAAATGTCTTTTAATAGCCCTGTCCCACGGTACGAGTTCATTCTCAGAGCTTAAAAATAAAATTAAACGTGTGGTAAGCACGGAGAATGAACGTAGCGGGTATGTCGGAGCTCGGGGACATCTCTTAGCGCTAACGGCAGGTACTCGGGAAGATTCGCAAACGGCAGGTGAGCACGGGAAGACTCGTGAAGATTTTTCAACATGTCCGCAAGAGCCCCGAGTACCGACGAGTGGCCATTACCGTAAATCTCCGAGCTCGAATCAGGGCAAACTCGAGAGAACTCTTGTAATGAACTCGTACCGTGGGACAGGGCTTTAAATGTTACAATCCCTGACTCAACGACCTCCTCTGGCAACTCCTTCCATATACCCACCACCCTCCGAAAAAGATGGGTTCCTATTAAATCTTTCTCCTCTCACACTAGTACTATGTTCTCTGGTTCTTGATTCCCCTAGTCTGGGTAACATTACCCAGAGTTGGGGAATCAAGAACCCTATTGCATTAACCCTACCTATTCCTCTCACAATCGTATACACCTCTTTTAGAGCACCCCTCAGCATCCTGCACTGCAAGGAATAAAGTCCTAGCCTACCCAACCTCTCTGTAGCTCAGGCCCTCAAGCCCTGGCAATATTCTTGCAAATCTTCCCAGCTTTCTGTCTGGTATAGATCAGACTTTTTTTTCCTTTTAAAATAAACTATATTTAGACTGTACCTATTATTTACAATGAAGGATGTGTTGAACCAGAAGTAGAAAGGACAGTCGTCATAACCTTTAGGTAGGCCCTGGAGATGAAGCAAAATAAAGTGTAAGGTCACTTTTTTGTTTTAATACGAGTTTTATATTCTTTTATTCTTTTTTTTTCAAAAAAAATGAATAAACTTACCCCATTAGTTTCAAATCTGACTTTGACATCTCCGCTGACCTCAGGACCGTTCTCCAAACTAATTATAGCAGAGTTGCTCCCGGCATCAAAGAAAAGCTGCACACAAAGACTGTGTTACATGTGGAAGTCGGAAAATGCTGAGTGATGTCTGACACAGTACAAACAGTGCTTAATGTTTAATTACAACTTGGGATAATAGGCCACCGTCAGGCAAAACCTGCAGCTGAAATTGTAAATGATGGCATCGCAGCGGTAGAGTTGCTGTCTCATAGCGCCAGAGACCCAGGTTAGATCCTGTCTGTGCGCCTCAGTGTTCCTGGACCAGTCCAGTTTACTGCCCAGTTACACTCCAAGGTACTTGTACTCCTCAGTAACCTTGATGTCGACAGGGGTGTTCCTCTCCTCCTAGAGTCCACTAACTCCTTAGTCTTGTCGGTGTTGAGCTGCAGGTGATTCAGCCCGCACCACTCAACAAAGTCGTTGACGACACCTCTGTATTCAGCTCCCCTCCCCTCACTGATGCAGCCCACAATTGCAGAGTCATCTGTAAACTTCTGCAGGTGGCAGGAGTTCAATGGGCCTAGCTAAAAGCCTCTTAAATACCTCTCATGTCAGCCTCCACCCCCAGCAGTATTTTCTTGGCACCCACCATTAAAATGAACAATGTGCTGCACACATCTACTTTAACCTTTGTCCCCGTCACTTTAAGGTTTGATTTAAAGACACAGTGCAGGGAGAAGCCTTTTGGTTCACCAAGTCACCCTGTACACTAGCACTGACCTACACACACGTGAGAATATACCGAAGCCAATTAACCTACAAACCTGCACATCTTTGGAATGTGGGACAAAATCAGAGCACCCGGAGAAAACCCACACAGTCACAGGGAGAACGTGCAGACTCCGTACAGACATCAGATCTGGGTCTCTGGCGCTGTAAGGCAGCAACGTTACTGTTGCGTCACTGTGCCACCCACAACCACAAATGGCTGGGCATCACGATATTACAAAGGAGAGCGATGCGTCTCCTGTTCTGAATATCCATATCATTAGTAAGAGGAGCAGAGCGGAACTGTACTGGAAGCCCACGGTACAAAGACATACACTGGTCCTGCTCGGTTACCGACACACCCTCTCCAACACAATATCATTGCAACCGGCACTGCAAGAATGCAAAGGCAGCCCACCATCTTCTCAGCAGGTGGCCTTCTGCTCGCTCCATCCTTGGTCACTCTACAGTGTGCTTAGCCCAGGAACAACATCTCATGGTGAGCATCATCACACTATAATTGACCCAGTTGGCATTAGATTCGTCAAAAAGAGAGAGAGAGAGAGAGAGAGAGAGAGAGAGAGAGAGAGAGAGACACACACACAATGATCTATTTGATGAATCTCATGCCAACTGCGTCAATTAGTGTGATAATTTGTATATCAGGCACGTGCCGCGAGTAATTACTCAGGGTAGGCAGTCAGTCGACTTTTAAAAAAACTTAAACCGCGCATGCGCAGATTGTTCTCTCTGTAAAAATAAAAAATAAAAATAAAGACAGTAACAATTCAATCTGCCCAAGGCTTTCAAGTCTCCTTTATTCTGAATTACTGAATGGGTGGGGGGTGAAGGGTGATGGCAGGTGGAGAGATGGTGGGAAAAACAGGAGCACAGGGAAAAGTTGAATCAGTTGTCATCTTATTGAATGACAACACTTGTTCAAGGGACCAATTGGGGGGAGAGTTCCTTTCACAGTGTGCGGAGAGTCTGTGCCAGGTGTAAAGTTGCGGGAAGGGCAGGAGCGTTGAGAAGGAGGGGGTCGGGGTTAATGCCAGTAACTCACTCACCGCTGCTGCGGTACTCCAGACGTGGAGCCACCGCATTGTAGCCGGAGATAGAAGCAGCTCGGGGAGCTGCGAGCGGCCGCCGGGACCTGGCTGCCACTTCAGCATCTTCTGCCGGCCCGCTCACCTTTGTCAGTGCTCTCCGTCTGAACACCTCTGCTCTGCTCCTCTTACTAATGAACCTCTCACCTGCCGCTCGACGGCTTCACTCATGTCAGCCGCTTCCCGCAAACCCCGACCCTCTCCTTCACAACGCTCCTGGCCTCCCTGCAACTTTACCCCGGGAACTCTACCCCCCACCCAGGGAAATACGGTATTTAAAAACATATAGCACTAAGAAATGTACTTACCACATTATTGGTACACAAACTCGATTCTTCCCTCTTTGTTTCCTAAGATACTCTTCAGATAATGACAACCCATATTTAATAAACCCGCCAAGAAACTAGCGCTGGGCATGCGCAGTAGGCCGCTGCGCCTGCGCAGTACAGCAAAGGCAGAGTTTCTGCTGCCTTCAGCCCCGCTTGTCATTAACGGCTTGAAGCAGCGCTGACGGCACGTGGGCTGCACAGACCTTCGCGAGTTACAAGTGCTGCGGATGAAAGGCACGGAGAACCATGCCCACTTAAGAGATCGATCTTTTAGATGGGCATAATTCTCCCATGCCTTTACTATTTATATTTAGTAATTACCATGTTATAATTTTAGGGTAGGCAGTGCCTACCTTGCCTACCCTGACGGCACGTGCCTGATGTACATGTCAATGCACACACATCAATGCACAAGTGTGCGCACACACACGTACATGTACATGTGTGCGCACGTGCACACATGTATATATGTACAGCACCCTCCATAATGTTTGGGACAAAGAGCCATCATTTATTTATTTCCCTCTGTACTCCACAATTTTAGATTTGTAATAGAAAATAAAAAAAATCACATGTGGTTAAAGAAAATTAAAAAAAAAAAAATCACATGTGGTTAAAGTGAACATTGTCAGATTTTATTAAAGGCCATTTTTATACATTTTGGTTTCACCGTGTAGAAATTACAGCTGTGTTTATACATAGTCCCCCCATTTCAGGGCACCATAATATTTGGGACACTTTGGTTCACAGGTGTTTGTAATTGTTCAGGTGTGTTTAATTGCCTCCTTAATGCAGGTATAAGAGAGCTCTCAGCACCTAGTCTTTCCGTCACCTTTGGAATCTTTTATTGCTGTTTATCAATGTTGTGCCAATGAAAGTCAAAGAAGCCATTATGAGTGAGAAACAATAATAAAACTGTTAAAACCGTAGGCTTACCAAAATCAACTGTTTGGAACATTATTAAGAAGAAAGAGAGCACTGGTGAGTTTACTAATCGTAAAGGGACAGGCAAGCCAAGGAAGACCTCCACAGCCAATGACAGAAGAATTCTCTCTATAATAGAGAAAAATCCCCAAACACCTGTCCGACAGATCTGAAACACTCCTCAGGAGTCAGGTGTGGATTTGTCAATGACCATTGTCCGCAGAAGACTTCATGAACAGAAATACAGAGGCAACACTGCAAGATGCAAAGCACTGGTTAGCCGCAAAAATAGGATGGCCAGGTTACAGTTTGCCAAGAAGTGCTTGAAAGAGCAACCACAGTTCTGGAAAAAGGTCTTGTGGACGGATGAGATGAAGATTAACATATCAGAGTGATGGCAAGAGCAAAGTATGGTGGAGAGAAGGAACTGCCCAAGATCCAAAGCATACCACCTCATCTGTGAAACACGGTGGTGAGGGTGTTATGGCCTGGGCATGTATGGCTGCTGAAGGTACTGGCTCACTTATCTTCACTGATGATACAACTGCTGATGGTGGTAGCATAATGAATTCTGAAGTGTATAGACACATCCTATCTGCTCAAGTTCAAACAAATGCCTCAAAACTCATTGGCCGGCTGTTCATTCTACAGCAAGACAATGATCCCAAACATACTGCTAAAGCAACAAAGGAGTTTTTCAAAGGTTAAGAAAAAGGTAAATTCTTGAGTAGCCAAGTCAATCACCTGATCTGAACTTAATTGAGTATGCCTTTCATATGCTGAAGAGAAATCTCAAGGGGACTAGCAGCCAAAACAAACACAAGCTAAAGATAGCTGCAATACAGGCCTGGCAGAGCAACACCAGAGAAGACACCCAGCAACTGGTGATGTCCATAAATTCAGGGCTGCCAACTCTTACGCTTTCGGCGTGAGACTCGCGCCTTTGAGCAAATTCTCACGCCCTCACGCTCATGACCGAGTTCTCACGCTGAGTTCAGTCCCTGCGCAGTTTGTCCGTTTGCGCCACGTGCCAGCGATCTGTGCGGTCTGGGGAAGCGCGTCGGTTGACGGCTGTGAGTGACGTTGCGTCTCTACTCTTCTCTTTGGTCGAATGTGCAGCTGCTGACAACATGAAGCAGCCGGAGATGGAACTAACCAGGTGAAGCAGTTGTCAAACATGCGGGGGGGGGGGGGGGGGGTGTTGGGGGCGACAGCCACAATGAGGCCAAACATCTAGGACAGGGTTCGGACTATGGGCACACGGCCCGTAACCCGAAAAAACGCGTATTCATTTTCAATTCGTTTTCACAGGGTTGGGGCAAGCCGACCTGGGAACGGCAGCCAGTCCCTGGGATGCGAGCCGACCTGGGAACGGCAGCCAGTCGCTGGGATGTGAGTCGACCTGGGAGCGGCAGCCAGTCCCTGGGCACGCAGAATGGGCATGCCATTCACACTTCTTGCATGTCGCATGTGGTATCCATGCAGCATCCTCTGCATCATGCTCCTGTCTCTCCATTATCTCACTGCCTATCAGTGACCTCCTACCCTTGGAAGAGGGACTTGGGGAATCTCTCTGGGGTGCCGCTGCTTTGACATCAGCTTGTGCGCGGTACGTGGTGCTAGAACCTGCGACGTGTGGGGCTTCCGGGAGTGTTCGTTATCGATCAGCTCGCTCTGCTCCGCGAGTTAACCTGACCGGAATGGATCCACCACTGAGGTTGGAACTCTTCTCTCAGCTCTGGTGAAATGCCAGCAGGAGCTCTGCTGGGTGTTATGAGACTTGTTGCTTGAGCTGAGGAAGTTACACATGTCTCAGCAAGGGAGCAGTCTTTTTTTTTGGCTGCTATTAACCTGTAGTTTCAGTTGGTTGATTTTCACAGCTTTTTAATATGTTGAATGGGACCCTTATTTGAACTACAGGAAGGAATGGCTAAGAGAGTCAATGCAAGGAAGATAAACAGGAGGATGGGGTCAAGAGACTGTCCCACAGAACAAACACAACAGCATTTGGATGTCACATACAGAAACCTTATCAAATCGTGTTTCTCACAGAACCACAAGGTGATACTAAGAACACGAAAGGGATATGTTTAAAGCATGGTCCTAAATGAGTAAAAGTTGAAGAGACGCTCCAAGGTTTAGGTAGGAAAGAACTGCAGATGCTGGTTTTAAATCGAAGGTAGACACAAAATGCTGGAGTAACTCAGTGGGACAGGCAGCATCTCTGGAGAGAAGGAATGGGTGCCGTTTTGGGTCTGAAGAAGGGTCTCGATCCGAAACGTCACCCATTCCTTCTCTCCAGAGATGCTGCCTGTCCCGCTGAGTTACTCCAGCATTTTGTGTCTGCCCCCAAGGTTTAGGCTTAGTTGAGGCTTCACCATGGTGAATCAATCCAGACTGAGGATGACCAAGAAGCACTTCAGTGGCACAAATGCTTCTGGCCACTTGCCAGCCCTGTCTGAATGGTGTCTGGGTCCTGCTGCATCGATGGCCAGTCATGACTGGAATTGGCCATTGTGCAGTCATGACTGACCATCCCCATTTTTGATGGATGGTCATTTGTTGAAACAACTAAAGATGGTCGGTCCCAGGGGACTGGCCTGAGGAACTCCTGTGGCAATATCCTGGGAATGGCATGTTTGACTTCCAACAACAACCATCTTCCTTCAAATTTCGTTCAAATTCATAAGTCATAGGAGCAGAAGTAGGCTTCCCCGCCATTCAATCATGGCTGATCTATCTTGCCCGCTCCACCTCATTCTCCTGCCTTCTCTGTGGCAATGAATTCCGCCGATTCACCACCCTCCGACTACAGAAATTCATCCTCAACTTTCTAAAGGTGCGTCTTTTAATTCTGAGGCCATACCTTCTGGTCCCAGACTCTCCCACGAGTGGAAACTTCCTCTCCTGTATCCCGGTCTTTCACTATCCGGTCCCCCCTCATCCTAAACTCCAGCGAGTACAGGCCCAGTGCTGGCAAATGCTGGCTGTTGGGTCTGACTCCAAACATTGTAGTTACTCAGGGCTGCCAACTCTCACGCCTTCAGCGTGAGACTCACGCCTTGGAGCAAATTCTCACGCCCTCACGCTCATGACCGAGTTCTCACGCTGAGTTCAGTCCCTGCGCCAGTTTGTCCCTTTGTGCCGCCTGCCAACGATCTGTGCGGTCTGGGGTAGCGTGTCGGTTGACGGCTGTGAGTGACGTTGCGTCTCTTCTCTTCTGACCATCCAGGTGAAGCAGTTGTCAAAGATGGGGGGGGGGGGGGGGGGCGGTCACAATGAGGCCAAACATCTAGGACAGGGTTCGGACTATGGGCACACGGCCCGTAACCCGAAAAAATGCGTATTCATTTTCAATTTGTTTTCGCGGGATTGGGGCAGGCGAGCCGACCTGGGAACTGCGGCAAATCCCTGGGACGCGAGCTGCTCTGGGAACGGCAGCCAGTCCCTGGGCACGCAGAATGCCAACTTGATCAGTATGGACAAATTAGGCCAACCATGTACATGTTGTATAACCGATTATGCAGATCTGAATGGGCTTAGAATGACCATTTAAGCAAAATTGCCCTCACTTTCCCCATTTTGATTCTTGAGATTAATATCCCTTTGCTCTGTTAACAGCATTAAAGTACTTATGAGTTAGTCAGGAAAGCGAACATGTTAATTTTTTTTTAGTTTGCTTTCATTTGTTAGTTGATTTTTTGTTGACTGCCATAATTTCTGAAATAGTCTTAAAGTAACTTAACTGTTATAAAGCAGTAATAAGTGACTTGTGTCCAAACAATTGGAACTTGCATAACATTTTTGAATTATTAGCAAGGCTGCCAACTCTCACGCATTTCACAAAATTCTCATGCTCTCACGCTGATCACAAAATTATATAATGAGAATAGGACCTGTTTTGCTTAACAAATAGTGTAGGAAGGAATTGCAGATGCTGGTTTAAACTGAAGATAGACACTAAAAACTAGAAAAACTCAGCAGGACAGGCAGCATCCCTAGAGAGAAAGAATGGGTGATGTTTCGGGTCGAGACCTTCAGACTGAAGAGGTTGAAAACCAGCCATAAAACACAATGACAGGAGATGTGTGTTATCCAACTAAGGGCAGAAATCCGAATCATGTGTTCATCTTTATTCACGTGACACTATAATAAATATATTACAGAAAAAATAATGTAATGGGGTGGCACGGTGGTGCAGTGGTAGAGTTGCTGCCTTACTACCACATGGGTTTTCTCTGGATATTCCGGTTTCTCCCATATCCGAAAGAAGTGCAGGTTTGTAGGTTAATTATATAAAATTATATAAGCCACTGTATGTGCATATATATATATATATATACATACACATACAGTGGCTTGCAAAAGTTTTCATACCCCTTGAACTTTTCTACATTTTGTCACGTTACAACCACAAACGTAAATGTATTTTATTGGGATTTTATGTGATAGAACAACACAAAGTGGCGTATAATTGTGAAGTGGAAGGAAAATGATACATGGTTTTCACATTTTTTTACAAATAAAAAACTGAAAATGTGGCATGCAAAAGTATTCAGCCCCCTTTACTCTGATACCCCTAAATAAAATCCAGTGCAACCAATAGCCTTCAGAAGTCACCTAATTAGTAAATAGAGTCCACTTGTGTGCAATCTAATCTCAGTATAAATACAGCTGTTCTGTGAAGGCCTTAGAGGTTTGTTAGAGAACATTAGTGAACAAATAGCATCATGAAGCCCAAGGAACACACCAGACAGGTCAGGGATAAGGTTGTGGAGAAGCTTAAAGCAGGGTTAGGTTATAAAAAAATATCCCAAGCTGTGAACATCTCACGGAGCACTGTTCAATCCATCATCCGAAAATGGAAAGAGTATGGCACAACTGCAAACCTACCAAGACATGGCCGTCCACCTAAACTGACAGGCCGGGCAGAGCATTGATCAGAGAAGCAGCCAAGAGGCCCATGGTAACTCTGGAGGAGCTGCAGAGATCCACAGCTCAGGTGGGAGAATCTGTCCACAGGACAACTATTAGTCTTGCACTCCAAAAATCGGGCCTTTATGGAAGAGTGGCAAGAAGAAAGTCATTGTTGAAACAAAGCCATAAGAAGTCCCGTTTGCAGTTTGCCACAAGCCATGTGGGGGACACAGCAAACATGTGGAGGAAGGTGCTCTGGTCTGATGAGACCAAAATTGAAGTTTTTGGCCTAAATGCAAAACGCTATGTGTGGCGGAAAACTAACACTGCACATCACCCTGAACACACCATCCCCACTGTGAAACATGGTGGTGGCAGCATCATGCTGTGGGGATGCTTTTCTTCAGCAGGGACAGGGAAGCTGGTCAGAGTTGATCGGAAGATGGATGGAGCCAAATACAGGGCAATCTTGGAAGAAAACCTGTTAGAGTGCAAAAGACTTGAGACTAGGGCGGAGGTTCACCTTCCAGCAGGACAACGACCCTAAACATACAGCCAGAGCTACAATGGAATGGTTTAGATCAAAGCATATACATGTGTTAGAATGGCCCAGTCAAAGTCCAGACCTAAATCCAATTGAGAATCTCTGGCAAGACTTGAAAATTGCTGTTCACAGACCCTCTCCATCCAATCTGACTGAGCTTGAGCTATTTTGCAAGGAAGAATGGGCAAAAATTTCAGTCTCTAGATGTGCAAAGTTGGTAGAGACATACCCCAAAAGACTTGCAGCTGTAATTGCAGTGAAAGGTGGTTCTATAAAGTATTGACTCAGGGGGGCTGAATACTTTTGCACGCCACACTTTTCAGTTTTTTATTTGTAATAAAATTTGGAAACCATGTATAATTTTCCTTCCACTTCACAATAATGCACCACTTTGTGTTGGTCTATCACATAAAATCCCAATAAAATAAATTTACGTTTGTGATTGTAACGTGACAAAATGTGGAAAAGTTCAAGGGGTATGAAAACTTTTGCAAGCCACTGTGTGTGTGTGTGTGTGTGTGTGTTTATATACACACACACATATATACACATACATATATATATGCATAACAGCATGAATATAATATGATTTCCATACAAGAATATAGTCATTCATGTGCTGCACCTGTTGAGCAGAGCCTGGCTCTATTGTGGAATGTAATTAGGAATGTAATTTAGCCTAACCTTATTCATACCTAATCCAATTTAAAGCATAAATGTTGCATCCAAGCAAGTTAAAAGACTCGCTACAGTATGCACCAGATTGCACAATTTCAAGCTGAAAAATGTAAAAGCTCCTTACCGTGGGAGGGGGAACACACCCCCCCCCCTCCCCCGCCCGTCGCTACGCTCCCTCGCAATTTCTCACTCTCACCCAATGTTGGTAGCCCTGATAAATTGCAGACTTCAAGCAGTCATTGCATGCGAAGGATATGCAACAAAATACTAAACATGACATTTCATTTACATGACATTATTGTGTCCGAAACATTATGGTGCTCTAAAATGGGGGGGACGATGTATAAACACTGCATAATCACCATGTAATTTCTACATGGTGAAACCAAAATGCATAAAAATGGCCTTTCTTAAAATTGGACAATGTGCACTTTAACCACGTGATTTTTTTTCTATTACAAATCTCAAATTGTGGCGTACATAGGCAAATAAATGAATGATGGGTCTTTGTCCCAAACATTATGGAGGACACTACGTGTGTGTGTGTGTGTGTGTGTGTGTACACAGACCTTTTTTTCTTGTTTATTATATTGTTTATAACGAATTACGTTCACATATTCTGTTGTGACGCTGCAAGTAAGAATTTTGTTCTATCTGGGACACATGACAATGAAACTCTCTTGAACATACACCACATGCCACGTTGAACAGACTTGTATTCAAATGCATACAAAATAGCAGTAAAATGATGAGCCGATGCTCCTCTATTTACTTGAAGATTTAAAACATGTTACTCTGTTTGAATGAAACCAGTTGTGCTTTTCTGGGTTGTTTTTTGCTAATCATTGATTACTTTACCTTGCAGTTTTCTTGTGTTGCGCACACACACTGAAATACCAGCACCTTCTTCACGATGATTTCAACTTTCAAGTCACTACCATTGTTTCGACCAACTCCTGCGTGGGGGGAGGTAAGGAAATCACTTTAAGAACCATTGTTGTTACAGGCTTGATAATTCTCAGGATGAAAATCATGCAAGTTTGTCAAATGAGATTTGTACTATTGCATTCCAAGATCATACAGTGCAAATGTTGAAGATCCAGAAATAAAAAGAAAGAGAAAAAAAAAAGAAACAACAAGTTTCCCCCATCCCAATCTCACCACATGGGATATCAGGCACCCCAAACATTCTTGATAAAGGGTGTCAAAGGTTATGGGGAGAAGGGGGTTGAGAGGGAGAGATAGATCAGGCATGATGAATGGTGGAGTAGGCATGATGGTCTACTTCTGCTCCTCGGACCTGTGAAAATTTCACACAAACATATCACAATGAAAGCAATGTCCACCCATTCAATATGAATACAAGGAACTGCAGATGATGATTTAAAAGAGACACAAAGTGCAGGAGTAACTCAGTGGGTCAGGCAGCATCTCTGGGGAGCACGGATAGGTGATGTTTCGGGTCAGGACCCTTCTTCAGTTCTTTACTCTAGCACTTTGCCTTTTCTTTAATCCATCCATTCAAGGCTGGAATGGAAGAAACGTTTAATGGGGAAAGAATAGCAGCAAAGATAGAGGTTTCCAAGCACCATGTCCACTAAAGATTAAACAGGAAGCAATGGAGGAACTCAGCAGGTCAGGCAGCATCTGCAGAGGCAATGGCCAGATGACATTTTTAGATTAAACCTTTCTTGGTTTAGTTTGGAATGTGGGAGGAAAACAGAGCACCAGGAGAAAAAGCACACGGTCACAGGGAGAACGTATAAACTTCATACAGGCAGCACCCGAGGTCAGGATCAAACGCGAGGCAGCAACTCTACTGCTGTGCCACCCTTCAGCCCATGAAAGAATATTCAGACTGAAGATTAATTCTTGGCCTCGGCATATTTATTTCTTCCATTTTTTAAAAAGGAGACCCTGGTACTCCGTACCAACAAGGAGAAAACCCCCCCAAAAAAACCACTGCACACAAGCACTGTCCCTCAAAAATCCACTCTGGGTCCACACATCGTACATCATTCATCAGCTCAAACGAAACAGAAATGTTCTCATATTTAAAAAACACAAACACACTCAGATGAAGCACAAAATATTTCACATCCTTACAAAGGAGCAGAATTTATATTAGTTACCTATAAAGAACAGATATAGGATACCTGATAAGAATTGAATTAAGGCAAACTAGTCCCGAGTTAATGTTTAAGTAAGAGGAGTACATTGATTAGCAATGTTACAAAATTTTGAAATTTAAAAAAGTCTGCAATTTATCCCATAAAAAGAAGTTTAATCTGACACCTAATTCACTTTCATATCTTCAGTATTAAAAAAGTTATGGCCATTTTCATACTCAGAAATTAGCATCTTGTTCCCTATTGCTTTTCTATTGACTTAACACAAAAGCTGTGATCAAGGACAGTCAAAAGCCCATAACTTTCTTAAAAATTAAGAGAACTGAATGAAATTTTCAGTTATTCTAGATTGAAGCATTCTGAAATAAATATGGAACAATCTTACTTGGATGACCTGAAATTAAAGCATATAATTAGTTAATTACCTAATTGTAGCTAATTACAAAATTCAATTACTAGATCTAAACATCTATCCATTTCTTCAGAAAAAGGTTAACATTTTAAAAAAAACCTAAGTGTCCAAATAACATTCACACAAGAATTCACAATATAACATGATTTTTAAATCTCATTGTCATGAATTTATAGGCCAAATTGAAGGAATTTAGTGTTTAATTCCCGTAAATTAATGGCCATTTAAATCAACTTGCGAGTGGGTTTTTGTGGAACGCGATCGATTGGAACGTTGTGGTTTGCGGTGAATTTAACCCCCATAATGGCAGGAAAAATACTGCCGGTTCGTATATTTTTTTTAATCACCTTTTCGCAACATTACATTTTGATTAAATGCTTCCTAAGAAGCACGTTTTTATGTAAAAATAAACTGCGTACCTTCTTTTGTCCCCTACGTAAGATCAGTCCCATTGTCGGCGTTCACGGCTTTAGAAGATGATTTTTAAATTACTCATGCTAATACATTATTCAGCGTAGTTTAAAAATAACCATAAAACAAATGTTGGAGCGATTTCTCTTCAGCAACTAAATCCCCTGAGATTAATCGATTTGAATGGTCTGGAGAAAAACGGCATTTTAACCCACCCCCCCCCCCTCAAAGGCGCCAAAGTCGTGCACACGGGCAGTGGTAGAACTGCAGCGCCGCTAAAGGTAAGTTTTGTGACATACCTACATTGATGTGAGGAAAGACATTCTTGCCATAGAATGTATAGAGAAGGTTCACCAGACTGATTCCTGGGATGTCAGGACTTTCATATGAAGAAAGACTGGATAGACTCGGCTTGTACTCGCTAGAATTTAGAAGATTGAGGGGGGGGGGGGGGGGAAATCTTATAGAAACTTACAATATTCTTAAGGGGTTGGGCAGGCTAGATGCAGGAAGATTGTTCCCGATGTTGGGGAAGTCCAGAACAAGGGGTCATAGTTTAAGGATAAGGAGGAAGTCTTTTAGGACCGAGGTGAGAAAAACATTTTTCACACAGAGAGTGGTGAATCTGTGGATTTCTCTGCCACAGAAGGTAGTTGAGGCCAGTTCATTGGCTATATTTAAGAGGGAGTTAGATGTGGCCCTGGGATTGCCCTGTTATTAATGATTTTTGGAGAGCGTTACAGGATGCCTTACAAGACATTTTTAGATGTCATGTGCCCCTGGAGAGTCAAAGCCCTGTCCCACAGTACGAGTTCATTCCAAGAGCTCTCCTGAGTTTAAAAAAAAAAAATCAAACTCGTGGTAAGCACGGAGAATGAACGTAGCGGGTACGTCGGAGCTCGGGGACGTCTCTTAGTGCTAACGGCAGGTACTCGGGAAGACTCGCTAATGGCAGGTAAGCACGGGAAGACTCGTGAAGATATTTCAACATGATGAAAAATGTCTATGAGAGCCCCGAGTACCGACGAGTGGCCATTACCGTAAATCTCAGAGTACGAATCGGGGCAAACTCGGGAGAACTCTTGGAATGAACTCGTATCGTGGGTCAGGGGTTTAAGGCCATGTTTTTTGGACTCATACCTGAAGATTGCTGGAAAAGAGACAAATACTTATTGAATATATTGATGGTAGCTGGTAAAAAAGCTCACACAAAGAAATGGATATCACAGGAGAGTCCAACTCTGAATGCATGGATGGACATCACAATGGGCATTTATAAAATGGAGAAAATAACAGCATATGTTAACTTTAAACTGGATTTATTTGTGTCACGCTGGGAAAACTGGGTTAACTATGTAACGCCTCATAAGCCAGACTTTATTTTTACCAATTTTTGATTATATGGTAAAGAAAGGATCACTCCCCAAGTGTTTGTAGTTTTTACTGTGTTTCCATTTCTTTATTTGTTTTGTATACATCTCAAAAAGAGGCAATTCATGTGTGGGTTTCATGATATACAAACTTACCATGAATTGAATAGATTCTGATACTTTTCATTTTGAGTTTCTTCGGAGGTGGTGGCTGCCGTTTGTACTCGTTCTTCATCACTTCGTAATACCCAACGTATCTGCTCTGTAAAGTAGTACAAAACTTCAAATATTCCCTCTCCTCACACTTAAACAACGGCATTCAGTTTTAGTCGCCATGCTCGAGGAAGGACCTCGTTAAGCTAGAAGGTTGCAGAGAAGATTTACAAGGAAGTCGCCAGGACTCGAGGGCCTGAGCTACAGGGAGAGGTTGAGAGGGAAAGATAGACCAGCCATGATTGAATGATCGAGTAGACTTGACAGGCCGAATGGCTCAATTCTGCTCATTATCAGAAGTTCTCAGAGCAGAATTAAACCATTTGGCCCATCAAGTCTAATCTGCCATTTAATCGTGGCTGAAGTATCTTTCCCTCTCAACCCCATTCTCTTGCCTTCTCCCCATAGCCCCCCGACAACCTTACTAAAGAATCTATCAATCTTCGCCTTTGACTGCCTCCACAGCAGTCTGTGGCAATGAATTCCACAAATTCACCATCCACCGACTACAGAAATTTACCTTCATTTCCTTTCTAAAGGTTTGTCCTTTGATTCTGAGGCTATTGCCTCTGGTTCTAGACGTTCCCACAAGTGGAAACATCCTGTCTACATCCACTATCCAGACTTTATTCCTTGGAACACAGAAGCTGAGGGGTGGTTTTATTATCATGGGGGGGGGGAGGGGGAGAAAAATAGATAGGGTGAATGCACAGACTTTCACCTAGGGTAGGGGGCCAGAATAAAAATCAAGAACTTGAGGACAAGGGTTTAAGATAATAAGGTGACTGCACAGATAGAACGCGTGGAGTCTTTCACCCAGAGTAAGGGGATTAGGATCCAGAGGGGAAAAATTTTAATCAAAACCAGAGGGGCAACTTTTTCAATACAGAGGGCAGCAGGTAAATGCAATGAGCTACCAGGGTAGGTAGGCAAGTAATACATTAATAATATTTAACTGAGTACATGCATATGAAAGATTTGGAAGGATATGGGCTAAACACAAGCAAATGGGACGAACTTAGATGGAGCATCTTTTGATCGGCGCTGACGTATTGGGCCGAGGGGCCTGTTTACACACTGCATGGCTTTTTATGTAGTGAACAGTACATTTTCCCCTTGTTACAAAACCCTCATCATTACTCAAAAGCTATGGATATCTCTAACATGCAAATATAAGAGACCAAATGATGGTTTATCATGCACACATCAAATAATCAGTTAATTAGTGTTGCAATCAGGGCTTCGTAAACCCCATTAATTTAATGCAGATGGATTTGAAAATTTGGTTCCACTGCAAATCCAACCCAACATCAACATTGGAGATTCAAGAGACAATGTGTAAGTTAACAAGCTTATTTGAGATGATTAACTTGTTGCAAAAGCATTGTCAACCCCAGATATTCTAAAGGGGCTGTCCCACTGCGGTGACCTAATTGGCGAGTTTAGAATAGTTTAGGAGAGTTTGAAAAAAAAAGTCATGTTGAAGATCTCCTTCGACTATGTAGAAGACTAGCTTCGGGAAAATTGGACAACGAATAGTGGAGAGTGAAGACGACCTCCTTCGACTATGTTGAAGACTATCTACGACTATTTTCGACCACCCTCGATTACCTAAAAATAACATGCCGAGCTACTACAACGTACTTCGACTAAACCTACGAGTAAAAAAAAGTATCGATTTTTTCCATGGCGACCTTTTTTTTTACTCACGGGCATTTTTCAGCATGTTGAAAAATATACACCGCGACCTAGCTGAGGCCTCAAGTACGCGGGGACTACTCTCGAGCATGAAGGAGAGTTACAAAGACCGAGGGCCTCGTGTCGACCATGCTGCGAGTACGAGTCGAGGGCAAACTCATCAGAACTCGCAGATTAGGTCGCCGCAGTGGGACCGCCCCTTAAAGCACACTGGTTGGAATCAAAGTCAAATGGTCCTGTGAAGTTGGCATGGTAAAACAAGTGTTGAGGACGTTACCTGGGAAGGAGTTTCCACTCCCTGAAACTTTGAGCTGACACTTGTGTCCGTTCGTCTTTCTCCAAAGTAATCCAAACTTTCCTGTGAAAGACCACTGAAACATTACTGCAAGATTCCAGTTTGGTTTAGAGAAATAGCGGGGAAACAGTCCCTGCGGCCCACAGTTGACCAGCGATCACCCATTCACGAGTTCTATGTTATCGCGTTTCACTTGCCCAGAGTCAGTGAATCGAGGGCCAGAGGACATGGGTTTAAGGTGAAGAGGAAAAGATTTAACAGGAATCTGAGGGGTAACGTTTTCCACAGAGAGTGGTGTGTGTATGGAACAAGCTGCCAGAGGAGATGGTTGAGGCAGGGAATGTGGCAACATTTAAGAAATAGTTAGACACGTACATGGAAAGGACATATTTGGAGGGATATAGACCAAATACGGGCAGGTAGGACTAGTGTAGCTGGGATATGGGACAAATTGGGCTGAAGGGCCTGTTCCCACACTATCACTCTACAACTTCCTACACACTAGTGGCAATTTGCAGAGGCCAATTAACCTACAAACCTGCACGTCTTGGGAATGTGGCAGGAAACCGGAGCACCCGGAGGAAACCCACGTGGTCACAGGGAAAACATGCAAACTCTGTTCAGACAGCACTGTAGTCAGGATCGAACCTGGGCCTCTGGCACTGCAAGGCAGCAACACTACCGCTGCGTGCCTGTGTCCAATGTAATTGGAATACAAATACTAACCGCGCACAATGCAAATAAAGAATCTCAATATTTAATCAGAGTCTTAGCCAAGAAAGTTTGTTACCGTATATTAAAAACTTTACCTTTGCATTCTCAAACTGATCGCTGTCAATTAACCAGGTACAGACCATTGTGCCGGTCCTGCCTACAAAGCAAAGGTGAAAGGTAACGGACACATGGAAGCCTCCTGAAATGTCCCTCCAACACCAACCTCCAAAACTACTACCCCAGCCAGAGTGAGAGAACCACATGTTTAAATAAAAATTGAGACAGCTACACTCACGACCCAGTGAGTTAATGGATGAATGCAATCCAAATAGAAGCTAAAGATTCCACGATCATATGTTAACTCTCTATTTTGACCCTCCACCAGTGCCATTCTCCTGTGACCGAAAAGCATAGAAATATAGACAATAGGTGCAGGAGGAGGCCATTCGGCCCTTCGAGCCAGCACCGCCATTCATTGTGATCATGGCTGATCGTCACCAATCAGTAACCCGTGCCTGCCTTCTCCCCATATCCCTCGATTCCACTAGCCCCTAGAGCTAACAAGCATAAGCATCTTATGGTTTCTTCCCCAACACAGTACAAAACATCAACCATTGATGTTCTCGATTGAATATATTGGGATGATGGTGTTCCAGAGCCCCCCAGTATATTGAAACTCTGGACAGGGTGCACCAAATAGGCAAGTGGTACATCGACAACAACTTCCATCAACCTCAAATTTACGTTCCATGTCCAAGTGCTCATGAGATCTGTGAGCAGGGGTTATTTCTTCCACCAAATTGGAAACTGAGCCTTGTTGGAGGGTGAAGATTCGCTCCAGTCATTTCCCTCTGATGGGTGGGCAGACAGCAGCAACTTCAAACTTTGAACACTGGTCAGCTCTATTTGTAGCATGTGGAAAGCAGCAACATTGTTCAGTCAAATGTTTAAAACTAGGATACATGGAAAATATACACCAACTTCACAAGAACAACACTAAATTATACTCCAATTCTTAAGTACAAAAAATCCCCATATACACTTTCATGCTTAATCCTTCTGCCTTGTCCACCATTGCCGGTTACTGGAAACGTTTTGGGCCAAACGTGTGCCATTGGAACTAGGTTTGTGTAAATTGTGTTGGTTGGGTGTCTTTTCTTGGTTCTTTTCTTGTTGTATGACTGCAGAAACCAAATTTCGTTTGAGGTTCAAATGACAATAAATAATTGTGTGGGGCATCTTGGTGGGCATGGACGAGTTGGGTCAAAGGGCCAGTTTCCGTGCTGTGTGACTGCGATTCCAATTTCTCCATTAGGCAATCTGAGCTGCTTCTCACTATTTCCATAATCATTTAATCCTAACATTGGATACCAAATGCAGCATCTAATACTTTGCACTGGGGTTGAGAACTGTTTGGTGGAGGGGGTGGAGCTCCTTGACCATATTTTCCTTGGTATGGTAGCGTTTCTGGAGAGCTTGGAGCAGTCACGACCTCAAGTAACAACATCCATTGGCCACATATCAGAAAACTTGTGACCTCTACACAGATGGCGATCCTGCCCGACCTCAGAAGAGGATTGGGGAGCTTTCTGGGTCAATGAACCCAGATCCGACAGCATTGGACGACTGGTTTACATGTGGCATCTTGCCACAGGTTCCGTCTGCCCTGCTGAGTCTTCTGCACATCCACGCTTCACGTGGGCAGCACAGTGGTGGAGCTGGCAGAGCCGCTGCCTCACAGCACCAAAGACTCTAGCTCAATCATGACCTCTGTGTGGAGTTTGCACGCTCGTCAAATATATATTCCAAATACTTTGGTTTGTCCAGTTGCTAAAATAAAATTTACTTTTTAAATGATCTTCTTAAACTTGGATCTAAAATCGATGTATACATCTCTTTATTAACATTGCTATCCAATTTAGGTTGTACACTAAACCACCAAGTACTGGAGGAACTCTGCAGGTCAGACAGCACCTGTGTGGGGAATGGACAGGGGATGTTTCGGGTCAGGACCTTTCGTCAGACTGATCTCACCACAGATGCTGCATGACCCGCTGAGTACCCCCAGCAGTTTATCTTGGACAGGGTGGTGCAGGGGAGCAGCTGGTAGAGGCGATGCCTTGCAGTGCCAGAGTCCCAAGTTCAATCCTGACCTCGGGTGCCATCAGTGTGAAGCTTGCATGCTCTCCATGACTGCATGGGTTTCCTCCAAGTGCTCCGTTTGCCTCCCACATCCCAAAGGTGTGCAGATTTGTAGGTTTATTGGCCCCTGTGAAAATTGTGGAGGGAATAGACAATAGACAATAGGTGCAGGAGGAGGCCATTCGGCCCTTCGAGCCAGCACCGCCATTCAATGTGATCATGGCTGATCATCCACAATCCACAACGGATGAGAAAGTGGGATAATAGAACAAATACAAACGGGTGATCATGATTGGCGTGGACTCTGTGGGCCGATTTTGCCAACCTAAACTAAAAACTAAACAAATTTTCTTCTGTAGAAACAAGGAACTGCAGATGTTGGTTAATACACAAAAGATAAAGTGTCGAGTAACTGAGACTATGGATCAGTGACCGTTTAAGGTCAGGCCTGAAGCAGGGGTCCCGACCAGAAACGTCACCTATTCATGTGCATGCCCAGCTGAGTTACTCCAGCACCGTGTCCTTTTGATATTTTCTTCCAATTTTTAATCTCTAACTTCTGACTCTCATGAGAAACATTATTTAAAACAGCATGTCAGCAATGCGAAGACAGAACAATGACATCCAAATCCTACTATTGTCTATCGATTTAAGTTTCAGGAAGGGAAGAAGCCAAGACCAGTAAAGTTTTAACTAACAAAAAGTATGAAAACACCACATAATGTACTTTTCCTTGTCCCCCCAGTATTGCTGATATTGTGCTAATGCAAGGAGATAGGAAGGAGAAGGTAGTGTTTGGTACGCTGGCCGTCAGTCACTCAGACCCGACCCAAAAAGTCACCCATTCCTTTCCCCCCCCATCCCTCGATATTCTGCCTAACCCTTTTGAGTTACCTCAGTATTTTGTTTCCATCTATTGAGTATGGAAGTTGCAATGCTTGTTACGTACCCCGCACACACCGAACACCCGGTGGCGCTGTAAGCTGGCTGCCTCCGCCTTCAGTCTGGTATCTTTTTGATTTTTGTTATGTTTAAAGTATGTTTTTTTTTTTTGTTGTTTTATGTGGGGGGGGGGGGGGGGGAAGAAAGAGGGTACGGTAAGGGGCAAACCGCCCTCCAGTCGCTTCCTGGAGAGGATGCAACTATTATTCGAGTCGCGTCCTCTCCCTCCCCGTGGCCTACCTACTGGATTGGCGCGGCCTATCCTGCCGGCACCGACCAGAGCTCCAACAGCGGCGGCACAGCGCTGGATGCGTCGCGGAGCGGGCGTTGCCTCACCTGGGATCGCCGTCTGGAGCTCCGGAGCGTTGGGCCTGCTGCGTCGACATTGCGGAGCTGTGGTTAGCGGAGCTCCCAACGCTGACCAACAGCGTGGAGTCCTGCGACCCTTTGTCGGGGGTCGCCAGCGTGAATCTCCGCCCGGCTCGGCCTGTGGACTTCGGGAGCCGCGGACTCCGGTGGGAGGTGGCCGATTTAGAGGTCCGGGCCGCTGAGGGCGTTCTCCCGTTCGATATTGGGGTTCCATCATTCCCGGCGAGAGGCCTGAACATCGGGCCACCCGTAGCGGCGACTACAGGGTGCTCGGGAACCCCCGACCATGCGTGAACATCTGTGAGGATCAGCGAGGAGGTGGACTGGACTTTGGTTCCTTCCCTCACAGCGGGCAACTTTGGTGCCGCTGTGGGGTTGCGTTGTGCCGTGAACGTCTGTGGTTTGTGCTTTTTCTATTATTTGTTTGACTCTAGGAAAATGGCATGTTGTTGTCTCTTTATGAGACGATGACAATAAATTTAATCCAATCCAATGTTAAAGTTGTGCGAGACATTGGTCAGGCCACATTTAGAGTATTGTGTTCAGTTTTGGTCACTGCTTTAGGAAGGAATGCCATTAAGCTCTAAAGGGCACAGAGAAGATTTACTATAATATTGTCAGGATTTGAAGGCCTGAGCTATAGGGCGAGGTTGGGCAGACTAGGGTTTTCAGTAGGCTAGTCAGCCCTTCGAGCCAGCACCGCCATTCAATATGGAATCATGGAAACTTTATTGTCATTCAGACCTTTCAGTCTGAACGAAATTTCGTTGCCTTGCAGTCATACATATAATAAAATAACAAAACACACAATGAACACAAATTTAACATCCACCACAGTGAGTTCACCAGGCACCTCCTCACTGTGATGGAAGGCAAAAATCTTAAGTCTTTGTCTCTTCCCTTCTTGTTCTTCCTCTGCGCTGAGGCGATCCAGGCCTCCGATGTTGTGACCCCACCGGGTGATGTAAGTAAGTAAGTCCCGTGGCTGAACCGTGCTCCGCGAACGGGCCGGTTCAACACCGCGGCCCGGGGCGGTCGAAGCTGCCGCCCCCTAAGTCCAGCGGACGCAGCTGTTGCCGCAGGAGCTCCGGAAAAACAGGTCACCAACCTGTGACCTGCGAGCTCCCAACGATGTCGTCCACTGGGCCCACGGCCGGGCCTCTGAAGTCGCTGCTGCCGCCTCCGCCACCGGAAAGCCGCCACAGCTCCGAGTCGGGCCGCCGGAACGCCGGAATGCCTGAACCCGCCACAGCCCCGAAGTCGGCTAGCCCCGTGCTGGTAAGTCCCGGCTGGCTCTGTCTTCGGAGCCTCAAGGTCGGTCGCAGTTGGAGGATGCCAGCTCCGCCGTTAGGCCACAGCGCAGACGGAGACGGGGGATACGACAAGAAAAGTCACGTCCCCCCGAAGGAAGAGACTAAAATGTTTCTCCCACCCCTCCCACACACATACACAACATAATAACTCAAATTAACACGCTAAAACAGGACAAGAAAACAAAAAGAAAAAACAGACGGACTGCTGGCGAGCCGCAGCTGCCAAGGCAGTGCCGCCACTCCACACCATGGCTAAAATCAGTACCCCGTTGCTGCTTTTTCCCCCCATATCCCTTGATTCCTTTAGCCCCAAGAGCTAAATCTAACTCTCTCTAAAAAACATCCAGTAAATTGGCCTCCACTGCCTTCTGTGGCACAGAATTGCACTGATTCACAACTCTCTGGGTGAAGAGAATTTCCTCATCTCAGTCCTAAATGGCCTACCCCTTATTCTTGAACTGGTTCTGGATTCCCCCAACAATAGACAATAGGTGCAGGAGTAGGCCATTTGGCCCTTCGTGCCAGCACCGCCATTCAATGTGATCATGGATGATCATCCCCGATCAGTACCCCGTTCCTGCCTTCTCCCCATATCCCCCGACTCCACAATTTTTAAGAGCCCTATCTAGCTCTCTCTTGAAAGCGTCCAGAGAACCTGCCTCCGCCGCCCTCCGAGGCAGAGAATTCCACAGACTCGCCACTCTCTGTGAGAAAAAGTGTTTCCTCGTCTCCGTTCTAAATGGCTTACTCCTTATTCTTAAACTGTGGCCCCTGATTCTGGACTCCACCAACATCGGGAACATGTTTCCTGCCTCTGGCGTGTCCAAGCCCTCGGGAAAATTTTTCATGCATCTAACCTATCCAATACTTTAAGAATGTTATATGTTTCTATAAGATTCCCTCATCCTTTGAAATTCCAATGAATACAGGCCCCATCGACACATTCTTTCATCATATGTCAGTTCCGCCATCCCGGGAATTAGCCTGGTGAACCTACTAAGCTGCACTCCCTCAAGATCAATAATGTCTTTCCTCAAATTAGGAGACCAAAATTGCACACAATACTCCAGTGCAGTCTCACCAGGGCCCTGTACAACTGCTGTAAGACCTTGCTCCTAAACTCAAATCCTCTCGCAATGAAGCCCAACATGCCATTAGCTATCTTCACTGCCTGATGTAACTGCATGCTTACTTTCAGTGACTGGTATACAAGCACATCCAGGTCTTGTTGCACCCCTTCTCCTAACCTGACACCATTCAGATAATCTGCCTTCCTGTTCTTGCCACCTAACCTCACATTTATCCACATTAGACTGCATCTGCCCACTCCCCCAACCTATCCAAGTCACCCTGCAGCCTCATATCATCCTCATCGCAGCTCATACTGCCACCCAGTTTTGTGTCATCCGCAAACTTGGTATCACATTTAATTCCCTCGTCTAAATCGTTAATATATACATTGTAACTAACTGGGGTCCCAGCACCGAGCCATGCGGCACCCCACTAGTCACTGCCTGCCATTCTGAAAAGGACCCGTTAATTCCTACTTGTTGCTTCCTGTCTGCCAACCAGTTCTCTATCCATGTCAATACCCATGTGCTCTCATTTTGCACACTAATCTCTTGTGTGGGATCTTGTCAAAGGCTTCATGAAAGTCCAGATACACCACATCCACTGCCTCTCCCTTATCCATTCTACTTGTTACATCCTCAAAAAATTCCAGAAGATATATCTCCAATGAAGAATATCTTGCTTAATACTCCACTCATTTTATTGAGTTTTTATTTCTTTCTTATTTCTTTTTCTTTTTATTATTTCTCTTTATTTCCTACTGTTATAAAATAATAAAAAAATATAGAAGTATAAATAAGATTGACCGTAAATTTTAAAAATATTAAGAATGTATGTGACGAATAATATGTTTTCTTTTTTTTTCGATTTTATATTACTTCTTAATATATGTATTTACTTATAATAAAAATATTTTACAAAAAAAATTCCAGAAGATTAGTCAAGCTCGATTTCCCCTTCATAAATCCATGTTGACTTTGACCGATCCTGTCACTGCTTTAGAAATGCGCTGCTATAACATCTTTAACAGTCGACTCGAGCATCTTCCCCACTACCCATGTAAGGCTAACTGGTCAAAAATTCCCCGTATTCTCTCTCCCCCTTTTCTGACAAAGTGGAGTTAAATTGGCTACCCTCCAGTCCACAGGAACTGATCCAGAGTCAAAGAGAACATTGGAAAATGATCACCAATGCATCCAGATTTCTAGGGTCACTTCCTTGAGTACTCTGGGATGCAGACCATCAGGCCCAACTGATTTATCTGCTTTCAATCCCAACAGTAGGGGTGGAAGATTGCAACCTTCACGTGGTCCGCCCTGTTTCGACGAATGCAATCAACCCGGCGTGCACAATCAAATAAGATCAAATAGAACAAGTTGTCCTACAACTTTAGGCTGTACACGCCATACGCAAGAAGGAGAGAATCCCAACAGTTTACGTAACGCCATTTCCTAACTAATGAGGACTCCCTTCAGTTCCTACCGCCCACAAGATCCTTGGTCCCCTAGTAGTTCTGGGAGATTGTTTGTGGTCTTCCTTAGTGAAGACAGAGCCAAACAAAGTACTCAGTTGACCGTTCTGCCATTTCCTTGTTTTCCATTAAGCCCGTCCCACTTAGGAGACCTAAACAGCAACCTCAGGTGACCTGCAACCTGCTCCCACACATATGTTGAAAACCTTCCTCGACTATGAAGAAAGCAAGCTTCGACTAGACCTGCGACTAAAAAAATTTCGATTTTTAAAACTGCAACCTATTTTTAGTCGAGGCCGGTTTTAATCGTGATGAAAAAAATAGCAGCAGCCTAGATGAAGCCTCGACCACGCGGAAACCACTTTTGATCATTAGGGAGAGTGACCAAAACCTCCGGTGACCCAATGGAAACCTTGGATGGCGGGCAAGGTCACCAGAGGTTGCTGTTTAGGTCTCCCTAGTGGGACAGGGGCTTTATAAATTCACCTGTCTCTGATTGTAAGGGACCTACATTTGTCTTCACTAATCTTTTCCTTGTTACATATCTAAAGAAGCTTTTAGTCCATTTTCAGAATCCCCACAAGCTTTCTTTCATGCTCTTTTTTCTATAGAGTATAAAATCATGAGGGGAATAGATAGGGTGAACGCACATAATCTTTTACCCTGAGCAGGGGAAATGGAAGATGAAGGCATGGGTTTTAAAGTGAGAGGAGAAAGAAACCCAAGGGGCAACTTTTTCTATACAGGGGGTTGTGGGTGTGTGGAACAAGCTGCCAGAGGGGTTAGTTGAGGCTGGTACTAAAACACAAGACATTTGGACAAGTACACAGCTGGAAATTGTTGATACGGATTGGATATGTGCCAAGTGGGACCAACTTAGATGGGGCATCTCAATAAGCACGGAAAAGTGAGACCCGTTTCTGTGCTGCACGACTCGTTTCTGCAAGACCATTTGGCCTGCAACAGATTTCTTTTATACATCTGGTCAATGCACAAGGTCAATGTATTTTTGCACTAATCCCCTTTCATTTGAAACTCAGTTTAGAAAGCCAATATTAACTCTAGGCCAATGAACCCTTCCGCAACAGAACCGCTATGGATTAAACTACTGACGTCACTGGCAAATCATTGAAGCACAAAACAGATATTTGTCTAACCCCACCATGGAGAAATGTGCAAGCACCACAGCATTAGGTTCTCTTTGGAAATTTTCCTTCATCCCGGACTAAACAGGTAGAACACCGCTCCCCCTTACAACAAAAGAGCAGCCTGGAAATGTACAGAGCTATTCATGATGTGTCAGGAATAAGTGTCGTCTTGCCTTTTAGAAGAGGTCAAAATTGAATGAATCTTCGAGCTGCTCTGAGCCCATTTCAATGAGACGAGTGTCAGGTGCAAGAAGATCTCAATGGTTCAATAAAGCATCACTGAATCATCGAGAGCTACTCTGGCATCTGACATATGTCTTATTTGAGATGGGCTCAGAACTGCTCGAAGATTCATTCACCTTTCTCGACTGCACCACGACACCTCCCAAATCAGCGCGAGTTGTTGCAAAGGCTGTTTCTCTTCCTCCTAGCCTTAGAAACATAGAAACAGAAAAGAGGTGCAGGAATAGGCCATTTGGCCCTCCGAGCCAGCACCGCCATTCAATATGATCATGGCTGATCATCCAAAATCAGTACCCCGTTCCAGATTTTTCTTCCCATATCCTTTGATTCCCTTAGCCCAAAAGACCTAAATCTAACTCTTGAAAACATCCAGTGAATTGGCCTCCACTGCCCTCTGTGGCAGAGAATTCCACAGATTCACAACTCACTGGGTGAAAAGTTTTTCTTCATCTCAGTCCTAAATGGTCTACCCCTTATTGTTAAACCGCGACCCCTGGTTCTGGACTCCCCCAACATCGGGAACATTTTTCCTGCATCTACGCTGTCCAGTACTTTAAGAATTTATAAGATCCTCTCTAAATTAATCCTTTTAAATTCCAGTGAATAGAAGCCCAGTCAACCCATTCTTTCATGATATGTCAGTCCCGCCATCCCGGGAATTAACCTGGTGAATCTACGCTGCATTCTCTCAATAGCAAGAATGTCCTTCCTCAAATTAAGAGACCAAAATTGCACACAATACTCCAGGTGCAGTTTTCACCTAACAAACGGGGCCTTGTACACCTGCAATATGACCTCCTCGCTCCTAAACTCAAAACCTATCGCAATGTAGGCTTTCTTCACTGCCTGCTGTACCTGTCTTCACAGATCTCACTTCTGCAGAGCCATCAGCAAATTTTGCAAGGCGCTTTTTTCCGGTTTGTTGGTTGACATCATTCAATGCGATTTGGCCAACACACCCTGCTCCAATCTCAATGTCAGTGCTGACTAACAAACTATTCCAAGGCTCCCCAAATCAGCAGTCGTCCTCCAACCCGTCATTGCAGGCAGTGACTAGTGGGGTACCGCAAGGCTCGGTGCTGGGACCGCAGCTATTTACAATATACATCAATGATTTGGATGAAGGGATTCAAAGTAGCAAATTTGCAGATGACAAAGCTGGGTGGCATTGTGCACCGTGAGGAGGATGCTATGAGAATGCAGGGTGACTTGGACAGGTTGCATGGCAGATGCAGTTTAATGTGGATAAATGTGAGGTAATCCACTTAGGTAGCAAAAACAGGAAGGCAGATTATTATCTAAATGGCGTCAAGTTGGGAAAAGGGGAAGTACAACGGGATCTGGGGTCCTTGTTCATCAGTCAATGAAATTAAGCATGCAGGTACAGCAGGCAGTGAAGAAAGCGAATGGCATGTTGGCCTTTATAACAAGAGGAGTTGAGTATAGGAGCAATGAGGTCCTTCTGCAGTTGTACAGGGCCCTAGTGAGACCACACCTGGAGGATTGTGTGCTGTTTTGGTCTCCAAATTTGAGGAAGGACAATCTTGCTATTGAGGGAGTGCAGCGTAGATTTACAAGGTTAATTCCCGGGATGGCGGGACTGTCATATGCTGAGGGAATGGAGCGGCTGGGCTTGTATACTCTGGAATTTAGAAGGATGAGAGAGTATCTTATTGAAACATAGAATTAAGGGTTTGGACACACTAGTGGCAAGAAACATGTTCCCGATGTTGGGGGAGTCCAGAACCAGGGGCCACAGTTTAAGAATAAGGGATAGCCATTTAGAACAGAGATGAGGAAACACTTTTTCACAGAGTTGTGAGTGTGGAATTTTCTGCCTCAGAGGGCGGTGGAGGCCGGTTCTCTGGATACTTTCAAGAGAGAGCTAGATCGGGCTCTTAAAGATAGCGGAGTCAGGGAATACGGGGAGAAGGCAGGAACGGGGTACTGATTGGGGATGATCAGCCATGATCACATTGAATGGCGGTGCTGGCTCGAAGGGCCAAATGGCCTACCCCTGCACCTATTGTCTATTGTCCTGAAAAGACCAGAGTTGTCCCCTCCATTTTCTAGAGGGTAGCTCAAACCCAAGATGCGAGACAAAGTCCTAACAATTCAGAAGGTCTTTAGACTTGAGATACAGCATGGAAACAGGCCCTTCGGCCCACTAAGTCTGCGTCGACCAGCGATCACCCCAAGCACGAGCACCATCCTACACTCTAGGGAGAATTTACGATTTTACCCAAGCCAATTAACCTACAAACCTGCACGTCTTTGGACTGAGGAAACCGTAGCACCTGGATAAAACCCACGCGGTCACAGGGAGAGTGTACAAACTCTGGACAGATAACACTCGTAACACAGGATCAAACCCGGGTCTGTGGCAATGCAAGGCAGCAACTCTACTGCTGTGCCACCGCAATCAATGGATTGAAGATCTTGGGTTGCACAAAAGCATGACCTGTAGATCATGACACGCATCTCTTGTAGTTTTCTACAGGTAGTGCCATTACCATCTTCCAACCCAATCAGAGAGAATTTAGATTGCCGTTTGTGTGACGGAGAGGGACAATTCAATTTCATGGGGACTCGTCTTGATGTCTTTAGATTTTAATTTAGAGGGGATATGGACATTATCAATAGGCTGCTCACCCAGGAAATTTTGAATTTTAAGTGGAACTGAAGGCAAGTTTCTCCTGGTTACAAGTTTTGACCAACATAGATCATTTTAGGTGCTCAGTCCGCCTGAATCTACGCGATCTCCCGGATGCTAAACATTTTAATTCTCCTTCCCATTCCCACACTGACCTTTCTGTCCTAGGTCTCCTCCATCCCCAACCCAAGTCACACCGGCCTCTCGTTTTCACCTAACAAACTTAAGGGCTTGTCCCACTTGGCGATTATTTTCGGCGACTGCCGGCATCTTTTGCTGACGTATCAGGGTCACCGAATAAGTCACGGCATGACGACATATTGACGCGCGGTGTTTCCTCAAGAGTCGTAACATTTTTTTGTCGCCGCTGAATTTTCAAATGTTCAAAATCTTTCGGCGACCCTGATATGTCGGTCAATGACTCCGACAGTTGCCGAAAAAAATCGCCAAGTGGGACAGGCCCTTAACAATGGCTTGTTCCCTTTATCATCGCCACTCTTTGGCACATCTTTCATTCATTGTTCTTTTTCTCTCTACATCATCGCCTATATCTCGTTTCCCCCAACTAATATGAAGAAGCGTCTCGACCTGAAACGTCACCCATTCCTTTCTCTCCAGAGAAGCTGCCTGTCCCGCTGAGTTACTCCAGCTTTTTGTGTCTATCTTCGGTTTAAATCAGCGTCTGCAGTTCCTTCCTGCACTTTAATTATACGGTCAGCTAATGGTATTTATACTTTCAAACACCGCTCGATCCCCACCCACTAAAAGAAACCCCACTCAATGTCAAGCTGAGCACTCACCCCTCCCAAAAATAAATCCAGCTGCCACAGTTTCAGGTAGTCTAGTCACAACCGCTCCATCAATGACCGCACAGTTCATCTCCCCCTCCGATTGCCGGTTTCAATACTGCACCCAGGACATAGGAGCTGTGCAGAAGTCCGATATTACTCAACTTGATACTGGCACCTTGCATTCAACAAACACCCATGCTCCCGCTTTTAACCTGTTGTTCTTTCCTGATCTTTACCCCTCCCATTTTGCTTGGGGCCAGATTAACGACAATTTGTAGCATCATTCACGGATGAAGATAGGAGATCACACACACACACACACACACACAGAGAGAGAGACTGCCAGATCTGCTGAATTTTTCCCGTGTATTTGGTTCTTATTTCAAATTTCCAGAATGTTTTTTCAATGACATGAGCTATGATTGAACTGAAAGGATAGTGGGGTGAAAGGATAAAAGCCACAGCTCGCAGGAGATCCGTTTCACATCACCGGTTACAGGTTGATCTGCTCTTCAAAGCACATTTATTACTTCAAAGTTTTAAAATTTTAAAACTGCAGTTGCTGCGAAACGGAAGCAAAGCACAAAGTGAAAGAAAAGCTATGTCAACATGAAGTGCTGGAGTAACTCAGCGGGTGGAAGGAATGGACAGCAAAGTTTCAGGTCAGTACCTTGCTTCAAGGCTCCAGAGATACTGCCCGACTCGCACTGTCTTTTTGTAAACCGGCATCTGTGATTCCTTGTATGCTGGTCGGACCAACTGTGAACCACCTTTCCACAAAATGCTGATGGGCCGGTTTTGTTTTTTCCCCCAGAATTTGCCATTTATGTTCAGGATTTCCTATTCCACATAAATGCACATAAATCCATTCGCAATACTCAGGAAGAGCATCTTTTCCCCCTCTGTTCTCAGACTACTGCACGAGCTCTCACAAGCCAAGGATGTATTAGACTTTAGAGATACAGCATGGAAACAGGGACTTTAGCCCACCCGACCAGCGATCACCCCCCTACACTTGCACGATCCCACACACACTTGGAACAAGTTACTAAAGCCAATTAACTAACAAACACATACATCTTTGGAGTGTGGGAAGTGAAAACCCAAAATGCTGGAGTAGCCCAGTGGGACAGGATAAAACCCACGCAGTCACAGGGAGAATGTACAAACTCCGTACAGACAGCAACCGTAGTCAGGATCGAACCCGGGTCTCCAGCGCTGTGAGGCAGCCGCTCTAACGCTGCACAACCGTGTCTCCAATCCTCCATTCTATATCATTACAGACCTAGCACTGGTTTGGTCCTCAGCTGCAACGTTGCAATCTATTCTGGGTTCTCTCTTTGCACCACTACCCGTTGTGCTGGTTGTGGTTTGATTTTACAGGATAGCTCATAAAGCTTCTCACTGCATCTCAGTCCACGTAACTGTAACACAGTAATCTCATTCACCCTACCACAGACATTGCCTTTGTTCTATACATTCCTCCACCTTGTCCCCAACTGAAACACAACGCATACCTCTTCAATACCAGTCTGAAGATGGGCCCCGACCCAAAACTTCACTTGCCCGTGTTCTCCAGAGATACTGCCTGATCCATTGAGTTACCTCAGCACCGCCTTGTTTTACTTTGGGTGAAGGGTTCCCCATGGGTGAAGGGTTTCAGACCCAAGACAGTCTATCTGTAAGCTGACGCTGCCCGGCCTGCTGAGATTCCCAGCATGTCCCATTTCTTTTATCATGTCAAATGATCCGTGAGCAGAGGTGGACGTCTCCCATTTGACCTCAAGGTGGCATCAAGGCCCGTACTGCGACCTGCACCAAACAGACTGGAGGCCATTTCCTCTACCCCTCCATTGCTCTAGTTCATTAATATAGCTTATTTGTCACATCTGCAACTGCAGTGAACTTAGGTTTGCATATATTACACATGCAGGTGCCGCTATGTTTGGCTCTATTGTTCAGTGCAAAGTCTAGTCCGCCCGCGCGCGCGACACACTGGAGTCATTCCCGCAAACTGACGTCCCTCTCCTCGCCCGGCCACTTTTGTGTCCCGGTGGCAACACCTGCAGGCCAGGAGGCATTACCCCGGTTCATCCTCTTATCCTTCCTACTACAAAGGAAGGCTCTTGGACAGAGACTTGCCAATGCAGTCTCCACCTCTTTCTAAATTTGAGATTAATCCATTAACTTTTCAATTTGATTACCCAAAGTAAAATGTTCTGAATTTACACACAAAAGTCAACTATTAAAACTAGAAAATTTCCTACCTTTACCACCTTTGCAATGAATTGCTATTACATTTTTCTCATCAGCTGCCATCCAATCCCGAACATTAGCTGTAAATTTCAGCATGTCCCTGATATATATAAAACATTACAACATTTAAATGTTTGCAATAGACAGCAATGCAAGGTTGGTCATTCACCTTAGAGACAAAAAGGAACTTACTCCAGAGCTGGTACATTGTGGTCATCAATAAACACTCGCTCCACTCTGTAATGGAAGAACCTTGGGTTGTACCCCTTTTCACCTGTCACAGAAACAGCGTGTTACATTCACATACTGTCAGACACTACACTCATCCCAGCTCAGGGGAGACATCAACCGGAGAACACAGGTCCAAGGTGGGCTCGGACTTTATTACTTGGAGTGCAGGAGGCTGAAGCGTTATCTTAGAGGTCGACGAAATCACGGGGGGAATAAATAGGGTGAATGCACAGTCTTTCACCCAGGCGAGGGGAATCAAGAACCAGAGGGTGTAGGTTTCAGGCCAGAGGGGAAAGATTTAATAGGAACCCGAGAGGCAACTTTTACACAGAGTTGGTTTTACACGAGCGGTTTACTAGAAATGTGGTGGGCATATAGAATGAGAGGCCAGAGGAGGTTGTTGAGGCAGGCATTACAATATTTAAAAGACATTTGGACAGGTAAATGGAAAGGAAATGTTTAGAGGGATATGGGCCAAATGGGATCAGACTAGATGGGGCATCTCGGTCGGCGTGAACGGGTTGGGCCAAAGAGCCCGTTTCCCCGCTGTATGACTACGACCCAAATTAAATCAGGACAGCAGCCAACGAATAATGATTTAAAAAAAAAAAATTAGCATTAACATCAGAAGAACTTCACGGAATTTAGAGTCATTCGAGTCAAACGCTGCACAACTTTGCATCACAATATGTAAGGGTCAGTAAACACAAATTGACAAGACACTTTGGAAAAAGATTGGTGAAGTGGAATTTGCAGTATTGCAAATAACCATCATCTGATCAGCTTTAAGTGGCAATTGGATCACTTGGCTTAAACTTGATGCGTTTCTCCATTTCATTGGACAAACATGAGCGGTTTACTAGAAATGTGATGGTGCATATATAACCACAAGATTAATCATTTCATCTCATCCCTCCTTTCAATTCCCTCCCCCAACCCTTTCTCCCTCAAACCAAATTTTGTGCAGCTGAAGATTCTGTAGTTTAAAAGTGACAATTGACAAGGGTTCTGTTTTAGTGGAACCATGGGGCTTTGGCAGTGGAACGTTTTCAGCCACCTCATTCTTAGTCTCTTAACAGAAGACAGGTAGATGGATGGGAATGGTTTAGAGGGCTATTGTCACAACGCAGCAAAGAGGGCTGGCTTAGATGGGGCACCTTGGTCAGCAGGGACGAGTTGGTCAGATGGGCCCGTTTCCATGCTGCAGGACTACATGACGAGTATCTGAACTACAAACAAAGTTTGTGATGGTAAGTCAAGACATAGTGCATTCAGAAAGTATTCAGACCCATTCACTTTTTCCACATTTTGTTATGTTATAGCCTTACTTTAAAATGGATTTTAATTTTTTTTTAATCATCAATCTACACACCATACCCCAGAATGAAGAAACGAAAACAGGTTTAGAAATTTTTGCAAAGTAATTAAAAATAAATAACTGAAATATCACATTTACATAAGTAATCAGCCCCTTTGCTATGATATTCAAAATTGAGTTTAGCTTCATCCCGTTTCTATTTATTATCCTTGAGATGTTTCTGCGACTTGGAGTCCACCAGTGGTAGATTAAATTGGACATGATTTAGAAAGGCACAAGCCTGTCTATGTAAGGTCCCACAGTTGACAGTGCGTCAGAGCATAAACCAAGCCATGAAGACGAAGGAATTGTCCGTAGACCTCCGAGACAGGATTGTGTCGAGACACTGATCTGGGGAAGGATATAAAACAATTTCTGCAGCATTGCAGGTCCTGAAGAGCACAGTGGCCTCCGTCATTCTTGAATGGAAGAACTTTGGACTCTTCATAGAGCTGGCCGCCCGGCCAATGGGGGAGAAGGGCTTTGGTCAGGGTGGTGACCAAGAAAACGATGGTCACTCTGTCAGAGCTCCAGAGTTCCTATGTGGAGATGGGAGAACTTTCCAGAAGGACAACTATATCTGTAACACTCTACCAATCAGGCCTTTATGGTAGAGTGGCCAGACGGAAGCCACTCCTCAGTAAAAGGCACATGGCAGCCCACTTGGAGTTTGCCAAAAGATTGAAGAAACCAAGATTGAACTCTTTGGCCAGAATGCCAAGCGTTAAGTCTGGAGGATAAACCAGGTGCTGCTCATCACCTGGCCAATACCATACCTACGTGAAGCATGGTGGTGGCAGCATCATGCTGTGGGGATGTTTTTCAGCAGCAGGAACCAGGAGACTAGTCAGGATCGAGGGAAAGATGAACGGATCAAAGTACAGAGAGATCCTTGATGAAAAACTGCTCCAGAGCGTTCTGGACCTCAGACTGGGGCGGAGGTTCACCTTCCAACAGGACAACGACCCAACGCACACAGCCAAGACAACGCAGGAGTTGCTTCGTGACAAGTCTGTGAGTGTCCGCGAGTGGCCCAGCCATAGCCCGGACTTGAACCTAATCGAACATCTCTGGAGGGACCTGAAAATAGCTGTGCATTGACGCTCCCCATCCAACCTGACAGAGCTTGAGAGGATCTGCAGGGAAGAATGGGAGAAATTACCAAAATACAGGTGTGCCAAGCTTTTAGCGTCATACGCAAGAAGACTTGAGGCTGTAATCGCTGCCAAAGGTGCCTCAACAAAGTACTGAGTAAAGGGTCTGAATACTTACGTAAATGTGATATTTTAGTTATTTATTTTTAATTACTTTGCAACATTTTCTAAACACCCGTTTGCTTTTTTTTTAAATTATGGGGTATTGTGTGTAGATTGATGATTAAAAAAAGAATTGAATCCATTTTAGAATAAGGCTGTAGCATAACAAAATGTGGAAAAAGTGAAGGGGTCTGAATACTTTCTGAATGCACTGTAATTTCACTTTATGGAGGTTTGGGCAAGTCATTACTTACAAGAGGGGGAAGCAGATTGGATAATGGTACAAGAAAATACTTTTGCACAAGATTGGTAGGAGGGAAATTAAGGAATATGGGTTATGTACAGGCAGACAGAATAGCTGGGCATCATGTCCAGCATGGACATGGTGGGCAGAAGGGCCTGCTCCCACATTGTTCTACAAAACCTGAAGCATCAAATAGGCTTTTCTTAAAACCAAATTAAAGTGCACTTAACAAGAAACACCAAGATAAGAAAATAGTGACAAGAGTTAAATTGCTTCGGTATCCTATTGTGTTATAACATTGGAGTTTTAACTGTAATTTTGTTTACCGTGTGTTTATTTTATTTGTGATCAAACCAGAAAGTTATTACACCAAACAGTTCATCCTGACAACATTGAGCCGTCCAAAATTAACCTTTCATTTCTCAGCAGTATCAAAGCAGCCATTCTATTTTGTTTAAAAATATTTCTCAGGATGCGGGCGAGAGAGTCAAGCCTGTGTTTGTAGGCATTTCAATTCGAGGGGATTGAGGGGGGACCTCACTGAAACTTACCGAATAGTGAAAGGCCTGGATAGAGCAAATGTGGAGAGGATGTTTCCACTGGAAAGAGTCTAGGACCAGAAGGCACAGCCTCTGAATAAAAGGACGTATCTTTAGAAAGATGATAAGGAGGTATTTCCTTAGCCGGAGGGCGGTGAAGCTGTGGAATTCATTGCCTCAGATCAAAGGCGGAGATTGACAGATTCTTGATTAGCAAGGGTGTCAAGGGTTATGGGGCCAAGGCAGGAGAATGGGGTTGAGGGAAAGATAGATCATCCATGATTGAATGGCAGAGTAGAATTGATCAACCAAATGGCCCAATTCTCTCCTATAACTTATGAATTTACCTCACGAGTATACATCACCACTGTGAATAGTGGGGCTATCGATCAGAGAGTGGCTCTACAAGGGGGGGGGGGGGGGGGGGGGGGGGGTAAAGAAGCTCTACAAAATTAACCCAGTATGTTGAAGGAATATCACGACTTCAGAGATGCGATGTGGCGTTTGTGGGAGATGCTGATAACGTGATGGCAAATCGCCACTACCGGCCATCTTCAGTGACTTTAGAGATCCAGCGTGAAACAGGCCCTTCGGCCCACTGAGTCCGCGCCGACCAGCGATCACCCCACACATTAACATCACCCTACACACTAGGGATCATTTACAATTTTACCAAAGCCAATTAACCTACAAACCTGTACGTCTTTGGAGTGTGGGAGAGAACCGGTGCACCCAGAAAAAAACCCACGCAGTCACAGGGAGAGGATACAAACTCCGTACAGGCAGCACTGTAGTCAGGACCGAAGCCCGATCTCTAGTCCGGCGAGGCAGCAACCTTACAGCTGCACCACCATGCCGCACAAATAGGGGGCAGCGTTTGTTTGTAGACATGGGACCTGTAGACATCTCAACCCTTGCTGTAGCTATCTATGGTGGATATCCAATAACTGCATATGATGCTTAAAGGCCCGACTGTCTCATTTAATTAAATGTTATTTTAAACATTAGCAATCTTTTCATGATATTCAAAATTCTAAATTCATTACAGTTTAATTTTTAATTTTTTTTTAAAAAGAGGATTGTAGCTTTAAGCTTTTGTTTAATGATACAGCAAGGAAACAGGCCCTTTGGCCCACCGAGTCCGTGCTGGCCAGCGATCACCCATACACTAGTTCTATCCTACACACTAGGGACGATCTACAGAAGCCAATTAACCTACACACACGCACGTATTTGGGATGTGGGAGAAAACCAGATCACCCGGAGGAAACACAGGCGGTCACAGGGAGAACGTACTACTGACGTACAGATAGCACTGGTAGTCAGGATCGAACCGGGGTCTCTGACGCTCTAAGGCAGCAACTCTACCGCTGAGCTGCCCAGTCAGCGGGACAAAGTTCAAAGGAGGTGTGCGGGGGCAAGTTTGTATTTAAAAAGTAGCGAGCCCCTAGAATGTGCAGAGAACCTAACCTAGGATGGGTTTTGAAGGATAGGGGCCAAACACAGGCAGGTTTAGTTTAGTTTAGAGATACAGCACGGAAACAGGCCCTTCTGTCCGCATCGACCAGAGATCCCCGCACATTAACACTATCCTACACCCACTAGGGACAATGTTTACATGGACTAGTGTAGATGGAGCATCTTGTTCTGTGCGGGCAAGTTAGGCCGAAGGGCCCGTTTCCGGCCTGTACAACAATGACATTACCGAAAAGCATGGTTTGCTTCCTGCCATTAAGTGGTCTTCAAACATTAAACATAATATATCAGCACATTGTAAACTAGGTCAATATTCCCGGGCCATCACTCGAGACTCCACTTAGTTTAGTTTTAAGCAAGCACAAAATTGTTCCTCTCCCCCCTCAATCTCTCTCACTCCACATACCACTGACGAGATCAAATCCCATTTACCAAACATTCTTCTTTAGGAAACATACTCACTGCAGAGGTTGTAAACTTTGTAGTGATCTTTGTGCTTGGTGTCGAAAAATCGTGCAACTTCCTGCAAAAAGGTGCAATGTTAGTGACCACCTTTAAAAGCAAAAATCTACAATAGTTGAGAGTCTGCTCTAGTGTACTGCAAAGTAATATCCTGCTATTGAAATCTGAGGAACAGTGTCCAGGTCAGTACATGCAGAAGAGATCTCAATACATTGAAACATGCAGACCCAATCACACACTTGAATTAGTGAAAGTAATTAAAGTAATTTAATGATACCCATTCTTTGCAGGCATTTTTTCCATGCCACTGAATGTAATACACTATCTAGAGAAAGGTGAAAACCCAACTGTGTTTATAATATGGTGGCAACATAATCCCAATGTCTGAGCAACATTTAGATATCAGATCTGCATTCTATTTCTATACAAAAGGCAAAAGAAAAAAAAAAGTCAAGGATTGAGCTGGGATGATATCTTGGGACCAGCTGGGATGTTATTTTATAGGTGTACAAGATGTTGGTGAAACCCCATTTGGAGTATTGTATCCAGCTTTGGTCACCCTGCTATAGGAAGGATGCCACTAAGCTGGAAAGAGTGCAGAGAAGATTTACGAGGATGTTGCCAGGACTCATGGGCCTGAGCTACAGAGGATGGGCAGCCTATGACTTTACTCCTTAGAGTATAAGAGGCAGCGGGGTGACCTTAAAGGTGTATAAAAGCATGAGGGGAATAGATAGGGTGAATGCATGGGGTCTTTTACCCCCAGGATTGGGGAAATCAAGAACTAGAGGGCATAAGTTTAAGGCGAGAAGGAAAAGATTTAATAAGAACCCAAGGGGCAAACTATGTCTCCAGGTACTTATATGGAATGAGCTGCAGAATGAGTTAGCTGAGGCAGGTACAATAACAACATTTAAAAGACATTTGTACAGGTACATGAATAGGAAGGGTTTCGAGGGATACGGACCAAATTCAGAGGGGGGTGGGGGAAATAGGTCTGGCCTAGATGGGGCATTGTGGTCAGCATGGACGAGTTGGGCCAAAGGGCCAGTTTCCAGGCAGTATGACGATGACCTCCAGTGTTGTAATTATCAAACAACCAAAACAAATGGTGGTCATCATGATGAGCTTGCCTTACACTTGGTACCAGGTGAGTAAAACAAGCCAATACCTTGTGGGATGGGGAGAGGAGGAAAGGTTTGTAGCCTATTACTTGCTGCAGCTTAACGGACCTGTAAACACCGTGCACAGATATAAACGCACCACCAATAATCCCAACACTCGGTAAGCATGATAGTGCAAAACCAAATGCAGTTGTGGAACCAAACTAACCATCGAGCCAACGCCTTCGTACACCTGTGTAAGACAACCCCTCAGCCTCTAGCGCTCCAGTTGAGAATCAATAATGATGAGAGCTCTGGATGCAACAGCAGGGAGAGGCAACACCTGGAGTATGATCCGCCCCTTCACCTGGAGGAGTTTGACTCCTTGCACGCAAAGATAGCATATATATCTATAACATCCAGTCCACTATTTGAAAGAGAAAAATCCTGCAGCAAGAAAGCAAGGAACTTCAAACTTGTTCGAAGATAGACAAAAATACTGGAGAAACTCAGCGGGTGAGGCTGCATCTATGGAGCGAAAGAAATAGGTGACGTTTCGGGTCAAAACCCTTCTTCAAAAGGGTCTGAAGAAGGGTCTCGACTCGAAACGTCACCCATTTCCTTCGCTCCATAGACGCAGCCTCACCCGCTGAGTTTCTCCAGCATTTTTGTCTACCTTCGATTTCTCCAGCATCTGCAGTTCTTTCTCAAACTTGTTTGAGATCGCTTCGATATCTGCAGTGTTATTTGCTGAAACGTCACTCCAGTTCCCAACACAACCAATTGCTTCAAATTAAACTATTGAACTAATTAGATGACTGAAAACAAAAAGTACCATTGAACCCATTTCTCAAGGGCAACACATACCCCAATCCTGTTAGTGAGATTTTCCCGGCTAAAATGCAATTGATTTTTCTCCTCATAGAGAGTGTGAAACTTCGATTCCCAACACATTTTTATTCACACTTCGTGAAAATCCAATGACAAAGTGTAGAGGATATCTTCGGACCCATTTATCTCATTCTTGGCTTTAATCAAAATTGCCTACTTGGTAAACAAGTCTAAAGAAGGTCCCCACCCAAAATGTCAGCTATCTGTTCTTCACAGAGGCTGCCTGATCCCACCCAGTTACTGTAACATTGTCTATTTTTGTAAACCAGCATCTGCAGTTCCCTGCTTTATCTACATTAAATATTCTTGTCGGAGGTCCATAAATTCTATTTGGAGAAACCATGGACAGACCTTGGACATGATAGAGTAGGATTATTAAATTAAAACACCTGCTTTTCTGCTCAGTCATATTCAAACATACATTTATTTTTTAGCACTTCACATGAAAAAGCAAATCAACATCAAAACACCAGCTTCACTTGATGAATTCCAACAAATGTAACCTAGTGAGTTAGATCCCAGAATGCAACAAGTCAGAGTCAGAGCACAGAAACAAGCCCTTTAGCCCAACTCATACATGGTGACCAAGATGCCCCATCTACACGTCCCATTTATTCCTATTTGATCCAGAAGTCTCCAAACCTTTTCTGCCCAAATGTCTTAAATGTTATTGCACCTGCTTCAACTACCTGCTCTGGCAGCTTGTTCCATATGCGCACCACTCTGAAAGGTGCCCCTCATGCTTCTATTAAATCTTTCCCCACTCACCTGAAACCTATGCTCTCTGGTTCTCAATTCCCTGACCCTGGGTAAAAGACCGTGGGAGGGGAGCCAGAGAGGAACGTTGGCGATGATTGTGCGATGCTGCTGCTCTGCAATCTTGGTACAGGGCTGGAAAGGTCAGTCGCAATAAAGACGTGAGAATTAGTTTGAAGACAGTCTTTGCGCGAGCAGATTTGTTCATGACCCGGTGAGTTGACGTCTTAGAGTCGGATAAAGCGTAAAAACAAACAGCTAGGCCCATTTCATTCAAGCCCTTGAAGTCAGGAAGATTACTGAGCAACCAGCTGAAGCTATTGAAGCTAGAGTAGATGGGGCATCTCGGTCACCATGTATGAGTTGGGCCAAAGGGCTTCTTTCTGTGCTCAGTCTTTGACTTGTTGCATTTTTAGATCTAACTCCCACTAACCTACATCAAGTGAATGTACTCTATCTATTCCCCTCATTATTTTATATACTTCTAAGATTTCCCACAGCCTTGAGGTCAAAGGAATAGAGTCCCCGCCTACCCAAGATCTCCCTATAGCTCAGGTCCTCAAAGTCCTGGCAACATCCTCACAAGTCTTCTCCGCACACTTATCTGCTCAATGACATCCTTCTGAAAGCAGAGTGACCAAAACTAAACATTACTCCAAATGGACCCTCACCAACATCTTGTACAGCTGTAACATAATGCCCATTACGTACCCATAATCTCTAGAGATGCTGCCTGACCTGCTGAGTTACTCCAGCATTTGGTGTTTATCTTTTCTATACTCAATACTCTGATGAAGACCAATGTACCAAAAGCCTTCTTGACCATCCTATGTACCTGTGATGGCACTTTCAGGGAACTATGTACCTGCACCCTGATCCGTCTGCACTACAACACTCCGAACACTCATATGCTAAGCATGTTACTTCCCTGCAATTGTTCGAGGAATAGAATTAGAGAGACAAGAAGAGTATGTGTGTTGTTTAAGGTAAACACAAAAACACATCTGACGATATTGCAGCACTAAATAACCTTTCAATAGTGGTAGTGTTATGAATGTGGTGGGGGTGGGGGTCCACGTTCATAACACTACCACTATAGCCAACAGATTCATGGTACATGGTTAATTAGGCATTTGAGAACATTTTAGAAATAGATTTGAGGCTTTATAGCAAAACAGAAAGGTTCTGTTCAATTATCTGAAGATCATCAAGTTATTTGTGCCTTTGCATAGTAGACAATTCCCAAATTCTGGACGGCAGTGATTCCCAAATTCTGGACGGCGGTGATTCCTCCCGTCTCCATGATGCACAGGGGAGGGAAGATGAGAAAAGATTTTTTGGGGGAGGGGAGGGGGGGGGAGAGTGAAAAAAAAAAATTCATAGGCAATATGATGACCCAACAAGATCATTTCTCCAGCAATGATTTCACAGAGGCACAGATTGGGTGTTATTTCCAAGAGCATTTTGGTAAATTTCTAACGTCGCTTGAGACTTGATGGATTGAAGATGCAGCGAGTCACCCAAAGCCCAAATCCCAACTTGGAATCAAAGGTTGTACAGGCACCAGGATCGCAACAGCAGCAACACAAATGTCATGCGCTCACAGGTGAACATGACAACGACATACATGAACACAAGCAATGACAAAGCACAGGAGGTAGAGTCAAGCACAAGAACAACATTTAAGAGACACTTGGACAGGTGCATGAATAAGAAAGGTTTGGAGGGATTTGGCCAAATGGAGGGAGGTGAGCCAGCGCAGATGAGCATCTTAGTCAACATGGAGGCGTTGGGTTATACAGTAGGTCTCCACGATTCCATGACTATGCCATCAGGCTGCTCTGAACGCCGATCATCGTGCCCATAGATGGGCACGATGGGGCCTCTTCCAACAGTTTTGAACAATTCTTAGGTTGCAATGCAGGGAATTTTATGCATCCGACCACTGCCATGGTAGGTGAGCCAGAGGAACGTAAGTGATGATCGCGCAGTGCTGCTGCTCTGAAATCTTGTTACAGGACTGGAAAGGTCAGTCGCGATAAAGATATGAGCATCAGTTTGAAGACAGTCTTTGCGCGAGCAGATTTGCTCATGACCCGGTGAGATGACGACTTGGAGTCCGATAAAGCATAATAATGAGCAGCTAGGCGCATTTCATTCAAGCCCTCGAAGTTGGGAAGATTACTGAGCAACTAGCTGAAGATATTCTATTTAGGCAGCTTGCAACCCAATGATAAAGACTGAACTTTCCGATATCAAGCTATACCAACACCTTCTCCCTTTTCCACACCATCTTCACCCCCATCTCCCAGCCCCCCTGCTCCTATCGCCTGCTGCGTAAACTCATCGCCCATCTCAGTTCCCCATTTCTCTTTTATCCTCTGCCCACCCCCCCCCCCCCCCCCCCCCCCCCCCCCGTGCATCCATATCCTTCCCTCTGGCTTTACATTTCACTCCACCTCTGACAGCCTTTTGTCTCAGTTTTACCTCCAGCCTTTGTCACTTACTCCACCCGTCTACCAATCACCCCCCTCACCTGTATCCACCCATCACTCGCCAGGCTTTGTCCCGCCTACACCTCTCGTTAGCAGCTTTCTCCCCCCTACTCCATCAGTCAAAACATTGTCTGTCCATTCCCTCCACAGATGCTGTCTGACCCGCCGAGTTCCTCCAGCACTTTGCATTTTCCTCAAAATTCCAGCATCTGCAGTTCCTTGGTCAACCAGTTAAAGGTGGCTGTTGAACCATTCCAGAGGTAGAGTTGAGGGCACTAAGATATGGTGATCATTTGTAACTTTTAAAGTTGCCATGCTAAGCATAATCTTTGTCAGAATCATACTTGATTGTGTACCTCTGCTGCAGCTAAATGACTGAGATGACCATTCAGTGTCAAGGGATCCCCTAGTGATCGAATTAGAGGCACTAGAAACTGCAGATTTAGGTCTGAAGAAGGGTCTTGACACGAAACGTCACCCATTCCTTCTCTCAGGAGATGCCGCCTGTCCTGCCGAGTTGCTCCAGCATTTTGTATTTATCTCCCGCATAAACTAGCATCTGCAGTTGCTACAGATTAAGTTTAGTTTACAGATCCAATGCAGAAACAGGCCCTTCAGCCCATCAAGTCCACGCCAATCATTGATCACCCGTTCATACTAGCTCTATGTTATCCCACTTTCTCATCCGCTCCCGTCACATTAGAGGCCATTTACAGAGGCCAATTAACCTACAAACCTGCACATCTTACGGATGTAGGATGAAGCTCTTGCGCTCACAGGGAGAACGAGCAAACTCCACACCAACAGCACGCGTGGTCAGGATTGAACTATGGTGTCTGAGGCATCAGCTCTACCAGCTATGCCACCCAAAATGTTAGAACCTTGCACAAAACAAAGTGCTGGAGGAAGTCAGCAGGCTAGACAGCATGCGTGGTGAGATCAGTCTGAGCAAGGGTCTCAACCCGAAATGTCATCTGACCACTCGTTCCACAGATGCTGCCCGACCCACCTAGTTCTTCCTGCTCTGAGCTTTAGTGTACAAAATAACATGGACAGCAATGTTAATAAAAAGATACACAATCAACGTTCGATCCAAGTTTGAGAAGATCACCATTTAAAAAGTACATGTTATATTATCGACTGTGCATAAAGTATTTGGAATAAATATCACCAACTTCACAAAGGACAAAGGACATTTATTGTCATATACACCATTTCTGGTGGAGTGAAATTTGAGTTGCCGTTTGCAACGCACCAAGAGTAAGATACCACATTAAAGAAGAATTTAACATAAGAATTTAACACAATTGACATTTACATGTCAGAGAGTAATGGTGGATGGCTGTTTGTCAGGTTGGAAGCCGGTGACCAGTGGGGTGCCTCAGGGATCTGTGTTGGGTCCACTGTTGTTTGTCATGTACATCAATGATCTGGATGATGGGGTGGAAAATTGGATAAGTAAGTATGCAGATGATACTAAGATAGGTGGTGTTGTGGATAATGAAGTAGATTTTCAAAGTCTACAGAGAGATTTGGGCCATTTGGAAAAGTGGGCTGAAAGATGGCAGATAGAGTTTAATGCTGATAAGTGTGAAGTGCTACATCTTGGCAAATCAAAATAGGACGTACATGGTAAATGGTAGGGAATTGAGGAATGCTGTGGAACAGAGAGATCTAGGAATAACTGTGCATAATTCCCTGAAGGTGGAATCGCATGTAGATAGGGTGGTAAAGAAAGCCTTTGGTGTGCTGGCCTTTATAAATCAGAGCATTGAATATAGGAGTAGGGAAGTAATGTTAAAATTGTACAAGGCATTGGTAAGACCAATTCTGGAGTATGGCGTACAATTTTGGTCGCCTAATTATAGGAAGGATGTCAACAAAATAGAGAGAGTACAGAGGAGATTTACTAGAATGTTGCCTGGGTTCCAGCAACTATGTTACAGAGAAAGGTTGAACAAGTTAGGTCTTTATTCTTTGGAGCGCAGAAGGTTAAGGGGGGGGACTTGATTGAGGTCTTTAAAATGATGAAAGGGATAGACAGAGTTGACGTGGATAATCTTTTCCCATTGAGGGTAGGGAAGATTCAAACAAGAGGGCATGACATGAGAATTAAGGGACAGAAGTTTAGGGGTAACGTGAGGGGGAACTTCTTTACTCAGAGGGTGGTGGCTGTGTGGAATGAGCTTCCAGCAGAAGTGGTGGAGGCAAGATCGATTTTAACATTTAAAAGTAAAGTGGATAGGTATATGGACGGGAAGGGAATGGAGGGATATGGTCTGAGTGCAGGTAGATGGGACTAGGGGAAAACAAATGGTCGGCACGGACTGGAAGGGCCGAGAGGGCCTGTTTCCGTGCTGTAATTGTTATAAAACAAAGCCTTCCTGCGTACTTTTAATCCAAATTGCATTTCTAAATATGAATGCCACTGCATTTGAACTCAAAATGGGCAAAAAGATTAGAGTTTCACAAGCTCCATTTTAAATAAATGCAATAAGCTCTGGTTATTTTCTGTGTGATCATTTTGATGTGCCAGGATTGGAGACCACATAGTTGTGACCAGCATAAGGTTTGTTTAGACAGCAACCTCATTCAATGCCAGCGTGTTTCAAAATACAAAACTGCTTTGTGTACATCTCCGATCATTTTTTCATAAACATGCACTATATCAACTTGTGCCCTATGAGATAGCACAATTCAGCGAGCTCCGAGTCGCAGTGGAGGAGGAAGAGTTACGATGACAATTTTTAAAGATTTAGTATGGGGAACGCACAACTTTTACAGATCAAACAATCTATATACCACAGGGTTAGATCCTTCATCTTCACGTTCCTGTCCAAATAGCTCCTGAACATCCCGATCATCTGCTTCCTACACCCCAACACCCCTCTCTCCAACATCATGTTCCAAACAAAGACATGCCTTGCACATCCCCATTAAACTACCCCTTATTCTCTTTAAATATATGCCCTCTGGTACTTGGCATTTCCACCCTGGGAAAAGATTTACCCTATCTATGCCCCTCAATTTCATAAACTTTTCAGGTCTCACCAGCGTCCCAGAGAAAACCATCGAGGTTTGCCCAATCCCACTTTGCAGCTAATACTTACTCATACAGGCAGCACTCTGTAAGCTTCTCCATAGGCTTCACTCACATCCTTTCTGTAATGGAGCAACCAAAAGCACACCACTGGTAGAGCTGCTGCCTCAGTGCCAGAGACCTGGGTTCGATCCAGACCTCCGGTGGCATTTGCGTGGAGTTCGCACGTTCACCCTGTGACCGGGCGAGCTTCCTCCGGGTTCTCCAGTTTCACCCCACGTCGCAAAAACGAGCGGTTTGTAGGTTAATTGGCTTCTAAATTGTCCCTAGTGCACAGGGAGTGGATGAGAAAAAGGGATAACATAGAACGAGTGTGGACAGGTGGTCAATAGTTGGCGTGGACTCGGTGGGTCAAAGGATCAGTGTCCATGCTGCAAACTTTGCTCCTGGCACCATTCCTGCATGAATTCCATATCCCTCGAGATCCAAAACTGTGCAATCTGAACACACTGTGCAATGAAGCATCAGCAGCCCTCTTGTAGAGAATTCCACACGGTGAAGAACTCTCTTCTCTCCAAAACAGCTGAACCCTCACCCCCCCAAAAAGGAAACGCCATGCCATTGACTGACATCCTTTCGTCTCATTCTCAACTCAAAGAGACTTATGCCCCTGTCCCACTTAGGAAACCTGAACAGAAACCACTGGAGACTTTGCGCCCCACCCAAGGTTTCCATGCGGTTCCCGGAGGTTTTTGTCAGTCTCCCTAATGGTCGAAAGTGGTTTCCGTTTTAAAAATCGGTAATTTTTTTAGTCGAAGCCGGTTGCGATGCTAGTTGAAGGTGGTTGCCGGAGGACAAAAGCCTCCGGGAACCGCACGGAAACCTTGAGTGGGGCGCAAAGTCTCCAGAGGTTTCCGTTCACGTTTCCCAAGTGGGACAGGGGCATTCATCTCTCTTTCAAATAGACTGCCCTTCCAAGAATAGTTTCATAAGTAATAAGAGCAGAATTAGGCCTTTTGGCCCAACAAGTCTACTACGCCATTCAATCATGGTTGACCCATCTCCCCCTCTCAACCCCATTCTCCTGCTTTCTCCCAATAACCCCCGACACCCATACTAATCAAGAATCTCTCTATCTCCCTTACAATATAAATTGACTGCCTCCACAGCCTTCTATGGCAATGAATGCCACAGACTCACCATCCTCCGACTAAATAAATTCCTCCTCATCTCATTCCTAAAGGAACATCCTTTAATTCTGAGGCTATGACCACTGGTCCTAGACTCCCCCACTAGTGGGCACATCCTCTCTATCCAGGCCTTGGACGTAAATATTTTAGCCACTAGCAGCTAGTGGACTAGCTGGAGAGCGATTACGTGTCGTGCTAAGGACTTGCTAAATGTTTCATGGTGGGAACAAATACATAAATAGTCGTGGAGACAAGGAACTGGTGCTGGAATCTTGAGCCAAACACTGGGCTGGAGGAGCATAGAACAGTTCTCCTCATCTCCTTCCTAAAAAGAACATAATTTAATTCTGAGGCTATGACCTCAGGCCCGAGACTCTTCCACTAGTGGAAACATCCTCTCCACATCCACTCTAGCCAAGCCTTTCACTATTCGGGAAGTTTCAATTAGGTCCCCCCTCATCCTTCTAAACTCCGGCGAGTCTAGGCCCAGTGCAGTCAAAAGCACATCATATGTTAACCCATTCAATCGTGAGATCATTCTCGTAAACCTGCTCAGAACCCTCTCCAGGTCCAGCACATCCCGATGTACAGTTGATACACCTCACTCAATGCATGCGCACCATTCCCCATGCTTGGGAGACCAGATAGGCAAACAGGTTCTGGATGCCATCTGACCAGGACCAACACATCCTTGCTCACCTACTCAAATGCTGACCAATATATTGTCTGGCTTCCTCATTGGTTTGCTGAAGAATATCTGGGTTTGTAACAAGATCTATATCAGTTGGGAAGATGGGCCCAGGAATAGCATGTAGAATGTAACTCGGACAAGTGTGAGCTGCGGCACTTTGGGATGACAAAGTAGGGCAGGACTTCCTCAGTAAATGGAGGAGTCCTGGAGAGAGATATAGAATAGAGTTCATGGAGTGCAGGTGCACGGTTCTCCACAAGTGGAGAGTCAGGTAGACAGGGTGGCAAAGGCAGCATTTGGCACACTTGCCTTCATTGGGAGCAGTATTGAATACAAAGATTGGGATGTCACATTACAGCCGTACAAGTCATTGGTGAGACCACACTTGGAGCACTGTGTGCAGTTCTGGTCGCCCAGCCGCACCAAGGATGCCATTAAGTTGGAAATGGCGCAGAAGAGATTTACCAAGGTGATACCTGGACTTGGGTTACAGGGAGAGGTTGGATAGGCATGGACGTTTTTCTTTGCAGCACAGGAGACTGAGGGGTGACTTTATTGAGGTTTACAAGATCATGAGGGACACGGATAAAGCGGATGCTCAGTCTTTTTCCCAGGGTAGAGGATTCTAAAACTGGGACAAGGTTTAAAGTGTGAGAGGGGAGTGATTTGCGGGACCTCAGGAGCAACTTTTTCCACTCAGACGGAAGTCTATCCGGAATGAGTTGCCAGAGGAAGCTACAGAAATGGATACATTTGGACAGATATATGGATAGGAAGGGTTTAGAGGAATATGGACCAAATGCAGGCAAATTGGACTAGTCCAACATACCAACTTGGTCAGCATGGACAAGGTGGGCTAAAGGGCCTGTTGCTGTTCTGTACAGCTCCAGCACCACATGGAGGATTTGCCCATTCACTGTCAGGTATTCTGATACAAGAACACTTCTGTCTGTTTAAACACCAGTAATCTTCCCTCTCAATTTATAAAAACATTCTTCATACTGCAATGGATCAACTCACATTTTACACATAGCCCCCTTATAAATAAGAAATTCCCGATGTTGGGGGGAGTCCAGAAGCAGGGGCCAGTGCTTAAGAATAAGGCGCAAGCCATTTAGAACGGAGATGAGGAAACACTTTTTCCCCACACAGAGTTGCGAGTCTGTGGAATTCTCTGCCTCAGAGGGCGGAGGAGGCCGGTTCGCTGGATACTTTCAAGAGAACTAGATAGGGCTCTTAAAGATAGGGGATATGGGGGGGGGGGGGGGGGGGGGGGGGGGGGGGGGGAAAGGCAGGAACGGGGTACTGATTGGGGATGTGATCAGCCATGATCACATTGAATGGCGGTGCTGGCTCGAAGGGCCGAATGGCCTACTCCTGCACCTATTGTCCATGATAAATTGCAGATCTCCTTTGGAGAAGATAAAACTTGGACGTTGCACGATGGTGCTGGAACGTGGCGACTCTCTGCATGCTCTTCCAGGAGAGGGTCTATTGTATCTCTGTACTTTACTTCAGACTGAAGAGTCCAGACACAAATGTTACCTGTCCATGTTCCCCAGAGATGCTGGCTGACCCGCTCAGTGACTCCAGCATTCGGCATCCTTGTGTGTTAACCATATGCAGTTCCCCGTTTTGGTCGTCCACACTGTTTACTGGCTCCATCAGCAGCAATCGTGGATGTATTCTATTTTATCTTCTCATCCGAATCACCAACATGCGTTGCACATGTACAGGACTGCAGGCGGTTGCTGACGCTGCCCAGTCCACCACACAGACCAGAATCCCCATCTTCGACTCCATCTACACTGCACCCTACTCGGGAAAGCAGGCAACAGAAACAAGGACCTTTTCCAGCCCAGTCATTCCCTCTTCTCCCCACTCCCACTGTGATTCAGGAACAGCTCCTACCCCACTGTTATCAGACTACTGAACATTCATCCCATAAGCTCGGGCGTAGGCCCGATCTTCCATCCTACTTCATTGCAGACGCCAAACTTTGCCATACAATACCCAGAACTACATTCTGGTATATTTTATGTTGTGCTTAAGTACAATTTACTTAATGGGACAATAATAAGCCAACACCTGGACCCCAGTACCAGTCAGTGACATAGTAACCAAAACGCAATCTTTATTTCTATCCAGCAACCAATCTCAATCTACACCAGTATATTACTCTAACGACCGTGCATGTCAGTTGTATTCAGCTCCTTGCTCAAGGATTAATTCCTTGCAGCTTAACTTTCCAGACCACAACCTTGTTTTTGTCAAGGGAACAAGTTAACCAAAAGACACTTGGACATGTACATGGATAGGAAAGGTATTGAGGGATTGAGCCAAACACGGCCAGATGGGACTAGTGTGGATGGGGCATCTTGGACAGTATGGGAAAGTAGGGGCAAAGGGCATGTTTCCGTGTGGTATGACTGTTTAAAAGCAAACCGTGACTTGCAAGGTTCTCAATCTACAAGCCATCTCCAGAAGGTTGGGAAGTTCTATACGAGAAGCCAACAATATCTTTCATCAGTTAGGATGGGGAAAAAAAAAAAAAAAAAAAATCTCCTCAAATTAAATAAAAGGGACTGGAAGGCTCAAGGGGGAGGTTGGGCAGGCTAGGAGTTTACTCCTCAGAGTGCAGGAGGCCGAGGGGTGACTGTACAGAGGTGAATCAAGAGGAATAGATAGGGTGAATACGCAGAGTTTATTCCCTCGAGGTTTAAGATGAGAAAGATTTAATAGGAACCAGAGGGGCAACTTTTTCCACTTAGGTGGGTGTATGGAACGAACAAATGGGAAAGTATTTGAGGCAGGTATTATAACAACACTTAAAAAGACATTAGAACAGGTACGTGGATAGGAATGGTTTAGATGAGTTAGGGCGAAGTGCAGACAAATGGGATTAGCTTAGATGGGGCACCTCAGACAGCATGAATGAGTTGGCCCAAGGGCCTGTTTTCCTGCTCCGACTAAACCAACCATCATTGACTTTTATTACAGATTGCAGATCCTGGAAGACCGACCTACTGTGAGATACAAGCTTTTAGATCAGTTTCTGGTAAAATACAATCTTTTGAGTTCTTTCTGTTCAGCTGCTCACACTATGGGATTTTTTAAAAAGCAAAAAAAGTGATAAAGCTAAAGTTACTGACCAGACGAAATACCAAAAAAAAACCTACCATGTTCCACAGGCCTTATTTTGAACAGTTGGGCCTTGTGTGTGACAAAAAACACTTTCAGACTCTGTATTCATCATAGAGCTGTACAGGACTGAATAGGCCCACCAAGTTGGCATTCTAGGCTAGCCCTATTTGCCTGCATTTGGCACATAGCCTTGGAAACTCTTCCTATATCTGTTTAAATGACTTAAGAGTTAAAGAAACATTGCCCCATCCACCTTCACCCACATGGATCAACACTTCCACGGGCAAGCAATAAAGGCATCAAATCACAGAATAAAAGGTAAGCTTGTATTGCCAAGGCAACATTGGGGTTTTTTTTTATGACAAAGTTCTTAATGCATAAAAACACCAACTGGATACAATAAAAAAAATGTACAAACACTGCCAAAATATATGATCAAAATATTCTACAGATTTTGGCCAAACATTTATACCTCAATAAAGAGGAATAATGCAAAAAGGTTTGCCATAATGTCCATTTACTCTTCCTCCTCATCTCCACCACACTCTTCTCCTCAGCAAGGAATTATTCTGAGGGGTTCCAATCCAACACACCTGTCCAGTCCCTGCCGAGTTCCTCCAGCACTTTGTGTTTTGTCCAGCATCAGCATTCCTCGTGTCTCCATTTTAAAGATCTTTCAACACAGCCTCAAAACTTGGAATACCCAAACTCTTATTTGGAACGATTTTCAACGGTAATGTCTGTTCGTGTTTTTTTTTTTAATTCCTAAATTGGTGAAGTTGTTGAACTTGGCCCAGGCAGACCCATTTAAATGGATATATTTGGTCATCACATATTTTCAGATTTGCTAATGGAAATCCTTTTATTGTGTACACATTGGCATGTATGTACTGTTGTGTGCAATACAACAGTGTCTACACTGCAGAAAGTACTTGATGGCTCAGGAAGCACGTTAATACAACTGGAGAACTCAAATAGAGAAGTGGCAACAGGCATTAGAACCTTTGCCAATAAAGCACTTTCTTTCACCATGATCCTGTTGCAAATTAGTGCACACATTTTTTAACCAAACGCCCACAGAAATGGAGCCCATTACTCTTTGCTTCAGTTTTTCAATGCTTGTTCAACATTGCTGTTGTGTACAACTTTAATCTGACAATTCACTGGACAAAGGGAGGTAACAAGAACTGGTGGTCCCTGCCTCCCACGCACTCAAAGTCGGCTGCAGGAGGGCTGAAGGGGGCAGGGTGAGGAGGCGATGGTTTACGGGATGACTGGATGGAGGATACAGCTGCAACATGCATTTATGACCAACTAAAGCTGGGACCGTGAAATGGGGCCAAAACCTGGCGACTCTTGCATACGGACTCAGTGGGCTGTTTCTATGCATTCTGAACTTAACCAGGGGATTGTACTTGTGTGGGGCAATAATCTTACTGATCGGTATGTAAAAAAAAATCACTGTTCCTTGGTACGTCATAAAAAACCCATTGAAGATGCAACAATTCAGTAAGTGATTAGCCCACAGGGGAATGATAACTCAGCAACACAGCAGACAGGATGGGAGTTTTGCCAAACATTTGTAGCGTTATTTTCATTCAGAAACAGTTACTTTACCTCAATTGGGTTTCGGTACAGGGACTGCTTCCCAGAGGAGGGAAAGGACATGGCGATAACACGATCTGCAAACAAGTGCAAATTTAGAACTTAAATGAATGCAGTAACGCTAAAGTTAGCACCATGCTGCAGAGCACAAAACCATGGTCACAATGCAGAGAACTGAGACGCAGATCACACACATTCAACTTTGTGCCTCTCCCCCGGCGTGGAAGACAGATTCACTCCTTGGCCAGTTACACAACACATCTGCTGTCAAACAACAGCTACGGTCACTCCCCGTCCACCCACATCCATCCCTCCCGCTTCACATCCCACTCCTTCTCCGATGCACTGGTCTCCTTTTTACCTCCAGCCTTTCTCACTTACTCCACCCATCTGACAATCTCCCGCCTCACCTGGATGGATCCACCCACTTGCCAGGCTTCATCCCGTCCCCACCTTTCTTTTTCAGATTCCTCCTCCCCTCCACCCAACCCCACCAGTCTGAAGAAGGGACCTGACCCGAAATGTCATCTGTCCATTCCCTCCACAGATGCAGCCAGACAAGTCCATCCAGCACTGTGTTTAGACAAGATAAAAGGCAGCCTGCCCCTCTTCTATCAACTGTACCTATCAGGTAGAAGGTAGCACATTCTACTCACCAGTAATGTAAGTAAGGTCCAAGTCAAACCCATCCTTTTGATAGCGCCTCTTGTTCTCAGACACCTGCAAATAAAGAGGTTTCATCAATCTACTTAAATTACGATAGTTTCTAACATATGACAATTTAAAATCTTCATTTCATTGTCAACTCCACCAGTTCACTCAGTGCTCTAACTGCCCCCGTCGTCTTTATACGGGGGGGGGGGGGGGGGGGGGGGGGGGGGGGGGGGAGGAGAGAAGGAGGAAGAAAGAAGGGAATTTGCAATTTACGGGGAAAATAACTAGTTAGGAGAGTTCTGTAGTTGTGAATCAGCAAGACGACAGTGATGGTCAAAGGAGTTTGTACCTTTGCTTTACGTCAAGTTAATTACTGGGAGGAATACAAAAACTACTGAGAAAAAGGCAGGTGATAAAGAAAAGTAGTATATATGGCAAGTGTATGACACCAGTAAGGAGAGTGGTGGACACTGCCCGGTCCATCACAGGTACTGATCTCCCCGCCATCGAAGGGATCTACAGGAGGCACTGCCTCAAAAAGGCAGCCAGCATCATCAAAGACCCACACCACCCTGGCCACACTCTCATCTCGCTGCTACCATCGGGAAGAAGGTACAGGAGCCTGAAAACCGTGACCTCCAGGTTGAAGAACAGCTTCTTCCCAGCAACCATCAGGCTCTTGAACACTGCACAACACTGACCTCGGCAACTATGATCTTCTATGGACTGTGTCTTTGGTAAAATTATGGGCTCCCTGTCAATAATCTCTTAGTGAAGCAATTAGAAGATTGAATTTGATTTGCCACTATGAAATCTTCATTAAAGTTTTAACTTACGGATCTCCCAACACTGATACTTAGTGCCCACTCTGTATCTTCCTCTTTGCTCCATCTATTGTACTCAAGTTCGATAATTTATAGTATTTTTTTTTTTTTTTTTTTAAAAAGGAGACACAGCATAGAAATAGGCTCTTTGGCCCACCGAGTTCGCACTGACAATCAATCACACTAGTTCTATGTTATTCCACTTTCTCATCCACTCCCTACACACAAGGGGCAATTTACAGAGGGTCCATTAACCTACAAACCCAAACATCTTTGGGATGCGAGAGGAAACCAGAGCACCCAGAGGAAATCCACGTGGCCACGTGGGAGAAGGTCAGTTGAAGTCAGGATCGAACCCGGGTCTCGGGTGCACAAGGCAGCAGCTGTACTGCTGTGCCAGGTATATGGGATCTTTTGTTCAGCAGGCTTTGGCAGCAAGAGCAGGGATGGACTTGGGTGCGAAACGTCAGTGTTTTGTAGATGGTTCACATTGCAGGCAATGAATGCTTAGAAGAGGTAGTCGGATGTCAATTAAGGGAGCTACGTCGTCCCCAGGACAGCATTGCACTTTGTGTCCGTGGCTTCATCTACATCCGGGCAAGTATTGTGTTTTTTTTTATTATTATACATTTAGCTTGTGTTATTGCATTAATGGGTCTGAAAAGCTGCAGCTATTATAATAATAAAAAATACAATACTTGCCTGGATGAGTATTATGCCACCAACAGGAAATTCAACACTGTCTAAGAATAATTAGCTTTTCAGATTTAGTCAAGTCAAGTCCACTTTGTCACATACACATACAAGATGTGCAGTGAAATGAAAGTGGCAATGCCTGCGGATTGGGCAAAAACTACAGAACAGAATCAGTATTTACACGTTTTTTTTTTTCCCCTCAAGCAACACAACACAAAGTTAGTACAAGGTAGACAAAAGTGCTGGAGAAACTCAGTGGGTGCGGCAGCATGTATGGAGCGAAGGATGTAGGCAACCTTTCGGGCCGAAACGTTGCCCATTTCCTTCGCTCCATAGATGCTGCCGCACCCATTGAGTTTCTCCAGCACTTTTGTCTACCTTCGATTTTCCAGCATCTGTAGTTCCTTCTTGAGCAGCAAATTAGTACAGTAAGTTAGTCCCTGGTGAGATAAGACTTTACAGTCATGATGGCCTGCGGGAAGAAACTCTCCGTTTTCACAGCATGACAGTGGAAGGCGCGTGCCTGACCATAGCAGCTGGAACAGTCCGTTGCTGGGGTGGTGGAGGTCCCCCATAATGTTGCTGGCTCTGGATCTGCACCTCCTGGTGTATAGGTCCTGCAGGGAGGTGAGTGTAGTTCCCATAGTGCGTTCAGCCGAACGCACTACTCTCTGCAGAGCCTTCCTGCCCTGGGCAGCGCTGTTCCCAAACCAGTTTGTGATGTTGCCAGACAAGATGCTTTCTACAGCCCCAGAGTAGAAGCACTGAAGTACATGTGACGTTCCTCTGCCTCAGTGGGTGGTGGAGGCAGGTTCTCTAGATGCTTTCAAGAGAGCTAGATGGGGCTCTTAAAAATAGCAGAGTCAGGGGAAACGGGGAGAAGGCAGGAACGGGGTACTGATTGGGGATGATCAGCCATGATCACATTGAATTGTGGTGCTGGCTCGAAAGGGCTGAATGGCCTACTCCTGCACCTATTGTCTATAATAAACTAAAAAAACAGAGGTACAATAAATACCCTTTTGTTGCATGCTACCCAGGCAGCAGACCGTCAAGTCATTCTTCGGCCCAACTTGCTCACACTGTCCATGTCCCTACACAAGCCCCACCCAGTCTGCATTTGGTTCATATCCCTCTAAACCCGTCATATCCATGTACCCGTCTAAATGTTTCTTAAATGTTGTGATAGTCCCTGCCTCTACTACCTCCTCCGGCAGCTCGCTCCATACACCTACCGCCGTTTTCGTGAAAAAGTTATCCCTCGGGTTCCTATTAAATCTTTCCCCCTTCACCTTAAACCGATGCCCTCTGGTTCTCAATTCCCTACACTGGGGAAGAGACTGTGTCGACCCAATCTAGTCCTCTCATGATTTTGTACACCTCTATAAGATCACCCCTCATCCTCCTGTGCTCCAGGGAATAGTCCTAACCTGCTCAACCTCTCTCTCTAGCTTACAACGTAATCTGACTGTGTACACAGGATTACAATCAAGCTGACTGTGTACAGATGCAGGATAAACGCCATCTGACATCTTCTAAACATTTAGTACAAATTTCATCGTTCTGCTTTCAGTACATTATGGCAATTAAATACTGTTGACTCTTAGAAACATAGAAAAATAGGTGCAGGAGTAGGCCATTTGGCCCGTCGAGCTAGCACCGCCATTCAACATGATCATGGCTGATCATCCACAATCAGTACCCCGTTCATGCTTTTTATCCCATTCCCTTGATTCCTTTAGCCCCAAGGACTATATCAAACTCTCTCTTGAAACCATCCAGTGAAATGGCCTCCGCTGCTTTCTGTGGCAAAGAATTGCACAGATTCACAACTCTTTGGGTGAAGAGGTTTTTCCTCATCTCAGTCCTAAATGGCCTACCCCTTATTCTTAAGCTGTGACCTCTGGTTCTGGGCTCCCCCAACATGGGGAACTTTTCTCCTGCATCTAGTCTGTCATATGTTTTATATGTTTGCAAGTACACATGGTTTCAGGAACACTTGGTTAGTGTCTGGTATGCCTTGGGTCAGGAGGAGATTGTTCACCCAGGATTCCCAGTCTCTGACCCGCTTTTGAAGCCTCAGCATTTACACGGACAATGCGGATCAGACTCTGGTCCATGGTGACTCCTGGGACATTGATGGAGCAGACAAGGATTTTGCCAGGACAAGAGGGTCTGGGTTATAGGCAGAGCTTGAGCAGGCTGGGACTATTCCTTGGAGCACAGGAGGATGAAGGGTGATCTTATAGAAGTGCACAAGATCATGAGGGAAATAGATTGGGCAAGAGACTGTGTATCTACCCAGAGTAGGTGAATCGAGGACTGGAGGACACAGCTTTAAGGTGAAGGGGAAAAGATTGAATAGGTATCCGAGGGGTAACCTTTTCCACACAAAGGGTGGTGGATGTATGGAACAAGCTGCCAGAGGAGGTAGTTAAGGCAGGGACTATCCCAACATTCAAGAAGCAGTTAGAAAGGTACATGGATAGGACAGGTTTGGAGGGATATGGATCAAATGCAGGCAGGTGGGACTAGTGTAGATGGGACATGTTGGCCGGTGTAGGCAAGTTGGGCTGAAGGGCCTGTTTGCACACTGTATGACCGATTCAGATCTCATGAGCTTCTGCTGGCTGCTTCAGTTTCTTCCTGCGGTTGGCCAGTGAATTGGCCAGAGCAAGTCACCCCAGAGCAGTTGGATGGTTCACAAAACCAAAATCAGAGCGTTCATGGGCACGAGGGTTATTTACAGCAATCAAAATGTGGAGATGGCATTAATGCCTCGTGAGTTTGCATTGACTCAATGGGCCGAATGGCCTCTGAACAACTTAAAGCATCATAATTAAAATATAAACTCCAAACAATTGCATTACACAATGTGTGTGTGGGGGAGGGGGGGTTGAATGAGTAGCATTTGATGCCATTTCCATGATTTGAAATTGAAAGGATTGGAATGTTGCCACAATTACAGAGCCTTCGCCAGTTAAAGGGCTCTTACCACTCAAACCAGTCTGTGGAAAAAAAAAAAACCAAAACACGTCCAGTTGTCCAGAACAAGGAAGCAGAGGTACAAAGGGCAGGTTAAACCAATTCACCCTATGTTTAGCACCAACAGCACGGAGCAGTGGCACCAAACACCTCTGCCAGAACAGAACCGCCAAGCATTGTTCTATCACCTACTGCTCTCTTCTCTGGCCTTTGTTCCAACCATCTGCCTGTCAATCTCTGTCCACCCATTGCCTGCCATGCCTCTTCCCCCTTTCCAGCTTTCTCCTCCCGAAAATTAGTTTGAAGGATCCCAACCAAAAACATCATCTAGCCATATTCTCCAGAGATGCTGCTTGGCCTGTACAGCTACTCCAGCACCTTTCACATATCACTGATCACTGTTCCTGGGCAACCTCCGTCACACTTGCCGCAGGTTTGGGTTCATTCAAGACTCTGTAGCCAGCTCTACTTGTACACATTGGTAATCTATAACCCTTACAACCACTTCCATTACCCTTTACTCTTCCATTTAAATCCAGTCGTAAAATGGAACATCTTAATGGCCAACGCAAGTTTAGATTAATTGAATGATACAACACAAGTACAGGCCCTTCAGCCCACAGCACCTGTGCTGGACATGAAGCCAAGGCCTTCACCTATCTGCTTGAACATGATCCACATCCATGTGCCTATACAAAGGTTTAGAAACATAGAAACATAGAAATTAGGTGCAGGAGCAGGCCATTCGGCCCTTCGAGCCTGCACCGCCATTCAATATGATCATGGCTGATCATCCAACTCAGTATCCTGTACCTGCCTTCTCTCCATACCCCCTGATCCCTTCAGCCACAAGGGCCACATCCAACTCCCTCTTCAATATGGCCAACGAACTGGCCTCAATTACCTTCTGTGGCAGAGAATTCCACAGATTCACAGTTTCCTCCATGTGCTCTGGTTTCCTTACACATACAGCATAGAAACAAGCCCTTCAGCCCGCACTGACCATCGATCACCTGTTCACACTAATTCCATGTTATCCCACTTCCTCATCTGCTCCCTACACGCTAAGGGCAATTTACAGGGGGCCAATTAACCTCCAAAGCTGCACGTCTTTGGGATGAGAGATGAGCGGTGCTGGCTCGAAGGGCCGAATGGCCTACTCCTGCACCTATTGTCTATTGATTCCAGAGCACCCGGAGCAAACCTTTGTTTGGCACATGGATCTGTAGGGAATGGAATACCCAGGTCTCTGTTGCTGTGAGAAAGATGCTCTCTACGGGTTGCCCCATTGTGCAGCATCAATCAGAGGTCAACCCAGATAGATTACTTCACAGCACCATTTACAAATGACATGCCTGTGCTACAGAATGGTGAGCCAAAAGCTAATGAGCAATTAAACAAAAACAAGTTTTCAAACCAGTTACTAGTGCGCCAGAAACGACACAGAGTGCTGAGGGTAGCTGCCAAGCCGGCCTCTGCTCAGAGAACCCAGAGGGCCTGCAGCCTGGAAGGGAGAGGCTGCCGAGCCGAGCTTGTTCCCTGAAGGCCAGAGACTGGGTGGATGGTGCGAGCGACGACAATGGAGCCAGCGACGGGCGAGGGGACAAGCCAGTGGGAGAGGAGGGGGAACCGGGGTCTGGCCTACATGCCCTCCAGTTGGGCTGCAGGAGATGCACCTGTGGAACAAAGGTGGAGGGGAGAGGAGAGGGACGTCGGTTCACTGGTCAACCCGCTCGTCCAAGGAAGGCAATGGCTGGAGGCCCGCAGCAGCCTGGAACTGGCACCACTGAGACCTACAACATGCACTGGACTTGGAAAATGCCAGAAAAACATGGCCCCTGTCGCACATGGCCTCAGAGTATATCTGCACGATTCGCTAATCAGGGATGCGTTGGGCTGTGGTAATACTTTACTGGACTGTATGCAAGAAAATAATTTCACTGTGTGTGCGTGTGCGCAGCAGTTCGAACATGTATTAATAGAAGCACCACAGAACCATTAACTCGGCGGGTCAGGCAGCATCTCTGGAGAACATGGAAAGGCAAGCGACCCTTCTTCAGAATTGTTCTCCTGAGATGCTGCCTGGCCTGCTGAGCTCCTCCAGCACCCTGCCTTCTTGTGTAAACCAGCATCTGCAGATCGAAAGGAGAAGCCTGAAGAAGGGTCCCGACCCAAAATGTCACCTTCTCTCCAGAGATGCTGCCCGGCCCGCTGAGTTACTCCAGCAATGGGTGTCCACCAGCATCTGCAGTTCCTGGTTTCTAAGAGTGCACCAGTCGTCACCATAAAGGCATCAGCCCTCTGCTGGTTTCAGAGTGATCTCTCCGGTCGCAACACTCACCATCCTTCTGGTGGCCTTTTCAAGGTGCTTCTTCTGTGAAGCAAGCCGGAAGATTCTAACCAAAATGACGACTCGGAGAACACGAAAGACAGTCACCACCCTGAAGAACAAGAGAAGTTTATTACAGGAGTTACCCATATTTTAAACCCGACATTTGTGTTTTAAATGTACAACATATAATTCAGGCTCAAATAATAATCACCCAAACATAATTCATATATTTTTACCATACAAATAATTGACCAGACTTTATATTTAAATAGATTAGCTTCTTGCAACTGGATACATATGGTCAAATTGTCACACCTATATTCTCAACACTAATGTACGCTAGGGGAAAGAAAGGATTTAAAATGGAGTTGGAGGAACAGATTGTTTCTCCAACTCCATATGGGGAGAAGGAAGACGGCAGTACTGATTGTGGATGATCAGCCATAACCACAGTGAATGGTGGTGCTGGCTCGAAGGGCCGAATGCCCTACTCTTGCGTCCATTGTTTATTGTTTTGCTACCTACACCCGAGCTCGAGTGACTCGGGTCCTTGGAAACAAACAGAACAGCGTTGGAGTTTCTGCCATATGTGCTAATTTAACACATTCACAAACTGTATAAAAATTACTAACTTTTGGACAGAAATATTTAAGATAATTTCGAATGTTGTTAATACGAATTTGGTTCCCGACTCAAAATTAATAATATTATGAATATTAGAAACAGATCAATTAATAACAACGAATCAAAGACTTTTTATTGATTACAGTTTAATAATTGGGAAAAAATTAATATTGAAATTTTGGAAAGGTCCTACATCCCCCACAATCAGGAATGTCGGAAACACTTCACCTGGAAAGATTAAGACTTGTCCTACTGGACAAGCTGGATCATTTCAGAGGGATATGGTCTCCATTTATTGAATATTTAAAGGGTCAAAATAGCTCAGTGACTGAAGCCTGAATGAAATAGATGAAGAATCACAAATAATAATGGATATATCTCCAATGATGTATAACCTGCTTAACACTTCATTCATCTTTTTGATTTTCTATTTTTACTTTATTTTTCTCTATTATTTCCTACCTGTATTAAAAATAAAAAAATGCATAGAAGTACAAATAAGGTATAATTGTGAATATTAATAATATTAAGAATGTATGTGACATGTATATTCTTCTTTTAATATGCACTTACTTCTAATAAAAATATTTAACAAAAAGGAGTTTATACTTCCTGAAAGAGAATTGTTGGCAGGGAAGATGATTAACTTGGAAAGATGACGAAAGGACAACATTTGCAATATCGACACAGCGGATACAAAAATATACCAGCGGTGCTGAACCTACAAGTCAGAAAGGGTGATCCCAGAATTACAAAGGGGTACTCATCAGGAACAAATTAATAGAATTGGGATTTTGCTTCAAGGAAGGTTGCACTGATTTGGCCCTGATAAAGGACGTGTATTGCATCAGCAAGATGTGAGGTGTGTTACCGATTGTAGGTACATCTACTGTAGGACTATAGCTATAGATGTTAAACAGCGTCCAGGAAATGTAACATGGTAATAGGAAACTTCTAAACAGGTAGGAACTCGGTGCAGCCTGTTATAGAGACAGATAATCATACAGAGCAGAAATAGGTCCTTCAGCCCAACTCATCAATGCTGATCAAATGCTCCATCTAAGCCACTACCCATATCCCTCTAAACCTTTCCTATCCAGGTACCTGTCCAAGGGTTATACAAATGACCTCATTTGGCAGCATGTTCCATACACCTACCATCCTCCATGTGAAAAAGGCGCTCCTCAAGTTCCTAATACATCCTTCCCATCTCATTTTAAACCCATGTCAATAGACAATAGATGCAGGAGTAGGCCATTCAGCCCTTCGAGCCAGCACCACAATTCAATGTGATCATGGCTGATCATCCTCAATCACTACCCCATTCCTGCCTTCTCCCCCTATCTCCGCTATCTTTAAGAGCCCTATACAGCTCTCTCTTGAAAGTATCCAGAGAACCGGCCTTCACCGCCCTCCGAGGCAGATAATTCCACAGACTCACCACTCTGTGTGTCCTCTGGTTCTTGATTCCCCTACTCTGGGTAAAAGACTGTGCATTCACCTTATCAATTCTCCACTTCTATACAAAGCCAATGTATGAAAAATATTATTTACACCCTATATACCCGTGACAGCACAGTGTACACCTACCCTCCTAGATCCCAGAGCCCTACCATTCACTGTGAAGGTCCTGCTCTGGTTAGACTTCCCAAAACACAACACCTCTCACTTCTCTGTATTAAACTGCATTAACTATTCCTCAGCCCACTTGCCCAGCTGATCAAGGTCCTGCTGTAGATATTTGACAACCCTCGCCATTGTTCTCAATACCACCCACTTTAATGTCATCTGCAAAGTTACCAATCACGCCTTGTGCATTCTCATCCATGTCATTGATATAAATTGCAAACAGCAATGGGCTCAGCACTGATCGCAGAGGCACATTACTCCAGTCTGAAAAACAACCTTCTACTGTCACCCTTGCACAAAGCCAATTCTTTAACCAGTCAGCTAGCTCTCCTTGGATCCCATGCAATCCAAGCTCTCAGAGCAGCCTACCATATGAACCTTAAAGGTTTAACTAGTCCATTAGACAACGTCTACAGCCTTGCCCCTGTCATAGAGTCATAGAGTGATACATTGTGGAAACGGGCCCTTTGACCCAACTCGCCCACACCGGCCAACAATGTCCCAGCTACACTAGTCCCACCTGCCTGCGCTTGGTCCATAGCCCCCTAAACCGGTCTTATCCATGTACCTGTCTAACTGTTTTAAACGATGGGATAGTCCCAGCCTCAACTACCTCCTTCCTCTGCCAGCTTGTTCAATACACTCACCACCCTTGAGTGAAAAAGTTACCCCTCGGATTCCTATTAAATCTTTTCCCCTTCGCCTTGAACCCATGTCCTTAATTCCCCTACTGTGGGCAGGGAAACTTTATAGTTCAAAAATGTAATCAAATAAATTCACCCTTCATGGTTTTATACCAATTAGTTAAGGATGTGCATAGCTGCACTGGAGAAGATGGGGGACACACCAGGCTGTAATTTTGGTTCAGTTCTGCCCCTCTAGTGCCATCCATTATCCCACCAATATATGAGCGAGGATCATATATTGGTGGGATAAACATAGCAATAGGAAGTATCCTGTGTTTTAGCGACACAGAGGTGTTGCACTCTCAAGGCATGATTGATGCAGTACTGGCTTAGACTCAATGTCCCATTCCTTGCAAGATGATACAAAAACAAGAGGCTTATTAGAGGCTAGATCATAGCATATTTGGTGAAATGCCCCATTCTGTGCTGCAGAATCTTTAAATGTTAAAACACGAACAATTCCATTAGTTATCGGGAATTAAGATGCAAGAGGAAAAGATGTTTACATTAAAGCTTTGGTTTTCTTAACCCACCCCTCACTCCATCACAAAAATATTCCAGTTCTAGAGGCCTAAATATGACTATCATTAGGAGGAGGCATCAGCCTGCAAGCTCATGTCAAAGGAGCAGAATTTTGCAATTTGGCCCATTGAGTCTACTCCAACCATTCAATCATGGCTGATCTATCTTTCCCTCTCAACCCCATGCCCCCGCAACCTTTGACACCCGTGCTAATCAAGAACTAACCTGCAACTAGAGTTCAGACTAAAAAGTAGCAGAGAAGTTATGGAATTAGCAATACACTACATTAATGAAGATAGTCACAAAGCTGGAGTAACTCAGTGGGACAGGCAGCATCTCTGGAGAGAAGGAATGGGTGACATTTCAGGTCGAGACCCTTCTACAGTCTGAAGAAGAGTCTCAACCCAAAACGTCACCCACTCCTTCTCTCCAGAGACACTCCCGTCCCACTGAGTTGCTCCAGCATTGTGTCTATCCGCAGTGTAAGCCAGCATTTGCAGTTCCTTCCTACACGTATTAATGAAGATAATTCACATCGGCATTCACATTGCCAGATTAAGCTTTAGAAGTCCTAATTGTACCCACAAGACATTTGAACAGACATGGATAGGAAGGGTTGAGAGGGCCATATGCAGGTAAATGGGACCAGCCCAGTATGCCAACTTGGTCAGCATGGATAAGGAGGGCCGAAGGGCCTGTTTCCATGCTGTACAGCTCAGAGTCTGCTTCAACTGCACGACCAGTTGTAGATGCTAGCACAATTGCTTCACTATCAGGAGGCTGGGAGTTGAAGGCTGTGCCGCAGAACCCCAAGCAGCTAAACCAAGACCGGCTATCCAGGGCGTGGCTGAGGCAGGGAGCTGTATGGTTGGAAGATGCAGACTGACGGATTATATCCTGAAAGTACAGTTTAACATGGAGCTTCAGGCACCCATTCTCGAGTGCTACAGCATCCCCCCCCCCCCCCCCTCCCACCATTAACATTAAAAATACACTGCTCTTTCCCGTCCACTTCCACTCACATCCCTCCCTCCAGCTTTACACTCACTCCTCTCGTTATCCGACACCCTTATGGCTCCTTTTCAACGCTAGCCTTTGTCACTTACTCCACCAATCTGCCAATCGCCCCCTCATCCATCTATCACTTACCAGGCTTTGTCTGCCGCCCCCCCCACCTCTCCTCTCACCCCCAAACACAAAACTACTCCATACGTCTGAATACTGTCCAGCCAGTAATAGTGTCTACCCATTCCCTTTACAGATGCTGCCTGACCCGCTGAGTTCCTCCAGCACTTGGCATTTTACTCAAGATTCCAGCGTCTGCAGTTCCTTGTGAATCCGATGCGGCTCATTAGCCCAATAGCTTTGTTTAGAACTTCATTGACTGCTGTTAGCTGAGCACTCCCACTTTACACTTGTATTCATTTTAACGGGGAGAAGGCAGGAAAATGGGATTAGGAGGCAGAGATCAGCCATGCTTGAATGGCAGACTCAATGGGCCGAATGGCCTAATTATACCCTTAGAACGTGTGAACTCACAGGCTCTCAAGAACTTTTAGACTTTAAGGAAATCAGTTTCTTTCCAGGTATCCAGAGTTTAGAAGGATGAGAGGGAATCTCATTTAAACATATAAGATTGTTAAGGGTTTGGACACGCCATAGACAGGAAACATGTTCCCGATGTTGGAGGAGTTCAGTACCAAGGGCCACAGTTTAAGAATAAGAAGTAAGCCTTTTAGAACGGAAACGAGGAAACACTTTTTCTCACTGAGAGTTGCGAGTCTGTGGAATTCACTGCCTCAGAGGGCGGTAGAGGCTGGTTCTCTGGATGCTTTCAAGAGAGAGCTAGATATGGCTCTTAAAAATAGCAGTCAGGGGATATGAGGAGAAGGCAAGAGCGGGGTACTGATTGGGGATGATCAGCCATGATCACATTGAATGGCGGTGCTGGCTCGAAGGGCCGAATGGCCTACTCCTGCACCTATTATCTATTGTATCATTTAGATCAACACTTGCAGCCCAGGGTCGGGATAGAATGAATAACATCAATAGCAGTCCCCAAAGAAAACACACTTGATACATTTTATGTTTAAGTTATCCAATTATTAGCATGCCTGTATCTAGCCAAGCTGTAGAAAATTTGTCTTTAATGGGCATCAGTCTACCTGGGAATGAGAGTTGCACCACTCAGATCAGAGAAGGCGTAGACCATTGTAATAACCTGGGTCACCACCACAATCACAGCGTCCAAAATGTTGAGTTTGGAATGGAAGTACACACGGAACCTGCAACATAAACATACATGATGTAAATTGTACTGAAGGCTGCATATTAGCACTCAGTTCTCATTACACTTTGTGAAGCCTAATGTGATCTCTATAAAACAATCTTTATATTCTGTGGATCGTCTTTTAGTTGCACCAAGGATTGTGGCTTTTTTTTTTAATACTAGTATCGTGATAATCAACTTATTGTTTTTTTAGTTGTATGCCTGACCTACTGAGTTCCTCCAGCACTTTGCATTTTACTCAGGATTCCAACTTCTGCAAGTTCCTTGTTAATCCGATAGCATCATTTAGAACTTCACTGACTGCTGTTAGTTGTGTGTACTATGTTCACAGACCTGTTAAACTGCAGCAAGTAAGAATTTAATTGTTCCATTGTCGGTACTTGTGACAATTAAGCACTCCTATCCTCTTCCAAAGGTGGACAAAAGTGCTGGAGAAACTCAGCGGGTGCAGCAGCATCTATGGAGCGATGGAAATAGGCAACGTTTTGGGCCAAAACCCTTCCTCTTCCAAACCTGCCTGAACTATGTTGGATCTAATTATATCATTATTTTATGTTTTAAAACAATGACAGAGTTTGGAATATTCATTTTGACTTGATTACAGTCAATGACGGGGAAATTAGCCAGAGGGTGGTGAATCTGTGGACTTCTTTGCCACAGATGGCTGGGGAGGCAACGTCATTAGATATTCTTTTAAAGTGGATTGACACATACTTGGTTAGTAGGGGTGTGAAGGGTAATGTGGAGATGGCAGGAGAATGGGGTTGAGTGGGAAAGATAGACCAGCCATGATTGAATGTCACATTCTGCTTGCATGACATTGGCTTCAGAAATCTGGATGATGACTATGCTGCACGTTGCAATCACCCACCCAAGGGAAGAGACGGAGTCCGGGCCTTCATTCAGTCTAGTCGTGGTAACGTGGTGCAGATAGTTCCAAACCTCAGACCCCAAGACAGTTGAAGTTTAAAGATCGCCACATCCGGCTTCATTTGTCATGAATGGCCCATGCCAACTCCTGGCCACGCAACTTCCAGAAACAGCATCCAACGTTGCAAGACGGGCACCAAATGCTGGAGTAACTCACAGGGACAGGCAGCATCTCTGGAGAGAAGGAATGGGCGACGTTTCGGGCCGAGACCCTTCTCAGAGATGCAAGAGTGTAGCAACTCTGCATGTTCTTCACAGAGAAAGATTTACCATCGTCTGATACAAATCACTCTACACTTATATCTCTCTTGCCCCCCTGCAAGTGAGGATATTCTGCACTGTATATTTTCCCCTTTGCTCAACCTATTGTACTCGAGTTTGTCTCGATTATATTCATGTCCCCGTTTGAATAGCATGCAAAACAAAGCTCTTCACTGACCCTTTAATTTAGGGATATACTGTGGGCAAGTTAGAGGCCAATTAACCTACAAACCCACTCGTCTTTGGGAAGTGGGAAGAAACCCACATGGTCACACGGAGAACTTACAAACTCCGTACAGACAGTACCCGAGGTCAGGATCGAACCAGTGTCTCTGGACCTAGAAGACAGCAATTCTACCGCTGTGCTGCCCAAATTATGTTGGAACATTTTTCCAAATTGGCATGGTCTAATCGGTTGAACATTATTTCCATAACGCAAAAGTTAAACATTGACATCAATAACTTTAATATTTTTCAATAAAGTGTTTGTAATTTAGTTTTCAATTTAATTAATATAATTTTCAAAAATAATTTTAAAATAAAATGTAATATATTTAGAGTGCTTACCCTTCCACAAAGATTCGAAGGAGGACATCAATAACAAAGAAGAATGATATAGCCAGTGACACGCCTACAATTCCATGCCTGAAGGGCTTACTTTTATTTGCAGTTGATAAATCCACAATTACAAGAACAACATCAACAATTATAAGAACAATACCAAAAATCCTGCAAGAAACAAAAGCAAAACAGGAAATTAAACTGGTCACATTCCATTCCCCTCAGCAAGGCCTGGCAAAGCACATTAATAGCAGGGTGCAGTAATACCTCCCCCATCCCCCACCCTCTGTAGTGTACACATTTCTCCCAGCAAGCTAGTCATCCTGCTCCTCCCTCTTTCTGCCACCTCTCCAGTTTACATTTCACTCCTTCTCTTCTTATCCAGCACCATGTTATCTCCTTTTCACCTCCATCCTTTGCCACTCCACCCTTTGGCCCATCACCCTCTTCCCCCTCTTCCACCCGTCACTTGTCAGGCTTTGTCACTATTCCAGCTTTCCTCACCCCCCTCCAGCCCCCACCCCCCATCAGTATTTTTCCCCGGATCCCAGCATCTGCAGCTTCTCATGTCTAGAGTAAAACTGATGATCTAGAATACATGGAACTTTCACCGGACGCCAGGTTCTCCATATGACTGGATGCCATTTCTTTTAATGCCTCACCGTTAAATAATTTGAAGATGTTACACGGTATTCTAATACATTTGCCAGAGAACCAGTTAAAGGGAAAGGCCCCAGGAGTCAAAAGTAAACACACAAAACCTCCCTTGAACCAAACGCCCAACTATCTGGAATTCTGAATGGTCAATTTTGGTTTATTGAAGTTCGACAGTAGTATATTGTACAAGCCCCAGGGAAGGCAGCATACTTAAGGAGCGGTCCCACTGCGGCGACCTAATTGGCAAGTTTAGGAGAGTTTGAAAAAAAATGAAGAACTCCTTCGACTATGTTGAAGACTATCTATGACTACCTTTGACTACCCTAGATTACCTACGACTAACATGCTGACCTACTCCGACTAAACTTACGAGTAAAAGTATCAATTTTTTTTCCATGGCAACTTTTTTTAAATTCGCGGGCAGTTTTCAACGTTGAAAAATACGCCGCGACCTAGCCGAGGCCTCGAGTACGCGGGGACTACTCTCCAGCATGAAGACCTCCTACGACCTCGTGTCGACCATGCTGCGAGTACGAGTCGAGGGCAAACTCGCCAGAACTCGCGGATCAGGTTACCCAAGTGGGACAGCCCCTTTACACACAAACTATGCTAGATAGCCGTTTGGGAGGGGTATAGTCATACAGCATGGACACAGGCCCTTCGGCCCAGCTCATCCATGCCAACCAAGATGTCCCAACTACACTAGTCCCATATCTCTCTGAACTTTTCCTTCTCATGTCAGACACGTTTCCCTCATATACTCCAGTTTCCTACAAATGGTTTGATCACAACTTCTGTTCATTTGCTTCTCGTTGCAAATTTGGAAGTTCAGTTCTCCACTGATGGATCAAGCATTCAGTACTCAGCTGCCAAGCAAAGGCTGGGAAACCCCCGACTTGAACATGGTCATCGATCCTACATCAATAATTTACACTGCCCAAGAAGCCTCTTGCATGTGGGCTCAGTGGGCCATTTCTGCACAATTGTTAATCGGGGTTTTATGGTGATGCTCGACTGGACTGTGTGTGAGAAAATCTAATATTGACGATACTCTTCATTGCAGGCTGCAGAGTTTGTCACTCGAGGGATGTGTGTAATATTGCATACAACCAAAATTAATACCGTCTGCATGAACACCCCAAAGGGCACAGTAATGGGCTTGTCCCACGATGAGAGTTCACACAAGAGCTCTCCAGAGTTAAAAAAAATAATCAAACTAGAGGTACCTCATCATGAATACTTTTTTACTCTTGGAAATTTTTCACACTGTTGAAAAAACTTCACGAGTTTCCGCGTTCCCCCCCCCCCCCCCCCCCCCCCCCCCGAGCACCTGCCGCTAGCATTACGAGCCGCTACGAGACATCCACGAGCTCCAACGTACATTCTACGTACTTACCACGAGTTAATTTTTTTTTTTAAACTCGGGAGAGCTCGTGGGTAAACTCGCATCGTGGGACAGGCACTTTAGGAAATAGTGTTTTGCATACCAGGTGAACATACTTGGGAGTGCTCTAAATTTGGGCAGGGACATTAACGGCTGATTAGCAAAATCAATTAGTCACCACAAACCAGGTTCCTAAATGCTATGCAAAAAAATTAAGTGCTGGAGGAACTCAGCGTGTCAGGCAGCATCTGTGGAGAGAATGGACAGAAGACGTTGCAGGTCAGGACCGTTCTTCAGAATCAATAAATGCTGTTGGGGTTTCACCATCTGCCCACAGCCTCTCCAATGCAGTGTGGTCTGTCCTCAGCAGGGTCAATGCCTTTGCAACGCTGCACCCACACATCGCGATCCAAGGGCTGCACGATCGATCTCTTCTTCCATCACCTTTGCACCCATTTCCCCAGCAAAATGCCCATTGACACCTACCCACCCCTCCATCCATTCCCTACACGGATGTTGCTTGACTTGCTGACCTCCTCCAGCACTTTATCTTGCATGAGATTCCAGCATCTGCAGATCATTGCGTCTCCCTTCCAGAAAATCAGGAGGTTGCAGAATAAATATCAAACCACCGATGGAACCACAGCCACTTTAGTCTGTCCCTCACCAGTATCACTACATGTGGATCCTGGAGTTACTGGTTTTGGTAAAAGCCAGTGAAATAGCTCAAAAGGGGATTTTTCTCCTCAATGGTACCGATTGCCAACTCACTACCAGCTTATCACATCAACAAAGTAATGTCCATTTAAACGTAGATCAGCCTAGTTAGCACGGGTCAGCAAACACCAGACTAGATTAACTTATTCCCCATTCATCAGTTACCACAATTTGAGAGAATCATAGAACTGGACAGCACAGAAACAGGCCATTCGGCCCACCTTGTCCATACCCACCAAGTTGGCATACTAGTGTCATTTGCCTGCATTTGGCCCACATCCCTCTAAACCCTTCATATATCAGTCCGAATGTCTTTTAAAAGTCGTAGTTGTATCCATCCTATAGCTTCTTCTGGCAGCTCGTTCCACATATATAGACTACCCTCAGAGTGAAAAAGTGAACTGTAATATTAGTTCACGCTGGATTCAAGAACTTTGTTATAAAAATATTCATAGCTTCATGAAAAAGAATCTTAAATTAATCCAAATAATATTTAAAACAAAAAATTAACATCCAAATTCAAAACACTTTTGATATGAACTGAATGCTTCGAATATTGGCTATTTTTATAGATTCAATGGAAGTGAAAACCTTGCAGATGCTGGATATCCAAAATAAAAGCAGAATATGACAAAGTGCTGGAGTATGTCAGTGGGTTTGGCAGCATCTCTGGAGAACATGGACAGGTGACATCAGGGGCTCCCACTACAATCAGTATGAAAAAGGGTCCCAAACAAAAATAGTCACCTATTCATGTTCTCCGGAGATGCTGTCTGACCCGCTGAGTTAAGGGCCTGCCCCACTTGGCAGTCATTTACACGTCATGTGTTAAATAGGTCAATGCATTGTGATGCACGGGTAGCGTGTAGGTAGCGCGGGACAGGTGCATGGATAGGCGTGGAGGAGTGCGGAGTTGAGCGCGGTATCGCGTCCTGTGCGAAATCCTCGCGCACCACCTGCACGACGTATCGCTGACGCATTGGGTACGCACACTGCGTCCCGACGTCTCACGTGTATCGTGTGGTGACACATGGTTAAGGTATTCTAATGAGGTCACGCGCACCAGACAGCACGATGACGTGTGATTTGTGCGCGACGTCACGCATAACGACGCATCAACCTATTTTACATATGACACGTAAATGAGGCGCAAATGACAGCCAAGTGGGACAGGCCCTTTACCCCTGCACTGTCTTTTTTTTTTGTAAGCCAGCATTTGCAGATACTTGAATCTGGAAACAGAATAAGCTGAAAATGCACAGTAGGTCAAGCCACACCTGTGTGAAGAGAAACAAAGTTAATCTCAGGTGGAAGATGCAGCCCGACTCAAGCATCATCGTTTTATTCTATTCATTCAAGTCAGCTTTAAAAATGCTCTAAAACCTCAGAACTTTTAAAGAAGGTTTTATTCACTTCAATGCAGTTCCGGACAGCAATTGTGCGGGATGAACGGTCGACTTACCGAAACCAGAACGACATCACGTAAGGTGCAATCATTTTCTTGACCTGACTGCAACAGAGCACAATTAAAACATTGCATCACACACTAATCTCGTCAAAAACATGCATCAACATCAGCCAAGTTATCAACCATTTGCAAATCTGTACTCTCAAATCGTCCCGATTCACCATTTGGGATCAGGTGCTGGGACAAAGCCAGCATTGATCGCCCCCCCCCCCCGGTGGTGGCATTGGGGGACATGTTAGGCCATTGAAGATTTACCACAGGAGCAAATCGGAAGACCAAATTGTGACAGATTTCCTCCCCGACAAATACTGGTGGCATGATCATCATTACTAAAACTTCTCATTATTCTCCCCCACACAACCAACATTTAACTTCCACCAGCTACCATAGTGGGACTCGAACTTTGCTTATTAGATAGTTGGCCTTGGTATCAGAAAGACCCGGGTCAGGTCAATTAACTGCAGCATCTCCATCAGACCCACCGTACGAGGTGCCAGCAAGAACTAAACCTAAAACACTCACACTCCATTAAATAGATAACTGATCTAAAGATGGATCACTTTTGTTTGACCCACCTCAATGCACACCCTGGACTTTTCCCTCTGTAGCTGTAACACTACATTCTGCACTCTGGCATTGTTCTCCTTGTGCTACCTTTTCTACTGTATGGTTCGATTGCACTTTTATACAGCATTATCTGACTGGATCGCATGCAGACAAAAGGTTTTCACTGTATCTCGGTGTACGAGACAGTAAACCAAGCAATCATTTGGGCAGATTCAGTTTACCATAGGTACAATATCAGATTCTGTATTTCCCCAGAGAATGTTATTAGAAGCCATAAATACAGGAGATAGTTGCAATAATTGAGACACATTTGAGGGTCAGGTTCTACACAAACGTACATTTACAATCACACAACTCACACCAAAAATAAATTAGTTGTTGAATCAAGGGATCAATTTTACTTCTGATAACCAACTAACAGGACACTTGAATTTGAAACAAAATCTATAACTGTGAAAAGAACATTAATGATACACAGTCTTCAGTCGGAAGAAGGGTCTTGATCCGAAATGTCACCTATTCCTTTTCTCCGGAGATGCTGTCAGACCTACTGAGTTACTCCAGCTTTGTGTGTCCATCTTCAGTGTAAACCAGCATCTGCAGTTCCTTCCTCCATAGTTGCTGGACTCGAGGGCCTGAGCTGCAGGGAGAGGCTGAGCAGGCTGGGATTCGATTCCCTGGAGCACAGGAGATGTGGGACGATCTTACGGAGGTGCACAAAGTCACGAGCGGAATAGCTTTAGTTTTAGAGATGCAGTGTGGAAACAGGCCCTTCGGCCCATCGAGCCAGTGCCGATCAGCAATCACCCATACATGTTCTATCCGCCACACGAGGGACAATCAACCTACCGGCCTGCAAGTCATTAGAGCGATGGAGGAAAGCAGAGGAAACCTACGTGGTCACAGAAAGAATGCGCAACCTCGCAACAGACTGCGAGGTCTCTGGATTGATAGGGTAAATGCACAGAGCATTACCATGGGATAGGGAAATCAAGAACTAGTGAACAGAGGTTAGTTATAGGAACTTGAAGGGCAACTTTTTATGGAACAAGCTGCCGTAGGAGGCAGTTGAGGCAGGTACTATATCATTTAGAAGGATAGAATAGGAAAGGCCGAGAGGGATATGGACCAAATGTAGACAAACGGGACTATCTTAGATGGTCAGCGTGGATGGGTTGGGACAGAAGGCTCGTTTCTGTGCAGTATGACCATCTCTATATAACTAAAAGTCTTCATCTTGTTTGTGCCAGTGATGTGTCAATCTGGTTTTCCTATCTTCTTCCAAACGCTAGGCCATAGACTTCCCATTTTCACACATCCTACTCACATTTTTCCCGTCGTGGCAATAAACATCTTCCCGTCGCATTCCCACCTATATTTCCGAAGTTACTAATCCTTTCCATTTTAAAAACGGCCCCAAAAACTCACCTATTTCGGAAAAAAGTGACGTCACAATGTACTCGCAAGGCAGGACGGGACACTCCGGGAGGGAGGGGCATTCCAGCGCTTGCTGTGAATGAGGAATGGCGGTGGCTGATGGGTGGGGGGGGGGGGGGGGGCAATGGCCGCCCGATACCTGGTGGGGAGGTTGGTGCTGCAGGCCAAGCCTGGGGACTGGGCCTGGGCTGGAGCCGAGCCTGGTGCTGGAACTAGAGTGAGGGCCGGGCCGGGCCTGGGATGGGGCCGTGACCCGGGCAGAGAAAGAAACCACTGCTGGAACCAAGGAGGAACCCGGAGATGAAGTCGGGGCCTGGACTGGAGCCCAAATGGCGGGCGAGCTGACGGCTGGAGTCTACAGCCAGGGCCGGGCCGAGTACAAGAACCAGGCCGAGTTCCAGGCCCTGGTGCTGTTCCACGACCTGGGTAGGTGCTGGGGCAGGGAATGGGAGTGAGGGGCGGAGGATGAGGGAAATGAGGAGGAGGGAGCTAGGGTGGGGAGTCAGGTGAGGGGAAAGATCCTGGGAAGGTGAGGAGGGAGATAGGGGGGTATGGAGGGAGATGGGAGGGATTGAGGGAGAGGGGGGGATTGAGGGAGGGGGGGGTAGGGAGGGTAGTTGCCACGTCTACACTCCCTCTCACCCCCCTTCTCTATGTAACCTCACTCCCTCCCTCTCTACCCCCACCCCCCCCCCCCCCCATCTCTCCCTTTCCATTCTCCCCCTCTGGATTGAAGAGGGGGGTGAAGAGGAGGAGGGAGTGCTGGAGGATGAGGAGAAATGAGTCGCGCCTGCGCAGTTGGGGGCTATGCATGAGTGGTGGAATATTGCGTTGGGGATAGGCTTGCGTTGGGGAACTGGTGAAATCTTGCGGGGGGGGGGGGGGGGGGGCGGGGGGGGGTTCTGCACTTGGTCTAGTAACCCACTAAGAATCGCAGTTTATGCAAAACTAACATTCTCCTCACACGGGTGTACCAGGGCACAGATCCTCCCAATCCACTGAATATACAGAATGACCAGATGTACAACGATCAGCTCTGGTGCGAGAGTGCAGTCTCTTATTTAGAACAGCTGTACATCACAGATCGAGGTCATTCAACACTGTTTAAAATACACCCTAATTCTGTTGACATAATAAGCAGACAAATTCTCACCACAGTCTCGTGTTGGTTGACCCAAAGCCAACAACTTTATTGCATGCAATCTCTTTTACTTCCACGATTTGTTTGTGCAATAAAATTCCATCCTACAATATTCATTGACGTGAATCCCAAGAGAAACAATTTGAAGAGGGAATTTGGACTGATAGCAAGAAGAAAACAAATTGCCAAAAGGCATGAAAAGACAAAGTAATTCAGCAAGTTCAGCAGCAACTCTGGAGGACATGGACAGCTGACATTTCAGATCTGGACCTTTCTTCAGACCCACCAAGTTACTCCAGCACTTTTTTTTGTATCTACTGTTTCTTAGATCTCCTTAAACTTACCTAATCAAATGAATCCTTTTATTACATGCATTTACCACTAATCAAATAACTCGCTCTTTATATCAAAAATTATACACTAATAACTTTTTTTGAATAATAAAGATTAGCTTTTTTAAAAAAAAAATACAAATGTTTGGGTCGTGCTCCCAGATCATGAGATGAATCAAGAATTGCAAACTTTTTCAAAATGGTTACATGAAAAAAAATGTCAACTCTTCAATCCAGAAAATATATGGATCTCAAAGAGAAGGTGAAGCAGAGGAATGCTTGGAAGAAGTGTCCCACAATGAGTCCCAGTGTCCACTGAAGGTCAGTTTAGCTTTGCTAAGCACACTTTGAGCTAGAACATTGCTGCAAGGAATTTACCCAACTGGGCAAACTTCTTGCAGCAGTGGCTTCTGTGATCTCCCGGTTGCTAAACACCAACTCCATACAGACCTTTCAGTCCTGGGCCTCTGTCACTGTCAGAGTGAGGCCCAACGCAAATTGGAGGGACAACACCTCATATTTCGCTTGGGCAGCTTACAACCCAGCAGTTTCTCTAACTTCAAGTAACTCTCTCTCCATTTTTCCTTGACCATTGTCTGTTTTGATTTGTCATTTTCATATCTTGCCCTTCCATACCTCTAGTCTCTCTCTCTCCTCAGTCTGAAGAAGGGTCTCAACCCAAAAATGTCACCCATTCCTTCTCTCCAGAGATGCTGCCTCCGCAGTTACTCCAGTATTTTGTGCCCGAGGGATCTTCCAGTGTCCCGTGCTGAAAGGTGCTGAACAGATTCACCAAGATTTTACCCGGACTTGACATAGGGAGAAGTTAGATAGAAGCCCAACAGTTGACCTTATCGAGGTGTACATGTTCATGAGGGACATGGATTAAGTGAACGCTCAGTCTTTTTCCCCAGGGTAGAGCATTCTAGAACTAGAGGGCAACAGACTTAATGTATGATGGGAGAGATTAAGTGGGACCTCAGGGGCAACATTTGCCAGAGACTAGTCCGTATTTTAAATGAGCTGTCAGAGGAAGCGAGAGAAGTGGATACAATTACAACTTGGACAGATATTTGGATACGAATGGTTTATTATACGTTTTGGATCATTTTAATCATGGTTTTGGATAGGAATGGATACAGACCAAATGCAGACAAATGGTATAGGCGCAGTTTGCATGGACAGGTTGGGGTGGAGGCAGTTTCTGCACTGTACAACTCAGACCCTACAAATGGCATCAGCTGTCGGCCAAATTAACCAAAGATAGAATGATCATCTAAAAGATGCTGGCAGATATCATCATGGTCATTTTCAGCCAAGTACACACTGCCGAAGACTAGGGGTAATTGCTTTGTACCCGAACCAGGTACTCCAACTGGTAGTTGGCAAGATAACAACATGCCTTGCAGTTTTTGCTATCAGAAATGATGCAATAAATTAAAAAGCTCTTATTTTACTGTACAACAAAAAACCCTCGATAAAAAGTGGTCAAATTTGCATTGGTCACTTGGATTGGAATTTCCAACTACCTTACAACATAGGCTCCCTTCTTGGGATCTCAAAAAGTTTGCATCTTCCTTTCTTAAGTGAAGAAAATGTAGGAGGTCTAGTTACTCCAACTTATAGAGTAGCCCATTGCTACTCTATTAGATTATATTGCTATATTTGTACTGCTACAGTTTGTAAACATGCCCCATGGTGCACCGACCTCATGCTGACCACCAATCACCCGTACACTAGTTCCATGTTAACCCACTTTTGCATCAGACACACCAGGGGCAATTTACAGAAGCCAATCAACCGGCACGTCTTTGGAACACGGCAGGAAACCACAGCAGCCGAAGAAAACCCATGCAGTCACTGGGAGAACGAACAAATACCTCGCTGACAACATCCGTAGTCAGTATTGAACCCTGGTCATGGCGCTGAGAGGTAGCAGCTCTACTACTGCGTCATAGTGCATGTATTGCACATTTCCACAACATGAATGTAACTGATAAATTAGGGAACAGTCTCTGAACCAAAGGTACACAAAATGCTGGAGAAACTCAGCGGGGGCAGCAGCATCTATGGAGCGAAGGAGATAGGTAACATTTCGGGCCGAAACCCTTCTTCAGACTGGTGGGGGGTGGGGGAAGAAAGGAAAAAGGAGGAGGAGCCCGAGGGCTGAGGGAGAGGTGGGAAGGGGAGGAGACAGCAAGGGTCAACAGAATTGAGAGAATTCAATGTTCATGCCAAGAGGATGCAGACTCCCCAAGCGGAATACGAGCTGGTTTTAACAAGATTTCTTTGGAAGTTGTCGGACAGGAAAATAAAAAGCTGTCTTAGAAAAAGAGTTGAGGAAAAAAAAATGTTTACATGCAATCTCCTGCAGTAATCAGATACCATTGTCTCTGAAGAACACTACTGCTAGTTTCACAGGTTATTGAAGTTGACTGGTACTCGCTCCATCCATATTGTGTAGTGGTGCTCCATTAAACAATGCAATTTACAGCCCTTAGTATTTTTAGCTTGTAGTAGTAACAAAAGCAAGCTGATAGCTGTTAAAATACCTTCATTTTTGAAATCCCCTTGGGGAGAAACAAAAACGTTGTTATTGGCAACTCTCTAGCCCCTAACCCCCTCCCCTCACTGCCATAAATTATTTGTATAAAACATTTTCTACCACAAGGTTTCTTAGGAACACAACCACAGTGTTACATCACAACAGCCTGCACTCTACTTCACAGAAGGGCAGGGCAATGGCACAGCAGTGGAGCTGCTGCCTTACAGCACCAGAGACCCAGGTTGAATCCTGACCTCGGGTGCTGCCTGTACGGAGCTTGAACGTGCTCCCCGTGACCTTGTGGGTTTTCTCCGGTTTCCTCCCACATTCCAAAGATGTGCAGGTTAGTAGGTTAATTGGCTTCTGTAAAATTGTAAATCGTCCCTAGCGTATGGGATAACGCTAGGGCACGGGGCGATAGCTGTTTGGCAAGGACTAGGTGGGAAGAAAGGTTTGTTTCCACACTGTATTCCCAAGTCTGAATTAGAAATGTTCAGAGACTACTTGCTTCATCATATTTAGAGTCTGGTGCATTCTTGATATCTGTGGGCTCAAAGTTAATGGTTGATGGTGGGAAAGTGGAGATGGCTTCAGTCGGAACAACCACGATCCAAGTGAATGGTAAACCATGCATGGGGGACCAAGCTGCCTCCTTCTCCCAACGTTTGCGTTCATTTGGATGCACAACTAGCCATTGTAATTCAAGTTCACATTTATTGCCACATGCACCAATTAAGATAGAGTGGAATTTGATTTACCATGCAGCCACACAATCAAAAGAGCACAATACACAATAGAATATAACATGACCACCCACCACAGTAGAATCAATATTCTTCACTGCGGTGGAAGGTAATAATGTTCAGTCAGTCCTCCTCCTTTGTTCACCCGTGGTCGGGGCCATGAACCCTTCGTAGTCGCCACTACGGACAGCCCCGTTGTACAGGCTCTCTCATCGGGATGATTGAAACTCCGATATCGGGACGGACGGACACTCCGCGGCTTGGAGGTCCCAAATCGGCCGCTTCCTACTGGAGACCGTGGCTTCATGATGTTATAGGCCGCAGGTCGGCGTTCTTCTCCAGCGATCCCCGGCGAGGGATCCCAGGCTCGCGATGGAAAGCCTACGCCGCGCCCGCTGCTGAAGTTCTGGGCCAGATTCTGGGAGAGGCCACACCAATCTAAGCTGTTAAGCCGCAAGGGAGGGCGCAAATGTGACTAGGAGAAAAGTCGCATTCCACCGAGGCAAGTGACTAAAAAAAAGTTTCCCCCTTCCCTGTCCCTCTTCCACCCCCTATAAAACACACTTTTAGAGATGCTAAAAACAAAAAATGTTGAAAAGTCAAAAAGTTGAACCAATTTCCTTGTTGATATTCATCTTGCGTCCCAATAGACTGGATGCTGGATATTGACTGCAATATGGAGGATAGAACAGTACAACACAGGAACAGGACCGTCAACTCAATGTCTGTGCAGACCATGATGTCAAGTTGACTAACACCACGTGTCTGCACCTCACCCATATGCCTAAGGGGCATGTTTGTCTTTTTTGTTTTTGTACAGAGAGTTGTGGGGCCCCTCATATACATGTGCCTATTTAAAAGTCTCTTGAACACCACTATTGTATCTGCTGCCACCAGCCCTTTCCAGGCACCCACCACCCCCTTGTAAACAACGTGCACCATACATCTCATTTAAACGTTGCCCCTCTCACATTAAAGCTATGCCTCTAGTATTTGAGATTTCTACCCTGGGGAAAACAGTTCTGACTTGCCATGCTTCTCATCATTTTATATATTCCATCAGATCTCCCCTCATCCTCCAAGGATCCAGACAAAACATACCAAGTTTTCCAACCTCTAGTCAGAGTTCAAGTCTGAAGAAGGATCGCGACCCAAAACATTACCTGTCAATGTCCTCCAGAGATGCAGCCTAACCCGCTGAGTTATTCCAGCACTTTGTGTCCTTTTGTCCAAACTCTCCTTGTAGCCGCTTCCACCTAATCCATCATTCTGGTAAACTTCTTCTGCACCCTCTTAAAGCCTTTACATCCTTCCTATATTGGGGTGACAGGAACTGCACGCAATATTCCAAATCATGCAGCCTAAACAAGTTCATATAAATCTGCTTCATGACTTCCTAACTTTTAAACTAAATGTCCTGATTCAAGACAAGCATGCTGTGCATCTTCTTTACCAATCTCTACCACTTTCAGAGACCTAGTGACTTGCATCCCGAGATTCCTGTGAATTACTGCTCCCAAGGGTCTTACCATTGACGGTATATTTTGAACAAGTGTGAGGTGTTGCATTTTGGCAGGTTCAATGCAACGAGAAAGATTAAACATAATCTGCCATTTCTCTGCCCATGCCAGCAATTTGCATGTTTACTAATCACCCCATGTAAATCTTCATCTAAATTATTAATATGACAGTGGTCCCAGAACTGATCTTTGTAGAACACCATAGGTCACAGACCTCCAATTGGAGAAACATCACCACAAGATCGCATTTTGCACCTTGCCAATCTTCTAGCAAAAATTCACAACATGCGAATCCTTTCGAATGAAACCTTGGGCATGTTCATTTCTGGTCTATGCCCAACCATCTGCCTATCAACCTTCCCCACCCCCTCTGGCCTATGTTCACCTTTGACCTGCAAAGCTTTGTCCTCTCTCCCCCTGCCATCAGTCTGAAAATATCCCCACCCAAAACATCAACTAGCAATGTTCTCTAGAGACGCTACCTGATCTGCTGAGTTACACCAGCACTTCGTGTTTTTACCAGGTAAACCATCATTTTCAGTTCCTCGTGTCTTCCCTTTGTCTTCCACGGCCAGGCCAATTTTGAATCCACAATACCAAGTCACAGTGGATCCTATGCATCTTATTCTTATGAATTAAGAAAGTAAGAATTTCATTGTTCTATCTGGGAGACATGATCGCTGGCCCCCGGACTGCAACATCCTGAAACCGCCGTGTACGGAGCTTCTAGCCGCGGGCGCGGTGTGGGCTTTCCATCGCGGGGCTGGGTGATCCCTTACCGGGGATCGCCGGAGAAGACCTCCGACCGCAGGCCTATAACATCCTGAAGCCACGGTCTGCGGTAGGAAGCGGCCGATTTGGGACCTCCAAGCCGCGGAGTGTCCGTCAGTCCCGATGTCGGAGTTTCGATCATCCTGTCGAGAGGGCCAGCACATCGGGCTGTCCGTAGCGGCGACGATGGAGGGTTCATAGCCCCGACCACAAGTGAACAAAGGAGGACCGACTGAACGTTATTGCCTTCCATGTTCATTTTTGATTGTATGGCTGCATGACAAGTCAAATCCCATGACCTTAACTGGTGCATGTGGCAATAAATGTGAACTTGAACATGACAATAAAACACTCGACTCACGGATCAGCTTACCTTGTGAAATGCCTTCTGAGAGCACCTGCAGGCAAAATTAACTGCCCCATTCTTGTCATCTCCGCCACCCCTTCAAAAACACTGTTTATGACATGACCCGCCGCACACAAAGCCGCACCAATCATCTGAAATAAGCACATACTTTTCCAAACACAAGCAAATCCCATCCTTACAAATTCACTTTAATTATATAAAGTAATGACAACTTTGATTATGGACCAATTAACCTACCAAGTGGCAAATCTTTGTGATACTTCAAACTAGAAAGATGGTGTTAAGCTGGAAAGAGGGCCTAAGCTATTGCGAGAGGTTGAGCAGGCTAAGATTTAATTCCTTGGATCACAGGAGGTCAAGGGGTGATTTTATAGAGGTGTATAAAGTCATGATGGGAATAGATAGATGCATGCTTTCTTTTTTATCATTAAAGCACAAGGAGAGATTGGGTCTGTATTCTTTGAAGGCTAGACGGATAAAGGTTTGGCTTTATTATTGTCACATGTACCGAGGCACAGTGAAAAGCTTTGTTTTGCATGCTCTCCAATCAGATCAGATAATACTATACATAAATGCAATCAAGTCAAACTCCAGTACAATAGGTAGAGCAAAGAAGAAGATACAGAGTGCAGAATATAGTTCTCAGCATTGTAGCGCATCAGTTCCGGAGACAAAGTCTAATGTCCACAAAGATTCAAGATTCAAGAGAGTTTATTGTCATGTGTCCCAGATAGGACAATGAAATTCTTACTTTGCTTCAGCACAACAGAATATAGAAGGCATGAACACAGAACAGATCAGTGTGTCCATATACCATTGTATAAATATATACACACACGTGAATAAAAACAGATAAAGTGCAAATAAACAGATAATGGGCTATTAATGTTCAGAGTTTTGTTTGAGTTGAGTTTAATAGCCTGATGGCTTTGGGGAAGCAGCTATTCCTGAACCTGGACGTTGCAGTCCTCGGGCTCCTGTACCTTCTACCGGAATGGTAGAGGTGAATCAGATAGTACCCTAGCTTATGGAAGGGCCATTCAAAAGCCTGATAACAGAGGGGAAGAAGCTGTTCCCAAGTCTGGTGTTCTGCCAGATGGAATCAGGGAGAAGGAGGAATGACCGGGGGGGGGGGGGGGGGGCTGGAAGCCATCAGCCCTACAATCTTCACATGACCTGTAATATTGACTGGTGATGCTGCTTCACAACTTGAGGCCATCCAGCATCTTCAGCTTTGTTACCCACTGCAGCACCTGCAGTTTGACCAACTCGCTACCATAGATGGGGTGGAGGCAATAGCATTAGCCTTTTCAAGGAGGGAGGCAAATTTCTTACTGCTGACTCAAAGGGATACGGGGAGAAAGATGTTGAAGTAAGAGATGAGACTTGATCACATTGAAAGGTGGAACATGCCCTAAAGTGCGTACTCCTGCTACAGTTTACTACATTTCTAAGAAGTTAGTCATACAGCAAGGAAACGGGCCCTTCAGCCCAACCCGTCCATGCTAACCAAGATGCTCTATCTAAGCCCATCCCATTTGCCTGTGTTTGGCCCGCATCCCTCTAACCCTTTCCTATCCAACTACCTTTTAAGGGGGCACTAACAGCACGTTTGTATGCACAACACACCCAAGTTGGCGATATGCAAAGTACTGCCCTGCCGACTACAAATTCAGAAGATTTAAATATTCTTGTACCTGCCTTAATGACCTAGTCTGGCACATTCCATTTCCTTCAGAACCTCACTGAAGGTCCATTATTTTTAAGATGGCTACCCCAATACTGGGGACACAGTTGCTGCCTCGCAGCGCCAGAGACCCGGGTTCAATCCCAACCTCTGATGCTGCCTGCGTGGAGTTTGCATGTCCTCTGTGACCACATTCTCTGCGTTTCCTCCCACATCTCAAAGTTGTGCAGGTTTTTAGGTCAATTAGCCTCTGTAAATTTCCCCCAGTGTGTGGGGAGTGGATGAGAAAGTGGGATAACAAAACTAGTGCGAACAGGTAATCGCTGGTTGGCGGGGGCTCAGTGGGCTGCTGTTACTGAGCTGCATCTCCAAGCTTAATTCGGCAAATTTGCAGCATTGAAAATACACCCCAAAGCTTCACAGCTCAGGCTGCCAGGCACGGAGAGCGGGGACTTCAGTAACTCGGGCGAGATCCAAGACTTGGCAAGTAGACGCACGCAAAGCAAAACCAGGAACTGTTGCACCAAGCAGCACAATCCACTCCTCGCTCAGTGCAGAGGAAAGTCCAACCATCACACCGTTTGGTGAACTTTTGTAACTTAGTCGGCACCAGAGGCAAGGCGACACTCGCGCACTGCCCAGCTGAGGTCTACGATATGATTTTACCGGGTTGCGTGCAAAACAAAGCATTTCACTGCACCAAGGTACATGTGACAATGAAGTATCATTGAATTGAACATTCATCCACCGGAGCACATCAACTCAAGGACAGAATAAGCCACAGCAGACGGGAATGCGGGCGAGACTGGGGATGTGGGAGAAAGTGGAAACCTGCATTACAGGTAGAGCCACAGAACTGTATAGCAGAGAGACAGACCCTTCAGACCTCCTATTTTACTTCGGAGTCACGCGAGTGACTTCGTGAAGACCGCGCCAGCACGCATGCGTGACATATCATCGACCGCATGCGAAGCACGGCGGACTAGCGGCATGTCCGCGCGGGAGTCGTGTAGCCCCGCAGGAGCGGTAGGCAGCGACTACCTGCCAACGTACCCTAGACATCACCTCGTTGGCAAAAGCCCCAGTAGTTCTGGAGAACCTGGGGAAGTCGACTTGTCGTCCGCAGAAGCGGTGGCGGTCGCATGGCTCGTAAGGAGCGAATGGTCGAGCAGCTGCTCGAACGGGACCTTCTCCATCAAGAGCGCGTGTCCCTCGGATCTAGGAGACACACAGCAGAACCACCAAATATCTCTCCCTCATCAATAGGGAGTGCCTGAAGTCAGCCGTTAGCTGACTTTGAAGAGGGGTTGGCGCAAGAACCGATGTTGCCAGAGATGTCTGAAGAGGAACTACTGGAAGGAGTGTCCAAATTCGATCAGGGCAACCCCTTCAGCCCAAACTAGTGGCCAGCATCAATTACTCAACCACACACCAGCTGCAGGAACAGGTGCTCACGGAGGCTACAAACAAGTACAAAGCTCCGGCTAATTGTGTGTCGCTCAATGTCCCGACCGTCAACACACCCATCTGGGGCAGTCCCGGGATCAGGGCTCAGGAATTAAAAATACAGAAAATCCTGAAATTGTTGACCTCATGCATTACTGCCTTTGCCAGGTCCATAGTCGGGACAGACATGACGGAGGAGCAGCAGGATGCACTGGCGTTGCTGTACAATACACATTAAGAAATAAACTGCTTTCGCGAAAGCTCCATCCACCCAAATCACAACCCAAAATACCCGGGTTTGTGCAAAGCCTCTGCTACGCAGCCGCCGAGACAGCTGTTCGGTGAAGACCTGCCAAATCAGGTAAAGACCTGGACGAGGAGGCAAAAACGGTCAGGTTGGGAAACCGCCATCCTCGAGCAGGCCACCGGCGTATCGCAGACAGCATCCTTAGCTACATCCAACAGGCTTCGGGTTCAACCCGACAGGGCAATCAGAGCCTATCCACCAGTCGCATCCTATCAACAAAAGCCTTTTTTAGGACAGGGCCCACAGCGACCAGCGTGGAAGATGCGTCAACCCCACATCCCAGCACCACAACGAACACAAAAGCCCAGAGCATCAAGCCCGCCGGTAACCATGGAGGCAAGGAGGTCTGCTTCTCTTGGGAGTGCTGCATGTATAACCTCACAAGTAGGAGGGAGGTTGCGTACATTCTGGGATGCATGGGGTATTTATTGTCACTATCCCAGGGAACAAGCAACAGACATAGAGGCATGTAACAGCCTTGCTTGCGCCAGGAAACCGACTATTAGACATGCTGCTAAGGTGATTGGGAAGCTTATAGCTATATTCCAGCTGCACAATTTGGGCCGTTACACTATCAAAACTTGCAAAGAGCAAAATCTCAGCATTGAGAGCGAATGCTGGACATGTTGACAGGCCTATGCAGTTGCCAAGCAAGGCAAAAATGGAGCTACATTGGTGGATTAGCAATGTTTGTGATGGTTTTGATATAATGATGGGATTAAAACAATCAGTCGTGTTACAAACCGACGCAAGCACCCAGGGCTGGGGCGCTACCGACACCACTTCCAGTTGTGGCGGCAGATGGGATTTGCACGAATCTACTCTTCTTCAATCACAAGGTATAAATTAGTTGGAAAAGCTGGGAGAATGTCACGGGCTGCGGGCTTACTCCACTAATCTGCATCATACGCATGTCCGTCTTCAAATAAATAATACCACTGAGGTGGCGTATTTAAACCATATGGGTGGTATCAAGTCAATATCTTGTGATGAATTGGCAAATTTAATGTGGCTCTGGTGTATTGAAATAAATATTTGGATATCAGCAACGTACCTTCCAGGTAAGCTCAATACAGTAGCGGGCACCAGGTCATGAGTATTTAATAACAACATCGAGTCGATGTTGAACCCCCAAATATTGCTAAATTATTGCCAAATATGGAACACCAGATATCGACCTTTTTGCGTCCAGGTTGAACCATCAGATACCAACATATGTCTCTTGGGAACCAGGTCCTGGGGCAGTGGCGATGGATGCGTTCACGCTACGTTGGGGGAAATGGGTTTCTATGCTTTTCCCCCATTCTGCCTCATTAGTTGGGTATTGCAGGAAAATCAACTAGATTCTGCAACAGGTATGCTGATAATACTCGACTGGCCCACACAACCATGGTACCCGGTGGTCCTCAATATAGAGGCCACTACTGGAATTCGGGCTGTCATCAAAAACCATGGATATTCAATCCAACCCTCCCTGACCACGATATAATATTACCTGGGATATAGGGGTGGTGTTGACCCTACTCAGGAGCTGGTCGCCTGTGACGAATTTACCACTGGACTAAGTCACCTTCAAAGTGGTGATGTTAATGGCACTGACCACAGCACAACGGGTCCAGACTCTACAGAAACTAAAACTGGATAGTATGGTCTCGACTCCCAATAAAGTGACTTCTTTATAGATGAGTTGCTTAAACAACACAGACCTGGGACTACAGGACTGAAAATGGAATTCCTAGTATATCTCGTTGATGTAAGACTCTGTATAGCCACCTATAATTCGACATTATATTAATGTCACACACACCATCAGGAATATGGAGACGGGTCTGTTTATCAGCCATGAAACCCACATCACAGAATGACGGTGCAGACGATCTCCAGGTGGCTCAGGGTGGAATTCGGTGCAGCAGGTAAGACACTAACATTTTAAATCTCATTCTACCAGGGCTGCATCCACATCAGCGGCGAGGACCATGGAGGTACCCATGGATCATGTCCTCGCATTAGCGGGCTGGGCCAGTGAAACTACATTTCAGCGTTTTTATAACAAACCTGTGGCCACTCCCACAATGTTTGCGGAGTCAGTTAAAGTGCTGTTCCCTAAACGTTTGTCCCCGCATTCAGGGGTTTATTGTTTGTATTAACAAATATGTTATTATTTTTCAGCTTGTTCAAGTCTGAAATACGTCAACATACTTCCTCCATCAGTAATTACGGCAGTGTGTGAGCATGGACGTGGTCCAGGGCATGGAATCAGAGCTTTGAAATCTTCACAAAGTCACTCACGTGACTCGGAAGTAAAATAGTAAGATTAAACGAGAACTTACCAGTTTGAAGTTTGATCTTTATTTATGAGGCGTTGCGATGAGGGATTTCGTGCCATCCGCTCCCAACCCTCTATCATAAGGTCAACTGGTATATTAGAGTCTCTTAAATCTTACTATCTTCAGTCATTGTTGTTATCTGTGATTCCACACCGCTGCTTTGAAGAATGCTGCGCATGCATGCTGGCGGGGTCTTCACGAAATCCCTCATCGCAACTCCTCATAAAATAAAGATCAAACTTCAAACTGGTAAGTTCTCATTTAATCTTACTATTAGTCTGCATTTAGCCCATATCTTTCTATCTAAACCCTTCCCATCCATATATACCCAAATGTTTTTCAAAAGGTGTACATGTATCTGCTTCAATAGCTTCCTCTGGCAGCTCATTCAAGATTCTGACTACCCTCAGTGAAAAAGTTGCCCAAAGTCCACCTTAAATCTCTCCCCTCTAAGACTATGCCCTCTAGTTTTAGAATCCTCTCACTGAGGAAAAAGGCAGATTGTTCACTTTATCCATGCCCCTCATGATATTTTACACCTCAATAAAGTCACCCTTCAGCCTCCTACACTCCAAAGAAATAGTCCCAGCACGGATAAAGGCCCTTCGGCCCACCTTGTCAAGGCCAACCAAGATCCCATATTGGGCTAGTTCCCATTTGCCTGCGTTTGGCCCGTATCCCTCCAGAGCCTTCCTATCCATATGTCTGTTCAAATGTCTTTTAAAACGCCAGCTTTTTAATTCCTCCATGGGATAACAGCGATCCCTTGGCACCAAGTCAGAGAGAAGCCGGGGTGGCTGCCTTCAGCAATTGTTTAATGTTTGTCCAACAACGAATGGCATCAAACAGAAAACACAATAAATGTACAAGCTGCGAACATTGGCACTCCACAGAACACAAGTCGACAAAAAAATAATTGGTTGCAAGTGTCCCAAGATCGTAAAACATAAATACATTATTATTATTATTATTTTTTTAATTAGCTGTCCATGGTTGGTTTTGGCTATAGATCAACATAAATCTAGAGTTAACACCAAATAATTGTTCAGTGGTAAAATGCACCAAGACCGACCCGCGACTAACTAACCAAACCCTTTGACAATTTTAATTAAGTTCTTTGATTTAGAATCACAGTCATACAGCACAGAAATAGGCCCTTCGGCCCAACACGTCCATGCCGACCAAGATGCCCCACTTGCCCACATCCCTCCAAATCCATGTACCTGCCTGAACTACTTCTGGCAGTTCTTCCATATACCCACCACCCTCGTGTGAAAAAAAGTTGCCTCTGAGGCTCCGATTAAATCTTTTCCCTTTCACCTTAAACCAATGTCCTCTGGTTCTCGTTTCCCTTACTCTAGGTAAAAGACTGTGCATTCACCATATCCATTTCCCCTCATGATTTTATACACCTCTACAAGATCACCCCTCAGCCTCCTGCGGGGGTGGGAGATTGCAACATTCACGTGGCCCGCCCTGCTTCGACTAATGCAATCAACTCGACGTGCACCAACGGAAGATCAAATGGAACAAGTTGTCCTACAACTTTAGGCTGTGCACGCCACACGAAGGAAGAAGAGCCTCCTGCGCTCCAAGGAATTTACTAACTAGCTACACGACTTCCAGCAGCAACCAAGAGAAGCTGCCCGCGATCTACATCAAAACTACACAAAATCTTCTGTCATTTGTCTGAGTTTTAACAATTTATAGATGCTGATAAAGCACAGCTAATAGCAAAACAATCAAAATAAAGTGCTCTTAATCTAGCAAAATGATGTACAATGTTACCAATCACAGTCTATAGCACTTTGAGGAAATTGTACAAAGACACCAAAATCATATTCCAAACAATTCCTCAAAGCATGCATCTTAAATTGGCAGTAATGCAACCCAAATTTATTAAATTTAAACAATATTAAGCCATGATCAATTCATTCTTTACACATAATTCTCAGTCAGCCACCATGATTTATCAATCCATTCCCCTTACACATTAGGAACCTTTGCTTGCTTTATAGCACGAATGTCCAGTGATTTTTTAGGTTTAAGTTTATTATTGTCAAATGTACCGAAATACAGCAAAGAGCTGCGTCTTGCATGCTATCCATACCGATCAGATATGGACATGCACGGATAAACACGTCAAACTCAAACACAATAGATCTACACTAGCTTCCACCACCTTTAAGAAGCTGAAAGGGTCTTAAGAAGGGTCCCAAACCAAGAACCTCATTTGCCCGTTTCCTTCCACAAATGCAGCCTGACCTGCCGCATTCTTCCAGCAGTGTTTTTTTTGTTGTTGTTTATTTTCAACTGACTTCATTCACTTAACTCTCACCACCAGGGCATTGATAATCTTTGCAATAACCAAAGACATTCCACGAACAGAAACACAAGGACCGAGTTTCATTTTGGATGGACAATTCACACTTACTTGTACCAGGTGTCCGGGCCGACGCATTCCATTTTCCCATCATCTATTTGTACTTTGGTTTCCATGTCATCACTGAAACTGCGGAAAGATAAAAATCAGCAATGCAAGACCATTGTTCCTGTCATTCTATATGGCCATCAATATTTAAACACTACAGCACACGCAAAGGTATGTGGCCTGCGTAACATTTGAGATCGGAAATGCCACTTGTGCTGCAAGTTAACACTGTCTTTGGACACACACACACACACACGCACAAACAGATTGAATTTTAAGCTTGCAAACAAGTTGGGGTTTTTTAAACCTTTGCTTACAATGGAATGTTATGAGCAATTAAGTTTCATACGAACATCACAAACGCACTGCAAAAAGCTTTAAAACAATTAATCCCAAACATATTTAACAGAATACTTTTCAAACCTTGGGCAATAAGTATTAATAGGACTGCAGGTGATCAATTTTTCTTCACTTATACTCGTGTCACTGCTAAAATCGTAGACAGAAGGCCAGTGGGTTTTTTGGAGACAAAAAGGTACCGGTACGCATATCGCTCCTTGGTGTTGATGGCGGCTCTTGGTGCTATATAAGCTGCTTAAACTTTAAAGGGTCTAACTGTCTAATTTAAGTAATACATTTTTTAAAACTTTAGCATTCTCCTCATATTAAAAATTCTACAATTTTGCAGAGGTGCCAGTACACCGTGCAGGCACGTACGGTCACCAAGAAAGCACTGACGTTAGTTAAATGGCAAACACAATACTCGCAATGTGAACACTTTCAATACACTAAAGGCAATCTATATTGAAAGCTACAGCAATGCATCAGAGCTCAATGCCTTATACACATCACAACAAAGGATTTGAATTACAATCTCACCTTTTAAGTTTCTTGGTTGCGATAGAGTGCTTTAATCATTCAAGTCAAGTCATCAAATTAAGCAAGAGCAGGTGTACAATAAACAGAGAGGGTTGGACTTCGTTTGGGGAAAAACACTAAACAGGTGGCTTTTGTTGTTCGTAAAAACTGGGCCACTTGTCCAGCACCGAACGACAGGAGAGGTTGAACTAACTGCTCCGTCTCTGTTTGAGTGCAGAGGTAACATTCTTCTCAACAAGTGACAACTGCCCACAATCACTTCAACCCTTCTCAGCTGAGGAAGTGCAACCAAGGCAAACTTTTGTACATTTTCCAAACTCACTCAAAATCGAGAGGAAAAACAAGACTGAATAGCTTCAACAACAATTCAAGAGAGACATTTTTAATGACAGAAGAGAGACACAAAGTGCTGGAGTAACTCAGCGAGTCAGGCAGCATCTCTTACGGTAAAGGATGGTTGGGTGATGTTTCTGGTTGGGACCCTTTAGACCCGAAATGTCACCCATCCATTTTCTTCAGAGATGCTACCTAACCCACCGAGTTACTCCAGCAGTTTATATCCATCTTTGGGTTAATCCAGCATCTGAAGTTCTTTGTTATTGGGTTCACAATAAAGTTGAACTACAGGTCCCTTTTTAGTCACCAGCCCCCCCCCCCCCACCTACAATCAGCCTGAAGAAGTGTCCCAATCTAAAACGTCACCCATCCTTGTTCCCCAGAGGTGCTGCCTGACCCACCGAGTTACTCCAGCACTATGTCCTTTTAAGACTCCGCAGATTAGACGCCACTTCAACTGGTTCAATAGGATACATTTCAGATCAAGACACAGAAAGCAACAGGTTTGCCAAAACCAGACAACTGTTATCTGTTCCGTTTTGGTCACCCTATTAAGGGAGGATGTTGTTAAACTGGAAAGTGTGCAGAGAAGATTCACAAGGATGTTGCCAGGTTTAGGTTTAGAGGAGAGGTTTAGAGGGATATAGGTCAAATGCATGGAAAAGAGACCATGGGACAACTTGGATGGGACTCCTTGGTTGGTAAGGACAAGTTGTGCCTAAGGAGTAGTTTCTATGTTGACCAAGTTAAACTTGAAGTCCAAAGCACAATTTTTGCCAAAGTCTCAAACCAGCATCATCATGAAGTTTCTATCTTAATCAGTGTTATGTTCATATGAGTGATAGGAGCAGAACCAAGCCATTGGGCACAACAAGTCTTCTCTGCTATTCAATCATTGCTGATCCATCTTTCCCTCTTAACCCCATTCTCCTGCCTTCTTCCCATAACCTCTGACACCCGTACTAATGAAGAATCTATCTACCTCTGCCTTAAAAGTATCCATTGATATCTGCCGCAGCCTTCTGTGGCAATGAAATCCACAGATTCATCACCATCTGACGAAAGAAATTCCTCCTCATCTCCTTCCTAAAATTCTGAGGCTATGAACTCGGGTCCTAGACTCTCCCACTAGTGGAAACTTCCTCTCCACATCCACTCTATCCAGGCCTTGGACGTACATATTTTAGCCACCAGCTGGAGAGTGATTACCCGTCATGCTGAGGACTTGCTAAATGTTTCATGGTGGGAACAAATATATAAATAGTCATGGAGACAAGGAACTGCGGGTGCTGGAACCTCGAGCCAAACACTGTGCTGGGGGAACATAGACCAGTACAGCACAGGAACAGGCCCTTCGGCCCACATTGCTTGTGCTGAACACGACACCATGGTAAACCAATCTCACCTGCCTGCACATGATCCCTATCCCTCTATTCCCTGCACTTCCATGTGCCTATATAAAACTTCAAACACCACTACCGAATCTGCCTCCACCACCCCGGCAATACATTCCAGCCCCCCAAAACTGTGCGTTAAAAAAAAAAACACACATTTCCTTTAAAGTGTATCCCCTCCTCCCCACATTAAGGCTTTGCCCTCTAGTGTTGGCCATTTCCACCCTGGGAGAAAGGATTTGACTGTCTACCCCATCTATGCCTCTCAATTTTGCATACTTTTATCAAGTCTCCCCTCAACCTCCATCATTCCAGCGAAAACAATCCAATTCTGCCCAACTTCTCCCTGTAGCAATGAGGTAAGCCTCCTCAGCACCCTCCTCTTTCCTGTAATGGGGATGACCAGAACTGCACACAATACTCCAAATGCGGTCTAAGCAAAGTCCCATAGAGCTGCAGCATGGCTTCCCGACTCTTACATTTAATGTAATTGTATCACAGGCAGATGTACCATTCTTTACCACTCCATCTACTTGCGCTGCCACCTTCAGTGAGCCATGAACCTGGACGCCAAGATCCCTCTGCACATCAATGCTATTAAGGGGTAGGAAGGAACTGCAGATATTGGTTTACACTGAAGATAGACCAACTGCTGGAGGAACAGGCAGCATCTGTGGAGAGAGGGGATGTGTGGCTTTGATGCTGTTGAGGCTCTTGCCATTAATTGTATATTTTCCCCTTACATTCAACCTCCCAATGTACAGCACCTCACACTTGCTCAGGTTAAACTCATCGTCCACTCATTTCTGCAGCTGTTCCATATCCCACTGTATCTTCTGACAGCATTCCTCACCATCTGCAACTCGACCAATTTTGGTGTTGTGAGAAATCTTACGCACCAACCCATTGACATTCAGGTCATTTATATACAAGTTCTTCCAGCACTTCATGGGTTTTTTTTTTTAATGTCATGCTTCTTTCATGCAAAGAAAAGTACTAAAGAATATCCTCACCCAAATTCCATTTCAAATCCTGGGTTGTATCGAGCAGTTGACATGTCAGAGTCCCCGAGGCCCAGCATGTTATTTTCACAATCCACACCCTGGTCAGAACAACAAGAGGTGTTAGGAGATTTACATGCTGAAATGAACAGAGAAAGTGAAAGGGTTATTAAGGGTTATCCAAGGTGGTCTTGGAGGGGAGGATTCTCCTCAAACTGTGGAGCATCCTGGACAATACAGCTCACCCCCTCCATGACACACTGGTCAAGCAGAGGAGCTCCTTCGGCAACAGACTGGTTCCACCAAGATGCAGCACAGAACGCCACAGGAGATCCTTCTTCCCTGTGGCTATCAAATTGTACAACTCCTCCCCCTTCTGTCGTGGGGTAGACCGAGACTGACCACCCTCAACCCCCCCCAATTATTTGCACATCCCCAATCCTTTCCATTTGTCACTTTAATTTCATATTTCATGTATTTTGTGTTTATATGACTGTTGGCAGATCAATTTCCCTCCTGGGATAAATAAAGTTCTATCATATCGTAACAGATCAGAATGAATATGTATCGCATAAATTAATTGGGCAGATTCACACCCTGGGCAAGAAATGTCCTATGAATCTTGTACAATTATCTGCTTGCCAAAATTCAAAACCAAAAGTTCAATTTTCTCACACCCAGAGTCTCATTGTTCATCAATAACAGATGGTTATGAATTTGGTGTCCATTTCCAACTATTTAATTGTATACATTTCATTAAAGTCTATATCCAAAGCATCAACATGGAATCATAACAATTCAGCAACGCAAGGAGCTCCAGCCAGTTTTACCAGATTATCTCCATCAATAACATCCTTATTAGAAAGCAGTTTCATGTGTGGTTGTAATGCTTAGTGGAAATTTTGCTCCAATAGCAAGCTCCTCTAACAGAGCGACAGGTCTGCAGACACAAGGAACTGCAGGTGTTGGACTACAAAAATAAGACAAAATGTTCAGTAACTCAGCAGGTCCGGCAGTATCTCTGAAGAACATGGACATCAATTGTCCCGACTCAAAACGTTGAAGAAGTTGACCCGACTCAAAACGTTATCCATCCACGTTGTCCAGAGATGCTGCCTGACCCGCTGAGCTACTCCAGCACTCAGTCTCGATTTTTGGAAGACAGTCTGTTTTTCAGCATCTGCAGAGTCAGAGCTGTACAGCTTGGAAGCAGGCCCTTCAGTCTACCCTGTCCATTCCAAATATGTTAGCATATTGGGCTAGACTCATTGGAGTGTCAAGTCCAAATAGTGAAATAAAATTTATTAGCACAGCAGAATTATACTGCCATCATATTGCTACGTTAGTATGTTGCAATAGTATAAATGATCTTCCTTACTATTTTGGGTTTAAGGGCATTATTGTCACATGTACAGAGATATAGTGAAACATTTTATTTTGCACACTATCCAATCATAGTCATGCAGCGTGGAAACGGGTTCTTCAGCCCAACTTGCTCACACCAACCAATATGTCCCATCTACACTAGTTCCACCTGCCTGCGCTTGGCCGATATCCCTCCAAACCTAACCCATCCTATCCTATCAAATCAGATACTACACGTTAATACAATCAAGTCAAACGCAAATACAATGGGTAGAACAAAGGGGAAGATACAGAGTGCAGAATATAGTTCTCAACATTGCAGCGCATCAGTTCCAGAGACACATTCAATGTCCGCAACGGAGTAGAGGTGAATTGGACAGTACTCTTAGCTTATGGAAGGATCGTTCAGAAGCCTGATAACAGAGGGGAAGAAGCTGTTGACCAGTCTGGTGGTGCGGGCTTTCAATCTTCTGTACGTACTGCCGGACAGGAACAAGGAGAAGGAATGACCGGGGTGGGAAAAGTCTTTGATTATGTTGGAGGGAAGGGTCTGAAGAAGGGTCTCGACCCGAAACGTCGCCCATCTCCTTCGATGCTGCTGCACCCGCTGAGTTTCTCCAGCCTTTTGTGCACCCTCTTTGATTATGTTGTCAGTTTCCTCATGGGAGCATGAGCTGCAATTGGAGCCAATGGTTGAGAGTCCGGTCTGTGTGATGGACTGGGCTACATCTATAACTCTTGTTGTCTTGGGCAGAGCTATTCCCAAAGCAAGCAGCGATGCAACCAGACAGTATACTTTATAGTGAATTTGTACCTGTGCTCCAACCAGGGGGCAAGCAATAAAAAGACAAGTTTAGGAACTGAAAGTCCAAAGGGCCTGTCCCACTGTAAGAGATAATTCAAGAGCTCTCCCGATTTCCCCTCCCCCCCCCCAACCCGATTCAAACTCGGAGAATGTCTGTAGCAGGTCCTTAGGAGTTCGTGGATGTCTCGTAGTGGCTTGTACGAGTAACAGTAGGTACTCGGGAAATCCGGTAAACTAGTGACGTTTTTTTCAACGCTGTGAAAAATGTCCACGAGTTTAAAAAAAAACTTGCGATGAAAAAAAGCGTTACTTTTTACTCGTACGAGCCGCTACGAGACATCCACGAACACCTATGGACCCGCTCCGGACATTCTCCGAGTTCAAATCAGGGGAAAACTCGGGAGAACTCTTGAATTACCTTGCAGAGTGGGACAGGCCCTTTACTATTCGGATCAAGATCTGCAAGTAATGAGTCCTGTGATGACAGCAACATTTTCTTTAAAAGTTGCCAAATTCCCCATTTCTCAATATTTCAGCCAAATACCCCTGCAACCCACTCACAAACTGCCCACTGGCACACGCTTAAACAGGAACTTGAAAGCCAAACTCCAACATTCATGGAAGAAAGAATACCCATACACATCGCAGAAATTAACAGCTGCAAACCATTAGCTGCAGTGAACAAAAATGTTAAGAATTTTCAGTCTTACCCCAGTTTTTAAGTGTTTTCAGCAAATGAGAGTTTCTGCCAGTATCTTAATCAGGAATATCATCATTCCAGAACTGAATGAATCTGCGCCTTTAATATCTGACAAGTCATTGATATTCCTCTGGGAAAGTCTCCAGTTAAAACAGTGTTGGTCTTGTGACTGGTTCAGACTTTTAAGAGGTGAAAGGGTGGGAATGAAATCCCTTATTGGACACTTTCTCCGAAGGACTGCCGATGCAGCAGATTTTCCAAAGTGTCAAATCTCAAACAATTCCTCAGTCACGATCACATCACACAAGAACTTCCTTTCCTTTCCTTTCCTTCCATTGGGGGTGGGGGTGGGGGCTGGATGCTAGGTGGTGAGAGGGAGAGCTGTGATCTATTATGCCTGACTGTATACTGACCAGCTCCTTTATCGATACACTAACGACAGCCACTTTTATGTTCTTGTTTATCTGATTACTTACATAAAACGCTTCAGACTTTACCCGTACTTTTACAGCCAGACTGCTGCGCACCCAGATTGACAAGCACACTTTCACATAGAAGCAGCTGCAAGAGATTTTAAAAAGCCCGTTACAGCAGTAACCCTAGCTTGACAGTTACAACTTTAACAATCCAGGCAGACACAAAGCTAACGACAGCAATCTGTATTGCAGGATGTAGAACTAGGCACCGTAATGAAGAGGAAGCTTGGCTTGAGATTAAGGGGAATGCTGACGCTATGAACATTCCTCCCGTCCAATCCATGTTTAACCCTCACCAATTTCACTTTCATTCCTTTGGGAAAGCTGCTTTTCAAAAATCAGGATTAATCCCCTCCATCAGCATAGATTTCTTGTACAAGCCCAGTAATGCATAAATCCTGCACTACTGAAAAATCCCCACACCCCTATGTAAATATCAATTAAAATTAATTGTAAAATGCATTGGTAATGGCGACTCTACAAACATATTTGCCCTACGTCCCACTCCAGAGGCATTTTAAAAGTTGTAATTCTATCCACTTCTACAGCTTCCTCTAACAGCTTGTTCCGGATACAATAGGCAGTAGGTGCAGGAGTAGGCCATTCAGCCCTTCGAGTCAGCACCACCATTCACTGTGATCATGGCTGATCATCATCATTCCCCCCCCCCCCCCGCCCCCCCCCCCCCCCCTCCCGAGGTCTCTCTCAAATCTCTCCCCTGTTACCATAAGCCTGTGCCCTCTAGTTTTAGAATCCTCTACCCTGGGGTAAAAGACTGTGAGCGTTCACTTTGGCCGTGCCCCTCACGATCTTGTACACCTCAATAAGGTCACCCCTCAGCCTCCTGCGCTCCAAAGAAAAAATTGAGTTTGTCGAGCTGAACTTTTAACACTTCACATCACAAAATGGATAGATTCAGATTCAAACTTTATTGTCATTGTGCAGTGTTCACGTACAGAGACAACAAAATGCAGTTAGCATCGCACCCAGAAGTGCAAACACAGAATAACGGAACAGTAAAATGTACATACAGTAGCAGTAGTGCAAATTTCGGGGGGGGGGGGGGGGGGTGTGATCAGTCACTGGGGGAAATGAGTGTTCAGAGGTGGGGGGGTGACTGGCAATCACCAAGGTGCAGAGTTAAGTAGAGTAACAGCCGCAGGGAAGAAGCTGTTCCTGAACCTGCTGGTCCGGCAACGGAGAGACCTGTAGCACCTCCCAAATGTAAAAAGTAAAGTAAAGTATCCTTTATTGTCATTCAGACCTTTTGGTCTGAACGAAATATCGTTCCTGGCAGTCATACATTTTAAAAAAATTAACAAAACACAAATTAACATGGGAGGAGGGTAAACAGTCTGTGGTTGGCGTGAGAGCAGTCCTCGACGACGCTGCGCGCCCTTTGCAGACATCGCTTGCTATGGACAGACTCAATGGAGGGTAGTGAGGAACCGGTGATGCGTTGGGCAGTTTTCACCGCCCTCTGCAATGCTTTCCGGTCGGAGACAGAGCAGTTGCCATACCATACTGTGATACAGTTAGTAAGGATGCTCTCGATGGTTCAGCGGTAGAAGTTCACCAGAATCTGAGGAGACGATGGACCTTCTTTAGTCTCCTCAGGAAGAAGAGACGCTGGTGACCCTTCTTGGTCAGTGTTGAGGTATTGGGGGTCCAAGAGAGGTTATCAGAGATGTTGACCCCCCGAAACCTGAAGCTGGAAACACGCTCCACCTCCGTCCCGTTAATATGGATGGGGGTGTGCGTGCTACCCCTAGACCTTCTGTAGTCCACAATGGATAGGAAGAGTTTAGAGTGCAAAGAGTCAAATGGGACTAGCCCAGTCTGCCACCTTGGTCAGCATGGACAAGGTGGGCCAAAGGGCCTGTGTCTCTGCAGTACAGCTCTATAACCATCATGAATTTCATTGCAAAACATGTATAACGTTTGAAACTGGAGCTTTCAGACAAAATAAGGATAACAAAAATAGGTTTAAAATGGTGGACAACATCATACTTTACATTCTATTACCAGCACTGAAGGCTTTGAGCCATTACAGAGTCATAGAGTCTTACAGCAGGTATCAGGGTTATATGGAGATGGCCAGAGAATAAGGTTGAGAGGGAAATATAGATCAGCCATGATTGAATGGCAGAGTAGACTTGATGGGCGGAATGGCCTAATTCTGCACCTATCACTTAATGAACACAAAACAGGCCCTTGGTCCTAACTTACCCTCACCAACCCACATGCCCCACCTACACTAGCCCCACATGTCTGTGGTCAGCTCATATCCCTCTAAACCAATCCTTGATGTATTCAAGAGAGAGTAAAGGCGCTGTCCCACTTGGGTGACCTAATTGGTGACTTTAAAAGAGTTTGAAAAAAAATGTCATGTTGAAGACCTCCTTCGACTATGTTGAAGACTAGCTTCAACTAACTTCAGGAAAATTGGACATCGAATAGTGGAGAGTGAAGACTATCTACTACTAACATGCCAACCTACTACGACTAAACCTACGAGTTTAAAAAGTATCTATTTTTCCATGGCGACCATTTTTTACTCACGGGCATTTTTCAACATGTTGAAAAATACGCCACGGCCTAGCTGAGGCCTCGATTACATGGGGACTACTCTCAAGCATGAAGGAGAGTTACAAAGACCTCCTACGACCTCGTGCGGACCATGCTGCGAGTACAAGTCGAGGGCAAACTCGCCAGAACTCGCGAATTTGGTCGCCCAAGTGGGACATCCCCTTTAGATTTAGCTCTTAGGGCTAATGGAATCAAGGGATATGGGGAGAAACCGATTTACAGTACCCCGAATCAAGAGATACGGGGTACTGATTTTCAATAATCATCCATGATCATATTGAATGGCAGTGCTGGCTCGAAGGGCCAAATGGCCTACTCCAGCACTTATTTTTTTATGTTTCTATCCATGTATCTAAATGTTTATTAAACATTGCAATAATCCCTGCCTCAACTACCTCCTCAAGCAGCTCGGTCCACGTACCCACCACCATTTGTGTGTATTGTAATTCAATAATACTTCAAAACCTTGAGGCTACATACAAGTGCACCAAGCAGACACTACGGATAACCTCACAAAAATAAGCTATTGCTTCAGCTCTGCTGCTGAATGGGTAAATAGAACATACAAAACCTCAGCAAGTGCTGGCTGAATTCTGCAGGATAGTCAGCATCTGTGGAGGGAATGGACAGACCCTTCAGGTCAAGACCTTCCTCAGACCCTACATCACCTTTGTCAGATACTAATTAATCCTGCAAATTTAATGGAGCTTGCACATTCTTCCTGTCACCATGAGCGTTTCCTCCGGGTGCTCCGGTTTCCTCCCACATCTAAGACGTGCAGGTTTGTAGGTTAATTGGCCCTCTGCAAATTGCCCCCAGTGTGCAGGGAGTGGATGAGAAAGTGAGATAACACAGAACTAGTGTGAACGGGTGTATCTCCAAGCAGAACATTATAAACCTAGGCCACAGCTAACAATAACCCGTCTCCTTTATCATCATTACTTTCTTTGCATATCTTTCATTTGTTCTATATCACCATCCATATCTCTGGTTTCCATTTCCCCTGACTCTCAGTCTGAAGAAGGGTCTTGACCTAAAACATCACCTATTCCCTTTCTCCAGAGATGCTGTCTGACCCACTGAGTTACTCCAGCTTTGTGTCTATCTTCAGGTTAAACCAGCATCTGCAGTTCCTCGTGTAGGAAGGATGTGCAGAGTATGTTTATCACTCGAGTCGAGGAGATAGACACAAAATACTGGAGTAACTCAGCAGGACAGGCAGCATCTCTGGAGAGAAGGAATGGGTGACATTTCAGGTCAAGACCCTGCTTCAGACTTCCTACACAATATAAATTTATAATCAAGATATCTGCTGAATTTGCAGCTGAAATTCTCAACTATTGTTTAGATACATAGTAGAGAATAGAAAAGAGAAAAGTGAGTAGAGAAAGATATGGTAATCATGTAAAACCTTCCGTCTCTGCCTCCACCCACGAGTGTAGAACACTAATTGAAAATATTTCATTGAGCACCTGATACCAATTGGAGAAATGACAGTGAAAGAAATTGTAACCTTTGCCTTTCCTTGTAATCCACAATTTACAAACGCGCACGCATCACAGTAAAGACCCCTCATGACCAGAACTCTAACGCGGAGTTTTGTTTTTAAAGTTCACTTGGAAATCATCCCCCCCAAAAATGTAGCGGTGCGAATAAAGGGGCTGGAGGACAAAGAGGAATGGCCACGCCAGGCGTCCAGGGAGGAGAGGAGAGGAGAGGGATGCTTGCCTTCCAGCGAGCCCACCACATCTTCAGCCGGCCAACACTGGCCGCCCGCTCAGCCTCCACCTTGCTCACTTTCTGCATTGGCCGCGCCCCGTCCATCGCGCCGACCTCAGTGTCCGCGCCGCGCCTTTATCTGGGCTGTGGGCGGCAAACACATGGGGGGCGCGGTCACTTGTCCGGCTACACCGGACACCCCCCCGACTCCGGACAGCGGCCAGTCGCAGCTCAGTGGGACAGATGAACTAGAAGATAACTCAACGACTGCCTCCGTGTGCAGGACGGGACTGCAGATGCTGGTTGACATCCACCATAGACACAGATTGCTCGAGTACCTCAGCGGGGCAGGCAGCATCTGTGGAGAGAAGGAGGAATGGGTGACGTCTCGGGTCGAGACCCTTCTTCAGACTGAGAGCCAGGGGAGAGAGAGAGACCAGGGATATGGATGGGTAATGTGTGAAAGCACAGATCAAAGAATGACAATAGCTGCAGGAGTAGGCCATTCGGCCCTTCGAGCCAGCGCCTCCATTCACTGTGACCATGGCTGATCATCCGCATTCTGTTACCCCGTTCCTGCCTTCTCCCCATATCCCCTCTCCTGATTGTTAGCTGAGGGGGACGAGGCATGGAAACAGTAAGATCGAATCAGGAGGACATTGAAACTCGTCGGAGAACTAGGATGGGGAGGGATGGAGTGCAGGAGTTATATGAAGTTAGGGAAATCAATATTCATATCGTTGGGTTTTACGCTGCCCAAGTGAAATTTGCCCATTCCTTCTCCCCAGAGATGCTGCCTGTCCCACTGAGTTACTCCAGCATTTTGTGTCCAACACCAGAGACTTGTCAGCCAGTCTGCGGTATCTTGTTCAAGGTGACAGTCCTACACATTTGGTCTCGTGTGTCAGAACTTGGGTGGTTGGAAGAATAGTCTTTTCCACGTAAGAGGAATGTAAGTATGTTTTAGATTGGAAAAATGAAAACTAAACCAAAGGGTAAAATATTCTTGCCCTGTTGTGTCACAGCGCCATACAGCACGGAAGAATGTCCTTTGGCCCAACGTGGGTCTGGATAGATTGGATGTGGATCATTTCCACGAGTGGGTGAGTCTAGGACCAGAGGTCATAGCCTCAGAATAAAAGGACATTCCTTTAGGGTGGAGATGAGGAGGAATTTCTTTAGTCGGAGGGTGGTGAATCTGTGGAATTCATTGCCACAGAAGGCTGTGAAGGCCATGTCAATGAATATTTTTAAAGCAGAGATAGATAGATTCTTGATTGGTACGGGTGTCAGGGGTTATGGGGAGAAGGCAGGAGAATGGGGTTAAGAGGGAGAGATGGACCAGCCATGATTGAATGACGGAGTAGACTTGTTTGGCCGAATGGCCTAATTTTGCTCTTATCACTTATGAACCTGGCCATACCGACCAAGATGCTCCATCTAAGTTAGTCCCGTTTGCCCAGGTTTGACCCCATGTCCCTCTAAACCTTACCTGCCCATGTACCTGTCTAAGTGTCGGTGAGAAGCTGGTTGAAAAGGAGAAAGTGAAGGATGGATATTTTCAGTGAAACTTGTCACATTGTAACTGCTGCAACGTTTATGTAAAAACTCCAGTCATTTCTTCAAACGAAATTTTAAGTTACAAATGTATCAATGTATAATCACAATAGGATAACATAGAACTGTTGCCAAGAACAAGAAATCCCAATGTAACTGAGAATCATGGAGGCACCGAGCTGTACAGCATTAAAACAGGCCCTCCGGCCCACCTTGTCCAGGCCGACCAAGGTTACATACTGAGCTACTCCTAGTCCGCTCCAATTAACTCTTACAATTATCTATGGATTTAATTACTTTACACAGAGGCAACTGATTTAAGTCAATTCTTGGAAAAAAAGGGAAGACTTCAACGCTGGAAGGAAGAAGTGCTCCTTCCTGGAGTTGAACCGTCTCCACCGAAACCTTCCGTCCCATCTTTGTTCAACTCAGCTATGAACGAGATTGGATCCTGACCGACACCTACACTTCAGTCTCAAATTCTTCAAGAACTAAGGGCAAAGCTGATTTCGTCAGTATGGTGATGGACCTTCAAGTTCAAGATCAAGAGAGTTTCTTGTCATGTGTCCCAGACAGGACAATGAAATTCTTCCTTTGCTTCAAAACATCGATGTCAAATGTAGAAACCAGGAACTGCAGATGATGGTTTACAAAAGGACACAAAGTCCTGGAGTAACTCAGCAGGTCAGGTAGCATCTTCAGAGAACATGGATAGGTGATGTTTTGGTTCAGACCCTTCAGACATATTGATATTAAAGGTATGGATTCTAAACAGTACCTGGGGTAATTCAAACAGGATGTTGGATGTCGAGTACAAAGGCTGGGACTTCTTTTGTTGGCAAAGTGGGATCAACATGTTGCCGCTGTATAAGTCGTTTGGTGAGAGCACACTTGGAGCACTGTGTGCAGTTGTGTCACCCAGCTACAGGAAGGATGTCATTAAGTTGGAAAGGGTGCAGAAGAGATTCGCCAGAATGTTGCTTGGGCTTGCGGGCTTGTGTTCTGGGGAGAGGGACTTCAGTTTAGTTCATTGTCACGTGTACCGAGGTACAGTGAAAAGCTTTTGTTGCGTGCTAACGAATCAGCAGAAAGAAAAAAATACACGATTACAATTGATGCATTTACAGTGTATAGGTGCATGATAAGGGAATAATGATTCTAGCAGGGGGGTGGTGGGTGCATTCAACGAGGGTGGAGGCCAGGTACTGTAACAGCATGTTGGTCAGCATGGACAAATTGGGCCGAAGGGACTGTTCCCAAGCTGTATGGCACCGTGACTAGTGTTTCTGATATTAGCTTCACACCCATCTTGGCTTCAGACCAGATTATCCAGTATTAATATGAACTTTAATAACATGACAAATTTTACAACATTATGTGTGGCTTTTAGCCATTCCTTTCAAACGATTGAATGGACACCAAGCCATATTTGTTATGTATTATTCTCATAGAGGTATACACTACAAGTGCAATTGCCTTTTAAATGTTGCTATTGTATGTGTCTATACCACATCCTTTGGCACCCTATCTATTCCCCTCATGATTTTATACATCTTGATAAGACCACCCTTCATCCTCCTGCTGTCCAAAGAATAGAGTCCTAGCCTGTCCAACCTCTCCCTGTGCCTCAGGCCCTCGAGTCCTAACAACATCCTAGCAAATCACCTCGGCACTCTTTCCAGCCTATTCCTCAGTTTATATTGTGCTTATAAATTGAATCTGTAAACATAGATTTATGCAAAAGACGTGAAAAGATGCCCCGCATTACAAAAGGCTGCAACTTGGGAGTGGTGTAGTGTGGGGAGAGATCAGAGCACGATGATGAAATAATTTGACTTTAATTTGAACCATCTGAGTGCTTGCAGTGATATCAACATGTTTGGTGCATTCCGAATCACTCAACTCTTCAGGCACCCGCAGAACCACAGGAATATCCTCTGCTATTTATTCATCGTTATTCCTCTAATTTAGGTGAGTCTTGCTAATGTTTTTCTTTCACACTGCACAACTTGTTATGATTGTCTGAAGAAGGGTCTCGAGCTGCTGAGTGACTCCAGCTTTTTGTGTCTATCTGTGTGTTATGATTCAGGCTGCTGATAAATGGTGCCAGGTGATTCTATTCTTACTTTTTTCTCCATGCCTTTCCATTTCGCTGTTGCTGTTTTGCAAAACTCTCAGAGATTAACTTTTAGCGTGTTAAGAATTCAGTTAGGTAAGAAAGTCAAGGATTTCATTTTTGTATGAAACAAGTGTTGCTCAATTAGCAGATAAACATAAAGTGCTGGAGTAACTTAACGAGTCAGGCAATATCTCTAGAGGAAAAGGGTAGGTGACATTTCAGGTCGGGATTCAATCTAAGTTTACTAAATTCAGGATGTTTTTCAGATGAGTACTAAAAAGTTTCTGTTCGTTTAACACCTGCACTTAGTTAATTATAAAGTGACATTTCAAAATGCTTGCAAAAACTACTCCAATAGGTTTAATGTTGAAACAAAGAACTGCAGATACTGGTCAATACACAAAAAGACACAAAGTGGTGGAGTAACTCAGCGGGTCAGGCAGCATCCATGGAGTACATGGATATGTGGCGTTTTGGGTCGGGAACGTTCTTCACTCAGAACTGAACTGACACCTTAAACGCATCTTCCACTGAGAAACATTCCACTGATAAAAAGACCATTGAAACAAATAATTTGTTGCATGCCAGGCTGAAGAATGGTCTCGACCTGAAACGTCACCTATCCATGTTCTCCAGAGATGCTGTCTGACCTGCTGAGTTACTCCAGCACTCTGTCCTTTTGTAGGTTAATGCAGAAATTATTTGTTTTTTATGATTTTTAGTAAGATGTTTTTAAGGTGTTTCTCAGATATTCTGAATCATTTATTAATATCAGCAGCAAGACCGCTTGCCTGTTAAACTTGCCAATTTTCATTTTGCCCCAGTTTTGCCTAGTTTGAAACAGAACTTGCACAAATGACAAACCTGATTGTGGCAACAGTTTTATTTAACTAGAGGGTATTATCAGATGAGCTGCAGTTCTCAGCTTTCATAATTAGTGAGCCTATAGAACATTTATTGGTGGAGTTTCAATTCTCTGTTGCCAAAACATTGCCTGAAAAACAGCAAAATAAGAAACAAAAATTAAGTCCTGTGTTGAGAATTGTTATCTTTTGAAATATTGGACTGCAAAAGAGTTTGTGAAATAGTTGTAAAGATTTATTTTGTCAAAATCAACTAGCTTTTGAATTGCCTTCTACAACCTTTCTGTGTCTCTTGTGCACTGCTTATTTTAGATTTAGAGATACAGCATGGAAACAGGCCCTTTGGCCCACCGAATGCATGCTGACCAGCGACCATCCTGTACATTAGCACTATAGTCCACATTAGGAACAATTTATAATTTTTACCAAAGCCAGTTAACCCACATCATTAATCGGACTTCACTTGGACTTTACAGTGTATCTGTAACTGTGGATAGCTTGATTGTAATCATGTATTGTCGTTCCGCTGACTAGTTAGCACGCAACAAAAACTTCTCACTGTACCTTGATACACGTGACAACAAACTACATTGAGCAAACCTGCCTCTCTCCAAGGAAGTTGCTAGATCATGATATATTTAAATGCTATTCTTTGTTTATGAAGAGCAGAGCAATGGTGACTGGAAAACATTCAATCACAGAAATTGTGCAAGGTTTGAAACACTAAACGTTTGAACAGCTGGCCTGGCTCACTGTCCACATATAGTAAGCTAGCTCGTGTAGAATTAAAAACAGATTTCTTTGTAACTGCCAACTCTACTCCTAATAGATGTTTACCCTTAAATGCTTTAAGATATTCCTGAGGACATGAGAAAGTACAAATGTTGTAATCTAGAGAAAAAACATAATGCTGGAGGAACTCAGTGGGTCAGACAGAATCTGTGGAGGGAATGGGGGGGATTTCCGATATAGACCCAAGAGTTCTCGCATTATGCCAGTGTACTTAATGGTCTGTGATGGCAGTTCATCTAGGAGAGGGGAAACTGATTTAAAACCTCCACTGCCTTGTCGCCATATCCAGTCATGGAAAAGTCTCCTGGAGTAAACCTCAAGAAAATCCAGAGTCGGAGCCCCTAAGGCCGTCCGTCGTTGTCTACAACCTCGCTCTGGCAGCTCCTGTGACGGTGCTGGTGACAAACTGTAAGGGCCCTGCTGTTCCTTTGGATCGATCAGCGACGTGGAAAGGGCTGCATGGGTAACAGCCTGTCCTCCATATGACATCGCCCAGGCTTGCATCCGACCAGGATGCATCACCCATGGTCAGTCATGACCAAGGGGGGCCTACTATATACTGTGTGATCCAAATGTAATCTAATGCCTAACATGTACTTGGAGCTATTCTGCAAAATAATATGGAAAGATTTGAAATGAATTATTTAGTTTCTTAATAAGAGATGTTACTAAGTCATCATTGTATCCACTCCAATAGCCTCTGGCAATTTATTCTAGATACTGACATTAATCTAACTTATTGATAATTCCATAACTGTTAGTTCTGCTACTTTTCAATCTCAAACTCTGTTTGCAGGCTGATGCCCCTTTCCAAGGATATACGTATTTATTTAGCCCTCTAGAATGTATATTTTTAATTATCCAAATGTCTTTTATATGACATAGTTGCATCCACTTCTGTAGCTTCCTCTGGCAGCTCATTCCAGATACGGACTACCCTCTGAGTGACAAGGTTGTCTAAAGGTCCCTCTTAAATCTCCCCCCTCTCACCTTAACCCTGTGCCCTTCAGGTTTAGAATCCTCTACCCTGGGGAAAAGACTGTGAGTGTTCACTTTATCCGTGCCCCTCGTGATCTTGTGCACCTCAATAAGGTCACCCCTCAGCCTCCTACACTCCAAAGAAAAAAGTCCCAGTCTATCCGACCTCTTCCTATAACTCAAGCCCGCAAGCCCAGGTAACATCCCGGTGAATCTCTTTTCAACTTAATGACATCCTTCTGGTAGCTGGGTGGCCTGAACTGCACATGGTGTGCTATCTCTTCAGAGGAGGTTTGGAGAGCATTGTCAGTCATGGTTGACATTGTCGTAGCATTGGCACAGAGGGCAGCAGTAGAGTTAATGTCTTACAGCGCCAGAAACCCAGGTTCGATCCTGACTGTGGGTGCTGTCTGTACAGAGTGTGAGCATGTGGGTTTTCTCCGGCTACTCCGGTTTCCTCCCACACTCCAACGACGTACAGGTTTGCAGGTTAATTGACTTCTGTAAAATTGTAAATGATCCCTAGTGTGTAGGATAGTGTTAGTGTATGGTGATCGCTGGTCTGCGTGGACTCAGTGGGCCGAAGGGCCTGTTTCAGTGCTGTATCCTTAAAGTCTAAAGTCAGTCAATAATCCTTTTATGATACAAATGCTTTAGATGATTAAAATATATTTATTTTCAGGGGTGTAGCACTCGATGCCATGCTGCTACTGGTCTTTCTACTCTTCTTCAATCAAAGTTTTGCAAGTCACAGAGCTTTGGTATGTGTGTAACAGCAGCATACATTTATTTTTAAGAATGCATGCGTTCTCTCTGAAAGGTATTTTAAATTGTACATGAATTAACGTGAGGAAAGCTTATTAATAAAAGTTCTCTGGATGTGTGCATTGCCACAAGGCCACAATATATTGCTAATCTTTGCTTATCCTCAAGATAGACTCGTGAGTAGACGTATAGTCAACAAGAAAAGAGGAATTCTGTTTAAACGATACAACATGTTGGTTAAGTGGCGGGATATTATGTCTAATTCTGGTCATCACATTTCTGAAAAGATGGGAACATCCTAGTGAAAGTGTAAAAAGATTTACTAAATGGTTCCATGGATGATGTTTTAGCTTGCAGTGAGGAAGGGAAGAGATATATTAGAAGTGGGCAGCCTACAAAGATACTGATATGCAACTCCCAAACGCCAGCATCCCTCTTTTTCCAAGTGTAAAGGGCCTGTGCCACTTGGCCGTCATTTGCACCTCATTTATGCGTCATATGTGAAATAGGTCCACGTGTTGCGATGCGCGACGTCGCCCGCAAATCACGAGTCACCACGTGTCAGCACAGCCGTCTGGTGCGCGTGATGTCATTAGAATACCCTGCGGCGAGCGGCAGGACGTTGATACAAGGACGTAAGGCTGTTGACGCACGGTGACGTAACCATGCGTCACCACGCGATACACATGAGACGTCGGGACGCCAGCTTGCACACCCAATGCGTCAACGTGCGTACGCGATACGTCACGCAGGTGGCGCGCAAGGATTTCGTTCCTCTACTAAATCCTGGAGCGCCGCGTGATGCCGAGCGCCACCGCGTACGATTCCATGCCTCACCATGCGCAACGCATGCGCACTCCACGCGTCACAACGCGCCGACCTAATTTACATATAACGCGTAAATGAGGCGCAAATGATGGCCAAGTGGGACAGGCCCTTAACGTTCATAGTTGCCTCTCCAGACCATGTCAACAATATAACAGCTGCATTAGTTACTCCTCAGATGTGCTTGACAAGTGCCACAGTTCACTACTCAAACTCGCTCCAACATTTTGTGACACTTTTTGACAGGACAATGACACGTGCAAGAATGAAATCGCCAGGCTCCGCCAACAACTGCAAAACATGCAGAACCAGTTCCTGCTTGGATCTTGGCGGCTGAAGTACCTAAAGTCGGACAATCGCTACTGGATAAATGAACACACAAAAACAAGAAGGAAGGAGCAAGCAGCCAACATTGATCCAAATATGTTGATGTATCACCATGGTAAATGTCTTCATCTAAACATACATATGCACGCTACCACACATGAATGGGCAGAAAGAAAGGATGAAAGGAAGGTCCCAACCCAAAACGTCATCTGTCCATTCCCTCCACAGATGCTGCCTGTCCACCTGAGTTCCTCCATCACTTTGTGTCCGGATGAAAGGGCTTGTTTTCTCGGTGCCAATCATTACAGAGGAACTGCAGACACTGGGAACTGCAGATGCTGGAATCCTAAGCCAAAACACAAAGTGCTGGAGGAACTCAGCGGGTCAGGCAGCATCTGTGGAGGGAATGGACAGATGATGTTTAGGGTTGGGCCCCTTGGACTAATGGACTGTGGGAGAGAAAGCTGAAAAAGAGTGGTGAGGGCAGGGTAGAGCAATGTCTGACAAGTGATATCAAGAGCTGCAGATGCTGGTTTAAATCAAAGATAGACCCAAGATGCTGGTGTAACTCAGCGGGACAGGCAGCATCTCTGGAGAGAAGGAATGGGTGAATATTCGGGTCGAGACACTTCTTCACACTGAAGAAAGGTCTCGATCTGAAACGTCACCCATTCCTTCTCTCCAGAGATGCTGCATGCCCCGCTGAGTTACTCCAGCATTTTGTGTCTACCTTCTGGCAAGTGACAGGTGGATACAGGTGATTGTCAGATGGGCGGAGAAAGTGACAAGGGCTGGAGGTGCAAAGGAGACAAAATGGTGTCAGATAAGGGAGAGAAGAGGAGGAGTGAAATGTAAAGCTGGAGGGAGGGATATGGGTGGAAGAGGACAGGGGGGCAGGGGAAAAGTGGGGGAATAAAAGGGAAATGGGGGACGTGGCTGGGTATGGAGGAGGGGGAGTGGGACATGGTGAGAGGGATGTGTGGCGCACAAAGATGGGGTGGGGACAGGGGAAAGAGAGGGGGTGTTAGTTGAAATTGGAAATTTCAAGAATTATAGTAAGGGAACAGTTCATTTAAGATTATTAATCGTTGAACGTTAGATAGAACCTTCACTTAAGTAGTATTGTCCATAACAACTCATTTAGTACCCTGGTTCTCAGCTCAAGAACCACTCAAGAGTTTTGGCCACAAACGTCAAGGCTGACACAGCCCTGCAAGACCGAGGGAGGATTGCATTACGGGAAGTATCATCCTGTAGATGGATCGTTAAACCGAAGATCCCCCCTACTTTCTCAGGCAGATATTTACTCTCCCATGATGTTACCTACATGCCGGATTTTTCCTGGTATGCTGGTTAATGCCTTCTGACTATTGCATTGGTGGTAAAATGAACGGAATATGCTGATTTACTGAAAAAACAAAGACAGTGGCACAGCGGTCGGGTTGCTGCCTTACTGCACCAGGGACCCCCTACCATCCTGACTACTGGTGCTGTCGGTACAGAGTTAGTTTGTACGTTCTCCCTGTGATCATATGGGTTTCCTCCCACATTCCAAAGACTTGCAGGTTTACAGGTTAATTGCAAGTTGTAAATGGTCCCTAGTGTGTAGGATCATGTTAGTGTTGGGAGCTTGCTGGTTTGCATGGGCTCGGACACAAGGTGGTGGGGCCTGGAACTCACTGCCGGGGATGGCGGTGGAGGTAGATAAAATAGGGGCGTTAAAGAGTCTTGTGGATAGACACATGGATGTGCAGGGAACGGATGTATAGAGAGTCATAGAGTCTTACAGCATGGAAACAGGCACTTCGGCTAAACTTGCCGACACCTAACAACATGTCCCATCTACACTAGTACCACCTGGCTGCATTTGGCCCATATGCATCGAAACATTTGCTATCCCTGCACCTGTCTAAATGTCTTTTAAATGTGATAGTCCCTGCCTCAACTACCTTCTGGCAGCTCGTTCCATATACCCACTGCCCTCTGTAAGAAGTTGGCTCTCGGGTTCCTATTAAATCTTTCCCCACTCATCTTAATCCTACGCCCTCTGGTTCTTGATTCCCTTACTGTGGATAAATGCATGTATTCTGAAGTCTGAAGGAGGTCCTGACCTGAAACATCACCCGCCCTTATTCTCCAGGGATGCTGCCTGACCAGTTGAATTACTCCAGCATTTTGTGTCCATCTTTGGTATAAACCAGCATCTGCAGTTCTTTGTTTCTACATTGTACATTTATTCTATTCCCCTCACGATTTTATACGCCTTTATAAAATCATTCCACAGCCTCCTGCACTCCAAGGAATAGTCCTAACCTGCCCAACCTCTCCCCATAGCTCAGGCCCACGCAACATCCTCATGTTCAGTGTAAGCGTTGTGGTGAATCTCCTCGCCACCCTTCCAACTTATGCATTAACACGCAAGGAATGTAATGACATCTTCCATCTTTAGGCTTTAGATTCAGCGTGGAAACAGGCCCTTTGGCCCACCAAGTGACCAGTGATCACCCCATACACTATCCCTATCCTACACACACTAGGGCCTATTTACCATTTTTACCAAAGCCTATTAACTGACAAACCTGTATGCCTTTTGGAGTGTGGGTGGTAACCGGATCACCCGGAGAAAACCCACGTGCTCACAGGGAGAATGTACAAACTCCGTACAGACAGCACCCGTAGTCAGGATCGAACCCGGGTCTTTGGTGATGCGAGGCAGCGACTCTGCCGCTGATTCACCGTGCAGCCCCACTCGTTGGGATAATGTGCAGCCGTTGCCACTGCTTATCCGTCGGAAAAGGTTATGTTGGGGATTGTCTGGAAAAGACTGGTTTCTGCCTGGTTGTGAGTTAGTTACGCTGACTGTAACATCTGCTGTGCACAGATTGCTCGGAGGTGTATAACAGTGGCAACACCACGAGCGGGTATTACACACTGAGGCCATGGTCTGCTGCCGACCCGTTCATAGCCTACTGCGACATGTCACAGGGCGGAGGTTGGACTGTTATCCAACGTCGCAGCAACGGCAAAGTCAACTTTAACAGGTAAATAAACTGGGTTATTGTCAAACTAAAACAGATACAAAATGCTGGAGTAACTCAGTGGGACGGGCAGCATCTCCGGACAGAGGAAGGGGTGATGTTTCAGGTCGAAACCCTTCTTTAGACTGAAGAAGGGTCTCGACCCGAAGTATCATCCATTCCTTCTATCCAGAGATGCTGCCTGACCCACTGAGTTACCCCAGCATTTTGAGTCTATCTTCAGTGTAAACCAGCACCTGCAGTTCCTTCCTACACTTATTGTCAAACTAAACCAGGCTGATCCTGTGCAGAGCTGTACAGCACGGAAACAGACCTTTTAACCCACCATGTCCATGCTGATTAAGCTGGCATACTGGATCCAAAATGAAACACCAAGTGCTGGAGTAACTCAGTGGGTCAGGCAGCATCTCTGGAGAACATGTATAGGTGATGTTTCAGGTCGGGACCCTTCAGAATCCTATCCACGTTCTCCAGAGATGCTGCTTGACCCACTGAGTATTCTGTGTCCTTTTAGAAATTTAAGCAGGTTTCATGCACAACAGATTTTAACTTCACTGCATTAGATTTGCACCCTGTACTTTCTGCAGAGGCTGGGATGACTACAAATCTGGCTTTGGGTTGTTTGAAAGGAGGAATGATGAGTATTGGCTTGGAAATGAAAACATACACCAGATCCTGGCTCACGGTAAGAATGTCTCCAACCTTAGTAATACATAAATGAATACAGTACAGGAACAGGCATAGACCCCGTGCCGAAGATGATGCCATGACCAAATCCATATCCCCCCCCATTCCCTGCATATCCATGTGCCTATCCAGAAATGTTTTAAACACCACTGGCGTATCCGCCTCCACCACCACCACCCCAGGAAGCATGTTGCAGACACCCACCACCCTCTGTTTAAAAAACTATCCCCGCACATCTCCTTGAAACTTTGCTCCTCTCACCTTAGAACTGTGCCTTATAGTCTTTAACATTTCAATCCAGGCTCTGACTGTCTACCCTTTCCATACCTCACTATTTTATGACTTCCCCCTCCTCCGTGCATTCATCTCCCATCCCTGACTGTCCCATTTCCCTTTTATTCCCCCATCTTTCCTCTCCCTCACCCATCTCCTTCCACCCACATCCCCTCCCCCCACCGTTAAATTGCACCCCCCCCCCCCCCCTTTCACTCCACCTCCAGTTTAAATTCCATTTGGAATATTTTGGAGGACCAAGAACCAAGAACCAAGACACCCTTTTGCCTCCTTTTCACCTCCAGCCTTTTTAAAAAAAAATATTGTCACGTGTGCCGAGGTGCAGCTTAAAGCTATTGTTTGGGTGATATGCAGTCAGAGTAAAGTCTGTCTATACTTTTCCTCACTCCCCCCATTCTCCCCGCAGCCTCCGGTGTTCCAGAGAAAATAAACCTCTTCTTATTGCTTTGTGCTGGTGTTAATTGTGCCACAATCAATATAAAGGATATGATACAAACTGAGAAGGATCTTCGAGATATTAAGGGTTATTTAATAATTTCCACGCAGGAAAGTACATAATGAAGATCGACCTGACAGATTGGAACGGAGAAGAGCGATATGCAACGTATGAGAAGTTTAACATTTCAGATGAAAAGGTGAGGGGGGTTGGGTTAATGATTGTGCCGGTTAGGTGTCATGGATTGCTTCTCTGACCTGCTTCTGGTACTTGAACCCAGGATAAGTACAGGCTGAGCTTCGGAAGCTACATTGGCACGGCAGGAGATGCGTTGTCGGGAGGTTTGATCCCACTGGAGCAGTGGTCATCTTCTCACAACGGGATGCAGTTCAGTACATCCGACCAGGACAATGACCGGTACTCTCAGGGCAGCTGTGCCCGCGAAAGCAGAAGCGGCTGGTGGTTTAACAGGTAAGTGCCACAATCGTTCATACAACCACCCGCTCCACTATATCAATGCTCGTTACTTGCTGGGAAGCATAAGCCTGGGTGGAAACTATCCACGGAACTTAGAATAGTTCAGCACAAGAACAGGCCCTTAAGCCCAGAGTGTCCTGCAATTTGGGACGCACAGTAGCGCTGCGGCAGTTGCTGGACAAGAGACCCAGGTTCGATCCTGACTATGGGTGCTGTCTGCACGGGGTTTGCACCTTCTCCCTGTGACCGTGTGGGTTTCCTCCAGGTGCTCTGGTTTCCTCGCAGAATCCAAAGATGTGCAGGTTTGTAGGTTAATTGGCCCTCTGTAAATTGCCCCTAGTGTGCAGGGAGTGTGTGAGAAAGTGGGATAACATAGAACTGGTGCATAGGTGAAGGGATGGGATTACTAGAGATTAAACTAGAGATAAATGAAACTAAACTAATGTCCATGGGGAACATGATGCCAATAGGGGCCACAGTCTTAGAATAAAGGACTGAGGTGAGAAAAAACTTTTATACCCAGAGAGTTATGAATTTATGGAATTCCCTGCCACAGAGGGCAGTGGAGGCCAAGTCACTGGATGGTTTTAAGAGAGAGTTAGATAGAGCTCTAGGGGCTAGTGGAGTCAAGGGATATGGGGAGCAGGCACACACGGGTTATTGATAGGGGACGATCAGCCATGGTCACAATGAATGGCGGTGCTGGCTCGAAGGGCTGATTGGCCTCCTCCTGCATCTATTTTCTATGTTTCTATAAACTAATTTCCTTAGCCTGCATGTGATCCATATCCCTCCATTCCCTGAGTGTCCATGTACCTAACCAAATGCCCTGTAAACACCACTATCGTATCTGCCTCTACCACCACCACCGGCAGCATGTTCCAAGCACCCATCGCCCTCTATGTGAAAAGCACTTGCTCCTCTCACCTTAAAGCTATGCCCTCTAGTCTTTGACGTTTCTACCCTGGGAAAAATGGAGGAATGGGAGCTAGAAGCATAGAAACATATGGTGAAACATAGAAATTAGGTGCAGGAGCAGGCCATTCAGCCCTTCGAGCCTGCACCGCCATTCAATATGATCATGGCTGATCATCCAACTCAGTATCCCGTACCTGCCTTCTCTCCATACCCTCTGATCCCTTAGCCACAAGGGCCACATCCAACTCACTCTTAAATATAGCCAATGAACTGGCCTCAACTACCCTCTGTGGCAGAGAGTTCCAGAGACTCACCACTCTCTGTGTGAAAAAAGTCTTTCTCATCTCGGTCTTAAAGGATTTCCCCCTTATCCTTAAGCTGTGACCCCTTGTCCTGGACTTCCCCAACATCGGGAACAATCTTCCTGCATCTAGCCTGTCCAACCCCTTAAGAAGCATTGATTACAAATGGTGAAACATTACTAACTGGATTAATGATTCCGACATACATTTTTATTGAAAATCCAGTGTACTTCCTTGAGAGCCATACAGTCTTACAGCATTAATCAGGACCCTTCCGCCCAACTTGTCCATGCCCACCAAGATGTCCCATCTACACTCATCCCATTTCCCCGTGTTTGGACCATATATGCTTCTAAATCTGTCCTGTGCAAATGTCTTTTAGATGTCTTTTTTTTTCAGCACAGTCCTTCAATAGGAGTTATGAAATTAAATTTGGGAAAATGTTAAAATGGGATTATGCAAGTTTACACTACACTGATGTGTCGGAAGGAACTGCAGATGCTGGTTTAAACCGAAGATAGACACAAAAAGATGGAGTAACTCGGCAGGACGGGCAGCATCTCTGGAGAGAAGGAATGGGTGATGTTTTGGGTCGAGACCCTTCTTCTGTCTGGAGATTAGAAGGATGAGGGGGACCTCATTAAAACTTACCAAATAGTGAAGGCCTGGATAGAGTGGATGCCGAGAGGACATTTCCACTAGTGGGAGAGTCTAGAACCAGAGGGTACGCCCTCAGAATAAAAGTTTCTACCTTTAGAAAGAAGATGAGGAGGAATTTCTTCAGCCAGAGGGTGGTGAATCTGTGGAATTGATTGTGGAAATTGCCACCGACAACGATGCTAGCCAAGTCATTGGGTCTTTTTAAGGCGGAGATCGATTTGTTCTTGATTAGTAAGAGTTTTAAAGGTCACGGGACGAAGGCAGGCGAATGGGGTTGAGAAAGGAAGATCGATCAGCCATGATCGAATGGCGGAGTAGACTTGATGAGCCGATTGGCCCAATTCTGCTCCAATGACTTAGTTTTAAAGTTCTTTCTCCAGGACAGTTCTTTAATAAAAGTTAAGAAATTTCATTTCAAAAAATGGTAGAAATAGGTTTATGCAAATTTACACTAACTTTATCTCGTTGTATATTTTACTGTGGGGAACAACTTGTTAAATTTTGAGACAAAAAATTCCATTAATCTAAAATGCAAGTGGTGAGAAGTCTTTCTCATTGGAAGCAACGAGTGCTAACGAAGATGGCCAGTTCCACTCTGCTTACCAATGTGGTGCACCAGCAGAGAAAGCTTTCGAAGGTAGTGCTAATGGACACAGTTGGGGAACACAGAGAGAGGTGAAGCTGTTATCTAATTAGTGTCCTAACTGCCCGCTGAGTGTCTAATTCATATTCAACAGTGTCCATCCGCTTCTCACTCCCGGATGTCTCTCGCCTCTTTCAGTAGAAATAGGTAAGTTCTGCAAAGAATTAAACCAAAGGTATTTCCAGAGTAATACATATTAGCTTTGCATACTTTAAATGAGCAGAAAAGAAGGTGTACATTTAAGGAGACAGACACAAAATGCTGGTGTAACTCAGCGGGTCAGGCAGCATCTCTGGAGAATTATGGACTCTGCTCTTCCTGAGCTCATCTGTTGCCGGCCCGGATTTGTTCTGGCCTTTTCCTAACTCCAGTCCCCACCACCCTTCCTTCACTCCCTGTCTGAAGAAGGGTTCCGACCTGAAACGACACCTGTTCTTTTTCTCCATAGATGCTGCCTGACCCGCTGAGTTACGCTAGCACTTTGTGTCTATCTCTGGTATAAACCAGCAGCTGAGTTCCTTCCTGTACATTTAAGGAATTGTTTTCAGAGGTGACTTTCAGTGCATTGTGGCAAATTATTGATAAGAACTAAAAATGTGATTTCCTTATTTTGAACAAAATCTCCTCATTGTGAAACACGTAGGTGCCACGCGGCCAACCTTAACGGTAAGTATTATCGCCGTGGCAACTACAGCGCCAAGAATGATGACGGGGTGGTGTGGAACATGTGGAAGGGCTGGTGGTACTCTCTACGGTTCACCAGCATGAAAGTCCGCCCACTCTACTACCTTGCATTGGGAAGCGGGGACTACGACAATATTATTGGCTAGTACTTACTCAGAAGCAACTGCATGTGCATCTCATTCACAAAATTACTTTGTCTAAATAATGGAAAATATATTTTGCAGCCAAACTGTATACAATGAGCCCCGATGTAATGGCTAATATTCTCTTTCTTTTTTTTTTTAACAATAAATTGCTTTTCTAATTTTGATTACAAAATGACAACCATTTACAATAGATTGGCCATGATCGAGTGGTGGAGCAAACTCGATGGGGCCCATTGGCCTAATTCTGCTCCTATGTCTTAGTGAGTGGACTGTTTGTTAGGGTCATCTTAAAGGTGCAGGTTGGAGCTGTACTGAGAAAGTAATTGACACATGCCACTTGAAAGAACCGACAACCCACCCTCCCATCCACCCTTCCATCCCAGGGATATGGGCCAAGCACAAGCAGGTGGGACTAGTGTAGATGGGATATGTTTGCCAGCGTGGGCAAGTTAGGCCGAAGGGCCTGTTTCCATGCTGTATCACTCAATAACACTAGAAATGCAAACATTTTATATTTCTATATATTCGGAAAAGGCAGGAGTGAAAATCACTGAGTCAGTCATTCGGGTTCCAATCCCGACCTCCCCTCCCTAGCTCCATGCCAATTCCTCACCAGTCCACCCTGTGACAGGTCAGGACCCTGTAAGCTGCCCAAGGTGAGGCCACAGGTTGGGATGAATCAGGGCTTCAGACAGGTCCAGACCAGTCATCAAGAGTGGTTCATTGTCCGAGTAGAACGCAAAGTGCTGGAATAACTTAGTAGCTCAGGCAACATCTGTGGAGAAAGTGTTAAAGAAGGAACTGCAGATGCTGGAGAATCGAGGGTACACAAAAGGCTGGAGAAACTCAGCAGGTGCAGCAGCATCTAAGGAGCGAAGGAGATAGGCGACGTTTCGGGTCGAGACCCTTCTGTGGAGAACATGGAAGGGTAGGCGACACAGTGGTAGAGTGGTTTTGAACATTGAATTTTCTCAATTCTGTTAACCCTTGCTGTCTCCTCCCCTTCCCACCTCTCCCTCAGCCCTCGGGCACTGGCATTCCCTCTCTCTCTATCTCTCTTCCCCACCCTAGTCGCACTAGCTTCTCATTTTCACACTACAAACAGCTTACAATGGCTTGTTCCCTTTTTCATCGATACTTTTTTGCATATCTTTCATTCATTGTTCTTTATCTCTCCACATCACCGTCTATATCTCTCGTTTCCCTGATCCCTGACCAGTCTGAAGAAGGGTCTCGACCCGAAACGTCGCCTATCTCCTTCGCTCTTTAGATGCTGCTGCACCCGCTGAGTTTCTCCAGCCTTTTGTGTACCCTCGACTCTCCAGCATCTGCAGTTCCTTCTTTAACACAGCGGTAGAGTTGCTGCCTCACAGCGCCAGGGACCAGGGTTTGACCCTGACTATGGGTGCTGTCTCTCCACAGAGTTTGTACGTTCATCCTGTGACCGTGTGGGTTTTCTCCGGGTGTTCTGGTTTCATCCCACACTCCAAAGACTTACATGTTGGTAGGTTAATTGGCGTCCGTAAATAGTAAATTCTCTCTAGTGTGTAGGATAGTGTAAGTGTACGGGCTGATTGCTAGTTGGCGCGGACTCGGTAGGCGGAAGGGATTGTTTCCACATTGTATCTTTAAAGTCTAATGCCTAATAGCTTTGATGACTAAGCCTGGCAAGTGATAGGTGGATACAGGGTGGGTTGATTGGCAGATGGGGGGGACAATGTCCAGAGGTGAAAAGGAGACGAAAGGGTGACACAAAGAGACAAAGGGCTGTTGATAGGGAGAGAAGAGGTTTGAAAAAGGAATTCAATGTAAAGCCAGAGAGAGGGTTATGGGTGGAAGGGGCAGGGGAGGGGAATTGTCATATGTCAATGGAACAATTAAATTTTTACTTGCTGGAGCATAACAGGCATGTAAACACAATAACACACAAATAAATGTACCATAATAAGTCAATAAACTAAAAGCCATAATGCTTGGTAACCAAACAGTGCAAAACTGAAGTCCATAGTGCAGCCAAAGACACAGTCCACAGAAGATCATAGTTGCTGAGGTTAGTGTTGTGCAGTTCAAGAGCCTGATGGTTGCTGGGAAGAAGCTGTTCTTGAACCTGGAGGTCATGGTTTTCAGGCTCCTGCACCTTCTTCCCTATGGTGGCAGCGAGATGAGAGCGTGACCACGGTGGTGTGGGTCTTTGATGATGCTGGCTGCCTTTTTGAGGCAGCGCCTCCTGTAGATCCCTTTGATGGTGTGGAGGTCAGTACCTGTGATGGACCTTCGATGGTGGGGAGCCACAGGTCCAGTTTCACAATCAGGAGAATTTAAGTAATGTCTGAAACTTATATCAGAATGTAACCATGCTTGTATTAACTTTCTGTGACAAATATGACATTAAAATCAATATTGAGCATGAATCTATTGTTATATTTTATCTTTTCTCTCACCACTTGGCATTTATGAAAATCTTTAGGTTTAAATATTCATTGTCATGCTGCCTTTAACTAAGTTCTTTAATTGAAAATATAATTAATTTATCATTATAACACATAAATAGGCTTCAATGCACTAAAAAACAGAAACAGCTTCTTCCCCTCTGTTACCAGGCGTCTGAACAGTCCTTCCATAAACTAGGGTACTGTCCCATTCACCTCTACCCCATTGCGGACATTGGACTTTGTCTCTGGAACTGATGCGCTACAATGCTGAGAACTATATTCTGCACTCTGTATCTTCCCCTTTGCTCTACCTATTGTACTGGAGTTTGACTTGATTACATTTATGTATGGCATTATCTGATCTGATTGGATAGCTGCAAAACAAGGTTGTTCACTGTTCCTCGGTAAACGTGACAATAATAATAAACCTAAACCTAAAAGTCAGGACGTCCACAAAACATGTGCTTCTCCAGTATTGTGGAGTGTACGTATATCCACAACCTCATTATTTAGTTATTGGAAGTAGCAGCGCCTCTGCCTTCTCATTGTTCCCTCCGCCCATTTCTCCAATGAAGCTCAATGCTCTTAAGACGGTGGAATTGATTGTAGACTTTAGGAGAGCTCCCCCTCCCCTCCCCCCACTCACCATCAACAACACCGCAGTCTCATCTGTGGAGTCTTTTAGGTTCCTGGGAACCATCACCTCCAGAGACCTTAAATGGGGGGCTACCATCGACACCACAGTCAAAAAGGCCCAACAGAGGATGTACTTCCTGCCGCAGCTGAGGAAGCACAATCTGCCACAGGCAATGATGGTCCAATTATACACGGCCATCGTAGAGTCTGTCCTCACCTTCTCCATCATGGTCTGGTTTGGCTCAGCCACCCAGCACGACACCCGGAGGCTGCAGCGAATCATCCGATCAGCTGAGAAGGTTATTGGCTGCAACCTTCCCCCCATTGACGAACTGTACACTGCAAGGGCCAGGAAGCGAGCGGGCAAGATCATCTCTGACCCCTCTCACCCTGGCCACAAACTCTTTGAAGCACTTCCCTCTGGAAGGCGACTCTGGACTGTCAAAGCTGCCACAGCCAGACATAAAAACAGCTTTTATCCACGAGCAGTAGCTCTACTCAACAGCCAAAAGTCAGCAGCCTCCTTTTGCTCTGGTATTTCATTCCATTCTCCACATGTTTAAACTGTAATGTTCTATTTCTAATTGTCTGCTGTATGTCATGTTGTTACTTGCAAGCAAAGCAACAAGGCAAATTATTTGTATGTATAAATACTTGGCTAATAAAATGTATTCAATACAATTCAATTCCATTCTTTGTTTGTCACATGTGCAACTGCACAGTGAAATTATTTTTGCATATATTACACATGCAGGTGCCGCTATTTTTTGGTTCCATTATTAGGAGTCCAAGTCCGGTCGGCCCGCGCGCTCGATGTACTGGAGATGTTCCCGCGAACCGACATCCCTCTCCTCTTCCTGCCCGGCCGTCATTGTGTCCCCACCGCCAAGGACCTGCAGGCATTACACCAGTTCACCCTCATACCGGCCCATTCCTAGAGTCCAACTACTCCTGCTTCCTCCCAGTCCCACCGTCCGACGAGCCTTCGGGTTGGTTCCTGGTCCGATCAAATGACGAGCGTTCAGCCGGGTCTCGACGAGACTGCCTTTGACGAGACAAGAATGTACATGACTGCATTTTGAGATCTAGTCATTTAGCCATTCAGCACAGAAACAGGCCCTTCCAGCCCAACAGATCCATGCTGACCAAGATGTCCCATCGAAGCTAGTCCTACCAGCCTGCGTTTGTCTCATATCCATCTGAACCTTTCCTATCCATGTACCTGTGTAAGTGTCTTGTAAATGTTGTTATAGACCCTGCCTCAACCATCTCCTCTGGCAGCTCGTCCCATTTGCAGTACGTGGCTGGGAACAATTCAGAGGGACATGGACCAAACATAGGCAAATAGGACGAGCTTAGATGGGGATGGGCCGAAAGGCCTGTTTCTGTGTTCTATGCAATATGCAAGAGTAACTGTAGCGACCAGTTTGCCGATACTGTCTTTTCATCTTCATAAGCTCTAGGAGCAGAATTAGGCCACTCGGCCCATCAAGTCTACCGCCATTCAATCATGGCTGATCTATCTTTCCCTCTCAACCCCATTCTCCTGCCGTCTCCCCATAACCCCCGACACCTTTCCTGATCACAAATCTGTCAATCTCTGCCTTAAAAATATCCATTGACTTGGCCTCCACAGCCGTCTGTGGCAACGAAGTCCACAGATTCACCACACTTTGAAAAAGGAAATTCCTCCTCATCTCCTTTCTAAAGATACGTCCTTTTATTCTGAGGCTGTGCCCTCTGGTCCTAGACTCTCCCACTAGTGGAAACATCCTCTCCACATCTACTCTATCCAGGCATCTCAATATTCAGTAAGTTTCAATGAGGTTTCCCCTCATCCTTCTAAACTCCAGCGAGTACAGGCCCAGTGCCTGCAAACGCTCGTCATATGTGAACCCAATCATCCCTGGGATAATTTGTGTGAATAACTTGCATTTATCCTTCATTTTATTTATTGCAAGCATGCGTCAGGCAGCTCCATTGTAGCCCACAGCCTGGTTGATGGAGGTTCTCCACATGAAACACATTTGTCAACCATCAGTCTATCATCAATATATCTGACATGACCAAAGCTACTCCCCCGTATTACCAGGTACAGGTCTACCACCGATACTCCGGCAACTGGTCCTTTAATCCAGACAAAATTCCCCCGTTCACCAGATGTTCCACTGAAAATGTGGCCCCTAAGCCGAATGATGTGGCCGGTCTTCGATCTTGTGGGGATCTCCGCGGTCGACTTCCTGGGGCCCGGCCGGAGCTGGCAGATCCATTCCCATAGCCGACTTCTGAAACCAACTTTGTGGTCCCTCAAGGCCATGACCTCTGTTGGACTGGCAAAATTCTCTGGAATTCTCTGCCGGTTCTCTGGATACTTTCAAGAGAGAGCTGGATAGGGCACTTAAAGATAGCGGAGTCAGGGGATATGGGGAGAAGGCAGGAACGGGGTACTGATTGGGGATGATCAGCCATGATCACATTGAATGGCGGCGCTGGCTCGAAGGGCTGAATGGCCTACTCCTGCACCTATTGTCTATTGTCTAAAATGGATAATCCAGCAAGGATCTGGAACCATGGATATCGTAAAATCGTGGTGGACCTGTGTTTAACTTGACAGTAGTCTGCATCTTTACATGTTCCACTAAATCACACCTTACTGACAAGAGGCACAGTCAAAGAGTCATGGAATCACACAGCTCTGTGTTGCTGTTAAAGATGCTACAAAGGGTTGCAATTATCAAGGTGCAATCAATATCATTCAGTGCGTGAAAAGGAGATTTGAAAGATATATATTTTTATCATCAGTGCTTCGAATACCTCTATGTTTCATTCTCTGACTTAGAGACAAGTACTTAGATCGTGACCTCAAGTTGATTTTAACAACAATTTATTGTCACCTGTTTAGTTCAGATTCAGGCAACTCGTTTTACATTGAAACTCCGAGACTGTAAATTGATCGAAGGAACAAAATAATTTAGAATTCAACAACTCATTCAAGGCAAAACACAAAGTGCTGGAGGAACAGCAGGTCAGGCAGCGCCTGTGGAGGAAAGGAGTACATGATGTTCTGGGTCGGGACCCTTCTTCAAACTGATGGAATAAGGGAGAGAAAGCTGGGAAAGAGAGGTGGGAGAAACAAGGAACTGCAGTTACTGGTTTACAAAACAGGACACAAAGTGCTGGAGTAACTCAGCGAGCCAGGCTGCATCTCTGGAGAACATTGGTAGGCGACATTTCAGGTCGGGACCCTTCAGACTCTGAAGACAGTTGGGGGCAGGACAAAGCCTGGCGAGTGATAGGTGGATACAGGTGAGGGGGGGGGATGATTGTCAGATGGGTGGAGTAAGCGACAAAGGCTAGAGGTGAAAAGGAGACAAAAGACTGTCGGATCAGGAGAGAAGAGGAGGAGTGAAATGTACAGTGGCTTGCAAAAGTTTTCATACCCCTTGAACTTTTCCACATTTTGTCACGTTACAACCACAAACGTAAATGTATTTTATTGGGATTTTATGTGATAGACCAACACAAAGTGGTGCATAATTGTGAAGTGGAAGGAAAATGATACATGGTTTTCAAATTTTATTACAAATAAAAAACTGAAAAGTGTGGCGTGCAAAAGTATTCAGCCCCCCTGAGTCAATACTTTGTAGAACCACCTTTCGCTGCAATTACAGCTGCAACTCTTTTGGGGTATGTCTCTACCAGCTTTGCACATCTAGAGACTGATATTTTTGCCCATTCTTCTTTGCAAAATAGTTCAAGCTCAGTCAGATTGGATGGAGAGCGTCTATGAACAGCAATTTTCAAGTCTTGCCAGAGATTCTCAATTGGATTTAGGTCTGGACTTTGACTGGGTCATTCTAACACATGAATATGCTTTGGTCTAAACCATTCCATTGTAGCTCTGGCTGTATGTTTAGGGTCGTTGTCGTGCTGGAAGGTGAACCTCCGCCCCAGTCTCAAGTCTTTTGCAGACTCTAACAGGTTTTCTTCCAAGATTTCCTGTATTTGGTTCCATCCATCTTCCCATCAACTCTGACCAGCTTCCCTGTCCCTGCTGAAGAAAAGCATCCCCACAGCATGATGCTGCCACCACCATGTTTCACAGTGGGGATGGTGTGTTCAGGGAGATGTGCAGTGTTAGTTTTCTGCCACACATAGCGTTTTGCATTTAGGCCAAAATCTTCAATTTTGGTCTCATCAGACCAGAACACCTTCCTCCACATGTTTGCTGTGTCCCCCACATGGCTTGTGGCAAACTGCAAACGGGACTTCTTATGGCTTTGTTTCAACAATGGCTTTCTTCTTGCCACTCTTCCATAAAGGCCCGATTTGTGGAGTGCACAACTAACAGTTGTCCTGTGGACAGATTCTCCCACCTGAGCTGTGGATCTCTGCAGCTCCTCCAGAGTTACCATGGGCTCTTGGCTGCTTCTCTGATCAATGCTCCCCTTGCCCGGCCTGTCAGTTTAGGTGGACGGCCATGTCTTGGTAGGTTTGCAGTTGTGCCATACTCTTTCCATTTTCGGATGATGGATTGAACAGTGCTCCGTGAGATGTTCAAAGCTTGGGATATTTTTCTATAACCTAACCCTGCTTTAAACTTCTCCACAACTTTATCCTTGCCCTGTCTGGTGTGTTCCTTGGGCTTCATGATGCTGTTTGTTCACTAATGTTCTCTAACAAACCTCTGAGGCCTTCACAGAACAGCTGTATTTATACTGAGATTAGATTACACACAAGTGGACTCTATTTACTAATTAGGTGACTTCTGAAGGCAATTGGTTGCACTGAATTTTATTTAGGGGTATCAGAGTAAAGGGGGCTGAATACTTTTGCACGCCACACTTTTCAGTTTTTCATTTGTAAAAAAATTTGAAAACCATGTATCATTTTCCTTCCACTTCACAATTATGCGCCACTTTGTGTTGATCTATCACATAAAATCCCAATAAAATACATTTACGTTTGTGGTTGTAATGTGACAAAATGTGGAAAAGTTCAAGGGGTATGAAAACTTTTGCAAGCCACTGTAAAGCTGGAGGGAAGGGTGTTAAAGGATTTTTATTCTGATCAGCCACTCCAATGTGAGTTTTACTTTACACTTGTTATTTACATGATATTTATAATAATAAAATGTATGAATAAAGAGAATACTTATAAATGATTTTCAAAAGTTTATTATTTTGAAAAATTGCCGTGACCTTCCATTTGACAGTTGCAACATTGTCAGCTACACGTTACATTGATTTTGGAACATTTATTTTAATTACTTTTCATTGAGCAGCTAAAAGCAGCTTGATGTGGGGCAGCAGTGGTAAGCAAAATGCCGCACGCATTCGCCACGTTACTACACCAAGGTCAAATAAAGGGTGACTGGTAAATAGTGTCTGTATTGCTTGTCGTCAAATAAGCAGAAAGTCTATTAGTTCCACAACAAAGTTGGTGTATTAAACAGTGCATTTGGGAAATGAGAAAGGTTGCTTGAGTTATAAAGGGAGGGACAAGGAGGAGAGGGGTTTGAGTGCAAGCAACACCTTCCAAAAACTCACCGTATATCCCAGTTTTAAAAGTACTATCGGCCTGGACGTGTCTTTACATAAATGAGGCTCTTCCCTCGAAGTACGACTCGTGGTTAAGTTGGTCAGTGTGTAGGTTACTCACAGCGAGGAGAGTTTTGGTTTGTAGAGCTGACTAGCCCCACAGAGACAACAAAACACATTGATTGTGCTCCGATCTGTGAATCTGAGACTGATCTTAATCTACAGTGCCGTACGTTCCTGCACAATATGTTACCAGTCGTTTTACAACCACTGGCTTTTCTGGAGGTTGAGGGGAGACCTGACAGACGTGTACAAAATTATGAGAGGCATAGATAGGGTAGACAGTCAGAACCTGGAATGTGCTGACGGGGGTGGTGGTGGAGGCAGATACGACAGTGGTGTTTAAGAGGCTTTTAAGGGCCTGTCTAAGCTGTGGCCACATGGTCACCGGGGTGTCGCCTGTATGGTCGTGAGTAGTCTCCTCAGTCGCCCAAAGAGTCGTAGCGTCTTTCTGGTTGCCGCTGGATTTTCAACATGTTGAAATATTTTCGGAGACAGTCGGCGACAGTGGGTTTGACGCCAATGAGCGTAGCTTGACTTCTCCTGAAGTAGGTTGTCGCCAGGTGACGTAGGTTGTCGCCGGAGCTGACTTTGTTTTTTTGTTGTTATTACAGTAATGATTCTATTTCAAATTTTACATCGAGGGGGGGATCTTGCCGACGATTTTTCGGCGACCTGCTACGACTATGACAGTCACCGACAGTCACCTACAAATAGCCTAAGTGGGACAGGCCCTTAAGATAGGCACATGGATATTAGTAAGTAAGTAAGTACATTTTATTTCACTGTACCTCAGTACATGTGACAATAATAAACCTAAACCTACCAACCAACAACAATGTGCATGTACGTGTTGCCCCTCATGCAAAGATCATGTGGGGGAGATGCATAAAGTGAAAGAGATGTGGGGCAGAAGAAGGGAAGTGTGGTTTTGAAAAGAGAGAGGCTTTATGGAGAGGAGAGCAGCTGTAAGGCAATTTAAGAACCCAGCAGTAGGGGGCGGCACAGGAGCGCAGTGGTCGAGTCTCCAGAGACCCAGGTGGGATCCTGACCAAACCACGGGTGAAGTTGCTTCTGTACAGAGTTTGGACCTTCTCCCTGCGACCGTGTGGGTTTTCTCTGCGTGGTCCGGTTTTCCTCCAGTATATGTTATTAATGCAAGAAACGCGTACTTTCCTTCCTAAAGTCTAAGGCTGTTAAAAAATTGCACCGCCAAAATGTTGGATTTTTGCCCTGTAAAAAGTTGTGGAAGTGGGGGTAGGCGTGAGAGACATGTACCCAACTTCGGAATTCCAAAAGTGAAGCGAAATGAAGGTAAAGAGAAGCGAGAGCTGAAGGGGAACAACAGCTAAAGTGCTTGGCGAGCATTGGCCGTGCAGATATCGGAATTGAAAATATTGGGAATTATTGCATTTGCTCACTGCATTTCATCAACAGTAAGGCATTATTTGTGTTTTTTCTTGATTCCTTTGGTATCTAAAAAGTCTCAGAAGTGATAAATCTGGCTGTAAATTTTGCTTCAGAGGTGTTTTCTTTTTGTATGTAAAAACCCACTTGAGAACCATGGGCGCATTAAAAATAATTTACAGCCAGATTTATCACTTTTGAAACTTTTTAGATACCAAAGGAATCAAGATAAACGACAAATAATGCCTTAGTTGATGAAATGCAGTGAGAAACGGCCAATGTTCGTCAAGCACTTTGGCTGTTGTTGTCCCTTCAGCTCTCGCTTCTATCTACCGTCATTTCTCCTCACTTTTGGAATTCTGAAGTAGGCTAAATGTCTCTCACGCTTATTCCGATTTCCATAATTATTTACAGCGCAGAATTTAACTATTTCGGCGGGTTTTAACGGGCCCGCTGCACTGGAAACAATGGTAAGTGCTTACCTGCAGTTCATCGGGTGTACTCCAGTTGGAGTAGCGTAACAACAGTACGGGTCATGGGTCATGACCCGACTGCCGTGAAACCTCCCTATACTAGTCCCACCTACCTGTGTTTGACCCATATCCCTCTAAACCTATCATATCCATGTACCAGTCTAAATGGTTCTTAAACATTGCGATATTACTTGCCTCAACTACCCCCTCCAGGAGCTCGTTCCCTATATCCACCACACTTTGTGTAAAAAAGAGTTGCCCCTTAGGTTCCTAGTAAATCCTTCCCGCCGCACCTTAAACATATCTCCCCTGGCTCTCGATTCCCCTACTCTGTGCAAAGGGCTGTGCATTTACTCGATCTATTCCTGTCATGATCTCAAGATTCAAGATTCAAGAGAGTTTATTGCCATGTGACCCAGATAGGACAATGAAATACTTGCTTTGCTTCAGCACAACAGAACATAGTAGGCATGAATAAATACAGAACAGAACTGATCAGTGTGACCATATACCAACGAATATATAGTTGCAGGCCATCCTCGACAACTCCAGGCACCCTCTCCATGAAATTGTGGAGGGTCAAAAGAGCACACGGAACAACACCCGGCTCCTCTACCTGCTCTGTAGAACGGAGCGGTTCAGGAGGTCCTTCACTCCTGCAGCCATTAGATTTTATAATACTGACCACTAGGCTGTATGGGGATGCTTTGCATTTTTAATAGTTAATTATTGGGTCTGTTTAAGTATTTCTTGCTTTCAGGTATTGTCCATATTGTATTTGATGTATTTTTTGTCTGCTTTTGTTCTGAGTGTATGGATTTATTGCTTGTTGGCTTCTGGACATCTGCATTTCCCTGAGGGGATCAATAAAGTCTTTAATATTATTATTAATTATATATACACACATAAATACAGATAAAGTACAATGGGCTATTAATGATCAGAGTTTTGTTTGAGTTGAGTTTAATAGCCTGATGGCTGTGGGGAAGCAGCTATTCCTGAACCTGGATGTTGCAGATTTCAGGCTCCTGTACCTTCTACCTGAAGGCAGCGGGGAGATGAATGTGTGGCCAGGATGGTGTGTGTCGTCCATACTTGTCAGGGTAATAACGTGCTCATGTGTCCTTTGATTGCAGAACTACTGAATGCCCAGAAGGTGGGAAGGAGATGTATTAGGCTTTGTTGATGAATTAGAAACATAGAAATATAGAAACATAGAAAATAGGTGCAGGAGGAGGCTATGTGGCCCTTCGAGCCAGCACCGCCATTCATTGTGATCATGGCTGATCGTCCCCAATCAATAACCCGTGCCTGCCTTCTCCCCATATCCCTTGACTCCACTAGCCCCTAGAGCTCTTTCTAACTCTCTCTTAAATCCATCCAGTGATTTGGCCTCCACTGCCCTCTGTGGCAGGGAATTCCACAAATTCACAACTCCCTGGGTGAAAACGTTTTTTCTCACCTCAGTGTAAAATGAGCTCCCCTTTATTCTAAGACGGTGGCCCCTGGTTCTGGACTGTGACCCCTGGTCCTGAATTCATGCGAGTTGTTTGTCACCCAGATCGGAGAGACCCGATACAAAACATCTCTGGATTCTCAGCTTCACACCCACGATCCCTGGCGAATCTCTGACTTTAGACTTCAGAGACACACGGCCAGCCACCCCCATACACTAGCACTATACTACACACCAGGGACAGTTTACAGAAGCCAAATAACCTACAGACCTGCGCGTCTTTGGAGTGTGGGAGAAAACCAGAGCACCAAGTGAAGACCCGCGCGGGCACGGGGAGAAACTCTGTACAAACTCTGTACAGACAGCACCCGTAGTCAGGATCGATCCCGGGTTCCTGGCGCTGTGGGCAGCAACTCTACCTTCCGTAATGTACCTTCGACGTAAAGGCGAATAACGTGTTTCCTTCAGCCCATTTCATGTTATACCCATATTTTATTAATTTACAGCATTAACGTTACAAAACTTACATTTTCAAGTATTTTGAAAAATAAAATAAAATATATTTCTTTAGGTGAACATATTTCAACTATGTCAAATTGTGCCTAATTATCGAAGGGTCAGGCACAAAGCACAGAGACAGGCCGTTCAGACCAACTAGACTCCACTAATGAGGGTTGTGGACCCAATAACCACGTTCCCTGTTCCCACTCTTCCTTCCCTGTACCCCATCTGGACGTGCTTGCACCCATTTGTCCCCCCCCCCCCCCCCCCCCCCCCCCCCCCCCCCCCCCCCCCCCCCTCCCTCATCTATTCCTTCCTCTGGCTTCACAATTCTCGCCTCTTCTATCCTTATCTCACATTTTTAGTCATTTCATCACTGGCTTTTGTGCAACTATCTGCCTATTATACCCTCCCCCTTCACCTGTAAACACCTATCACTCACGGGTCATTGTCCTTCCCCCACCGACCTCACCCCCCCCCCCCCCCTTCCCCCAACCCGTCTGAAAAATGGCCTTGACCCAAAACATCGCCTACCCGTGTTCTCCAGAGATGCTGCCTGGCCCGCTGAGTTACTCCAGCACCTTGTGTCTTAAAACAAAATAAACCAGCATCTGCATCTTCGCCAGAGACCCGGGTTCGATCCTGACCAGCGGTGCTGCCTGTGTGGAGTTTGCAGGTTCTCCCTGTGACTGTGTGGGTTGCCTCCGGGTGCTCCTCTTTCCTCCCGCATCCCAAAGACGCGCGGGTTTGTCCCTCTATAAATGGTCCCGAGTGTGTAGGGAGTGGATGAGAAAGTGGGATAACACAGAACTGGTGTGGACCGGTTTATCGATGGTCAGCGTGGACTGAGTGGGCCGAAGGGCCTCTTTCTCTGCTGTCTCTCTAAACATCTCACGTGGGACATTTGAGCCGTGTCCTGCCGAGGGCGCAATAAGCCCACTGGCTTGGTATAATTGTAAATTGTCCCTAGTGTGTGTAGGATTCTGTTCGTTTAGTTTCGCTTGGAGATACAGCGCGGATACAGGAGCCACGCCGACCAGCACATTAACACTATCCTACACGCACTAGAGACAATTTACTTTCATACCAAGCCAATTAACCTACAAACTCGCATGTCTTTGGAGTGTGGGAGGAAACCGGAGCACCTGGAGAAAACCCACGCGGTCACGGGGAGAACGTGCAAACTCGCCCCTCTCACCATAATCCTGTGCTCTCGGGTCAAGAGTGGTTCATTGTCAGAGTAGAACACAAAGTGCAGGATGTAACTCGGTGACCTATTGGTGTTCCCCACAGAAGCTGCCTGACCTGCTGGGTGACTCCAGCACTGCCTGTGGTCTAACCCCCAGCCTGTGCAGTTCCTTGCCTCTGCATCTCCGCTCCCTGGCTGTCCGTCCTCAGATGACCAGCCTGTCGCTGCTGAAAGTGCTGCTGTCCTCGTCGCCGGGACAGTGCGGCCCAAACAGCGCGGGCAGGTCGAGGATGCGCTGCTCCGAGGCGCTCAGCTCAAAGGCCGTGTTGTCGAAGTGCATGGCCGCGGGCTCGCTGGGGAAGCTCCGGCAGCGGCCCTGGCGGCACGGGTGGCGAGGCAGCGGGCTGCTGCCCCGGGCCCTCCGGGGGCACTGGTTCCCCGGGACCCCGCGCTGCCTCCTGCCGGGGAGTGTGTCCACCTCGCCGAAAGCCCAGCTGCTAGCGGCCCCGCCGCCCGCAGTCTCCGCCGCCGCACTCTGCCCACACACGTGGATCCCTGCACATCTGTCGCCAGCTGTGGTGGGCAGCTTGTGGTGGGCAGCTGTGGCGGGCAGCCTGTCCGTGCCACATCTGTCGCCAGCTGTGGTGGGCAGCTTGTCGGTGCCACATATGTTGCCAGACGCGTTGGGTAGTTTGTTGCCACATCTGCCGCCGGCTGTGATGGGCAGCGTGTCTCCACATCTGTCCCCAGATGCTGCGGGCAGCGTGTCTCCACATCTGTCCCCAGATGCTGCGGGCAGCGTGTCTCCACATCTGTCCCCAGATGCTGCGGGCAGCGTGTCCACTCCACATCTGTCCCCAGATGCTGCGGGCAGCGTGTCTGCACACCTGCCGCCAGCTGTGGCCGGCTCCCCGGCCCGGGGCCTGTGCGACAGCGAGGAGCGGCTGCGCTCTCTGTGATACCGGGCCGCCCCGCTCTCGCCGAAGCTCGCTGCCCTCCTGAAGCCGGCGGCGAGGGGTCGCCCGGCCTCCCGCCTGCCTGCCCCCGGGCTGCGAGAGGCGGGCAGAGCGCAGCGGCTGGGCACGGGAGCCGGGAACGGGCGCTTGAGGCGGAACGTGTTGGCAGCGCTGTCCGCGCCGCCGTCCCCGCCCGCAGAGGGCAGCGGCCCGCCGGCAGCCTGCTGTGTAACGAGGTAAACCTGCGTCCCCTCCGTCACCCCCTGCCTCTGCATCTCCTTCAGCTGCTGCTGCGCCAGGCGGTAGCCGAATATGGGGGGCACCGCCTTGTGGGTGTCCTCCCGCGCCCACCCGCCCTCCTCCGCTGCCGCCTCCTGGCCCGGCGCAAACACCTGGCTCCTCCGAAACCCCAGGGGGATGTTGACAGCAGCGTCCAGGCGGGCCGAAGGGTCGTGCTGGGGCAACATGTCAGCGTGGCGGGCCGGGCCGCACAGATCGGCAGCGCTGGAGCGGCGCCCTGTACACGGCAGCTTGGTCCGCAGGGTGAAGGCGACGGTGGCCAAGATGATCAGCAGGCAGAGGGAGATGCCGGCGGTAGTCACGATGTTGCTGGTGCTGTGGACCTTCGCGGGACCAGCCTGCCCTGTAACACGGAAACGTCGAACAGTTAGCGCAGACACACACAAAAGCTGGAGCAACTCAGCGGGACGGGCTGCATCTCTGGAGAGAAGGAACGGGTGAGGTTTCGGGTCGAGACCCTTCTTCAGAGATGCTGTCCGTCCCGCTGAAGCGTTTTGTCTCTATCTTCGATGGAAACCGACATCTGCAGTTCCTTCCCACACATAAAGCGCAGGAACAGGTCGGAGACTCAAACATAACGAGTGGAAAGCGGACCATCATGGATAGGGTTAGGTCTGGAGTGACACGGGCCAAACACGGGCAGGTGGCTCCAATGTGGACGAGGCATCTTGGCCGGCATGGCCAAGTTGGGCCGAAGGGCCGTTTCAGTGCTGTATGACTCTAGAACAGGGCCTTCGGTCTACAATGTCCGCGCCGAACATGATGCTAGTTCAGTTAATCTCCCCTGCCTGCACATAATCCATATCCCGCCTTTCCCCACAGATCCACGTGCCTATCCAACACTCTTAAACGTATCTGCCTCTCGGCAGTGCGTTCCAGGCACCCACCACCCTCTGTGTAAAAAAAACTTACCCCGTACATCCCCTTTTAAAGGTTGCCCCTCTTACCTCAAGCTATGCCCTCCATTTCCACCCTGGGCAAAAGGTTCTGACTGTCTACCCTATCTATGCCTGTCATCATTTTATGAACTTATATCAGTTCCCCCGCACCCTCTGGCGCTCCAGAGAATACAACCCAAGTCTGTTGCTAATACCCTCTAATCCAGGCATCGTTCTGGTGAACCTCCTCTGCACCGTCTCCCAAAGCCACATCCTTCCTGTAATGGGGCGACTAGAACTGCGCAAAATGCTACAAATGCTGCCTGACCAAAGCCTTATAAAGCTGCACTTCCATTGCTTCACGAGTCACCGAAATTCTGGCGGCTGTCTCATTATTACCGTGGGGAAGCAGTGTGAGTTATCACACTCCTAGTTGCTAAGCAGGTTCACACGGCTCCCATACCTGCGCTGACCTTTCTGTCCTGGGCCTCCTCCATTGTCAGAGTGAGGCCACACCCCAAACTGGAGGAATAGCACCTCATAGTCCGCTTGGGTAGCTTATGCCCCATTGAGTTCTCCAATTTAGGGAACTAAGCTCTCCTCTTCCCACTGCCCCACCTGGACTCACACCCATTTCTTCCTCCCCCTCACTTTCCACCTATATCCTTTCCTCTGGCTTCACAATCCTTGAGTCTTCTATCCTTATCTCACATCTTTTGTCTTTTCATCCGTGGCCTTTGTCCAACCATCTGTCTATCAACCCCCCCCCCCCCCTCCACCCCCCTCACATGTATCCACCTATCATTCTCCGGGCTTTGTGCTGCCCCAAAGATAGACACAAAGTGCCGGAGTAACTCAGCGGGTCAGGCAGCATCTCTGGAGAAAAATGATAGGTGATGTTTTGGGTTGAGACCCTTCTTCAGAGCGATTTCGCACCCCCATCTCTCCACCAGCTTTCTCGCCCCCTACTATAAGCACTCTGAGGAAAGATGTCGCCCATCCATGTTCTCCAGGGATGCTGCCTGGCCCGCTGAGTTACTCCAGCACCGTGTGTCTACATTAAAGGTCTGGGCTAACCCTTGTTGCCCATGTTTATCAGAGAGTTAGAGCTCGAGGGGCTAGTGGAATCAAGGGATGTGGGGAGAATTAAGATTAAAAAGACTGGGCTTGATTTCACTGGAGTTTAGAAGGATGAGGGGGATCTTATAGAGACATACCAAATTATAAAAGGACTGGACAAGCTAGATGCAGGAAAAATGTTCCCAATGTTGGGCGAGTCCAGAACCAGGGGCCACAGTCTTAAAATAAAAGGGAGGCCATTTAAGACTGAGGTGAGAATTGTGAGTTGTGAAATTGTGGAAATCCCTGCCACAGAGGGCAGTGGAGGCCAAATCACTGGATGGATTTAAGAGAGAGATTTAGATAGAGCTCTAGCGGCTAGTGGAATCAAGGGATATGGGGAGAAGGCAGGGGTTATTGATTGGGGACGATCAGCCGTGATCACAATGAATGGCGGTGCTGGCTCAAATGGCTGAATGGTCTTCTCCTGCACCTATTTTCTATGTTTCTATGAGAAGGCAGGCACGGGTTACTGATTGTGGATGATCAGCCATGATCACAGTGAATGGCGGTGCTGGCTCGAAGGGCCGAATGGCATCCTCCTGCACCTATTGTCTATGTTTTTGATGAGTCCCTAGTGCCCAGGTCAGTGAGAAGCCTCCTGTGGTATGAGCAAGCCAAGTGTGGACAGTTATGAGTGAGTGTTCCTGGAGTGGAGGGGTAATGGGCGATGCATCGACTTACCGGAGCACTCCAGCAGTGAGCAGAGGGACACCTCACTGTCCGCACCGCACCCACTGGTCCCTGGGGAGGATGTCAGACATCGCCGGACCCGTTGCCGCACGCCCTCCCCGCAGGTGACACTGCACGGACTCCAGGAAAGCCAAGCGCCCCGTATCTCTGCAGAAGGTAAAGTGGTTATTGCCCTGCCCCAGTGTGCAGCCCAGTCCATTAATACTCCATGTCTCTGCAGAATATTAGTTTAATTTAAGATGGACACAAAAAGCTGGAATAGCTCAACGGGTCAGGCAGCATCTCTGGAGAAAAGGAATAGGTCTTCAGACTGAAGAAGCGTCTCGACCTGAAACGCCAGCTAATCCTTGTCGCCAAAGATGCTGGTGCTACTCTGCTGTATAACTGCGGTACTCTGCCTTGTTGCAGAGATGTGTTACTCCAGCTTGTTGTGTCTATCTTCGGTCCATCCAGCATCTGCAGTTCCTTCTTACACATTAGTTTAATTTAGTTTAGTATATTGTCACATGTCCCGAGGTACAATGAAAAGCTTTAGTTTGCGTGCTGTCCAGTCAGCAGAAAGACTCTACATGATTACAATCGAGCCGTCTACTGTCCACAGTGAATCTTTGATATAGGATTTACTCCCATTTGGAAGAGAATAGATAAATTAGGGACAGTCAGCATGGCTTTCTACTGACTTGGTCAAGATTTTTTGACGAGGTGACAAGGTGATCGGTGAAGGTAGGGCAGTAAATGCAGTCTACATGGATTTTAGTAAGGCACCTGATAAAATCTCCCAAATTAGCTTGATCCAAAAGATTAAGATGCACATGTATAACAGTGATTTAGTTGCATGGATTCAGAAATTCCTCACTGACAGAAGATTGAGGGTTGTGCTGGAAGGACAATATTCAGGTTGGAGTTCTGTGACCAATGATGGGTCGGCATGGGCAAATTGGGCCGAAGCGTCTGTTTCCACCCTGTACGACTATTATTCTAAAATGTACAGTGGGATTTAGATCAGCTACTGAAATGGGCTGAGAAATGGCAGGTGGAGGATTGTGATAGAAACATAGAAACATTGAAAAATAGGTGCAGGAGTAGGTCATTCGGCCCTTCGAACCTGCACCGCCATTCAATATGATCATGGCTGATCATCCAAACAGTATCCCGTACCTGCCTTCTCTCCATACCCCCTGATCCCTTTAGCCACAAGAGCCACATCCAACTCCCCCTTGAATATAGCCAATGAACTGGCCTCAACGACCTTCTGTGGCAGAGAATTCCAGAGACTCACCACTCTCTGTGCAAAGACTGTTTCCCTCATCTCGGTCCTAAAGGAATTCCCCCTCATCCTTAGACTGTGACCCCTTGTTCTGGACTCTCCCAACATCGGGAACAATCTTCCTGCATCTAGCTTGTCCAACCCCTTAAGAATTTTGTAAGTTTCTATAAGATCCCCCTCAATCTTCTAAATTCCAGTGAGTACAAGCCGAGTCTATCCAGTCTTTCTTCATATGAAAGTCCCGACATCCCAGGAATCAGTCTGGTGAACCTTCTCTGAACCCCCTCTATGGCAAGAATGTCTTTCCTCAGATTTGGAGACCAAAACTGTATGCAATACTCCAGGTGTGATCTCACCAAAACCCTGTACAACTGCAGTAGAACCTCCCTGCTCTTGTACTCAAATCCTTTTGCTATGAATGCTAACATACCATTTGCTTTCTTCACTGCCTGCTGCACCTGCATGCCTACTTTCAATGACTGGTGCACCATGACACCCAGGTCTCGTTGCATCTCCCCTTTTCCTAATTTGCCACCATTCAGATAATAGTCTACCCTCATGTTTTTGCCACCAAAGTGGACAACCTCACATTTATCCACATTATACTGCATCTGCCATGCATCTGCCCATTCACTCAGCCTATCCAAATCACCCTGCAGCCTCCTAGCATCCTCCTCACACCTAACTATACCCCCCAGCTTGGTGTCATCTGCAAATTTGATAAATATGTGATTGTGCCTTTATTGATTAAATTGATTGAACAAGGGAAACAGGCCTCTCGGCAGACTGAGTCCATGCCGACATCGACCACCCGTTCACACTAGTCCTATGCTATCCCACTTTCACATCCACTCCCTGGGGCAATTTACAGAGGGACAATTAACCTATAAACTCCACACTCTTTGGGTTGTGGGTGGAAACCAGTGCACCCGGAGGAAACCCACGCGGTCACAGAGAGAACTTGCAAATTCCGCACAGACAGCACACGGGGTCAAATGGCTGCAAAAACAAAACACGTCATTGTCTCGGTACAAGTGACATCGATGAATATAATTAGATTATAATTGATCAAACAATTGAATTTATTAATTGATCGACCGTTCAATCAAAAAATGATCAATTATCAATATCGATCAGTAATTGATATTAATGTTAAATAATCATAACCAATATTCATTATTAATCAAATATTGAATATAAAGAGTTGGTCAATTTGGATTAACAATATTGATAATCAATTGATCAATTTTCGATTGATTAATTGGGTTAATTAATTGAATGATTGTAATGTTAATAGAATAGTTTAGTGTATTGTTACAATGAAAAGAGTAACAGCAGTGGTGATGACAGTGGAGCGGCTGTCGGCGGGTACTACGGACCTGGGTGCCGGTGCAGGTTCACACACCGCACGGGGCTGCCGGCGCCCGGAGTGTCCGCGCTGACAAACTGGAAGCAGTACTCGTGTGTCCCACTCTCAAACACGGAGCAGTTGAACCGGGCGATGCTGTCCCCGGGCGCCAGCCAGCTCTGGGCGAGGACAGGCGGCCGGGGGGTAGTGGAGGGCAGGGGGGAGCCGGGAGGGGGGTGGTGGTAGTGGCGAGGGAGGGCAGGGGGGAGCCGGGAGGGGTGGTGGTGCTGGCGAGGGAGGGCAGGGGGGAGCCGGGAGGGGGGGGGTGGTGGTGGCGAGGGAGGGCAGGGGGGAGCCGGGAGGGGGGGTGGTGGTGGCGAGGGAGGGCAGGGGGGAGCCGGGAGGGGGGGTGGTGGTGGCGAGGGAGGGCAGGGGGGAGCCGGGAGGGGGGGTGGTGGTGGCGAGGGAGGGTAGGGGGGAGCCGGGATGGGTGGTAGTGGCGAGGGAGGGCAGGGAGGGCAGGGGGGAGCCGGGATGGGTGGTAGTGGCGAGGGAGGGCAGGGGGGAGCCGGGATGGGTGGTGCTGGCAGCGAGAGGGGCGGCGGAGCTGGGTGGGGTGGTGGTGGTGGTGGTGGTGGTGGGCGAGAAGGAGACGGGCGCGGTAGTGGTGGAGAGGGAGAGGGAGAGTGGGAGGGATCCGGGCGAGAGGGGGCCTGGAGGAGGGGTGGTAGAGGGCGGCGGGGAGCCTGGAGGTGGGGCGGCCAGGAGGAGTGAGGCCAGCGGCGGCTGCGGCCTCGCCCGGTACACGGTGACCCTGCCCCGGGGCCGGACGCAGGGCGGCGCCACCACCCTCACGGCGGCCGAGTGCCGGCACGGTGCGGCGGGCAGCTTCAGGGAGTAGCGGGGCCGGACGGTGCGGCTCAGGAGCGGGGTGGGCGAGCACGGGGAGCGCAGCGACACGGTCCAGGCGGAGCCCCGGCTCCGCGGCGGGCAGGGCAACTCCAGCCTCACCTCCCATCCCGGGACCGCACCCGGCTCCTCCGGCCCCTTCTCCAGCCCTGTCCCCGGCTCCACCTCCGGCCCCTCTGACTCTCCTGGCTCCTGGTCCGGGACCCTCCCCGGCTGCGGCCCCCTCTTGGGATCCGGCCCGCCAGCTCTCCTCTCCAGCCATGTCCCCGTCTCCGGCCCCGGCTCCCCCTCAAGCATCCCCGGCCTGGGGCCGCTCCCCGGCTCCGGGACCACCCCGGGCTCCGGATCTGTCTTGTGGCCCCTCCAGGGCTCGGGCCCCCGCTCCAGCCCCCCCGGGCCGAGCCGCAGCTGCAGCCCCGGGCCCGGGCCGGTGTGCAGGGTGAGGGCCGGCGCGGCCCGCGGGCACAGGCGCTGGGCGCTGGAGAGGAGCAGCTGGAAGCGGCCGGGGGAGCGGCCGGACGCGGCGGCCAGCCACAGCTGGAAGCGGGGCCAGCGGACGGGCAGCGGGCGGCTGCTCCACTCGCCCAGCCTGAAGAGCAGCTCGCCGGCGCAGCGGAACAGCGAGCAGTCGAGGTCCAGGGAGCCGGGCAAGGGGACGGGGCCGGGGACGGTGGCCAGGGTGCGGTTGGTGCCGGCTTCCACCAGGGTCAGGCTGAGGTTGAGGTTGTGTCCGCTCCCGTTCACCCCTCTCAAGTCCACGTGTACCGTCTGGTCACTCAGCGCAACATGCCAGGGTGGGCCGGACAGCCGGTAATTCAGCTGCCCGGAGACCGCTGCAAGGGGGAGAGGAGAGCAACTTAGTGTCGGTTATTGTCACGGGCACCGAGGTACAGTGAACGCGTTATGTTGCGTGCTGTCCAGTCAGCGGAAAAACTACACAGGATCGATTCCATATTCAGGGTCCGTTTCTTCCCAGCTGTCATCAAACTGAACCATCCTCTCACCAACTAGACAGCAGTCCTGCCCTACATTTAATCATATTACATTTAGCTCAGTGGGCCAGGCAGCATCTCTGGAGAACACATTTAGAAATCACCCTGAAGGTCTGACATGCCTGACTTTAGTTTAGAAATACAGCGCGGAAACAGGCCCCTCGGCCCACCGGGTCTGCACGCATACACACTAGGGGCGATTTACAAACGTTATCAGACCCAGTTAACCTACAAACCTACATACTTTGGCATGTGGGAGGAAACCGGAGCACCCGGAGAAAACCCACGAAATCACAAGCAGAACGTGCGGACTCCGAGCAGACAGCACCCGTAGTCGGGATGGAACCCGGGTCTCTGGCGCTGTGAGGCTGCGCCGCTGTGTGTAGCATTCAATATCGCAGGCATTTAGATGGGTGGATGCTTTCTGATTTCCCCAATACCCTTAATTGGCCATTGTTACATTGTTACATATGTAAAACAGTTACATATAATAGAAGCAATGAACTGCAGATGCTGGTTTACAAAACATGGCACAAAGTGCCGGAGTAAATCAGGCAGCATCTGTGGAGGGAATGGACAGGCGATGTTTCGGGTTGGGAACTTTCTTCTGACTGATGGAGTAGGGGGGAGAAAGCTGGAAGAGAGGTGGGGGTTGGACAAAGCCTGGCGAGTGATGGGTGGATACAGGGGGAGGGGCAGGTGGGTGGATAAAGGCCAGGGAAGGGTGAAGAGACACAAATGTGAGATAAGGAGTATAGCAGTTTGGATTCGTTGAAGTATTCAAGAGAGAGTTAGCTCTTGGGGCTAACGGAATCAAAGGATACGGGGAGAAAGCAGGAACTGAGTACTGGTTTTGGATGATCAGCCATGATCATATTTATTGGCAGTGCTGGCTCGAAGGGCAGAATGATCTACTCCTGCATCTATTTATTATGTTTCTATTATTGTTACATGTATTAATGTACATGAAAACATTTGTTTTGCATGTTATCCAAACAGATCAGATAATCCCGAAACGTCACCTATCCGTGTTCTCCAGAAATGTTGAGTTACATCAGCACTTTGAGTCCTTCCCTCTAAACCTTCCTATCCATATATCTGTCCAAATGTCTTCTAGGAGTACTAATTCGAGGAGAAGCTTCTATAGTTTCCTCTGGCAGCTTGTTCCAGGTATAGACTACCCTCTGAGTGACATCCTGAGATGTCTTAAATCTTCTTAAATGATTAAGATTAAGACATTTAAGCTTCTTACATTTAATTCCCCCCTCTCACCTTAAACCTGTGCCCTCTAGTTTTAGACTCCTCTACCCCGGGGATTGGACCGTGTGCATGTCCCTTTATTGTACACCAGCCCAGGACAAAGGCAGACTTGGCGGCACTGAGTCATGAGTTACCACGCCTTGAAGAAGGAAGGTCAGATAAGGCCAGTACTTAACACAGGAGCTACGTTGCTGGAGCAGAGGGAGACACTCGTGGCAACAATGCATGGAGTATAAATCAAGGAAGTCCAGCTGAACCTTTGAAAACAACCGCCCAGGAATATCGTGCTCAATTCTGCTCTTCCCGTTCATGGGCGGATGTGAAGTCATTGGAGAGGTTAGAAATGTAGAACCGGTGCAGGAGTAGGCCATTCGGCCCTTCGAGCCAGCACCGCCATTCAATCCGATCATGGCTGATCATCCAAAATCAGTACCCCGTTCCTGCTTTCTCCCCATATCCCTTGATTCCATTAGCCCGAAGAGCTAAATCTAACTCTCTCTTGAAAACACAGCGGAACTCCGAGGTTCGCGAGGACAAGGTCGTGACAATGGTTCCTGGATGGCGGGGTTCCTGTTACAGCGATAGAGGGGAGATGTGACTCTGCACAGAACAGTGCAACACACACAACAGGCCATTCAGCCCACGATGTCTGTGCCCAATACGATGCCGCAATCAACCATTATCTGCCTGCACATAATCCATCTCTCTCCATCCCCTGCATATCCATGTGCCCATCCAAAACTCTCAGAGATGCCACTATCGTATCTGCCTCCACCACCACCCCTGGCACCCACCACTCTGTGTAAAAAACTTGCCTGCATCGAGTTTAGAACGTGGACCAGCGCCGAACATGATGCCAAGTTAAACTAACCTCCTCTGCCCGCACCTGATCCATATCCCTCCATTCCCTGCATGTCCAAGTGACTATCTAAAAGACTCTTAAACACCACTATCATATCTGTTTCCATCACCACCCCCGGCGCTCACCAGAACAAAACTAGCCCCGCACATCTCCTTTAAACTTTCTCCCTCTCAGCTTAAAGTCGTGCCTTCTATTCTAGTCTTTGACATTTCCACCCTGGGAGAAGGCTTCTGACCATCTACCATGTCAGTGCCTCTTATCGTGACGTGGGCTCGAATAGAGGGGTAGGGGACATCTGTTTAATTGCTGGAGAGATCGAGATTATACATCACACGGAGAAAATTAAAGTGGGGGTAATTTGGGGCGCATGTAGACCAATTCTTATGCATCTGAAACTCATCCTGCAGCGATAATCATGACCTTCAAGAGAGAATTGGATAAACACAGTCGTGTTTCAGGATTAGCTGACCATTCGGCCCGCCATCAAGTACCTATATTTATATGCTGAGGGTCCCGACCCAAAACATGATCTGTGCATTCCCTCCACAGATGCTGCCTGGCCTATTGAATGTCTCCAGCACGGTGTGTTTTGCTCAGGATCCCACCACCTGCAGTCTCTTGTGCTGCACTGATCCCAGCACTTGGCCCACCGTCCTCTCTGCTTTAATGACCTGAGAGCCCATCCGAATACTTCTCAAACGTTGTGAGATACTCTGCCTCCATCGGCCACGTAGCAAGTGCGCTGCCCATTCCGACCACCTCTGGCGGACAAAGATCCATCCTCGAGTCCCGGCAACAAACTCGGAAAATCTCAGCACTCTCTCCAGCTTCACAACATGTTTCCCACAGCAGGGTGGCCAAAAACGGAACCCCACTCCAAATGCGGCCTCACCAACGCCTTATACAAATGTAATGCAACGTCCCAATTCCTTTACTCAATACGCTGCCTGATGCAGGGCAATATGCTTCACCACCCTATCTACCCGCGACACCACACTACCCAGGGCCCTGCCGTTCACCGTGAAGGTGCTGCCCTGGTTTGAGTTCCCAAAACGGAACGCCTCGGCGCTCATCTGATGGCATGGATGGGTTGGGCCGAAGGGCCTGTTTCCGTGCCGGCTGCCTCACTATTTCCAACTGCGGAGATATTTCCCCTTGCCGTGTGCTCAACATCACCGACACTGGTCATCTCGCAGCGAAACCAGGAACTGCAGATGCTTGATCATTGAAGAGAGCAGAGTGCTGGGGTAACTCGGCGGGTCAGGCAGCATCTCTGGAGAACATGGCTAGGTGACGTTTTGGGTCGAGACCCTCCTGAGACCGATTGGGGGTGGGGGAGGGGGGACACACAATAATTCAGCAAAACACTTAGAACTCTGTTAAAATAGAAAATGCCAAATCTTAAATGCCCAAAAAACAGGCAGTCGGAATAGTTTGTCAGAAATGTTGGGGGTTTCGAACTACAAAAAGTGATTGTATTAAAGATAAGACACAAAGTGCTGGAGTAACGCAGCGGGTCGGGCAGCATCTCTGGAGAATATGGAGATCAGTCTGAAGAAGGGTCTCAACCCGAAACGTCACCTGTCCATGTTCTCCAGAGGAGCTGCTCTAGCCGATGCTACTCCAGCACTCTGTGTCTCCACACAGTGGAGTCAGACACGGGTTATTCTCAGCGTGACTCGTATTCTCACAGTGAACTGGGCAGAACAGTAGTTCGGGGAGCCCCGCAAAAGCACTCTCAGACCAGTTACAAACTCCAGCCTGGAGATGGGTCGGGACCCGAAACACCGCCTGCCCATTCCCTCCGCAGATGCCGCCTCACACCCGCTGAGTTACTCCAGCACTTTGTGATTTTCTCCAGTGTGGGTGACCCAGAGGCTTGTCCCCGGGTCCGCCCCCCTCCCCCCTCCACCTCTCCCCAGCCCCGACCACACTCACCGCATCCACACAGCAGCAGCAGCGGCAGCGGCAGCGGCAGCAGCAGCGGGGTGGCCGCCCGCCCACCGCCTCCTCCCGGGGCCGCCAGCATGTCGGAGCTCCCGGGCAGTCGCTTAGAGAGGGGGGGGGGGGGGGGGGGGGGGAAGAGGAGGAGGCCCGGGAGAAGTCTGTAGGAGTGGGGGAGAGACAGGGAGCGACCGGGGGGTGAGAGATGGGGGGGGGGGGGGGGGGGGGGGAGAGATGGGCGAGGAGGGGCGGGTGTCCGGGCCGCCGGGGCGGGAGAGCCCGGCGCTGCCCGGGAGGTGTCGGGGTGACCAGGGTAAGCGCCACCCTCCTGCCCACCCCGCTGTCCCAGTCTGTCCCAGGCGGGGGGGGGACCACAGCCCGCAGCTGAGTTGCTGCACAACCCGCTCTCCCAGCCCCGCTCCCGGCCGCGCCCCGCAGTCTGGCTCCGGGTCTGTGTCTGTCTGTCTGTCTGTCTGCCCGGGTCCGCTTGGTCCGAGCCTCGGTCTCTGTGACCGCCTGCTCTCGCCCTCTCTCCCTGTGTAACCGGCAGTGCGGCTGCTTCCCTGACTCAGTCTAAGAGATGACTCCCTGTCCCACAGTCCGTCTGACTGTCTCGTCCTGTCCAGCTCCCCCCCCCCCCCCCTTGCCTCTCACCCCCACCATCTCCGGTTCCCCGCCGCCCCCTCTCCGCCCCTCGAGTCGGGGCTCACCACGACCCCAAACGTCGTCTGCCCACTCCCTGCACAGATGCCGCCTGTCTGGTACAGATAGGGTAGACAGTCAGATCCTTCCCCCCAGGGTGCAAATGTCAGCTCGAGGGCACAACTTAAGGTGAGAGGGGCAAAGTTTAAAGGGCATGAGCGAGGCAAGTCTTTTCAAGGTTTCAAGGTCAGTTTATTGTCACATGTACCAGTTAAGGTACAGTGAACTTTGAGTTACCATAAGTGAAAAGCAACAAGCCAACACCCACATAAAAGTTAACATAAACATCCAGCGCAGGGGATTCCACATTCCTCACTGTGATGGATTCAATAACGTTCACTCCTCTTCCCCTTGTGGGCGCCTGCAAAGGGCCTGTCCCACTTGGCCGTCATAGACGTGTCACGCAGATCCTGGGGCGCTCCGCGCGGCCGGGCGTCGCTGCCTATGTCATCGCGCATCACGTGCGTTTCACGACGCGAAAATGATGTCGCGTAAATTACGTGCAAATGACGGCCAAGTGGGACAGGCCCTTAAAGCGCTGCCAGGGGCGGTGGTGGAGGCAGACACGATAGTGGTGTTTAAGAAACTTTCAGATAGGCATGTGGATATGCAGGGAATGGAGGGATATGGATCATGTATAGACTGACAAGAGTTGGTCTTGGCATCAAGTTAGGTATAATCACCATGGGCAGAAGGGCCCGTTTCCGTCCTATATGCTGCTGCCTGACCCACTGAGTACTTCTAGCAATAGGTTCCCATTAAATCTTTCCCCATCCACCTTAATCCTATGTCCACTTGATTCCCCTACTCTGGGGAAAAGACTGCATTCACCCTGCCTATCCCCCTCATGATGTTACGAGAGGAGGGAATGATGAAGGCAGGAAAGTTTGTTCAGGGAGATAGGTCCACTGAGCACACACAGGAAGAGGTTCCAATCACAGCTGAAGGCTCAGGTTAAAGGTCAGGAAGGAGTGCAAGATGTATTCAACATCTGAGAGAGATTGCCAGGATGTTTCGTGAGACTTAGTGCGGGTCTGAGAGAGAAGGCTGGATGAGTGCATTCAACATGAAGGGGGGGGGGGTAAGTGTGATGAGCAGTCCAGGACTTCCCACCAACCTCTGTGCCTGCATCGTGCCGCTGAAGGGGCTTTTGGATACGCACGTGAAAGTGCAGGAAACAGAGGGATATGGATCACATGCAGGCAGCAGAGATCGGTTTAAGTTGGCATGTTCAGAACAGACATTGTGGGCCGAAGGGCCTGTACTGTACTGTGATGTTCCCACAATTACCTGGCCATGTCAGATTAACACCAATCTAAATTATTTTACTGTTAAAGAAGGATCTGCAGATGCTGGAAAATCGAGGATACACAAAATGCTGGAGAAACTCAGCGGGTGCAGCAGCATCTGTGGAGCGAGGGAGATGGGCAACGTTTTGGGCCGAAACCCTTCTTCAGACTGAAGAAGGGGTTTGGCCCGAAACGTTGCCTATCTCCCTCGCTCCACAGATGCTGCTGCACCCGCTGAGTTCATCCAGCATTTTGTGTATCCTAAATTATTTTACTCGTGAGTCTGGCACAAGGACTCAATTTAGGTTCTATAAATATGTAGTCAGTCCTTCAGCCCAACTTGCCTATGCTGACCAAGATGCCCCATCTACGCTAGTCCCACCTGCCTGCATTTGCCCGTATCCCTCTAAACGTTCCTACCCATGTACCTGTCCAGCGTCTTTTAAATGTTGTTAGAGTACCTGCCTCAACTACCTCATCTGGCAGCTCGTTCCATACACCCACCCTGTGCGTGAAAAAAATTGCCCCCCCAGGTTACTATTAAATCTTTCCTGTCTCACCTTAAACCTAGTTCTTGATTCCCCTACTCTGGGTAAAAGACTGTGTGCATTCAGCCTATTTATCCCCCTCATGATACACCTCTATAAGATCACTCCTCAGCCTCCTGCACTCCAAGGAATAAAGTCCTAGCCTGCCCAACCCCTCCCTGTAGCTCTTGAGTCCTGGCAACATCTTTGTAAAAGGATTGTCATTGGCTTTTCTCTCATAATCCAGGTAATAAACTGTATGTATATCCATCACCTATACACAATTTTTAAGAAAGAACACAGTAAAAATAAACACTTGGGGCATCAGAGAAATAACCACTGGTGATTAAATTATTCATGGTAGTTCATCAGCAAAAGATACAATAGACAATAGGTGCAGGAGTAGGCCATTCGGCCCTTCGAGCCAGCACCGCCATTCAATATGATCATGGCTGATCATCCCCAATCAGTACCCCGTTCCTGCCTTCTCCCCATATCCCCCGATTCCGCTTTCTTTAAGAGCCCTATCTAGCTCTCTCTTGAAAGTATCCAGAGAACCTGCCTCCATCCTGAGGCAGAGAATTCCACAGACTCACAACTCTTGTGTGAAAAATTTCCTTTTGCTCTAAAACCTTTTCTTCATTTCCCTTGTTCTCTGATGCATCCATCACAAGTAACCAATGTAAACTATTTAAAATGTGAACTTTGAGTGGATCAAGTTAACTGAAGACTGGCTTTCGTGGGGCAGGGAACTCAGCAGAAGGCAGAGGTGGATCGTGGAGTTGTACAGCAGAGAAACAGTTTAGTTTATTGTCACGTGTACTGAGATACAGGGAAAAGCTTTTGTTGCGTGCTAATCAGTCAGCAGAAAGACAAATACATGATTAGACAAATCCAAATACTCAATGAACAATTCACTATTCAGGTCCACTTTAAACCTGACCCGCTGAGTTACTCCAGCACTCTGGGTCTTTATTCGTAAACCAGCAGTTTCTACAGGTTTAATATATCTTATTGTATCCTCTGAAGTCTATCGTTTTTGGCTGATTTGAAATCTTAAGTTGCAATGGAAAGTTACAACAAACCTGACCTTCTATCTACTTAAGAAAGCCATAAAAAGCTGTAGCAACTCAGCAGGCCAGGCAGCATCTCTGGAGAAAAGGAATGGGGTACTGAAGAGGGGTCTCGACCCGAAAACATCACCTATTCCCTTTCTCCAGAGATGCCCATCTTCAGTTTCAGCCAGCATTTGCAGTTCCTTTCCATACCTTCCATTTATTTCATTGGAGAACTTCAAACTATCTTTCATTGGACTTTACTGGACGTTATCTTGCATTAAATAGATTTATCTTGCATCATTGGTACAGTAAACTAAACTAAACCTAACCAGTTTTCTTTGATTTACTGACAAAACTACGCGAGGCTTTGGAAGAAGTGATCTTTTGCAATCTTGGGACAGTCCCAGTTTCTCCTGCTCCTCCATCTGCTTGCCCTGATCCTCCCCGCCCCTCCTCATCCCCAGAAATCTGGGCTTTGCTTCCATTTCCTTTCTGCCAAGGTCCAGCCCTTCCGTTCATTGCAGTCTCGCACTCATTTACCACCAGAAGCCAGTTGATTCAGGTCTTCCTATGTCTTCCTTTTTATCCAAGTGTTGACTTTACTGCGACGCCTCTTTCCTGTGACGCCACAGACAAAGAAAAATAATAGCAGCAAAGACAAAATGCAAAAAATGCAGAAATACAGCAATAAATCGTTATTCCTTGCAGCACAGGAGGCTTGGTGGTGATCTTATAGAGGTGTACAAGATCATGACAGGAATGTCTCGGGTGAATGTGCAGTCTGTACAGTATGTTTAAGGTGGATGTACAGTAGTGGAATCAAGAACCAGAGGATATGGGTTTAAGGTGGATGTGAAAGATGTAATAGGAACCTGAAGGGCAACCTCTTCACACAGAGGGTGGTGGGTACATGGAACGAGCTGGCAAAGGAGGTAGTTGAGATAGGTACGACTACAACATTTAAATGTACATTAGACTAAGTGGGGCCCGTTGGGTCCCAGTCACCACAGGGAGTGTGTGGTGGGTGGGGGGGGGGGGGGGGTAGGGGGGTGGGATGGGATGGGATGTGTATATGTGAGCAGGAGGGGTTTGCCAGGGGGGAGGGGAGGAGGGCATGTGGGGGGAAGGGGAGAAGGGGTGTGTGCGGGAGGGGTTTTGTGCGCAGAGTGTGGGGAGAGGGGAGAGTTTGGGGGAGGGCTGTGTGTGGGCCGGGGTGTGTGGAGGGGAGGGAAGGGGTGTGTGTGTGTGTGGGTGGGGGGTATGTGTGGATGGGAAGTTGTGGGGGGGAACGAGTGTGTGGGCCGGGGGTGTTGTGGAGGAGGGGTTTGTGGGTGGGGGAGGGGCGTGTGGGTGGGGTGTGTCTGTGGGCGGGGGTTATGGCTTAGCGGGGGGCGTTGTGAGGAGGGGTGTGTGTGGGGAGGGAGGGGGCAGGGGGGAGAGAGCTCGGAGAAAAGACAGGGAAGAGCCATGGGGGAGAAGTCAGCGAGGGGATGGGGTTGGCATTGCGATGGGGACTCACAGCGGGCGCTGGTCGCTTCGCTGGTCGTTCTCCTCCGCCGGGAATAGAGTCTCCGCTTTCTGGTTGGCGACCTCGGCGCCATCTCTGATTCCGCGCTGGGCTAGGCCGGGTTAGGTTGGGCTGGGCTGCGTTGGGCCAGGCCGTTTTCGGTCCCTCTCTTCGAACATTGTGTCCGGTTGGAGACGTCCGCCGGCCATCCAGAGGCTCCCGCTGCTACAGTAAGAAGCGGACCATCCCGCGGAGTCACAGTAGAAGGGACCAATCCGCGCGGCGCTGAATGGCAGGAGTAGCAATAGATCTGCGCACGCACAGTTTTTTAAGATGTTTAAACCTCGATAACTCGCTTCCACCGATCGGAACAAAACTTGGTGCAATCGCAGTACAGGAGAACGGTGAGTAAGCTGGCGAAAAACTGTAGCGCTATCGCATACCGTTTTTGCACAAATAGAATGATTGCCAAACCAGAAGATAACAAGATCAGTTTTAGAGAGATAGATAGAGGTAGGGAGAGGGAGAGAGGGGGGAGAGGGGGGAGGGGAGAGAGAGAGAGAGAGAGAGAGAGAGAGAGAGAGAGAGAGAGAGAGAGAGAGAGAGAGAAGGGGAGAGAGAGAGAGTGAGAGATAAAGATCGAGATAGGTAGATAGAGATAGGTAGAGAGATAGGTAGAGAGATAGGTAGAGAGATAAGTAGAGAGATAGATAGAGAGATAGAAAGAGAGACAGAGAGATAGAGAGAGAGACAGAGAGAGAGAGAGAGAGAGAGAGAGAGAGAGAGAGATAGAAAGATAGAGAAATAGGAAAGGTTTGGATGGATATGGGCCTAACGTTGCCAGGTGCGGCTAACGTAGTTGGGGCATCCTAGTCAGCATGGGCAAGTTGGGCCGAAGGGCCTGTTTTCGTGCTATATGAGTAGGAAAGTTAGAAAGAGATCATGGGGTAAGACAAGAACCTGAGAGAAAATGAAACGGCTAAACTGGGTTTTGTTGATAGTGAGAACATATAGAGATGAACATAGAACAGTAGAACACAAGAACAGCCCTTCAGCCCACAATCTCTGTGCCGAACACGATGTGTAGACTATTTAATAAACTAAACTAAATCTCTTATCTCCTGCACACAATCCATATCCCTCCGTTCCCTGCGTATCCATATGCCTATCCAAAGTACTCATAGACACCACTGTCATATCAGCACGTTCCAGGCACCCACCACCCTCTTTGTAAATAAAAACATACCTGCTCATTTTTAAACTTTGCCCCTCTCACCTTAAAGCTGTGCCCTGTATTCTTTGATATTTCCATCCTGGGAAAAAGATTCTCACTGTCTACCCTATTTATGCCTCTAATAATTTGATATACTTCTATCAGGTCTCCCCTTAACTTCTGCCGTTTTCCAGCGAAAACAATCTAATTCTCACAAACCTCTCCCTGTAACTAACACCTTCCAATCTGGGCGAGATGAGGTTTGATGAGGTCTGATCCTAGCGGAGAACGTCCAGCGACCAGCGACCAGCGCCTGCTGTGAGTCCCCATCGCACCGCCAGCTCCAGCCCTTTCTCCTCAGGTCCCCTACGCTGGCTCATGCCCCCTCCCCCGTGACACCCCCACAACCCCCGTCTTTTCTCCGAGTTCTCTCCCCCCCCCCGCCCACACACGCCTCCCCCCACAAACCCCCCCTGGCCCCACCCACACATCCCTCCCCCCGCCCTCACACCCCTCCCCCCCACAACCCCCTCAAACCCACATACACACCTCCCCTCCCACCCCCCATCCCCTCCCTCCACACCATGCTCTCCCCTCCTCCTACACCCCCCTGCCCACACACCCCTCCTCCCATCCTCCCCTCCCCTCTCCCCTCCAACACATGAAGAGGAGGTGGAGGGAGTGCTGGGGGATGAGGGGAAATGGGCTGCGCCTGCACAGTTAGGGGCTATGGGTGAGTGGTGGAATATAGCGTTGGGGGAGCGGGTTGCATTGGGGGAATGGTTGAGTGGTGGAATATTGCGTTGGGGAACTAGTTGCACTTAGTCTAGTTGTAAATAAAAGGGATACGACTATAAATATATAATAGAAAAGCATTCCATATGCAGGATGTTGACAATTTAAACTTGTGAAAGACCTCTGCCATAAGATTCATCTTGAATTTATTGTTTGTTCCAATAGATGTACATCATTTGGAACAGTAGTGAGTCACTGATGGTGCTTGTAAGAACTTGCTTAAGTTATGTTCATCCATTCAGCATCCTGTTGACGTTCAGCTTCCACCATTCCACAATGACCTTGGTAAGTGTCTGAATTCCACTTTGCGGTGGTCACAGTCTCTCATACTCGGCACAATCCCTGGGCCGCAAGCCAAATACGGTGCAGACCGTCACTGGTGAGTTGTCAGTCTTGTGTCAGGAAGAGGTTTGGGTAAAAGCGCAGGCTTTCCACGGAATCGTCACGGCAGAGGTGGCCAAACTTCTCGGCAAGCAGCAACCTAGAGTTCAAACAGGCAGATGTGGAACCGTGTTCTGCACCTTTCACCAATGGCAAACCCAGTTGAGAATTACTCACCTCTCCTTGGCCAGCAGAACCGAGATGCCCACCAACTTGGCATACTCTTCAGAACTGAGGAAGCCTCGCTCTGACACCTGCACCCGGGGGGGGGGGGGGGGGGGGGGGGGGGGGGGGGGGAGAGGGGGGGAGGAGGTGAAGAGAAATCATATCATTCGTTGACCAGAAGCAAGCCAGCAGAGAAAATGGAACATTAATGTACATATAAATATGTCTGATAATTTAGTCAGTTGCACAGCACAGAAACAGGCCCTTCGGCCCAACTCGCCCATGCCAATCAACATGCCCCATCTACAGAAGTCCCACCTGCTTGCACTTCGCTCATATTCCTCCAAGATAGACGCAAAAAGCTGGAGTAACTCGGCGGGACAGCCAGTATCTCCGGAGAGAAGGAATAGGTGACGTTTCGGGTCGAGACACTTCATCTGAAGAAGGGTCTTGACCCGAAACGTCATCCATTCCTTCTATGCAGAGATGCTGGCTGTCCTGCTGAGTTACTCCAGCTTTTTGTGTCTATCTTCGGTTCAAACCAGCATCTGCAGTTCCTTCCTACACATATTCCTCCAAACCTATTCTGTCCATGTACCTGTCCAAATGTCATTTAAATGTAGTTATAGTACCTGCCTCAACTACCCCCTCTGGCAGCTCGTTCCATACACCCATCACCGCCCGTGTGAAAAAGTTGCCCCTCATGTTCCGATGGAATATTTTCCCTCTCACCTTGAACCTGTGTCCTCTGGCTATCTATTCCCCTACTGGCATGGAGATGACACTCATGTAGATGAGGCATTTGGTCAGCATGGGCAAGTCGGGCTGAAGGGCCGACACAGTGTAAGACTCAATGACTACACATTACTGTGTTTATATATTTAGTATCTTTCATCTGATGGGCTCACTTAGATGTTGTCATTTAGAGGATGATGATTGTACTGAACATTTAACTGTCGCTACAGTGTTAATTAATGCACTGAACCTAGACGAGAGATCCCTTACCGTCTCCAGAGCTGAAGCAATCATTTCATCTTCATTATGTGACTGGAGTTGAACCACCATCACTCCACTGTCAAAAACACGCAATCTGCACAACAAATAAATCTTCTGTTAATTAAAACAATACTTGGTTTCTAACTAGCTCTCATCTCTCCAACCCTGAACATGAACTATCTCCAACCCTTCCCATGACTACATGTCCTTCTTCCACTTTCCCCTCCACATCTCCTCAGTGCCTCCTTCCGCACGTGATGTTGACAGATATTTGCTTAGTTTAATTTAGATACAGCATGGAAACAGGCCCTTCGGCCCACCGAGTCCACACCAACCATTCACACGTTCAAAGTTATCCCACTTTCTCATTCACTCCCTAAATACAGATGACAATTTACAGAAGCTAATTAACCTATAGACCAGCACGTCTTTGGAATGTGGGAGGAAACCGGGGCGCCCGGAGGAAACCCATGCAATCACAGGAAGAACGTGCAAACTCCGCTCAGACTGCACCTGTGGTCCGGATGCAACCTGGGTCTCTGGCGCTGTAAAGCAGCAGCTCGACCGCTGCGCCACAATGCAGCCTAAAGTCTGAAGGGTACCGACCAGAAACGTTGTGTGTCCGTTCCCTCAGCCAGACCTGCCGAGTTCCTAAAGCGCTCTGTGTTTTTCTCCAGATTCCAGTGCCTGCAGCTCCATGTGTCTTCTGTTGGCCTTCACTGTGACTGACAGGGTCATCCCCAGATTATCTAGACTCCTGCACAACTGCCTTCCCACTCGCTCCCTTTCCCAGATTGTAGAGAAATGTCTGATACCATCATTACCGCTCGTCATTAAGGAAATATCCAAATGTTTCATAGTACAATAAACTCCATGACACAATGAGAATCTTGCTTATATTGTTTCCCATGTTCAATTTTCTCCAGTAAAGAAGTACTCTGATGTGTCAGCTGAACGTACGATACCAATGCTTTCAATGTCTCCATCATTCCCGTCAAACTCTGGAAACTGGGTCTCTGCACATCCCTCTGCAACTGAAATCTCGACTTCCTCAGCAACAGGCCACAATCAATAGAGATTGGCCACAACACTTTACACTATTAATAATTAATAATTTATTGTATCTAGGATTATTGTATATTTATCTGTGTGTTGTTGTGTTTAAGGGCCTGTTAAGCTGCAGCAAGTAATGATGTCATTGTTAGGTTGTCAGTACATATGAAAATTAAATACTCTTGAGTCTTGTTGCGATATATTAATAAATGCAAGAAATCAAATTACTTGAGTGTGTTGAATGGGCAACCAACTCTTCAGTGGATGGGGAATACAAGCATCACCTGATATTGTCATCTACTAACCACATGCATAATTAGTATAGACACGTGTCCACTTGCCTCATTGGTAGATTCAGAGCCTCGAACATTTTACAAGCATTCACTAAATCTTCTGGTGAGAGAAGCTGATGGAAACAAGATACAATCGTTACCAAAGGAATTGTTATTAATAGCTATACTGCACAGAAACAGACCCTTCGGCCCACCTTGTCCATGCAGACCAAGTTGGCATACTGAGCTTGTTCCCTTTGCCTGTATTTGGCCCACATCCCTTTAAACCCTTCCTATCCATATACCTGACCAAATGTATTTTAAACGTTGTAATTATATCCACTTCTATAGCTTCCTCTGACAGCTCGTTCCAGGTACGGACTACCCTCTGAGTGGTAATGTTGCCCCTGAGGTCCCTCTTAAATCTCTCCCCTCTCACTTACGCATGTGCCCTCTAATTTTGGAATCCTCTAATCTGGGGAAAGACTGTGAGTGTTCTTCACTTTATCCGTGCCCCTCATGATCTTGTACACCTCAATAAGGTCACCCCTCAACCTCCTACGCTCCAAATAAAAAAGTCCCATCCTACCCAACCTCTGCCTGTAACTCAAGCCCGCAAGCCCAGGTAACATCCTGGTGAATTTCTCCTGCACCCTTTCCAACTTAACGACATTCTTCCTGTAGCTGTAGTTGTAAAACAGATAAAAAAATATTGCTTTACAATTTGGCACACTCTGGGTGCTAGTTTTAATGAACGACTGAGCTGCGACCTTTAAGCACAGGTTGGCTAGTCAATAACAATAAATTACAACGTGAAAAGTCTATTAACAGTCTGCCGCTAGGCTTGGATGGAAAGACAGCTGAAGGCCAGCTTTACTGGGTCCAGTTTACATGTGATGTTATTCTGTGAAGGGTGGGAAACAATTTGTACAGAGTGCGGCATTACCTCCATTCCTCGAGCCCGGTTCGTTAAACAATAGACCTCGGTCAGAGCCATCATTCCACCTTGTTCCTGTCAAGTTCAAAAGTGGTTTCAAAATAATTATATCCTCCAGGAACGGTGTGAACATTTCCTCACCAAGTAACAAAATGGCGTCATCTCCCCGTTGCTGACTATTTTAACTCCCACTCCTGTCTGTCCTGGGCCTTCTCCACTGTCAGAGTGAGGCCGCATGCAAACTGGAGGGACAGCACTTCATATTCCACTTGGGTAGCTCACAACCCAACGGGGTGAGCATTGAATTCTCCAATTTTAGGTAACCAAACTACCACCCTCCTCTCCCGTCTTCCCCCATCTGCCCCCCTCTGCTTCCACCTTCCACCTCTCCCCTGTACCCCACCTTGCCGCATCTATTTCTTACCCCACCTTCCACCTTCATTCCTTCCTCTAGCTTCACAATTTGCAACTCTTCAATCCTTTTGTTTCGCACCTTCTGTCTTCATCTATATCTGTCTATTACATGCCAGGCTTTGTCCCTCCTCCTCTCTTCCAGCTTTCTTCCCCTCGTCACACCCCCACAATCAGTCTGACGAAGGGATTCGACTTGAAACATCAACTATCCATGTTCTCCAGAGATGCTGCCGGACCCGCTGAGTTACTCCAAACATTAGTATTTGTTTTACAAAAACGATGGCTTTGGAATGAATCGATTTTTAGTCCAAATTCACCCTGGTTTCATTTGGGATTCAGAATTTTGGGTGGCACCGCAGCGGCTGAGCTACTGCCTTGAACCGCCAGAGACCCAGGTTCGATCCCGACTACAGGTGCTGTCTTGTATGGAGTTTGTACGTTCACCCCATGAGTTTTTTCTGAGTACTTTGGTATCCTCCCACACTCCACACACGTACAGGTTTGCAGGTCAATTGGCTTTGTATAAAAAATGTACAGTAGCGTTAATGTGCGGGGATCGCTGGTCGGTGCGGACTCGGTGGGCTGAAGGGCCTGTTTCCGCACTGTAGCTCTAAACTAAGCTATTCAGTTGAGTTCCAGCTGTGGCAAGTGGGGTGGGGAAGAGACACGCAGATTTCCTCACCTCCAAGGGGGCGTGCAGCATCGCCACCAGTTGCTTGGCCAGTTGCATGTGGTAATGCGTTCCCGATCCATGCGTTTCCCTGGTGACTGGATCTGCTATGCCCATGCTCAGTAGATACGATTTGAAACGGATCGTCTGGGCCACAGAAAACACACCTTTTAGTTTCACTAGTTTTTACACCTTGGTGTTTTGTGCAATGTAAGTGGACTAAATCAGCGCCGGGATTTAACGTAGTTCCAGGTTTTTAAGAAATAGCGGAGTTTGGAGAAGAAAACATTTCTGTTGTGAGGAGCATGTTTAATCACCGAAATGCCACAGGAGGTAGTGGAGGAAAGAACTATAACAACATGTAAAAGCCGCTTGCACAGGTACATGGACAGGAGAGGGTCAGAGAGGAATGGGCCAAACGCGGGCAGGTGGGACTGATGTGGATGGGGCATCTTGGTCGGCATGGACGAGTTGAGCCGAAGGGCCTGTTTCTATAGTGCCTAGAGGCAGCAGTGTGCAGCAGGGAGAGGAAGGAAGCTTGTCGGAGATGAGCTGGTTATAGTGGGGTGGGGAAGGCGGAGCAAGAGCAGGCAGACGTTCTGCTGGGACAGGGGCAGCGCTATGGATCAAATGAATCATTGTCCAGGGAGCTTTGCTAGCAGGAATGATGTTCGTGGCTGTGCTCGCCATCTATGTCACTCTCATCATGAACGCCTGTAGATTTGTGTCTTACCTCATCCTCAGAAATATCTCCCTGCTTCTCCTTGATTTTGTTCGCTATTGACTTCGACAAGTCCACCATTTCTTTGGCCTAAAACAAACGGGCTTTGGTTACCATAGCCCACACAGAACGCAGAACAATGCAAGTTGGAGGAACAGCACCTCAAATTACACTGGGCAGCTTATAACCCAGCCGTATGAACTTCAAGTAACCCTTGCTTTCCCTCTCCCTCCGTCCCTCTCCTCCCCAAGGTCTCCGACTAGTTTCACTGTCATCCTGTTTAATGTTACTGCTGATATACCTCGTTCTCACCTTCCTCTCAGCCAACAGTGTACCCCCCCCCCCCGGAAAGTGAAAGCAGACAATGGAGAATCTCTGCTCCCTCTGGATTCACTCTAAGGCTGACTGCAATTGTTCACTGGGAACTCTCTCTGAATGGTTCCAATCTCTGTAGTGAGATCCTGGGATTTACAACATCACCAAGAATCCAACCTGACAGAATAAAATTAAATTAACACAGTCTGAAGAACGAAACATAATCTGTCCATTCCCTCCACAGATGCTGCTTGGCCTGCTGATTTCTTCCAGCACTTTGTGTTTTGCTCAAGATTCCAGCACCTGCAGTTCCTTGCGTCTCCAAAACTAAATTTAAATTCTGAATTTCAAAATGAGAATAATCAGCTGGCTGTGTGAGGAACTAACGTTGGCCATTTGTCTCGGACTATAATTTGACTGCAGCTTTCTTGGAAAGAGTAAAGTAGGCATGAAAAGTCAAACAACTTAAAAGAAATTGAAGGCCAATATGACAAAGGTAACATGCTGGAATAGAAGACACAAGGAACTGCAGATGCTGGAATCCTGAACAAAATTCAAAGTGCTGGAGGAACTCAGCGGGTCATGCAGCATCTGTGGAGGGAATGGACCGACGATGTCTCGGGTTGGGACCCTTCTTCAGACTGGTGGAGTAGGGGGAGAGCTGGGAAAATTAAGGTAGACAAAAATGCTGGAGAAACTCAGCGGATGAGGCAGCATCTATGGAGCGAAGGATAGGTTACGTTTTGGGTCGAGACCTATCTTCAGACTGATGTGGGGGTGGGGAGGGGGGGGCAGGAAGAAGAAAGGAAGGGGCGGAGGCAGTGGGCAGTGGGAGAGCTGGGAAGGGGAGGGGAAGGAGGGAGAAAGCAAGGACTACCTGAAATTGGAGAAGTCAATGTTCATACTGCTGGGGTGTAAACTACCCAAGCAAAATATGAGGTGCATCTCCTCGAATTTGCGGTGGGACTCACTCTGGCCATGGAGGAGGCCCAGGACAGAAATGTCAGATTCGGAATGGGAGGGGGAGTTGCTGAGCCACCGGGAGACAAAATTAAGATAATCTGTAGGTTTGCGGCAAGATAACATTTCTGTCTGTTGTTCAGCTAAGAGAATCACAGAACACATTTGGAGATTAGGACACATCTCATGGCATTTTGTTTGAGCTGTCACCCTTTCGAGACAATGATTACTTGAAGTTTACTATCATGAAGGGAACCACTTATCACCTTATTCTATACCAAAGTGAATTGGAAGTTGCAGGCAGCGCTCAGGAAGTCAGGTAGTGCTTGTGGGTAGAGAAGCTCAGCCAATGCAGGCCCAAGGAACCACAGATGCTGGTTTATAAAAAAAAAAGGCACAAAGTGCTGGAGTAACTCAGCGGCAGCATATCTGGAGAACATGGATAGGTGACATTTTGGGTCAGGGCCCTTCTTCAGACTGATCTCCATGTTCCCCAGAGATGCTGCCTGAGTTACTGCAGCACTGTGTGTCTTTTAGCACAGCTAATGTTTCAGGTCTGCTTCTCTCCACATATGCTGTCTGACCTGCTGTAATTTTCCAGTGTTTGCTGTGTGTAGACCAGTGGTTTTTCTGTGATCGTATGCATCTGGACTTTCACATTTTTGGAATTTGTAATATAAAATTTACAACATGACTAAATTACAAAAAAGTGTTAGTTAAATTATATAGTCAGGCCCTTAAACAGGTTATCGAGCTGCGATCCACCGTAGGCTCTGATGGCGAGGAGCAATGTGTGCACCGGCAGCTTGTGTCCACAAGAAAAGCACTGCTCAGGTGGTTGGTTTGGGACACCAGTTCTTGAAACCTCACATAACATGAGCAGATGAGGAGGGAGGAAACTTACCTTTTTCATTAACTTACTGAGATCTTCAAACGCCTAGAAAAACAAATCAGTTTACAATCACACGTCTGCAGTAATAGTAAGTAATAGTAGTAATAGTCAGGGCTATAAAATACACAACTATTCTGATATAATTAATTGATATTAAAATGCAAACAGAATGTTGGACAAGTGCCCAGGTCAAAATGCATTAAAAAAAAAAAAAACATTTGCACATAGACAGATTGGAAAGGTTTGGATGGATATGGGCCAAATGGGACTAGCCCAGTATGCCTAGCCAAAAACCTTTTAAGCACCACTATCGTATCTGCCTCCACCACCACCCCTGGCAGCGCTTCCCAGCAACCACCACCCTCTGTGTAAAAAGATCATGTCAAAGTATTCTTTATTGTCATTCTGACTTTTCAGTCTGAATGAAATTTCGTGCCTTGCAGTAATAACATAGAATAAAATAACAAAACACACAACGAACACAGATTTAACATCCACCACAGTGAGTCTACTAGGCACCTCCTCACTGTGATGGAAGGCAAAAGTCTTAAGTCCTTGTCTCTTCCCTCCTTGTTCTCCCTCTGCGTTGAGGCATTCCAAGTTTCCGATGTTGTGACCCCGCCGGGTGATGGTAAGTCCGGCGGCCGAATCCGAGCTCCGCGAACGGGCCGGTTCACTCCGCGGCCCGGGGCGGACGAAGCTGACGATCTTCCCACCACTCTCTTTTAAATCTCTTTTCCACTTGAAAATCTATTTGCAGTTTCTAGCTATACTAACAATACTCCAAACTATTTTCTGCACTCGTTTATCTTTCTCATTCTACATTTCAGACTGAGTTTGGCTTGGTTGTATTCATGTACAGTGTCTGATCTGATTGGATAGCACGCCAACAGAAGCTTTCCGTTGCACCTCGGTACATGTGACAATAATAAACATAAATCTATCGCTCTTAGCTATAAATTAACCTATTACTTATCGATAAAATTAATTGGCATTGTTTTATTATTTTTTTGGGTCTACTCAGATAACCTCGGTACCCATGGACTATCTTTAATCACATTTTATCTTGCTCTAAACGTCATTCCCTTTATCCTTTGTCTGTACTTGCTCGAGTATCTTTGGTCTGTACACTGTGGATGGCTCGATTGTAATCCATGTACAGTCCTTCAGCTGACTGGATAGCACACACCAAAAGGCTTTTCACTTTTTGTGATAATAAACTAAAGATACAGTGGGAAAACATTGCTTTGGGAGCTACCCAGGCAGTTCAGATTATGCAGGAGGATAAAAGGGAGAGCAAAAGAGAAAATAAAGAGAGTGCAGAATACCGTGTTGTGTTGCAGCTACAGAGAAAGTGCAGGTAAAAAAAACTGCAGAGGCTGCAATGTGGTAGGTTGCATGATTAGAAATAGACCCCAACCAAATGAGGAGTCTAATGTTAGCAGCGAAGAGGCTGCTGTGACAACTAATTATTTCCAGTCATTTGAATGAAAAGAGAGCAGGCCTTCCTGTGTCTATTCCAATGTAATATTTTAAAACACATAGTGATGGTGGCTAGATACAAGCTATTTTGCTTTCTTAACATCATGGCTGAGAAGGCTCAACTTTGCCTCCAAACTGAATTACAGAGTGTTTCCAAATTCTGGGGTAAAGTAAATAGGAAGAATATGTTGGGGCGATAAACCACAGGGTATGTGGTAGTTTGTGGACTCGTTTTCCATTCATCGTCCGCTGGAACAGTGTGTTGAGAAGGTTGCAAATGACGGCTGCGTTCAGAGGGATTTCATGAACAAAGAGAGGGAGCACACACCTAACAGGAACTTCCTCTGATAAACAGCGGGGAACTGCAGCATTCTTATCTGGGACAAACAGAGCCAGCAGGAAACCATCGCTGAAACCTGAGGGTCACTAACTGCTGCAAAACACCTCCATAGAGCAAAATAGCCTGTCGTATCTAAAAGAGTTTTTAAAAAATAGTTCAGCAAACAGATTATTTTTATAGTAAAGCTTTGCTTTTTTTTTCTTTTGGAGAAGGGCAGATTACATGAAGCATGAGAATGTTGTTGGCTTATTTTGCAGAATTCATTGTGTGAGTTATGTCCATTCAGCAACGACAGAGGTATTTTTAGAACTCTACAACAAAAAAGGATTCAAATGCTAGCAGTAAAGGAGTTCAACCAGACTTCCTTCTATTCACATTCCCAGCAAGGACCATTTGTCATTTTGTGTCAAAGTGCTGGAGGATCTCAGTGGGCCAGGCAGCATCTGTGGAGGGAATGGACACAGACGAAGTTTCGGATCGGGACCCTTCTTCTTCAGACTGATGGAGTCGGGGAGCGAAAGCTGGGAAAGAGAGGTGGGGGTAGGACAAAGCCTGGTGGGTACGACTAGGCAATTGGCAGATGGGTGTCGTTGGTGACATTCTCTCCACAGATGCTGCCTGACCCACGGAGTTTCTCCAGCACTCAGTGTTTTGCTGAAGATTCCAGCATCTGCAGTTCCTGGTGTCTCCATCTCTCCTTTTGTCTTACTACAGGGCTCTGGTGAGATCACACCAGGAGTATTGTGTGCATTTTTGGTCTCCAAATTTGAGGAAGGACATTCTTGCTATTGAGGGAGTGCAGTGTAAATTTACAAGGATTCACATATGCTGAGAGAATGGAGCAGCTGGGCTTGTACACTCAGGAATTTAGAAGGATGAGAGGGGATCTTATTGAAACATATAAGATTATAAAGGGTTTGGACATACTAGAGGCAGGAAACATGTTCCAAATTTTGTGGGAGCTCAGAACCAGGGGCAACAGTTTAAGAATAAGGGGTAAGCCATTTAGAACGGAGATGAAAAGAAACACTTTTTCGCACAGAGAGTTGTGAGTGTGTGGAATTCTCTGCCTCAGAGGGCGGTGGAGGCTGGTTCTCTGGATACTTTCAAGAGAGAGCTAGATGGGGAGAAGGCAGGAATGGGGTACTGATTTTGGATGATCAGCCACGATCACATTGAATGGCTTGAAGACCAAATGGCCTAATCCTGCACCTATTGCCTATTGTCCACATAAATCGGACAGACGCAGACGACGCTGGCAGCTCTGAGCTTGCAGTCACAAGGCGCTGCGGACCTTAATCCACAGCAGCAGAAGTGTGGACCTCCACAGCCTGAGTCCACCAGGGTGTTAGCACACCACTGCAGGCGGTCCTCAGGGCAGAGTCCCCAGATCAAGCACGGGCATCATTCCACCAGAAGGTGGCGACACCGTGCAGTTCTGCTTGCCCTATTACAGGAAGGATGTGGAGGCTTTGGAGAGGGTGCAGAGGAGCTTCACCAGAGTGATGCCTGGATCAGGGACTATTACCTATAAGGAGAGGCATGAAAGTGTGGATTGTTTCCTCTGAAACATCGGAGGATGGGGGAAACTATAGAAGTATATTAATTCATCTTAAACCTATTCCCTCTGGTTCTTGATTCCCCCACCTAGGGTTAAACACGCTGTACATTCACCCTAACCTTTACCCTGATGATTTTATGCACCTCTATGAGATCACCTGTGAGACCCTCCTAGACTCCAAGGAGTAAAGTCCTAGCCTGCCCAACCTCTCCCACAGCTGAGGCCCTTGAGTGCTGGCTTTCGGATGACTATCCTAGTAACTTAATATCTGCACCTCCACTGTGTGGGATGAGACATCAGAACAGGCAGATACACCGATCACTGCATCTTCTAGGTTGAAGCAACTAACCCTTTCATTTGACCCCAGATTTCCGATGTAGCATAATACATTCAGAAAGCACGAAGTATGGATATTTTAGCGTGGTTATATGTAAAAAAATAAATATAACTATATATAATAATATTAAGTTATATATTTTCTAGATTAGTAAGGGTGTCAATTGTGGTAGGGAGAAGGCAGGAGAATGGGGTTGAGGGGAAGAGATAGATCAGCCATGATTGAATAAACCTGATGGGCTGAATGGCCCAATAGTGCTCTTACAACTTATGAGCGCATGAAGCCCGAAAAAGAGATAGACAAGAGAATATAAACAAATAGTGAGAGAGACAGAAAGAAGAAAGAAGAAGCTAGAGAGATTTTAAAAAAAAAGAAAGAAGCAAAATAAATTAGGAGAGATATACCTATTTAATATCTTTACCCACCCGTCACCCGGTTCTGAACCATTTAATTTCTAAGGTTATGTTGCACCATATGCTTGTAAGAACTCGATAAAAGGAGACCAAATCTTTAAGAATTGGTCTATTTTGCCTAATAGGAGGAATTGCTCTTACAACTTATGAGCGGATGAACATAAAACAAGAATACAAACAGTGGCATACAGATTGACCAGGAAGAGGACATGTCTTTGGACGGAGGCCCTGTAGTTGTGGTTCACGGGTAACGCACTTACCTCTGAGATGTTTTTGTCTGTCTCCTTCCGTTTCTCTTCCAGCTTCCGCTCAATGCCCACAATTCCTACAGCCTTCACTCTTCCTGGCTGTAAAAAATAGGGAACAGTGCAAATGATGCATCTTTTATTCATTGTTTTTTTAACAAATACACATATTTCCTACTATTTGTGATTGTTAAACACTCTCAAAGGAAACAAACTATAAAGGGAAGTCCGTTGTTGTTACTAACAATGGCTGAGACTCAGTGAAGTTGCAATCCCCTTTAAAGTATCGTCATAGTGTCGTACAGCCCGGAAACAGGCGCTTCGGCCCAACTCATCCATGCTGACCAAGATGCTCCATTTACTCCAGTCCCACCTGCCCATGTATGGCCCATATTTCTCCAAGTTTTTTCCTATCCATGTACCAGTCTCAACTATTGTAGTACCTGCCTCAACTACCTCCTCTGCTAGCTCGTTTCCATACGACCACTACCTTCTGTATGAAAAAGTTGCCCCTTGGGATCCTATTAAATCTTTCTCCTTTCCCCTTAAACCTATGGCCTCTGGTTCTTGATTCCCATACATTTGGTAAAAGACTCTGTGCATTCACTCTATCTATTCCCCACATGATTTTTATTATTGTAGTACCTGCCTCAACTACCTCCTCTGCTAGCTCGTTTCCATACGACCACTACCTTCTGTATGAAAAAGTTGCCCCTTGGGATCCTATTAAATCTTTCTCCTTTCCCCTTAAACCTATGGCCTCTGGTTCTTGATTCCCATACATTTGGTAAAAGACTCTGTGCATTCACTCTATCTATTCCCCACATGATTGTATACTTTAGTCTGACGTTCTGAAGAAGTGTCCCAACCCCAAACATCATCTGTCCATTCCCTCCACAAATGCTGTCTGACCCTCTGTGTTCCTCTGGCACTTTGTTGCTGAAGATTCCAGCATCTCTAAAGATTTTAAAAATCCATCATCTCTCAAACAGCTGCGTGCATGAAAAGTGCCAAGAAGCAGGCAGCATAAAAAGGAACTGCAGATGCTGGTTTACACAAAAGGACACAAAGTGCTGGAGTAACTCAGTGGGTCAGGCAACATCCCTGGAGAACGTGGATAGGCGACGATTCGGGTCGGGACCCTTCTTCAGACACAGAGTTACTCCGGAACTTTTCAGTTTCAATGGGAAATGGGTACAACGCAGGAGAGGGTTCAAAGCTTGGGGTAAATCATGGAGGTTCTGAATTGCTTCTTATATGTTTACACAAGTTTTGTTTGGCTCATCACAATAAACCACGATGGGATTTGACAACAGCACATACTTGTGATCTACCAGCTGGCACTGGCTGAGGCACAGAGATCCTCTCCCATCGCTTCTGAGATAGTTCCTCCGCGAGTCGTCTGTAAAACTGTGAAGACAATGTTAAACATTGATGAAAGCTAATCATAAGTAACTTGACAGATGCTATTCACAAATATCCAACTGCAAACTGCAATTACAACAAGCACGTCTAGATCCTGAGTAGAATTCATTGTCACAGACCATGTGGAGACCGTCATTGGGTATTTCTAAAGGGAAATTGACAGATTCTGAAAGTGACAAATTAGTACAGGTGTCAGTGGTTATGGGAAGAGGGCAGGAAAATGGTGTTGAGAGGAATAAATAGATCAGCCATGATTGAATGGCAGAATAGACTCAATGGGCCGAAAGGCATAATTCTGCTCGTATGACTTATGAACCTTGCATTAATGTATAACTGCTTTGAATGGAGTAAACTGCATTAATGGCTAGCCTTGGTTAATGCAAAGCTTTCCAAAGTGACTGAGAAATATGCATCTTCCCCAGCCTGCCCCTCCCCAACTGTAGGAATCCTCCCCCTTCCCCACACACGGGCTGCTGAGGGTGGGTAGTCCAGGTTGAACGATGGCAGCTGCTGGCAGCATTCAACATGGTGAAAATTTGACTGTTTTATAAAAGCCTTCCAACACTTACCCTTCAGGTTCAACTGAAACAAAGTAGCAAGAAGGCTGGAGTGAAGTGATCAGTTGACTGACAGTCGTAGAGTTATACCGCACAGAAACAAGTCTTTCGGCTCAACACGTCCATGCCAACCTGGATGCCCCATCTGCACTAGTCCCACCTGACCCGGTTTAACCCACATCTCTCTAGACCTTCCCTATCCATGTACCTGTCCAAATGTCTTTTAAAAGCTTTTGTAGTGCTTGCCTCAACTATCTACTCTGATAGCTCCTTTCATAATCCCACCATCCTTTCTGTGATAAAGTTTCCCCTCTCACCTTAAACATATGTCCCCTGGTTCTTGATTCCCCAACTCAGGGTAAATGACAGAGTATACATTCACCCTATCTATTGCCCTCATGATTTTATACACCTCCATAGATCACCCTTCATCGTCCTACACTCCAATGAATAAAGTCCTAGCCTGCCCATCCCGATAGCTCAGCCCCTCATGTCCTGGCAACATCCTCATAAATGCTCTCTGCACCCTTTCCAATTGAACACCATCCTTCCTACAGCAGGGTGACCATATACAGCCTCAACAATGTATTGTACGTCTGTAACATAAGATCTGAACGTGTACTCAATAACCTGGTTTATGAAGGCCAATGTACCAAATGCCTTCGTGAATCCTAATCTCCATTTTAAGGATAAAGTCAGATTATGATTAGGAATATATTAATCAGATGTACACAATGTAAGCATGTGCAAGATTTCACTAATTCCTCAGCCGGATATAAAACTAACCAAAGATGGGAGAAACAAGGAATTGCAGATGCTGTTTACAAAAAAAGACACAAAGAGCCAGAGTAACTAAAAAAAAATTGTAGAAAACCCGAAATCAAACATAACGATTTTCAAGGGATATAAGGAAAAAAAAGACCTGCTAGAGGAGGTAGTTGAGGCAGGCACTGTAACAACATTTAAAAGACATCTGAACAGGTACATGGATAGGAAAGGTTTAGAAGGATATGATCCAAACGCAAGCAAATAGGTCTAGCTTAGGTGTGGCATCTTGGTTACAGGAACGAGTTGGGCCAAAGGGCCTGTTTCCTTTCTGTATAACTCTCTGACGCTCTTCGAGGTCTCTCAGGAAATGTAACCATCAGCTATTTCAAGAGTCGTCCAGTGTGTTTAATTTTCTTATGTACCAAAAATGGAACAATAAAATTCTTAGCAGCTTACAGGCCCCTAAACACTGTACTCGTAGATAACGTATTAACCAAAAGATTCAATAAATAAAAATAATAATATTATTGCAACAAGCCCAAAATCCTATGTGCAACCAAAACAGTTTGTAGTTCATAGATTAGTTATTGTTGTGGAGTGTTCAAGAGCCTGATGGTTGCTGGGAAGAAGCTGTTCTTGAACCTGGAGGTCACGGTTTTCAGGCTCCTGTACCTTCTTCCCGATGGTAGCAGCGAGATGAGAGCGTGGCCAGGGTGGTGTGGGTCATTGATGATGCTGGCTGCCTTTTTGAGGCAGCGCCTCCTGTAGATCCCTTCGATGGTGGGGAGGTCAGTACCTGTGATGGACCTTCGATGGTGGGGAGGTCAGTACCTGTGATGGACCGGGTACTGTCCACCACTCTCTGTAGTCTCCTTCGTCCCTGAGCATTCCTTGTCTCAGGAATCTCCAGCATATTTAACTCAGACCCACTGACCCTGATACAGTTACTTCAGACAAGGTATTAGTACCTGACAAGGAACGTCAGGTATTAAAATCCACCCAAATTCATCCCTGGCTTAACACTTTAGAAATCTTTACCTAATACAACTTGTGGGGTTAAGATCAGAGATCAGAACTTGTGCACTGTCATGTCTACTTAATGAAACTTAAAACAAATTTAATCTCTTATTTTGAATTGTCTGTGTAAGATGTGGGACATGAGAAGATCATCAAAATAATTAGGAATAAACATGTTGTAAGACTTCAATGATTATAATCTTTCACTCAAACAGGAAATATTAAGTTAGCTAAAATTAAACTGTATTGGTTTTATAATGAAGATCTTGCTCAACCCACAGGAATGAACATGGTTGCTAGTAATTAAAATGCTAAGCCTACTGTTCAAAGGAGCTAGATACTGTGCAGACTCAAATAAAAAGGCAGTGCTGTGTAAAGCACAAATGGCTGGAGGGTGGCACGGTGGCGCAGCGGTAGAGTTGCAGCCTTGCAGCCCCAGAGACCCGGGTTCAATCCTGACTACGGGTGCTGACTGTACGGAGTTTGTACGTTCTCCCCGTGACCGAGTGGGGTTTCTCTGAGATCTTTGGTTTCCTCCCACATTCGAAGATGTACAGGATTGTAGGTTAATTGGCTGGGTATAAGTGTAAATTGTCCCTACTGTGTGTAGGATAGTGTTAAATGTGCGGGGATCTCTGGTCGGCGCGGACTCGCAGAGCCGAAGGGCCTGTTTCTGTTCTGTATCTCTAAATCAGGGGTCGGCAACCTTGTTCTGCATAGGGGCCAGGATGCATGTCTGTGAGCGGATGGCGAGCCACATCTATCACGTGTACGCTTGGATCCCGCCCTGGATGGCAGGCATCAAATCACGTGTTCACAGAAGGAAGACAAAAATGCTGGAGAAACTCAGCAGGTGAGGCAGCCTCATGCAATCCTTGTATGTCTCACCCGCTGAGTTTCTCCAGCATTTTGGTCTACCTTCAATTTTTCCAGCATCTGCAGTTCTTTCTTAAACGTGCTCACAGAAGGTGCGCGGCCGTGCCGGCGGCTTTGCGCAGGATGAGGTTCGGCCGGAGCTCGGTGCTCGGGGCTCGGCGGGCCGGGTGATTACAGGGAAGAATATCCACCTGCGGGCCGGATGGTTTCGGGTTACGGGCCGCATTCAGCCCGGGGACTGTAGGTTGCCGGCTCCTGCTCTAAACTAAACTAAAGCAGGTCAGGCAGCACCTGTGGAGGGAATGGACAGATTATGTTTTGGGTCGGGACCCTTCTTCTGACTGCAAATGTTAAGATAGAAGTTCCTTACACATGCATTGTCAAATGATGTTTTGTTTTACTGAGCTATTTTTGGGAAGGTGAAGCTAAGCTGTCATTCTCCCCACCCACCCAGCCACATGGTAGGCAACAGTTAGCAAGTTACTTAAACATGGAGCCTGTTTACACTGGAGTACAGAGTTCTGTGGAATTCATTGTCAAAGGAATGGATTACAGAAACAGGAAGGTGTGATTAAATGTAAATGGAGCTTCAGAGATACTGCACCCACAGTATCAGCTGTCTGCAAAAGCTGCATTAAATGACCAAAGATTTATTGCACTGTTACTCAGATTAATGCAACTATTTGCAATCCTTTCCCAGGAACGAACTGCCAGAGGAGGTAGTTGTGGCAAGTACTTTAACAGCACTTAACAGACATTTAATAACTAGATAGGAAAGGATTAGAGGGATATGGACCAAACACGGGCTGGTGGCACTAGTGTAGATGAGGCATCTTGGATGAGTTGGACCGAAGGGCCTGTTTCCGTACTGTATGACTCCATGAGTGTATAAGGAGGAAAACCTTTAAAATTTAAGAATATGACGGTGTCTGTTGGTGTGGAGAGAAATTGTTTCCATATGGGTGACTAAGGTGGTATAAATACAAAATAATAATGAACTGGTTGAATGAAACCTTCAGGAGAAATTTCATTACATACACTGTTGTGAATTTATAAATCACAGCCAAATGGAGTAGCCCAAAATGTTTAACTCATTTAAAAAGATTGATATATATCTATCTATCTATATATACTTTTACAAACTGTATGTGTGTCTGCGACCGCCGTCCGGCTGTCACATTTTCGCCGTTTGATTCCCTGCTCCGCCAAAACCGTAACCCTCAAACGCCGCAATTTTTTCCATTTTGCCAGACATTACGCTTGTACATTCACAAACGCATTACATTTAGACATTTTTATGTACACTCTTTAACATCAAATCCTTCCCACTCATTTTGTGGCCTCATGCTGGCCACCATAACTGCAGCTGCTGCAGCTCGCTCTCCTCCCAAAACGCCGCCATTTCTTTTGACGATTTTAACTGCCGATTCGGCTCCCGATTTCATTTCCTCCACTCCCCTTCCCCTTTCCCCCCTCCTCTCCCCCTCCTCTCCTCCCCTCCCCTACAACTGGTCTGCACTTGGTCTAGTATAATATAATAGCAGACCAATATAGAACAGGAAGGTGTGCTTTGGGTAGACAACACTAACAGTCCAGGTAGATCAGTGGTCTTTAACTACAAAAGGAAACTGATGCATTAAAACGGCCAAAGGTTGTATTCTGTGACTTTCCATAAAATATCGCGAAGCATATACATGCTATCAATGCTTTTTTGTAAGCAAAAACATGCTGGCACACATATCAATAAAAATTAAACTCTATTTATCAAAAAAAAATCCTATCAATATACCCCCTCTTCTGTTTTGATTTTGTAACCAATCAACTTCTAAATTAATAACCCAATAAGCAAAGCGTATAAAATGAACACATTAAAAAATCACCGTCACGAAAAAAATAATTGCTAGCTATAATTCTCATTGAATAATCACTAACAAACCCATGATTAAACTAAGAGAATATTTACCGTACCCAGTTTTTAATAAATACTATTAAATGTTATTTTTGTTAGTTTGATAAAAATCTAGAAATGTGAGAATTTGCTTACAGTTGGATATCCATAATTCATAACCAGTGTACTCGGGTACTAAATAACCCAATTTATTTTAGCTTTAGAGATATAGCATGAAAATCAGGTGCTTCGGCTCGACGAGTCCACACTGACCATCGATTCATGCTATCCCACTTTCCCATCCATTCCCTACCGATTAGAAGCAATTTACAGAGGGCCAATTAACTTACAATCCCGCATGTCATTGGGAAGGGTGGGGTGGGGGGGGGGGGGGGGGGGGGGGGGGGGGGGGTGGGGGGGGGAGGAAACCGGAGCATCCAGAAGAAACCCACGCAATCACAGGGAGAATGTGCAAACTCCACACAGACAGCACCCGAGGTCAGGATCAAACCTGCTTTTCATGCGCTGAGAGACAGCAGCTCTGCATGCTGCACCACTGTGCCATCCTTCAATTATAAATTAATTTACAATTATATTTTACATGAATTTTTAAGCATAACGAACAGTTGGTGAATTCTGTTCCATTGCATTTCCCCCTCAGGATGTTATAGTTACCTCGATCTGTCCATGTTCGCGGAAGGAGAGTTTGATGAAACTATACTTGCTGCTCTGATACGGACCTGGATCCTTGTTGGGGGCAGCAGCTTGAAGATGAATTATTATTTTAGCACTGAAAACAAAATAGAAAGGTTCAATATACCGCTGATTGCAGAGTGGTGTTTAAATTGTCCAATTACAAACACACATACTCTACTGAAGGATATTCTCAATAACATCCCAGCTGTTATCAGGCAATGGAACCATCCTCTCAGCAGCTAGCGAGTGGGCATGACCTCTAAATCCACCTCATTGAACTATCTTTAATTAGATTTTGTCTTTCATTATCTGTACACAGTGGTCAACGTTTCACTGTACCGTGGTACAGCCACTGATAATAAACTAGACTATCCCTGTCTACTTTCAGCCAAAAATTTGCACCATTTAATCAGGGACCAAAAGATAATTATCCCGATTTTGATACTGATGTTGAGTTTAAAATTAAAAGTTCAACAAAGTTGGGAATTTCTCCAAAAGGAAAAAAAAAAAAAATCAGCTTTGTAAAATGCATTTATAGGGTGATAATGAATGAGTGTTCAGAGACTAATTCTCCTCAGCACGGAATGGCTATGACATAAAAGGATGGGGAAAACTGATGGTAACTTAATAACAGGAAATAAAATGAAGCTGATGTTTATTTTATTGGCAAAGTTAGGTCAACATCATGCAGCCGTACAAGTCGCTGGTGAGACCACACTTGGAGAGCACTGTGTGCAGTTCTGGTCACCCAGCTACACGAAGGATGTCAATATGCTGGAGAGAGTGCAGAAGAAATTCACCAGGATGTTACTTGGACTTGCAAAAATAGACACAAAGTAGTGGAGCATTTCAGCGGGCCAGGCAGCATCTCCGGAGAACATGGATAGGTGAAGTTTTGGGTCGGGACCCTTCTTCAGACTGATTATGGTGGGGATGGGACAAATCCTGGCATGTGGCAGGTTGGATAGGCTGGGACTTTTTTCTTTGGGGCGTAGCAGGCTGAGGGGTTATTCAGGCGTACAAGATCATGAGGGGCATGGATAAAGTGATAGATTTCCAGAGTAGGATATTCTAAAACTAAAGATCACAGGCCGGAGGTGAGAGGGGAGAGATTTAAGGGGGACTTCAATGGCAGTTTTACACTCAAAGACATTTGGACAGATATAAGGATGGGGTTTAGAGGGATATGGGCCAAATGCAGGCAAATGGGACTAGGCCAGTATGTCAACTTAGTTGACAAGGGCAGAAGGGCCTGTTTCCATGCTGTACAGCTCCGTGACTCTATGAGGTTTCAGGCAAATGACTTCAGGGCAATTTGAAGATAGTGTTGTTCTTCTGATCAGGCTCGATAAATCCACTAGAAAATTTCAAGATGCAACTTGCAGAATAGGTGGAGGAGAACCAGTGGATGTGGCTGATTTAGACTTGCAGGAAGCTTTCAATGAAGATCCCCATGAAAAGACTAGTTCAAATGTTCAAAGGTTCATTTATTGTCAAACACACTAATTGGTGTCGTGAAATTCGAGTTGCCATTGCAGCACATTAATAAGAATATAACACAACTTTATAAAGGAATTTAACATTAAACATAAAAACATCCCAATGGTTCCCACTGTGAGGGAAGACACAAAGTCCAGTCCCCATTCCCTTGTCCACCCATAGTCGGGCCCATTGAGGCCTCCGCAGTCGCCGCTACGGCGGCCCGATGTTTCAGGCCCTTCTCGCCGGGTGATGGTGCTCCGGCGTCGGGAGACTAGTATGCCTGACCTGCTGAATTCCTCCAGCATTTAGTGTTTTGGGTCCAGGGATAATTTTGTGGGTACACAAAAGGCTGGAGAAATTAAGCGGGTGCAGGAGCATCTAAAGAGCGAAGGAGATAGGCGTCGTTTCGGGTCGAGACCCTTCTTCAGACAATTTTGTGGGAGTTGTCACTTGTCGGAGATGACACATTATGAAAAAACAACAAACAAAATTTTTCTGAAATCAAAATACTGAAAACCTGAGTTGATGTTTCCGCTGTGATGTATGTGGTCCTTATTTAGAGCATTGTTTAGGTTTAGTTAAGAGATACAGCGCAGAATCAGGTGATATAGCACGGAAACCGGTGATACAGCGCGGAAAAGGGCCTATTTCGGCTCACCGAGTCCAAACCGACCAGCGATCCCCGCACATTAACTCTATCCTGCACACACTAGGGACAACTTACTTTTTTTTAAATACCAAGCCAATTAACCTACAATCCTGTACGCCTTTGTAGTGTGGGAGGAATCCGAAGATTTTGGGAGAACACTCACGCAGATCACGGGGAAAACGTACAAACTCTGTACAGACAAGCACCCGTAGTCAGGATCGAGCGCGTGTCCCTGGCATTGTAAGGCTGTAGCTCTATCGCTATGCCTCCGTGCCGCCCACTGATATTATAATACAAAATAAAAGCACCACATTATCTGACTGTTCATATCCAACACTGCTGGAAATGATTAAATATGTCGACTCCAGGCTGAATAACAAGTTTGGTCTGTATATTCAACACAACACTGCCGTTTGATCAGCTGTCCCTCATTTCTTCCTTCTTCTCCGGAAAGACAACTCCAATCTAGGAAGAGCAACGGTTCATGTGCCAAAGGGTTGCAGGCACTTCCCAAAAGAATAATAAACTCCTCATTAATTACAGTACAGTTCGGTAGAGCGCACGCTTCCTACCAAAACAAACCCTTCAGTTGGAGTCCCAGCCAACAGAAACATTGCATTAGACCGGTCAGGCATGACGATTGCAGAGAATCGGTGTCAACATATCATTATCCCCATCACTATCTCTGATCAGAATTAATATCTATGAAAATAAAACATCTCTTTTCTGGTTTTGATCTCAATGTTGGTATGCATCAAGCTTACAGTTTCAAGGGATTTAAATTTCTTTAAAGATAGGTTTCCCAAGTTCATAAGTAGTAGGAGCAGAATTAAGCCATACGGCCCATCATGTCAATGCCATTCAAGCAAGGCTGATCGATCTTTCCCTCTCAACCACATTCTCCCCATTACCGTTGATACGCTTACTAATCAAGAATCTTTCAATCACCGCCTTGATAATACTCAATGTCTTGACCTCCACTGCCGTCTGTGGCAATGAATTCCACAGATTCACCACCCTCGGACTAAAGAAATTACTCCTTATCTCCTTTCCAAATTCCTCCTTATCTGCTTTTATTCTAAGGTTGTGCCCTCTGGCTCTGGACACTAGTGGAAACATCCTCTCGACATCTATTCTATCCATGCCTTTCACTAATCGGTAAGTTTCAATAATGTCGCCCCTCATCCTTCAATACTCCAGAGAGTACAGGCCCAGAGCCATCAAACGCTCATCATATGTTAACCCAATCATCCCTGGGATAATTCTGGAAAAAAACCTCCTCTGGACCCTCTCCAACACCAGCACATCCTTCCTCAGATATGGGCCCAAAGTGCTCACAATATTCCAAATGCGGACTGACCAGCACCTTATAGAGCCTCAGCATTACATCCCTGCTTTTATATTCGAGTCCTCTTGAAATAAATGCTGGCATCGCATTTGCTGGTGAATTTGTTGGATTCATTGCCACAGACGGTTGTGAAGTCCAAGGCATTGGGTATTTTTAAAGCCGTGTGGATCGGTTCTCAATTTGTAAGGGTGTCAAAGGTTACGGGAAGAAAGCAGGAGAATGGGGTTGTGCAGGAAAGATAGATCAGCCATGATCGAATGGTGGATGGGCTGAATGGTCTAATTCTGCTTCTATGTCTTCTGATCCCATGATATGACTGTAACTTCAACATTTATGCACAAAGATCCACACTTGCTGACAACCAGCACAGGAAACGTCAGCATTACGCTCAGGATGGCGGCATTTTTGCAGCAAAATCAGAGTCAATATCTCAGCTTTCGTAACAATCTACTGAAATGGCTCTTTGGATTAAATCCAGTGATTTACGGGTCTGCTTAGGTAAAATTAGTTTAGAGAAGTTTCACTTTACCTTTTTCCTATTCCAGCTGCCTGTTCTTCAAAGAAAACAATCTGCCACAGAGGCAACGAGATGCAGCAATCCTTGTTCATAAGGCAAATGGAGAAATAATTTAGCAAGCCTAAAGCTCCATCAAAGTTTTGACCTTGAATATATGCAAGTGCGGGTAAGCACTGATCCTCCCAAAATGAATCAGAGCTGGACAATGCTTAACGGGTTAGGGAGCATGTGTGAAGATCAACTCAGACTTTAAACATGAGCATTTGAAGGCACTGGGCCTGTACTGGCTGGAGTTTAGAAGGATGAGGGGCGACCTTATTGAAACATATTTATTTGATATTTTCAGCATTTGAACTTGACCTGACTACTATTATTTTAATTTAAAGATACAGTAAATGCTGACAATCATACACTGTGACAGAAATCGATACAATATTAAAAAATAAAGGCAGTGTTTTCTCAATGTGGTGATTTTATTATTTATGACACTATTTGTTATGCTTAATATATTTTATAACAACTTCTAATAATCTTCTTTCGTGTGGCGTGCACAGCCTATTTGATTTACCGGTTTGTGCAACGTCAGAGTTGATTGGGCCATTATCGAAACAGGGCAGACCCACGTGAAGGTTGCAAAATTCCACCCCCAATTCCACTTCTAATAGTGGTAAACATTAATATGGCAGTGTTCCTGAAGCATGTCACTGAAAACGTTATCAAACAAAAGTGGACAATGTTTTGATGAAGGGACCCCAACCTGAAATGGTCATCCTAGCCTTGTTCCAAGATGCTGCCTGTCCGCGCTGTAGTGACTCCAGCACTTGTCCCTTAAAACAGGGACACATTTCTACCCTTTTTCACATTCTTGATTTCACACGATCCTGAAATAAGCAAGATGTGGCCTTCTACGCCTTTCCAACCCACATATCTGTCCAAATGTTTTTTTCTCTGGCAGTTCATTCCAGATACGGACTACCCTGTGAGAGAAACTGGTGCACCCGAGGTCCTTAAATCGCTCTCCTCTCACCTGAAGCCTGTGCCCTCTAGTTTTAGTTCATCCTTCTAAACTCCAGCGAGTACAGGCCCAGTGCAGATAAATTGTTCCCTGAAAGTGGCATCACAGGTAGACATGGCGGTGAAGAAGACTTCAGGCACACTAGCCTTCATCAGGCAGGGAGGGTGTACAAAATGCAGCATCTATGGAGCGAGGAATAGGCCAAACTTTTGGGGCCCGCAACCCTTCTTTTCAAGACTCCTTCATAGCTCCATAGATGCTGCTGCACCCGCTGACTTTCTCCAGCATTTTGTGTACCCTCGATTTTCCAGCATCTGCAGTTCCTTCTTTAACACTTCATCAGGCAGGGAATTGATAATACAGTTGTAACAAAGGTGTTGGTGATTGCTGCAATTGGAGTATTGTGTTCAGTTTTGGTCACCCTGCCGTAGGAAAGATGTCATTAAAGCTAGAAAGAGTGCAGAGATTTTCGCGGATGCTGTCAGAACTCGAGGTTGGGAGAGGGAGGGCAGGCTAGGACTTTAATCCTTGGAGCTGAGGGGAATTGAGAATAGATGTGGTGAATGCACCGAATCTTTTCCCCAGGGTAGGGGAATCAAGAACCAGGGCACAAGGCAAAAAGTGAGAGGTGGAAGACTTAACAGGAACCTTAAGCGCCAGCTTTCTTTCACACGTAGGTGCTGGGCACATGGCAGAGGTGCTAGATGAGGCAGGTACTGTGGCATCATTTCGCAGCAGCCCGGGGCTTGATTGGATCGACATGAGGCCGAGCGGTGGATCGGACGTGGCCTGCAGCGGCACGGTGATGCAGAGCAGCAGTGGAGGACATCGACGCATCCTCAGCCCCTGCAAACTCCAACCCATACCAGCATACCGCCGAGGACAACAGGCCTTTATGGTTAAGGCCTCGACATTTTTTTTAATAACTTTGGGACTATAATTATAAAGAATGGCGCTACCAATTCTTGCGCACTACCTCAGTGGTCATCCTACTAGTCCTAATGCTCATGTAATAGTTTATGGCTTAAGTAAGTGAAGGCATCACTGCAAAAAATAACCTCACTGTAGCTGTACAGTACATGCGACATGAGTATCATTGGACCTTTGAACATTTGAGACAAGGTTATGTGCATTTGCAAAAGGTTGAGTGGGATTCTGTGGCCCTGGCAGCAACATGACAACATTATTTTAATACAAGGTATATTTCATTCTCAGGTATTTTCAAAAATGAAACATGTTTTACGAATTTAAAAAAACGATATTTGCGCAGTACATTTGAAGTTACTTTCAAGAAACTTATTTTCAAAAATGAAACATGTTTTACGAATTTAAAAAAACGATATTTGCGCAGTACATTTGAAGTTACTTTCAAGAAACTTACAGAGGTTTTTTGGTCTTTCCAGAGTAATCTGTGTGTGGTAAGCAGAAGGGACCCAGAGTCAAATTTTGTCTGCAATAAAAATGCAGAGTGTGTTATATTCATATATACAGAAGTACTTAGTCAGGCAAAGGCTCATGGTACAACGCACAAAAGGTTTAATCACTCACACAGCACCATTATTACATTATATTACCAAGTGACAAATGTAAAGGGCCTGTACTATTTTCCCGAGTTATTCACAAATTCTTCTGCGTTTTCCCGTTGATTCAAACTCACAGAATTTTCGTAACGGGGTCCGTCAGAGTCCCGTAGATATATCGTCAAGCGGCTCGTTATGGCCAACCGTAGTACGCGGCGGCATCACAGGGTAAGTCGGGTCATTTTTCCAGCCCGATAAAAAATGTCCACGAGTAAAAAAAAATAGACGGGAGGACACCCCGAGTACCTACCGCTGGCATAACGAGCAGCTACGATATATCTATGGACTCCTACGGCCTCCTACGGACTCGCTACGAACATTCTGCGAGTTTGAATCAAGGGGAAAACTCGGGAGAACTAGTGAATAACTCGAGAAAGTGGGACAGGCCCATACAGTCTAGTTTTGTAACCTGACATGTGGGGATAGATCAAGGCCCAATTGCATTATATGCATTATTTTCAAAGGGCCCAATGCATAACATTATATCAGTCACGCATAGAAACATAGAAAAATAGGTGCAGGAGTAGGCCATTCCACCCTTCAAGCCAGCACCATCATTCAATCATGATCCAAGGCTGATCATCTAAAATCATATTAAAGAAGAGAACTGGCAGAGCTGGAAAAATCGTGCTACACAAAAAATGCTGGAGAAACTCAGTGGGTAACAGCCGCATCCTATGGAGGACAAGATGGAGAGTGCCAGGAATGGAGCGAGATGGAGAAGGCGACAGCAAGGAGAACAAGGAAGAGAAGACTAAGAGGCGGAGGAGCGAAGATGAAGAAGGAAGCGTGGAGGGGCATATGGAGGAGCAGCTATAAACAGTGAGATATAGGCAAAACGTTTTCGGGCCGAAACCGGGTCTGAAGAAAGGGTTTCTCCCAGTCCCGAAACGTTGCTATCATCCTCTCCATCTCTCTTCGCGTCCATATTGGCTTAGGCGATATGGCTATTACGGGAGGCAGCTGTTCAGATCAACCCTGACGCTGGAGTTTCTCCTGCATTTTGTGTACCATCTAAAAAAATCAGTACCCCTTCCACATTTTCCCCATATCCCTTGACTCCAAAATACTAACTCTCTATGGATCC